>OZ023265.1:66248390-67628390 GCA_964006375.1 Tillus elongatus
TGATTTGTTCAAAAACACAAAAATAAGGTTACATAATATTTTTTACACGAAAATTGGCCAAAAAATTCATAATATTCAAATTACATATATACCTAATATGTATCTAAACTTTCGTGTGTAATTGACATCCTATAATATAAAGCCGCGTACCAAATTTGGTTGCCAAAGATTTGTTATTTCCAGAGGTTTAAAAATGTTCGGGAAGAAAACATAATATTTTACAGGAAAAACTGGTACGATTTTCCTGACTAACGAACTTAACCAAGCCATATCAGTCATAAGGCAGGCATATCCACAGCATGCACTGTGCTGATCTCAACAAGTAGCCAAAAATACTTTGCAAAATTTGATTTTTTTTCTCATGAAAATGTCGAAGTGACTATTTGAAGCGTGACAATTGATGATTTAAAAAAAAATAAAGATTCTAAAAAGAATCTGTACTATGAATAATAAATAATGCAAGATATGTATGTTTAACAGAAACTCAAATTTCTGTTTCAACAGGCATTGTTCTCTTCTTGGACTAAAATATTTGTATAAAACTTACTTAAAATAAAACGTTTCTGCGATGTTTTCTCATCAGCTGAAATTACACTGTGTGTGATTGAAAAGTGTTATATATTTTAGGGGATTTTCGTAGAAAAAATGCATTAATGGGGAGATCCCGTGAAAAAAATTCTTTAAATGAGCGCGAACTAGGACACCTAGAACCCATACCCAGGGTCAGTTTTAATTTTTAATAATTTTTTAATTGCCTCGCAGAATAGTGAGGATTTTTTTCAGACTCAAGCAATATATCCCATCAGACTTATTCACTTATTCCATTTCTGTGAATTTGGAAACCAATTTACTTACTGTATATCTTGCAATTGGAAGTCTATCAGGATGTTGTTGGTTAAATAGCGTGCATGCTTCCTAACGACTTCTAAGCCTGTCGCCATATCCAATCATAATCAATATCGCCATTCTTTACTTTTTGGTGCAACTTTTGTTAAATTCGAATTAGAATTGATTACTCTTAGCACTTTTACACTTCCACCACTAAGACTATTAATTAATTTAAAGGGAAGGTAATAATTAAAATCAATTCCGGCTTTAACATTATTGTCTTTATTCACTGAATTCCTAATCCATACTGCGAAAAAAATCCGATAACTAAATACTGATAACAGCAAACATTCAATAAATCATCGCAACGATGAGTGTTGTTAATAAATATTTTTGACTTTACTTTTTGTTACACCTGTTAAATATTTACATGACAATGTATCAGGTGTTCATTACTCTAGAAAAGTGAAGGAAAACCTCATTATTCTCTGTGTGTGTGTTTTGTTTCTTTAAAGTCGGCCTATTTCCGCGACTATGGCTAATCACCGACGCCATGGAGCAGTTTCTCCTCACTATCCTGGAAATTTTGGCAAACCCCTGCCTTTCTGTAAGGAGGGTAGGGTGCCCAACATCGCATGGACAAGGGACCGACGGCTTTACGCCCCTCCGAAGGGTGAAACGTGCAGACATTCAACTTGCTCAAATACAATGCCAGAACCTCGGTTGATGTTAATGTTATAGTTTGTACTGAAAAAGTGAAAGGAGTACCCTGGGATCGAATCCAGTACCCTTCGGTTCAAAGTCCCACGTTATTACCCCTGAAATACCGAGGTTCTCTCATTATTCTAGAAACAACTCGGCCTAAATAAAAACAATGAGAAATATTTTTTATTTCTAATTAAATTTACGTTTCCATATTTTAAAGTAAATAATGCAATTTTTTCCAAAAAATTGTTGTCAGGTACCAATTTTTTTTCTTCATCATTTAACCCTTTATAGGTCATTGGGAAATATATTTCCCACCGCCTCTGCAGGGAACGATCTTTGGTTCTTATAAATCCCAGTTAGTTTTAACGTCGCTTTATTGTATAAAGATCATAGAGCGCGCAACGATGTAGGAACGGTCACACTCATCAACTGTGGAGGGGACGAAGTGGGAATCATACATCCCAAAGAACATGTAGCGCTTCCCTTTTCTGGAAAACAGGTGGTTTTCAGTTTATAATTGTGATTTTTCTTTGCGTGTGAACTAATCATAAAGGTAACTATGCTTTATAATAAATATCTATTATATAGTTTTATGATTACATAGTTTTTAATACAAATGTATAAATATTTGTTTAACAGTATACATTTGTATTTAGAATCCGTGAATTATAGGTTAGGACATCACTTGTTTCTATAATTATTTTTTTCGTTCTCATAAACACAGACAACATCATATTATTGAATTGATGTTTATAAACGTATGTTTCAACACCCCCTATAAAATATTTAAATGAAAATCTTACAGCCCAGTTGTTATTCAAAGAAAATTATGATAATTTACAGCGGCGTGCTGTGGTAATTTTGCATACGGCAGCAATTTATTTATCACAACCATATCAACAATACAACAAAACAGTTTAAGTGTTCTGTACTATTTACAAGCCTTTTGGTACTTTTATGAAAGTTATTTAGATCGAAAAATTCTCTCAAACCCCAGAGAAAAATCTCGATTTCATAAAAAAATATAAATTTTTTTACCATTTCTTTTAAAATTTGTATATAAAGGTGTATTTTTTTCCATTCTTTAGCTATGGCCGGGCTTTCATCAAGAGAACTTGAACGATTAGTGAATGAAGCAGCAAGTGAGTTAGCAGCAATAACTGATGAACAGGCGATATATTCGGACATTGGCGGTGATTCGGATGCCGAAGATGGTCAGTTAGAAGCTCCTAAATCTCATTCTTTCAACTCATCTTTGCCCGGGACTTCTTGCGAAAAAGATTCACCTAAGGAAGACAGTGAATCTGGGTCAGATTATGTACCAGAGTCTACAGATGATAGTGGCGATGAAGAAATCTGCGTTTCTGGTTTTCAAGAGTCGGAAGATAGCGATAGCGATACAAATGTTAATCCCAAAAACACATCACAGGAAACGTTTAACTGGTCTAAACAAACTGAAAATCCGAAAAATTACAACGACTGTGTATTTTCAGAACCGTTTGGCCCAACTGTGACCCCAGCAGACATTAACAGCCCCCTGCAATATTTTTTTCTATTTTTTTCTGAATTTCTTTTACTAGAAATTGTATTCCAGTCTAATTTATATGCCACCCAAAGGGGCCAACAACTTAATCTGTCAATTGAAGAGTTAAAGGCTTGGTTAGGAATTGTAATTTTCATGGGGTTTCATTCGTTACCTAGTATGAGGCATTACTGGTCCAGAGACGAAAATTTTCATTGTGAAAGAATAGCACGTGTAATGTCTATCAAGCGCTTTTTGAAAATTTTGAGGAACTTGCACTTAGCTGACAATACCAAAATGCCTTCAAGAGATTCTCCTGATTTTGATCGATTGTACAAATTGCGGCCTGTTTTGGACTACCTTGGAAAAAAATTTAAAGTTTCCTTCCGCCCTTCAAGATTTATTTCAGTTGACGAAAGTATGGTGGCATTCAAAGGCCGATCTGCGATGAAACAATATATGCCACAGAAACCGATCAAAAGAGGGTTCAAGATATGGGTTATGTGTTGTGCTGTTACCGGGTATATGATTTCATTTGATGTGTACACTGGAAAGGACCGAACTGGTGCTGTTACATACAGTCTTGGTGAAAGAGTCGTTTTAAAACTGGTAGAGGCATTAGAAGGCATAGGATACTGCATTTTCTTTGACAATTTCTTTTCTTCTGTAAAATTAGCAGCGGAACTTCTAAAAAAGAAAATATTTTCCTGTGGGACGTTTCGTACCAACAGAAAATTTTTTCCTCATAATTACTTGAAGTCTAATAAAGAAATGAGAAAGTCAGATATGGATCATGCAATGTCAGGGGACATAAGTGTATCTAAATGGATGGACCGTGGTAGTAAGCCAGTATGTGTTTTGAGCACTATGCATGATCCTTCAAAGAGTACAAAAGTAAAGAGGAGAAATGCGAAAGGGGAGCGTGAAGAAGTAAACTGTCCAGAATCAGTGTCTGATTATAATAAATATATGGGCGGCGTAGATAGAATGGATCAGCTGTTATCTGCCTACAATGTTGCACAAAAATCGAGGCGCTGGTGGATCAAAATTCTTTATTATTTCATTGACTGTGCAATAGTAAACGGTTATATTATTTACACGCAAAATATGAAAAATAACAAGCGAAAAGGTCTAAGTCATCTTCAATTCAGGTCGTTGTTAGTGAATGAACTAATAAACAAGTTTTGCTCAAAATCTAAACCAGGTTTTTCCCCTATGAGGGGCTACGGGAAAAAAAGGAGAAGTGGTACAGCTACAGTGGAGAACACTATACGCCATGTAAATGTCGGAACACATTTGCCTGAAAAGATCCCTACATGGAGAAGATGTGCTGGCTGTAGTACGAAACAAAAAGAAAAAAGAAGTAATGTGATTTGCAAAACTTGTCAAGTGGCGCTCTGCAAAAACTGTTTTTCGTCATTTCACACCTGATAAACTCTTTTTTTTTGGCACCAATAATACCCATAATGTTTATTTTTATTTTTTGTCAATAATCCAGTTTTTAGTTATGTAGTAAATTCTTGCTTTCAGTTTTTAGAAAATAAACTCTTTCAAGTATCAAGTGGGAAATTATTAACCCAGTGCCCAATTAGAAATGTATTTCGTACAAAGTGACCTTTGGGATAAATATTTCCCACCCATTTTTTTGAAAAAAAAAAAAACAACTTTTTCTCAAAATAGGCCTGTATTCATTGTTACAACTGGTTGTGGAATCTACCATCAAAAATTTAGCTCGAAATAATAATGGGAAGACTTTTGCCCTATAAAGGGTTAAGTAGTAAGCAGGTCGATGTAAAAAACAGCAAAGAAAAATATGGTTTTAATTTAAAAAAACTTATGATGACGTCATCATTCAGCAATTGAAAAGATAAAATTAACTTGTCCGAGCGGTTTTCTTGAAAAAAATGGAATAACGCATTCATGGATTATGTTCCAAACATTGTTATCACAGTGTATATATATATATATATATATATATATATATATATATATATATATATATATATATATATATATATATCAAAACATAAAAATTTAAAATTGCAACTATGGGTGTTAAGAACCCCCCCCCCCTAGTTTGCGCGCATTTACAGAATTTATTCTGAAATCCCACAGCTATCAAGACATTAGGAAATCTTTTTACGAAAATTCATACAAATAATGATGCTATCTATGTCAGAATGAGAAGCCTCTTTTAGCCATTGACTTAACGTTTTAATTTCAAGCAACAGGTTGCTTTAATGCAGTATACGAAATTCTGTTAACTTGGAAGTGTGAACAGTTAATTACCAAGTGATGAAAACGCGGGCAGAATCAGTGACATTATAATCAAGCAACCCTTCCATTGTTTGTTCCAGTATAATTAAATTATAAAGATACAGTGGTTTTATTTTTATTTCCTTTTGAATTACTTTTAGCCAACATAACCTAGTTAACAGAGTTGACTATATAGCTGCGTATTAAAGAATATAAGAATATGCATTAGAGCTTTTTAAGCGTCGATATTTTTGTTAAATACAGTAATAAAAATTAATTGGTAATCACTTAGTCTTATTCGACAACTAATTGCTTAGACATGTTGCTGGGTATATTTTTAAGAAAATTGGTTTGTTTATGAGAATATCAAGTTTCAGAACTTTGTTACTTTTTAATGTGTCTCCCAGAGAAATATGTTTTGTTTTAACCTGAATTTAAGACCCTATTAGCATATATGTGAATAAACTAGGTACATGACAGACCAGTGGTGTCGGGCTGGGGGGCGGCGGTGTGCTGCATATAAAAAAAAAATCGTCAAACATCCAATTAACAGAAACTACCACCACCGAAATATATAGTTAGTTTTTTTTGAGATACTACAATTAAAACAGCCTGGACGCAGCAAGTTCGCCATGATAACGAATTTTCGTAAAATGACTTCAAATCACGGTAAATTAAACAATTAGTTTCAGAAATGCAAATTTGCTCCAGAAACAACTTTTTTTCAGAAAAATCAGTTTGACTGGGTTATCCACGAGATTAATGAACAAAACATTATAAATTTGGCAAGTACCTTCCATTTGGCAAATAGTTCAGATAAGTTTATTAGCCAACCTTACCGGACGATTTATTGTAGGAATATATATATATATATATATATATATATATATATATATATATATATATATATATATATATATATATATATATATATATATATGAATATAAAAATACAAAAATTGAAACTGACTCACGATATGAGTTCTAGGGTTCCTAGTTTGCGCTTATTTGAAGCAATGTTTTAAACCCAAAAGTCGCGATCTCCCCATTTTCTTAATTATTTTAATAAAAGGTAGTACACACACAAGTTGCGTTAACGCAGATAATGTATACACTCAATTTGAAGTTTTTAGCTTTTTGGAATTTTGCCTATTCAGCACGGAAGCCACGAGACTAAAAGTTTCTCAAAATTGGTTGACAAAAAGGGTATTTTCAATTCACGAGCACAGTCTCAAGGCGATATCACTTCGTCGTTGCGAACCTGAATCTTTGTAACCATCAACTCTCTTCTTTTCAGTGTCGCATCCGTATTTCATCAATTTCGGCAGGTTTTCACTGTTCTCCATGTCCAGATGTTAAAAGATTTTATTCTATGTATAACCTGCTCATATAAAGTTTCTGCCCCGTAAAAGTAGTATATAAGTATATCAAAACGTTCTACGAATCTCTAGTTTTAGTGAATATGCGTAGAAAAAATTCACTAATGGGGATATCCCGACTTTTGAATTTTGAAAAAAATTTTGCAAATCAGCGCGAACTAGGACCCCTGGAACCCATAGCCAGGCTCAGTTTCAATTTTTATATGTATATATATATATATATATATATATATATATATATATATATATATATATATATATATATATATATATATATATATATATATATATACATATTTATCAAAAAATTGTGGGGAAAGCCGCCAGGTGCAAAATAAAACTCTTTATTATAGGCCGAGCTTTCGGAAAAATTTATTCCATTCTCAAGGATATAACGTGAGTTCTACTAAACTAATTATTAAATGACAAACATAAAAAACTTTTCTTAGAGGAGATATCTATAACTTATGTGATGCTAATTCTCACCACAGGCTTTGGGGCAGCACCAACACCAATTCACGGGGTCAGAGTATTTAGCTACAACGAACATAAATATATTAAATAGAGGTACAGCGTCAAGGTTCGTCAATCGTATCCATCATGAGGTGATTGACATCATATTGACGAGCAGCGGAATTACAGGGGACATGTCTAATTGGAGGGGGACGAAATACATATCAATGTCTGATCATCGTATGGTCCGCTATGAACTGGATGTTGAAAAATCCAAGGAAGACCGACTGGGATACCTGTGTAACAGGTCTTGGTGGGTCGCCAAGGAGCCCAAATGAGAGAGCACTCTCTATAGAAGCATGAGGCAGCGAGGCCGAGGCCTCAGAAGGTAAAATAATGGTAGCTTATGAGGCTGCGTCACCTCTCAGCAGGGAACCGACCATAAAGGTTCAATGGTGGAATAGGAATCTCGCCGAACTACGCTGGCGGACACGAAGGGCCTTAAACCGTGCCATCCGAGAATCTGGTGAGGCGGCCTGGGACGAGTTTTAAACCATCAGAAGGAATTACGACGAAGTAAACGAGCCGGTTAGCGGGCGTACTACCCAATGGCGAAGGCGTGCAGGCTAATCAGCCCTACATCATTTCTACTAAAGCCACTAGAGTGGATTGTAGATAGGTTTGCGCTGGGGTAGATCCTAATGGACCACCACTTCTACAAAAACCAACACGCGTACGAGCGCGGGAAATCGTCGGAAACGGTGTTCCACGTGTGACACGAAAGGCGGAAAGGTCCTTACACTACGGAGAGAGCACATTAGTTGTGTTTTTCGATCTTGAGGGGACCTTCGATAGAGCAACAACGCATATGGTCTGTGCCGCCTTACAGGACAGATGATCACCTAGACGCCTTATAAGTTGGGTGGCGAGCATGCTGGAAGACAGGAGAGTTTCACTGATCTTAAGAGGCCGGGGGCTGGACGTTGGAGTGATTGGCGGCTGTCCTCAGAGCAGCTGCCTTTCACCACAGCCACGGGAGACCTCACGGAGCGGCTCTCCGAGAATGGCTACCACGCCGAGGAATATGCTGAGGACGGGCTGGTCTTAGTCACCCGCAATTTCCTCGGCGTCGTCTGTGCATACATGCAAATAGCCTGTAGCATAATTGAAGGGTGGTGTGGTGAGCTGGGACTCTCTGTAAACCCAGCGAAGACGGAGATGATCCTGTTCACCAAGAAGAGTAACCTCTAAGGGTTCAGGGCGCCGGTGATGTGTGGAACACCTTTAGCTTTAGTGCGGTAGGTCAAATATCTGGCGGTGGTCCTGGACTCCAAATTATCATGTGGTCGCAAATGGAAAGAGCAGTGAGGAGTAGAGTAGCAACCCCTGGCAGCTGCGCCGTGTGAGAGAGGACCTAGGGACTTAATCCTTGGATCATTGGATATATACTGCGATCATCAGGCCGAGAGTCCTTTACGGGGCAGTGGTCTGGTGGTGTCGTGGGAACCAAACTGATACCCGGAAGCTGGCACAACTTCAAAGGCTGGCATTTGACCACCGGCGCTATGAACATGACATCCGCAGCCACGCTAGAGGTCTTGCTGATGTCGTCACCGCTTCCCATTTATATAAGAAGGGAGGCTATGGCGTCGCATCTCAGAAAACGAGACACTGGTAACTGGTGCGGAGAGGGAACAATAACAGGACACGCAAAAGTTTCTAAAGAGGTGGAAAAAGAAATTCCAATTTCCACCATCAAAGTACGAAATGCAGAGGACCATATTAGGCTAAATAGGACATATAACCTCAGAATCCTCGGCAAAGATCAGCGCAAGGAAAATAAGGTTGCTTTCCAGCCTACTAGTCTGGTCTGTTTTACCAATGGATCACGGCTGGAGGACCACCACTCCTCCGGGTCGGGAATATATATCGATATCCTAGTGGCGCAAGAGAGTTATTATCTGTGCGCCTATACCACGGCATTGGAAATGGAGGTGTACGCTATTATGTCTTCAGCAAATCGACAAGGTGTGAGGATGAGCTCTGAAAAATATGTATACATTGGCGCAGATAGTCACGCGGTCCTCCGTGCTGACTGGGGGTCCACGATAAGGGGATAGCTGGTTTAGGAGTGCGCTAACGCTCTTACGGGACTGCCCATGACAAAGGAGGTATAGTTTGTGTCGATTCCGGGACATTGCGGCGTCGAGGGCAATGAGGTGGCGAATAGCCTTGCAAGGCTTGGTTTTCAGCGGCCGTTCTCTGTCCCGGCGCCTGCTATAGGCATAAGTAGGAAGGTGGTCTTCGACGCCCTAGCTAAATGGACTGAGGAGGTCATGGAGAAGCACTGGAGGTCGGTCAGTGGCTGTAGGCAGGCGAGGGATTTAGTGGAAAGGCCGAACATAAATAAGAACGTCTGGTTTCCGGGTAGGAATGGTTCTGCGCTTCGCCGCATCACTGGGGTGTTAACAGGCCACTGTGCTCTCAGAAATCACCTTACGTTGGTGGGTGCCGAGAGGGATCCCGTTTGCAAGGAATGCAGCGAGACAGAAGAAACGTCTTACCACTACCTGTGTAAATGCCATGCTTTTGGGAGTCTGCAAACAGATTTGTTTGGTTCAAGGATTCTGCAGAGGAGCCAGGTAAGTTCCGTCCAACGAAAGGCCGTCATCGCCTTTATTGCGAGGTGGAGGAGGTTTGGTGAAAAAACCGTGGAGAGTTAGGACATGGTTGCTGGGTTGCCGGGGTTGGAAAAATGGTTGCAGCCTACTTGCCTGGCGTTAGCATACCCACCATTGCTACTACTACTGCTGCTGCTACTACTAGAGGAGATAATGCTGAATAAATAAATATTTCTAGAAAAACTATTGGTGCTCTCTTGTAAGCGAAGTGTTTTTCGATACATCCTCGTATCTCTGAATCTGATATCAATTTTTTTGTAGTAAACTTAGGGCGGGCGTTTTGGTTTTGAATAAAGGCAACCTACTAAAGTTTTCTACATGATCATGATTATACTTATTTGATAAAATTTAAAGAAGCGATGCAGTTTTATCAACAAATCTAATTCAAAGATATTGTCTGATTTCCGTTAGCTTAGATAACAAAGACTGCCAATTATACCAACATTTCGCGAGTAGATACTGTGGGAATGCTATTAAGTAGATTACAATCAACTCTTTTTTAACACAATGCTAAATTACCAATCTACATAGACAGTAAAAATGTCGGCCGTTGGCCCAGACAGACATGCTGTTCCTTTCACTTGGATGTTTCGTAACCACTTCAGTTTGCATTCGTATTTTGTAACTTATTGATTCTTATAATTAATAAATTATGCGGATTGCATGCGACGTTGCCGAATGCTGTAAATCTATT
The DNA here is from genome assembly GCA_964006375.1 of Tillus elongatus. Classification (NCBI taxonomy): domain Eukaryota; kingdom Metazoa; phylum Arthropoda; class Insecta; order Coleoptera; family Cleridae; genus Tillus; species Tillus elongatus. Next base: position 66,258,912 of record OZ023265.1, read on the forward strand.
TGACATTTTAGAACTGAAATGAGCAGACTTATCAGATAATCATAGAAGTGATATTCGTGTTTTTTTAAAGTTAATTACAAAATGTTTGCTACATAATAATTTTCGTACCAAAAACAAAGATATAATTAAAAAAACAAGGGCAAAGCAGTCCTATCTTGCTGATTTTTAATAAGTACAGGGTGTGTGAACGATTAAGTAACGTGAATTTGTCGCTAAGGTCCAGTGTGTTCAATCCTGGACATGAGACAGATTATGTCTAAAAATTAGCACACTGAGCCATTAGAGACGATCTCCAGCGAGTTATCTGGTTTCCATAGTTTTGCTATTTTTGGAAATACAAAAGTTTGTTGATAGAAAACGAAAACATTTTCTGGAAAAACAGGTCTAATTTTTCTGGGTAACCAACTTACTTGAGCCACTTACACAATAAACAATAATAAAAGCTGTAACTGATCCCGAATATGGGTTACAAGGTTTGACTTGGGTTTTACAGAGAACAGCTGAGAATTTCTAAAATCCCAGAATGCAAAATTGCAGCTTTCAATAGAGAATGAAAAGAACTTTCCAAAAAATTGCCACTCAACTTACTTTTCCGATTTAATTTGAAGGGTCGAAAGTCAGCTCCACTAGAGGTTACATGCTACAATTCTGTTAGGGTTGAAAAAATGTCGCGCTCGTTATCAGAATCGATCTATTTTAGGATTTTTCGAAATTCTCAGCAAGACCCCGGTGAAACCATTTGATAATGTACATCCTGTATATATTTATGTGTATTTGTTTGTCACCTCGACAACTTAGAAATTAATATGCCTGTTTGATAAAATTTGACAATATCTTGCCTCTGCTAATTGCTTAGATAAGCTAATTAGCAAGCCAAATCGGACTAGTTTATAAAAAAAAACTATTTTGATTAAATTTGTATACGCGTTGTCAATACAGAGGCTTTACTTTGCAATAAAACTAAAGATTATATATTAATGAGAAATTGAAATGTTAGGATTTTGAAAGATTTTCACAAAAATTCGCAACCATACAGCACTTGCTGCTGATACTGTTTTTTAACTTTATGTTTCTTAATTTTCCATCCAGGACAAAGTAATAAACACCATAAACATGAAATTATATAGGGTGTGATCGTGATACACCAGGCAATAAATTTGCTTCTGTCTGACGATGTCGTAAAAAGCGAAACTAGTTACAGAGAAGAAAGCAAGATAGAAAAAAGTCTTGACAACTGTATGAATATACCAGTTTTAATAGCACAACAAGAGTAAAAATTACAAGATATATGTAAAAGACATAATAAAAAACAGTTTATTAACCTGTTTTTCGAATTATAAAAATGTAATCTTAACAACAGTATTGCTTGACAAGTGCCAAAACATTAAACTAAAATGACCTATACCAAAACCGGGCGTAAAGTTAATCAGACATAGAATTTCAAAATGTTATAAAGTACTAAATAGATAAAAACGATTACCTTACAAACTTCCCTAAAACCTACTTCACAATAACTCCTTGTATAGACTATAATATTTCGTAGCCAGAGACATTCTAAATTTTTGCGCTGTTAGTCGATATAATTAGTATTCTTTCTGCCCTTTGATGTCAAGCTCTCAAATAGCTTACCCTTTTATAGCGGTTACTTCATAATTATGTTCGATTTGAACACCCTTTGATGTTCTCCTCAATTGCAAATCTGTTCTGTGAAACTTTGCCTCAAAAACGTTAACGCAATTTTATTTAAAGTACCCCAGTATTTGCACTTTTCAATAATGTCACTGGAACCTGTCTACTGTTGAATTTTAACTGATCTGCAGTGTTGAAATCCAACTTCGATATTAGGTAGATTTTGTGTCAAATCAAGTAGCCTGAGCTACAAACGAAAAACATTTTCGATAACTCTATCTGTTGACATCAATGCGCATGAATTTTAAAACTTTTGTCCTGTTTCGTTTAAGATTTATTCATTCTGATCACTAATGGTGTTTGCGTTTATTTAAAAATAAATAAAGTTTAAATAACCTACATACGCCACAAAGCGTATATACAAAAAAATACATAGAGACGAACATATAACGTCCTCCTTTTAGTGAATTTTCTTTAAAAAAAATAGTGAGGAGATCTCGACTTTTGAATTTTGAAAAAATTTCTGCAAATGAGCGCTATTTAGGACCCCTGGAACCCAAATCCTAATTCGATTTCAGACTTTATATATATATATATATATATATATATATATATATATATATATATATATATATATATATATATATATATATATTTATTTATTTATTTATATATTTATGTGTCACACCTATAACTAAAAAAATTATGGACTCATTTTGATAAAACTTGGTGAGTACCTTCCTTTCGCAAGTGGCTTGGAAAAGTTTGTTAGCCAGGAAAATCCGCCGAGGTTTTCCAGGAAAATTTTGGGTTTTCTTTCGAAAAAAAATTTTATCTCCGGAATTAACAAAGTAAGGGCAACCAAATTTGGTACGCGGGTTTATATCATTATAGGTAAGTTACGTACCAAAAGTTAGCTCTGTAGGTTGAGGGACAGGCCTTTAAACAAAAATAAATTTGGGTTTTCCTCAAAACGTCAGAGTCGCGACTTAACTTTAGCGTTAAGACAATTAACTTTTTTAAACAATTTATTATTACTTAAACACAATGATTACTTAATACAATAATGAGACAAAAAAATATATATATAAGTGATATTAAAATACTTGACACGCCATGTGCCAGACTAACTAGGAAACAAGCAATGAACGCTCCTATCTCGGTGCTTATCCTATTTATAGTCTTCCCCTCCAGGCGTGGCACTATTGTCTCTGGAGGTGACCTGGATCTGCTAATGCTGAATGTCACCGGAGATATTCCGTTCGCACTTGCTGGTTTTACGCCTGCATTCCTACAGGCGCCACTTCACTATTATGATGACACTGCGGTTTCTAAGGAGGCCAGGATACATTGTTGCACAATAGCCTGTTGTTGTGGCTCTATTTATCTCCTCCCCCCTTTGAAGAACGAAGCTACGGTTCGTTCCGGATTTTCAAGGGAAATCCGGCTTCGGTGGTTCCTGGGTTGATCTTCAATTCTCCCTTGTCGGTTCTTGGGTTGATCTTCGTAGTTCTTCTAGTGGTTCTTCTTCTTATGACTCCCCATTTTACGGCTATCATTATGATGGCGGTTAAAATAGCCACGTACAATAATATGGTCCATATACTCAGGTGATGTAATGGTAGTTCCATTCGGCCTGGTATATTTTTCTTAATGTTTTGGAGTTGGTGTTGGATCTGCTCGATGTTATGCAGCTGTACGTTGTCTAATTTGAGTTCGGGTACCTTTTCGTAATTTGTTTCTTCCTTCGTAGTGGTGGTTTCTAATTTGGGGAGATTGAATAGTTGTTGTGTTTCCGCTGTAGTGGGGCCGGTTTTATAAATTTTGTTTCCTACTTTCAATTGGCAATTTGGTTGGAGGTTGACCAATTTGGTACCCTTGATGATATTGGTCCACTCTTGTTCCTGGCAAGTTATTCTGGCGTTTGTCTCTTCTGGCGCTAAGATGATGTATTGACTGGTTCCATATCTCGAAACTGTGGTTTGTTTAATTTTGACTAATTCTTGGTTACAATTATCGATAGGCTTTTGAAATTTTATTAGTTTTATTTCACATGGGTTCTGATCATTCATGGCTGTTGGATTGTCGTCTTGGCAGAAATATAATTTGTTCTTTAAATTTTGACATTCTTCATTTCGAAAGGCATATTGTTTACTGCTTAGGATCAAGTATTTGGTTCTAGGGATTATCATGGTAAAGATGTGTGGATTTTTTGGGACAGGTAATGTGTATAACTGATAGTAATCATATTCTGACTCTTCAACTAGAGGTATTTCTATTTGAAATATAATTTGGAATTTATTTTGTACTGCTTTTATTTTGAATATTTTTTCATACAGATTCAGATCAGTGGTTGTTATTAGTTTAGCATTTGTTACGTATTTTTGTATTCTATTGATTTCTTTTATTATAAATTTTGGTTTTAATATGGGTGTGTGAAAAATTCCTAATTTTGAAAAAGTGATTGCATTCTCAGTTGTGAGTGCTAATTCTTGAATATTATTCAATAAATGTCCAAGCTGGGTCAGCAGCTCTAGGATTTTGATGCGATGATAGTGCGTTAGTTGTTCGCTCCTAAGGCTATCAACTGTGTTACCTAACTCGTTTATTCTATTTATTATCGTGCCCTGATTGTGACTCAACCCTACGATCGTTTTATTGAACTCTCCGATTGCTTCTAGCATTACCGAATTTTGCGATTTAAAAAGATCATGAATTTTGTTTTGGTCTGTACTTAATATTTCTATTGCCTGATATATACGTTCGCTATCTTGTGAATCGAGATTGCCAGTTATTGATTTAAATATCGATCCTAGCCCATTGATTATGCCCCGTCTCTGTCTCTCATTGATGTTATCTCTCTCTAAGAATATCCTATAAAATGTATCGTCTATATTATCTATAGTAAAATTTAATGTTAGTATAAAATTATGGTATTCGTCGTGGTAATCTTTTGTCATAGACGTAACTGTGTTTATGTAATGTCTTTTTATTTGGTTATAGTCTTCGTGTAGTTGTGTCAGGTCATGTATATGTATCAAGTTCCAGCTGCTAGTCTCTGTGTATGCTGTACCTAATTTCTTTGGCAGCATACCTGGATTGTCCGCCAAGTCTTGTATTTGGGCTGTTATTCCTGTGGCAAGGAACCTGCAAGACGTAAATTTCTTAGATGTGCTATTGTCTGTTCGTCATTTTTATGGTTTATTAGAATAGCTTTGTTATTTTCTAATAAGGATATTATTGAATAGGGTCCTGAAAAGGGGTTTTTATGTTTTTTATGAAATCCCGGTGGTATCTGTTTGTATACCACGTCGCCTTCCTTGAACGGCTGGTTCGTGTTTTTATTAGTTCGTTGTAAGGTTTTTTGTTTTGACGTTTCTATGCGACTTCTAACAATTTCGTAGATGATTTTCATAATTTCTTTGTGTTGTACGTTATACTCTTGCGTAATTATTACTTCCGGGTCGTAGTTAAACATTTCCGGTATATAGCCGAATATTAAGTCGAATGGTGGTTTTAGTGTTTGTGAGTGTATCGTGGAATTATAGGCGAATATACAGTAGGGTATTAATTCTATGGGTTTCATATTTTTGAATTTCTCCTTAAATAATCGATAATGTTCAATGATGGTGCTGTGAAATCGTTCTATGGGTCCGTTTGATTCGGGGTTTTGGGGTGTTGTGGTGTGCAATTCTATTTGGTATGTCTCTAGTAGTTCTTTTACTATTAAATTCGAGAACTCCGTTCCTGGGTCCGCAATTAAGGTTTTACACGCTCCGTACTGTGAAAAGTATTTAATTAAGTTTTTTGCAATTTCTGTAGCGTTTTTGCTTTTGATGGGAAATGCTTGACCGAATTTACTGAATGGATCCAATATGGTTAAAAATATTGCTCGTTCAATTTGGAACGTATCTACGTGGAGTGTTTCTAAAGGTTTGGATGCTGTTGGAGTGTGTTCTAATGCTATCTGTACCGGGTTCCTGTTATATTTGCACGTTTTACACAGCTCACACGTTTTTACATATTCTTCTATGTGTTTCTTTAAATTGGGGTAATAGTATTTTCTCTTTATTCTTAAGTAAGTCTCCTCAGCCCCGCGATGGTTGGACTTACCCTGATGATATTTGACTATCATATCCGTTAGCTCGTCTTCCTGGATTTCTTCCCTCATTTCTAAACATCTATAAAATTTTGGTGACTCTACATTATTAAAGTTTTGGTTGATTGCCGAACTGACTAGTTCGTAATCTTGTTCATTTACGAAAAAAAAAATGCAATAATAATTCCTTTGTGGTAACCAATATTCTTTTCTAAAAGTCTCTATTTGATCTGGTTTATTTAAATTAAAATTTGCACATATATAATTCCTTTTGTCCCGTCTGACTGATTGGTTTGTCAGTATTTTTTATTTTATTTCTAAACTATCTGATTTTAAATCTGTGTGCCATACCTAGTGGTGTATCGGTGAATTATCTTTCCAAAATGTTTTCTAATTACGTAATGAATGGTTTCATTATTGATTCTACTTTTGACAAGGTGATAACGATAAGATTTATTACATACGCCTTATATGTCCTTTTTCTTTACGACAATATTAATCATCAGCTTAGTTATTCAATTTAAAATTTGTTGAGTGCGGTCCTGAATATAATTTTTATTTAATGTTTATCTACTAGTATATTTTAGGTATTTGTTACAGTAAGTGTGTTTTTTCGTCATCTTAGTCGTCTGTATATATTTGTCATGAATGTAACGGTGTCTGCTTAGTGTCGCTTTATTTGTTTGTAGTCTTTAGGTAATTGTCAAGTCATGTATGTGATGTATCCGATTTTCCCGTTTTACCTTACTTAGGTAATATAATTCGATTGCTTATTTAGTTTATTTAATGTAAATATATTGTAATCTTTTTTGTTACAATATTCACAGGTTTTAATATAATTCTCAATTGTCTGTTTCATCTGGGGAAAAGTGAATTTGTTTTGCATCTGTTCCCACGTTTCATTAAATGAGCGATGTCGGCGTTTAGTTTGATGAGCAAGCATAATATGTAGCCTAATATCTGATGCCGATTGTAATTTTTCCAATATGGGTAGTTTTGTTTTAGAATTATTAGTCATATTGGACTTTTGGATTTTTATGGGGTTTGTTTCAGTACTATTTTTATTAATGGCAAAAATTTGTTTATTATTAACATTAGAGTTTTCCGCTTTAGGGTTTGTTTCACTTACTACCTGTTTTACCGTTTTTAGCCCCGTATTATCATGTTGACCTAAAGGTTCATCTTCCTCTGGTTTTTCAATAACTAATTTATTTCTACCTAGTGCTCTATCCGGCTGCTTAATTAATTTAGTACTAGATTTTAATTGATTTTTTCTTTTTGTGTGGACGTCGTATATATTATATAACCTATTAAGATCAGTTTCCTCGTTACAATGTTCGTTTGTATTGGGAACTTCATTTAAACTGCTCTGTGGACTTTTGTTTGATCTCCTTATTATATTACCACTAGTGAGCCAGGAATTCACATAATTCATAATACTGTTATTGTTCTGTTGAACGTTCTGATTGGATTTTGACTCATCAGCTGAATCCATCGACTGCCTATGCTTCATGTCGCTTGCGTCCTTATTCAAGTTCAAGTTTAATTTAATTCTATGGTCATTCATTCCTTTCTTACAATTATAACTACTATCACTGCCCTCGTTAATTAGTTTATTTGTTGGCATATCTATATGGTTAATATGTACTACCGGTTGTCCGTATACGTGTCTGCTATCTGAAAATTTTGTTGTTGACTATCGTATTCGTCTGCTGGCGAATTTTCGTAATTTAATTCTTCGTTGACGTAATCCAAATCGTAATTTGTTTCATTTATGTGATTATCATTAAATTCTAAGTTATTTAATTGAGCTGCTCTAGTTGGCTGCGTTAGTGACAGTCTAGTATTAGAACTATCTACTTCCATTGGTTCGTGATAATTTCTGTTGTTAATTATAGGGTTTTGTCCCTGTGGGTTATTAAAATTCTGTCGTCTAAAATTGTTTGAAAAATTAGTTCTATTCATAAATTGCGGATTTTGTCTATTTTGAAAATTCGTTTGATTATATTGCGGTCTATTTTGTTGCTGAGATGGTCTAAAATTAGGTTGAAAGTTTGTTGGGTTATGTTGTTGGTTATGGTGTTGTTGAAAAGGTCTGAAATTAGGTTGAAACGGTCGTTGAAACTGCACATTGTTAAACGGTGCGTTATTTTGTCTTGGAAAGAATTTTTGTCCGTCTGACCTATTCTGATTAAAATTTTTTTGTACTGTTTTGTCCCTATAATCGAAATTTTCTTCTGCGAATACAAACTTTAGGGCGTCTTCTATGCTTCCTGGTGACCTACTTCTAAGAGCTAGACCTAACGGGTTCCTAATTCCGCCTAAAAATGCTTTTAATGTTTGTTCCTGGTAAATGTTCATTTTTATTACTTTAACGCCTTCGTTCTGTTCGTTAGCTATTAGATTAGATATGAGTAATTGTTCGATATGCCTGCATCTGTTAGCGAATGCAAGGGCATCTTCCGCATTCCTTTGTTTCAAGGTGAATAGTTCTGCAAGTAGGCTACTAGAATCGCGCTGATCGCAAAAATTGTCCACAATAGCGCTTCTCAAGTCGGTCCATGTGTTTATTATCTTAGTGTTAATTATAAGCCTCGCTGTTCCCGTTAGTTTTGTTTGAATGTAATTTAATAAGAAATGATTCATATATAAATTCTCGTTTGGCATATAAAATTGGTTCATTACGAGGTCGCATGACTTTAAAAAATTACCCACATTAGCTGGTTGCCCGTCAAATTCGGGAATAGCTTTTAAGAAAAATTCTTTGAACTGGTCAGTCATGTTGCTACTACTATTACTACTATTTGAATTAGTTAGTGTTGCGATATTATCGCTTATACTTATCGATCTCAATCTGTACTCAATATTCCCTAAGCTTTGTGACTCGTCTTCTGAGTCTGACATATAATTATATCAATACACACACATACAATTGAAAAATATGGCAGGAAAATGTGAAATTGGATAGCAGTAAACAACTTACAATACTATGATGGTTTCTGCTCCCATTTGGCTGCTTGGCTATGACTTCTGCGTAACTTGGTTCTAATTGGTTATTGGGCGTCGATACGCTTAGAAATCGATATTCTTTCGGTTTCTTAACCAATACTAACGACTGCGCCACTTAACTTTAGCGTTAAGACAATTAACTTTTTTAAACAATTTATTATTACTTAAACACAATGATTACTTAGTACAATAATGAGACAAAAAAAAATATATATAAGTGATATTAAAATACTTGACACGCCATGTGCCAGACTAACTAGGAAACAAGCAATGAACGCTCCTATCTCGGTGCTTATCCTATTTATAGTCTTCCCCTCCAGGCGTGGCACTATTGTCTCTGGAGGTGACCTGGATCTGCTAATGCTGAATGTCACCGGAGATATTCCGTTCGCACTTGCTGGTTTTACGCCTGCATTCCTACAGGCGCCACTTCACTATTATGATGACACTGCGGTTTCTAAGGAGGCCAGGATACATTGTTGCACAATAGCCTGTTGTTGTGGCTCTATTTATCTCGCGATTTAAAACGTCAAAATTGGTAATATTTAGGCGATGAACCTGAAACTAATATGAGCTGTGAAAGGAAAATGTCTAAAGAATATTGTTTTACAAAGCCTGAAGTCTTAGTTTCAATCGTCATTATCCTTCATTTTACTAAAATAAACCCAAAACATATCAAATAGACCCTTTCTCTGATGCTTTGGCAGTAGTGTTGGCTTTAGAGTTTATCGGTTAATGGTATATCATTTTTGTCGAATTTTCGTAAAAAATCTTTAAAGCTCAATATATCCGTTATTATGCAAGATACAAAAAAAATTGTATACATTAATTATAGGGTGTCTTGAGCTACATCTTAGAAAAATATTTCTACAATTACAGGTGGCCCATAAGTCGTTGGTGATTCAATTTTACTTTTTTGTTTAATCAAACACGTCTTATGTTATTGAAGTTTTGCATTTCCATCCATCTTTGTAAGAAAAGAAATTCGGGACGCAGCAAGTGCGTTATGGTAGCGAATTTTCATTAAATGCTTCAAATTTGAATAGCTCAATTTGCTATTAACCTATAAGGTTGACCAAGAAACCAATTTTTTCGGGAACATTTTAAGTTTAATTGTGGAAAATTTTGTACATTTTCAAACAATATATAGGTTATACTGTTAACTAAATTTGATGCCTGCTTTCTTAAAAAAAAACATATTTGCTATTAAAAACATTTTTATGAAAATTCACTACCATAACGCACTTGATGCGTCCAGACTTTTTTTTAATTCGGTTAAAACTGTTTGTCATGATAAGAAATTTTATATCATAGCTTAGGTCTAAACGGAAGTGGATGGGAGCCCAACTCTATTTTGTTTTACTTGTAAATGTGTAATTAATAGTTGGGTTTTAAAGAATACATTAATTAATCTGATTTCACCTAAATAAGTACACCACTTTAACTAGAAATAAAATTTTAGGCAGCAAGCGTGTTATAAAAACGAATTGTCATAAATATCTTTTAAATACAAAAAATCATCAAAAGGCAACAAAGAAAAATAAATTGCTTTGATTAAATTCTGTACACATACTAGTTTTATCATATTTTTGTTACATACTATAGTTGGATCCTACTGACTGAGAGAAAATTAGTTTTAAAGAAGTTAAAAAAATTAATAAAACATAATGAAAATGCACTACCGTCACGCACTTACTACATCCCAACCATTACTACCAGTTATATATATATATATATATATATATATATATATATATATATATATATATATATATATATATATATACTAGCTGACCCGGCAAACGTTGTTTTGCCATTTATATTATTTCTAGGAAACTTTTTTTTAGTTCAATAAAAATAACTATCTGCTATAAGTGTGCGGGAATGTACTTATAATCGAAAGCATTATAAACAATAAAAGTGTGCTTTATTTAGGTTAATAAATTAATCTTTATTAAAGTAACGAATATATTTTAAATTACAATTTTTGTTAGCTATCTAAATATCAAAAATAATTATTCATATTATCCTATCAATTATGGCAGTTGAAAAAAAATAATTAATCTCTCAGTGCAATAGAGTGTACAATATTCTTGGTTAGTCCGTCTTTAGCCAATACAAAGAAACTGGAGGGTTTTCCCACGCGAGAACATGCCACATATAGTTGTCCGTGGGAAAAGCATGGTGTTTCCAAATCTAAGCCACATACAGACAATGTCTGGCCTTGTGACTTATTGATCGTCATAGCGAATGCCAATCTAATAGGGAATTGAGTGCGTTTGAATTCAATTGGCACATCTGTAGGAATCATAGGGATTCGTGGCAGCAACACATTTTCGCCTTGAAACTTGGCATTCAAGATGATGGCTTCAATAACGTTTTTCATTAATTTTTTAATGACTAACCGTGTGCCATTACACAGCCGTGGTGGGTTTAAGTTACGAAGCAGAATAATCGGAGATCCAACCTTCAATTGTAAATGGTGTGGTGGCATACCTGGCAAATCCAATGAATTTAAAAACTCAATTGGATAATTCACAGTCTCGTTGGTATCGCAACCTGCATCGATAGATTTGTATGACACCAAGTCCCCAGGCAACAACTGTTCAATCTTTAAATTTAACCAATTGACGTCCACATTTTTAGCTGCCAAAATCGCTCTTTCTGCCAGCCACTTATGATTTGCATATTGTGTGTGTACGTCGGGAAATATGTGATCGATGAGAGTATTTTGCGAGTCGATGATTGTGCAGAAGTCTGTCTGTAATTTTATGAATCCAGTATTTTGATGTACAGCAACTTTCCCATTGCCAATATCTAACAGTTGTTTAGAGAAATTTTCGGCGGATGGATCCTGAAGCATTTGAACGCGCATGTTCACCGTCAGTTGTACTTTTTCAACATTACGCCATAGTCGCGATGATTTTAAGCAAGCGTTGATTTCATCAGCGTACGTTGAACGTGGAATAACGGGAAGTGTTTGTCTGAAATCACCTGAAAGGAATAACAAAGTGCCGCCAAATAGTTTATCGTTGTTTTTTATATCCTTTAATGTCCTATCTAATGCCTCAAGCGAATGTTTGTGTGCCATAGTGCATTCATCCCAAATAATAATTTTACATTGTTTCAGCACTATGGCCATAGACGATTGTTTTTTATGTTGCACACTGCATCTGGATTATTTTGAATGTTCAACGCCAGCTTAAATGCTGAATGAGCTGTTCTGCCTCCATCTAATAAAGTTGCTGCAATGCCAGAAGATGCAACCGCCAATGCGATGCCATTTTTTGATCGTATCTCGGCCAGAAGTAGCGAAATAAGAAATGTTTTGCCAGTTCCACCTGGTGCATCAAAAAAAAAAGAATCCTCCTTGTCCTGCCGAAACTGCCAGGATGATGCGGTCGTAAATAATTTTTTGTTCATCATTTAGTAGTGGAACATTGCCACTAACAATGCCTGCCATTTCTACAGTATCGTACTGTAGTTCACGATTCATATCTGTGTTGAGTAAATCAGATGCACTTCGATTCGGTGAGCTCATACCGAAATGACTGATTGGCAAATTCGCAATAGCAATGCAAAGATCCTCGATAGCAATCAATGCCTCATTGTACATTGCATCACTGAATGATATCGTTAGATCATTGCACCTTTTACGATGTCGATACAATATATCATCAGTCATTGAATCTTTGTGATTATCCCACAACATTTGTGCTCGGGCCGGGAAACATGTAGTCAGTACTATAGCAAATAGTAGACGAATTTGTGATCCTGTGCAGTTTAATGCTGCTTCAGCATGCGTAGTGTCCCAATGATTGTCGTCTTCTAGCAAGCCTAGAGCAAGGCATGCATCTTTATACGTAGGATACTGTTGTCCATCTACCTTACGTATATCTTGAAATGACAATGGCCCGGTGACATTAACCAACAACAGTCGCAGATAAAAGCACTCAGTCTGCCTTGGATTGACTGTATATACACGACCCAAACTATTTGATTTAAATAAACCGGGGTACGCATCAACTGGTGTCCCTTGCTTGCAGGGCATCCATTTTTTTTGATTGAGCCCATGTAAAATACCGTGGAACTTCAGAGTAGAGAAGTGTTTGTGCGAAGGCACCAAAAGCATCCGCACGATTGCACAGTTCAAAAAATTAGGTCAGCGTAGTTTTTGGTGGATTTATAGCACGATCAAGCGCTGTATCGTTCGTGAAATATACGCGCTGGCCGTTTTCAAGGCGGACAGCTAAACGGATAACTGCTGGATCCCGTTCATGAATTGGGAAACCGAAAATACGCCAGACAGCTTCGTTGGAACTGACATACCGGCCAATTTGGTAATTCGTAATTTCATCATTTTGATTCAACGGAGGAGAATGTACATTAGTATTTTCAATTCTAAATACAGCCATATTCCCTTTATTCACATACTTGCAAATATATTTGATACTCTTCACCGAACTGCATGACTCAACATTAATATGAGCATTGAATGTTTTGCTCAGCAGAGGTGAATATGGTACCACCCAACGATTGTCAATGTCGATGTCTGTGTTGCTGATAGTTTTAATGAAAGATTGTCTGCCATTTTCGGTACTTCTTCGACGATATATTGGATATCCGTCAACATGTGTGACCGTATCGTTAGTGAAATCTTTAGGAAAACGCTTTGTACATTTTCCGTCTACCATGCAAGGTGATGAACGATTCAGATTTCCGCACGGACCATGAATCATGTGTGTAGTAACAATATCAAACAGTAATTGATCAGTAGACGGATCTGGAATCTCTGCAGAAATCAAACTATCGATGTTTTCAGCACGTATTTTGTCGACGAACCAAATTAAAATGTGAGCATGAGGTAATCCACATTTACGACGGCAGTAAAATTAACATGAGAGTTGCACAGAAAAATTAAAGAAATAGGTATAACAGTCACTGCTACGATTGATACACAAATAAAACCAAAAAATAAATGGCTGAAAAATGTATAGTGAGTAAGACAGGAGACCGGCTTCGTCCTCATCCCTACTCCGTGATGTTTGCTGGATGAGTGGTGACACCTGGCGGGAATAACTGATCAATCGATAGTTGATCAGTTGTCGACCGGCGAGGGCCGGAGATCAAATTGAATTGAAAAAAAAAATCATAATTAAAGGAACTTGAAATTATGAACTCTGAATAAGAATTTATCGTACTACAATTGTAATATTCGATTGCCATCTTGCAACCCTATTGCGGATCTGCGGATAGAATGAAAAAAATAAAAATCTGGATGGAAAAATAGGGGTTGATCGTATAAGAGTGAAAATTTAGAGTAATATGAAATTTTTTATTCTAAGTCATGACAAAATTTAAAAAAAATTCTTGCAAAAAAATAAATAAATTAAAGTTTATAATTAACAAATAAAAAATAGGGGTTGATTGTAGAGGGGTGAAAAATTAAGAGATATGAAATTGTTTATTCTAAGTCATGACAAAATAAAAAAAATCTTGGCAAAAAAATTAAAGCCTTTAATAAACAAATAAAAATAGGGGTTGATCGTAGAGGGGTGAAAATCTAGGCTTGTATGTATTTGTGTATGCTGTATTATAAAAAAATAAAAACAAAAAATTTTGTTTAAAAAAAATTTAAAAAATTTTAGGGGTGGACCACCCTTAACATTTAGGGGGATGAAAAATAGATGTTGTCCGATTCTCCACCCTAGCCGATATGCACGCTAAGATTCACGAAAATCGGTCCAGCCGTTTCAGAGGAGTTCAATAACGTACACCGTGGCACGAGAATTTTATATATTAGAATATATAATTTGTGCGTTTATCGATTTATTGACTAAAGAGTGTAATCGTTTCAATTTTATTTTGTTAGATAAAAAATTATAAGACATTTAAATTACAAACTCTATCATTTAAACTCCTGCTAGGATATCGCAGAAATGGACTATTTCAAAGAAACAAGAGAGGTTGTTGAGAAAGAAGTATTCGGTCATCTTACGTTAACCGCCATTTTGAATTCATAAAAGCGTTACTTAGCCTACTGTATTTTCCGGATAAAATTTTCGGTACTCATGTCAGAGGGATTATATGAAAGGAAAAAATACGCCATCTTGGGCGTCCGCCATATTGAATCAATGACAGTGACGTATGTATATCATATATTGCATTGTCATCTGACTTATAGACGCATATTAAATTTCGCTCAAACTGATACGGGAAACTTAATCAAAATTGACTTGCAAAATTTGTCCTAAACATACTAACAGGTGAAGTTGAATAAAAGCTTATGAAATATATCATTACACTTGCTAAAATTTTGAGGTTATGTATAATGGGGCTAGTACATCTCTGGTTATTATGATGAGCTGCAATTTTTATTATAGAACTGTTTTATGAATCTTTACTTAGTGTACGTCATTATAAACTTTTGTCAATATGTACTGAGCATTTTAAAAGTTAATAATTGAAAACTAGATTTCAGGATATGATTTTGGGCCCATATTTCTACTTGGACCTCGCGTCGTAGGATAAAAAGTAGATAAGGCTGTAATGTTATTTTAACGTGATCTACTTGAATCCTAGAAATTGGCCATTCCTGGAACGCCTGTGTAATAAATAATATTATTTGTCTCCTAACAAATATTTAATAAATATTAATGATTTTGCATCACCTACATTAAAATGTATTTACCCTTATGACTTTAAAGATAACTTTGAATACTTTCCTTTAAACTGAAAGTTGTAACATATAAGTATCAAAACACGATTTTCTACTTTCGCGAAAGCCACTAAGAATAAAATTAACGTACAATGATTGAGCCCTAGGTAATAAGCGTAAGTCAAAAACATTTCTCACAAGTTTTCAGTCAGCTTCAGGTACTTTCCATGTGCTTTAATTTAATCCGCGTTTTAGGATTTCTCTCAACTTTGAGGAGAGTTTTGCCTGTAAGAAAAATCAGTACCCGAAATTCGAATACAAGGTCTGCCTTGTAACCATGGAGTCAAGACAGAATTACACTGCAGACATCAAAGGCGGCCAAGGAGGCAAGGTATAAGACAAAAGAGGATCAATACACACGCTAGAACAAACTTTTAACAAAATCACAGTCGGCATGTGAAAGGCATCGACCCCGCATTTTAACTTTCACCACCTGCATACTCGATTACACTGAAATAATTGCTTCACACTGAAGTAAACCATATACTACTGGGCTATGATAATACATATTCATTTTTACTGAATTTTCTTTTAAAAAATTCACTATTGAGAAGATCAAGACTTTGGAATTTCGAAAAAAATTCTTCTAATGAGCGCAAACTAGGCCCCCTAGAACCCACATCCAGGGTCAGTTTCAATTTTTATATGTTTATATATATACATATATATATATATATATATATATATATATATATATATATATATATATATATATATATATATATATATATATATATATATATATATATATATATATATATATATAGATACCACACTGATAACTCAAAAAATAATTTGCCGATTTTGATCAAATTTTCTGAGTATTTTCTTTGCAAGTTCGTTAGCCAGGGAGATCGACCCAGGTTTTCCCGGAAATTTTTTGTGATTTTTAAACAATTAGTTATTTTGATAAAATATGGTACATTTTTTCTATTATATGGGTTATACCGGTAACCAGATTGATGCCCGCTTGCATTAGAGAGACATATGTGCCATTTAAACATTTTTATGAAAATTCACTTCCATAACGCTCTTGCTGCATCCAGACTTTTTATTAATTAATTTTAATTGTGTATACAATTTACTAGAACATGTAACTTTTTCAAGTAATTTTCTTTAATTGCATCAAAAACAAAAAAGGTAAAAAAAGAAGAGAAAATGTAAACCATAATACAGAGGCCGCATGCTGCCTCTGCGAATTTTTGTGAGAAAAGTTGTTTACTTAAATTTCTGGGAAGAAAACCTTTTTAGCGAATTTCTGTAAAAAAACATTTAATATATTTTCGTGTGAAATTTTTGTGTGAATAAAAACAAAGTTATTTGGGGATAATAATATGTTGGCAGATTTTGTGTAAATTTAAAGTTCCCGAGCTTTTATTGTGACATTTTTTATCTTCTCAAATAATACAGTTACTTTGATCAAATTTGTTGTTTATTTGATGTATCTGCATTATCACTATTGTAAAATGGGTCGTAGTACAAAGACACATTATGAAGTTCTTCATCTGAGGATAGTTCTCTTAAATTGTGGGCAAAGTACTCAAGTTTAGCTGCGCTCAGAAACTTCCTTGACATATCGTAAAATAACCAATGGTATATAAATAACAGAATTCCAAAACCCGCTGGTACACATACATTCCAAGTACAAATGATATGGCAATTTATGTGATAAATTTTTTTTAGTAGAAAAATGTAATATATGTTATATGAGTGAAGTTTGGAACCTGTCATGAGAAATAATAAGTACAATTTGGAAAGTCCAATTCATCACAGTAAAGTTTTTTCATAAATCATGTTTTGCTCAGCTTATCTGGGATACCAATCATCATGTAGATAGAAACAATCTAAAGTTAATCAAAAATGTCAGGCAACCGCGACAGTTACATGCTTACAAAAGTATATATATATATATATATATATATATATATATATATATATATATGTATGTATATATATATATATATATATATATATATATATATATATATATATATATATACATATATATATATATATATATATATATATATATATATATATATATATATATATATCTATATATTGTAAGAAATTTCAACAAACATGTTTTGATGAATAGAATAGGTCCGGTTCTGTGTAGTTCATTGTTCGAAATATTATCTTCATAACCACTGTGTTCTGCTTAGAAAGGATATTTGATAACGACACACAGTTTTACAAAAGCGGGTATGCAACTTTAATTACAGGGATTTAAGACTCAATAGTGGGGGTCTGTCTGTACACCTTCCCAAAGGACGCTGTTCGCAACAGCTTGGCAATGTACATAAAATAAGTAGTTCTAATTTTTATTCACTTAGTTTATTTATCCCTCTGATGACGCTAACTTTGTTAGCGAAACGATCCTCATGTATAAAAACTGTATTGACTTGCGTTCTAACTCCTTTTGAGAAAAATGCCCAAAGCCGAATTTTTATGAAGCTGAAAAAGTAAATTTTGTTATATCTGTAGATAGTGTAAGTCTCTTTAAAAGAAACTTGTATTACAAATTTCATTAAAGTTATACATAAGTTTTCCAGAAGGAAACTTAATTCATATTTAGAAAAGTAAAGTATCTGTCAAATTATAAACGTAGCAGTTATTTTTGATTATTAGTCGCCAGTATGATTTAATTGCAGTCAACCCAATCAAACCGGTTTTCTAAATATCAACAAAAGCAAAATTATAATTTCAGACTCAAAGGTGAGACACCTATTTATGCGTTTTAAACAAAAATGATATCTTGTTCAATTGTATGTAATATGTGCATTGTTGTTTCTCCAAATGTCAAAATAAAACATAAAAAACATATATTCATCGAGCTGGATTCGATCGCGTGACCTTCTGCTTAGGAGGCAAGGGCGATGCCCCCTGCGACATCTAGGCACACGTCAACTAATGTTTTATTTGCGTCATACTTTAGATAGGCTTCAAGCCCGAGATCTTATATTCAAAGTAGACGTAAGAATTATGAATTGCCGAATTACGTCTTATGTTTAAGTGTAAAGACAAAAGACATTTTTCTAGAATCATTTCAATAGAGACTTGGCTTGATTTTGCTTAAATTTTTGCTATATTATGCGACAGCATAATATATCCATATGTTGCGCTAAAACTGTATTTGGGACCGTTAAAAAACCTACAAATAAAGTGTATTTTAATAACTGATTGAACCCTCAGTTAAATAACAAATACTTAGCAAATTTTTAATTTCATGTCGACTGTCATTTTCCATAATTGCCGCCGAGATTTCACGATTGTTGGTTCCGGTAGTATGTTTTCTGCCTGGTATAGATTTAGTTTGGTTACCGTTGATTTATGGTTTATACCTGTTGTATGAATTAATCTACGCGTGGCACTTAACTCCTCTGTCTGTCAGGCACTGGATATTAACCACTAAGTAGTTTCAACGTATGTCTTTGAGATTTTATTTTTAATTTGGAAAAAACTCTAAGTATTGTGTAGCAAATTACTTAAAATTCACAACACATGTTTATTTGCTCTATTTCTAGCAACATGTAAAGTCTCATTCCAGTTATTCTGATACTTACAAAAATATAGCCTTTTCAAAAAGTTTTCCCCGATTTTTCACCGGAAAAACTTGAGCATAAAGGCTGATTAACGAACTTGACCTCGGTTTTCGCTCAAACAAGATTTTTGCCAAGTTTGATTGAAATCAGTTTATTATTTTTTTAATTATCGCTCGGATGTATACATGCATACATACAGACACACACACACACACAAATTTATATATATATATATATATATATATATATATATATATATATATATATATATATATATATATATATATATAAATTTTAACGCACCTTGCTTTTGTATTCTAGGGACCCAAATTAGTGCTCATCTAAATAAATTTTTCCAAAAGTTATTCATCGTGGCCTTTCTATTAGCGAATTTTCCTTAATGAAACTGCTAAAAGTCACAAGAAAACCCTAGAACAACAGCCACGTGCGACTCAAGTTATTGCTTGCAAGCCTGCTACCGTTTGCAACGTGGCCAATGTTAATAAAACTGACTGTAAAATTCTCAACTATAGTCATAAGACCCATTAGAACAATGTTTCTGTATAAAACGGGATTTATCAGACCTGTTCCATAGCTTAAATTATAGTATGTGTTGGGACTTATATGTCCCATTGAGACCGAAAGGGTTAAGTTCGTTGAGATCACCGATCGAATTCACATTCGATTTACGATGTTTCCATTGACAGGAATGTCGATTCATACCCAGCATTGAAATGTCAAAATAAGATAATCATAGGGTACCTATAGATAGGATATTACTACACGATACACCCATGCAAAGAAAAAGACGATTGAATTGCAAATAAAGCAATTACACTGCAAATATTTATTTGACCGGGATTTTGTAAACTCACTAAATCTAATAAGAGAATGTGATTAACTTTTTCAAGTTAAATGAAAGGGAATTCACACCGTCACATACGGCAGTTATGAAAGGTGCGTGGTTTAAAATTACAAGCTCTATTAGCATATCCTTTTTGCTACTCCAGTTAGATGACAGTATTACACAACTACATCATTTCCATACGCAACATCATATCAGGTTTCCAGTACGTAACTGATAAATATAGGTGCAAAAATAAGGTATTGATTTCAACAACATAGCGAAACCCACATACATCATTTCAACGTAGATTTCTAAGATATGAAAAATTCTGGACGCAAAAAGTGTGCTGTGGTAGCGAATTTTCATAAATATGAATTATAAATCACGCTAACTTGTTTTCCATTAAATGGTTATAACTTTTAGTCCTTGAATTGAAGGAACAATATTTAAGGCAGACAAGGCTTTTTTTTTAAACAATCTTACGCGTTTGGGTTCATCTGAACCATCTTCAGGGGCTAAAGATCTAGAGTATAAACAGATAGTTGTCAGAAAGTATATTTCTAGTAGGTCTTACATGGGAGCATTACACAGGTTAGCAAAACATCTAGTAGCTCCAGAGAGCGCAAAGGTCTACAAAAAACTACCGCCAAATATCAAAACTAAGCCCGAACGGCCAAGCAAATTAAGCTGACGGAGTGTCAAGAATTATAACAGAAATTTTTTTACATAATAAAACAAGACTAATGCCCAGTTTCACAAACCTCGATTAAATATTTGACGGCCGGTTAGTTAATCAAATATTGTCTTCAGATTTCCCGACCAAAATAATATTGAAGGACAGAATAACAGCATTTACAGATTTGAAGCAGCGAGAGGATAAATATTTTTTTCTTCTTAAGACGCCGTCTCCCTACGAAGGTTGGCGATCCAACTGGCTATAATGGTGCGTGATACCGCACATCTGAAAATCTCCACAGGTGTCCGTCCGAACCATCGACGCAGATCTTTCAGCCATGAGTTCTGCCGTCTGCCCACAGATCGTTTGCCCTCGATCTTTCCTTCGATGAGGAGTCGGAGGAGCTCGTACCGCTCCCCCCTCATAATGTGCCCGATGTATTGGAGCTTTCGTTCTTTGATGGTTGTCAGCAGTTCTTTGCCTTTACCCATTCTCCTTAGCACTTCCTCGTTGGTTATCCTGTCTACCCAGGATATACGCAGTATACGGCGATACAAGTACATCTGAAAGGCGTCAATGCGGCTCTCCATTTATTGGCAGAATGTCCAGCTATCAAAGCCATAGAGTAGCACTGGGAAGATACAACAGCGCAATATACGTATGCAAAGCTGTAGGTTTAGGTCTCTACTGGTGAAGAGTTTTTTCATGAAGATGAATGTCCTTCTGGCCTGTTCTATCCTTGATCTGATTTCCATTTTAGAGTCACTGTTCTCGTTGACGAGGGCTCCAAGGTATTTAACGGACGGCACCTGTTCCACAACCTGGTTGTTAATTTGAAGGATCGCCCGTCTTGGTGCCCTGGAGAACACAACCACCTTGGTCTTGGCAACGTTTATGTGTAAACCATACCGTGTGCTATGCTCAACGATGAGGTCCATCATATTCTGGAGATGTGGTAGGCTGTCGGCGACCACGACCGTATCGTCGGCGAATCGTATATTATTAATAAGGGTGCCGTTGATTTTAACGCCCTCTTTCACATTCTACAGTGCCTCCCGGAACACCACCTCCGAGTATATGTTGCAGAGTAGAGGGACAGGACACATCCTTGTCTAACCCCCCTTCTGATTTTTGTTTCTCCGGATGTTATGCCCTCTATCCTAATCTCCGCAGTCTGATGCCAGTACAGCTGCGTGATAATGTTCAGATCTCCCGCATCGCCTCCGGTGTATCTTAGGATCTCAATGAGCTTCTGGTGCGAGACACAGTCGAAAGCTTTTCGGTAGTCAATAAAGCAGGCGTATATATCAACATTCATGTCTCTGCATCGCTGTGTGAGAACGTTGAGAGAGAAGAGAGCCTCGCGCGTGCCCATTCCGATCTTAAATCCAAACTGCGTCTCTCCAGCCTGACCCTCACATCTGGCGTATATGCGAGTGTGAACAATGCGAAGAAACACCTTGAGGACGTGAGACATCAGGCTTATCATTCGGTGGTCGTCGCATTGAAAAGCGTTCGGTTTCTTTGTCAGAGCGATGAACGTCGACCTCAGCCAGTCCGTTGGTATTTTCCCAGTTTTATATATTGAGTTGAACAACGATGTCAGAAGTTTTAGGCCTCCATCATCTGCACTGACGAGCAATTTCAACGTTTCCGCGTGAATATTGTCTGGTCCTACAGCCTTGTCATTTTTCTGAAGTTTTATAGCACGTCTCACTTCCTCTGCCGTGATAGCAGGGCTGGGTTCGTTGATATCATCATAGTCCCCAGGTGGTTGGTGGGGTCGTGTGTCATTGAAGAGAGCCTCAACATACCCCTTCCATATTTTAAGCTTTTCCTCAACGCTTGTTAAGATCTTGTTGTTAGTGTAGGAAGAATATAGACGACGCTTATTTAAATAAAGCAGCAAAATGGAGACTGTGCCCTTATAAAAATAACTCTTGTATAGTTGGAGGGATGATTAAGAACGATAACGACAATTGACAGAAGTGATAGATGACAAGCAAGAGCGCAACCTACTAACGATATGGGCAGAAACCAAAGAGCAACGAAAGCAAGCTATATATATATATATATATATATATATATATATATATATATATATATATATATATATATATATATATATATATATATATATATATACCGACAGCTCAAAAAATAATTGGCCGATTTTGCTGAAATTTGTTAGAAATACCTTTGCTTTATAAGTGGCTTGTGTAAGTGAGTTAGACAGGAAACCAGGGTTTCCAGGAAATTTTTGGGTTTTCCTTCGGAAAAATCTCCCAAAATAACAGAGCTATGGTAACGTAGCTCTACGTTACAAAAAGCAAACTTTGTATTAAAATTTAGGTCTTTACGTTAAAAGGAAAAAATATAAGCGTTAAATTTAAATAAAATTATATTTGTCGCCTGATCATGTCTGTGATGAATAAATTCACTACCTGCTGCGTCCAGACTTTTTTCAATTTGTTAAAAACACTGTATGTGTAAAATTAATAAAATTGACCAACTCTTACTGGATCTTCGGATTTTTTTTGAAAGTCAGGATATAATCGCCATTCCCATTAAAAAAAAACGGAAGGTAATACATCAACTGTTCCATATAAATTACACTATTTACTAACTTTAATGAAAAATGTATGGCGAGACTACCTACCTCAATAACTTTAAATTTATGAAGGTCTATCTGTCTACCGTCTTCACCGTCTATCTCTTGAAATTTATTTTTAAACATTTTCCTTTTCTTTCTAAAACATAGATGCATGCTACGATACGTCTGTCGTCTAGGATATTTGCATGGAAAAGCCCAAACAAAAGTAAAGCAATTATAGGAGTTTGAGAGAACATAATAAGAGAAAACTGAATGTTCTACGCGCTACGGTGAGAGCAAAATAGCTTCCCGTCTAGTATCGATTTATACTGAAATATAGTAGAGTAAGATTGATATCAATTTCCCATATTTTGACCACATACTATCACGGCTGTTGCAGATTTTATTGCAAACTATTAAAGCAAACTGGGAAAATATAAAAAAATTATATGGTTTTTGTTAGTCACACAACGCTATTCAATAAACTATTATCAAGCACGCCACTAAATTAACATAAAATATATTAGGTATAATAATGCAAGCCAAAATATACCACAATTATAAGCGCATTTTATTCATGTTGTAACTCTTTCTCTAAAAGCTCAGACTTTTTATGTAGTCCACTATCTTTTTGGGAGCTATTTTACCTATTTCCTGGGGTGTTAAGGTCACCCTTCCAAGGTATTTAAGCCTTTTGCATAACTGATCCATGCAGTCGCATAGCAAATGTTCTGTTGTTTCTGCTGCTTCAGTGCAGTATCTGAAATTCTCACTGTCCCCTGTCTTCATAACGTGATACCTTACTGGAGAGTGTCCTGTGACCAGTCCTGTGGTTATTCTCAAGTCGTTCCTGTTCAATTCAAGAAACAATTCAGATTTCTCTGCTGATATGGTGATAAATTGTATTTCCTGTCTTGGCCTGAGGTTTTCCTCCAGTATGACAGCATTTGGTTTGGCTCCCAAGTACCAGGTTCATTCTTCAGATGACTTTTTATTAGTCCACAATAGCGCTCTTAACCATAATAGAATGCTGTTGTTGCTGCCCCTTTTTCAAAGTTATCTGCTTCCTCAGTTCATTCAATGCTCGATGCCCTGATGCCCTGGTACCCACATTAAAGTTAGTGTGAATAATCTCGGCACCATGTAAAGATTACTATATTTCGTTAATGGGGCGTTAAAAGAGTTGAGCTAAACTTAAGACTTTATTATCGATTAAAATGAGAACCTCGGTGGTTCAGGGGTAAGAACGAGTGCCTCTGAACCGAAGGGTACTGGGTTCGATCCCAGGTTACTCCTTTCACTTTTTCAGTACAAACTGTAACATTAACATCAACCGAGGTTCTGGCATTGTATTTGAGCAAGTTGAATGTCTGCACGTTCCGCCCTTCGGAGGGGGCGTAAAGCCGTCGGTCCCGTGTCCATGCGACGTTGGGCACGTTTAAGATCCCTACCCTCCTTACAGAAAGACAGGGGTTCGGCCAAATTTCCAGGATAGTGAGGTGAAACTGCTCCCTGGCGTCGGGGATTGGCCATAGTAGCGGAAATAGGCCGACGTTAAAGAAGCAAAACACACACATATCGATTAAAATGTACAGTAAACATAAATATTGCATTATCTAATATAAAGGGTTAATACGAATAATAGCATATAAAGAAATCGCGCTCGCGTGACTCGTTCGTGGCTCGACTTGACTGCTACTGCCAAGGGCGGCTTCAGCGTCGCTGCAGTACTTGCCGTCGTTGATCCCGTGTGCGCGGACTCTCAAGTTGGATCGTACCTGATGCACGCGTGCTTGCCTTTAATATATTTTATAGAGTTACTTTGCTGTTTGTAGGCAGTTGCTCTAATGTTTTTTTTTCTTCAATCGCAGGTCAGTTAAGACTCGATTTTAATAGATTTCAGTCTCTTTAGTACTGCCTGGCTGTATGACAAGATGCTGAATCTTCTTTGTATGCACTCCTGTACACAGACATTTATAGCAAGCATTTCTGCTTGGAAGTTTTTCCTAGAGACTTGGGAGTGTTAGAAGTTAGGTCCTCTTATTCCCAGTCCTGCTCTCCCCATCTCTTTAGATCCGTCTGTAAACCATACGGACTAGTTGTTTGTCAGATTTTCGCTGTTCCTGCATCATGCCTATTATGTCCACGGCAAATTGGACTACTAGGTCCAGTATAGCTGGCATTTGATCTGTTGGTTTTACAGGTGACTCCAAATAATTTTCAGTATCTTTAGTGGTCAAATAGGCCTTCTGATTTAAACGTATCTGCTTGCCGCTCAAGATTATGTAGGGAGGCTATGGATCTCGGCGTGACCGAAATCTCATGGTACGATGACAGCTTTAAGACAATCTCCTGGGAATAGAGCCAAGAACCCTTGTTTGTTCAGACGCCTTTACCACTGAACCACAAAGGCTGAGGGCGATGACTTTAAATCTTACAAAGTATTTAACCTATGTTACTGAAATTTGGTGCGCATGTGACGCAAATTTACGTTTCTAAATTGATGGACAAATGAGTTGATGATGTTACTGCAAATTCTCTACCATAACGCACTTGCTGCGTTCGGACTTTTATTAAGAACCTTTAATCGCAATAAAAGTTTTGACGCAGCATGTGCGTTATGGTAGTGAATTTTCATAGAAATGATCTGACAAGAAACATTTTTTTAAACTTAAATGCTTATAACTTTGTTTCCTTGTAACGTAGAGATCTTAATTTTAATGTGCAGTTTTCTTTCTATAACGTTACCCTACGTACCAAATTTGATTACCCCAACCTGGAAAATCTAGTCAGACTTTCCTGGCTACATAACTTATATATATATATATATATATATATATATATATATATATATATATATATATATATATATATATATATATATATATATATATATCACCGACAATTATTGGCCGATTTTGCTGAAATTTGGCAGATACTTTTCTTTAGTAAGTGGCTTGGGTAAGTTATTTAGCCAGGAAAGTCTGACTAGATTTTCGAAGGTGCCCATTATCTACCTTGGTATAATGGGTAATTTTGTTATTTCTAAAAATACATCTTGGGTTAAATTAGCAAAGTTGGGCATAATTTTGAAAGCAGTTTCTTCTTCTATTGTAATCGCCTACTTTCCGAGATAATATGAAAAAAAGCTGAAACTGATCGATTTTTTCATTTTTAAATGTCTCCGTCACGGTTGATGGTACACAAGATATCAAGACCTTATTCTGTAGGTATTTGTTCATAGAACAGAATAATATCAAAAAAATCCATGGCATGCTTGGTTCGAAAGAGATAACACAAAGTAGAATTTGTTAAATGGCAATCATAGTTGGCCCTGACGTCCTTCGAACGCTTATTTTTTCCTGATTTTTTTATTCTTTTATTTCAACAACATAGCCTAAATACTATCGTACCGTGGGTGTCGACAAGAAGGAACGAGGCGACTTGTTAATTCTGGACTTGAAGGTTTGGAGGTTCGCGGGAGAAAGAAAAACATGTGCCGGCAAGGAATTCCACAACTTGGAAGTCCTCGGGACAAAAGAGCGGACATAACAAGATGCTATGTCTGGTGACCTGGACAGTAAAAGGGTGCATTCGCTCTGTTCCCCTGGTTGATCTGTTGGGGGCAGCAGGTGGAGAACTATGGAAGAAAGCTCCTCTGAGCAGTGCCCGTGCAGATATCTATAAAAGAGAGATAGGTTGCCAACGGCACGTCGGTGGGAAAGGGTCACCGATGAGACGTATAGCTCTCTTCTGAATGGAGTCCAGGATAGCGAGTGTATAAGCGGCAGCAGCACCCCAGATGTGGTAGCAGTATTAGAGGTTTGGTCTTTTTTGTGAAGTATATAAGATATAGAGATTAGCTGGTGAAAAGTATTTGCGAGCCTGGAAGAGGAAACCTAATTTTTTTAGCAGACGATTCTGCAATTGATGTGACATGTTGGTGCCAATTGAGATTTCGAACCACAGAAAGGCCAACAAGTGAAAAGGACTCATTACTTTGAATAACTTGGTTGTTTATTGTGATGGGTCTGGGGCTGGTTTATCTCTTATGAGAAAGTAAGCAAGACTGTGATTTGATGGGGTTGAATTGTACAAGATTTCTACTTCCCCAGTCTAATATTTTTTGAAGATCCACGGAGATAGAACCCTCCATAAGTCTGCGATCCTCATCTAATTGGCCTAAAGAGAGAGGGTTAGAATATTGTATATTTGAGTGGAGGGTGCTGTCGTCCGCGTAACTGTGAACTGGGTTGGATGTGCTAGAGAGGAGGTCATTGATGTGGAGAAGAAACAAAGTAGGGGCTAAAGCTGAACCTTGAGGAACTTCTGCATTAATTTGATACAGTTTAGGGGAATGGCCATCCACGACAACAGAAATGCTCAGGTTGGAGAGGAAATTTGCTGTCCACGTACAGAGTTTTGGTGGTAGACCATAGGCCGGTAGTCTATTAAGCAGCGCTGCGTGCCAGACCTGGTCGAATGCTTTGGATATGTCTAGAGCGACAATCTGGGATCCACCGTGTAGTTCCATAGACTTGTTCCAAGAATAGGTTACAAAGGAAAGGACGTCGGCAGTTGATCTGCGCTGTCGGAATCGATACTGCCTGTCGATTAGACGGAGTTTTTCAAGAAATTTTAGTAATTCGGTGTTTATATACTTTGCCATCACTTTGATTCCAATAATATAAAGTTTGATATGGCTATTTCCGTTACTTAATAATTTATTTAACAAAAACCATTTATTATAAATTATCTACAAAATTCGGTACCCAGCAGGCAGAGAATACATCCAATTCGATGTACCAATTATGCCAGTTATGTATCTATTAGGACGATATTTTTATAGATGGATTTTTTATCATAACATGTATACCAAACGAAATAAATAACTTGATATATAAACATAAAAAGAAACGCTATTTGGAACACTTAAAAAAGAAAAACAAAGGAAAATTAAATCCGCACAAAACTTATGTACAGTAAATGTTCAAAGTGTCTACCAACAACCTTTAAACACTTCTGGCACCTACGAACTGTTTCTCACTGGACTTTTTGCATCGACTGGTGGCGAATACTCCTTACACAGGCTTGAGTTATATTTTTAAACTCTTTAATATTCTCAGGTTTTTTGTAAGACACTTAATTTTTTACCCTACAAAAAGAAATCGAGAAGCGTCAGGTCACAAAATAGGCCCCGTATTTCCTATTCAGCTGGAAAAATGCTCCATTATGTATGCTGACATTTCTAAAATTATAGGCAGGGGCACCATCGTGCTGAAAATATCTTAGGTTCTGAATCGTACTCATTGCTAAATTGTCCAACATTTCTTCCAATTCACTTTGCAGAAATTTCAAATATCGTTTTAAATTCAGGTTCATGTGATAGAAAAATGGTCCTAAGATTGTGGTACCAATAATTATGCACCACACATTTACTGAAAATACGTACTGGTCTCTTCTTTCTGCAGTAAGATAAGTCTTGTTTTGATCTCAATATACAGCATTGTGTCAATTAAATGTCACGTTATCAGTGAATTTGGTTTTATCTGTAAAAATAATTCCTTAAGAAAAAATATCATTTTGCTGTTTCGCTTACCAACTACCTCGCAAATGAATTCGTCGGCTCAAATTTCCCGAATATAATTTACTACTGATACTACATTTGTAGGAGCGATAACTATTCTGTTTGAGAGTCAAATAGGCTTTTTTTGAAACCCCGCACTCGTGCGCCTATTCTCTGGTATAATTAACGAATGCACAAACTCTTTCTTCGCCTTTCTCTTTAAATTTAAACTTCTCAGTTTTTGGTATGTTGAAGATCTTAAGATTGATTTACAGTTTCGCAAAATGTCTTTTATCGGGCTGTGTTCTTTCTATGTATCATTGGAAATACATTTCACTAGCTTGCTTTCCATTTTAGTGAAATTTTCGTGAAACTAAAAATTCACTAATGAGGAGATTTGTGTTTATATATATATATATATATATATATATATATATATATATATATATATATATATATATATATATATATCGTACCGATAGCTCCAACAATATTGTGCCGATTTTGATAAAATTCGCTGCTTACCTTCCTTTTATAAGTGGCTTGTAAAAGTTCGTTAGCCAGGAAAATCGGACCAGTTTTCCGGAAAGATGTTGTGTTTTCTTTCGGAAAATTTGTTTTTCCAAAAGAACAAAGCTATGATACCAATTTGGCATATACGTTTCCACTATCAAACTTACCCTACGTACCGAAAGTAGGATCTCTAAGTTGAAAGACAAAAAAGTTATAGGCATTTAAAAAATAAATTTGGTGCCACTGGTGATCAGAGGAAAGCACAAGAACCAAATATTTTGTTTGATTAACAAGAAACAGTTTGTGGCTAATGGACCTGGCTTTCGAGGCTATACACTAGTCATCACACACACATTAACAAGACCAATTGAATATTACATACAACAGTTAGTTAAGTTTTATTGACACAAAAAAATCAAGAAGTAGCAGAAAAAACATATTTTTTTAAATAATTTTTCTTAAAACAAAGAAGTATGGTCAGTTAAAGAAACCAATTTTGGAGTTTTCCTCAAAACGCCAAACTCGCAATTTAAAACCTCAAAATTTGCAACTTTGAGACAAAAAATCTGAACAAGTACTGATTATGTAGAAGAAACGTTGCAACAAGTGTATTTTAGAAATCCTAAAGTTTCAGCTTCAACCATCATTGTCCTTCATTTTAATTAAATGTTTTCAGAAAATCCATTTCAAATAGATCCTCTTTCTGATGCTTTGGCAGTAGTTTAAGCTGCAGAGTTTATGATTTAACAGTCTATATTTTAGCTAATTTTCGTAGAAAAAATCATTATTGAGAATGCCCAGACTTATAAATTTTAAAAATATTAGTAATTAGTAATAAATGTTTAGTAAGTTATTGTTAAAAAGTTGTCGAATTTTTGTGAGAAGTATAATTGAGTGTAACATCACAGAAGGCAATCTCTGTAAAAAAATGGTGTTTTTTTAAAATTTTGGTCCTAAAGCTGTTTCTCAATAATTATATCTTGGTATGTGTGTAAATAGAGGTTCGTTGGCCAGGAAAATCGGACCAGTTTTTTCTGAAACTTTTATTTTATGTAAGTTTATTTTCAGAAAAAATTTGGACTTTTTAAAACAACAAAGCTATTTTGGTGAAATATGATACATTGTTACTACTATATACGTTATACTGTTAACTAAATGTCCTTCTTTCAAAAACAAGACTTCTTTGCCGTTAAAAACAGTTTTCGAAAATTCGCTACTGGCATAATAACAGAAAATTATGTAAGTTTTGTCTTCATTCGTATACATTATAACATATTGTTGTAAAACATATGCTGGAGAACAGCGTAGCTTCAAAACTATGTATGACGCAAACGTGTACAATGTCAGTTTGTTGATTGTTACATCGGATTTGATGTAGGTACTCGTATTTACCGACTGCTTGGTATATAATTTTGCAAATAATTTAAAGCGATGTCACCAAACTTCTCCTTAAATGCTGCTCAATTTTCCTAATTTAACGGAAGCTGTATCTTTAGAAATAACAAAGTTAACCATTAAGTATACCGAGGTAGGTAATGGGCAGCCTGGGTATATACACATATAAAAATTCAAACTGACTATGGATATGGGTTCTAGGGTTTCTAGTGAGGGAGAAATTGTTTCAAAATTAAAAGTTGGGATTTCCCTCGCAGTGAATTGTTTCCTATGAAAAGTCACTAAAAGCACAATTTAAACTTAAAAAAAAAATCTTAACGAAAAAAGAAAACAGACACTGTTTAGAAGATGCTGAATTTACTTTCTCTCGCTTGTAATTTTAGGTTACCTGGTTACACATTACAAAAAAATTATTTGAGGCTAATGCGCATTGCTGAGTAAAGCACAATTTTTCATAATGAAAATTCTTGTACAAATCTATTAGTGAATTTCCCTGTCTGCATATATCAGATAAAGATGGCCTACAATTGTTTGCACTTTTGTAGTATAACTGCGACCGCCATTACGTATTCTGAGGGCGTAACTATATGAGACGCAAGAAAAACTTTTACACAATGTGCATATATATCGCATGTAGATCGGTTTTTCTATAGTTCACGTAATCCACATTTACAAAAAATTTAATAAAACCATTTCCTAGCAGAAAAATAATGAAATATGTAAAGGCAAGCAGTACCAGGAACACATTTATCATAATGGTTATAGTTTTTTGGATAATATTTGACACAGAGATAAAGTTAAACTTGAGGTTTCTAACCAACTTTAAAATAAAACCTCTTTTATTTAACAAGTATGTATGTTACATTGTTTACATGTCATAATATTAGTGAATTTTCTTAAAAAAAATAATCACTAACTAGGAGATCGCCACTTTTGAATTTTGAATTTAAAACAAAATTCTTCAAATGAGCTTAAACTAGGACCCCTAGAAGCCATACCCGAAGTTTGTTAATATATATGTATATATATATATATATATATATATATATATATATATATATATATATATATATATATATATATATATATAACTATGTTCCTTTTGACACATTAGAATTGAACGCTGTGGAGGAATCTAATAGGTGTTTCTCCCAAATGACGCGTTACCCACAATTCATAATATTGCTCCAAGATATTAGAAGCGTTGCCAAGAACTATGAACAATAAGAAGTCTATCTGAGACAATTTGGTTTTGACTTTGATTGCGTGATACTTACCGAAACATGGAGGTCGTTTGACCCTGATTTAGTTAGGCGTGATGGATATGAAACGTATTACAGCCGGGGTACTTACATAAAGCGGATGATGTTACAGTATATGTGAGGGATACTAAGAATTCACATTGTGAAAACATCAATCTTGCAAGTGTTCTAAAAATTAAAATAAAGTCAGTCGACAGAAACATTTTACTCATTTGTGTTTATAGATCACTTGTGTTTATAACTTTATGAATGAGCTGCGGACATATTTAGATACCATGGAAAAATACCCAGTTTTTGTCACTATAAAGTCGGCGACATTAATATAGACATACTTGCAATTACTGACGTGTCACTTGAATACATACATACGTTTGCTGGAAGATTTTAACTTTACCTCGTTAATAAATAAGGTGACTAGACCACCAAAAAGCTGCCTTGATCACGTCTGTGTGAGCACAAAATACCTTAACGTCCGACAACTTGAAAAAATGGGCCGATTTTGATCAAGCTTGGTGAGTACCTTCCTCTTGCAAATGGCTTGGAGGCTTGGATAAGTTCGTTAGCTAGGAAAATCTGCCTAGTTTTTCGCGGAAAATTTTGTGTTTTCTTTCGGACAATTTTTATATCTCCGGAAGTAACAAAGTTATGGCAACCAAATTTGGTACGCTTTTACGCCATTAAAAGCAAACAAGGTGCCAAAATACAGATCTGTAAGTTGAAAGGTAAAAAAGTTATAGGCATCTAAAAAAAATTGGTTACCACTGATGACCAAAGAAACGCACAAAAGCAAAATATTCTGTGTGTATAAGAAAAGCTATTGTATACCAAGGCAGAGTCTTTTACCGCAAAAAGGTCAAGAAATTTCAGAAAAATTACTAGTTTTACCTCCTAACGTCAAAGTCGCGATTTGAAACGTCAAAATTGGCAACTTTTAGGCAAAGAACCTGAAACAATGTTGCAAGAAGTGTGTTTTAAAAACCCATTAGTTACAGCTTTAACCGAGATTGTACAGCATTTTACTATAATATTTCCAGAAAACTCATTTCAAATGAAACATTTCTCTGATGCTTTGTCGGTAGTTTTAGTTATAGAGTAAAGAGATAACTTTGTACCCTTTCTAAATACGTTGCGCGCCCGGGGGAGTGTGAGATTTGGTATTATAGTTGAGGTTCATATAGAGAAGGAGCGTATGTAAAATATTTGGTACAAATAGATTAAACAATGCTTTGTTTTAATTGGACAGCTGGATTCCGCCGGTCTGAGCTGATCGTTAATTAATACGTGCAATGTCAAACACATAGCACTGAGATTATAGAGGTATACTATTATGACAAACGAACATCAATAACGTTCAAACCTAAAAATTTAATGAATTACTGTTGAATCTCTACCACTGCACAGGCATGATTTTATACTCTATAATTTTAAGCAAATTTTCGTAGAAAAAATTTGCTAATGACGAGACCGTGACTTTTTGATTTTAAAAAGATTTCTTCAAATAAGCGCGAACTAGGACCCCTAGAGACCATATGCAGTGTTAGTTTCAGTTTGTATCTGTTTACATATATACAGGGTGACACATTTATACGGCAAAGCGCAATATTGCAGTTACTAGGAAACATTGTATACGTTATTATAGGTGCCTTGAGATGCATCTTACAAAACTGTTTCGACAATCACAGGTGGCCCGAAAGTCATTGGTGGTACAAATTTTCTTTTTTTACACCTTTTATATTATTGAATTTTTACTGTTTTTTTGCTAATAGGCTTACTGGAGTATAATATATAAATAATGTATAATCAATTATTTATTAACATAAAATAATTTCCCTTTGTTATATAAATCTTGGTAGCTGCAGTGTTTTGTGGAAAATTAGTAATATATATATATATATATATATATATATATATATATATATATATATATATATATATATATATATATATATATATCGATAAACAGCTGTTATTTAATAACTTTTGTTATTTATTGTTAGCATATAGAAATAAACAGCAGCATTTGTTTGCATGGTCTACTGCAAAATTTTGAATGCGAATTATGAAAATTAGGATTTTTTCGTTGTTTATTAAAATAGACATACGTAACATATTTTTGAGAAGCTTGTGAAAATGCAAAGAAATTTCTTGACAAATATACAGAGTGTCCCATTAAAGAAACATTGGTCAATATTTTCAAAACAGTAATACGTAGAAAAAACTAAGTACGCCGCTAGAATCTACGTAAAAAGGACTAAAAAGATTCGTTTTTACCTTTTTTGGCAAATTGTCAGACAACTAAAATACAAGGGGTACCTGAAAATGCAATATTTTTAATATTGCCCTGCAGCTCTGAAACTAAGAGGGTTATGACAATTTTGTTTGCGGCATCTTTCGTTTCACAAAAAAGTAGCCAAGCTTCATGAAAACCGCAAAGTTATATCATTACTAATAACCCAGCAATTGCAAAGAAAATGGGACACTGTACATGCTAGGCGGTACTACTAGTCGCACGCTTTTAAGTTGTATGTAACATAAATTGATCCAGCATAGTTGTCGATATAAGTTGAGAATCAAATATTTCTTGAGGAAGCAAAAACTCAAAGACGCAGCAAGTGCGTTATGGTAGTGAATTTACATAGAAATGATCTGGCACAAAATATTTTATTATAACTTTTTTTTCTTGTAACATAGAAATCTAAATTTTGGTGTATAGTTTACTTTTTATATCGTAAACCTACCTACCAAATTTGGTTATCATAGATTTTTTATTTTTTAAGATAAAATTTTTTTTCGAATGAAAACTCAAAATTTTTCTGAAAAACCTCCCCAGTTTTTTCTGATTAACGAACTTATCAAAGCCATTTAGAAAAGGAAGGTACATGCCAAATTTGATCAAAATCGGCCCATTATTTTTTGAGTTATCGGTGTGATACATATATATATATATATATATATATATATATATATATATATATATATATATATATATATATATATATATATATATATATATATATATATATATAACATATAAAAATTGAAACTGACCCCGGATATGGGTTCTAGGGGTCCTAGTTCGCGCTCATTTGCAAAATTTTTTTCAAAATTCAAAAGTCGGGATCTCCCCATTAGTGAATTTTTTCTACGAAAATTCACTAAAAGGGCGGAAACTCCTGGTTTTTAAAGATCAAGAGGCTATCATATTAAGATTAGTTAACCTTAACTGTTACAGATAGATATATTACTCGTCGCAATTCTGATCCTATAAAAATTGGGAGAGGAGTACGTCAGGGAGATACGATGTATCCAAAACTGTTTATCACCTTCCTGGAGTATGTGTTCAAGAAGCTAGATTGGGACCAAAAAGGTCTAAGAATAGACGGCCAAAGTGTGTCAAACTTACGGTTCGCAGACGACATTGTCTTACTAGCTGACAATTTGGAAGATATTAGAGTGATGCTAGAGGAACTTCAGGAGGTCTGTGCAACAGTAGGTCTAAAAATGAACATCGGAAAAACAAAATTTATGACAAACCTCGTCCCTAGTAACAACTTAATTATTGAAAACTCTGAGGTGGAATGGGTAGACAAATATACATATTTGGGCCACGAGATAAGCCTATCCAAAACCAACCAAACATGCGAGATAAACAGACAAGTTATACTCTCCTGGGCGGCTTACGGCAAACTTAGAGACGTTTTCAGAAGCGAGCTTCCGATATGCTTTAAAAGAAAAGTTTTCAACCAATGTGTTCTACCGGTTATGACCTACGGAGCCGAAATACTAACCCTTACCAACGCTTCTGCTAAGAAACTGAAAGTAACACAGCGCAAAATGGAGAGGTCGATGCTTGGCGTTTCGTTACGTGACCACATTAGAAATGAAGAATTACGCAGAAGAACAGGAGTGACTGATGTGGTCGTACATGTGGCAAAACTCAAGTGGAAGTGGACGGGACATGTGGTTCGCATGCAAGATGACAGGTGGACAAAACGACTAATTTAATGGAGACCCAGATCCAATAAAAGAAGCAGAGGAAGACCACCAACTAGCTGGACAGACGACATTACAAAAATTACAAAAAACTGGATTCGTAGCGCTCAAGATAGAAAAGAATGGACTCAACTAGGGGAGGCCTATGTCCAGCAGTGGACGCAGAGGGCTGATTGATGATGATGATGATGATGATGAATTCTGATGCTGTGTTTTTTACTAGACACTTTCGAATTGACGGTTATTAATATAAACTAAAAAGAACAATTTCACACCGCATGCAGATAAAACTTCTCGTCGAATGGCCTTGTTGAAGGTAGCTTCTCGTCCCGCCCCTCTTCAAACGCTGATAAATTTTCAAACGGGAATTACATAGTTCAAATTTTCCATACACACTGGTTATCATAAGTTTATTTTATTTGGGTATAGACTTGGCCTTTGTGATTAAATTATGAAATGGTAATAAATAATAAATAATAAATAACAATAATGATAATGAATAACAAGAATGACTAGTAGTCTAAAAGTTCTTACTTTAGAAAACTATTTAGTGAATGTGGAGGTTTGAGAAGTAGCAGATTTACCAACAAACAAAAAAGTAGTCATTATAATTTTGTTTTTTCGAATAGGTATCTCAAACGTTAAAAAGTCACAGTGATCTGGAAATATATTTTTTGGCGGCATTAACTTGTGTAAAGCTATGAGGAACAACATTAAAATTGTGTTTTTTTTTTCCAGTACATTTAAAGCTTGTTGGAAATAGTGAACACGTATTAGGGACACTTATATAATATAAGCACACACAGCAGTTTATGACGTTTGACCTTTGATAGCACATGAGTTAACAGGCGAACGATC
Source organism: Tillus elongatus (assembly GCA_964006375.1). Classification (NCBI taxonomy): domain Eukaryota; kingdom Metazoa; phylum Arthropoda; class Insecta; order Coleoptera; family Cleridae; genus Tillus; species Tillus elongatus. Next base: position 66,295,615 of record OZ023265.1, read on the forward strand.
TAAACAGACTTTAACCGTGGCAGCAGATAGCCTAACAAAAACACTTGATTGTTATTTAATTTCTTCTCATAGGCTAGTGACTTTCCCACATGCTCTACTTATTTCCATATACCACACACTGTTTAGCATAATATTTTTTTGTTTCCATACAATATGAGTATTGGTATAAACATGTACATTAGGGTGGTAAGAAAAAATTCAAATTCAACTTTTCGATTCGCTATACCGCGGAAAAGTTGCCATGGGTGTATACTCTCCTAACAAAATCGGACAATATTTTCCAATCGCGCAAAACGCCGAAAGTTTAAAGAATGACGAATTTGGCAGTTTTTTAGGATCTTTAGTGAATTTTCATTAAGATAATTCACTAATAGAGAGGTATAGATGGTGAAATTTTTTTCAGATCAGCGCAAATTAGGGCCTCTGGAACCCATTTCTATGGTCAGTTAAAATGTTTATATATATATATATATATATATATATATATATATATATATATATATATATATATATATATATATATATATATATATATATATCCAACCGATAACTCAAAACAAAAACTTCACTGATTTGGACCAAATTTGGGAATTACCCATATTTTGCTAATGTCTTGGATGAGTTCGTTCATCAAATTTTTCTTATTAAAAGATTACAAAAATATGTTTTAAAACACAACATCTCTAAAACTGTCTAAGTGATTGAAACGCAAATTTACAACTTAAAAGAAAATAGACAGACGTGGTTGTATACCAATTTTCAAGTCGTTTGATCAAAGAAAAATAAAGTTATTCGAACTTAATAATAAAATAATCCCCGGCATCACTTCAGATTCTGTAATGCAATATTTACAATGTCGGACAAAGACAGATGACATTATCTGTTCTGCTATACTATTTAAAAAATCTAAACAATGGAAATTATTCCAACAGGTCAGATCAGGAGAACATTGTGAGAGATACGACAGGGACCCATCTCGGTGCAGGACCAGGTAGTATGTTGTCACGACACCTCTCTAGTTTACACAAAATTTTATAGATAGAGCTGTGTATAATGTACAACCAAATTGTAAAATGTCAGCCTTGGACCATTTCTTTCGTAATACCGGGACAAAGCTTGCGTCCAAAAGCGGTAAATTTTAGCATGCGAATGTATACTAATAAATAAAAAATTTAATGAAATGGATTCAATTTGTTTAAAAGCAATCTGGAACTACGTTTTATTATGTATAAATATTAAGCTTCCCATTCTTTACGTTTACGGTATTTAAAATATTGTATGTAATATCTAGTGAACTCTATACAGAATTCACTCGTAGGTATTACGAAAGTAAAACAAACATTATTTTAGGCAGAACAGATATACCTAACTCAAAATAATACAGTTAGTACTTATAATATATAGGTAGGTACTACAAAGTACATACATCCCTAGTCAAACTTATATAAACAGATGTTTAGGTTAAATTATAAAAAAATTAAATTCAAAATTTTGTATTGTTTATATTTATTTCATTTTAAAAAAGTATGGATACAGCAATGATAGATAAGTGTTGAAAAGAGTTTGAGAGCGTTATGGTGGCGAATTTTCATAAAAATATTTCAAATAGTGATACCCCAATTTCCCGCTAAACTAGAATCTTCAGTTTTGATACATAATAACACTTATATAAAAGCAACGTGGATACTAAATTTAAAAAATAACACAATGAGCTTCACAGATAATTACAAACTTGTTTAAAAAACATCCTGTGATATTCTGTTTGCAGATGCTGGTTCGATTGAATTGATTAAAACCGATCATTCAAGCGATTAATATGGAAAAATACTTACCTGCCACCTATAATTTCATAGATGCATTTCGTTTGTAAATAAAAATTAAATTTGGTAAATTTGCAGATTAGCGCAGGAGGGGTGTTTAGAAAAACCTTTTTAGAAATATGCTTAGAACCCCTTCTGGATGCTCAAACCACAAGAAGAATTTCTTGCAAACAGCCCACAAGAAAGTTACGGGACCAAGAGTGAATAGGTGTGCTGGGCGGAGAAGAATATAAAAAGTAAGTGTGAGCGTAAAGTGCAAAAGAAAAAGCTTAGTTAGACCTCTTTAGGCTGCGTTTATCCCATCTTGCAGCTATACCACAGCATAATCAATATTATCATGTGGCTATACCTCCTTAAAATCCTGTTTATTGCGCGCAGAACCTCTATAATCACCGCAGGTCCCGTAACTTTCTTATGGGTTGCTCTAAAGGAATTTTTATTATTTACATTGTTCTTGTTTATGCATTGAGGGTGATTGTAGGCATTCAGAATGGGATGGAGCACCCCCGCGTCGAAGCAGACAACCAAGATTTTCAATTTGTTCAAATTGTTACCTTATTTAATTATTTTTTTTTTCGAAGAATGATTTTGAGGTTGCCTTGTTTGTCAGTCTTACATAGTAAGCTGCAATACTTTATAATTTCCAAAGGTATGGATACAACAACCGTAAATAAGAGTTGGAAAGGAATTGGGTGCAGCAAGCATGTTATGGTAGAACATTTTAATAAAAATATTTAAAATCCAATAGCTCAATAAATTTCCCATTAAGCTAGAATCTTGAATCTCGAACCATAGTAACACCTATGTAAACACACTGTGGGTACTAAATTAAAGAAAAATAACACAATGAGCTTCGCTGATAACTACAATTTTTTTTTAAAACCCCCTTTTTTGTTCATTGTTTGCAAAAACTGGATGGATTGACTAAAACAAAACCATCCAAGCAATTAATAAGGAAAAATACCTGCCATATTTATAATTTGACAGGTACATTCCTTTTGAAAATAATGAATTTTTTTCTAAAAAGCTTTTGTAACTTTAATAAAAATTTGTAACACAATTTTTTAAAGGCACTTGCAGTACTTACATATTATATCTAAGACCAAATTTTAATTTCTAAGCTCCATGTAAAATATAATTTTTTCAAATAATCGCTAACTGAGACTCTAAAACTGATCTCCAAGGCCCATTTCAATTTAAAGAATTAGTTTTAATAATGTATCTTACTAATAGTGTACAATTATTATGAAAATTCACTACTATAACGTACATGCTGCGCCCAGAACTTTTTTTATTAGTGAATTTGTATTTAAAAAAATTCACTATTAGAGATATATCGATGGTAAGACTTTGCAAAAATGGCGCAAAGTAGGACCCTAAAACCCATATCCGGGGTCAGTTTCAATTGTTATATGTTTATATATGCTTTTATATATATATATATATATATATATATATATATATATATATATATATATATATATATATATATATATATATATATATATATAGAGAGAGAGAGAGAGAGAGAGAGATAGTATTAAATTTTTGTGACGGTAATAGTGTTATTTATCAAAAAATTGTGGGAAAGCCGTCAGTTGTAGAATAAAACTCTTGATTATAGGTAGAGCTTTCGGAAAAATGTATTTCTTCTCAAGGTTATAATGTGAGTTCTACTAAACTAATTATGCAATAACAAACATGAAAAGAAAACCTTTTTATAAAAAGGTTTTCTTTTTCCGACAGCTCGTCCTATATTAAAGAGTTTAATTCTACAACTGACGGCTTTCCCACAATTTTTTGATTATATATATATATATATATATATATATATATATATATATATATATATATATATATATATATATATATATATATATATATATATATATATATATATGTGTGTGTGTGTGTGTGTGTGTGTGTATGTATGTCTGTATCCATCCGATAACCCAACAAGTAATTAACCAATTTGGATGAAACTCAGCAAGTACGTATCGTTTATTAATAGCTTGGATGAGTTTGTTAGCCAGGACAATCGGACAAGGTTTTACCGGTAAATTTTGAGTTTTCTTTCGAAAAAACTTTTTATTTCCGAAAATTACAAAGCTATTTAGAAAAAATTGGCAGATATATAGCCTTAAGAAAGACCTTACTACATAACAAAATTCAACTTTATAAGTTTATATAAAATTGAGATTCAAATTTGAAGCATTTAATGAAAATTCACTACCATAACGCACTTGTTGTGTCCCGAACTTTTTTATTTGGGGTTTGTATTTTTTATTTTTATACTGCTTAAACGTTAGTACTAGTATTAAATAGCCTGCAAAAAAAAAACAGAATATTTCAATCCGTTTTTCAAACTTTCCTTCCTTTCCTCTTTATTTCCTCCTCGCATTTACATTTTCTCTCCCCTCATCCTTCTCCCTCTCTCGCTCTCTCCACCTCTCTTCACCTCTTATGCAGACCCATCCATCCTAGATCAAATATAACGGGATCGTAGAAAAACAAAATAAAAGCCGCACCAAAATAATAATATCTCTATTTTTCACTATATTAGGGAATAAATTGTCCAGGGCTGACAATTTACAACATTGTTAGCTGGTTGTACACAGTCTCCATTTTATAACATTTTGTGTTATTTGGAGCTGTGGTGACAACACACTGCCTGGTTCCGCACCGATATGTCGACCCTGTTGTACATCGCACAATGTCCAACAATGTGTATTTACTCTCCCGTTCCACTCTCTCTTTTTAATAAACAAAAACTCCCTAATTTCTGTCTCAAAACAACAAACAATGTTCACTAATTTTGTTCACTCTATACTCACCCTGTACATGCACAATCTGCAAAAATTTCCGTATTTCGGTCTTGCAGATTGCTTAGTGCTATATGTCACTCTTGTACCTTGCTCTCTGTTGGTTTTATTACTGTCAGAGGAGTTACTCCGCAATTTTTCCCCAAATGTAAGGCTAGATGTATGCTCACCATAGTTAGAACGGCAGGTATGTTTCGCTCTAATTAGAGCTGATCAGTACGGTGTACTAATTACAGCTAGAACACACCTATTAAGTAATACGGCTATGGTCGCCAAGCTCCTAGAACATTGTGAGATTGAGGACAAGGTCGCCATCTATGTTGTCCCACAGCTCCAAATAACACAAAATGTTATAAACTGGAGACTGTGTACAACCAGCTAACAATTTTTTAAATTGTCAGCCCTGGTCCTATTCCTTCCCTTATACACATAAGGACAATGCATGTAAAGGTAGATGTATTCTCACCATAAATACAATCAATTATGGTGATACAAGTTGTTTTTATGGAGCACCTCTCTTATTGTAGCATTACTGCAGTTTCCATCCAATTTTAATACATGCTGCATCTCTTTACATTTTGAAACATATCAAAAATTGTGAAATATATTTTTACCAATGGAAATCGGAGTCCCACGAAAATGACGCCGCGACATCGTGCTGCTGGGCTTGGGTAGTGTAACTCCGGCTCCACACATTAGGACCAATGTTAGGGCCAAGGTTTGGACCAACTTGACTATGTTGGCGATGAGTTTTATTAGAGTTCCTACAGATTGGCGCCAAGCTCATTTATTCGAGCATTGGGCCAACGTCAATATGTCTGGGCGTGAAAAACAAATTGCGCTGTGTGCATTTGCAGTAATGAGTGCTAACAATTGTATTTTAAATTTAATTCTACAAAAAAGAAGTCCTTGTAAAAGGGGATGGTGGGTTACAACTCTTCATGGATTACGGAATCAGTAAGTATAACGACGTACATATAATGATAAATACTTTTAAACTTTTTCCTTGATTATATGCACTATTTTTTCATGTCAATCATCTTTGTTGTATACTGGTCCCAAAAAACTGTCCATCAGAGCATATGCAAACCAATTAGTTGTGTACAGCTCATCTGTCGATGCACCGGAACGACTAGATTCTTTTATTTTTCTGCTGTGTAGTCTATAAGTGGACATCAATGACTCTCTCTTTTTTTAGTTCGGCAATTGCAAATTGGCAGTTCATGGTAATTTGTATACGGTGCCATGCGTCTATCACAGCATTCCTTGTTTTGTGTTGAGAATTGCGGGTGTTCCATAGAACCGATTCCGTTTGATACAGTTCTATAAATTTCAAAACTAATTCATTTGTCAAACACATTTTTAATAATGCTCCATTTCATATGTTTATACGCCTTGACGTCTTTACTACAACTGAATACAAAACCAATGTGTGGTCAGCAAGACGAACGACGAGTCAAATCCCTTTGATGTTTTTAAATAAACCGACAACCGGCGGGTTACTCCCAACGCGAACGCCAACGTCCCCCATCGTTGGCGCCAACATTATTTCGTTCATCCACCCATAGGACGAACGCTGTTGGCCCCAACATTGGCTCCAATGTGTGGAGCCGGCGTAATGGTATCTCAAATTGGGATGGTAAATGGGATCATGTTGTGTTCTCTGACGAGTCCCGTTTTTGTCTTTGGGTCCACGATAGCTGCAGAAGAGTAAGACGATTTCGGGGAGGACGCAGAAACTTAGAATTTGCTGTGGAACGGAATACGGCCCTTACATGGGGTGCAATAACATATAGTAGCAGGTCACCTCTAGTATTTATTCACAGAAATTTGAATGTAAATGATTACATACGAAAGGTACTGCAGCCTGTTGCACTGCCATAACTACGAGGGTTAATTAAACCGCCCTTTAACAAGGCAACGCACGTCTTCATACAACAAGGATTAGTACAAGGTTCTCACAAGAAATTAGCGTGAACCTGCCTCCATGGATTTCTCATTTCGTAGACTTTTATCAATCGAACATGTGCGTGATATGATTGGCAATCGACTGGGTAATTTATCCAAACCACCAAATAGCCTAGTTTGACCTTCGTCGCCGAACTTAAGAAGCCTAAGTTGACATTCTTCAAGATACAATTATTATTTATTAATTTCAAGCATGGCTCGAACAGTTTATCGAGTGCATAAGAAACCGCGGCGGACCCACTGATTATTAAATATTTTTGTTCTTTTTTAATATGTTACTTTGAAAATATAATCATTTTTTAGGTTTGATTATGCACACAATATGTATAAATTTTACTAAAATTGATTGACTCTTACTGGGTGTTCGGATTTTTTTGAAAGTCAGTATATATGTTTTACTAACCTAAAACTTTTTAGTGTTAGTTCAAATTCTAACATACTTACGTGACCTTATCCAGGCTTAACAAAAGGGTTGCGGCACAAATTATCTCGACATGGAAGGCAGTCATGCATAAATCATTATACAACTAAAACCTTCATGACCCAACAGTTCTCTATAACTATGATCGGTTATAGCTTTAGCCTAACAGGTCTTCACCAATGGTTTTCCCCCTGTGAATCACTGGCAGACATGTAGGTAAACTGCTAACATACTAATTATATTAATTAGACTGGTTTCGTCACAGTGAATAGCTCATCGATGAGCAACCATAACTAATATTGGCTGTTCCTATATTATACTAACTATATAAATCACTGTTATTATTGAAGGATGCCACATAGATAACGGAATTCGTCATTTGATTTGAAAGCACAGGTTTGTATGTTGTTACCTGCCTTACATTTCATTAAATTGACATTTCAGTATTCTAAACAATGTACCACATAAACGGCTTTGAATATTTAACACACAGCAAGATTTAGAATATTAAATAAATTCGATAACAACATAAAAAAGTATTTGAGTGAAATTAGTAACAATTTAATTTTTGTAGCCAAAAGAAATTTGGTTATCACCACAGTTGTGATGGACACAAGGTGCTAACCACACATGCTGTGTTATACAAACCAAGGATTGAAAAATCGCTCTCCCTAGTATTACTAGTCCTTTGCCGAGGAGAGATAATATGTTTAAAAGTATCTGGAAAATATATTTTGGCCATCATCATATACAGGTTTCTCACGGTAACCGTTTGTTAGAAGTTTTCGTGGTTAAAGAAGCTTAGATATCAGAATTTTTGTAATTAAACGGTATTCAAAATTCTCTTTCATTTCAAAAGATTTTCAAAGTAATAACACTTGCGGTTATACCGGAAGACGCCATTAACTTTCTTATTTTAAATAGAACACCCAGTATATTATTTTATTTTTGGATTCCTAAGAAAATTTCATGATGAGTTTTCTTAGGTTTCACTTTACCTATTTTTAACTGTTTTTTATAGGTATTTTAATTATTTTAAAATTTTTGAAAGATGTAGCCTTATTTTCAACGCTGCGCCTTTTACCCATTTTAGATTGCTGGTAAGCGCTTCTAGGATAGACAGAAGCACAAGATTACTATTTTCTAAATCCACATTGACAGTTGATTTATGGTACACAGGGTGTCCAAAATTTGATGACCAATTACATTTCAAAGTGAAATTTTTTTATTATTTCAAATATGACACCCTCTATATTATTGGATAGACGGATACAGAATTTGATTCTGCGACAATGCGCTAAAACTTTCCCTCTATCCATTTCCAACGGTTATCTTGTTAATCCATATTTTATATTTTAATGTGATATTTAACACAAACCGAAACATCGTTTGCTTTTCGAAACAAAATGGACATGACTGAAACGGCACAAATTCACTTTAATTGAAACATGAAAACCAAGTAAAAACATAACAAAACTTAGAACGTAGTAACAAATGAAAAACATTAAAAAAATTGGAACATAATAAAAAGAAATAATAAATGAATGTAAAATAATTGTTCTATATGATCGCCATTTTGGTTCAAACACTAAATAACTCATATGCCATAAACTCCTAGCAAAATAGACCTCCGAAGTTCGTCTGGACTTAGATTAGCAAACGCATCGTGAACAAATCCAAGGGCGTGAGATCGGATGATCTAGGTCGTCAGTTCCAGGGTCCCTGTCGCCAGTCCACCGATACTTGAACGTCCAGGTCAACCGCTGGTTTACAGCTGTAGTGGAATGTGCTGGATCACCATCCAGCTGATTACAACTGCTTGCGCCGTCTCGTGGAGATAGACCGTTTAGGAAATCACTAACGAACCCTATGATTATCTCCAGATATCTAGCCTCATTCAAATTTTCATCATATACTTGATATGCCCTTCTGATGTCCATTGTTAAACAAAAAACATTAAAGCCAAAGTGGTCCTGATGTTTATATCTTGTACCCAGTAGTAATTATTTCGGCCATTTATAATTCCTGTTCGGATTGTTTTTGAGCGAAAACTCTTCAGGAAAAGGGTGATCTCTAGGGGGTTGTTTCATTGAAATTTGATTTTAACATTGAAAATTGAGTAATATGTTTGAAATTTGGATTTTAACATTGAAAATCGAGTAATATGTCGTTTGATGAGATTTTTGAAAACATAAATTCAAATATTACGGCGGACGTGACATTCTATCATCAAATTTAGTTAGCTTTTTACAAGGGAATAGTTTGGATTGTTTGTGAGTAAAATCTCTTAAGAGGAAACAGAGGAAATAGGGAATTGATAATTGGCACTTTTCAATTGACGACTGAGTAATATATCATTTCAGAAGTTTCTGGGTATAAGTTGATTATACAGATGCTAAACAGTAATTGTCTTTGTCATCAAGTCATCTACCCCAAATTTATTGCAGAAAGAAGTCTTTCTAAGGGGAGTAGATTATCACAGTGATGTGAAGGTTTTAATTGCATTTGTAGAACTATTCTGCTTTTATTCTGTTTAAATGTCCAGATTTCCACCCATTATATTACAAACACTTCTAGCGTATGATTATCACAGCGATGTGGAAGTTATGAAGCAATCTACAGGACTATTTATAATAGTGTTCAGTTGAAATATATATATATATATATATATATATATATATATATATATATATATATATATATATATATATATATATATATATATATATATATATATATATATATATATATATTCGTTTGTGTGTGTGTATCCAACCGATAACTCAAAAAATACTTTACCAATCAAAATCAAATTTGGCAACTCCCTTCATTTTGTTAATAGTTTGGATGAGTTCGTTTGATAGTTTTGACACATTAATACTTTAAAAAAAATGCTTGAAAACGCAGTATCTTTTACATTACTAAAAATATGAAACTGAAGCTTTACGTGCACGTAGATATCGTACAAGTGGTCCTATCTACCAAATTTGAACTAAGTGGGTTCAGTAAATATTGAGCTAATACTAAATAAAAGATAAATAATTTACGATATGACCTGAAATTCCCTCTGAATGGGTGCCTATAATATTAGTCAAGGTCAGGCAGATATATCAAGGTTCCGCTGCCATTGCACACAAAATCGCCAAATTTAATTTTAAACGGGCAGGCAACGAAAATATGTCACAATAAACAATCAGCGGGGTTGATATTTACCAAAACTCTCATCTGGAACTGAAGATAACAGAAAACAATTTATGAAAATTCACTACCATAACGCATTTGCTGCGTCTAGACTTTTTCATATTTACTCTTTATGTAGTGAATTATGATACCACATAATATCACAAAGTTCAGTGTACATTAGTGAAATTTCAACATTTTGTATTGCCTATATTTATTTCATTTCCAAAATGGTGGATACAGCAATAGTACATAAGTGTTGGAAAGAGTTTAAGTGCAGCAAGTGCATTATAGTGACAAATTTTTGTAAGAATATTTCAAAAGGTGATAGCTCAATTTCCCATTAAATTAGAATCAGTTTTAATATATACTAAAACCTATATAAAAAACAGCGTGGGTACTAAATTTTAAAAATAACACAATGTGCTTCACAGGCAACGAAAATTTTTTTAAAGAACCATTTTTGTTATTATGTTTGCAGAAACTGGTTTGATTGAGTTCACTTAAACGGATCATCAAAGCGACTAATAAGAAGAAATACCTGCCACGTTTATAATTTGGAAGGTATATAAACAAAACTTAATTTTTCGGTAACTTTGCAGTTTAGCACATGGGCGCTATTTAGAAAAAAATTCAGAAACATGCTTAGAACCGCTTCTTGAACAAACTACAAGAAAAATTTATGGCAAACAGCCCCCAATAAGGTCACGGGACCAGGAGTGAATAAATGTGCTGGGCGGGGAAGCAGATAAAAAGAAAAGGTGAGCGGAAAGTGCGAAAAAAAACCCAGCTTGGTTGGACCTCTGTAAGTTGCCTTTATCTCATTTTGCAGCTATACCTCCTTAAAAGCCTGTTTACCACGCCAGGAACCCCTATTCACCGCAGCTCATGTAACTTTCTTGGTGGTTGTTCCCAAGAAATTTTTCTTGTTTACATTATTCTTGTTCATGCATTGAGGGTGGTTGTAAGCATGCAGAAGGTGAAGGAGAACCCCTGGGACAAAGCAGCGAATCAAGATTTTCAATCTATATTTAAATTGTTACCCCATTTCATTTGTCTAAAATATTTTTCCAAAACTGAAATTGAGGTTGCCTTCTTTGCCAGTCTCACATAGAGAGCTACAATATTTTCTCATTTTCAAAAAGCATCGATACATCAACAGTAAATAAGTGTTTAAAAGGGTCTGGGTGCAGCAAGTAGGTTATGGTAAAGAATTTTCGCAAAAAGATTTCAAATCCGATAACTCAATTTCCCGTGGTACAACCTATATAACGGCTCTGTGGGTACTAAATTAAAGAAAAGTAGCATAATGAGCTTCACGGATAACTACAATTTGGTTTTAAAAACCTTTTTTGTTGTTTTGTTTGCAAAAACTAGTTCGATTGGGTTGACTAAAACAAAACCATCCAAGCGGAAAAATACCTGCCATATTTATAATTTTACAAGTACCTTTGTAAATAATTATTTCTTTCTGGAAAACTTTTGTGACTTTAATGATATTCGTAACACTACTTTTTGAAAGAGACTTGCAGTACTTACATATATCTCTACCAAATTATAATTTTCTATTCCATAGAAAATAGAAGCTTCTATCAGTAATCGCTAACTGGGACCTCTAAAACCGATCTTCAAGGTCCATTTAGATTTAAAGAATTAGTTTTAATAATATAACTTACTAATAGTGTACAATTCTTAAGAAAATTCACTACTTTAATGCACTTGCTGCGTCCCGAACTTTTTAAATTACATTTTCGTGATTACTAGTGCTAAAATAAAATGATTAGTTTATGGTTTGTTTCAGGTCTCTCGGAGTTGGTAAGTAATTTCCATATACTTGTAACACGTTAATTTTTTTATATTTTAGTTAGTTTTTAAGTTGTTATTTTCTTACATACGATGATACAGATTTTACACTGGTGCGCAAAAAATATATATATTTTTTTATTATTATGCATGATTATATATGTTTGATACTTTTGAATGGAATTATATTTTTTCTAATGGCATTTTCAAATAAACGCTTTTTTGCTTTAAATTTAAAACACAAATTTAATAACTGGGACAATATTAGATACAATTCGTTTCAAAAAAAAAAACAAAAAAAAAAAACGTTAAAACAATGTAATTACTTCTTGTTAATAGTGTTTCACTTTGTAGTATTCCTCCATCTTATTTTTTCTATTAAAGCTACGCGGTGAATCGACCAACAAAAAAACCGAAAACATTGCTTCTGATTATTTCCCGTTGTAACGGGAAAACTCTATGTGCAACATATCTTGATGAAGCCCTCACCATAATCATCTAATACAGTGCCAAGATTTTCGGGGAAGAAATCTAGGTGAGAGTTAACAAAATTAATTTTAAAAGATATGTTGTATTTTAGAGCTTTATACCAAGAAATCAGTTCTTGTATGACTTAAATCTTTTTTTGCTGTCAAGAAAATTATGACACATTTCTGCTAAAGCGGTCCACGCTCTATTTTTAGTTTCATTTAACTTAATTTTAGAATTTGCGTCCCTCGTAAGTTCTCTTATTTGGCGACCTACAAAGATTTTTTGTTTCAATTTCGCGCCGCTGATTCGGGAGAATTTTGTTTTAAGGTATTGAAAGTCTTCAACATCTTTGTTCATGGTTTTTACAAAGTCTTAGATAAGACCCAGCTTTAAACGGAATGGTGGTAGAATTTTTTTTTCACTTTGAACTAAAAGTTCTTCTCTTACGTTCTTGACTCCAGGCGTCAAACTCGCTCTTCATGGCCAGTTTTTTACTACGTAGTGTTTATCTCTTGCGCGACTGTCCCATTCGTATAAAAAACAACAAAATTTGGTTTACCTTCTTGCAGTACAGTTAGCATTGCTGCAAGTTTTAGATCAGCAGAAACATTCCACGTGTAGTGTAAATGTTTAACTTTTTTCAATAACAATTTCATATGTCCATAATTTTTTTCATGTTTGTTGCATGTGCGAGGGGGGCTAAAGGATATTTATTACCACTTTAAAGTAATACAGCTTTTAAACTGATTTTGGACGCATCAATAAAAAGTCGCAATTCATCTGATCCTTCAGACAAACGCAGTTCTTGTAGAAGTCTCTTAGCATTACTACAAAACACCAAATCACCCTCTTTGGTGAAGTAACTCATAAAGTTTTCTCGTCTGTTACGAAAATATGAAACCCTTGTGCTTTTATCTAACCAACTCTATGGTTGCAATCTTGAACCGAGAACTTGAGCCTTCGATTTTAAGAGGCCTAAACCTCGCACGCGATCATCCAAATCAGGTTGCGTAAGAAGATGAGGTTCTGGTAAGCTTGTACATAAAGATTTAGAAACATAGAACCAACTCGATTCACTAAGTTGAGGATGAGCGCTTTCAATCACCCACCATCTCCTGGCTGTTAATACGTACTGAAGGTACTCATTGTTTTGAGGAACTGGTTTTTGTGGAGACGGAATATCCGGATGATTAATTTTACTCTTATTTTTTTGTTATAATCATGCAACAATAACAATCATTTTCATGGTTTTGAGGTTCACGCAAAATCATGGGCGTTGCGAATGGACTTATGACTTGCTTCGAGCCAACCTCCTAAAGTTCTTGAGCAACTGTTTCAAGCCCAAAGTAACGTTGATAAGCACTTTTAACCAGACGAGACAATGCATTTCGTTGAGATTATACAGTAAATACACGACAAATGTCACAAAACGCGCATGGAGACTTTTTGCAATTCCTTGGCGTTTTGTACCAACAACAAAATGAAATTTGTTATAAAATCATAAAATATTCTAATCATGTGATTTAATTTTGCTCTGCAGTTAGGAATACAGATAAGTTTTCGCTACATATATCAGTATAATTCAAAAGTTACCAAGATATCCAGTATAAAACAGAAACAATCCTATACAACTGTTTAACGAACTGAGCGCCACGGAGTCAAAGCGAGAATTGCATGGATTGGTGAAAAAACGACATCAGTCAACATGATTCTCTCTCTTTATATCAGTGTGAACCGTTTTTGTGTGTACAGATACAATCTAAACTAAATGCAGTAGCGTTAATGCAAGAACCAAGGCAAACAATACAGAATTGTGAGCCATTAAGAACACACACACACACACACACACACACACACACACACATATATATATATATATATATATATATATATATATATATATATATATATATATATATATATATATATGTTTGTATTTATAGAGTTTTAATAGAACATAACAATTTTAATTTTATCCTTAGGCAGTAAGTACATTTACTACATTATACATTTATAATATAAAGTTAAAAATAAGTGTTCGTAAATACCAATTATAAGAAAAGACGCAGTGTTAGTTAATAAGGATAGTTTTTTTTGTGGTTGTTTCAAAAGAGTGCAACGAACAAAAACTTGGACAACGGGAAAACGCAAGGCCCATGAACTTTGTTTTACCCGAGGTACAGCGAGAAGGTTTTTTATAAGACAGGTGTAGTTTATTTAGGCAGGTCGATGGGGACGATTCGTAATTGAACGGTGGCAAGGGAAACTTGAAATTCGTTGACGTGCGACGACACGGTAAATATGGAAGTTGGGAATTAAACGTGAAAGGCAAGTGCCTGATAATAAAATCATATTCAATTTTTGTGTAAAGAAAATAAAAATGAATACCTGGTACACAGTTTGTTAAGACCGTTTTAAATAAAAATGGAAATTAATCAGTAATCACAGGCAAGCTATAAAAGCCAAACAGTAGATCAAATGGAAAGCAATAAGTACACATCAAATGGAAGAAGCAATTAAGACATCATGCAGTAAGTTGTTCTATAAACTTTATTGTAATAAATGTGCAGACTCTTTTTCTATAATCTGAATAGTTTTTAAGAATATTTTTGGCCCATTGATGGTTTTAATGTATATTTAGTTCACTAAGGGGAAAATCCGAATCACTAGATCATAGTTAGGTAATTTATTGTTTTAAATAAATTTGATTTGTATTGATTTATCGACAATCTGTGATGATAAATTTGATATAACCTTTTTAATGGAAATTTGTGAATTTAATCAATCAAAAATAAAACATAATAGATTGTACCTACATAATCTGTTTAATTTTGACCTCAAATCAAACAAATATTAGTTATATGATAAAAAAAGGCTATTTTTCACCGTTAATTAAAAGTCAAATCAGAAGAACCCAATCATATATAATTTTTGTTTGAAACTTCCAAACACTCGGGAGTATTATAATTTATAAAAACCATATGTTAAACAAAAATGCTAGCCCAAGCACAGAACCCTACCCATGAGATGAGAGAAAAATTTAAAATCACATCACTAAGTATGAACGATTTTTGGTATAATTTTAGGATCATCAATATTAGCGTTTTTTTTTAAATAAAGACGTAATTGAATTCTAATGCTCTACAATTAAAAGTGCTATAAAGGAAATACAAAACACAATAGCTATATATATATATATATATATATATATATATATATATATATATATATATATATATATATATATATATATATATATATATATATATATATATATATATATATATATATATATATATATATATAGTCAGAAGGGAGGAGTAACAGTCGTTACACGTTAGCGTGCTAAAATATGTATGATATTAAGGGCAATTACGACCAACAATTGAGGGCTATATCTTAAAGAAAGTCACTCTGTACTAAAACTCAATATATTTCGCCAGGAGTTCCTGGCACCTTCAGGAGCACTAAAAATGAACAGAATCAGCACAAACATCTAGATTATGCATTCAAAAACACATACAGCACTGTAACTAATTATAAAAGCAAGGCCTAAACATTGAAAACAGGGCAGCTCTGCCACAAAACATGCTAAAAAACAACATTGCAAAAAACATCATTAAAATACATGTGAAACTCACGCGAACATTTCTACTTTCAAAACATTCAAAGCTAGTCATGAAAAAGTATAAAAAAGTTGTCATTAATGTTAAAAAACTAAAAAAGCTTTGAAAAATTCGCATGTAACAAAATGGACACCTAACCCCATTTTTTCATGTTAGAATGTCAACCAGAAAATATAAATGACAGTGGAAGATCTGAATGATCATAGACTATTATGTTTCTCTATTGGTGAATTATGTGAACAAATATTCTTATTTTAAGTTATGGAACCGGTCAACACAGAGGCGCCATCAGACATATCAAAAAGTAAAACATAGCTGTAAATGCTACTGAGATTTTGAACATCTGTTTTTGAGTTCATAGTGTCATTTTCGAGAATGTGACACATTTCAAGAAGGGAACGTTTTTTTTTTTATTTTTCTCCCTGTCTAATATTTAGACATTTTTAAAATCCATATTATGGCCTAAAGTAGACACATTATGTGCCAATGCACACCCGTCAGGTCTCAGTCTGGAGTCACTCCTATGCTGGCTGATCCTCCTACTAACAGACTGTGAAGTCTGACCTATATAAGAAAGAGAACAATTTTTACAATCTAGTTTATAGACCACATCACGTAGTTTATGAACCGAAATTTTGTCCTTATTGCTGGTGAAGAAATTCTTGATAGTCAAAACATTGTATTTTGCCACTTTGATGTCTGTGAAAACTTTGAAGAGGTTTAATAGTCTATGTGTTAGACCACTGATGTAAGGTAAAACTGCATACTTGGTATCCAAAACTGGGTGGGAAGCGTCCGTAGCATCCTGTGCAGGTGGGGAGAGCCTGGCAGCCGATCGATGAGGTGCAATTTCGGAGGGAGCGCCGAAAAGTACCTTCATCATGTAGCTTTTTTTCATAGCCATTCCTAATCATCATATCAGCAAAACGACGTAGAGCTCCATGCTTAAATGAGGGGTGAGCAATGTCCAGAATTCGTTTTCTCATGCCCATTATGACGTTCAATTTCATTTTCTTGTCATGATATGACATACTATTAATGTATCTTCCGGAACTGGAAGGTTTGCTGTACCAGTCCAACATGATGGTATTGTCGTTGCTTCTATAGACTCTGGTGTCCAAGAACGGAACACTTCTGTCTGTTTTTCTTTCGATTGTGAATTTGATGTGGTCATCAAAACTGTCGAAAATCCGTAACACTTCTTCTTTAGTGTTTGTCGGGGTGGCAAGAATCAAATCATCCATATATTGGTAGATGAAAGGTAATCTGAAAGGCAGACGTTGTATCGTATATTTCAGCAACGAAGACATAACCATATTTGCAAGGACAGGGCTGAGATGACTACCCATTGGACATCCAAAGGACTGTCGATAATAAACCCCATTAAATAGGAAGTAATTGGAATTAAACAGAAATTCTATTATTTGAATGAAGTTTTCTTTTGGAATATTAGTGTTAGGTTCAATGATCTCCCAGTTTTCGTCAATGATATGTAGTGCAAGTTGTAGTGAAATGTTAGTGAACAAGGAGACAACATCCAGAGAGACCACCATGTAACCCTCATCCAGTTTGAACCCGTTCATCTGCTCGGCGAAAACTTTGGAGTTCTTAACTGCAAACTCGTTGTAGTCAACAAACGACACACTCAAAATGGATGCTATGAAACCACTCAATTTGGAAGTGGGTGATGAAATTGTGGAAACTATTGACCGAAGTAGGATGCCTTCTTTGTCGACCTTAGGGAGTCCATACATCCTAGGTGCGATAGGATCATACATGGAAAGTTTCTTGGCTTGTTCGGGACTGAAAAAACCAGCTAGTTTCAGTGCCCTAACTATTTCATTGTTTTTTTCTTTCAAGTTTCGATGTCGGATCTCTGGTAAGTCTGCTATATACTGACTCGTCGTTGACCAGCACGTCCATCTTCTCCATGTACATGTCCTTATATATATATATATATATATATATATATATATATATATATATATATATATATATATATATACGTCATAGCGAACAATGGAAAGCAGATCTAGATTCAGCATGTTAAGCTTCAGATTCACTATATTTTTATTTAAAAGGGGGTTTTGTTGTAGACCAGTATAATTTGTGTTGGCTAAGGATTCTCTTAAGTAGGATAATAAATATTTATATAACAGGCACCTATGTCAATACCGGCAACACTAAATATCAGATCCACGTTTAGTAGTGAACGATTTATATAATTAATCAAAGTGTATGTGATTTGTACATTACACGAACACATCTCAAAGACAAGAGAAAATAGAACGAGCTACAGACATTAGGGTTTACATCAAGTTGATGTCCCGGCGTAAAACAATGGTGGTATAATGATCTTTCATAGTCAACGATGGAAATACTGGTTACACGCAAACGCATTAATTCAAATAAATGGTAGTTATAGATTACGAACGGTTTTGCCAACCGGGTGCTAATTAAAACATGTAATTATACGTTGTTTTGTCCACTTACGTTATCTGGTCATTCATCGACTTCTTATAATAATGCTTACCTGAAACAAAGAAGAAATCAGTACCTATCATACATGTATCTAATGTTGATGGTATGGTGCGTTGTAAATTATTTCGGATAGGTAATTAAATGTTAAATATAAAATGTGATTCGGAGAATCAACAACGTAATTATTGTTAAAGATTAACTTTGTAAGTACATTTATTTCGTTTTCATTGTCATAATCATCATAATTTAAAAGCGATGTCACATTGTCGTCGCAACGATAACTGTGTTGTCAGCAGATATCTTATTTTACTGTGGCTGTCCTATTTCGCCAATTGGGCCAGGATTTCCAGAGGGTTTCCTCTTGGTGTATGAGGTAAGCGCAAAAATTTTCCGGTCTGAATACAAAATAAGCGACTTAGACTTACAATTAAATTTTATTTGTCATCAAGTGGTTGAATATAAAATAAGCGACTTAGACTTACAATTAAATTTTATTTGTCATCAAGTGGTGAAAAAAAACGAGACAAATTTTATATCTTTCAAGTTTCAGGAAGTAAACATTATTGTATTAACTTGGCAATTTTTTTGTTAGATCTTCTAAGATACTGAAAAAGGCTACCTGATAATTGTTCTCTCTCTTGCTACTGAAGATGTAATAAAAATAAAAAATTGTCTTGTTTTTAACCTGCGCATAAACGAGACAGTTTGTAGGTAAAAAACAAGATGCGACCAATTTAGAGAGATGATGCGGTTTACCTGACTAGGCAAGGAAGCCACATAGTTTTACTTAAAATGAAACCATAAACATAACTAAACCTACAGCGAATGCATCAACTTAGTAAACCGACAGCCAAAGCATCAGAGAAAGGATCTATTTGAAATGAATTTTCGTAAATATTTTAGTAAAATGAAGGGCAATGACGGTTGAAGCAAAAACTTAAGGGTTTGCAGAACACTCTTTTTGCAACATTTTCTATTCATAATCTGTATTTGTTTCACATTCTTTGCCTAAACATTGCACATTTTGACGTTTCAAATCGCAACTTTGACCTTTTGAGAAAACTCCAAATTTTTTTCTTTAACTGCCAATAACATTTTTTCCTTAAAACTTACAGGCTTATGTGTTGGTACATGGTTCGATCTTTATAATACAAACAAGTAGAAAAAGAAAAAGTGCACTATCAGCAGCAGTAAAGATGAGGTACAGAGCGCAGTGATTTTTCAGGATGAAAGTGACTTGGAAGGTATGACTCTATTAGACCTTATAAATGAAGATAACGATTCGACTGCTTCTGGGGACGATAAAGAGAGTGAAATGGATGTTCAAGAACAATTCAACATTACTTTGTAATTTCTGGGGATATAAATTTTTTAGAAAGAAAACACAAAATTTTCCAGGAAAACCTGGGCCGATTTTCCTGGCTAACGAACTTGTCCAAGCCACTTTCAAAAGGAAGGTACTCACCAAATTTGATCAAGATCGGCCCCTATGTATTCTAGGGGGCCTAATTAGCGCTTATTTGAAGAAATTTTTCTAAATTCAAAAGTCGGATCTCCTCATTAGTTAATTTTTAAAGAAAATTCACTAAAAGCAAAACTTCAGTTGGCTACTTAACGTTGTATTTGGTAAAACCTATGGAACATATGAACTAATTAGTCGTGCGAGTGGTAACCTCTTGCAGTTGGGGAGATGCCAATTTCTTTACAATATCTCACTTTAGTATTTCAAAATTTTCCCCAATTGTAGAAAAAATAAATTTGTTACCTTGACGTTTTAAATAAGTGACATCAACTTGGTCTTCCTTTACTTCATCAATTCGAGCAACATAATAAAATACAGCATGCTTGACAAGTATATAATCCCTTTTGTTGAATTGTTCTTGAACATCCATTTCACTGTCTTTATCGTCCTGAGAAGCAGTCGAATCGTTATCTTCATTTAGAAGGTCTAATAGAGTCATACCTTCCAAGTCACTTTCATCCTGAAAAATCACTACGCTCTGTACCTCATCTTTACTGCTGCTGATAGTGCACTTTTTCTTTTTCTACTGGTTCTCCGCTTTGGTTTTGTCCTTTATTTATTTCGTTTCTTTTTCTTTTATTTTCTCAAAAATTCCGCAGATGTTAACATCACTGCATCTGTATTTATCTTCTTCTTTTGGACGCTGGTATTAGCAGTTCGCTTAATTTTCGACAAAAGGAGAGCCTCAAATGACGAACTGTCTGTTTTATTTGTTGATGTAGAATCAGTGCAGTCTGTTGCCAGTGAAGAATTATTGTCAACTTCTAGAGCTGGCAATGTTTCTTCAATATTTAGTGGATTCCTTTGGGTTACAAAAAGGTCAAACACGCCCTCTGTTATATCCTGCTTTTTGTATCTTTGTAGTTTTTGGGATTGAAACGGTGCACAGGGTGTCGACCTTTATTGGGGCGATAAATACCTGTCTTTTCGAAAGAGGATTTTATGACCTGTTCAGTTATTCCATCGTTCCAAATTTTTCAAATCAAATCGCAAAACTAACTTTTTGAAAATTTTCTTTGCTTTCCCATGTGGCATTCTATGATAGCCTGGTTCCATCTTAGCTTTAGAGGACTGAAATAACGATTCTCAGGTGGCCGTAGGACATCGGTTGTATGTGGGGGCAGTTTTAACAACGTTATATTGTGCTGAATGGCAAGTTCAATAGTCCCATTGTCTAAATGTAAAATGTGTCCATCCTTGATAACAAGGAGAGGTCTGCCAGTGACCAAATGTATGAAACCATTCTTGAAAAACTAAGATTGTCATCCACCCTTCTTCAGAACATGCGTATAACGTATTTGGCAGATTGTTTGCACCTTTAAGAAACAAGGCTTCTTAGTAGAAAGTGAATAACTCAAAACAGAAAAAATAATTAGGTACTTACCTTTCCAGTTACTTCACAAATGTGCACCTTGAAATGTCACCACTGGACGAAGTAATACTCTGGCTGCCGAAATGCAGGTGATGACGGTGGTATTTTCTTCGCTTTTTAATTTTTCTGCCCAGGTATGTTTCCATTTCCGGGGTTAAAGAAGTTTTCCTTCCTTGTGGTAACAGTGCCAGATTATCGTCGACTGATGACAGATTTATCAAGATTGAATAACTCAGTAGTCTTTCTTAAGGAAAGTTCTCCCTTTCCGATTAATTTTAATGCTTTAGCTATGTCTGATTCATTATAAAGTCGTTCTTTTAACGCACACTTTTGGCATTTTGGTGGAAAATGTTTCGTTTTTCCCCGACGAGTGTATTGTCTTTGCACCTCACGCTGTCTCGCTTTTCCCTGGTTTTGAACACACAGCCACGTGGGAACCCGTTGACATGCGGGCTCGTACTTAGGTGCACTTCTTGCGCTGCGCAATTATCTTTTAGAAGCGATATCCTCGAGCCGATACTATTATCTTTTTGTTTTCTGCAAAGTCTGTCTAATACGTCGTCCGTCACTCGTGTTTTGTTTGTCATTTTTTTTTCTCTCCTCAGGGCTCGTCCGTGTCTTTGCCGCCCCGATAGCACTGCGGCCTTTGGCTTATTGTGCATACCCTTAGTCCTTTCCACTCCACCTATTCCAAAATCACTGTGCTTCGAACTAGTCTGCACAGAGATTGGTAGGGTGAAGTTTTATATTGCTCTGTCTCCGGTCTAGACTGACCCTAGATCAGTTGTCTTTTGTCCCAGAGCTTTACACTCGCACAAGATGTGCTGGGCTCATTCCTCTTTGTTTATCGTGGTTGCTGGTTTGGGACAGGCGTGCAATTAGATGGTTTCCCGTCGCGATCCGCCAAATTTAATATCTAACATCATTATTTGTACTACAGAAAACAAATAACAATGCTGTGATTAGAGTCCTCTCAAGGCACATGGCATCTGTTAAAGGAAAAATAGACTTTGGTTGTGTTCGGTGGGTGGGCTTATATTACTATATATATATATATATATATATATATATATATATATATATATATATATATATATATATATATATATATATATATATATATATAAACATCATGGAAATGACTAAAACAAATATATGACATATGTATATATTAGCAGAATAAGGAAAGACAACACTTTACAAAAAACTAATAATACACAGGGTGCTCCTTAAAAACATTGCTTAGTTTGTATCTCAAAAAAGCGATGCTCAATTGTTTTTCGAATATATTAATCTCGAAAAAATTAAATTTTTATTTGACTTTCTTCCAAATATAAAAATGTAAAAGTTAAGGGGGTGGTAAAAGTGTATCATCACGTATATTCTAAATATGTGTAAAAAGAATATACTACTCGTCTTGTAAATGTTATGTTTCATATAAGAGAAAAATGTATTTGCTAGAATAAATTAACAAATCATGATATGATATTGCCATTTAACTTTTTAAGCCTATTCTATAAACTTCAGTCGGTCTGTAATTTTGTTTGCTCCCTGCCCCTCTCCATATTATTTACGTTGCCTATTAAAAAATATTAATCTACTTACATAAACTTCACCAGACCACGATAGTGCTTTCCTAAATTAATCAGACTGGTACACATGTTACCTAGTTCCGCAATAAAAGAGACAAAATAAGTGAGCTTGAATATAACCTTCAACGTTCTAGTGATCTGCTTGGAAGTCCAGAAAAGTAATGTTAACTATTTCGATACAATGCGTAGGTTACTTACGGAAATGCTAATATATGGTGCTTCCTGCGATAAATCAGTGGCAGCGCAACAGCAAATAAATAATATTAAAGTTGAGAAACAAATCTTAGTCGAAGATAAAGTGGATTTGTGGTCAAAAAAGAAACACCAACCGCAATAGTTTACTTATTAAATCACCTTTAACAACCGAAAAAATCACACACGTTTGATGATTAAATAACTTTGTATCTCGAATAATAACAAACTTGACACCTGTTATATTATCTCATTTTTATTTACACGATATATTTAATTTTAACTTGGCTTCTTGAAAAATAGTGCAAGCTTATTTTGGCTTAATACTGGATTCATTTTAATAATAATTTTTATTTTAATAAATTTCAATACTAAGCTTTCAACTCAACAAATTAACCTTTTTAGCTTTTTTTCTACCTATATAAATATAATATGCATATACGTAAACATTTTTGCACACGTTAACTAAAAAGCTAGACGGCTAATGTCACATCGAAAAAAACAATCACCAATTATCATCTTTAGTTTCTTCTCACCTAACACGATATGTTTCACATTATTATGTACCCCTATGCTTATAAGGGCGATACATAAGTTTGAAATTAATCTGATGCAGCATCAATTTTGCTTTCCAGCGACGATAACAAATAAAAATCTCGGGACGCAGCAAGTGCGTTATGGTAGTGAATTTTCATAGAAATGATCTGGCACAAAATATTTTATTATAACTTTTTTTTCTTGTAACATAGAAATCTAAATTTTGTTGTATAGTTTACTTTTTATATCGTAAACCTACCTACCAAATTTGGTTATCATAGATTTTTTATTTTTTAAGATAAAAAATTTTTTCAAATGAAAACTCAAAATTTTCCCGGAAAACCTTGTCCAATTTTTCTGAATAACAAACTTGTCAAAGCCATTTACAAAAGGAAGGTACATGCCAAATTTTATTAAAATCGGCTTATTACTTTTTGAGATATGAATTTTTTTCAAATAAAAACTCAAAATCTTCCCGGAAAACCTCGTCTGATTTTCCTGACTAACAAATATGTCAAAGCCATTTACAAAAGGAAGGTATGTGCCAAATTTTATTAAAATCGGCTTATTACTTTTTGAGATATGAATTTTTTTCGAATGAAAACTCAAAATTTTCCCGGAAAACCTCGTCCGATTTTCCTGACTAACGAACTTGTCCAAGCTATTAACAAAAGAAAGGTACATGCCAAATTTTATTAAAATCGGCCCATTATTTTTTGAGTTATCGGTGTGATACATATATATATATATATATATATATATATATATATATATATATATATATATATATATATATATATATATATATATATATATATATATATATATATATATATATATATATATATATATATATATATATATATATATATATATATATATAGTTACATCCCTGTATATTCTCAACATCATACAAAATACGACGAATCCGGAAACTCTGCATCATCAGTTTAGTGACCTGTGTAAGAGTGCTGATGCAGACGTTTGCATTTATGTTAATTCTGTAGAACATTATTTCATTCAATCGCTGTAACTCTAGTTGTTCACATGTTGTTTTGAATCACATATTTTATAATACATTTTAAGACTGAAATAATTGTACCACTTAAATAAATAAATTACTTTTTTGGACAATCGCTACGAAAAAACCTAATTGGCGCTGCATAGAACAGTATTGCACATCGAAACCTGATTTTGGCAAGCTTTAAATCTTCGTAAAATTAGTTTCGGTCTTTTTTCTAAAAGTTTATGTGCAACATCGAACATCCACACCGGTGCAAGTCAGTCCACACTGCCAGAGGGAAATTAGCGAGAAACCAATAGCAGAAGTACCAATGAGCTTCCTGTAAGTTTCCTCCAATATTTTTATCTGTGCATTCATATCGTATCTATTTTACATTTATACCTTATATAATTTTGTTCAATAATTCCTATTCGCGCTCTATTTTTCAATTCACCCTGTAATACTTAACAACCATTACTTGTTCATGTATGTGTAATGATAAGAGATAGATCGCCTATTAGGAAAAGAGAACCTATATTAGAATTAGAGGAAGACAATTTTAATCAATTAAGTTTAAATAATTTAGAAATGGCAAATAATCACATTGCCGAATTTTCACAAGCTGCTATCATGATCCCCGAATATTCCGGTGGACAGAAGCATCTTGCTTATTTTATTAAACAATGCGAACTTTATATTACTAGTTATAGAAGGCCAGAGGCCGAAACACACGCAAATCGAATGTTACTAGAGTTTATAAAAGCTAAAATCACTGGTAACGCTCGTGACGTGTTAATTAGTTTAGAAAACCATACATGGGAAAATATAAAATTTGCTTTAAAAAATCAGTTTTCAGACCCCCGTTCAGAAAATCTTCTGTTTAATGATTTAAATACTAGCTTTATGACTAAATCACAAACTATTCAGGAATATTTCAATGTAATTAAAGAAAAGCTAAAGATTTTAATTGAACATGTAGATATACAAGATTTAGTAAACGATGTAAAAACGCACAAGAAAGAATTTTATCAACAGAATGCAGTGGCAGCATTTAAAGCGGGTGTAATAGAACCTTACTTCTCACATCTCAGATTAGTTAGTGTTAATACTCTTGATTCACTTATGTTAGAGTGTAATAGAATAGATAACGAGATTATACAGTCGAATTTCATTAATAGCCTGAGAAACAAAAATAATACGAAAACAAATCATAACACACCTGTACAACATAGACAGACGTATACCCAAAAACCAATATTTCCAGCATTTCCCCAAATTTACAACAAACCACAACAAATCACACAACAAAGGCAACCGTTTCCTTCTCAGCCGATTTCTAACATAAGACCCGTTCAAAATTTTAATAAAAATATACAACACGCTCCAACTCAATTGAGTAGAGGAACGACACCCATGTCAATAAGCAACCAAACTCCCTTAAGAAATACACGACAAATGCCCCAAAGAAACCACTTTATACCCCAATCTAGGCCCACGTTTCAACATCAAGAACTCTTTAACCAAGAGGACCTACCACTAGATCATTCTGACGAATACCCTTATGACGACCGACCCTCTGACGAAAATATAGAGCCACTAGAATTTCCTGAACCAACTGAAACTTTTACAAATTACAACACCAATCCAAATCGGGATTTTCACGAAACAGCCTCGGAAAACTAATCTATTTAGATATAAATAATATTGTTAATACCCCTAAATTACCGTTTTTTGTCATACCAAGTCTAAATTTAAAAGTATTGATTGATTCCGGAGGGTCAGATAGTATCATAAATCCAGGACCGGCTTACGAGTTATTTAAAAAATTTATTTATAAGGATCCATTTTCAATAAAATCAGTTAACCAGATAACCCATGGTGAAGACAACGTAAGGTATCCTATTTTACAAGAATTTAATATTAATTACCAATTTCCAATGCGTGTCATGCAATGGCACCATCGATTTGACGCGCTTATAGGGTCAGCTCATCTTACAAAATTAAAAGGAAATATCGATTATAATAAACAAATTTTAACTCTAGGAAACCAAAAAATACCATTTTACCTTGAAATTAATCCACTGAATTTTACACCTTTCAAACAAATTTGTGAAAATTATGTATCAGTCCCTGTAAATATAGAAAAAGGCACAGTAGTTTTACCACGTATTGAAGAAACAAATGTTTTAATTTACGAGTCAATAGCTGAAGCAAAAGATGGATATTGTAGAGTGCCCATAATAAAGAAAAATCCAAATTCAAAATTTGTAGAAATATATTTTCAGGAACAAATAGATGTCGATCCATTACAAAATTACTCTGACGAACTACCTAAAATTTCAAAACATTTTGATGTAACAAAAGTTTTAAGAACAGATCATTTAAATACAGAAGAATATGAAAAACTTATTAATTTATGTCGAAAGTATAATGATATTTTTTATCATGAAGACTCAGATCTCTCTTTCACCAATGCAATTAAACATAAAATAAGAACTAAAGACGATGAAGTTGTTCACACCAAATCATACCGGTACCCTTTTCATTTACGTGAAGAAGTCCAAAACCAAATTCAAAAACTCTTAGACAACAAAATAATTAGACCCTCAATATCACCCTACTCAAGTCCGATATGGATTGTCCCGAAGCGTCAAGACGCTTCTGGAAAAAAGAAATGGCGCTTAGTGATCGATTATCGTAAACTTAATGAGAAAACGATCGATGACAAGTACCCATTACCTCGCATCGAAGAAATTTTAGATAATTTAGGACGCTGCTCCTATTTCACGACCCTCGATCTAGCACAAGGATTCCATCAAATTGAAATGGATCCTGACAGCATCGAAAAAACAGCATTCTCCGTAAATAATGGCCATTACGAGTGGATCCGAATCCCGTTCGGGTTGAAGGGGGCTCCTAGTACCTTTTCACGCCTAATGGATAATGTATTAAGACCATATTTATACAAGTTTTGTTTCGTATATATGGATGATATTGTTATCTTCTCGAAATCCCTTCAAGAACACCTTTGTCACATAAAAAATATATTTGATAAGTTAAAAGAGTGTAATCTAAAAATTCAGTTAGATAAGTCAGAATTTTTGCGTAAAGAGGTCGAATTTTTTGGCCATCTGGTCAATGTCCGTGGGATCGAACCGAACCCATCAAAAATAACTGCCATTCAGAATTATCCAATACCAAAGACAAGTAAAGAAATAAGAGCATTTTTAGGATTAACAGGGTATTATAGACGCTTTATTCCAAATTACGCTAAAGTAGTATTCCCCATCAATAAATATTTAAAAAAGGATACCAAAATAAATATTCACGACCCGGAATATGTTGACGCATTCCAAAAAATAAAAGAATTAATTACAAATTCTCCTGTCCTGACCTACCCCGATTTTTCTAAACAATTTCATTTAACCACTGACGCAAGCAATATAGCTATAGGTGGAGTATTGTCACAAAATAATAAACCAATTGCGTTTTACTCAAGAACACTAAATTCAGCCGAGAGAAATTATTCGACCATTGAAAAAGAGTTATTATCCATAGTAGAAAATACAAAACATTTTAGACCATATCTCTTTGGACAAAAATTTGTTATAGAAACTGACCACAAACCGCTTGTTTGGCTATTTTCGATTAAGGAACCAAACTCACGGCTAGTTAAATGGCGACTAAGATTAGAGGAATTTAATTACGAGATAAAATACAAGAAAGGCAAAGATAACGTAGTGGCTGATGCCTTATCGCGAATCGAAATTAACGCGATTGAAGACGACTTTGACCTGGAATCAATAATTAATAACGTAGACCCTGACGAAGACAGAGAAAGAGAAATTATTAACGAACTAGAAAACGACGCAAACAATGCCTCTACTAGCAAGACTAATAACCTACCTGAAAGCAATGACTCACAGACACAACACTCGTCTGCAGAAAATCCAATTTTCAAAATACCTATATCAGAAAATCCAGTCAATTATTTTTCCAGACGAATAATTTTAGATTACGGACCAAAATATGACACACGCAAATTAAAAATATTTAAGTTTGAAACAATACATGTAAAGGTTCAACTCAATTACGAATTAAGACAAATAAATGACTTCTTGAAACAATTTATTGATCCAAAATTCACTTACGGAATTTACTGTAAACATGATAGACTATTCAAATATTTCACTGCTGTTTCTTCAACATTATTTAATAGTTCTGTTAAAATAATAAAATCTAACGAATTTTTACAAGACGTTGAAAAACAAGAAACTCAACAACAAATTATAGACGAATATCACACACGAAACCACAATGGCATTAACGAGACTTATCAACATTTAAAACAAAAATATTTTTGGCCTAATATGAAAAATTATATAAACGCTTTTATTAATACATGCTCAATTTGCCTTCAGACAAAATACGAAAGAAATCCGTACAAACCACCATTTTCAGGTCCCCTTCTAGCTAAACGCCCTTTTGAAGTGATACACATTGACACCTTCAGTTTCGATAATTGTAAATTCCTAACTATCATAGATTTATTCTCCAAATATGCGCAGGCGTATTATATAACTGATGGATCCGCAATTACCGTGTTAAATAAACTTAGACACTATTTTTCCCATCATAATCATCCCCTAAAAATAGTAGCTGACGCTGGCAAAGAATTTTCGAATACTACCCTTAAAGAATACTGTAATTTATTTAATATTAATCTTCACATAACAACCCCCCAAAATCCTAACTCAAATTCACCAGTAGAGCGACTGCACTCAACTCTTGTAGAAAAATTGCGAATTCTTAAATTACAAAACCCACAAGAGAGGCCTGCAACCCTAATGATAACAGCAACCCTTATTTACAACCAGTCCATTCATTCGACAACTGGGTATTCGCCTTTTACATTACTATACGGCCCCTACGACGACTTACCAACAGTCACACCTGAAACTACCCTTTACGAAGAATACAATAACAATAGGCTCAAAGAAATAATGCCTTTCTTCGACAGTGTATATCAGAAACAAAAAGTAAGTGGAGACAAAAGAATTTCTAAAGCAAATGAGGACAGACAAACGACACCAGATTTACAAGAAACGACACAACTAGCTATTAGAGTACCAAAAGTAAGAAAAAGAAATCCTCTTTATAAATTACGATCACATCCTAAACAAAAAGAAAACATTGTTACATTTTCTAAACCAAAAGCAAAAGCTCACGTTTCTAACATAAAAAGAGTAAGAAAGACTTTTTCGTTACAGGACAAAACTACTACTACTACAAACAACGATGACCCTCAACCTGGTCCATCCACTTCAAATAACACCGATAAAAACTAACGGATATTTTAAAGAGTATTTAGGCATAACAAAAATACTCAAACATTATCATAAATTTTATTTTTATTTTAATATTACCGATATAGAAATTATTTATAACATATTATTAAAAAATTCTAAATTTTTAAACACTGGACAAATGTCTGCAAGTAACGAACGATATTTACTAATTTTAGATGACCATTTGTCACGATTAAGTAATGAACTACAAAAACTATCAATGCACAGAACTAAACGCGGATTAATAAACGGAGCAGGCTCTTTAATTAAAATGATAACAGGAAATCTCGACCAAGAAGACTTGAAAGAAATCAATAAAAATTTAGATAACCTTTTCCAAAATCAAGAAGATATAATTACCCAAATTAATAATTTAAATTCATTTGCTAATATAATCACACAAAGGTACGAAAAGGACCAAAAAATTATTAATCAAAATCTAGATCATATTTATCAGACTTTTTCCACTTTAGATAGCGAAAGGGAATTGTCGAGTAAAATTCATTTCCAAATTCACGTAGCTGTTAAATTACTCCATAATATAGAGATAATTCAAAGAACTATTTCCTTAAGTTTTAACGAAATTACTAATACAGAGCTCTTTACCACTAGTGATCTGTTAAATATTATTGATCACTTAAAGTTAAGTCATGACAGAAATGAATTGATCGACTTTGACAAAAATCATGTTTTTAAGGTTGTAGAATTTACCAAATTTCATATATTATCGGTTAAGGATACGATTGTATGCCTTTTAAAAGTTCCTATCCTACATCCCAATCCTGGTTCTTATTTTCGTGTTTATCCTATACCACAAAATTATATTCTCCTGGTACCACCCAGCTCATACTATTTAGAAACACCCTCTTCAAACTTATGGACCCGAGAGAAGTGCCCCTCTATAGAAGACGTGGTTATATGCAATAATCGCCCACGAGAAGAACATTGTCAGCTTGACACCTTACAAAATTGCACTTCTGCCAAAGTAATGAACCCCTACGAAATATCAACTCAGCTGCAGAATGGTCAGATCTTAATATCCACTAGCTCAGCAACCACTATTGTCGAAAATTGCGAAACATCGTTAGAACGAAAAATCTTCCAGGGAAACGGTCTAGTAACATCCCTCAATTCCTGCAAAGTCAAGATCAATGAGGAAATGTATGAAGACGTTGCTACTAATTTGACGCTACAACCCATAGAAGTCGAAGAATTGCAACCTACACCTCAACATCATATCCATTTTAAGCCAATTCATCTAAAAGAAAACAAAAGGATAAAAGAAGCATTGTCTCAAATACAACAGCATCCATTTCATCTCCGACCGTCCATGCAGTATTCCCACTTAGGCATTACCATTGGTATATCCATCGCTGTTACCATTGTACTTCTGTTTCTTTTAAGAAGAAAAATTCAGAGCATCCTATACAAGTCCAACAGGCAAACGCAAACAGAAGAAATGTCCGAACACGAGGACGTGTTAAAGATTTAAGGGTGGAGGAGTTACATCCCTGTATATTCTCAACATCATACAAAATACGACGAATCCGGAAACTCTGCATCATCAGCTTAGTGACCTGTGTAAGAGTGCTGATGCAGACGTTTGCATTTATGTTAATTCTGTAGAACATTATTTCATTCAATCGCTGTAACTCTAGTTGTTCACATGTTGTTTTGAATCACATATTTTATAATACATTTTAAGACTGAAATAATTGTACCACTTAAATAAATAAATTACTTTTTTCGGACAATCGCTACGAAAAAACCTAATTATATATATATATATATATATATATATATATATATATATATATATATATATATATATATATATATATATATATATATATATATATATATATATATATATATATATATATATATATATATATATATAAACATATAAAAATTGAAACTGACCCCGGATATGGGTTCTAGGGGTCCTAGTTCGCGCTCATTTGCAAAAATTTTTTCAAAATTCAAAAGTCGGGATCTCCCCATTAGTGAATTTTTTCTACGAAAATTCACTAAAACGCTAGAAAATTAAAATTGGTACTTGGAAAAAGTAAATTTGAAAGAAAATTATACGATCTGTTGATTTGTGATAACCTGAATAACTCAAAACGTTAGATTGACTTTTTAAATAGATACATCATCTAGAAGAAACATTGTCTGTAAACTCAAATAATTATCTTTCAGTTTAAGTAGATAAATTCATTAAGAGAATTTACTATTAGAAAGCTCACGATGGTGAGATCTTAAATTTCCACCTGAGTGCTTAAAAAATAATAAACCCATTTAAATCAAACTTAACAAACATGTTTCTTTTGTAGATCTCTTGAACGAGTTCGTTCAACAGACCAATCGGATCAGTTTTTGGTAAAATAGCAAGTTTTTTCAAGGACAAATAAATGTATGTTCCTAAAAATAACGCATTCTTTGACAATAGAAAAGTAAGGTATTAGAGTTTGAAACAAATCCACATCATAACGCACTAGCTGCGTTTGTACTTTTGTGAACAGTCGGCGTCTTGACAATCACAAAGTGAGAAGCAAATATTCATTTTGTCACAATTACATGTGAAAATTGGAGATTTCTAAACAAAGATTCTGGTGCAAGTGTCGTTAGTTTCTATTTTAGTAGTTACTTTTCTGCGCAGAAAATTGAAACAGTGGATTATTGTCTGCCGGGAAGAGTCTGTGGCCAGTACTAAAGAGTGAAACGCCACATTAAATGATTTCCAAACAAAGATTTTGAAGAAAATATGCCATCTGGAAAACAAAATATTTTGTGACATGTGTTTGATTAGCTCTTAAATTTTATGGTTAAATTGTTACCTTATTTCATTTGCTAAAATATTTGCAAAAATTTATATTTTTCCCAGCCTTATTTCCAACGCTACGGTTTTTGCGAGTTTCAAACGTTTGGACGCAGCTAGTGCATAGCTGAAATTTTTCATTAGTTTTTTTCAAATTTTTAGGTAGATAGTAAAAAAGTGCTGAACAACAAGTCTTGATGGAGTAAATGTTCTATGGTAGTATTGAAAAACTTAGCTAAATTTTCCATTAGGCTAGAATATTTGATATTGATACATATTAAAAGAATTTTTTTCTGGTAAAGCGGTTCTATCGTGTTGGCTAACAATAATAATAACAACGGTAAGTACAATAATAAAAAAGTGTTTACAAGAAATGGATTACAAATCATTGGACTTAAAGAAACATATACACACTTTGTATCCAGGCTAGCATAAGCACACTCAGCAGCCACGTATACAATAGTACCGCACACGAAAGTGATAGACTTGTGTGTGGGCATCTATATCACTGCGCACATACATGCGTGCATACCGCTGAGCTCACACGTTCGGGTACACTAACCAGAACTAAGAGCAACTGTAAGTTTGGGCATTTAACACTATAGTAAACTATTCTAAATGACATGAAATAAATAACTATTACCAGTCCAAACAATACAAAATAGCCATACAAAATCGGCAAGTAAACTAGTCTAAATGACATAAAATAACTATTACCAGCCTAAAAAACACAAAGTAACAATACAAAAATATCAAAGTTCATAAAACTAGAAACCAAACAACCAACCACACATACATCAGTTGCAGGATACAATCTGTACATATGTTGCATATTATTTTAAAATAATAAAAAAAAAACAAATTACAAAATATAAAAACATCAAATAGGCATTGAGATCAAGAAAAAAACGTTTTACACATAAAAAATCTTCCATAAACCTCACATAGTCGGGGTTAGGGATCAAGATTAAGAGCCCTCTTCAAAAGCGTGTTTGAACTCAGGATCTAGGGCTTTGGTTGCCTCTTAAACCTGTTTGTATCAGTCAATCATCTTAAACTGTCTGGAGGAGCATTATACAGTCTAATATTGTTGTGGAGATAATTGGTGTGTCCAATACTTTTTTAGCCCGATAAGTTCTCCACCAGCTATCGTGACCTCGAGTGCTGTATGAGTGCTCAATTCGCCGTAAATAATGTTGGATTTTCCTAATATTGATTATCAGTGCATACCTGCGAAATATCCATCACTCCGGTCTCTTAATAAAGTTGCTATGTAGGATACGTATTAGGCTTGTGGTAAATCAATTTCTAAACCTTTTTTATAGTCCCTAACTTACATATATGATTGTGCGCGGTGTTGTCACAAGAATGCCATATCGCAAGTGAGATGCCACCAATGCATAATATAACACTCTTAAAGACATACAGTGAGCATCTCAGCTATTTTGCTAAACTATCTGTGTGACTGTTCCATCTGAGATGTTGATCTATCATGATTCCCAAATACTTGACGGATTCCGAGCAGTTTATCTCATATTTTGTACCATCCATGGTGAAAGACAGTTCGGTGTAGTCTGGAGAAACATTCTTATATACCGAAAAGACTATATAAGTCGTCTTTTCCCAGTTAATCGAAAGCAAATTTGTGTCAAGCCATCCTTTAATAGTTGGTAATTCAGTTTCAAATGACTCCTTTAGGCCACCCCATGAGTCTCCCCTGTAAACATTTGCTGCATCGTCAGCAAAACCTGCAATATCACACCTAAATGAAGCATGAAACATGGTTTATGTAAATGTTAAACAGAACTGGCCCTAGAACTGTACCTTGCAGTATGCCAGTGATGAACGCCCTCTGGGCTACTCACTACATCCCCCACTCTGACTACTGTCCGTCATGTAATGTCCCATCAATCTCCCCATATTGCCCCTAAATCCAAGGTGCTCCACCTTCGCCGAAAACAGTTTATGGCTAACTGTATCTAAAGCCTATTCAAGGTCAAGAAAAATACAAGCATTTGTATTTTTTTTACTTTCCTCAATAGACTCATAAATTCCAGATATTAGTGCTGCGATGGCATCCTATGTACTTTTTCCCTGAATAAATCCATATTGCCTTCCATTGAGTATATTATATTTCGAAAGATACTCGGTAATTCTCACCTTTAAAACCATCTTCAAAATTTTTGCCAGGCTTGCTATCAGTGATTTAGGTCTCTATAGATAGGCATATTTAGCGCATTTCCTCCTTTATAAAGTGATGATGATCAGAGCCGCCTTGAACAGCCTAGGGAATACACCCTCCTCCAAACATGTGTTTGTGAGGTAAACTAAAGGTACTAAAGGCTAAAATAAAATCTTCCAAGCGACTAACATAGAAAAATACCTGCCAATGTATATCATTTGGCCTACCTTCCATTTGTAAATATAAATCTCTAAAAATCATAATTTTAATAAAATTTGCAGCAGCTGCGTCAGCAATTTGTAGCGCGGGGCATGCAATTTGGCCGCGACAATTCTGCATAAATGTGCTGGTGCGTTGTCGTGATGAAACAGCATCTTTTTCATAGACAAATGCGGCAGTGTCTCCTTAAATTTCTTATAGAATCGGTACAATAATTCACTGTAGTACTGCATCACGATCGCTCTTTCTTTTTGCAAAAAGTTCCCGAGGATGATCGAATCCCAAAAAAAAATCGTGGCCATGACCTTTCCGGTTGATGGGCTTTGCCTGCTTCGGAACAGATTCACTCAGAAAAATCCATTGATTGACTGTCGTGTGGTCTCTAACGTACAATGTTGTAGCTAGGTTTCATTAGCGGCGACGACTCGATGCAAAAACTCCTGCGAATGTCGCTTAAAGGGGTCCAAACACTGCTTAAACATTAACACCCGTATCCGCTTGTTGCCCACCGTGCGTAATCGCAGTACCAATTGGGCCGACACCTTTCTAATACTTAATCTATCGTGTAAAATATTGACTGCTGTTCCGTACGACACGCCTTCGGCCCCTGCTACCTCACGCACTTTAGTTCGGCGATCAGCCAGAAACATGTCGTGAATCTTTTCAACGACTTGCTCGATAACCACGCCCGCCGGGAGGCCTGGCCGCTCCTCATGAAAAACAGATGTACGACCACCTTTAAATTCGTTGAACAAATATCTCACGGTTGTTGAAGATGATAAAGGGTCCCCATAGACGACATCCGACTTCAATTTTATTTGTAGGTATGTTTTTCCAACCAAAAATAAAAAGTCTGGACGCAGCAAGTGCGTTATGGAAGTGACTTGTCATAAAAATATTTTTAATAGGAAATATCTCTCTCTAATGCAAGCAGGCATCAATCTGTTTATCGGTATACCTATATAGTAGAACAATGTACCATACTTTATCAAAATAACTTATTGGTTGAGAATGTACATTTCCAAAAATAAACTTAAAATGTGCCCGAGATCACTGGTTTCCTATCCAACAAACCTTAGGTTAATAGAAAATTGAGTCATTGAAACTTGAAGCATTTAATGAATATTCGCTACCAAAACGCACTTACTGCGTCAAAACTGCAATAATATAAAGGTGTTCGAAAACAAATTTGTAGGTATGACTAACGACTTATGTAACTGTAAAAATAATTTTATAAGATGCAGCTCAAGCCGCCCTATAATTAACGTATACAACTTTTTCGCGTATCTTGTATAGTAACAATTATATGGTGCTTTACAGTAGAAATGCGTCACCCTGAATATATGTAAACAGATAAAAACTGGCATTTGAAAAAATCTTTTTAAAATTCAAAAGTTGCGGTCTCCTCATTAACGATTTTTTTCTACGAAAATTAGGTAAAAATTATAGACCCTTGAACCATAAACCTAACTATAACTACCACAAGGCATCAGAGAAACGGTCTATTTGTAATTAAACTTTTGTAAACATTTTAGTAAAATGAAGGACAATGACGGTTGATGCTGAAACTTAAGTGTTTGCTGAGCACTCTTCTTGCGACATTTTCTTTATATAATATATATTTGTTTCAGGTTCTTTGCCTAAATGTACCCAATTTTTTTCTTTAAATGCCCACAATTTTTTGTCTTTGAACGTACAGATCTTAGTTTTGGTAAGTGGTTCACCACTGACAATGCAAACACACGCACCAAATTTGGTTGCCTTTACTTTTTTATTTCTGGAGATATAAATTTTTCCGAAAGAAAATTAAAAATTTTCAGGGAAAACCTGAGCTGATTTTCCTGGTTAACGAATTTATCCAGCCACTTCAAAAAGCAGATACTCAAACGATTTTATTAAAATCGGCCAATTACTTTTTGAGTTATCGGTGTGATACATATATATATATATATATATATATATATATATATATATATATATATATATATATATATATATATATATATATATATATATATATATATATATATATATATATATAATAAACATATTAAAATTGAAACTATCCTGGATATGAGTTCTAGGTGGCCTAGTTTGCGCTCATTTGAAAAAATTTGCATAATTCCAGAGTCGTGATCTCCTCATTAGTCAATTTTTCAAAAGAAAATTCCCTAAAAAGGGTACATCTGTTAAAAGTTTTTCTTCATATTGCTATAATTTCACAGAGTGGTATAAAAAATATCATTACAATAGGTCAACTTTTCCTGGGTGTTTAGATTTTTTTGAAAGTCATTATATTTATATTAACTTTTTCACCACAAACATGATTATTTCTTTCATCTCTAAATATTTATTTAGCTGACATTTTTAATGGAACCCTATTCCCATAAAATATCGCTAGCATAACGCATTTACTGCGTCTAGACTTTTTAGTAGTATGATTCGTTTGTTGGAGGTTTACCAATAACTTATTTGACGAAAACATTATTTAGTCTTGCGGTTCAATAACACGTAGTTTGGTGCCGTGCTACAAGAGCAATAATCATTTATCTGAGAGCAAATCTTGGTCAAATCCTTCTTTAATTACCTACTAATTAATATTGATTAAACTGATGCGCTGTTTACGTCACTAAATGGCAACCGACCACATAATGTATTCTAACGAAGTTGACATAATTCATCTATTTATATAAAAGCCTCTGACTATTATAAAGGTCGATTATTTCTATTATAAACATATTGATTACATCTCCAGAGACGACTGAAAAGTTGAGGCTAAAATAATTATCTTAACATGGTTAATATTGAAAACATCTGCGTTCTAGAATTGAAATGCCAGTACAGCAGTTAACTGGAACAAAATTCAGACTTAAATAAATGCTTTTAGCTGCAAGAAATTTAAACGTAGTACGTATATTTCGATGAGGCAATGCCGGTGATACATGGCATTACTAAGGGCATGCATAATATATCAAGACGTCCCATAACAAATAATGCTAAATTCGTTAAGACGGCTGTCCATATTAGTCAATTTTTGCACATAAAAATCATTGGATTAAACGAACTTACCTTAACCCGGCCTCGGTGCGGTGGGGTACGGCATACCCCAGTGTAATTTAATGCAAATTAGCGGCGAACTACGGCGAGGAGCGTCGCCATACCTCGTCTATCTTTGTGCTAGTCTGTATTTCACTCGAATATAATGCAGCTCCTGTTGCAGTTCATTTGGTGTGTAGCCGGCACGAAGTGAAGTGTGACTGTGTATGCCGTACCTCACCGTACCAATCACGTGAGAACTCAGTGCTTCTTCATACTCCACCACAGTCTTTGCCAAGTTTAGCAATTTTAGACAGTAACTCATCGGAGTGCGTTGGTAATACTTTTGTTTTCGTGAAGTTTTCTTCAACAAGGTAGTACATATGTCCAGTTATGAAGAACAGCAGAGCGTCTGCTCAAGTTGTGGAGGGAACTACTTGAGGAGGAAGAAAATAATTCATTTACAGCACAGCAAGAAATCGAATCTGCTTCGGAAGCAGAGGAGGATAATATCAGTGAAAGATCAGCAGGTTGTGATACAGAGCAAGAACCACAAGATGATCTAGTCGCTTCTAACGAGCAAGAAATCTCGGCGATCGATTTAAAAGATGGTTTTGTTGGTAAATACGGCAACACGAAATGGTCTAAACGTTGCAACAATGTCGCAGTCAAAACAAGAGGAGAAAATATTATTGTCAACCTTCCCGGCGTAAAACCACCATTCAAGAATATCAAGGAACCATTGGAATGTTGGAAGTTGTTTTTTACAGATCCAATGCTCTCAGATATTGTTAGATTCACGAACGGAAAACTACGTGAAAAAGCCAAAAATTACACGCGATCCGAGACAATGCATCTGGTAAAAGACACCACTGTAGAATAGTTGCAGGCTTTATTAAGTCTTTTGTATTTATCCGGTGTTTTGAAGTCAGCAGGACAAAATTTGGATGACCTAAATGGTTTAGGCGTCGATATATTCAGGACAACCATGTGCCTGAAAATGTTTAGTCTGTTATTGCAATGTCTGCGCTTTGATAACAGTCAGACCAGGAAAGAAAGATGCCAGTTGGATAAGTTCGCACCAATTAGAGTAATTTTTGAGTTAGTCAATGGAAACTGTTTAAATGTGTACACTCCTAGAGAGTAAGTCACAATTGATAAAAAATGGAAGCGTTTTGGGGACCATGCAGTTTTTGTCAATTTATACCTAATAAACCCGCCAAACATGGGATAAAGATTTTTGTGCTGGTGGATGCACGGACGTTTTACGTCTTAAATCAAGAAATTTACGTTGGCAAACAACCGGATAGTCCTTTCAACTTGAGCAGCAAACCAGAAGAAATCGTCATGAGAATCTCTAAGCCACTTCAACTATCTAGACGCAATATTACCTACGACAACTGGTTTTCCAGTTATTCTCTTGTAACCAGATTGTTGGGAGTGTACCAGTTAACATCAGCCTGTACTATAAGGAAAACTAAGAAAGAAATTTCACTTCAATTTTTGCAATTGAAAAATCGTGAGGAGAAGAGTTGGTTGTTTGCGTTCCACAAAGACGTCACCTTAGGGTCGTATATAACCAGAAAAGAACAAGAATGTTCTGTTGTTGTCATCTTTACATTACACAGACAAAATCGACGAGGATACAGAAGCCGACAAAAAGCCAGACATAATTACGTTCTATAATTTTACCAAGGGTGGTGTTGACGTAGTTGACGAACTTTCCAGTCACTATGATGCATCGCGAAGTGGTCGTAGGTGGCCAATGACTGTATTTTTTTTAATTTTGAATACGGCATTCATCAACAGCTTTGTTGTATACAATGCAAACAATTCTGAAAGTCAATTGATGAGGCGACGAGAATTTGTGAAAAAGCTGGATTTGGATATAATTTCTTTGCATTTGAAGAGTCGTCAAGCTAATCCCAGCCTGTACTGCTGCGCCCAGACTTCTCTTTACTTCCACCATTCAAAATAATAGTATACCAGAACTACAGAAACAAATATATATGATGGTGATAGCAACTAATATACTAATAATACAATTCATTATAAAAGCTTATTTACTTTTGTCATTATCAAATTTGGAATTTATTTATAGAAGTAACTGTTGGGAAACTAGTAGGCAATTTCTTAAGGCAAAACGCCGAAAAGGAGATGTCAAAGATCACACATTTTTTCAAAACTAAGAAGCTGACAGTAAACTTCTAGAAAACATGTTTGGTGCCTTTTGCGTTATATGCTAATGGCTTACCAGTATACGGTAAATTAAAGTTGACAAGTGAATGTCAATTATACTATAAAAGGAACTACGTCCTCCAGGTACCTGGAAATCTACATCGATCAACATCTACGATGGAACGAACAAGTCCAGCGTGTAAAAACAAAGATTTGGTTTATGATAAGTAGATTCAAGTACTTTAGAGAGGTATTGTGAACAACTGTTAATGTTGTATGGGGCTTTAGTTAAGCCACATTTATTCTATGGGTTGATTGTGTAGGGCGGTGTGAAACAACTGCTTTTCTACCCCCAACAATACATAAAAATTGATTTTAAAAGTCATACTAAATAAAAACATTACTTACCCTATAGATGTACGTATCCTGAGATCGCTGTCTTTGACCTGAGGCAGTTATTTTGTTTTTCCATTTTGGTTTTGCAGCATTGTCATCG
Organism: Tillus elongatus; assembly: GCA_964006375.1. NCBI lineage: Eukaryota > Metazoa > Arthropoda > Insecta > Coleoptera > Cleridae > Tillus > Tillus elongatus. The sequence goes on from OZ023265.1 coordinate 66,336,705, forward strand.
AAATCTGGGTGTAAATGTAAATATACCACACGTGGCAGTGAGGGAGGGGTTGATGTGCCTAGAGTGAGGAAGACGCTAAGTCAGCGTTCATACTTCTATCTCGGACCTAGGATATACAATAAGATTCCCCTTGAACTAAGGGAATTACGAGGTATCAGATTACTTAAAAAAAGTATCGGAATGGGTAAAAAAATCGAGACTTGAGATACATAGTTTCGTAGAAATGAATTACACGTACTATTATGAGATACTGGTGTTAACTGAGAGTGGCAAGAAAGAAATCCCTCGAGCAAACCGGACCATGCAGCCAAGCCTAGTGATAACTTTGTCCGATGGACTTTATGTTGATAAATTTAATAATGCTGCAACTTTTGAGGCAGTCCTTAAAGAGAAGCGGAACACAAGGACTGCTCTTTAAGACCGCGAATATCAGAGATTGGTTTAACTTGTCTATTATTTGGAATTATATATCAGAGAAATCAGCTAAAATTTGATGTACAAATCAACTGACTTAACATGATTTGTCTTATTCACCATTTTATTTTGTATTAATTTCTCAATTCTTTTAGTGGTTGTTTATAAGGTGGATAAATTATTATTATTATAATAGACTTTAGCCTGAAGGGCTTTTACACTCCCTCAAAGCCGAACCATTCATTCATCCCAGGTATCTTAGATACCAAAGGGACTGAGCTCAGATATCGCCCTTTCAAAGTTATCAGGCTCTGAACGACAACGCGACACATCCTCATTTCCAAGGAATCTCCGCACGACGTGTGTAGTTGCAAGTATTACCGTCTTCCGTATAACCTTATAAATATGTTATCCAAGGCCCAGTCTCTTATTGTTGTCTCCAAGATTCTTAGAAACTACATCAGTTGACTACATGACTATTGGAATCACTCGGAAATTCGGAATCACTGCCCTCCACTGTCTATTTTACTTGCATCTTGAGGTCTCTGTACTTAATGATCTTGTCGTTGTACTTTATCTCCAGAATATTAGAATTGGGAATGGCCACATCAATCAGTGTCACTTGGTTGCAGGGCTTATCCACTATTATTATATCTGGCCCATTGTGGGCAACTCGCTGATCTGTGAGCACGGTCCGATCCTAATACAACCTGTATCCCGAGTTCTCTACAACAGGCTCAGGAGTGTATCTATATTAGGGCGCCTTACTAAGATTTTAAAGTCCCAGTTTCAGAGCCAGTTCTTGATTAAGTATTTTAGCAACTACGTCGTGCCTCTCTTCATACTCTGTTGCAGAAAACGCTTGACATCCTCCGGTGACGTGTTGAAAAGTCTCTGATGACTGACACCCAAATCTACGTTTGTCATCTTGGACCGAATTATCTCCATATCATTCACATAGTTTCTTATTGGGATGACATCGTCCAGTAGTTCGACGCCAGTGTCGACATGTGCCTGAGAGGTCTCACTTACATGTCTCCCATGGAGAAGCTGGTGCATCCAAGATTGCAGCTTGTACTGATCAGTCCTACGGTGACTTTGTATTTCACTTTCTTTTAATTGTAGCGGTGTTGAATCATCTGCATCGCATATGGCACGGTGTAGTTCAGAAATAAGGGCCTGCTAATGGAAATAGGTACGCAGGTTCGCTATCTGCTGGTCCAGCTGTTTACCAATATCCAACACTCATCTTCCACCCTGGTGTCTAGGTAGGGTTACTCGTTTGATAGCACTATGGGGGTGATACATTTTGGATTAAGTTAGGAGTGTTCATACCTTCCGTTGTAGATTTTCGATGTCAGTTTCACTCCAGTTCACAATATCAAATGAGTATCTAAGTGCAGAACATGCATACGTATTCAGAGCTTTAGTCAGGTTCTTGCTGCTAAGATGTAATCGCACCACCTGCTTGACTCGTTTCGTAAACTCATTTTTCAGATCGTGTTTCATTAGCGGGTGGTTTATTTTCCTCGCCTACTGTATTGCGAGGTATTTGTAACACTCTTTTACACGTATCGGGGCAATTTGCTGGCCGTTCTGCATTTAATATACACCAGGTTGTATTTTCCCTCTGACTACACATAAGGTGCGACATTTGTCGAGTCCAAACTGCATGTCAATAGCTCTGGAAAACCCTTTCACCATTTTAAGGAGTTGTTCTAGGTGATTTTTTGTGGAGGCCATCAGCTTAAGATCATCCATATACAGCAGATGATTTAGCCTCATTTGCTCCTTGCCATTGCTTTTGATACTGAAGCCATATCTGGTAGAGTTCAGGCGGTTTGATAGTGGATTCAATGCGAGGCAGCACCACAATGGGCTTAGCGAGGCTCCTTGAAATATACCTCTTCTAATTCGTATCGTGCTGGTTACGATGCTGTCATCCGTTTGTGCCCGTAACTGAATTTTTGTTCTCCAGGTAGACATTGTGTGTTCAAGGAATCTCAACATGTAAGTATCGATCTTATACATCTTCAGCACACTTATGAGCCATTCGTGTGGAACTGAATCAAACGTCTTTATTATTATTATTATTATTCATTGCTTGGGATTTTTTTTTTGTTGCGTCATAAATTGTGGCACAACTGCAAGCACACGTAACGAAGTGAGCATTAAAAATTGAGAAAAATCTACGAATACGTGTCAGTCCTCATAGAAATTAAAGGTGATTTCAAATTCTCCACACAGTCACGGATTCGTTAACGTCATATCTCGGATATTATAACTTTATAATCATGTTTAACACTTTAAAGTTCAGTCAACCGGTAGTTTAATAATCAGATCATTGTTTCGCAACTGGTTGACGTTTTAAAGTGCACACTATCATAGGAGACTGTGGGAACTGTTAGGATACGTTCCTGTCAATAATAATTATACCTATAAATTTAACGAGATCGGTCTGAACTATTAATTGATATTTCTATTATAAAATGACCGTTTACGATTCCTTGACATTTTATCGCCTGTGCTAGAAGTTACAGCCTAAAAGTACCTCAAAGCAAACTTTGCTTTCACTTCGATCGATTACCGGTCTAGCGCAATATATCCTTTTGTGTTTTATGTCTGTAAAACTGACGCAGCAGATTTTATGCCTCGTTGTAGCTATAAACAAACAAACATGTGCATTTTCTATTCTATATATTTTTGTTACCTTAGCAATCATTTAGATGTAGTTATCCAGTTCGGTAGGGTACGCCACCTGAAATTTCCTAGTCCCCTGACTTTGACCATTTTGGAGATATGGTGAAGTTGGGTGGAGCTAGAAGTCAGTGGTTAACCCAGGATATCGTTGAACGGGGATGGCTTTGGAGAGAGGTGCACAGCTTGAGCGTCCAGTCTAAGGATCCTCATATTTTAGAAAAATATAAACTGTTGAAAAAGGCTCACTATAATAAAATTAAAGCTGCAAACTCCAATATTTTGAAAACCTAATGATCAACTCTAACAATAAATGTCGAACTGCCTGGTCAATTATTCAATCTGGCGTTAACTTCAAAATAGCAATACAACTCAGAGACACTTTAGGTTGCAGGACGTTAGCGTTAGCCACGATGGTCAGATAATAGTAGAATCTTTTAATAATTACTTTATCAACTCTGCCAACAAACTAACTGGTAACATCAAAATAGAATCCAATCATATTACCTTAATTAATAATAATAATAATAATAATAATAATAATAATAAGGTTTATTGATAAGTTGTTACAAACATTTACAATCAGATACAAAAGGTTACCAAATAAATATACACAACACAAAAATATAGAATTAACACTCAATACAAAGAAGTAATTACCAAATCAATAAACGCGCATGTCGTACATTCAAAAGTAATCAGTTAACAATGAGCTTAATATTTATAAGCCTTAGACATCTTCACAGAAGTAAACTTGCTTGTTAGCGAAAATGTCTATGCGACATGATAAACAAACTGAAAAATACAACACAAAAAACTATCGTAATATTAGTGTAGAGTATCATAAAGTAAACAATTTGTGGCCGCGTTCTACAATTAATAAAAGTGAAAAACAGCAAAACTAACTCCATATGCCCACAGCATACAAAACACAACACACAACAGAATTATGACTGTCAAGGAAGTAAAACCCAGAGTAATTGACAGTCCGGAGATAAAATACCCTCGAAAAAAAAAAAAAAAAAAGAACAACAACACAACCATAATAACACAGCACTTTAAAGCTGCATCCGGCCATCCCCGACCATTGATCAATCGACATCGCCACAAAACTCAACGACTCCCTCCGCAAGACGAGAGACAGAAAATAAAAAAGGTATAGATACTTTAAAAACCCAGAAATACAGACTCACTCAGTAATCTGTGGTCAAATCATACTCAGTTATATTCCATCCATTCACATACATACTTGCTCGTGCACGCTCGTTCGTGAACTTCACACCTTCATTTTACACACACACGCACACCTACACACACGGACACACACACACACACACACACACACACGTAGTCTCAGACACATCCATACTAGCACACATGCACACAATGATCGATTAAAATCAAGATCTACTAGAAGGGTCGACAATTAAGAGAAGGCAACCATCCGAGCGATAACACTCCTCGGTGTATTAAGCAGCCATAGTTGAATCCTTTTTTTATAAAGCCTATAAGAATTCGTAGATCTTATATCAAGGGGCAGGGTATCAAGAGTCTCAACGTTCTCTTTTTCTGTGTCCTGTGATCCGGAAGAGGTTTTAGCTACAATACGGCAGTTTTCAGCCAAGAATTCTTGTGGTTATGACAGGATCCTTTGCTCGTTGCTTTAGGGTATTTCTGACTCAATTTCACAGCATCTTGCTTATTTGGTCAACTTGACTAGAATAACTAAGAGTGGATATCCGAAAGTAATTTCTTACTATAGGCCAATTTGTCTCCTTTCGGTTTTCTCTAAAATTTACGAAACATTATTTGAGAAACATGCAAGAGAGTTTGTTGAAAAATATAAAATCCTTATCCCTATTGGTATGATTTTTGTTACAAACATTCCACGTAGGACGCACTTGTTGCGCTTTATTCGTATGACCTTGATGGCATTGACTGCGGATTTAAAACGGCTTGAGTTTCGTATGATCTGACAAAGGCACTCAACGTAGCCAATCCCTCATTGCTTTTGGAAAAACTCTAACAATACGACATAAGTGGTACATCCTTTCAGTGGATTGAGTATTATTTGACAAATCGTACCCAGTCAGTTACTTATGCTATCGATGGTAATACATTTTGTTCTCCGGCTTTGGCAGTGCCATCTGGAGTGCCGCAGGGTAACATGTTGCGACCCCTTCTATTTCTTTTCTTTGTTAACGACTTGGCTCTTGGTGTTGGAGGTAATAAATTGGTCTTTTCGCTGACCATACTTTAGCTATTATTCGTAGCGTAGAGTGTAATGCACTTTGAGTTGGTGTTCAGAACTCGGTGGATACTATTCAGACTTGGTGCTCAAGAAATCGTCTGATCTTAAATCAGAGTAAGTCAACCATAATGGTTTATAACAGCGTCGGTAATGATACTCACTGTATCATTTTGGTGAGGCTCCATGGAAAATCTCTACAGCAGCAAAAATCTGCTAAATTTGTGAGTATTTATTTTGACTCTAACTATTCCTCGACAACCCATATTGCAAGGTTATCTCCCCGTTTGCCATCCATTTGTTTTGTTGTTTATAGACCCCGTGACTTTGCGAGTGTGCCTACAGTGCTGTCTTTTTACCACGCATTTATTCAATCTAGGCTGAGCTATGGTATTTTGTGTTGGGGTAGTGATATAAAAACGGTGCAGCTGCTCATTCATGTCGTGAACTATTTTAAAATTGTGATATACTTACAATTAGTACCATTTGCATATTAAATTGCTGCGTTTTTGTTAAGCAGAATAAAGAACAACTTCACAACTGCCGTACGGTGAACAACTATAAGCCAAGGCAATTTAATGACGTTTATGTACCTGCTAATTGCATAACTGCAGCTGATAAAGGAACTCTAATTATTGCGGCAAAACTATAAAACCATTTTTTAGATTCTGTAAGAGAGAGTCACATCATTTCCAGTTTAAAAGTAGCTCTAAAAATATTTTTTGCTAAGCTTTGAAAAGCACACCCACGACCCCAGCTCCTTAAGCACACTTGAAGAACAAAAATCACCACAACACATTAAAAAAAACCTCGAAGGGTACTGGGTTCGATCCCAGGGTACTCCTTTCACTTTTTCAGTACATACTGTAACATTCACATCAATCGAGGTTCTGGCATTGTATTTGAGCAAGTTGAATGTCTGCGCGTTCAGTCCTTCGGAGGGGGCGTAAAGCCGTCGGTCTCGTGTCCATGCAATGTCGGGCACGTTAAAGATCCCTACCCTCCTTACAGAAAGGCTGGGGTTAGGCAAAATTTCCAGGATAGTGAGGCGAAACTGCTCCCTGGCGTCGGTGACTGGCCATAGTCGCCGAAATAGGCCGACGTTAAAGAAACAAAACACACACACACACAAACCTGACTGTCGTTTCACTAACCAAGTTAGCGTCATCATATTATGCATAGTTCTGAATTATAATTATTCATTCTCTGATGACGCTGACTTGGTTAGTGAAACGATCGTCAGATTTTTTTAATGTGTTGTGGTGGTTTGGGTTCTTCAAGTGTGCTTATCAGTGCTCATCACAGGTTCCAATCTTCACTTATTCTCTACGGTCACTACAGTCTCCTTGTTTACAATCACTCAACTTATTTGATGCAGTCAACTCTCCTGGAAATTCTTAAGAACCATTTGTCAAATTTATGATGTCTCGGACACACATAAGGTTCGCCTTTTATGAACTAATTCATATAAAAAAGAAAAATCAACATCAGCAAGTCGTGTATCACATATCGACTTCGTAAACAATTTTCCGAGGTGCGAACGTGCTAGAACCGTTTGATAGAACTGACAACTGAAGTAGTGTGGTATAAAATACGCGAACTTATTAACGTCGGGTAAGTTAGAACCATAAAATGTCAGTTTTTAAAGGAACTAAGTTGTATGTCTAGACTTATATCTTATAAGCAATGGCAATATCCACGTCTTTGTTACACAGAGTGGTCCAAGCGTTATAGTATATACTGTGGCACATAGTACAGGCAATAGAGAATTTCTTGCCGCATTAAACTACAGGAGTTTTTTTTTCTTTGATAGATTGGTTCAGAATGACGTACTGAATGTAAAAACACAAAATCCTTACAAATTAGGAGGGCGGAAGTGCCGCCATTTTGAGAAAAACCGTTTCTGCCTATATCTCCGTAACTGTGCACTTTTGGTAATTACCTTTATTGTAGACAATTGCATTTTTCATCTTTTTTGTTAACTTTTTTTGCATCACTCACCGTTTACAACTTATACGACTATTAGCATTCATTTATTTACTTTTTACCTATATCTTTGTTAATAATTGTTTAAGAAATAGAATGCTTATAACTTAACTTTTCAATCGACAAATTTTCTAGAACTTTCACTTAAAACTTTTTTTTTCTCAAATAAATATTAGTGAATTTTCTTTAAAAAATTCACCAATGAGGACTTTTGAATTTTGAAAAAAATAATTAAAATGTGCGCTAATTATGCCCCCTAGATCACATATCCAGGGTGAGTTTCAATATATATATATATATATATATATATATATATATATATATATATATATATATATATATATATATATATATATATATATATATATGTATGTATGTATGTATCACACCGATAACTCAAAAAATAATGGGCCGATTTTGATTAAATTGGTGAATACCTTCTCCTTGCAAGTGGCTTGGATAAGTTAGTTGGCCAGGAAAATCGGCCCAGGTTTTCCCGGAAAATTTTGTGTTTCCTTTCGAAAAAAAAAATCACATCTCCGGAAATAACAAAGTAAGGGCAACCAAATTTGGCATGCCAGTTTATATCATAATAGGTAAATTACCTATCAAAATGTAGTTTTGTAGGTTAAAAGATAAAAAAGTTATAGGCATTTGAAAAAAATTAAATTTGGGTTTTCCCCAAAACGTCAAAGTCGCGTCAAAATTGGCAACATTTACGTAAAGAACCGGAAACTAATATAAGATATGGAAAGAAAATGTCTCAAGAACAATCTTTTACAAAGCCTGAAGTCTTAGCTTCAACCGTCATTGTCCTTCATTTTACTAAAATATGTCCAGAAAAATTTGTCGATTGAAAAGTGCAACATTTAACGCGTTAAAACTTTGAAAATATTGATTTGAGAAAAAAAAGTTTTCAGTAAAAATTATAGGAAATTTGTGCACTGAAAAGTTAATGTTATAACCATTTTATTTCTTAAACAATTATTAACCAAGATATAGGTACAAAAGTCAATAAATGAATGCTAATACAAGAGTAGCGGGCTCCTCTATTGCCTGTACTAACAGTCAAGTGGAATAAATTCAGTATCTCAATTTCTCAATTATTGTACATATTCGTAGATAGATCGCAAATGGTCGATATTATATGATAAAAGTCTGGACGCAGCAAGTGCCCTTTGGTATTGAATTTTCATAAAAATACTTTTAATAGCAAACATGTCTTTTAAATGATAGCAGGCATCAAATTTGGTTACCAGTGTAACCTATATAGTAGAAACAATGTACCAAATTTTATCAAATAAGCTTTTCGGCAAAATCCCTAAAAAAGTTTTTCATGAGAATTTACAAACAATTTTTTCACGAAAATCCTAAAATATTTTTTTCAATTAATTGGCTATTAACTAACCGATTTTTGTTGGTAAAAACGCCGTATGACAATTTTTGATATGTACTAAAAGTGTGTAAAGTTGCAAAACAATTCGATGAAAATGCAAAACGGCATTAAAATAAGGGGTGTTCGATTTAAAAAATTATATTTGTATCGCCAGAGACTTATGGGCTACTTGTAATTGTCGAAATAGTTTTTGTAGGATTCAGCTCAAGATACCCTATAATTAACGTATACAATTATTTCTCGTATTTTGTATGATGACAGTAATATTGAGCTTTACCGTAGAAATGCGTCACTCTGTGCATATGTAACCAGATAAAAACTAAAACTAACCTTGGGTATGGGTCCTAGGGGACCTAGTTCATACTCATTTGAAGAAATCTTTATTAAATTCAAAAGTCGCGTTCTCCTCATTAGTGAATTCCTTCTACGAAAATTTGCTAAAAATTTAAAGGATAGAGAGCAGGATTCGAAAGTGGTAGTTGTAGCAATCTCCATATGGGGAGCTACTGTATCAATACTTGAATATTTTTAAATTGTTAGCATTATTCAGAACCATGAGAGATAACGTGTTTACTCAATACGTATTAACTCCAGTCGATTAGTACCAAAGGTTTTATGAATGAGAGAGCAGTTTTCATTGTGCGTATCGTAGGTTGCTAAGTGACGGAAAAGTAACGGGACCGTAACTTAGTAACCCATATTCCTTTTAACGGTTTAGAAATATCCAAAATATAATATTATCACTGCATAAACTTATTTTAATTCTACAGCGCGAACGAGAAATTTGACGAGCCCTCCCTTCAAATCTGACAGTAAGAGAAACCAATCAAATAAGACGTCACATGTGGCGCGAGACTCGACCTTCTCGTATTAGAGTTCGAAAAGAGAAAGCAAATATTTAATGTTTATAGCTCTGAGCAATTACATAATGTTTAGTATGACATAAATAAATAAGTATTCTAATGCTTGTAACTTTTAATTGTTATTATTAAGGCGTCTACCAAACAAATTAATAAAATGGAAAAAATCTAAAACAGTGTCATAAATATTGAAATCTCAATTGGCACCAAAATGTCACATCAATTGCAGAAGCGGCTGCTAAGAAATTAGGTTGCTGTTCGTGACCTCTCTCTTTTACAGATATCTGCACAGGCACTCCTCAGAGGAGCTTTCTTCCATAGTTCCTCCGCCTGCTGCCCCCAACAGATCTACCAGGGGAAGAGAACGAATGCACCCTTTTACTGTCCAGGTCATCAGACATAGAACATCTTGTTATGCCCGCTCTTTTCTCCCGAGGACTTCCAAGTTGTGGAATTCCTTGCCGGCACATGTTTTTCCTTCTCCCCCGAACCTCCAAACCTTCATGTCCAGCATTAACAAGTTGCCTCTTTCCTCCTTGTCGACACCCACGGCACGATAGTATTTAGGCTGTAAGTCCTCGTGGTGTGTTGTTGAAATAAAAAATAAATTTCCCTATAACAGTTTATAAACAGATGGATTAAACGTAAAGAATATCCTTTTGCGCTTATGTAGACATCAGTTTTCAACTACTGGTTGTACTCTAGCGTTTGCTGAAATAGAAATTTTATTTAATATTTGACGAAGACATAATTAAGATATATTGTAACGGGCATCTTGTTTATTTAATTTATTTTCATTGTATCTCGACATTTAAAAGTTTTGCAATGATTCTTTACCAGAACGTCTTATACCATAGAATAGCTAAAAGCACGATTAATGAACATTATAGAACGATTATGTAAACACAATAACTCTCTGAAAAATTAAATGCCTCGACCTGATCTGACCGTTGTTGGCGCCTAAGCTGTTTTTGTTGATTTTACCTTCATTTCCTTCCCCGCCGAGCACCCCTGTTAACTCCGGGTCCTGTAACATTTGGGAGTGGCTGATTCCACAACACAAGTCTTGTTGCTTATCCTCCGAGGTCACTATTCTTGGTGACTTCAATGCCCATAATAAGGAATGGCTAGGATCTTCAAAAACCGATCCACAAGGGAGAGCAGCGGAGGCCTTTGAAGTCAGAAATTCTTTAGCCAATATGGTTCAGCAACCTACTTACTTTCCTCGTATCCCAACACACAGCTCAAATCCCTTGGATCTCCTTCTTACTACACAATCTGAATGATATATGATATCAGTCACCGCCCCCCTTGGTCGCTCAGACCACGGCATGGTCACTGCTTCCTGCGCAATGCAACCCGAGGTCACACAGTCATCACATCCACGTATCGTTTGGCACTACAACTCCGCAAACTGGGACGAAATGCGGGATTACTTTTCCTCATTTCCATGGGCGTCTGTCTGCTTCTCTCATCCTGACCCCTCTGATATCTCACAAAACGTCACCGAAATTATCCAAGCTGGCATGGAATTATTTATCCCCCGTACACAGAAAACCTCTTCAGCCACTCAAACGCCTTGGTTTTCTAAATCCTATGACAAGGCCAGACTTGAAAAGGTCAAAGCTCACAAAACGCTTCTACACAATACCAGTCAAGAAAATCGTCAAGCATTTAACGGCGCAAGAAACCGCTATGTCCGCATTCTTTCTGAGACAAAAAACTCGTTTAATAACCACATCAAAAACAAAGTCCTCTTAAGCTCCAACGGCGGTAAACCCTTCCGGACTCTTGCTAAATCTATTGGGAATAATTTCTGCAAAAGCACGTTCCCACCTCTTGTCTCAGGGGATGAAAGTGTTTTTACTGCCCTGGGCAAGGCTGAACTTTTTGCTTCGTTGTTCGCCGGCAATTCTACTCTCAACCCACCTCCAAATGTTCAAACACCAACAGTCCCCAACGTGGCGCATAAAATGACAGATATCATTTTCAAAACTAAAAAGGTACGAAAGATGCTCTCTTCTCTTAATACCAGGAAAGCCTCTGGCCTTGACGAGATCCCAGCAATTGTTCTCAAAAAAATGCGCACCAGAGCTTGCTCCTGTCCTGACTCGTCTGTTTCAGATATCTTATAATAAAGGCATATTCCCTAGTAACTGGAAAACTGCTCGAGTACAACCCATCCCCAAGAAAGGATCCAAAGCGCTTCCCAGCACCTAAAGGCCCATTTATCTCCTTTCAGTCGTCTCCAAAGTGATGTAAAAGTATATAAACACCGAATTACTAAAATTTCTTGATTCTTCTAATCCACGACAGGCAGTATGGATTCCGTCAGTGCAGATCCACTGCCGACCTCCTTTCCTTTGTCACCCATTCTTGGCACAAGTCTATGGAACAACACGGTGAATCCCAGATTGTTGCTCTAGACATATCCAAAGCATTCGACCAGGTCTGGCACGCAGCGCTGCTTAATGAATTTCCGGTCTATGGCCTACTACCAAAACTCTGTATGTGGAGAGCAAATTTCCTCTCCAACAGGAGCATATCTGTTGTTGTGGATGGCCATTCCTCTAAACTGTATCCAATTAATGCAGGAGTTCCTCAAGGTTCAGCTTTAGCCCCTACTTTGTTTCTTCTCCACATCAATGACCTCCTCTCGAGCACATTCAACCCAGTTCACAGCTACGCGGACGACACACCCTCCATTCAAATATACAATATTCTAAGCCTGTCTCTTTAGCCCAGTTAGATGAGGATCGCAGACTCATGGAGGGTTCTGTCTCCGTGGATCTCCAAAAAATATTAGACTGGGGAAGTAGAAATCTTGTACAATTCAACCCCACCAAAACTAAGTCTTGCTTTCTTTCTCACAAGAGATACACCAGCACTAGACCCATCACTATGAACAACCAAGTTATTCAAAGTAATGAGTCCTTTTCTCTTGTTGGCATTTCTGTGGATCGAAATCTTAATTGGCACCAGCATGTCACAACAACTGCAGAAGCGGCTGCTAAGAAATTAGGTTTCCTCTTCCGGGCTCGCAAATACTTTTCACCAACTAATCTATATACCTTATATACTTCACAAATAAGGCCAAACCTCGAATACTGCTCCCAAATCTGGGGTGCCGCTGCCGCTTCTACACTCGCTATCCTGGACTCCATTCAAAAGAGAGCTATACGTCTCATCGGTGACCCTACCCTTACCCAAAGGCTGCCATCCCTTGCCCACCGACGTGCCGTTGGTGACCTCTCTCTCTTTTATAGATATCTGCACGGGCACTGCTCAGAGGAGCTTTCCTCCATAGTTCCCCCACCTGCTGCCCCCAACAGATCTACCAGGGGAACAAAGCGAATGCACCTTTTTACTGTCCAGGTCACCAGACATAGAACATCTTGTTATGCCCGCTCTTTTGTCCCGAGGACTTCCAAGTTATGGAATTCCTTGCCGGCACATGTTTTTCCTTCTCCTCCGAACCTCCAAACCTTCAAGTCCAGAATTAACAAGTTGCCTCTTTCCTACTTGTCAACACCCACGGTACGAGAGTATTTAGGCTGTTAGCCCTCGTGGTGTGTTGTTGAAATTAAAAAAAAATTAAAAACATACAGTGGTGCTTTTAAGCGTTATTGTCGAAACATTTTTCAGAAATCACGTGTGCCTGACCTCTGCATAATTACCGCAAAATGGTTTTTACTTGATTACTTGAATTTATTAATAATATTAAAGAGGTTAAGTTTGTTGAAAGCGAAGTTTTCATTTCATTTGATATAACGTCACTGCTTCCTAGCGTTCCCACTAAGCAAACGTTAGCGTATTTAGAAGAGTTGTTAAATATTAATAACATAAATAAAAAGGTATGCAAAGAATATTTAACTTTAACCAATCTTTGTTTTAAACAAAATATTTTTCAATTCAGTTTTTTTAACAAACCCAAGGCACGGCAATGGACAATCCCCTATCGCCATTTATGGCAGACCTTTTCATGTGCAGATTTAAAGCAAATCTTATAAGTGAAAGGGAGTATTTTCCTAGAATGTGATTTCGTTACCTGGATATTTTCGCAGTGTTTAACATAAACATTTGCAGAATAGAAGATTTTATTGCCAAATTAAACGAATAATTTTATTCCATAAAATTTACCCACAAATTCGAAATTAATAATAAATTACCCTTTCTAGATGTACTACTTCTCAAAAATAAAGACATTTTAGAATTTGATGTCCATATAAAGGAACCACCACTCTAAGTTACATTCCGAATAACTCACATCATTATGTAAACAGGTTAATTAATTTTCATTTAAGTGAAAAAGGATATACCAAAGAATTAAAGTATATAAAATAACGGATACACTGCTTGTCTAGGAGAGAAATTAATTAACAAAAGGGAAACAAAGAAAATGTTTGAACCTCGAACACGAGGGTTCTAGACAGCATAAAAAAATACTTTTAAAAACTTGCTAGGTAAGCCAAAAACAAGGATAGTACAACCAAAATGTCGGGAATTTATGAAATATGCTGTAAACATTGTGATCTTAAATACGTCGGACAAACAAAAAGATCTATTCAAATTAGATCCAAAGAATGTCTAGCTCAATTAACATACGGTACTATAGACAGATATTCCGTTGTCCGACATATTTGGGATAATAACACCACGTGAATGAGGAGAATCTAAAATTAATTAAAAATGCTAGACAACCAGGAGAGCTAAGCGCCTTAAAAAGTATATATATTGCTAAATATAGTAATAATAAAACGTGTATGAATCTCGCTCCGCCGCCTATAGGTAGTCTCTTGCTAGATTACTTTACAAAAAATACCGGCAGAAGCACGTCCGATAGATAATAAAAGAATTCGGATATTTCCGCCAAACGAAATATGTTAATTTTTGTGTCGTTGAACCTCCCTAAATCGTTAGTGATCGACTACATGCAGAAGAATATAAATAGAGTTGTGGATGTAAGATATTTAGAATTATTGAAGAATTATTAATCCTTTGATGACGTTAACTTGGTTAGTGAAACGATCGTCAGGTTTTTTAAAATGTGTTGTAGTGTGTTATATTGACTAGATAATTAAGGAATATCATATTTTACATTTCACTTTGAACTACGTTTTTCTTTGGAATCCAAAAGACCTGAAATTTAAGATATACATTATTGGATACATATTATAGGCAACGACTGATTTTGAGCAAATTCTGTAAAAAAGTTGTCAAATCATGGTTTGGCAAAAATGTATTTTCTTTATAAACACGATATTTCCTTAACAGTTTCTTCATAGCCTTCCTTAAACCTTAGTATTTCTACCATATACTATATTTTTAGTCTAAAACTTTAATTGGGACAGTTCAATAAGCTACAGATATACTGTATTTTAAACATTTTATTGAACCACCCTTTTAAATCATAAAGT
Organism: Tillus elongatus; assembly: GCA_964006375.1. Classification (NCBI taxonomy): domain Eukaryota; kingdom Metazoa; phylum Arthropoda; class Insecta; order Coleoptera; family Cleridae; genus Tillus; species Tillus elongatus. The sequence continues at coordinate 66,351,723 of OZ023265.1, forward strand.
CTATAACTAAAACCTCTGCTGAAGCAATAGAGAAAAGGGTGTATTTGATATGAATTTTCTGGAAACATCTAAGTAAAATGAAGGACAATGATGGTTGAAACGGGAGCTTACGGAATTCTGAAATACATTTCTTGCGACATTTTCTCTTCATAGCCCGTATTAACTCTAAGTTCTTTGCCTAAAAGTTGCCAATATTGACGTTTCAAATCGCGACTTTGACGTTTTACGAGGAAAAGTTATCAAATGTTCAAAGTAATTTTTCTCACGTTTCTTGACCTTTTTGCGCCAAAAAACTTAGTCTTTGTCTGTAACATACAATAGATTTTGTTAACCACACAAAATATTTTACTTTTGTTCCTTTATCTGGTCATCAGTGGCACCCAAAATAGTTTTCTTTAAATGCCTATAACTGTTTTTCACTTTCACTCTATAGATATAAATTTTGTTCACTTTTTGGGACATAAACCCGTGTACCAAATTTGGTTGCCCTAACTTGGTTATTTCGAAAATATAAATAATTTTTTTCCTGGCCAACGAACGTTTTCAAGCTATTTGTCCACCTGCCAAGATATGATTATTTATAAAAAAATCTGTTCTTTTTTAATAAATTGAGTTTCAAATTCAGTCACTATTTGACAGACGCCGAAGTTTTAAGATTCATTTGCTATTTTCCACTTAATATTTATTTGAAAACAAGTTAAGATGGAGCGAAACAATTACTCAAATGACGTTTTGATGACACCATTTTTTCTTCATGGACAGTGTGACAAAATTGTAGCAAGAACAGTAGAAAATTCAATGAAATGTATCCTGAATTGCAACCAATGAACGAAAGGAAGTTTATGCGAATACAAGATAATTTTATCAATTATGGTTCAAAACCTGGGGCAACTCGAAGTTTGCCAAGGCCTGTAACGTCGAATGAAGAAAATATAGTGAACGTTTTAGCCTATTTCCACGCATATCCACAAACTTCCATCCAAAGTGCAGCATATGATTTAGGCGTAACTTATTATGCGGTGCAAAAGATTCTGGCCAATCACAACATGCATCCTTTTAAATTTATAACACTTTAACACTTTTTGAGAATAATAATATGGACAGACGAAGACAAATTTTCGAGCGAAGGAATCTACATTTTTGGGCCGATCAAAATCCACGCATGGTCAAGCAGAGGGGCTTTTAAGAAAAATTTAGTTTTAATGTTTTTTTGCCTACTAAAGGACAATCAAATAAGATTTTCCATTTACAATGAGCCTTTAAATAGCAATCAATACCTCCACATTTTAAGGACAGTAGTATCAAATTTGTTGGAAAATTTAACATTAGAAGATTTCCGTACTTCTTGATTCCAGTTGGATGGAGCACCCGCACATTGCACGCGAGAGGTAACACGTGAGCTATTTCAGCTATTTGATGACCACTGGTTTAGGCGCTTGTGCCCATGGGATTGGCCTGCAAGGTCCCACGACATTACACCACTCGATTTCTACCTCTGGGGTACTTTAAAACAAAAGGTATACCAGACACCTGTGAACACTAAAGAGGAGCTACCTCAACGTGTGACCAATTGCATCGATCAACTAGATGCTAATGAAATACATAAAGCGACAACCGATAGTGTACATCGCCGGATTTTGAAGTGCTTAGAAGTCAATGGGGGATATTTTGAGAATTTGTTGTAAAATGTTTAGAATCTAATAATAAATAATAATTGAAAAAATTATCTTGTATTCGCATAACCTTTCTTTCGCTCATTGGTTGCAATTCATAATACATTTCATTGAATTTCTTACATGTTCTTGCTACAATTTTGTCACACTGCCCATGAGGAATAAATAGTGTCACAAAACTTCATTTGAGTAATTATTTCGCTCCATCTTAACTTGTTTTCAAATAAATATTAAGTGGAAAATCGCAAATGAATCTTAAAACTTCGGCGTCTGTCAAACACAGTAAACAATTAAGCAATTGTCAAATCAGATGGCGTTGCATGACCAACTAATACAAATTATGTAAAGATAATGTGTTTTTCATTAATTATTGCGATTATTTCGAAAACATGACGAGCTAGGTATACCACTATAGTACATCAACTTAGAGGAAATTTAATTGCCTTTCAGAATTTTAAATAATATACAGGGTGCCCTATTTGAAAAAATAAAGTTTTGGCCTTTTCTGTGTGTCACGTTAAAATCATCAATTTTAAACCGCCCTGTATAACATGAAATGAATTTATTTTGGTAACTATTAAATACCAGATTTTCCAAACTGTGGGCAAAATTTCAGCCTTCTATGGGTTCAAATAGCAGCTAAATTAAAATTTTAGTGGGACCATTTTTCTGAGAAAAAAATTAAGATAGGTATAGGAAGCTATTAAGAAAAAAATATCACAAATAAATTATAATTCTAAAAACAAAATAATATACAGGCGTCCCATTAAAAACAAGAAAGTTGTTACTACTTTTGAGTAGAAGCGGCAACACCGCCAAAATAAACATATTTTAGAAAGGCAGGTCGTGCCTATTTATGGCAGTATCCAAATTTTTAGATTAATCCTATGTCCCGTTTTCCATAAACGTGTAACCTACCATCGACCATGTGTGTGTGTGTGTCAGTGGCGTCTCCTGACCAAAATGTTCGGGTGTGCGGTAAAGAGTTGCTGTTAGTGGTGGTTTTAAAAATTATTAACACTAAATGTACATATATATATATATATATATATATATATATATATTATATATATATATATATATATATATATATTCGACCTATATGGGAATGATACGTAGATAAATAAATTAATTTCCCACTGCAACACTAACAAATTAAAAAGTCACTTAAAACCTTAAAACACGAAAAGAACATGGAATTATTATCAACCTCTTCTCTTCACACAAATTTGTGTTAGCGTTAGCACTGTCCGGAACGGGGTGAAAACTGTAAACATTAAAAGTAGTTCAATGTTAATATGGTACTAAATAATATAATGTGTAAAAATCCTGGATGCAGCAAGTGCGTTATGGTAGTGAATTTTCATAGAAATGATCTGGCACAAAATATTTTATTATAACTTTTTATCTTGCAACATAGAAATCTAAATTTCGGTGTATAGTTTAATTTTTATATCGTAAACCTACCTACCAAATTTGGTTATCTTATCTTTTTTATTTTTTGAGATACAAATTTTTTTCGAATAAAAACTCAAAATTTTCCCGGAAAAACTCGTCCGATTTTCCTGACTAACGAAATTATCCAATACATTTACAGAAGGAAGGTACATGCCAAATTTTATCAAAATCGGCCGATTATATTTTGAGTTATCGGTGTGATACCTATGTATATATATATATATATATATATATATATATATATATATATATATATATATATATATATATATATATATATATATATATATATATATATATATATAGTTAATAGTTTATTGTTATATAAATAGTACAAAGCATCTTACAAATAAGTCTAAACTTGTGACTGCAAATGATGCAATTTTGACTAAATTTTAATCTAAATATCAATTGTTCTAAAGTTCTGTCATCTGATTTCTAATCTCCAAAATTACCTCACATCATTATGTACCATTACAATTTCTAGAAATATGGATGGTACTTGAAATCAGTTTCTTCATTTTAATCAAAAATTTCTATATTTTAAAACTTGACTCAAATTAAATTCTTATATATAAAAATTTAAACTGACCCCGGATATGGGTTCTAGGGGTCCTAGTTCGCGCTCATTTGCAAACAATTTTTTAAAAGTCGAGATCTCCTCATTAGTGAATTTTTTCTACGAAAATTTACTAAAATGTATTATAGTCTTTAATTCTAGAATACTGTGGTCCAGGCAAGCGCAGTTGTAATGTTTGTAAATAATGCTATCACAACGTTTGTTAAACCGGCGTTCCATTCATTTGTCTTGAGCGGTATTTTTACCGCTCACTGCAGTGTTAAAAGCAATGGTATTTCCTTACTATTTTAAACACATGGGTGGGGGACTGTATTGTATACCAATACAGCTCTGTCGAGTGAAGTTGTTCGGAAATAACAACGCACACCTAACCCGACCCAAATTCATTCCCAGTTGCTAATATTGACCTACTCATATTTTCTGAATGAAGACGTGGTGCCGACTTCATTCCAAGTCACTATTAACCGACTATTTATGAAATCAAATAAGTAAATTAAATCGATTGTCATAACATATGTAGTGTATTAAGACTAAGGGAAAAAGAAATAAAACATATTTAACTGTGCACATTTTAATTATATTTTAGTGTGTGCGGCGCACACCTAGCTCACCAGGAGAAATCGCCACTGGTGTGTGTGTGTGTATCACACCGATAACTCAAAAAATAATGGGGCGATTTTGATCAAATTTGGTGAGTACATTCCTATTGGATAAGTTTGTTAGCCAGGAAAATCAGCACAGGTTTTCCCGGAAAATGTTGCGCTTTCTTTCGAAAAAAAATTATATCTTCGGAAATAACAAAGTAAGGACAACCACGTACGCAGGTTTATGTCAATATAGGTAAATTGCGTATCAAAATTCAGCTCTCTAGGTTAAAAGACAAAAAAGTTATAGGCATTTAAAGAAAAATAAATTAGGGTTTTCCTCAGAACGTCAAAGTCGCGATTTAAAACGTCAAAATTGGCAACATTTAGGCAAATAACCTGAAACTAATACGGGCTATGGAAAGAAAATGTCTCAAGAAGAATATTTTACAAACCCTGAAATCTTAGCTTCAACCGTCATTGTCCTTCATTTTAATAAAATATTTCCAGAAAATTCATTTCAAATAGACCCTTTCTCTGATGGTTTGGCAGTAGTCTTAGCTATAGAGTTTATCGTTTAGTGGTATATAATTTTTGTCAAATTTTGGTAAAAAATCAATAAAGCTCAATATATTCGTTATTATACAAGATAAGAAAAAAGTTGCATCAATTAATTATAGGGTGTCTTGAGCTACATCTTAAAAAATTATTTCTACAATCACAGGTTGGCCCATAAGTCGTTGGGGATACAATTTTTTTTTTTCAAACACGCCTTATGGTATAGCATTTTTGCATTTTCCATCGAAATATAATGCATGTTTATAAGAAAAGAAATTCTGGACGCAGAAAGTGCGTTATGGTAGCGAATTTACATTAAATGCTTCAATTTTGAAAAGCTCAATTTGCTATTAACCTATAAGGTTGACCAAGAAGTTTTTGTACATTTTCAAACAATAAAGTTTTTTTGATGAAACATGGCACATTGTTTTTACTATATATGTTATACTGGTAACCAAATTTGATGCCTGCTTTCTTAAAAAAAACCACATATTTGGTATTAAAAACAATTTTATGAAAATTCACTACCATAACGCACTTGCTGCGTCCAGACTTTCTATAAGTGCACAGACTCCAGTTTGCCCCTTTAATAAAATAAATAATAACCGTCGTCGATATTAATCCTCTAGCTGCTTCAAGTCTGTAGATGCTGTTATTCTCTTCCTCAATGTTATTTCTGTTTGGAAATCTGAAGACAATAGATGAAATAAAAACTTTGACAATTTTCCATACCGCACATTTTTCGCAACACAAACAGAAATATTCTTTGATTGATGATAGTTCAGACTAACCAAAACTCGTAGGGTTTAAAAATAAATACATTGTCTGCTAGACAAAGCCTTTAATTCCTTTTAATCATGTTAAATCCAGACCTGTTGACGTTTAGAAATAATATTTTTGTTACCACTATAGGTCACAGGAGCACACAAGATCAAAATGTTTGTGTGAAACAAAATCTATTAAATATTACAGACAGATTATGTATATAATGTTTTCTTCGCGCATATATAATGTTTGTGAAACAACTGCAGAGATCATTTATATGTAAATTCGCTACCGTAAGTCACTTGCTGACTACATACATTTTTAAACATTATCTACCACATCTTCTAACTATATGTCTACATAAAAAAGTGTATTTAGTTAGAAAAGAATTAACCTATTTTTAACTTTATGTCCATAGCTTTAGTACACCTCATTACTGCGTTATTTAAAACATCGCATAACAATGATCTATAGCTAATTTGTGCAAACAACTCAATTATCGGTTGACTGAACTCTGGAAGTATTAAATAGTTTATTCCACAATATTACCTATTGTCTGTGTAAAATTTCCGGGAGTAATGTACCTATATACACAATCATTGTCTAGTAGGTAATTTCTTTACTCCAAACAAACTCAATAACTTCTCGAGAGCCACACAACTCTTGTGTGTAAACCAAAGCACGTACACTGGTTTCCTGTCATTTAAGGTAATTTGATCAGACGATGGACTTTGTAGACTAGAGCGATAAGATGATGCCAAAGAAGGGTCTAGTAGAGACTGAACCAATAAACTGGGATAGTTACGCAATCCAGTTTTTAAAAGTTTATAGGGTTCCCGGATATTACAGGATCTAAAACTTCAGTATTAAAGATGTGGAAAACTCGTTATTTATGAAATACATTTTTTCAATTATTATTTTTCAAAAGAAGGCTACATACGTTTTAATTACATATTAGCAAATTTTCTTAGAAACAATCATCTAATGAGGAGATCTATGTTCTTATCTACCGATGATTCAAAAGACAATGGGCCGATTTCTATAAAATTACGCAAGTATGATAGGTGGCGTGGATAAGTTCGTTAGGAAAAGTAACGTTAGTTTTTCTGAAAATATTTTTTTTTCGGAAAGTTTTCAAATTTAGTGAGTACCTTCCTTTTGCAAGCGGCTTTGATAAGTTCGTTAGCCAGGAAAATCACAAGCTTATATTAATCAAAATTTTTGTTCCCCTTGCGAAAACCGCTGTAGTATTTATGTTAATATTTTACGATTTTCATTCAAATGTCCTCATTAAAGAGCAAAGCTGAGTTCTACAAAATCTTGATATTTATGTGATATAATGTTTAGAGCGGCGTATTAAGTGATGCGTAAAAACATTTGATACCATGTCGCATAAAACATAAGTATAATATTAAAACAAAGAGCTTACATTAGAATAAGTACACTTGGAGAATCCAAATCACCACAACACATTAAAAAAACCTGACGGTCGTTTCATTAACCAAGTTAACGACATCAGGGGTAAAAATTCTAAATGTTTGACGACTACCACTGTGTTTATATTTTGTGCAGGTACTCAACCTAGACGATTGAGGGTGGTCTAAAAAAAACTTTCACTGCTTCCTTACCGGAAATTTCCTCTACTCGAATTCAATTATCATCATTTCCACGCTCTCTTTGTCGGCATCTCTCGTAAGTTGGTCAATCAATAAACTGCACTAGGTGGCGGTGCCGAAGCCGAAGCCGAATTCATAGAACTTTTATTATTATTAAATATGGTATATATATATATATATATATATATATATATATATATATATATATATATATATATATATATATATATATATATATATATATATATATATATATATATATATATATATATATATATATATATATATATATATATATATACCTTTGAAAGCACTTAGCTGTCCTTGTTGTCTAACACTTTTTATTAATTATAGGTTCTCTTTATCTACACGGTAATCATTATCCCAATTATGTCGGACAACGCAAGATCTATGTATAGTACCGCATCTTAGTTGTGCTAAATGTTCCTTAAAGCTCATCTTAATAGAGCTTTTTGTTTGCCCGGCGTATTTAAAATCACAATCTTTACAACCTATTTTATGGATCTCCGACATTTTAGCCGTACTATTCTTGACTTCTGGGTTACCCGGCACGCTTTTCAAAGTATTGTTTTTTGGCGAAAATGTTAGTTGTACATTGGCTTTCTTAAAAATGGCATCTATACCCCTCGTGATTCAATTGACAAAGTTTTTTTTAGCTTCTCTTTTTAAAAGTCGTTGATCCTGATAACATTTCCTTTGTTTTCTGTTGGTTAATTAATGTCTACACTAGGCAAGCTTTAGTAACCTTTGGAACTTATTTCCGAGACTCATTCTAACTTTTTTCATGTTAATGTGTATATATATATATATATATATATATATATATATATATATATATATATATATATATATATATATATATATATATATATATATATATATATTTATATATATACTTTAGAAAGCGTTTAGCTGTCCTAGTTGTTTAATACTTTTTTATTAGGTTTAGCTCCTCTTTTTCTTTAGCAAGTTTGGCTTTCTTAAAAATGCAATTGATAACCCTCGTGGTTCGCGGTTCAAATGGTAGGCAAACAAAGTATTTTTTCTGTTTTATTTTTTGTAAAAGGATGTCTGGGACCTTTCAAAACCGAGTCTAAACTGACCTGCGGCCGCAAAAATTCCTTGAAGCAACTGGCTACAGACAACAAACAAAAGTTAGTTTGTTGTCTGTTCATGTGGGTACCGGGGCAACAAGGCATTCAAGGAAATGAGGAAGCAGATAACCGTTAAAAAAAAGGCAGCAACAACACCATTTTATGGTCCAGAGCGATATTGTGGACTAACAAAAAGCCGCGTGGTAAATGAAGTTGCTACTTGGGAAAGGGACTAAATGCTGTAATACTGGAAAAAACATCAGGCCTAAGGCAGGCAAAACGCTTCACTACCATATCAACAGATAAGTCTAAACTGTTTCTTGAACTAAACAGAAACGGCTTGAGAATAATTGCGCGAATTTTCACAGGACACTCCTCAGTAAGCTATCACCTAATGAAGATGGATAAGGCGTACAGTGAAAACTGCAGATACTGCACTAAAGTATCAGAAACAACAGAACACTTACTATGCGATTGCATGGCTCAGTTCTGCGAAGGGTCAAATATCTGGGAGGGGTGACCCTAACACCGTAGAAAATATGTAAAATAGCACCCAAAAAGATGATAGACGATACGAAAGGTCTGAACAATTAGGGCTACTTTCAGAAAATAGGGTCATGCACAAAATACCCATTAGGGTCGCAGAGCCGATGACTCATTAAACGAAAAAATCTACAATCTACAAATCTAATCCTAAAGGAAGTCACATTCCCCTGACATTTCCTTTGGTTGTGTTTGTTAATTAATGTCTCTACTAGACAACTAGTCTATCAGTTATATTCGGCCACCTTCTTAATACACCCTTTGCTGTATCTATTTTTACTCAATGGAAAATGTATTAACCTATTCACCAAACAATTCAGACTAACCATGTTTTGTGTGTACGTATGATGTGAGTCATTTCGAATGTAGATTAGATTAGATTCAATGTGAGCGGGCTATTCCAGTCCTCCACCGCGACTTTATGTCTATTGTGGTTCACGTGTGATTGCTTAAATTTCACCCATCCAATCCATCTCCCTGTGAGGGTTTATCTTTTTTTAAGCTGACAGTTTGTTTGACAGGTATACTGCCATTTGAGTGGTCATATGTCCGTTTCGAAGCTCAAAGAGACATAACCTCTCTCCGAGTTTGTATGTACCCAACCTAACTCAGTGTTTGGCTCGAGGCGGTATCATGAAATTCCGCTCTCGAGCAGCATCCACGCGGGGTTGTTAGCCCGTTTTGAATCTCACAGAAGAGACCCCATTCTCTAGTTGTAATCCACCCCTAGAGATATCAGCTCTGCTTTGGGTTCGTCTAGACATCCACCAGTTCTTGACTCAAGGCGACATCCCACCGAGTCCCACTCCCGACCATCATCCAAACGAAGTCGTCTGTCAGTTTCGAAGCACACAGTGGGGACCTAAGAATCCGGGTATATACCACTCCCCAGATATCTCAAATCCCCCCGGTTCGTTTGGATACCTGATAACAGCCAGCGACGTTAATTGTCCATTTCGGAGCCCACAGTGGACAAAATCTGGATGTATATCACTTTCCAGAGATATTTACCTCCTCCCAGGCTACCCTACATCAGACCTTGTTTGACTTCAATTAGTCGCCTCTAACGTCAGGCAGGAGTTACCGTAGGCTTATTCTTTTAGTTCGTCCCCAGACCCAAAAGGGACCATTCGGAATGTTACTTAGAGTAGCGGTTTCGTTCCTATGGCCATTAAATTGTAACGTGTTTTTATTTTTGTAACTGGAAAATCTAGCAAGGGTGTTTCATTATTAATTTCCAATTTTTGTGTAAATTCTATAGTCAAATGTACTGTTAAATTTGGAAATAAAACCGTCTATTATGCAAATGTTTATGTTGAACACTGCGAAAAGATCACCCACATAACGATACTATACTCGTGAAAATACTCGCTTTCACTTTCTAGACCCATTTCAAATCTACTAGTGAAAAGGTCTTCAATAAATGGGGATAGGGAAAAAATTAACATACTTTGTTAAATACAGATATTTGTTAAAGTAAAATTCTTTGCAGACCTCTTTATTTATGTTCAGCTGTTCTAAATACGTTAGCGTTTGTTTCATGGGGACGCTGAGAAATAAAAAGGTTACATCAAATAAAAGCAAACCTTCGCCTTTAACCAATTTAACATCTTTAATATTATCAATAAATTCAACTGAATTTGTTACTGAAAAACTTTTTTGTTTTGCGGGCAAGCTTTTAAACTCGTTTGTCAACCACTTCGCAAAATTTTATCTCGGCGAATCTATAGCCGAAACAATAGGTCTCATCGATTTTCCAGGTTTATGGGTTTTTAGAAGACAAAACTTTTTGGGGATATTTTTTTAAATGTGTTGTGGTGATTTGGGTTCGTCAAGTTTACTTATCAGTGCTTAAAACAGGTTACAATCTACATTTATTTACATTAGAATTCTTTAATTTTTTGTTACTTGAAAATTTTTGCTAATAAGTCATCTCATTTTGAACGCATGTGTTTGCTAACACAAATAAAAATTACATGAACGTCACGACTGGTAGACTAAACACAGCATTATGGGTCTTGGTATTCAAGTGGTCATCACCACTCAGTCGCCATTGTGAAAGCAATTGAGTTTGTTTTTACACGAGCCGTGTAGATGAAGCGATTTACGTCATCCAATCTTACTGATAATGTTAAAGAACGAGATGGTACGTAAATGTGTCCTTTCACTCGATCTTTCATTGAGATGATACTATCTAAGAAATGTTGCAATTGTACAAACAAACCTAATGCATCTATTACATTTTGGAAACAATGTTCAAAGAAAATTCATAGAATTGTCAACTAAAAAAGAAGAACCTTAAGTAGGTAATTAAAAGGCTAACTACTATTTAATAGGGATTTCATCAAAAATAATTCACTAATAAAAGTTTCTGATGATATCTTGGAGTTCTCTGACAATAACAGAATAACGGATCTGGTGATGTTCGATTTTACCAAACCCTTCGATACTATTAATCATACATTACTTATTTAAATTTTGAATTATATTTTTCTGACGACGACTACACTTGACTCCATTTCTAAATACCTGGAGGAGAGAACTAAGAATGTAAAAATATGTGTAGATTACTCAAAGGCGTGTCTGATTACTGTAGGTGTCCCACAGGGATTAACTCTTGGTCCCCTGTTGTTCAGTATTGATACAAGTAACACGGTTCGTGAGCTGGAACACTGTCTATTGACACACACAATATATATATATATATATATATATATATATATATATATATATATATATATATATATATATATATATATATATATATATATATATATATATATATATATATATATGTATCACGCACATAACTCAAAAAATAATGTGCCTATTTTGACAAAATTGGGCAGGTACCTTACTTTTGTAAGTGGCTTAGATAAGCTCGTTAGCCACTAAAATCGGACCAGGTTTTTCGGCAGAATTATGAGTTTTCTTTAGGAAAAAAATTGTCTCCTAAAATAACAAAGATGTGGTAACAATTTTTACACGTAGCTCTGTTTTATAAAATGTTAATTGCATGTCAAAACCGAGATCCCTATATTAAAATAAAACAAAAGTTATCGATATTTAAAGAACAAATATTGTGCGTTAAACAAAATCTACTTGAATATTACAGCCAAAGACGTTTTTATTCGCTCAAAAAGGTTCCGCATTACGAGAAAAATTTTAGTTTTTCTTCTGAAAATATCAATACTACGACGATTTAAAATTGAAGAGTTTTTACAAATGTTCTGTGCATGATGGATGGAAAATAATAAATGATGCAAAGATTTTTGTATTCGGTGTTCATTTGATAAAATATTTGCAAAAAACCTATTTGAAATAGACATTATTTGTATACTAAACCATGAGCTTGCATACGAGATTATAACCCGTTTATTACATAAAAAGACCTGTGAAGAAGTGTCCTGGTAGCTCTGGCGGTTTAACGACGCCTTCGATACTATACTCAAATATGACGCAGCTTCAAATCCAGGTGTGAAAATTTTATTTTTTCATTTCTTAAAAGTTTTTTTTATTTTTTTATAAATTATATGATTAGATTATGTAATTGCAGTTAATCTTTTTCTATAGAAAAAAGTCATTAATTAGATGATAACTCTAAAACTCTTAATTCAGTTATCAATAGCAAATCAGGTTGTTTTCGGTGCTCTAACTTAGTTAAACCCTTCCATACTTAATACAGCCGTATATACTTTTCCTGTGGCTTCACAAATGCTTGTTCTCTTGTCTGCAACCGGTTTTGCTTTTTGCGGCCTGGTCAAGCAAAAGAAAATTTTCTTTGTGGAGCCGCACGTGTGTATTTAAACCAACTGTATAAATTCTAATTTACTTCATTAGCGAATTTGCATGTACAAAATGTTATTATTATAGAAAATTTTCTTACAAACTGTTTAGCGAATTTCCTTGAAAGAAAAAATTGTTTGTAATTTTCTTGAAAAAAACGTTTGTTTCGAATTTGTGTGAAAGAATATTTAGCGAAGTCTTGATGGAACATTTTTTACGAAATTCGTAAAAAATAACGTTTTAATGAATTTTCCTGCAAAAAATGGTTTAGGGAAATTTTTGTTAGAAATATTCTACGTAAAATTTTTTAACCAATTTTTGTAGATGTGCTATTAGCAAATTTTCATAGAAACACTTTTTGATCAGATTTTTCTAAGCAATTGTGAATTTTTGTAGGAAAAATTGACTAATAGAGAGATCCCAATTTTTGAATTTTGGGAAAATGTCTTTAAAATAGCGCGAACTGCGACCCCTAGAAACCATATCCGTAGTCAGTTTTAATTTATATATATATATATATATATATATATATATATATATATATATATATATATATATATATATATATATGTATATATGTATATATGTATATATATGTATATATATATATATATATATATATATATATATATATATATATATATATATATATATATATATATATATATATATATATATATGTAGGTATGTATGTATCACACCGATAGCTTAAAAAATAATGGTCCGATTTTGATGAAATTTGACACATACCTTCCTTTCGTACGTGCCTTGGATAAGTTCGTTAGCCAGGAAAATTGGAGCAGGTTTTCCCGGAAGCTTTTGTGTTTTCTTTCAGAAAAATAACAAAGCTATGGTGACCAAATATGTAGGTTAACGTAATAAAAAATCGACTCAAATGAGAAAAAAGCTATGTTTATACAACAGGGAGCTCCAGAACATGCTTATCAGTACTTGGGCGTTGTGTATGACGATTATTAGAGGCAAGGAGTACATCAATCTTGGCCTCTTTGGTCTCCAGATTTGAACTCTTTTGAAGTTGAGTATACTGCGACCTTTTGATTTTGCGCAGAGATGTGTAGCTTACTGAAGAACTGATTTCTAAATACGCCTGTCGATGGTGTTTAATAAAAAAGGTAGAAACTTAACGAATATGCCTTACCTTCCGGTGTAAGCCCAATTTTTGTGCATATAAATGAGGCGCACACCGTCGCTTGCCCAATACCTGCCTCTAGCGCCAACAACTTGAATAAGTTAAACTGTTCACGCACCTTAGGCGTATTATTGAGAATGATGATAAACGTAGCAAATATCTAAAAATTTTCGCCACGTCACCGCTACGTAAAGGCTACGGTGTTAGAACAGCGTATCCGGATAAGTTACTAACACCACGCTGCAACGTTGCAATCATACCCCATTTTGGTGGTGATAGGAACGTTCATATTAAACAGATCTTTGGCTGGTGGCAAAACACTTAGAAGTTATCATGATAGTCTCTGCCGCGTTCTTGCGACCAATGGTGTTACTTTATGTTAGTTACAGATTGTCACTTCTTCAGGTAGAGGAAATGTGCTGTCATCAGCATATATTACTAAGAAGTTCCAAAACTATTAGGTGTAATATAAAGAGGCCGGCAACTATTAATGCTACTTGTAAGTATCTGCAATTTTGATGTAGCATTTTAGTATAGTGGGATTGTTTTAACTTTTTTCTAGCGTTATTTTAATAGATATCAGACAATTATAAATACTCTCCTATTGTCACTTTCTTAACTGAATTTGATGACGTTCACGGATTTTTATTACGACGTTTCATCTCCGAGAAACTATTATCAACTTTATTGAACTTCGGTGGTTCAGCGGTAAGAACGTGTGCTTCTGAGCCGAAAGGTACCGGGTTCGATCCCAGCGTTTTCCTTTCACTTTTTCAGTACATACTGTACAATTAACATCAACCGAGGTTCTGGCACTGTATTTGAGCAAGTTAAATGCCTGCACGTTCCGCCCTTTGGAGGGGGCGTAAAGCCGTCGGTCCCGTGTGCATGTGATGTTGTGCACGTTAAAGATCCCTGCCCTTCTTACATAAAGCAGGGGTTGGGCGAAATTTCCAGGATAATGAGATGAAACTGCTCCCTGGCGTCGGTGATTGGCCATAGTCGCGGAAATAGACCGACGTTAAAGAAAGGAAAAAATAATGTTAATCAACATTATTTTTGTTTTAAATACTGCCCTGTTATTTTTATTTCAAAATAGGAAAGCATTTTTAAACCTAAATTACAGAATATATTATTTGTATTGGTCCAAGTATGTTTTCGGCTTGTTTCAGTTATAAAATTATATTGAAAAATCTCCTGAGTACTGGCTGGAATCCTTGAAAAACATTTATTTGTTTCTAATAAATAACTGTGGAGTACAAAATATTAAAAAAAAGGTAAGATGCTTACTGGCAATGAGGCATATGCTGACCCTTTTTGCTCATTTAAACTAACCTACCCTCCACCTTAAGCTCGATCTCAATGACAGAAGTGTTTTGAAAAATCATGCGCTGCTGGTGAGTCTTGAACCATCGTTCCCCATGTCCGAATTGGGAAGTTTCAGTCAACTTTCCAACACAGCCAAGGCGGCGCTAAAATATTGTTAAATGCATCTGGTGTAATGGTCTGAAGTTTCTGAAACCAGTTGGCGTAATCGTTCCTCCGTATGAACATTGCGTTGCTATACGTAGTTTTTGATATACCCACAAAGATGCATGTCAAGAGGTGTCAGATCCGGCGATTGTGCTGGCCAAGAAACCCCAGAATGCGTACCTATCCACTTGCCAGGAAACCTATTTGATAAGTATTTTTGAACAGTTCTCGAATTATGAGCCGGGGCGTCGTCTTACTGGAACCGGATGCTATTGACTTCTGCTAACTCTAAGTTAGTATCGAACCATTCTGACAAATCATTCTGAAGCAAGTTTTGATACCGGTCGGAAGTAAGTGATGCGTGATAAAAAAACGGCCCAATTATCCTTGTCTCGACATTCTAAACCACATGTTGAAATCAAAACGGTGCTGGTGCCGATACGTATTGTATAAACGCCGATTCATTTTGGACCAAAAATGTGTATTTCGTCTGTTCAAGATTCCGTTGTTGGTAACCACACTTTCATCAGGCCATAATATTTTATTAACAAAATTTTCATCCTCCAGACTTTTTCTAGTGTATCTACCACTCACAGAATGCGTGTCGTCTTATCTTGTCGCCCAACAAATACCTCTGTTCAGCTTGTAGAGTTATGACACAAACTGTAACATTTTAACATATCGACGTTTTACTGAAAAGACAAATTTTTAGCCATTTTTCAACAGATTAAAAGAGCTCGTACCCGATTAACTGTATTGCAACAAAGTAGGGTAATTGACACTTACATTTATATTGTTAAAAGACCACAATTGTCATTAGAGACCACTTGTGTTTATTTGTAAAAGCTCACTATGTTTAGGGCGGTCTTATGATACTACGGTTTTATGTCTTACATTTTAATGACTTATCGAAAAAACCTTATCTAAAATGTCACGGTTTATTGGCTCTCAAAAGGTACTACTTTCAGAACGAATTATTTTCAAGCATTCACAGCCGCACTTAGAACATTTTTCCTGAATAATTTCCTTTTATAGCCTAAACAAGCTGAAAACATATTTAAACCATTACAAATTATATATACTCGAATGTAGATTTGAAAATGGGTTTGTATTTTGTAATAAAAATAACAGAAACCCATTAAAAAGTAACTTGATGATAGTTTCTCAGAGACGAAAGTTTGTATTAAAAATCCGTGAAAATTATCTATTTAGTTTAAAAAGCAACATCTACATAAAGAAATAACGCTAGAAAAAAATAAAAACAAATTTCGAGAAAATTACATTTTTCAAAAAAATCAAAACCGGTAAAAGATAAAACATCATGAAAAAGGTACTTAAATTGTGCAACTTTTTCACAATTTAAACAAAACTGACACTCCTACCATCTGGATGCTAACGTACGCTTAGCAGAAGTAAATAACATCTGGTTCCAGCAAGACGAGGCCCCAGCTCATAATTCGAGAACTGTTCAAAAATACCTATCAAATAGGTTTCTGACAAATGGATAGGTACACATTCAGCGGCTTCTTAGCCTTCACATCGTTTAACTGTGCAGTCCAAAATATTAAAAAAAGTTTAAGGTAAATGTAAGATGCTTACTGGCATTGAGGCCTATGCTGGCCCTTTTTGCTCATCTAAACTAACCTACCCTCTACCTTAAGCTCGATCTCAATGACAGAAGTGTTTTGAAAAATCATCCGCTGCCGGTGAGTCTCGAACCGTCGTCCCCCGAGTCCGAATTGGGAAGTTTCAGTCAACTTTCCAACACGGCCAAGGTGGCGCTAAAATATTGTTAAGTGCATCTGGTGTAATGGTTTGAAGCTTCTGAAACCAGTTGACGTAATTGTTCCTCCGTACGAACATTGCGTTGCTATACGTAGTTTTTGATATACCCACAAAGGTGCATGTCAAGAGGTGTCAGATCTGGCGATTGCGCAGGCCAAGAAACCGCTGAATGCGTACCTATCCACTTCTCAGGAACCCTATTTAATAGGTATGCTAACGTACCATTAGCAGAAGTAAATAACATATGGTTCCAGCAAGACGAGGCCCCAGCTCATAATTCGAGAACTGTTCAAAAATACTTATCAAATAGGTTTCTGACAAATGGATAGGTACACATTCAGCGGCTTCTTGGCCTTCACGATCGCCGAATCTGACACCTCTTGACTTACATTTTTGTGGGTATATCAAAAACTACGTATACCAATGTAATTTTCATACGGAGAAAGGATTACGTCAACTGGTTTCAGAAGCATTTCAAACCATTACCCCAGATGCACTTAACAATATTTTGGACTCCACAGTTGGACGATCTTTAACTATGCTTAGAAAATATTGGTGACTTGTCTGAACATGTTTTATAATGACTGGTAACCTACTATCTATATTATTCACTAGATACTAAAGTACCGATATTTTATAAATTCGAGTAATTTTATTGATTGATTTATTAGAAATAAATAAAAATTTTTGAAGCATTCAGGACCGTACTCAGGAGATGTTTCCTAAATAATTTTAATTCATGGCTACAATAAGCTGAAAACATATGTAAACCATTACAAATGATACATCCTTGAATTTATATTTGAAAATGGTTTTATATTTTGTAATAAAAATGACAGTCGTATTTAAAAGAATAAGTTAATGATGCTTTCGCGGAGACGAGACGTCGTATTAAAAAACCGTGAAGACCATATAATTGAGATTAAGGTGTGTGTGTGTGTGTGTGTGTTTAGGTTTACTGGCTGTGGCTTTGATCAGCCATTAGCACATTATGACCCTCGTCTGCTACCCTTTCCTAAAGTCGTTAGATCACCTTTACACTTTTCTTTTTGTATATGAATATACATACTTAAATTTATTCTATGCTACTTCTAAATACAAGTATTCATCCTTGATTATATAGTTTTTTTTGAGATTAAGATGTAATAATAGAAGAGTATTTTGCCTTTTTTGATATCTACTAAAATAACGCTAGAAAAAAAAAAAACGATTTTCGAGATAATTGCATTAAAAAAAAGCATCGAAACCGGTAAAAGACAAAACATCATGTAAAAGGTACTTAAATTGCGTAACTATTTCATACTTTAAAGAAAACTTTAACTCCTACGATGTCCAATATCCCAATGCTATACCATCCTTATCTTGAACACACTTTATAACTATGTTTGCGACGACAGGGCGAGATAGCCTTTAGCATATGCTGATGATAATTTCTTTTTATTCTTCGTTTCAAAAGATTAAGATATACATGGCTAATTCCATTAAAATTATCTATAATATCTACCCAAATGAAGCTTGTGGCAATAGTTGCATTTTAACTAATTACAAGTCAGGAATGCACTCTAGAAATTCAAGTGCACATATCAACCAGCATCATCAACAAATCCCTGTTAACTAGATGGCAAGATCTGGACTTTAGTATCTGCATAATGCATCTGCTCCATAAACTTTAATCTGCAACTATAAACAAACCCATCAAATACTGCACGGCCAGCTCTAAATCAAGTTCTATGATACGTAATAATGATTAAGAGCACGTAATAACATATGCATATTAATTGCTGCGACTGTCCGCAATAAAGCACTGAACCGTAAACATAAACCTTTCATAGTCAATTCTAAAGTGATAAAATTAACTGTACGCTCACCACAGCCATATCACTAATATTTAATTTTCCAGATATTTTTTTATTTTTTATTTCAACAACACACCAAGAGGGCTTACAGCCTAAATACTATCGTACCATGGGTGTCGACAAGGAAGAAAGAGGCAAGTTCTTAATTCTAAACTTGAAGGTTTGGAGGTTCGGGGGAGAAGGAAAAACATGTGCCGGCAAGGAATTCCACAACTTAGAAGTCCTCGGGACAAAACAGCGGGCATAACAAGATGTTCTATGTCTAGTGACCTGGACAGTAAAAGGGTGCATTCGCTCTGTTCCCCTGGTAGATCTATTGGGGGCAGCAGGTGGATGAACTATGGACGAAAGCACATCTGAGCAGTGCCCGTGCAGATATCTATAAGAGAGAGAGAGAGAGAGAGAGAGAGAGAGAGAGAGAGAGAGAGAGAGAGAGAGAGAGAGAGAGAGAGAGAGAGAGAGAGAGAGAGAGAGAGAGAGAGAGAGAGGTCACCAACGGCACGTCGGTGGGCAAGGGATGGCAGCCTTTGGGTGGGAGTAGGGTCACCGATGAGACGTATAGCTCTCTTCTGAATTGAGTCCAGGATAGCGAGTGTAGAAGCGGCAGCAGCACCCCAGGTGTGGGAGCAGTATTAGAGGTTTGGTCTAATTTGTGAAGTATATAAGGTATAGAGATTAGCTGGTGAAAAGTATTTGCGAGCCCGGAAGAGGAAACCTTATTTCTTAGCAGCCGCTTCTGCAATTGATGTGACATGTTGGTGCCAATTGAGATTTCGATCCACAGAAATTCCAACAAGTGAAAAGGACTCATTACTTTGAATAAATTGGTTGTTTATTGTGATGGGTCTAGTGCTGATATATCTCATATGTGAAAGAAAGCAAGACTGTAATTTGGTGGGGTTGAATTGTACAAGATTTCTACTTTCCCTGTCTAATATTTTTTGGAGATCCACGGAGATAGAACCCTCCATGAGTCTGTGATCCTCATTTAATTGTACTAAAGAGACAGGCTTAGAATATTGTATATTTGAGTGGAGGGTGCTGTCGTCCGTGTAACTGTGAAGTGGGTTGGATGTGCTAGAGAGGAGGTCATTGATGTGGAGAAGAAACAAAGAAGGGGCTAAAGCTGGACCTTGAGGAACTCCTGCATCAATTGGATACAGTTTAGAGGAATGGCCATCCACGAGAACAGAAATTCTCCGGTTGGAGAGGAAATTTACTGTCCACGTACTGAGTTTTGGTGGTAGGCCATAGGCCAGTAGTTTATTAAGCAGCGCTGCGTGCCAGACCTGGTCGAATGCTTTGGCTATGTCTAGAGCGACAATCTGGGATTCACCGTGTAGTTCCATAGATTTATTCCAAGAATAGGTGACAAAGGAAAGGAGGTCGGCAGTTGATCTGCGCTGACGGAATCCATACTGCCTGTCGTGGATTAGACTGTGTTTTTCAAGAAATTTTAGTAATTCGGTGTTTATATACTTTTCCATCACTTAAGAGACGACTGAAAGGCGAGAAATAGGCCTGTAGTTGCTAGGAAGCGCTTTGGATCCTTGCTTGGGGGCGGGTTGTACTCGAGCAGTTTTAAATTGGGCTAAAAAGTCTTAAAACATACAGAAAACTTGAATCTGGAACGAATTTTTTTTGTCTGTCGGTCGACCAGTCGGTCGGTCTATCGGCCTGTCTGCCTGTCTGTTAGTAGGTGCAATAACTTTCGAACGAATTGAGATGTCTGCTTCAAATTTGGTATACTGTGAGCATTCGACAAACAAACGGTTTGGATTGTTTTTGGGTAAAATTGCTCCAGGGGCTAGGGGATAAATGGGTGATGATTTGGTGAACATTGCCATTTTTTCGTTAAAACTCGAGTAATATAACGTTTTAGAAATTTATGGGTACAGAAATACGAATATTTTCTTTGCGGTCAAATCATGGATCCTAAATTCATTTCATAAGTGTTTTTCTGATGAGAGTAGATCATCACACCTATGTGGAAGTTATGATTCAATTTTCAGCACAATTTTCATATTGTTGTTAATGAATTTCCTAATGAATGTTTTTAAAAACTTTTTTGTTGGAAAAACCTGTTCGATTAGGTTGACAAAAATGAAATCATCCAGGCGAATAATAAGGAAAAAAATAACTGCTACGTTTATAATTTGGCAGATACATTCCTTTTCTAAATATTAAATTTTCTTCTGAAAACTGTTGTAACTTTGATTAAATTTGTAACAAAAGTTTCTTCTAAAGAGACCTAGAGTAACTATATATACCAAATTTTAATTTTTCAGCTTCTTAGAGAATCGAGTTTTGAACATTTAAAGTTTTATTCTCAAAACGAGCTGGAACACAAGGTTAAAATATTTTTCATGATAATAGAGATATATCAATTGTAATATTTTCGAAAAAATTATTCAATAGAGCGCTAAAACTGGCCTTCAAGAAATGTTTAATTTAAAGTATTAATTTTAGTAATATGCCATACTAATATTACAATACAATTTTTATGAAAATGAGCTACTACGAACTTGCCGCGCCCCGAGTTTTTATATTCTTATCAACTTTTCCACCAACCATTTTTATGAAATAAGGGTTTAATAGAGACTAGCTACCGTAACGTACTTGCTGCATCAGGTTCTTTACATATTTTTTCTCTGTATGCGTTCAAGTAAATCACGACGTGACTCAGAGGCGGCTCCTGAATAAGTGCGCCCGTGCGCGCGCACTGCCGCTTGCCGTGGAAAATTTTTTTTGCTATGCTATATTTTAATAAATTTTTATTTGCTTTTTTACCTCCTGCATTCCTGCATTCAACAAAATTGATATATCGAGGATCGAGGATCGCAGAGTCGGCAGCCATTAATACAGCATCAGAATAAGTATAATGTTAATGGTTGGTTGCAGGCGTTATCGTTATATACATCCATATCCAAATATCCATATATACATCAGCCGCCGGCGGTGTGTATTTTTCGGCGCTCTTGAAGAAATGCGATACTTCACTGCGAAATGATCGAGTATCATCGTCGAAAACAACCAAATAAGCAATCTGGTGTGCGCTCTCAAATTCCACACTTGCAGTTTGCAGTGGATATTTGGCAGAGCGTGTCTGTCTCTACCATGTGTTTAGTAATTTTCGTGTAGTGCTGCGCGTCGGATTGATTTTAATTAGATCATTTCGTTGTTGTTTACATGTTCTAACAAGACAATTATTATTATTATGGTGGCTACTACTTCGGGTTGCTTAATAAGTGGACAAAATAATTGTGATACTGTGATTAATTCAGTGGATAATATTTTAAATTTAAAGGTTAACTTTTTAAGGGACTTTTTAACTACTATAATCTATAATTTACTAGAGGAAAACTTGGTAAGTGTAGATAATAATTATTAAGTTTAGTTAGTTTAGTAAGTAGCTCTTTTTAATACATTTTCGGGGAAAAATAGGCGAGCCTTTCATTTTTAGTAATTTTTATTTAAAAAAACTCATTAATAGAAGGTGTCGATGGAGAGACTTTGCAAAAATTTTTTCAAATGAGCGCGAACTAATAAGCAACTGATTTCGATAAAACTCGGCAAGTGCCTTTTTTTTATTAATGGCTTGGATGAGTTCGTTAGTCAGGAAAATCGGATAAGGTTTTCCGGGAAAATTTTGAGTTTTGTTTAAAAAAAAATAATCTTTTTCTCCGAAAATTTTTCGCCGTGTTTCCTGCTTTTCAAATTAAATTTGGTGTATATGTTGCTTGTAAAAGACCTTACTACACACTAAAATTCAACTTCCTAAACTTTTAGAAAATTGAGTTATTCAAATTTTGAGTTTTCTTTTGAAAAGAAAATTTTTTCTCCGAAAATTACAAAGTTAGTTTGATAAAATTTGGTGCATATGTTGCCATGGGTAGGACCCTGATATACAACAAAATTCAACTTTCTAAGTTCGTAGAAACTTGAGATATTCAAATTTGAAACATTTAATAAAAAATCACTACCATAACGCACTTTCTGCATCCCGTACTTTTAGTGAATTTTCTTAAAAAAAATTCACTAATGAGGAGATTCCAACTTTCGAATTTTGAAAAAATTTCTTCAAATGAGCGCTAATTAGGACCCCTGGAACCCAAATCCGAGGTCGGTTTCAGACTTTATATGTTTATATATATATATATATATATATATATATATATATATATATATATATATATATATATATATATATATATATATATATATATATATATATAGATATATATATATATATATATATATATATTTATATATTTATGTGTCACACCTATAACTAAAAAAATAATAGACCGATTTTGATAAAACCTTCCTTTAACGAGTGGCTTGGATAAGTTCGTTAGCCAGAAAAATCCGCCGAGGTTTTCCCGGAAAATTTTGTGTTTTCTTTCGAAACAAATCTAAAAAAATTTATTTCTCCGGAATTAACAAAGTAAGGGCAACCAAATTTCACACGCGGGTTTATATCACTATGGGTAAAATACCTACGAATTTAGCTCTGTAGGTTAAAGGAGAAAAAAGTTACATGCATTTAAAGAACAATAAATTTGGATTTTCCTCAAAACGTCAAAATCGCGACTTTAAACGTCAAAATTCGTGAGTACCTTCCTTTCGCAAGTGGCTTGAATAGGTTCGTTAGCCAGGAAAATCCGCCGAGGTTTTCGCGGAAAATTTTATGTTTTCTTTCGAAAAAAAATTATATCTCCAAAATTAACAAAGTAAGGGCAACCAAATTTCATACGCGGGTTTATATTATTATAGGCAAGTCACCTACCAAAATTTAGCTCCGTAGGTTACACGACAAAAAAGTTAAAGGCATTCAAAGAAAAATACATTTGGCTTTTCCTCAAAACGTCAAACCCGCGATTTAAAACGTCAAAATTGGTAATATTTAGGCAATGAACCTGACACTAATATGAGCTATGGAAGGAAAATGTCTCAAGAATAATGTTTTACAAAGCCTGAAGTCTTAGTTTCAATCGTCAATGTCCTTCATTTTATTAAAATATTCGCAGAAAATTCATTTCAAATAGACCCTTTCTCTGATGTTTTGGCTGTCGGTTTAGTTAAGTTGATGCTTTTGCTGTGAAGTTTATGGTTTAACGGTCTATAATTTTTAGCTAATTTTCGTAGAAAAAATTCGTTATTGCATTTTAGAATATTTTATCGAAATATGATGCATGTTTGTAAGAAAAAATCTGGACACAGTAAGTGCGTTTTGGTAGCAAATTTTCGTTAAATCCTCCAAATGTCAATAACTCATTTGCTATTAACGTAAGTTTTGTTGGTTAGGAAACCAACATTTAACTGTATTTTCGCAAAATTTTTGTATGAACGCAGCAAGGGCGTTTTGGTTGCGAATTTTCATTAAATGTTTCAAATTTCAATAACTCAATTTGCTATTAACCCAAGGTTCATTGGCTAGGAGACCAGTTTTCTCAGAAACATTCAAAGTTTATTTTCCGAAAAGTTTTGTACATTTTCAAATAATTATTTTGATAAAATATGATACACTGTTCCTACTATATAGGTTATACCGGTAACCAAATTGATGCCTGCTCGCATTAGAGCGATATATTTGTAATTAAAAACATTTTTATGAAAATTCACTTCCATAACGCACTTGCTGCGTCCAGAGTTTTTTTTTTCTTGCGCACCCCCAATGCATTAAGGCACGAGCCGCTACTGACGTGACTATTTCCACGCCGTGAGAATCATACTCATCTAACTCGCTGAATTAAATACCAATAAGTTTCCAATAAACACGATTACAAAATTTTTAAATCATTCATTTGTATAAAGTTTAATGAAGACGAAATAGTAAACATGCCTTAAAAAGGCAAATGTTCACCTCAACTTTTTTTTCAGCGATTAAATAAATTGCAAGTCACTTGATGCCGTTACGATAAACTATTAACACTGTTATGTGAGAGTGCAATGTGAACGCGGCGAACTGCTATTGCAGTTCTTATTGCATTCATGACATTATAATTGAACTGGCCTAAATAACAGACTCGTGTTCTGGCTTGCGAATCGTTCAAGAATTGCATATTGGTCGAAGAATGTCAAATTACTGTTATATAAAATTCGCACTTAAGTATTTTGAAAAAATGCTGCAGCAGATTGTTAAAAAATCCTTGGTTAGGTTTTAGAACGATGACCACCCCTTAGCGATTTACAAGAAACTAACAAAGCTTTATGGCTCTTAAAACTGGCATCCACGATTTCTTTAAATTTTGGTACTCACTAAAACATGTTCTGTATTCTAAATCTTCTGGTCGTACCAAAAGTCGATGCCATATGATAGTACATATAAAAATTGAAACTGACCTCGGGTATGGGTTCTAGGTGTCTTAGCTCACACTTGTCTAAATAATTTTCTTAAAAGCTTTTTTATGAAAATTTGTAGAAAAAGATTAGTTTTCAGAAATTATTATTTTTCTATTGTACAAAATTTGAGTTCCCCCAAATTATAACATTCTGTAATTAATTAAAAATGTCCGTTTTTCTTTTTCTTAAGTCTTGCTGGTTTTTTTTTGCATAAATTACAAAGTTTGTCTTGTCTAACTTCTTGAACCGAGATACACCCATGACTTATCTGTACTTGCTAAAGTTAACGTGGAATGTTATCCTGTAAATACTGTCAACGCGTGATAATTCTCTTGATAGGGTGGATACAGATGAATTCCGTAGATAAAATTATTCGTCTAAAATCACCGTCTATACTAATTGCCTGACGATTAATTTTGGTAGATTTTTAAGAGTCATTATTTCCACATCACTCAAGTCATTTTTTTTTACATCTGTTGATAATCTGACTCTCACAATTTTATCTTGAATGATCTATTAGTTCACTTTAATGGTAAATTAAGACTGAATTTGCAATTTTTAACAGATCAAAAAAAATGTCTATGTTTTCCTTTTAGTGAATTTTCTTAAAAAAATTCACTAATGAGGAGATCCCGACTTTTGAATTTTGAAAAAATTTCTTCAAATGAGCGCTAATTAGCCCCCCCAGAACACATATCCGGGGTCAGTTTCAATTTTTATATGTTTATATATATATATATATATATATATATATATATATATATATATATATATATATATATATATATATATATATATATATATATATATATATATATGTATATATGTATCACACCGATAACTCAAAAAATAATCGGCCGATTTTGATTAAATTTGGTGAAAAAATTCCTTTTGCAAATGGCTTGGATAATTTCGTTAGTCAGGAAAATCTGCCCAGGTTTTCCCGGAAAATTTTGTGTTTTCTTTCAAAAAAAAATTATATCTCTGGAATTAACAAAGTAAGGGCAACTTAATTTGGTACACATGTTTACATCGTTATAGGTAAGTTACCCACCAAAATTTAGCTATCTAGGTCAAAAGACAAAAAAGTTATAGGCATTTAAAGAAAAATAAATTGGGGTTTTCCTCAAAACGTCAAAGTGGCGATTTAAAATGTCAAAATTGGCAACATTTAGGCAAATAACTTAAATCTAATACGCGCTATAGAAATAAAATGTCTCAAGAAGGATGTTTTACAAACCCTAAAGTCTTAGTTTCAATCGTCATTGTCCTTCATTTTACTAAAATATTTGCTGAAAATTCATTTCAAATAGACCCTCTCTCTGATGCTTGGAAGTAGCCTTAGCTATAGAGTTTATCGTTTAATGGTATATAATTTTTGTCGAATTTTCGTAAAAACTCAATAAAGCTCAATATATCCGTCATTATATAAGATATGAAAAAAATTTGTATATATTAATTATAGGGTGTCTTGAGCTACATCTTAAAATAATATTTCTACAATCACAGGATGGCCCATAAGTCGTTGGTGATACAAATTTCCTTTTTTTTATTTAAACACGCCTTAAGTTATTGCATTTTTGCATTTTCCATCGAAATATAATGCATGTTTGTAAGAAAAGAAATTCTGGACGCAGTAAGTGCGTTACGGTAGCGAATTTTGATCAAATGTTTCATATTTGAATAGCTCAATTTGCTATTAACCTATAAGGTTGACCAAGAAACGTGTTTTTTCGGGAACACTTTAAGTTTACTTTTGGAAATTTTTGTACATTTTCACACAATAAAGTTATTTTGATGAAACATGGCACATTGTTTTTACTATATAGTTTATACTGGTAACCAAATCTGATGCCTGCTTTCTTAAAAAAACACACATATTTGTTTTTAAAAACATTTTTATGAAAATTCACTACCATAACGCACTTGCTGCGTCCAGACTTTTATTTATTTCTGTGTGTTATAAAAATTCTGCCACCGTATCACACTCTATGTGAAAAGCTGTTGGCAATTAAACGTATATCTATCAATTTGTCTAGTAATGGTGTTCCATAGATCTTCTAAAAATATGGGGAATAGTTAAAATTATAATGTTAAAATTACAGGCGTTAACTTTATATAAATCTCAAAGTAACCAAAGACACAAATGACTCAAAAGACATAAAACACAAAAACCAATTATCATCGCCAAAAATTTTATCTCGGGACGCAGCAATAAACGTATCTACTGTTTATATATTTAATTGCTTAACGCTCAAAAGGTTTGTTGTTTCCTTTTTATTATTTTATATTCGATTCTTAAATTCTACACTGTGAAACTTTTATAATAAATGTTTATAACTTGATGCATCATTTTTATATTCAGAAACGAAGGTTTATATATAAATAATTGTTTGGTCATGTTTTTGACTTCATAGATCTTTTTTTATTCCTCAATGGCCTACTAATTTCCTTCGTATTGCTCTTTTTTTTTTTTTTTTTTTTTTTTATTAATAATAGGTGCCTCGACAATAAAAGCCATTGGCACAGACAAAAAATAAAAATAAATCTGAAACAGAAGTTATAAACATAAACACTACTCTAACTTAGTATAACATAAATGTGGAATCTTAAGTTACAATGTGTTGTAAACATTAGTAGTTTTCAAGAAATAAATTAGTCTCGATAGATCATTGGTTCCGGAGAAACTGAGGATATCACTGATGTTTTCCTTAAGATCCAGATACGACCGTTGTTCACTATATCCCGGGCACTCAGTCAAAATGTGGTTTACTGTGAGTTGAGTACTACAATGGCTGCATAAAGGAGGTTCACTTTTTTCTAGTAGGTGTTTGTGTGTAAGCATAGTATGACCAATCCTTAACCTTCTGATAATGATAAGTTCTCGTCTGTTTAGGTTTGTTATTTTTGTTATCTGAGTGGTGGATTCTATGTTTCTGAGTTTAGTTTGAGCACTAAACCATAAATGTTGCCATTCCTCGTGAACAGTGTGTTTTAAGTGAGTTTGAAGGTCTGTATGTATAATAAACTCATGATCTGGATTAATTTTTTCACAAGCCTTCCTAGCTAAGTTGTCTGCCTGAATGTTGCCTCCTATACCAGAGTGAGATGGCACCCATATTATTACTGTCGATTTTCCACACTGGGATATTTCCCTTGCCGTTTTATGTATGTCTGCAACAATAGGATGTTTGTTGTAAAGTGTTCCTATGGCATTGACAGCTGATAATGAGTCGCAGCAAATAATCGATCTGGTATGGGAAGATTTAAGGAAAGTTTCTAGACACAAGTGTACGGCTGTGAGCTCTGCTGTATACACACTGCAAACATCCGAGAGTCGTAGACTCAGTTTTATATCCGCTCCGAAAACGGAGCAACCAGTGGTGAAGCCGCATCTAGATGCATCAGTGTAATATATTGCATCATATGGGTACTGGCTGAGAATCCCATAGAAATCTGCTCTTAGAGAGGGGGCAGGTGTTGTTCGTTTGTTGTAAATACTCAAGGTTGTGTTGATAATGAGGTGGTTTTCCAACCATGGAGGATCTTGGACAACATTCTTTCTGACGTAGTGGATATCTCTTGAGCTTAAATTATTGTGTATATCTAAATATATGTTAGCAAGGCGTGAATAGTTTTGAAATACCCTGTTCATAACAATCGAGTGTGCAGGGTTGCATGTATCCGATGTAATCTTCGCAGCATATGACAGCGATAAATGTTTCCTCCTTAGCCACAAAGGTATCTCTCCAGTTTCCCTTAGTATACTTAAAGTAGGACTGGTCCTAAAAGCTCCTGTTGCTAATCTTAATGCTGTATTTTGGATAACATTTAGTTGCTTAAGAGTTGACTTACTAGCTGATGAATATAAAATAGAACCATAGTCAAGTCTTGATCTAATAAGGCATCGGTATATTGTAAGGAGCACAGTTTCGCTAGCTCCCCAATTTTGATTTGCCAGTACTTTTAGGATATTAATTTTCTTAAGACATTCCATTTTAATATAATTAATATGAGATTTCCATGTTACTTTGGTATCTAATATCATCCCAAGGAATCTATGTTCATCTTTCATGGCTAAATCACTGTTGTATAGTTGTAGTGGAGTGATGGTGCTGACGTGCCTTCTTTGAGAGAAGAGCATCACTTCTGATTTCTCTACGGAAAAGGTAAAACCAAGTTCTTCTGAGCATTTCTGAATTGAGAGTATGGAATCTTGTAATAGTATTCTGGTTGAATCTGCATTATTTCCTCTACAAAAAAGTACTATGTCGTCGGCAAAAAGGGATATCTTAACTGGTTGTGCTATGTATTTAGTGACACTGTTTATGGCTATTAGGAAAAGAGTGGTACTCAATACAGAACCTTGAGGAACTCCATTCTCTAGTTCATACTGGGATGAGATGGCTCCGTTCAATTTGACTCTAAATCGCCTATTTTCTAGGAAGTGTTGTATAAAGTGAAGAATGTTTCCCTTTATATAATTATCGTGTAGATCACGAACAACCTTGTGTCTCCACGTTGTATCGAACGCTCTGTTTATATCTAAGAATACTGCAAGTACTTCTTGTTTGCATGCAAATGCTTCTGTTATTTCGAAGTTTAGTGTTATCAAGCTATCCATGGTACACCTGTTTGGTCTAAATCCATTTTGATGTTGGCTTAACAGACTTTTGCTCTCGAGAGTCCAAATTAATCTGTTATTAATTATTTTGCAGGAAGTGCATGTGAGAGATATTGATCTATATCCAGAGGTTCTATCTTTTGGCTTGCCTATTTTGTGAAGCGGTAGCACATCAGCTTCTTGCCAGATGGAGGGAAATTGATGACTCGCCCAAATCAGGTTGTAAATATCAAGTAGTTTACTTAACGCAATTAAAGGTAATTCTTTTAAAAATACCATAGGAATATCGTCTGGACCTGCTGCCGAGCTATTTGCGTTGGCGAGTACTCCACTAAGCTCTTCCATTCTAATGGGTGAATTGATTGGAGCTGCGTTATCATCACCAGGATCTATACGAATGTTTGATTCAGTTTCCTGTTTTATTTTGAGAAAATCTGAAGAGTAGTTTTCATTGGCAGAGATGTCGTAAAAACTTTTTGCCATTAGATTTGCCATATCGACGTTTGAAGTGACCAGGTTGTCTTGACTATCATATAAACCCGGTATATGGTGAAAATTTTGCTTTCCTTTAATCCTATTAATTTTGTTCCATACTGCAGAGGAAGGGGTGTTTATAGATAGAGTTCCCACATATTCTTCCCATGATTTTTGTTTGCTTTCTCTAATTATTTTCCGAGCCAATGCCTTAAGTCTCTTCAAGTCCAGAAAATGGTGTTGCGTTCTGTGTTTTCTAAACTTATTGAGTGCTCGTTTTGCTTCTTGGACAGCAATTTTGCAACTGTTGTTCCACCAAGGTACTTGCGGTCGTCTGCTGTTAGTAGTACGCTTTCCTATGTGATTGGTTGCTGATCTAATGATTATGTTGTTGAAATTGTTTAAACACGCCTCTGCATTCGTATCGATGTTGAATTCTTCCATCTTTTCAATTATTTCTTCTCTGTAACATACCCAGTTTGCTGAAAAAATATTCCATTTACTGATGAGGAATGTTGGTTGGGTACCAGCAACAGACTTTTTAATGCAAATAGGAAAGTGGTCACTGTCATATAGGTCATCGTGGGGTTTCCATTCTGTGGACATTGACAAGCTAGGACTGCAAAAACTGAGGTCAATGCAAGTTAAACTTCCAGATCTTGCACAAAAATGTGTAGGTTCGCCTGTGTTTAGAAGTATTAGATTTGAGGATTGTAGGAGTTTCTCAATTTCTCTACCTCTTTGATCCGTTTTGATGTTGCCCCACGCACTGCTTCTAGAGTTAAAATCGCCTAAAAGGTAAAACGGAGAAGGTAGTTGTTTTATAAGCTCATAAATGTCACGCTCATTTAGTGGTTGGCTATCTGGACAATATATACTGCATATAGAGAACTTCGTGGGAGTCAATACCTCTACTGCAACTGCTTCGAGGTGGGTGTTCAATGCTATGCTTTTAACCATAATCTCTGTGGAGGTAAATATAGCAGTTCCTCCACTGGCTCTAAGAGACGATTTTCGATTAAATAGAAAGGAATTGTAGTTTTTCAAATTCACTGACTGTTCGTCTTTTAGATTGATCTCTTGTAGGCAAATGATATGTGGTTTTGAGTATGCAATCAGTGTTTGTAAGAATGGAAGACGTTTAAAGTACCCAGAGCAGTTCCATTGAAGTATATTAATTTGATCTATGAATTCTGTAAAATTAATTATTTGAGTCAGAGTCGTCTACTTCCATAGATTAGATACTCTCTGTTTCGGCGTTTAGCTCAAGGTGCTTACGAAACTTTGTGTTTAATCTAGATATTCGATTCTTGATCGCCTTGTTTGTTATGTTTGGGTAAATTTCGTACATCATTTGTAGTAGCGCAGGTATATTAGATCTGCTTACAAATCTAAGGGCCTCTTCTATGGGATCACAAGAACCGAAGGTATTTTCCAGGAAACTTTTCAGCTGAGCAAAGTTTAAAATGTATTGTGGTTGGTTGGATGCGATTATCTCTCTAACGTTGCTTAGTGCAGTGTCCAGATCGATGTTAGATTTCTTCTTTTTCTTCTTTGGTTGAGTTTCCGGTTGCTTAGGTATCACAAATTCGGTATCAACTACTTTAGTTGCTGGCTGATAGTCAACAGATGCTGCAAGATCAATAAGTGAACCAGTGCTACTAGATGGTGCTGGTCTTTTAACAGATTGTATTTGATTTTCCGGACATGCAAGAGGTTGTGCCTCTTGAGCATCAGCATCGCTCATAAGATCTTGGGAACTGATTGTGTTTTCTAGTGGAGGTGATATGCTTTCAAGAATAGCTTTGTCATTTGCACCGCGAGTTTCTATACCGTCGTTTTCTAAACGAGTTGGCAGATTTGTGTTTAATTTCTCGCTGTTTTTACAATTAGCAGCAATATGGTCTGTCTGTTTACATAGAAAGCAGGCCATATCGTCCGAATTTATAAAAATTCTGTGCTCTATGCCCTCAAAAACAATGCATAATGTCGATGGTAAGGTTTGATCTGCTGGAAGCGGTGTTATATAAACCTGTCTTCTAAAGCTTAAGATGTGCGCGAACTCGTCCCCGACCATTCCCGCTCTCAAGAAAGATGGCTGGCTAACTAAATTTAACCCACACTCTCTAAGTGCGTCAGCAATGATTTCGGGCGGTATATATGGGCTTGCGTTTGAAATTATAATTCGTTTAGCTGGTGTAACTAAACGTCTGACACTAGTATCATGTTCACCTATTTTTATCGTGCTATGCTCGTTTATTACTAAATCGACTAAGGTGGTTGTGGATAAATAGATGCACACACGATTGTGTGACATTCTAGAAGCAAATAAAATATTTCTCGCACTAGTAATTTTGCTGACTGCTTTTACATACTCAATAAGTTTTGGGCCGTCAACTGCATTAATGATAATAGCTTGTTCTTTCTTGGGTATTACTTGAACTGGACGTGATGCAATAGCCTGAGCATAGGATCTGAGTGTTGAAGCGTTTGGGTTTTCTGATCTAGTGGTCATTATATTTGTGGATACAGTAGGTTGGTTAACTATTTCTTCATTGTTGGGTGTTTGGCTGCTCCTATACATAGAGGCAGCCTCGTTTTGTAGGCTTATTTTGTAGCCTTAATATGCAGGCCACAAGTCGCACTCCATCAGTGTATAACTGGTTGCCAATTATTATTTTTAAGAACGGAGTTTATGTATGAGAATATATTTGCGATAATACTATCTCTGTGTAGTGATAAAAATATGCAAATATTTACTTGATTTATATTACCGTTAATTTGTAATCTGTCACTTAATTGTTCAAGAGTGCACTTTTAATATAAGATTATTTACTATAGTCACTATCTGGCACTATGGAATTAATTTGCACTAAAAAAACTGCCAAGAAATGAGCTTAAATAACTCGTAATATCGCGAAAACTACGATCCGAGATGAACGATGTTTACACGACAAAGCCTTAAACTCGAATCCCGTATTGCTCTTATAATCATGGTATGTAAATATATAAACGTAAATAATATAAAAACTAGCAGGTTTAGTGAATGTTCTTTAAAAAAAAAAAAATTCACTAATGAGAACATCTAGACTTTTGAATTTTGAAAAATTTCTTCAAATGAGCGCTAATTAGGCCCCCCAGAACACATATCCGGGGTCAGTTTCAGTTTTTAAATGTTTATATATATATATATATATATATATATATATATATATATATATATATATATATATATATATATACATATATATATATATATATATATATATATATATATATATATATATATATATATATATATATATATATATATATATATATATTGATATGGTTACTAAAGGGGGCCACATATACATATATACACAAACACAAACAACAACTTACCTTTGGTGTATGCAATGTTTTTGCACTGTAAGGCAGGGAGAAACTAAATTTTACAGATATATATGTGTTGAAAGGAGGCAAGGCAGGTGTAAAGGTATGACCAGTTTAATTAGATAGTTTAAGGTATTATTGTTTGATAGCTGTTATGTAATTTAAGATGTTATTGTTTGTTAGAATTAAGGATATTGTTAGCTTTAAGAATAGTAAGATGTCAAAATTTGAGTGTTAAATTGTAAGAAATGTCATGTCATAACCTATGTTTAAGTCAGCTGTTTTTTATTTAGGACAGACGTCAAACTGACACTAAAATTATAGTTAGGTTAATTATTCTCTCATTGACTAACAACAATCAGAAGTATGTATGTATCCGAGGAGATGATGAAAAACGATTATTGTGTTAAAATTTGTTATAATCTTGATTTGCAAGCAGGCAGATAACAGTTTTTTGATTAGTTACGCTGGTTACGGATGAAAAAGAATAAACAGATGGAAAAATTTTGATAAAAGTATCAGATTAAAATTTTTGAGAAAAAAAAAGTTTGAAATTGTCATTAAATTATTAGATGGGAATTTTTGGTAATAAGGATATAGTTTGAGAAATTAGATAGAAGGGGTTTGAAAAGGGATAGTAGCAAGAGGAGAAGATTTAGTCTAGAGGATACAAAAATCTAGAGGGTCGCTGATCCGATAGTCCGACTCAGCAAATACAGGAGAGGCAGCAGAGGCAGCAGCAGTCTGAGTGAGTAGTGTAAAACTAAAAGGAGTAATAAAACTCGCTAAAAAAATAAGTACATAAACTGTGCTTTGGTTTTTATACGACATTCAAGATACTTATAGAGGCAGGGGATCTTTTGGCTATAACTAACTGATAGTCAGCGTGGAACTCTGTGTCTATTGACTAAGTGCCACAATACAGTGGAATTAATATAAACACCAATAGGTGTCGGTACCGTTAACATTTATTTTATTTTCTTTCGTTCCCTTTTATAGTGTAAAATTCAAATAGGTATAAGTAATACATAAGGTTTAGGTTTTTTGTCATATATTTAAGTGTAATAAATATTAAGTTTGGTGATCATTTGAAACCTTTGCCTTATTTTGTTTTCTTTTACACATATATGAGTATTTGGAAGGAAAGAACTGAAATTAGATAGGGCAGAATATTTCGAAATTACAAAAAAAATAAAAAAAAAGAAACCAAAGGGGACTGGAACCCACTTGCTTACTAAGCTCCCTGAGTTGAGAGGCAGTTCATATATGTGATTGGTTGTTTTCTGTGTGTTAAACAGGAAAAAAAAAATACATTGAGTACATCCAGGTGTAAGTTACATACACAAATACATATATTTCATAATAACAACATTTACAACACATTTCACTAAACTTTACAGGAAAATAAAAGTTAAAAGCTAAGATACCTAAAATATAACTAAAAAACTAAATATATATATATCAATTCTATATATTAAATTAAATTTAAAATCCATAGCTTATTACATTTTTTGAAATTCTATAACAATTGGCACTAAACGAAAGGGCTTCGAAAGTCTGTGCAGCAAATAACTTACTATATCAATTGTCGCCTAAACGTGGGAGCTTTCGAGGTCCACGAGTAAAATAAATTAAAAAAATAAATAAATAAACAAAACATAATAAGGAAGTCGAGAAAATGCCTAGGGGAAGAAAAATGACCACGTCAAAGGACAGACAGGACAGGGGAGACGAAAGAGAACATGAACAGCAGGAAAGTATGGAAATAGATCAAGAGAGAAGATATGATCAAGAAGTTGGTGAAAATGTGGAAGAACAAGCAGAAGGAATTGTACAAACAGGAGAAGAAACGTCAATAGAAGAACAGACACCTGACGGAGACAAAGTAGACGACACAAATACGACAAACGAAAAACCTGACAGTAACAATGAAATGTTCATGAAATTAATGCAGAGCATGAATAGTATGAATGCAAATGTTAATAATATAAATGAAAGCAATAAAATTATGAATGAGAAAATGAATGAAAGCATAAATGGCCTAAAACAAGACATAAATGAAAGTAAGAAAGAAATGAAAGGGGATATGTATAGCATGAAACTAAATATGAATGACAGGTTCGAAAGACAAGAGGATAATATAAACAAGATAAAAGAAAGTATGACTGAGAAATTTGTTGAACAAGAGCAGAATATGAGGCAAGTGAATGTGAGATTGGATAATATAGAGGAGAAATTAACACAGAAATTAGAGAAAAGTGTGCAAGAGGTGAGAAAGGAGCTGATACTGAAAGTAAA
Organism: Tillus elongatus; assembly: GCA_964006375.1. Classification (NCBI taxonomy): domain Eukaryota; kingdom Metazoa; phylum Arthropoda; class Insecta; order Coleoptera; family Cleridae; genus Tillus; species Tillus elongatus. The sequence continues at coordinate 66,387,781 of OZ023265.1, forward strand.
TGACGAAGTAGAGGCCAAAGTGCAAGAAAAATGCCAGGGTGTCATGGAAAGAATGAATGTGGCTGAAGACGAGATAGGAGGTATTATACAAATAGGGAATGAGAGGTATCTGAGGATGATTGGAGTGAATACGGAAATAGAGAGGAAAGTAAATAGCTATCAGAATGAGATAGGTGAGAAACTGACAGAGACGAATGAAAAGGTCGAAAGAGTGGAGCAAGTGGCGAGGGTAAATGTGGATGATTTAAAAAGATTGAAAGAAGAAACCGAACGGAGATTAAATTTAGAAAGTATCAAAATAAGAGAGGGAGTAGAAGAGAATGTGAAACAAAAATTAGAGAGAATGGAGCGACAAATGAGAGCAGGTATGGGCAATGAAAGAATTATGTACCAGACCACGAATGATACTGGACTCAAATTCACCGGACATGTAGACAAACTACACCCCAAAGTATTTATTACGAGCCTCCTGAACAAGCTCAGGAACATATATGATGCGCAGGACATGAAGGAAATTATAAGGCAGAGTTTAAAAGGGGATGCATTAATATGGTTCACCAGTAAGGAAGAAGGAATTGAGGATATGGAAGACTTCCAGGAGAAGTTTATAAGCCATTACTGGGGAGAAGCACAGCAGGCCATAGTCAGAGAAAAGCTGTACTTTGGCAAACACGATCCCAACGACCCCAGAGAGTTGTCCAGCTATGCGTTACACATTTATGACATGGCACAGCACCTGACGCCAAGAATGAAGGAAGAGGAGATAATAGTATACATTGCCAGGCACTTTAGAACCGAGATATCCGAAATAATAGGGATACAAAATATAAGAACCTTGGACCAACTCATAACTTACCTACAACGGGTCCAGAGAACAATGAGGGACAAAAATAATGAAAGGAATACTGGAAGAGAAGAGTGGCAAAGAAGGAACCAAGAAGGATCAAGAAGAAATGGGCAGTACAATGGGAACGGAAATTATGGACGAACCAATAACAATTACGAAAGAAGGGATTACCGAAATTACGAAGGAAGGACTTACCAAAACGGACAGGGAAGATACAATGAACGGAACAACTACAACGAAAGAAGGAACTTTCAAAATGGACAAAGAAGGTATAACGACAGATATGACAACAATAACTACGACAGAGGGAGAAATCAAAATAACGAGAATTATAAGAGGCAAAGTCCACAAAATGACAACCGAAACGATTACAATCGACAGGATGAGAGAAGGGCTGATGAGTTTAGAGCCAGAGTGAATGCGATGAGACAAAGGAGAAATGCTGCGGAAGAGAATCAAGGACCAGGCGCTGAAACGGGGGCAATACGAAAACAAAGAGGTGACGACCAGCAAGAAGGAATTAGAATAATGAGTGATGCAGTGGAGGCGGCGAGAGAAAGACTGCCAAATAGGGGTATGGACAATGCCATTGTCCATACAAATTTTTAAATATGCACAAACCCGTTATAGCAAATCACCCACACGCAAAAGCCAACCACACATGTGTCTACGAACACCCCAGAGAAATATTTAAGAATGACAAAGAGGCAGAAAAATTTAAAGAAAATGTAGGTTTAATAATTTTGAAAGGAAAGTTATATAAAAAGGATGTGAAGATATTACTTGATACAGGATCAGAAGCCTCAATAATTTCTGGAAGGGTCGTAGAACACTTTAGCGTGGGGAGAGTGAAAATACCTAAGATCACACTAGTAAACGCAAAAGGAAAGAAGATTGGGGAAATTAGCGAGACTATATCTGTGGAAATAAGTATAAACAACGTGAAACTGGAGCTACAGCTTTTGATAATGGACGAAATGGAATACGATATAATTATGGGAACTGACGAAATGGAAAGGCATGAAATTATAATTGATTATTTGAATAAGTACGTAGTAATTCGCAACAAAAGTATAAGAATGAAAAGATTAAATGAGAATGGGGAGGATGGTAGTGTAGTTAGAAATAGTTTAGTTAAAAATAAAGGGAAAGCTATATACGAAATGAGGTATAGCCAATATGAAAATGATATGTGTAAAGAAAATGAGAATAGTATGCAGATAAACTGCGAAGAAAAATATATAAAGCAAATAAAGGGAGCGCTAGAAAAATATAGAGGGTTAATAATAGATGAAACTAGAGTTGCGAGAAATTATGTCCATCAGTTCAAAGTAAGAGGTTTACAAAATTTTAAATCCAAGTCATATCCGATTCCATATAAGTACAGAAAAGAAGTAGCAGAAGAGATTTTAAAAATGAAGCAAAGGGGAATAATTGAAAACAGTAACACCCCATTTATAAATCCAGTAGTTGTTGTTAAAAAGTCGAGTGGCGAGCTAAGACTATGTTTAGACGCCAGGAATATAAATAGTTGCTCGGTTCCACAATATGAAGCCCCAGCGAACATAGACTCTATATTTGGGAGGTTAACATGTTCCGAAGTGTTTACAAAAATTGATTTGAAGCATAGTTTTTGGCTAATTCCTTTACACGAAGATAGCCGAGACTATACAGGTTTTACAATAGACGGAGTGGTCTATAGATTTGCGGTAGTGCCTTACGGGATTCAGTCAGCATGTGCAGCACTAACAAGAGCACTACACACCATTTTGGACAAGTATGAACAATTCGTGGTACACTATGTGGACGATATACTGATAAGCAGTAAAGAAAAAGACCACCAAGAGCACGTTGAAACAGTTTTAAGAGAGCTAGACGAAGCTGGTTTAAAGATCAACTTAGGGAAATGCAAGTTTTATCAAAAGGATGTAGTATTCTTGGGGTACGTCATTGACAAAGAGGGTATAAGGATGGACGAACAACGTGTAGAAGCCATCATGGAGTTTAAACGCCCTACAAATTTAAAAACACTCAGAGGATTCATTGGCATGATAAATTACTTCAAGAGATTGGTCCCAAACTTGAGCGAGAAGTTGTACCCACTTATAAACATGCTCAAGAAAAACCAAAAATGGAAGTGGGACAACGAAAAAGAAATAGCATTTAACTCGATAAAGGAGGAGTTTTGCAAGGGGTTAAAGGTGTACCATCCTAGGTATGAATTAGAATTCACATTGAGAACGGATGCGTCAATTAACAAATTGGCTGGAGTGTTAGTACAAATGCAAGAGGGAGTGGAAATGCCTATATGTTTTGTGTCGAGAGTGACAAAAGTGCATGAGAAGAAGTATAGTGTGACTGAATTAGAATTGGTGAGTGTGGTATTTTGTGTGGAGAAGCTGCGATTTTATTTGTTGGGGAATAAATTTGTGATCGAAACAGACCACCAAGCTTTGATCAGCATCCTCAAGAATAAATTCGTAAGCAATCGGATACATAGATGGGTGTTAATTATGCAAGAATACACATATGACATAAGGCATGTGAAAGGAAGTTTGAATGTAGTGGCAGATGCTTTGACGAGGGATGATGGAAAGAATGTGAATGAATCTAGACGAATCAGATCAGTTATGAATGTTTTGACAGAAAATCAGGGTTTATTTTCAAAAGAGGTGATTGAAAGAGACCAGAGAATGCTAAGTGAGAAAGAAAAACGTGGATCTGAAGAGAAGGAAAATGTGCTTGTCAAAACAGCGAATGGGTATGAAGTATATGTGATAACGAATGAATTGGCGAGAGAAATCAGCAAAAGTATACATGAAGAGAATGGGCATATAGGGGCACGAAAGGTATGGATGGTATTCCGAGAAAATTACATTACGAAACGAGACCTAACGTTAATAAAGGGAACATTGAGAGCTTGTAAAACATGCCAAATATATAAACACAAAAATCGACACAATGTGGGAGTACCAAAAACTATAACAGCCAATGAGTGTTTAGAAATAGTAGCCATAGATTTCATTAGTGAGTTGATACCCAGTAGACAACAAAACAAGCATATAATGGTCATGGTTGATGTATTTTCCAAATACATCAAATTATATCCCACAAAACACACAAACAAACACGTCGTAATGAAACTGCTAAGGTTATATATACAACAAGTAGGTACCCCAAAAACAATTTTACTGGATAACGCCACCTACTTCCAAAATGAAGCTATACAACAATTATGTGAAAGTAAAGGCATCCAAATGCAATACACGAGCATAAGACACCCTAGTAGTAACCCAGCAGAGCGTTATATACAGGAGGTAATCAAGTATTTGAGAATGTTGATAAATGGTGACCAGAGAGAATGGGAGAGTCAATTGGTGAATGTTGAAAGAATTCTGAATGAATGTCATAACTTGAACACGGAAGAGACACCTATGTATGTGATGACTGGAAGGAGGCCTGAGAGAAAATGGATAATAGAAGAGAAATTGACGTATGAGAGAGTGGTTGAGAATGTAAGGAAGAGAATCAGGAGAAAGGCACAGAAATACTTGAGCCGACAGCGTAAGAAAATAAAAAAAGGGGTGAAGTTCAAAAAAGGAGATATTGTGATTGTGAGAGCACACAGAGTTGGAAATCGAGAGTTGGAGAAATGTGCCAAGCTTCAACCTATATTCGAAGGGCCTTATAAAATAGAAAATGAGAAACCAGTTAACAGCTGTCTACTGACAGACCTCCAAACTGGACAGATCAGAGGAATTTTCAACATTACAGATGTGTACAAGTTTGAACAATAGGAGGAAATTAAAAGTAATGACCTGGGAAGTCTTTAAACTCACCAACATTTTTTGAAATAAAATAACAATCAAAATTCAAAATTGCAGACCTGGATTAAGTCTATAAATTGAACCAAAACTAGTTCGACCAAATAACACGCCAAAATTCAAACTTTAAAGCAAATGTCAAGCATGAAAGAAGAGTATAGGCAAATTCAAAACCGAGGTAGATAGATTTAGTAACCAGCTAAGCGTGGGGAAGAACTTCACGACAAACAAGCAGTAGAAATGCACGTCAAACAAGACATATACGAACGGAAACCAACGAAGTAGTGGGGACAAGTTTAAACCCAAGATAAGAGGACCAGAGCTGCCAACAAATGAGGAAAAAGAAAGAAAAATATATGAAGAAAACAGATATCAAGGCCAATTATGTAAAATTTGTTAAAATTATGGAACATTTAGTAGGATAGACAACTAAATAAGGACGTCTGAAACAAGGAATAATTGGAAAAGTCAAAAATATATATGTACGAACAGTGAAATGAATTTAATAGATGGAGAAGCTAACCAGTGAATATGTAAACCCATAGAGGGCATAATGAGATAATAAAAATATATATAGATGATTATGTGCACAGTAGTTGCAAGATATAGGGGAATGAGATGAAAAAGTCAAGTAAATGGAGCATATATCGACTGATAAATAGTAGTTTCAGACTAATAAAAAGAAAAAAAGTTGGGTATTAGAAGAATAAAACGAATTGAAAAAGGAAAGGACCTAATATCAAAAAAGAAACATAGAAACTTACAATGGCAGCAGCAATAGAAAAAATAGTCCAAATATGGGGGTATATACGAACATGTCGTTATAGAAATCGGTTCATTATCACGCGTACGAACACACGCAAAGAGAAAAAGGGGATCTCGGTAATAAAAAAATAATGATGCTCAAGAGGTAAATTAAAGAAACCAGGATTAAATTTAATAGACCTGTGATGAAAGAAATAAATTAAACGATAAGAAATTTGAAAAGCAAGAGATAATTTCTTACTTTACTTGGGGGGAAACTTAAAACTAAATTTAGCCTTGACATAGTCAATTAACAACATTTTTCATTTGATGTTGATGGCATTTCATATAACATGCAGCATGCAGACTTAATAACTAAGTCAAACGTTGCTTGGGCAAACGTGACATTAAAAAAGGAATATAAGTTGAAGAAATCCCAGACGAACAAAGCACTGACATGACACATATTTTTTTAAAGCACTTCAACTAACGAAGCACTATTTTAAATAAAGGCCATAAACACTTCGAAGAACTGAACACTTATGAAGCTGGAACAAACATGCAGCAATAATGAAAACAGGATCAGTATTCGACAGTAGCAGAAATTTGCAGACACAGTAGTATTTTTCTTAAAATAATTGTGGGCACAGCAGTGGTCTTCAAAAACATAATTGACAAAATATTGGCACAGCGGTGTTCTTATAAAACAAGTAAAGGCACGCTAGTGTTATTCTAAATTGTAGGCACGCTATTATCTTTTTAAACATGCTTATAAGCACAATAATGTCTCTCATGCATAAGTGCATCTGACACTTAAATATAATAACTTCTCATGTTCGCAGCTAGATCACTTGGGTCTCAGATGATAGTTCTGATTACACAGCATAACTTCTTACAGGAATGGCAGTGACTGTTTCTGAAATGCTAAAAAAATGTATTAAGGGAGGAAAAGATTATATTGCTATAAACTAAAAGCGTGAATAAAAAAATTTTCCTAGCTTCAGAAGGCAAGCCTCTAAAGCAGTAAAAATTTATTATTGGGGATTTGATATGGTTACTAAAGGGGGCCACATATACATATATACACAAACACAAACAACAACTTACCTTTGGTGTATGCAATGTTTTTGCACTGTAAGGCAGGGAGAAACTAAATTTTACAGATATATATGTGTTGAAAGGAGGCAAGGCAGGTGTAAAGGTATGACCAGTTTAATTAGATAGTTTAAGGTATTATTGTTTGATAGCTGTTATGTAATTTAAGATGTTATTGTTTGTTAGAATTAAGGATATTGTTAGCTTTAAGAATAGTAAGATGTCAAAATTTGAGTGTTAAATTGTAAGAAATGTCATGTCATAACCTATGTTTAAGTCAGCTGTTTTTTATTTAGGACAGACGTCAAACTGACACTAAAATTATAGTTAGGTTAATTATTCTCTCATTGACTAACAACAATCAGAAGTATGTATGTATCCGAGGAGATGATGAAAAACGATTATTGTGTTAAAATTTGTTATAATCTTGATTTGCAAGCAGGCAGATAACAGTTTTTTGATTAGTTACGCTGGTTACGGATGAAAAAGAATAAACAGATGGAAAAATTTTGATAAAAGTATCAGATTAAAATTTTTGAGAAAAAAAAAGTTTGAAATTGTCATTAAATTATTAGATGGGAATTTTTGGTAATAAGGATATAGTTTGAGAAATTAGATAGAAGGGGTTTGAAAAGGGATAGTAGCAAGAGGAGAAGATTTAGTCTAGAGGATACAAAAATCTAGAGGGTCGCTGATCCGATAGTCCGACTCAGCAAATACAGGAGAGGCAGCAGAGGCAGCAGCAGTCTGAGTGAGTAGTGTAAAACTAAAAGGAGTAATAAAACTCGCTAAAAAAATAAGTACATAAACTGTGCTTTGGTTTTTATACGACATTCAAGATACTTATAGAGGCAGGGGATCTTTTGGCTATAACTAACTGATAGTCAGCGTGGAACTCTGTGTCTATTGACTAAGTGCCACAATACAGTGGAATTAATATAAACACCAATAGGTGTCGGTACCGTTAACATTTATTTTATTTTCTTTCGTTCCCTTTTATAGTGTAAAATTCAAATAGGTATAAGTAATACATAAGGTTTAGGTTTTTTGTCATATATTTAAGTGTAATAAATATTAAGTTTGGTGATCATTTGAAACCTTTGCCTTATTTTGTTTTCTTTTACACATATATGAGTATTTGGAAGGAAAGAACTGAAATTAGATAGGGCAGAATATTTCGAAATTACAAAAAAAATAAAAAAAAAAGAAACCAAAGGGGACTGGAACCCACTTGCTTACTAAGCTCCCTGAGTTGAGAGGCAGTTCATATATGTGATTGGTTGTTTTCTGTGTGTTAAACAGGAAAAAAAAATACATTGAGTACATCCAGGTGTAAGTTACATACACAAATACATATATTTCATAATAACAACATTTACAACACATTTCACTAAACTTTACAGGAAAATAAAAGTTAAAAGCTAAGATACCTAAAATATAACTAAAAAACTAAATATATATATATATATATCAATTCTATATATTAAATTAAATTTAAAATCCATAGCTTATTACATTTTTTGAAATTCTATAACAATTGGCACTAAACGAAAGGGCTTCGAAAGTCTGTGCAGCAAATAACTTACTGTATCAATATATATATATATATATATATATATATATATATATATATATATATATATATATATATATATATATATATATATATATATATATATATATATGTATGTATGTATGTATGTATGTATGTATATATCACACCGATAACTCAAAAAATAATAGGCCGATTTTGGTTAAATTTTGTGAATACCTTTCTTTTGCAAATGGCTTGAATAAGTTTGTTAGCCAGGAAAACCAGCCCAGGTTTTCCCGGAAAATTTTGTGTTTTCTTTCGAAAAAAATTTATATCTCCGGAATTAACAAAAAATCGAAAAAAAATAGTTTTTGGACTTAAAATGTGCTGAATGTTAATCGCTATTTACGAATAGCCTATCGTATATATTACAGCAATGTGACGTAATCAATGGACGAACAACATGCCAAACTGGAGTCTTTAGGTTTAGTAATCGGCGAAATAACAACATTTACAAACTCCAGGTGAATTTTATATATTTTTTTAAAAATAATTCCAAGTTTTTTTAAAACAAAGCACTGTAGCCAAAAATATACTTCTACAAATTAGACTTACAATTAAGAAAGCAGGTTCAAGAATTAAGAAATATACAGGCGGTTCCATTTACAAAAAAGTATGTTTGCTTTGTCCTGCAAATATGGGACAGCCCTGTATAATCACAAATAATTTTAAAACATGCAGCCTGTGATTCTCTATAATTTTTATAATTACATTTTTTTTTGTATTGTAAATAATATTAATATTGAGCCTTACCGCAGAAATGCGCCACCTTGTATATACAATAAATGAAACGGCAATTTTTATTTTAAGTATCGTTTGATAAGGGGAGTGGCACGGTTGTCACAACACATGCACAACGCATGTCCGTTGAACAACTTATTATTATCAAATTTTAGTCGCGGAAGTACGCAAAATCCGGCAAATTTTTACGAAGATTGACTGCACAGTTTGGCGACAAAACTCTTTTACGGTTCCAAGTCTATATGACGGGCATAAGAAATTTACAAGTGGCCAAGAATCAGTGGCGAACGAGAGTCATGCACGCCGACATCGAACAAGCATCAGTGAGGCGAACATTCGTGCAGTCCTTGATCTGAGTGAAGCTGACCGGCGCCTTGGAGCATCACAAATTGATACACAAGTCTAAATGTCACACAAAAGTCCACAATCGATCATTTTAAATGATTTGGGTTACCGAAAAGTGTCAGTAAGCTGTGTTCCTCCAGTTCTGACGGGAGATAAGAAGGTAAACCGTTTTGCAGTTTGTGAAAGGCTTTTGGCGCGATATCGAGCAATTGGAGATATTATTTTTAGTTGCATTATCACCAGGGACGAGACATTGGTGCACATTTACACACTGGATTCTAAACAAGCCAGCATGGAGTGGCGAAAACCTGGAGAAGTCCCACCTCGAAAAGCTAAAACTCGTCTTTCTGCAGGTAAAGTTCTTACCACTCTCTCTTACGATTGCAGGGTGTATTGCTCATTACTTTCCGTTACAAGCAGCGTACAGTTAACGCCGCCTATTACTGCCAGCTCGTCGATTAAGCAGAACTTTCCCTTTGACGAAAAAGACGAAAATTGCCAATCCGCAGTGTGATTCTTCTCCACGACAACGCTCAGCCAAATACAGCTACTCTGACCCAAGATAAACTGAAAACAATCCATTGGAAAAAACTTATTGCTCGGACTTGTCATCATGTAACTATCATATTTACACCACTCAAAAAAGAACTCTGAGAACGCCGTTTTGATAACGACCAAGACGTGAGAGCTTTTGTGTGCCTTTCGTTAGAGGCACGACCAAATTCATTTTTCGATAACGGTATTAAAAAAGTTTTCCTTTGTTGGGAAAATGTATTGATAAAAGGGGATATTACGTATAAAAAAATTCGAGACACAGCAAGTGCGTTATGGTAGTGAATTTTCATTAAAATGTTTTAAATGGCAAATATGTGTGTTTTTTTTTCAGAAAGCAGGCATCAAATTTGATTACCAGTATAAAATATATAGTAAAAACAATGTGACATGTTTCATCAAAATAACTTTATTGTTTGAAAACGTACAAAAATTTCCGAATGTAAACTTAAAGTCTAACCGAAAAAATCCGTTTCTAGGTCAATAGGTTAATAGCAAATTGAGCTTTTCAATTATGAAGCATTTAATCAAAATTCGCTACCAGAACGCACTTTCTGCATCCAGAATTTCTTTACTTACAAACATGCGTTATATTTCGATGAAAGCATAAGGCGTTTTCGACAAAAAAAATATTTGTATCACCAACGACTTATGGGCCATCCTGTAATTGTAGAAATATTCTTTTAAGATGTAGCTCAAGACACTCTATAATTAATGTATACAATTTTTTTTCATATCTTGTAGAACAAAGGATATATTGAGCTTTATTGATTCTTTACGAAAATTCGACAAAAGTTAAATACCATTAAACGATAAACTCTATAGCTAAGACTACTGCCAAGCATCAGAAAAAGGGTCTATTTGAAATGAATTTTCTGGAAACATTTTAGTAAAATGAATGACAATGACGGTTGAAACTAAGACTTCAGGGTTTGTAAAACATTGTTCTTGAGACTTTTTCTTTCCATGGCGCGTATTACATGCAAGTTCTTTGCCTAAATGTTGCAAATTTTGACGTTTTAAATTGTCAGTTTGACGTTTTTAGGAAAACCACAATTTATTTTTCTTTAAATGCCCATAACTTTTTGTCTTTTGACCTACAGCGCTAAATTTTGGTAGGTGATTTACCTATAGCGATATAAAACTAATTTGGTTGCCCTTACTTTGTAATTTCCGGAAATATGAATTGTTTTCTAAAGAAAACACAAAATTTTTCGGGAAAACCTCGGCCGATTTTCCTGGCTAACGAACTTATCCAAGCCACTTACAAAAGCCAGGTATTCACCAAATTTTGTCGAAATCGGCGCATTATATATATATATATATATATATATATATATATATATATATATATATATATATATATATATATATATATATATATATATATATATATATGTAGCGCTGTAGGTCAAAAGACAAAAAAGTTATGGGCATTTAAAGAAAAATAAATTGTGGTTTTCCTCAAAACGTCAAAGTTTTGAGGAAAATTTTTTAAAAATTCATAAGTCAGGATCTCCTTATTAATGATTTTTTTAAAAATAAAATTCACTAATAAGATGTGATGAAAAATGTTCTTACTGTGTAAATAATTTTATAAAAAAATATCCGGTATATATTTGATTCGCCCTCGTACAAACATATAAAAAATCTGACTTCAGCGACGAGCTTTGGGCTCCTAATTCACGGACATTAATTTTTTTTTTAAATTCAAAGGTCGCGATCTCGTAATTAGTAAATTTTTTTAAAAATATTCACTCAAAAAAGTTTCATTAGGCTGCCTGCTCCATTGAGTCTAAATGAAAGTTATAAAACTTTAAAGGTGTTACCTTTCAAATAATAATACAACGACAATTGCTTTAGATAAAGTTTCCAAGCCAACAGAAGTAATCAAAGCCCACTAAACGATTATTCGTTGCAAAACACATTAAATAAATAAAGTTATCCGACACGTTCTATTACATTACATTATAATATGAACGCAAATAGAATATTGTAAATATACCCAAGGCACTTACCATAATGAAGAAAATTATCTAGGCGCCAGCAAAGGTGATTCTCTATAAACTGCATCCGGTAACTGACCTCTCTCACATAGGTGAAAAAGTAAAATCATACCCGTGAACACATTAGCGAATACCCTGAAGGTTAAAACACAGGAAGTGGGTAATTAAAATAAGTTAATAGTCGGATCTAAAAGTTTGGTTCCAGTTTGCAATTTTGTTACAATGTTAGATTTTACTGGTATATGCACAGGGTATCCCATATTGCACACTTCTGCAAGGTTCTCAGTTACCAGCTTTAGTTAAAATCTAATCAAGCAGTCGTATTGTGGGTTTGATTTTAACTAGATTGATTTTACAGGTATTCTTTAAGCCATAGCCAAAATTCATTTTTTATTTTTAAAGATACAGGTTGGTAGTGAAAAAATTTTATTTTAAAATTGATTTGTAATTTTTTTGTCCTAAAATTTATAAAACAATGTTAAAAGAATTTGTTGTTGATACGTCTTTACCTTGAGTTCAACGGTTTTGTTAGATTATATACAGGTTTCCAATCAACGTTATTTAAAAAAACTCTGGACGCAGAAAGTGCGTTATGGTAGTGAATTTTTATTAAATGCTTCAAATTTGATTAACTAAGTTTTCTATGAACTTAGAAAGTTTAATTTTGGTATGTAGTAAGGTATTTCCTATGGCAAGATATCCAAAAAATTTTATTAAATTAACTTTGTAATTTTTGGAGAAAATTTTTTTTCCAAAGCAAATTTAAAATTTGATAACTCAATTTTCTATAAACGTATAAAGTTGAATTTTGGTACTTAGTAAGATCTCTTCCAAGGCAACACATATGGTAAATTTCAATAAAACAGCTTTGTTATTTTCGGGTAAAATTTTTTTTTGAAAGAAAACTCCAAATTTTCCCGGAAAACCCCGTCCGATTTTCCTGAATAAGGAACTTTTCCAAGCCATTAATAAAATAAAGGCACTTGCCGAGTTTCATTGAAATCAGTTAATTATTTTTTGAATTATCAGACGGAAACACACACACACACAAATATATATATATATATATATATATATATATATATATATATATATATATATATATATATATATATATATATATATATAAACATATAAAAATTGAAACTGACCCCAGATATGGGTTCTAGGGGTCCTAATTCGCGCTCACTTGAAAAAATTTTTGCAAAGCCTCACCATCGATACCTCTCTATTAGTGAATTTTTTAAAATAAAAATTCACTAAAAATGGGTTAAAACGCCTGGAGATATTAATATCAGCTCACTGATTAGTCACAATGGATAAAAAAAATGACGAACAACGAAACTGTTGGGACTTTTACACCGCTGTATTTCATTTTATGCCATACTAGTTCATTATTGTATTTTTATTTATTAGCTACCAACTACAAAATGGTGTACTTTATGGCCGTACGGGCACAAATAATTTTTGTCTAACCTATTTAATAACCTTTATTAGTAAAATTATAAATAATGGAATAAAAGCAATATGTAAATATTTAATTAACATTCTTTAATCGATTTAACATAAAATTGGCAGTTTTGAAAAGATCCGGTGATAGTTAGGTTGCCTTCAGCAAACGGTTTCATTGTTTGCGTATCAAGTTTCTGTATGGAAATAATGACTTTCACAAGGCAACATATTCACCAAATTTCATCAAAATAGCTTTGTAATTTTCAGAGACAATAATTTTTTTCGAAAGGAAACTCAAAATTTTCTAGGAAAACCTTGTCCGATTTTCCTGGCTAACGAACTTATCTAAGCTATGATTAAAAGAAAGATTCTTGCTGAGTTTAATCAAAATCAGTTAATAACTTTTTAAGTTATCGTGCTGATATATATATATATATATATATATATATATATATATATATATATATATATATATATATATATATATATATATATATATATATATATATATATATATATATATATATATATAAACATATACAAATTGAAACTAACCCCGGATATGGGTTCTCAAAATGTTTGCAAAGTCTCACCATCGATAACTCTCTATTAGCGCATTTTTTTAAATAAAAATTCACTAATAAAACAAACCAAACAGTATATCCCCCGTGCTTTAAGTAACCTTATTATGACAAGCAGATACACCATTTTAGCGTTTTAAATAAAGTGGTTGAAGTATTTTACATAATATGTTGATAATTAATTAATTTATAGAATATAACATGATCATTTTCAAACACTCTCCCAGTATACAATACAATATTACTCCTCAGTCAATAAATTCACTACTACATTTAGTTAATTTTAATTTTACACTACAATAACGACTTGTTAATGCATTCTCCAGAGCACACAGAAGCACAGAAACGAGATAAGGTTATGAGCAAAATATATAGTAGAAACAATGTGCGATATTTTATCAAAATAACTTATTGTTTGAAAATGTACAAAAATTTTCCGACAATATACCTTAAACGTTGGTTTTCTAACCAACAAATCTTAGGTTAATAGCAAATTGAGTTATTGAAGTTTGAAGCATTTAATGAAAATTTGCTACCAAAACGCACTTACTGCGTCTTGATTTTTTTTCTTACAAACATATTTCGATAAAAAATGCAATAAAATAAGGCTGTTCGAAAAAAAATTTGTAGGGATCACCAACGATCGACTTGTGGGCCAGCCGGTGATTGTCAAAATAATTTTATAAGATGCAGCTCAAGATACCCTATAATTAACTTATACAATTTTTTCTCGTCTCTTGTATAATAATAACTATATTCAGCTTTAGCGTAGAAACGCGACACCCTGTATAATATCAGCCCTTTTTGTAAAACTTCGATCCTTTATATTTATTTATTTATTCAATATGCAAACACACAGTTTATAAACCATTTACGTATATATGTTTTGATAAAACATAACAAACACTGTTTAATCCACCCACTAACATTAATAAAGGAATAATTTGCACTTGTATATAAAAATTTCCCAAACAAATAAACAATATAAACGATCTCATATCATACGGTAACTGTCAGTTACAGCATCTAACAGACCTGCGCAATAATACCAAATGATACGTTACCACGACAACCACAAACTAGATCTCATATAAACGATTCAATGAAAGGCGGTGAAATTAAACATAAATGTTTCAAATTTGAATAGCTTAATTTTCTGTAACCTTGAATTTTGGCACATAGTTAGGTCTTTCCCAAAGCAATATGTACACCAAATTTTATCGAAATATCTTTGTAATTTTCGGAGAAAAAATTCTTTTTCGAAAGAAAACTCAACATTTTCCCGGAAAACCGTGTCAGATTTTTCTGGCTAACGAACTCATCCAAGCTATTAATAAAAGAAAGGCACTTGCCGAGTTTTATCAAAATCGGTTAATTATTTTTTGAGTTAGCGGTTGGATATATATATATATATATATATATATATATATATATATATATATATATATATATATATATATATATATATATATATATATATATATATATATATATATATATATATATATATATATATATATATAAATCGAAACTGACCCCGGATATGGGTTCTAGGGGCCCAAATTCGAGCTCATTTGCAAAGTTTCAACATCGATACCTCTCTATTAGTGAATTTTTTAAAGTACAAATTCACTAAAACCCAGAGGCAGCAAATTTGCTATGCTAGCGATTTTATTATGAATGTATTTATATCATAAACTGTTAGCTAAATAATTAATAAAAGTGAAAGAATAATAATAATAAAAAGTTTCGAGTATGCGTGTGTGTCGGTGGTGGGTTGGCCTCGGAAATCAGGTTCTATTAGCCACAGACTTTTGTAAAATTAAAAGTAATTTTTTAATGACTTCATCAAGAGAAACTGTTAAAGTTTGAATTAAAAAAGGATATATACATAAGACCATGCATTTTACGGTATATCAGAAACACCAAGGTTATTCAATCTGTTACTTTGAAGTAATATCTGTTATAAAATTTGCGTTTTGTAATGTTTAAGTTTTTGATATTTTTTTTGTCATATTATTTCCTAATAATAATGTGTCATTGTCTGAAATCGCTATATTGCACCGTTTTCGAGAAAAATCAATTAACTCGCTCTGACATATCATGCCAGAATCATCTTGTTAAGCTGATAGCCACGCTTTAAATTCAAACTTAAACGACAGCAACAACAACCCTTATATAGTGTAAAAGATTTGGTAAAGTTTCGAGGTTCGTGAGATGAAACAGTTTCCTGTGGTCGATGATATAGAACACATTTCCAAAGCTGTTTATCCATCAACACCAATTGCAGCCACAGGCAAAGCAGAAATAAATTAAAGGCAGCAATAACAAAGGCAAAGAAACAAACCTGGAACTCACTTTGTAAAGACATAGATGACTGGGCTACAATATTGTCACAGGTAAATTTTGTACAAGAACACCAATGACCATAAGTGATGATTAAGAAATTTAGATAGCACAAGAATTGCTCCCTAAACACGAAGTCAAAAGAATGGCCGAGAGTGGTGGTAAAGTCGGAGGATACTCCACCTTGTACAGATGAAGAAATAAGGGAAGCAGACCGAAGGATAAAATCTAGTAAAGCTGCAGGCCCGGATGGTATACCGATCGAGGTGGTTAAGTCAGTAGCAGAACAGAAACCGGAGATATTACAAGTTCTGATAAATAAACTAATCAGCAATGGAAGTTTCCCGTTAGAATAGAAGACTGATCGATGCGTGTTATTGAAGAACCAGCAGAAAATATGAGGAAAGAAGTCATACAGAGCTATATGTCTGGAAGACGGAATAGCAAAATTATATGAACATGTAATCACTAACAGATTTATAAAGGAAATCTAGAGAAGAGGAGGGTTAGCAGACAACCAATTTGGCTTCTGCAAGGGGCGCTCGACGATAGATGCTGTAAAGAAGGTACAGGACGTGGCAAGAAACGAAGGCAAAAAAACAGGTTTGTGGCCATGGTAAAATTGGACGTAAAAAATGCATTCAATACAGCACCATGGAGAGGCATAAACGAAGTGTTAAGAAAGAGGCCAGTTGAGCCATATCTGCTGAAAATAGTATGTAGTTACCTCGAAGACAGGCAGCTATTGATTGGACAGGAATATCAAATGCAGGTTACATGTGGCGTGTCTCAGGGGTCAATCCTAGGACCAAAACTGTGGAACTTGTATTACGATAAGGTTTTTAGCCTGGAGTATGTAAGCAACACGGCTATTATAGGGTATGCAGATGATTTGGCGCTGGTTGTAAGCGGAGGAAATAAGGCTAACATAGAAGATAATATCAACTGGTCAGTGACAAGGATGGAAAACAGGGCGGCAAAAAGTGGTTCTCAACTCGCGCCTCACAAGACTGAAAGTATGGGACGAAGAACACCGAGGACAGGAAACGTCAAGGTTGGGAATGCAAAAATTCAGTTGCAGAAGCCTAAACTACCTTGGCATACAAGTAGGACATAACATGAACTTGGGTGTGCACATATAAAGAGTAGTGGCAAAAGCAGACATGATCATTGCAAATCTAAAAAGTCTGATGCCAAATATCGGTGGACCACAACCAGGGAGACGAAGACTGCTGAGTAGTGTGGTAAACTCAATCATATTGTATAGCGCACCAGCGTGGAAGATCGTGTTGTCAAACACAAGGTGTAGAAAAAAGATTGAGGGGGCACAGAGGAAGGTAGCCATCAGAATATCAAGTGCGTATAGAACAGTGGCAACAAAAGCAATACAGGTGATTGCAGGAACAATCCCCATACACTTATTGGCAAGAGAGGTAACCTATGAAAGGCACGAAAATAGAAGAGAAGAAAAAAAGGCAATAATCGTAATAATGCTGGAGTGGCACCAAGATGGGAAGATGAAACGTCAACATCCAAGTGGACAAAGAGGCTCATTTCAAGCGTACAGACATGGATATGGAAACAGCAATGGGACGTGAGTTATTATGTTACGCAATTTCTGTCAGGTCATGGGCGTTTCAGGTCTTACCTGAGTAAAATGAAAGTAGTCGACAAAGATAATTGTACGTATAATGGCGATATAAATACGCCAGAACACACGGTCTTTGAGTGCGCAAGATGCTCGCAAATAAGAAAACAAATGTATAAAAATATTGGCAGAAATTTAACAGTAGATAATGTGGTGTAGTATGTGCCGGGAAGTGAACGGGTGTGGAAGACTGTGGAGAGCAGGATCGTAGAAACAATGAAGTCAAAGCAGGATGAAGACAGTATGTATAAGTTTTGAGAACAACAATAGTTGGAGACGTGGTGAAGCAACAGCGAGTGTTTTCCGCCACGTCTCTAGGTGTCAATTGGGTGTTTAGTGTGTAGTCTCGACCTGAAGGGAAGGGGAGTCACCACAGCGCCGTTTGGTGTCAGATCGCGAAATCGACAGCCACCGCCCGGCGTAAAAAGCAGTCACCTTCGCTACGAAAAAAAAATCAACAACGATTAGGAGCGAACTGCAAATCCCGAAGTGGAAACTCTGAACAAAAAAGCAAGCAAAACAAATGTTCAGAGCTCCCTGAAAAAATTTAGGACATGATTTCAACTCTTCATTCATAATATAAATTGCTGCGAAAGAAGCACATCTAACAAAACATCCAGCCTATTGTGTAACTTAATTGTGACAAATAATATGCAATCTATTAAAAGAATTGTAACTTCCACCCATTTTTTATTAAAAGACAGTTTGACTTTATAGTCTTGTACGTAACCTGGTTTCGACGCCTTAGATTAAAACTAAAACGACAGCAACAATCCCCTTTATAGAGTGGAATGGGTTTAGTGAAATATCAAGGATGGTGAGGTGAAACAACCTCCTGCCGTCAGTGATTGAATATAGTCGCAAAAATTGGCCGACTTAATAAAAGCATTGAACTTTGTGAACACCAAGTTTCTCTAATGAATAAATAACCAATAACCTAAGTGTGTCTAGCAATATAAGCTAGAATGAAACGACAATCCAAAAAACGTCATGCTCAAGTATTGGTTGAACAACAAGAGCTAATTTCTTAAAAAAAAAAAGAAGCCGCAAAGGGGATCTTCTACTTCAAGCAACAAAAATGTTGCGAACCTCAAAAGAAAGTTTTCTCTGGCCAAAATTGGTGATACTGTAAGAACTCAAGTCCTTAATGTCGACCGTGGTCATACATGCCCCCAAAAATTTGTTACAAAGTTACTTTTCATGTATGATGTTCAAACTCAAGAAATGTCGCTAGGAGAAGCAGTTTCTGCTAATTCAAAAAGTGTAGGACAAGGCTATACACACACAAATGCAGTTGTAAAAGCAAGTGGCATTTGTGCATTTCGAAGTGTCATAGTAGTTTAAGCTGTTGCAAGAAATCAGATTTTCATATATTTCTTGGTTTTTAGCGAATTTTTCGTAAAACAAAAAAATGACTAATAAAGCGATCTGTGTTTATATATATATATATATATATATATATATATATATATATATATATATATATATATATATATATATATATATATATATATATATATATATATATGTATCACACCGATAACTCAAAAAATAAAGGAGCCGATGTCGATGAAATTTGGTACGTGCCTTCCTTTTGTAACTGGCTTGGATAAGTTCGTTAGCAAGGAAAATCGGACCAGTTTTTCCGTGAAAATTTTGGGTTTTCTTGCGGAAAATATTTGTATCTCCGAAAATAACAGAGCAATGGCAACCAAATTAGGCACATACGTTTCCACTAACAAACTTACCCTACTTTCTAAATTCAGACCCATAAGTTGAAAGAAAAAAAGATATAGGCATTTAAAGAAAAAAATTGGGTGCCACTGATGATCAGAGGACAGCACAAGAACAAAATATTTTGTGTGATCAACAAAACCAATTGAATGTTACATACAATGGTTAAGTTTTCTTGACCCAAAAAGGTCAAGAAGTAGCAAAAAAACATTTTGAAAATTTTATAATTTTTCTTCTTAAAACGTCAAAGTCGCGATTTGAAACGTCAAAATTTTTAATTTTCAGACAACGAATTTGAAACAAATACGGATTATGTAAAAGAAATTTCTTAATAAGTGTGTTTTACAAAGCCTTAAGTTTCAGCTTTAACCATCATTGTGCTTCATTTTACTAAATATTTTTCGAAAATCCATTTCAAATAGACCCTCTTTTTGATGCTTCAGCAGTAGTTTCAGCTATAGAGTTTACGGTTTAATAGTCTATTGCCCAGTTTCACAAAGCCCGATTAAATATTTAACGGACGGTTAGTTAACCAAGGATTAAGACGATCAATCACAGGTTGTGATTCGGTTTATTGCCATGACAACTAAATATTTTGAAGCTGTGATTGGTTGTATTAAGCCTTGATTAACTATCCGGCCGTTAAATATTTAATCAAGCTTTGTGAAACTGGGCATATATTTTACGAAATTTTCGTAGAAAAAAAATCGTTATTGAGAAGACCGCGACTAATGAATTTTAAATAGATTTCTTCAAATGAGCGTGAACTAGAATCACTAAAAGCCATAGACGGGGCCAGTTTCAAATTTTGTATGTTTAAACATAAACAGGGTGACGCATTTCCACGGAAAAGCTCAATATATCCGTTATTGTATAATATGAGAAAAAATTATACATGTTAATTATAGGGTTTCTCGAGCTGCATCTTATAAATTTATTTTGACAATTACAGTGTGGCCCACAAGTTTTTGGCGATACACACTTTCTTTGTTTAATAGAAAACCCCTTGGGCTATTACGTTTTTGTATTTTTCATCGAATTATAATGCATGTTTGTAAGGAAAAAATTGATATCGTTCATCGTTTTTGACTTATATCAATTGTTTTGCAATTTTTCATGTTTTTGGGACATCTCCCAACCAAATATCAATTGGTGATACGTTTTACCAATAGATAGCGGAGCCCCATGGACATGACGCATTGAGAGAGCCTTTTGTTTGTATTACTCCTCGAAAAAAATCGAGCTGCCATATACAGGCACTCTTAAATAGTGGCTGAACTTGAAAAGTTTTCGCAGAAATGTTTTTAGTGTCTCCGTAAAAATCATTTTTTGTAAGATTTTTGTGTTATGTTGGTAATTAATAATAAATGTTTAGTACGTGATTGTAAAAAAAATGTCGTATTTTTGTGACAACTTTACTGAGGAAATTTCTGTAAAAAGGGTGAATTTTAGTAAAAAGTAATTTTTGCAAATTTTCATTTTTTTCAACTTTTTTCCTAAAGCTGTTTGTGGATAATTATATCTTGGCGGGTGTGTAAATAGCTCGAAGAGGTCCGTTGGCCAGGAAAATCGGACCAGTCTTTTCTGGAACCTTTTTAAGTTTACATTTTGTCGGCAAATGCTTGTACTTTTTGAAACAACAAAGCTATTTTAATGAACTATGGTACATTATTAGTACTCAATAGCTTATACTGCCAACCAAATATCATCCTTTTAAAAACAAGACATATTTGCCTTTAAAAATATTTTAAGGAAAATTCGCTACCATAACGCACTTGCTGCGTTCAGACATTTTATATTTCACCTAAAAAATTAAAATGTATGTCTACGTTTATTGTAATTAATATTATGTGTGGGTGTGTGTGTTTTGTTTCTTTAACGTCGGCCTATTTCCGCGACTATGGCCAATCACCGGCGCCAGGGAGCAGTTTTACCTCACTATCCTGGAAATTTTGCCGAACCCCTGCCTTTCTGTAAGGAGGGTAGGGATCCTTAACGTGCCCAACATCGCATGGGCACGGGACCGGCGGTTTTACGGCTCCTCCGAAGGGCGGAACATGCAGACCTTCTACTTGCTCAAATACAATGCCAGAACCTCGGTTGATGTTAATGTTACAGTTTGTCCTAAAAACGTGAAAGGAGAACCCTGGGATCGAACCCCGTACCTTTTCGTTCAGAGGCACACGTTCTTACCTCTGAATCACCGAGGCTCTTGTATTAATATTATGTTAGCTGTGTCTGTGATTTCCAGGCCCCTATTGTTTGTAACATTTTTTTAAATGTTTATTGGGAAACTTTTCCCATATCTTTCCAATAAATAAATATAACCTACAGGCTATGTGAAAGTACACTTGGAGAACACTCAAATCACCACAACACATATTTCAGAGACCTTACGATCGTTTCGTTGACAATGTCAACCTCTTCAGAGGAAGAAAATTCTAGAATTGTCAACGAAACGATCGTAAGGTCTCTGAAATATGTGTTGTGGTGATTTGGGTGTTCTCCAAGTGTACTTATAACCTACAGGGTTTTAATTTTGTCTTCATTTATGAAAAAAAAAACCCGCTTCTTTTCAACATACACCATGAATGCACTCTGAATGTCAACATTCGCCGGTGTAAGTTAGAAATAATGACCGATATTTCGGACATACGCCAAACAACTCAAAGAATGTTGACATTCACCAGTGTATCTCGACATTCACCAGACTTCGATCTTTCACAGTAATTATAAAAGTACAAGTACTACACTTATCTTAGTGATGCGGCGTATAATTAATTTAGCAAAGAAATAATAATAATAAATCTAAAACAATGAAGAGAATGTATTAAACTGTCGTTTTCTTGTGAACTAAAACCAATTAACTATAAGCTGCACACCTCAGACTAGCAATTTATTTATTTCTAGACTAGTTTTCCTAGAAAGAAGATTGTCTGTTATTGCACATCGTTTGACCCGAAGAACTGCTTTGACGTCACAATCATCTCCCTTCTCCGAATACCCGCCAAGATCCTGTCCATTTTCTTCTAGGAATCCTGTGAATCACAGTCACAGTATGCCATACATGGATTAGCAATTCAGTGACCTCTTCATTATGTTATTGAATAAATCGGTGCATACAAGAATAACAAAGAGTTGACAACAAACTGTGTAAATATTGATTGTCTTCCGGCTACTTTTCATGCATCATGTTGTTTAGGTAATTTTTCATAATTGAAATATCCAGTTATTACATGAAACATGATATAATTGTGTGAACGCAAATCGTGTTGTGATATAACAAATAAGAACGGAAACAGTTTCCAATATAATGATTGCTGGTGTAATTTTTATTTATTTTAATTAGCTAACGTGTCATACGCATTATTGCTTATTAACTCGAAAGTTTTTTCTTATAATTACTGTGATAAATCTCTATACTTTAATAGAAAACGGCGACCGGTGGGAGTTACAATTCTTTTAATCAAAGACTTTCTCACACCTTATAATATTAATTGATTTGTTTGAGTTATTAACTTTTACACAATATATACAAAACCCAGGAACATAACACATTAGATGAGTAGTTTAAAAAATTATATTCTCTTCTTTTGGCGAATTTTTATTTAAAAAAAATATTTAAAAAAATCGCTAATAGAGAGGTATCGATTGTGGGATTTTTCAAAATCTTTTCAAATGAGCGCGAATTTGGACCCCTATAACCCGGAACCAAGGTCCGTTAAAATGTTTGTATGAAGACTAGGGTTGAACACACTGAGACCTCACAGATGATCTCCGGCGAGATTTGGGGAGTAGGCAGATCGACGCCCCGTAATCGAGCTACAACAACCCAACCTACGTTTGTCCACCGCTCTAAGGAGTAGGCAGATTGAGGCCTTAGAGTGTCCTTACATATTTCCTTTACCCACCTTTGTCCACCACTCTAAGGAGTAGGCAGATTGAGGCCTTAGAGTGTCCTTACATATTTCCTTTACCTCTTGAAAATGGCTCCAAAACAGGAGCCGAAACGTCGAGTTTTCATAAATTCTGGACGCGGTTCAACCCGAGAACCAATCATGTCTCATATATATATATATATATATATATATATATATATATATATATATATATATATATAGGGTGCTACAGATTCGAGGCTCACCATGGGTATCTTCTAAACGATAAGAGATACAGGGTGGGTTAAATTGGGGAAAATATGCGAAATTATGGGCCTTGTAGCATGCGCTCATTTCCGAATACTTCCGAAGATATACGAAAAAACCGAAAAATGTAAATTCCGTTTTTATTTTTTTCTGAAGTTATTTAAAACGATATAAAAAAAAACGAAAGGCACTTTTTCATTGACACTTTTTCTACTCTACAAGATGTAGTGAACAGATTCTCAGTACAACGTTTCGTTTGGAAGAAAACATCCACTTTGTTTTTTTCATATGGACGTTAAAATAAGTACACCCTGTATTAGAAAGCATATTTCATTGCAAGTTGATGTATGGCACGATAGGTTCTTTATGTTGTTTTTTGCATTATTTAAATTTTCAACAATTTTCAATGCGTACGATGGAGACGAAAAAGTTACGATGGTTGTCAAGTCAGACATAATCAACACCATGATAAACAGTTAAGAGAACATGGTTCAAAGATACAGCCTTTTAGTTGTACGGACGGATGGATGGCGTACCTACTCTTATTAGTAATGGGTTTCCGTTTCTGTATGAAACCCTAAATATACAGTTGGTTCATTAATCTAATCTGCTCTTTATTTAAATTTGATAACTTACAATGGGTAGGCTTTGGACATGAAACACTAGTACAGCTGTCAAAACTTAAAATGCATAGAAACTCAACAATCAGACAGACGCCAGTTTTGCATCTCAATCACGTTTAATTGTTGTCATTAATTTTAAAATACTTTATTTGACGTTTTGAAAATCTTGATTACAATGCAGTTTTTTAATGAAGAGCAAAGCGGCATGTTAAGAGTTTTTGATTTGTGCCACAGAAATGCGGTTCGTGCTACAGATATGTATTTCCAACAATATCCCGGGCGAAGTCAACCACATGGAACTTATTTTGCTAGACTGGATAAACACTTAAGAGAACATGATGCATTTGGTATGCCTCAAAAACAATATGGAAGCAAAGTAACTAATGAAGAAGTGACTGCAATAATTACATGTACATGTAAATAAAAGTAAATTTCTCATAGTTGCGCCGATTTCAATTTTAATGTTTATTGTCAGGTAACTGCAAATCCATCCGCATCAACGCGACCTGTAGTGGCAGACGCAAGTATCCCTTCTACTAACAATATCAAGTGTTGGCGAATTTTGAGGAAGCAAGGTTATAGACCGTATAAAATTTGAATTTCTCAAACATTGCATCCCGGTGATAGTGAGAGGCGACTCGCATTTTGTCGTTGGTTGATGGAGAATGTAGAGGCCAATAATAACTTCCTAGGTCAAATAGTCTGGTCCGATGAGTCTAGATTTTCAAATGTTGGCATTTTCAACAGGAATAACGACCATGTGTAGAGCTTGGAGAACCCGAGAGGCCACAGACAAGCCAGACCACAAGTTAGGTTTGGTGTCAATGAGTGGGCTGGGTTGATAGGTGACAGATTGCTGGGCCCGCATCTTTTTGAAGGAGATCTAACGTTTAAACGGTTCTTGGAGTTTTTAACTAACGAGTTTCAAGATTTCCTAATGGAGATTCCGTTGGCCACATTACCGAATCTGTGGTATCAACTCCCCCACATAATGGGAGAAATGTCAAACAATATTTGGATAGGGAGTTTACTAACAGGTGGATTGGAAATGTAAGCAGTGTAAGGTGGCCAGCGAGATCTCCAGACCTACCAACCTTAGATTTCTTTCTCTGGGGAGCTCTCAAAGACATAGCTTACAAAATCGGATTATTAGTGCATGTAGATCCATCAACAGAAGATAAATTCAGTGATCTATTGAAAAGTTGGGGAGAAGAGCACGCAAATGTATCCAAGTAAACGGCAATTTATTTGAGCATTTGCCTCATTAACACCTAAGCTTAAGATATTATTGATTTAGTTGCAGACGTTTCTTCATTACGTACTTTGCTTCCATATTGTATTCGAAGCTTTTTGAATGAACTATGTTCTCTTAAGTGTTTATCCAGTCTAGCAAAATCAGTTCTATGTGGTTGACTTCGCTGGGGATATAGTTGGAAATACAGATATGTAGCACCAACCGCATTTCTGTGGCACAAATAAAAAAACTCTTAATATGTAACTTAGCTCTTCATTTCAAAACTGCATTGTAATCAAGATTATCAAAACGTCAAATAAACTATTTTATTAATAATGATTTTAATTAAACGTGATTGAGATGCAAAACTGGCGTCTGTCTGATTGTTGCTTTTCTATGCATTTTGAATTTTGACACCTGTACTAGTGTTTCATGTCTATAGCCCACCCATTGTAAATGATCAAATTTGAATATAGCGCAGATTAGAGTAATGGACCGTATTTTTTGGGTTTCATACAAAAGCGGAAACCCATTACTAACAAGAGCAGGTACGCCATCCGTCCGTATGTCCTACAATTAAAGGGCTGTATCTTTGAACCATGTTCTCTTAACTGTTTATCATGGTGTCTTTGAACCATGTTCTCTTAACTATTTATCATGGTGTTGATTATGTCTGACTTGACAATCATCGTAACTTTTTCGTCTCCATCGCCTGCTACGCATTGAAAATTGTTGAAAATTTAAATAATGCAAAAAACAACATAAGGAACCTATTGTGATATACATAATTGAATTTGCAATGAAATATGATTTCTAATACATGGTGTACTTATTTTAACGGCCATATGAAAAAACAAAGTTGATGATGTTTTCCTCGAAACGAAACATTGTACTGAGAATCTGTTCACTACATCTTGCAGAGTGGAAAAAGTGGCAATATATAAGTGCCATTTGTTTTTTTATATCGTTTGAAATAACTTCAGAAAAAAATAAAAACGGAATTTACATTTTTCGGTTTTTTCGTATATCTTCGGAAGTATTGGGAAATTAGCAAATTTTAAGATGGCATACTACAAGACCCATAATTGCGCATATTTTCCCCAATTTAACCCACCCTAAATCTCTTACGGTTTAGAAGATACCCATGGTGAGCCTCGAATCTCTAGCACCCTATAGAAATATATAGGCATATATATATATACATATATATATATATATATATATATATATATATATATATATATATATATATATATATATATATATATATATATATATATACAATTTATTTATGTGTGTGTGTTTGTATCCAACCGATAACTCAAAAAATACTTCACTGATTTGGAGCAAATTTGAGAATTACCCTTATTTGGTTAATGGCCTGGATGAGTTCGTTCATCAAATCTAAATCTTATCGGCCAATTTTTCTTAAAAAATTAGAAAATATTTTTTTAACTCTCAAATCGTTTAAGTTATTTAAACAAAAATTTACAACTTAAAAAGATAATAGACAGACGGGGCTATGTACCAATTTTCAAGCCGTTTGATCATCAGCTTTTCTATAATCTTTAGCATCCAGACTTCGAAGGCATGTTCAAGATTAAAAAATACAGCTATTGTATTTTGTTTACAAATAAAAGCTTTTAAAACTTCGCTAACAAATTATCTGTGGTACTCCGGTTTGCTCTAAAGCTGCATTGAGTTGTGCTTAAAAGGTTATAATTTTCGACGTACCATAATATCAAACAGAAATTGACTAGTTTCTCCATTAGCTTACATAAGCAGCAAGTTAAAGATATTGGGCGATAACTATTGGGTTCGATTTTGGATTTTCCTGACTTAAGAAATGCTAAGATCGTTGATATTCGCCAAATTTTCGGAAAACGTTGGTTAGTCCAAATGAAGCTAAACAGCTCAAGAAGTCTGTTGATTGCATTGTCTGGCAAATGTTTTAGGAAATAATTAGGGATGTCGTCTGGACCAGCTGCAGTATCCTTGACGCTATTAATACTTTATGTTAATTCTCTTTTAGCAAAAAGTTTGTCAAATGGTGCTTCCATGTGTTTATTTGAAGTCTTTTACGTGGATTCTTTTAGTTTTTTTTTGGCGATGAAACTTTCTCGACTGTTAGTGTTGCTAAAATATTTTTGAAATGTGGAGCCAAGAACATTAACAATTTCATGCGGTTCTCATACTAATTTGCCGTCTAATTTTTTTAGAGCACTGACAGTGTGAAAATTTTAATAACCTTTTATAGATTTTATCTTGTGCCAGACCTGGGACCGAGGTATATCCTTATTTATAGACGATTCGTATGTTTGCCAAGACTCTTTCTCAGCCAATTTTACTGTGCGATGCGCTATTGCTCGTAAACGTTTTGATTCTATAAGATGTTCTATAGTTCTATGTTTGCGTTATTTGTTTAGAGCGTTTTTACTTTTTTTGATTGCTTCCTCGCAGCGACTATTCCACCAAGGAATACGGTATTTTTTTAGTATATCCAATAACTTGCTTACCTATATGAGTTTCTCCTGCAATAATAAAATATTGTTAAATTTTTTAATGGCGTATTGATATCTGTTATAGTTTCCACTGTAACAAAATTTGCTTCAATATATTCTCTAAAAGCACACCAATATAGTGACTTAATTTTCCATTAAGAAGTGGATCATTGTGTGTAATCATATTTGGGTAAAAACCGAGTTAAAATTAGTAAATGATAGCTGCTATATAGATCTTCACAAACAGTCAATTCATGTGAGTGCACAAGAGAAGAATTGCGGAGAGTAAGATCCATGCAACTTTCACTGCCGTTAGCTAAACAGAAATGTGTAGGTGTTCCTGTATTAAGTAAAACGGAGTCTGTTGTGTTTATTAGTTTTTCAATTATTTTACCTCTTGCACCAGTCTTGTTTGAACCCCAGATAATATTATGACCATTACTCCCCCTGCGTAATAAAGGGTTTTGGTAATTTTTGAACTAAAGATAATAGTTCATGATATTGAAGATCATTACTTCTTGTCAGGTATAAATTACAAATTGTCATAACTTCCGGCAAAAGCACTCGAACTGCCACTGCATCTATATCTAACTGCAAATCAATATTTTCTGCATGTAATGATTTATCAACCAAAATGAAAAACATTGTGTGAGGTACGACAGGGACGTCATCTCGGTGCGGGACCAGGTAGTATGTTGTCACGACAGCTCTAGTTTACACAAAATTTTATAGATAGAGCCTGTGTACAATATACAACCAACTAACAATTTTGTAAATTGTCAGCCTTGGACCATTTCCTTCCTAATACGGGGACAATCTGTGCGTCCAAAAGCGCAAAATTTTTGCATGTGAATGTATACTAATAAATAAAACATTTAATGAAAGTGATTCAATTTGTTTAAAAGCAGGCTAGAATGACGTTTTATTATGTATAAATGTTAAGCTTCCCATTCTTCACGTTCGCGGTATTTAAAATTAAAAGCTATATATATATATATATATATATATATATATATATATATATATATATATATATATATATATATATATATATCTCCTAGTTTAATCTGACCACACGTAGCTTTTTGTCACAGAGAAGCGTGTATGCTTTGCACATCGTATAACCTCGAAATCGACTCCGCTGATGATAACTGCTAATACCTTATTAGAATCTTATAATATAAAACAACTGGGCATTATTTGTGCATTTTTTTTACAAAATAACTACATGAAAGTCATTTTCAACAGATTTTGGTGCATTTTCTTACCCAGAATTTATTTTGTTTTATCAAATCTAAGAGAAGACCCTAAAAATGACTTAAATTTACAAAATAATGAAATATTTTTATTAAGAGGCAAAAGTAATATAAAACAATATAATATATTTACATCAAGAATTAAACGCAGAATTCAAATATGCCATAAAATACAGCGTGTTTTATTTGAAAAAGTCAAGTTACGGTTGTTTGAAGTTTATAAAAAATAATATTGTTTTAGGAGCAGCCTGTATAATTTCAAAAACTGTTGACTGCTTCAGATGAAGCAATTCTATAGCATTAGGACCCAAGAAAATTGTAGCTGAAGAGATAAGTCTCAATTAACAATAACAGTTTTCTTAAACGTCTTGAGATGTCAATTTAGAGATAAATGCCAACTATGGTACACAAAGCATATTAAAATTTAACAGCGAATCTAAAAATGTAATATTAATATAGGGTGTTCTATTTGTAATATTTCAGATTTCAAATTAAAGTAGTTCCTGATATACGGCTACCAGTCCAAGTTCGCAGGACACCCTGTATGCATGTATCCGAGCGACAACTCAAAAAATACCAAATGGATTTTAACGAAACTTGTCACATATGTTAATTTTGTTGAGACCGCGGACGAGTTCGTTATCCAGCCCGGTCGGACCAGTTTTTCTAAAAAGGAAAAAAATGATTTTTCTAAAAAAAAATGTATTTAAAAAGTAACTTATTTTGATGAAATTTTGTAGGTATATTGCCCTGAAAAACACCTTACATTGTACCAAAATTAAAATGTTTAGGCTTATAGAAAATTGAGTTATTCCAATTTGAAGCATTTGATGAAAATTCGCTACCATAACGCATTGCGTCTCGAATTTTTTCTTTTTGGCTATGTTCATCCGTTGGCGGTTATCGTATTCTGTATTTTCCTAAATTTTACACTTGAATTGTTTTCAGTTTCTGGCGTTTTAGGCAGGAGTTTATTCTCCTGTCCCTTATTTTGGATGGAATATGATTAGATAAGGCATATAGTATTTTCGTGTGGTGATAATTTATTATTTCTAAGCGTCCACATATTTGGAACTGTTCTATTCGAAGTTATGCTGATGACACGCAGTTATATTTAGACCGATTAATCCCATACTAGTATTTCTAGATAGATTATAAGTGCAACTCTTAAGCAAATAAGTGTGTATTCATCCCTTCACAATCTTAAATTAAATCTCTGTAAGCTGCTGGATCTCGTGGACCTTTGGTTAGCGAACCTAATTGGGACCTTTATTTGATGCTGGATACTTGTTGTGAGAAACTTAAAGAGCCTTGGCATATACATAGACTTAAAATCAAAATTTAGAGATCCCTGAACTCTATTTTCAGAAACTTATATCAGTTACTGTCGCTTTGTATACGGCAAATTCTTGTGTCTTAGGGACCAGCACCTAAAACAGAAGGTGTAGAATTGTTGCTGTAAACGCGTTTTTAACTTGTGTGAATATGATCATGTAATGTCAAAAGTAAAGAAGTTGGGGTGGTTTAGAACAGTCGATAGTAGACTGTCACATTTTGACGCATTCACTCATGGTGTCGTGTTTAGTTTTACTCCAATTTACCTCAAAATAACTTTGTAGGGAGGGTTTTGCAGCACAGTGTTAAGATAAGCCATTTAGATGCATTAGCGATTCCCAGGCACTCGCCATCTTTGTTTTGGATATTTTTCCCTTATAGCTCTGTGAAACTGTACAGTTCGTCTGAAACACGGATGGAAGCCTTCAGTTTAGATCTAAATCTATTTGTTAGCACCTAAAGTTGATTGATTGAGATATGTTTTTATTTCTAAACGTCGTCTAAAGTAGTTGATTAATTTGACTTTTAACTTGTATTTGACTGCTTCAAAGTATTATCTTTGTGAGACACGCGTTTTAAATGTGTAAAAGCTGTTTTAATTCCTGACACTCTGTCAGTTGGTTTTGCATGGCCGTTCAGGTATAATTTTTGATGTTTGACATTAGCTTCTGTTAGGCCTTTATGCTTTCTGTAGCTGCTGTGTAATGCTGGCATGTAAGACCTAGCAAAAACATAGTTTCTAACAACCACCTTTTTTTAATTCTAGGTCTTTACCCACTGAAGATAGTTCAGATGAACCGAAACGCGTGGGGTTAATAACAAATACATTGTCTGGTAGAAAAAGCCTATAATTATCATTCCATTTAGATAATTTTCTTTAAAAAAAATTCACTAATAAGGAGATGGCAACTTTATAATTCTGAACAAATGTCGTAAAATGAGCGCGATCTAGCACCCCTGGAACCTAACTCCGAGGTCGGTTTCAGACTATATGTTTATACAATTACGTGTTACACCGATAACATAAAAAAACCCTGGACGCAGCAAGTGCGTTATGGTACTGAATTTTCATAGAAATGATCTGGCACAAAATATTTTATTATAACTTTTTTTTTCTTGTAACATAGAAATCTTAATTTTGATGTATAGTTTACTTTTTATATCGTAAACCTACCTACCAAATTTGGTTATCATAGATTTTTTATTTTTTAAGAAAAAATTTTTTTCAAATGAAAACTGAAACTTTTTCCGGAAAAGCTCGTCCGATTTTTCTGATTAACGAACTTATCAAAGCCATTTACAAAAAGAAGGTACATGCCAAATTTTATCAAAATCAGCTTATTATTCTCTGAGATAAAATTTTTTTAGAATGAAAATTCAAAATTTTCCCGGAGAACCTCGTCCGATTTTCCTGACTAACAAACTTGTCAAAGTTATTTACAAAAGGAAGGTACATGCCCAATTTTATTAAAATCGGCCCATTATTTTTTAAGATAAAAATTTTTTTCGAATGAAAACTCAAAATTTTCCCGGGAAACCTCGTCGGATTTTTCTGACTAACTAACTTATCCAAGCCATTTACAAAAGAAAGGTACATGCTAAATTTTATCAAAATCGGGCCATTATTTTTTGAGTTATCGGTGTGATACATATATATATATATATATATATATATATATATATATATATATATATATATATATATATATATATATATATATATATATATATATATATATATATATATATATATATATATATATATATATATATATATATATAAACATATAAAAATTGAAACTGACCCAGGATATGGGTTCTAGGGGTCCTAGTTCGCGCTCATTTGCAAAAATTTTTTCAAAATTCAAAAGTCGGGATCTCCCCATTAGTGAATTTTTCCTACAAAAATTCACTAAAATAATAAGCCGATTTTGATAAAATTTGGTAAGTACCTTCCTTCCGCAAGTGGCGTGGATCACTTCGTTAGCCAGGAAAATCGGACTAGTTTTTCCCGTAAAATTTTGTGTTTTCTTTTGGAAAACTTTTTTTTTTTCGGAAGTAACAAAGCTATGGCAACCAATTTTGGATCTCTACGTTAAAAAAAAACAAAAGTTATAAGCTTTTAAAGAAAATATAGTTTTTCTTCTCAAAACGTCAAAGTCGCGATTCGAAAGTCTAAATTGACATGTAGATAAAAAACCTGAAATGAATACGGTCGTAAGAAGTTAGAAAGCCTAAGCTTCAGCTTCAATCGTTATTGTTCTTTATTTTATTAAAACATTTGCAGAAAATTAATTTGAAATAGATCCTTTATGTGATGCTTTGGCTGTAGTTTTAGTTATATAACTTATGTATTTAATTCTAATAACTGATCAGATTACGTTATTATTTAGCGTTTTTTTTCTTCAATCGGACAAAGTGTGAGTTTTTAATGGAGAAACGTTGTGGTGGTTTGGTGGCCAGGAAAGGTTGATAAGGACTTTCTACTTTCTATGGACTTCTGGAAGGTGAGTTTTTTACAGTTTGCATTTCCAGCACCTCAAATTTGCTTTAAGTTTCTTAACTGTATTGTGGAGTTGAAATCACAGCACTTGTTTGATGGTTGATGCATTAAAAGATTTCTCTGTGCATGTTTCTGAATGGTTTTTTTTTTTCAAAAAAAAGAACATTGCGCTAATGTGCAAATTTACCTACAAGTTATTAATATTAAACAAATGGAAACAACACCCGCCCCTTGAATAAGGTTATCTTCCCCATTTTAGCTTTAAATCACATTTCCTTCACCCGTTTCGCATTTGCTAACCTATGTTTAACACACTGCGTACAGAAAATACAGTAATATACTTAAAATTGTTATTTATAATTGAAGGAAAATAAAACTTGTTCTATGCAACGAAAAATTGACACAAAATAGAACAGTTTTTAGATTATAAAAACTCTGGACGCAGCAAGTGCGTTATGGTAGTGAATTTTCATAAAAATGTTTTTATTGCAAATATGCGTGTTTTCTTTTTAAGAAAGCAGGCGTCAATTTTGGTTACCAGTATAACCTATATAGTAAAAATAACTTTATTGTGTGAAAATGTACAGAAATTTCCAAAAGTAAAGTGTTTCCGGAAAAACTCGTTTCTTGGTCAACCTTATAGGTTAATAGCAAATTGGGCTATTCAAATATGAAGCATTTGATCAAAATTCGCTACCATAACGCACTTGCTGCCTCCAGAATTTCTTTTCTTACAAACATGCATTATATTTCGATGGAAAATGCAAAACTACAATAACATAAGGCGTGTTCGATTAAAAAAAAAAAACAGAAAATTTGTAACACCAACGACTTATGGGCTACCCTGTGATTGTAAAAATATTTTTTAAGATGTAGCTCAAGACACCGTATAATTAATATATACAATTTTTTTTCATATCTTGTATAATAACGGATATATTGTGCTTTATTGATTTTTTACGAAAATTCGACAAAAATTATATACCATTAAACGATAAACTATTTAGCTAAGACTACTGTCAAGCATCAGAGAAAGGGTCTATTTGAAATGAATTTTCTGGAAACATTTTAGTAAAATGAAGGACAATGACGGTTGAAACTAAGACTTTAGGGTTTGCAAAACATCCTTCTTGAGACATTTGATTTCCATAGCCCGTATTAGATTTTAGTTATTTGCCTAAATTTTGCCGATTTTTACGTTTTAAATCGCAACTTTGACGTTTTGAGGAAAACCCCATTTTTTTTAAATGCCTATAACTTTTTTGTCTTTTGACCTACATAGCTAAATTTTGGTATAAAGATATAAACCCGCGCACTAAATTTGGTTGCCATGACTTTGTTAATTCCGGAGATATAAATTTTTTTCGAAAGAAAATACAAAATTTTCCGGGAAAACCTGGGCATATTTTCCTGGCTAACGAACTTATCCAAGCCATTTGCAAAAGGAATTTATTCACCAAATTTAATTAAAATCGGCCCATTATTTTTTGAGTTATCGGTGTGATACACATACATACATATATATATATATATATATATATATATATATATATATATATATATATATATATATATATATATATATATATATATATATATATATATATATATATATATATATATATTGTATATATATATATATATATATATATATATATATATATATATATATATATATATATATATATGTATATATATGTATATATTCTGTTATAATTGGCAGTACCAGTATTCAATTTTTTAGTTCGTAAAAAAGTAACTGAAAACGTAATCAAATCACTGAACTTACAAACGGGCTGTACTGATGATTTTTAGTCTGAATTTGGTAAAACTTTTGCAAAAAAAAACATTTCAAATAGACGTTATTTGTTATGCTAAAGCATGAGTTTACATTAGACTTAACACACGTTCCTTATAGCTACGTTATAATTAATGTATCGTATTCTCCTATAGCTTAGTTCGCCTGGCATTGATCGACGCTTGTCCAGTATTATTAACTCGGAGATGACGCTGGTTCAAACCAAAGTGTGTGAATTATCTTTTTTTTTAATGTTTTTTATTCCTTTTTTAACGTTTTAACGTTATATGATCAGATTATCTAACTGCACTGAATCCTTGGCGAATTTTTATCAAAATAATTCATTAATGAGATAGGAACTCTGAAGACTTAATTCAAATTTTATTAGCAGATCAGGTTGTTTTCGTTGCTCTAACTTGGTTAAACCATTCCATACCGAATACAGTCGGATGTACTTTTATAGTGGCTTCACAAGTGCTTGTTTTCTTTTTTGTAACCAGTTTCGATTTTTGCAGCATCGTCAGGAAAAAGAAAATTTTCTTTGTGGACTCGCAAAAGAACTCTCACGTCTGTATTTATAGATCAGATCGTATAAATTTTAATTTAATTCATTAGCGAATTTTCATGTACCAAATTTTATTCAAATAGCAGATTTGTTTAAACTTTTTAACGAAAATCCAGTCAATTCAATAGCACGAAATAATCCATGGCTGCTTTCAACATCGACACAATCGGTTGGGCGTATTCACGGACACAACAATAGGCCTTGAAGTACGTCACCTGGTGTAACGTCATCCGGTGTTTCATCATCCGGTACTCAGGCAACTGATATTGCATCATACTGTGTTACATCATCGGGTATTTCATCATCCGGTATTGCATCATCCGAAATCGCATCATCATCCGGTATTGCATCATCGTTATTACATAATTTTTGGTGTATAGTTTATGTATATAAATCGGATAATGGTACCCATCCAGTTAGTTTAGCGACAGCTACTGATAAAGACAAATTCGTTGCTGAAATACGTATCTAGCGGATAACTCTATGAGGTTGGGTGTTCAGATCACGTCGGGGTCACCAATATGGAAGTTAGTTGCACTTGTTGATATTACCTGGGATGGTGATATTGAATCCATAGGTAAACACTTGATAATATACTTTATTATTTCACTAACAGAATAAATTATATGATACATTTAACTATAATACAATTACAACAGTACATGAGTTGAGTACATAGCAGATAACTGACCGAGCGTGGAGGACGTGTGTTCACTGTATCAGTTGGTAGAGAAGAGAGAGATCGCTCTGGTGTTTCTTCGTTGCTGTAGATCTTGACAGCTGGCTGTCGCAGAACATAACGTAACGTTTAACTGTCAAGAGTATTTATGCAGAAACGTAGAGTAGTGTTGACGGAAACACTGCGGTCGGAACCACCGCCACAAACTCTGTTATAATTTTTGTGTTTTTTTTTTTGGGTTATTCTGCTTTGGTTCCAGTTTCCAGCCACAGTGCCTAACCTCAGTCTTTTACTGTAGCAAAAACTTTATAAAGATAACATGTGTATAGAGTTTCATCAAACCAAATTTATTGTTTTCAGAGATACAGTTTTTTATACTGTCCGAGGGATTTTTCGTATTTGCAGAACGGAAACTAGATTTGACACGTATTTTATCTGACATCTAATAATGTACTTAGCATACAAATTGTAGTGTTGTATAAAAATAAGCACCTGATTGTGCACGTAATCGACACGATTTAGTTACATAATTATTAGCTTAAATAAAATGTCAAAAGGTCGTTGGAACTGTCGCAACCAATTCTTTAAAATTGTATGCTCTTTAAAATACTGCAGCTTGACAAATATCCTTTCAAACTCTCATTTTTCCAACCTCAACGTTTTTACATTTTTGTTTTTTGTTATGTGTTAACAGCAAATTTTGACGTTATCATATTTTTTTATACATAAAACATTTAAATCTAGTGCGCGCTCATTTGAAAAAACTTTTTGAAGTCTTGAAGCCAAGATCTCCATGATATAAGAAAATTATTTCTACAAAAATGGTGCAAATGTATTAATCTGCTACTTAAAATATGTTTTTCTTGCAACAGGTGAAGATACATCTAAATATAAACAAATTCGCTGCTGATTCAAAGTATTGATATGTTACATCCGGAAAGGGAAATCATATATTTCTATAAAGGTGGTGCGTGCCGGTGCTTGGGTTTTAAGCTTCGGTATAAGGATACCTATGTGACTCACCGCTTACATTATCAATTATTTTATTCATCATACACATGACACAGAGAGGAAAAACTTACCATGGTAGGCCTCCACAAAGTAACTTTTAAATAGTTTAGGTGAAATTTACCTCTCAACTGTTACTTTGTATTAAGTATAATTGCTTCTAGCAACACTAGGAATTTAAAGCAAAACAAACAAATATTATAATTAAAAAAATTAAAAGATCGTCCATAGGGAAAGCTAATTGACTAGGTATAGCAGTTTGCAAATTATAAATGATTAAAAATCTGATTTCTTAAGCTATTCCATTTATAATGAAATCCCAAATTTTAACTAATAATTTATAGAAAGGACCAAATTTTGCAGGAACAAGACGTGATTTTCAGGTTTTTTTTCAGATATTTCAGAAACCCTACAACTTTTGTCTAATTTAGCTGACTTCGTATCTCTTATAGCAACGGAAATCTCAATAGTCTCTCCTTAAATAGTGATAACCTGTATGTTATTTATATATATATATATATATATATATATATATATATATATATATATATATATATATATATATATATATAGTGTGTCCACGGATTGAGTGTGGGTAAGGTATAAGTGACAAAAAAAAAATCGAATTAGATTATGATATTCTGGGAATCGCTCCCGCTTTGTCTTAGACTAAGATGTTGAGAAAATGAACAAAATCAATTAATATACAGGGTGGTTTATAACTGATGTAATGAAATGTATTAAGAGTAAACTACCTTCGTTTATGAAGATACTGCAGAAAGTTATTAA
The DNA here is from genome assembly GCA_964006375.1 of Tillus elongatus. Classification (NCBI taxonomy): domain Eukaryota; kingdom Metazoa; phylum Arthropoda; class Insecta; order Coleoptera; family Cleridae; genus Tillus; species Tillus elongatus. Next base: position 66,425,726 of record OZ023265.1, read on the forward strand.
CAAAAATTGTTTAGAATTGAAATCTATGACAGGCTCTCAATTTTAAAACAGGTCAGCCTACTATGTTTTGTTTATCTGCGACTTTATTTAAATGACGTTCGACGGCTTCTGTGATTAGGTGTACTTTAAAAATTACTTTAAACTCTATTAAAAAAGTCTTTACCATAATTAAACTTGTGGTAGGTTTGCTTTCATCTCAACCAATAAAAAAAGTAAAGTAAACACACAATTGGACATTCGAAGCAATAACTGGCAAGTTGCATGGCTACTTGAGCTCTGCCTTGTTGTTCGTTTCCCGGGATACTACTTATTTGGAAAATTGAAACGTCAATTTTATTTGTCACGAACGGCAAGCTTCTGTATTTAAAATGTTAACAACAGAACAAAAAGTGTTTCTTGTGCAGTGCTATGGTTTGGGTGAAGAGCATTCTTATCAGGGAGTGATAAGAAAATTCCTTGAAAGCTGGCCAAATTATTCGGTCTCTGCTACTGGTGCACAAAATCCGACCTAAATAAAGAAGACAATGCTGCAGCTGCATTAGCTATGGATTCTGTTAGGCGTTTTCCGAAATTATCATTAAGAAGAAGGGCATTGGCAATATTAGCAAATCGCATTTGCAACAAACAGCATACTTTCAGCATGACGGCCACCCAGCACATGCAACAGGAATCGCTCGAGAATGGTTAGATCTCGAATTTCCAGGGCGGTTAATTGGGCGATATGGGCCAATACCTTGGCCTCCCAGAAGTCCCGATCTTACCTTATTGGACTTTTCTTTATGGGGCTATCTCAAACAGAAAGTCTATGCGGCTCCATTAAACAACGATCTTGATTTGTTGAAACTGAGGTTGAGGGAGGCAATCCACGGTATTCCAATTCAACATATTCAAAATGCCTACAAAGCATTTACGGGCTGAGTTATGTGTATCGGTTGGTAGCAGCACATTTGAATAATTTCTTTATTTATCGTTGTTCGTTTTGATTTTTGTTAGCAATTAGCGTTTTGTATTTTACTAATAAATTATTATTTAACATTGCATGGTTACTTACTTTGCGCACCTGCGTTCAGAAAACCACAGGTAAAAGGCTCCATGTTGATAGGGAAAAATGATTTACTTAAAAATTCAAAGTAGAGTGATCTGGCTGAAAATTGAAAGTCTGTCATAAATTTTAATTCTAAACAAGTTTTGTTAATAACTTTTTGCGGTATCTTTACAAACGAAGGTAGTTTACTCTTAACACATTTAATTAAATCAGTTCTAAACCACCCTGTATATTAATTCATTTTGTCCATTTCCTTAACATATTAGTTTAAGACAAAGCTGGAGCATTTCCAAGAATATCATAATCTAATTCAAAAATTTTTTGTCACTTATACCTTACCCACACTCAATCCGTGGACACACTATATATATATATATATATATATATATATATATATATATATATATATATATATATATATATACATATATAGGCTATCCTGCAAACTCGGACCGTTAGCCGTATATCAGGAAATACTCTGATTTGAAATCTGTAAATTTCTAGAAGTGAGTTTTCTATTATTACTGTTTAAAGAATATAGTTATAGGTTTAGATGGCTTTCGGTTGTACCGGAAGTAAAAATCAACTTTCTTCCGTGATTTGCAAGTCGCTAAGTTTCAGCTTCAACCTTAAATGTCCTTCATTTTACTAAAATGTTTTTGCAAAATTCCTTTCAAATAGACCCTTTCACTGATACTTTAGAAGTTGTTTTGTTAAAGAGTTTATGGTTTAATTGTCTATAATTTTTACAAAATTTTCGTAGAAAAAATTGCTAATGAGGAAACCGGGACTTTTCTATTTTAAAAATATTTTTTCAAATGAGCGCAAACTAGGTCCCCTAGGACCAATACCACCTATGCTATAGGTGGTATTGCTAGGACCCATATCCGGGATTGATTTCAGCTTTTATCTGTTTACATATATAAAGGGTGACGCATTGCTGCGGCAAAGCTCAATATTGCTTATACAAGATACAAGAAACAATTGTATACGTTAATTATATGGTATCTTGAGCTGCATCTCATAAAAGTTATTTAGACAATCATAGGTAGCCCATAAGTCGTTTGCGTTACAAATTTTCTTTTTGTAACCGAACGCCTCTTATACTATTGCATTTTTGCATTTTTAACCGAACTATAATGCAGGCTTGTTTTCGAGTGACTTCAATTGGTTTGTAACTTTTCACATTTTTGGCCCATATCAAAAATTGTGATACGGCGTTTTTTCCACGGGTCGGTGCTCTCTCTGTCGGCGGACACCTTGGCGCGCTAACTGGCTTTCGCCAGAGGTGATGTTAAAAGTCCTGGTGTGGATGAGGTCTTAGATGTTGTGTTTATTAGTGGGTTTACTTCAGAGAGACGACAGCAGCGAAGATTCGCATAAATAAGCCCATCTTTCTAGATAGCGACCGGGAAACGTCACCGTCCACCTCTGGAGGTGTCGGAGGGGCGACCTGGTGGAGCCGGGGCTTGTATTCTGAAGCTGTGGTCTTCCTGGGAGCGTGGGGGCACTAGCAAAGCGGCTGACTGCGAGTTGTTCTAAACCCCGTGGCGGTTTAGTCAGGGCCAGAGCACCCAAAGCGGTCTCCCGTGGAGCAACCCCTGCGGTCTCGGTGACCGGCTGCAGTAAGGGTACTTCGGTCTGCGGTAGATTTCTAACAGTGTTTGTAATCGAAACAGTCCGGCAATACTCGGCCTTTTGGTCGTTCTGGGGGGACAGGGCGCTTAGTGATTTTCCGTCTCCGTAGGTAAGGTTTGTCCAGAGATTTTAATGCCTTCTGTATGGGGTAATTGCCCCCGAGAATATCTGTTTGCCTTGCGTGACTGTCAGACTGCGGATAGGAAGTAACCTTCAGGACCGTAGTGTGCAAAAACCTTGTCCCGCGGGAACGACCGTTTCGCTCCGTGGAATTCACCGAAGGTTCGGAGAAGCTGGGGTTGCGTTCCCGGGCTGGAGTCATGGAAATCGGAGTCCATTCATATGGCGCATTCAAAGAGGGCGCTCTCAAATAGTGACTGAATTAAACCAATCAAACTGTAGTAACTCAATCATTTCAAATAGAACAGCCTATATTTTGGGTTTCAGTAGTGAAGGGCAATAAATGTTTAATAAGTTATTTAAACGTTTAAAATTAAAATGTTTTCGGATCTTATAAAAAAAAATAGTTTGTAAATTTTCATGTTAAATTTTTTTTTGGGAGTATTGTCGAGAAGCTTATTTGATGAAATATGGTACCTACATTAATTCTACTATAAAGGATATGCTGGCAACCAAATTTGATGCCTGCTTTCATTAAAACAGAAACGTATTTGCTATTAAAACATTTTAATGAAAATTCACTACCAAAACGCACTTTCTGAGTCCAGACTTTTTAAATTTACATCACTTTTTCAGATCTGACCCCGTTTTCTTAAATTTAATAAAATAAATCGGCGCGGGATGATGCATTTACTCTGGAAAAATACGTTTACTTCAATATTTTTTACCAATGGTAAATTAAAAAACTCGGGACGCAGCAAGTGCGTTATGGTAGTGAATTTTTATTAAATGCTTCAAATTTAAATTACTCAATTTTCTATAAACTTAGAGAGTTTAATTTCAATACGTAGTAAGGTTTTTCCTAAGGCAAGATATCCACAAAATTTCATTAAAATAACTTTGTAATTTTCGGAGAAAAAAATTTTTTTCGAAAGAAAATTTAAAATTTGAATAACTCAATTTTCTCTAAACTTAGAAAGTTGAATTTTGGTACGTAGTAAGGTTGAGGCAACATATATAGTAAATTTCATTGAAACAGCTTTGTTACTTTCGGAGAAAAAAAATTTTTTCGAAAGAAAACTCAAAATTTTTCCGGAAAACCCCGTCTGATTTTTCTGGATAACGAACTCATCCAAGCCATTAATAAAAGACAGGCACTTGCCAAGTTTCATCGAAATCGGTTAATTATTTTTTGAGTTATCATATATATATATATATATATATATATATATATATATATATATATATATATATATATATATATATATATATATATATAAACATATAAAAATTAAACCTATTTACAAATGAACTTTAATAAGATATTATGCTGTGACAATGCCTCTCTCAAGTACCCTAAAATATAATCAAAATGTGCACAGTTATATATGTTTTATTTCTTTTTCCCTTGTCTTAATACACTACATATTTTATGACAATCGATTTAATTTACTTATTTGATTTCATTAATAGTCGGTTAATAGTGACTTGGAATGAAGTAGACACCACATCTTCAAACATATTAAGAGAATATGAGTAAATCAACAGCAACTGGGAATGAAATCGGTCAGTCGCCCAGCCACGTGGTTAAAAAACACTGTTTGTATGAGTGGTTACAACTCTAGCTCTAAATAAAAGGACTGTAACAGCGGCAGAAGCAGAAGTCAATGGAAGGTTTGTGTATTCGGGAAGAAACTATTGACTATTAATAACACATGAGTCAATAAGAAAAGCATTGACTAACCAACAGCAACCACATACTTATGATTTAAACATAAATGTTTCAAATTTGAATAGCTCAATTTTCTGTAACCCTAGAAAGCTGAATTTTGGCACATAGTTAGGTATTTCCCAAAGCAATATGTAGACCAAATTTTATCGAAATTTTCGGGAAAAAAAATTTTTTTTGAAAGAAAACTCAAAATTTTCCCGGAAAACCTAGTCCGATTTTCCTGGTCAACGAACTCATCCAAGCCATTAATAAAAGAAAGGTCCTTGCCGAGTTTCATCTAAATCGGTTAATTATTTTTTGAGTTATCAGACGAATACATATATATATATATATATATATATATATATATATATATATATATATATATATATATATATATATATATATATATATATATATAAGCATATAAAAATTCAAACTGACCCCGGATATGGGTTCTAGGGGTCCTAATTCGCGCTCATTTGAAAGAATTTTTGCAAAGTCTCACCATCGATACCTCTCTATTAGTGAATTTTTTTAATAAAAATTCACTAAAAATGTGTGTGTTTTTTATTTCTTTAACGTCGGCCTATTTCCGCGACTATCACCGACGCCAGGGAGCAGATGTCAATTTTTGTCTTCAGATCGTCATTTTTGGAAACTATTAGAGATAAGTACCAACTATGGTACATAAAGTTATATTAAAATTTGACAGGGAATCTAAATATATATATATATATATATATATATATATATATATATATATATATATATATATATATAGGGCGTTCTATTTGAAATAAGAAAGTTGATGTTCACTTCCGGTGTAACCGGAAACGATCTAAAGCTATAACTATTTTCTTTAAACAGATGATTATTGAAAACATTCCTCTATTCAAATCAGTAGTTCCTGATACAGCCCAAGTTCGTAGGACACCTATATATATATATATATATATATATATATATATATATATATATATATATATATATATATATATATATATATATATATAAATAATGATAACTTAAAAAATACCGAACTGAATAAAACGTAGGTTGGCACATATCTTCATTTTCTTAAGATAGCGGACGAGTTCGTAAATCGGCTATAACGGAAATTTTGTCCTTAAAAAATTTTTCAAAAATATTTTTTAATACGGTATATTTTTGAGAGTATTAAAGTAATTGGAATGACACTTTACATGCAGCAATAAATGGTGTAATTAAACTTCTGTTTTTTTTTCAAATTAAAAATAAAATCTGAATGACATGAATTGAATTGACTTACATGGTTAAGGTCCAACGCCTGACAAAGACAGAGTAGACAGCAGGCATGTGTAGATTATTACGTACTTCAGGCATAAATCATGATCAAATAATAACACGGGTAAAACATGCTACCCGAACTAGCGATCGATAAATCTCTGCCACTAAAACCCGGACACCTATTAAATAGTTTGACAACAATTACGACGTAAGAGTGACATGTAATGAATAATACAAATGCAAGGACGTTATGTATTTCATTCATAAGTGCCATATTATAAGAATATGAGAAGATACGAACAAACGAAATAAATCTGCTCACGTCTCTATAAAAATGCTTTTGAAGCAGTTTTTTTAAATCTTCAGACTTGAGAAATAAGACGTCATCCAAGAACTAAACAGTCGAATCTGTTTCAGCGACTGGCGAAATATCAAAAATATAATTAATTCTGTAATTAGCTGTGTACTTACGTTTACTTTAGATTATAACATAACATTTCTGGCGGCAGCAAGTGGCCGTCTCTATAAGTACCACGTAAAAACAATTTATTAACTAGCATCTATGGCACAGTGATCTAATGCTCGCGTGACACGTCGGCGGCCGCGTCGATTCCCGCTCGATGCATGTAACATTTTGTTTAGTGTTAACTTTAATATTTGGTACAAACAATAGTGTCCAGATTTCATACGTGTCGACCAAGATCTCATTTTCCCTTACTACGTCTGGATAACTTTGTCACCGTTAAGTCTATAATTCTACATTTCAGCAGGCATTTTTTTATTGTTGATGCCTATTTGTGAATTTTATTACGAAAACTCACTAATCGAGAATTTGTTTCTAAAAATACTTTGGTTGTTGGACAAACCGTTTCGACTTCATTGACTAAAACGAACCATCCAGGCGATTAAAGAAAAAAAATTGCCACGTTTATAATTAGGCAGATATATCCATTTTTCACAAGTTAATTAAATGTTAATTTCTTGTGGAAAGTTTTTGTAACTTGAATGAAATTTGTAACGCAAGTTTCTTATAAAAAAATTTGATTTATAGCGTTATAAGAAATTGAGTATTTGCATTCAAAGTTTTTTCAAAATGAGCTACAACAAAAGGTGTAAATATTTTTTATATTTCTTATGATAATAGGAAGATATCGAAGGTAAACACTTTCGAAAAATTATTTGGAGGAGCGCGTATTAGTATCTATAAAACCAATCTTCAAGGTCTGTGTAACCTTAAAGTATTAATCTTAGTAATATGCCGTACCAATAGTGTACAATTATTATGAAAATTCACTACTATGACGCACTTGCGTTTTTAGTGAATTTTCGTAGATAAAATTCACTAATGGGGAGATCCCGACTTTTGAAAATTCCTCCAAACAAGCGCCAACTAGGACCCCTAAAACCGATATCCGGGGTCAGTTTCAATTTTTATATGTTATTGTGTCATACCGATAACTCAAAAAATAATACGCCGATTTTAATGAAATTTGGCAGGTCAGGTCAGGTCAAGTTTGGTAACCAGGAAAATCGGATCAGGATTTCCAAGAAAGTTTTGTGTTTTCCTTAAAAAAATTATCTCCGAAAATGACAAAACGATGGTAACCAAATTTTGTACGTAGGTTTACGTTATGAAAAGTAACTGCGTCTAGGCTTTTTAGTTTGTGACCACCGTAATTTTACTTGTAGATTTGTATGTCATTTTATATTTTTTTCACTTTTGTTAACTACCAAACTACCATTTTTTTTTTGACAGAAAAGTATGTTTATGTAAAATTATTACCACAATGCACTTGCTTTGTCAGGACTTTTTTGCTTATTAAGAAATGAGATAGGATGCAAACATCAACATTTAAAAAAAGTCTGGCATATTCTACATGCCACTGGTTATACGACAACACAAAAGCACATTTTAAAAAGTTTGTAGTGCTTTACTAGGAAAACATTGGCTCACTGGGTTAAATATCTTCTTTGAAGTTATATTAAATGTAAATATTATTATACGCAGTAAACATTCCATAGACATAACCTGAGTTTGTGGAAACTCCATATCTTCTGCGAAACAATAAAGCAGTGTTACATACAGGATTTGTAACTATTGGTTTTATTTGCTTGAACAGATAGAATTTCAGATGCAGAAAGTTGAGTAACCATGGTGATGACACCGCTATAACTGCCTTTTTAAAATGACAAAGGAGATTTTATTCGTTGCCACCCTAATGAGCAAAACTTCTAAGGCTCTTATCGAGTTGTGTAGAGACCAGACGTTCCGAAAAGTAAACCAAGCTTAGCTTCGAATAGGGGGAAATAATTGGCTAATAGCAAAGAAAACTGTGTGCCTTGGGAACTGAAATCTTCTTAGGTTAAATTCAGTTAAAAGCGTATAATTTATCACAGTTTATTTAATAGATTTGATATTCTTATTTTATATGTGTAACGAAGTAACTAAGGTACCCCGGGTAATAAATCTACTCAGATCAGCGTACGGTGAATACCTATATGCAACCTGCGCTGACTGATACTGTGATACGTACGAGTACTAAACATATGGCGACATAAGGCAACGGGTAGAAATCACGTGTAGAAGATGTGGTAATGTGTGCTTATTAGTCCTTTTGAATGATTTTATTTGCCTCTAAAATCGGTTTCGGGTCAAAGGGTATTCAGTCTTTGAGTTTATTAGTGAATTTTCTTTAAAAAATTCACTAATGAGGAGATCCCGACTTTTGAATTTTGAAAAAATTTCTTCAAATGACCGCAAGTTAGACCCCCTAGAACCCATATCCAGGGTCAGTTTCAGTTTTTATATGTTTATATATATATATATATATATATATATATATATATATATATATATATATATATATATATATATATATATATATATCACATCGATAACTCAAAAAATAAAAGTCCGATTTTGATCAAATTTGGCAATTAGTCCGGAAATCAGGAAAATCGGCCCAGGTTTTTCCGGAAAATTTTTCTTTCGAAAAAAATTTATATCTCTGGAAATAACAAAGTGATGGCAACCAAACTTGGTACGCTGGTTTCTATCATAAAGAGTATCCTATGTACCAAAATTCAGATCTCTATCTGAAGACAAAAAAGTTAGAGGTAAATTCATTTTTAATTATTTAAATCTGTAAAAATTTATTGATCAGAATGTGAGTGAAAAATACTATAAGAAATGACTAACAAGCCCCTAGATATGTGGCTAAGTCGTTGTTTTTCTTGATTTCGTTAAAATATAAGCAAAAAATCCATTGTAAATCAAAATGGTTTTATGTAAATTGTAAAACCTTAAACAATAGGATATTACTGCTGGTAAATGCATATAGTGCGTAGTTCAGTGGGCTAGGTGTACAGTGGTCACTTTACATCGTATAATCGATTCCCAGGTGACGAGTTCTAATCCTGGTTAGTGACTTTGCTTTTTATTATTTTTTTTTTAGTCTCATTTCACTTTACAGTTATCTAACCTGATTGTTGTTATTCCGGTGAATTTTTTAGCGACTTTTTGTATAACAAATAATTTGATAAAGAGGAGATGAAAGTCTTAAGACTTATTTCAATTTGAATAGCATACCTGGTTGTTTGTTCTTGCCCTAACTTAGTGAAACCGTTTCATATTTAATACAGTCGTAGACTCTTCCCGTGGCTTCACAAGTGCTTGTTTTAGGGAATTTTCTTTAAAAAAAATCACTAACGAGGAAATCCCGACTTTTGAATTTAAAAAAAATTTCTTCAAATGAGCGCGAACCAGGCCACCTAGAACTCAATCCAGGGTCAGTTTCAATTATATATATATATATATATATATATATATATATATATATATATATATATATATATATATATATATATATATATATATATGGTAAATAATTAACCAAAATTTATGTCTGTAAGTTTAAAGACAAAAAAGTTAGAGGCACTTAAAGAAAGAAAAAAAAAAGTAAAAAGTCGCGATTTGAAACGTCAAAATTAGCAACATTTACGCAAAGTACCTGAAAGAATTACGGATTATGTAAAGAGTGTTCTGCAAACCGTTAAGTTTCAGCTTAAACCATCATTGCCCTTCATTTTAAAAAAATATTTCCAGAAAATTAACACTTTCTCTGGTGCTTTGGAAGTGGTTTTAGTTAAATTTATGGTTTAACGGTCTATAATTTATAGCTAATTTTCATAGAAAAAATTCGCTATTGAGGAGACCGCGGCTTTTGAATTCTAAAAAGATTTCTTCAAATGAGCGCAAACTAGGCCCCCTAGAATCCATATCCGGGTTTACTTTCTGTTTACATACATACAGTGTGACGCATTTCTACGGTAAAGCTCAATATAATTGTTATTATACAAGAAATGAGAAAATTGTATACGTTACCTATAGGGTGTTTTCAGCTGCGTCTTATAAAATTATTCTGACAACTACAGGATGGCCCATAAGTCGTTGGTAATACCTATATTCTTTTTGAACATTCCTAATTGCGTTTTTGAATTTAAAAAAAATCGAGACGCAGTAAGTGCGCTCTAGCGGCGTATTTTCATTAAACGCTTTAAAATTCAATAACGCAATTTGCTATTAACCTTCGTTCGTCAGCTAGGAAATGAGTTTTCCCGGAAATGTTTTAAGTTTATTTTCAGAAAAGTTTTGTACATTTTCAAACAAGTTATGTTGGTAAAATATGGTACACTGTTCCTACTATATAGGCTATACCGGTAATCAAATTGACTCCTGCTTGCATTAAAGAGGCATATTTTCTATTAAAAACATTTTAAGAAAATTCACTTCCATAACGCACATGCTGCGTCCAGATTTTTTTTAATTTTATTTTTACAGAGATTTACACACAGGCCTCTAACTCAAACCGAACTACAACAAGAAATTGAAAAGATTAAGGATGGAGAGAAAGCAGTTATGAGTTAGTCATCAGCGGTAATGAAGTTAAGGGTTTTGTAAAGTAAATAAATACAGAGCCTCGGTGGTTCAGAAGTAAGACCGTGTGCCTCTGAACCGAAGGGTACTGGGTTCGATCCCAGGGTACTCCTTTCACTTTTTCAGTACATGCTGTACAATTAACATCAACCGAGGTTGTGGCATTGTATTTGAGCAAGAATGTCTGCACGTTCCGCCTTTCGGAGGGGGCGTAAAGCCATCGGTCTTGTGTCCATGCTATGTTGGGCACGTTAAAGATCCCTACCCTCCTTACATAAAGGCAGGGGTTCGGCAAAATTTCTAGGATACTGAACTGAATAAAACGAAGGTTGGCACAATTCTTCATTTTCTTAATATCGCGGACGAGTTCGTAAATGGGCTATAACGAAAATTTTTTCCCTAATAAAATTTTCAAAAAGTATTTTTAATACGGTATATTTTTGAGAGTATTAGAATAATTGGAATGACACTTTACATGCAGCAATGAATGGTGTAAATAAACTTCTGTTTTTTTTTCAAATTAAAAATAAAATCTGAATGACATGAATTGAATTGACTTACATGGTTAAGGTCCAACGTCTGACAAAGACAGAGTAGTCAGCAGGCATGCGTAGATTGATACGTAATTCAGGTACTGGGTTCGATCCCAGGGTACTCCTTTCACTTTTTCAGTACATGCTGTACAATTAACATTAACTGAGGTTGTGTCATTGTATTTGAGCAAATTGAATATCTGCACGCTCCGCCCTTCGAAGGGGGCGTAAAGCCGTCGGGCCCGTGTCCATGAGATGTTGGGCGCGTTACAGATCCCTACCCTCTTTACAGAAAGGCAGGGGTTCGACAAAATTTCCAGGATAGTGATGTGAAACTGCTCCCTGGCGTCGGTGATTGGTCGTAGTCGCGGAAATAGGCCGACGTTAAAGAAATAAGAACACACAACACAAAGTACATAAATCAAGTAATGATTCTAAATCTGATTCAGAAAATTTTAAGGCATATCCACAAGCAGACATTTCTGAAAATATGAGTGAAAATAACCGAGTGAGCTGAGCATATCTTCAAGGGACAATGAAGATAATGCCGCGCTTGAATATCTCTTAACAATAATCACAGGATCTAAAAGTTATCTAAAAGGCGAAAACCGCCATCGCTGGTCTAAGTGTGCAACAAAATCCAACAGAGCAACACGAACTGCTGCACGAAATATTATCCACTTTATTCCTGCGCCCAAAGGCCAAAAAAAAACCACTGAGTTGTTTCCTCCACTATTTCATTGATGACATGTTTGAGAACATTGTTATTTACACTAATCTAAAACTCGTGAAAAGTTTGTTTCCTATGTAGAACAAACAGCCACAGTTTCAAAGACGTGTAAGAAGTAAACTCACATACTCATTGTACTTCTAGTCTTTTCTGCTGTAATGAATAATGGGCATCTAAAAACAACACAGATGTTTGATTGCACAATATTAAGAACAGGATGTCAATCAACTATGAGTTGCAAACCTTTTAGGTTTCTTCTAGACTATTTGTAATTGTTCAATTTGATTTAAAACCTCGAGAAAAGAAGCAAAACAGATAATTTCGCTTCAATTCGAGATATTCGCTGATTGAGATATGCAGAAAGTCATAGCGTTTTCCCTAATATAAGATAATCGGTAAGCAACGACTAGCTTTTAGTGAGCGATGTCCATTCAGAATGTTCATTCCGAACAAGCCTGCAAAATATGGCATCAAGATTGTTTTGCTATGCAATACTAGTACATGAGAGATGCAAACCCATATTTAGAAGGCACTAAAACGGGAAGGCTTCTCCTGGGAATTATTACGCAATGGAGTTAACTAATCCTATTTATACAAGTAACAGAAACGTAACCATGGACAAATTGTTTACGCCAGCGAAAGTTGGAAAAAAGTTGTTAGCAAATCCATACAACCTAAGCATTGTATTAAATATAAAAAAAAACATAAACTCCACGAGAAATGGTGAACACAAAGAACATAAGGATCAGTTATTCAATCTTTTGTTTTGATCAAAACAAAACGGTGGTGACATATATGCCAAAACTAAATATAACCGTTTATTTGCTTTCAATAATGCAACTAGGTGGCGACACGTCCACCGCTCACTTAGTGTTGAAAGGCTGGCTACTATAGCCGTATTACTTTATAGGTTATTTTTGCTGCAATTAGTATGCCGTACTGAAGAGTTCTAATCAGAGCGAAACCGGTCTACGGTTCCAATTGTTGCGAGAATGCATCTAGCCTTACATACTTTGTCCCAATATTAGGGTAGAAATGGCCCAGGGCTAACAATTTACTAAATTGTTAGTTAGTTGTATACAGTCTTTATTTTTTTATCACTTTGTATTATTCGGAGCTGAAGTGACAACATACTACTTGGTTTCGCAGCTAGGTGGCGGCACGTCCACCACTCACTTAGTGTTGAAAGGCTGGCTATACTATAGCCGTATTACTTTATAGGTGTATTTGCTGCAATTAGTATGCCGTAGTGAAAAGCTCTAATGAGAACGAAACCGGTCTACGGTTCTAATTGCTGCGAGAATGCATCTAGCCTTACATACTTTGTCCCTATATTAGGGTAGAAATGGGCCAGGGCTAACAATTTACTAAATTGTTAGTAAGTTGTATACAGTCTCTATTTTTTTAACACTGTGTTATTTGGAGCGGACGTGAGAACATACTACTTGGTTCCGCCACTAGGTGGCGGCACGTCCACCATTCACTTAATGCATTAGAATACTATTAGTAGTACAGGCAATAGAGAATTTTTTTCTGCATTAAACTACAGAAGTTTTTTTTTTGATAGATAGGTTCTGAATGACGTACTGAATGTAAAAACACAAAATCCTTACAAATTAGGAGGGCGGAAGTGCCGCCATTTTGAGAAAAACCGTTTCGGCCTATATCTCCATAACCGTGCACTTTGGGCTAAAAATGGTAGTGACCTTTATTGTAGATAATTGCATTTCTCATCTTTTTTGTAAAATCAGTTTTTTTGTATCACTCACCGTTTACAACTTATACGACTATTAGCATTCATTTATTGACATTTTTACCTATATCTTTGTTAATAATTGTTTAAAAAATAAAATGCTTATAACTTAACTTTTCAATCGATAAATTTTCTACTTTTACTTAAAACTTTTTTTCTAAAATTAATATTTTCAAAGTTATAACGCGTTAAATGTTGCACTTTTTAATCGACAAATTTTTCTGGAAATATTTTAGTAAAATGAAGGACAATGACGGTTGAAGCTAAGACTACAATAAAGGTCATTACGATTTTTAGCCTAAAGTGCACGGTTATGGAGATATAGGCCGAAACGGTTTTTCTCAAAATGGCGGCACTTCCGCACTCCTAATTTGTAAGGATTTTGCGTTTTTACATTCAGTACGTAATTCTGAACCTATCTATCAAAAAAAAAAAAACTCCTGTAGTTTAGTGCATTATGGACAAGAGTAACGGGCTCCTCTATTGCCTGCACTATAGTACCAATAGCGTAAATTAAGTAATGAGACTGACAACGCAACGTTTTATATGCCAAAACTGGAAGCACGTGGCATCGACGGCGACAGATTGACATGTGCTACGCGTGCAGTACGAGTTGAACTCGGTCGAGTCAATTGGTTGTCCGTTGCCGTTGTTCCTGTAAAATCGGTTTTCATAGTGCATTCTAAAATTGAGTGATAATTTAGAGCAATGATGTGCTATGACGTTTTGCTTCAGACTTCGGTAAAGTGCAACAAAACCTTTTGCAAAACTTCAGCAGGTCTACGATTACGGTGCTTTGTCAACAACTGAGGTTTTTTGGTGGTGTAAGGCATTTTGAGAAGGAAGAGAGTCGATAGGAGCTGACTCACGCAGCGGAAAACCTTCATCTGCAAGAGCCGATGAAAATTTGGACAGAATCCGCGATCTTGTACGTTCAGGTCGTCAGTTGACGGCCATAATGATTGAGGAACAGTTAAATTGGTGTCACACCACCGTTGATCAAGTTTTGACAAATGAATTGGTAGTGAGAAAGATGTGCTTCAAAATGGTTCGCAAAAACCGTTCGCAGGAACAAAAGGACATTAGGAGGGAAAGGTGCCTTGACTTCTTAGAATCGATTGAAAATAACGAAAATTTTTTGGAACGTGTCATTACATTCAACATGCTCAAATACAATGCCACAACCTCGGTTAATGTTGGTGTTACAGTATGTACTGAAAAAGTAAAAGAGGAACCCTGTGAATCGAACCCAGTACTTTCGGCTCAGAGGCACGTCCTTTACCACTGAACCACCGAGGCTTGTTATTTTTGTCTATGTTGTATGTTTTACTAGTATTATTAATTATATTTGAAAATAAACAGTTTGTCAGCATTGTTAATTTAAGGTGGTTTTACCATTCACGCCACTTCCAGATAGGTTTACCATTCAGGGGTTAAAGATGAGGTGTGTCCTGAATGTAGCAGAGCGGCAGGATGGAACGCTTTTATCTAACTTTGCTTCAAACTTACTGCAAACTCAGTTTTTATTATGGTTCTTTACTTAGAATCTTGTATTTTTACCATCACAAGGCTATTGGGCATTTTCTTACTATGTGGTTTTATCGGAATATGTGTATTTATTAGCTGGTACTTGTTCTCTCTCATGTGAAAATTTGTAGTGTCATTCTGGACGTATTTCTTCCGCGACTAGAGTACAGTAAGGTTGCCTGGACAATTTTGAAATTTTTGGAACATGCCTATGGCTGTTTTATTTATAGGTTCAGTAAGAGTTGGAGTAGAGTCTTTACGTGTTGTATTATTGAAAACTTGTCATGTTGCATTTAACACCATTCCTAAAATTTTGTTTTGTAATTGTCGCCACGTTTTTTTTTTTTTTGGTGTAGGATTGGTTGCGATGCGATATATTTCATGGCCGTAAGTTCGTACTGATACCCTAGATTTATATAGAAGCAGTTTCTTTTCTAATGTTTCTAATGATGATGATGGTGGTGGAGGACAACATGTGGTGTGGGCTCGATGTTATTGCCATTAGCCACATTTTTCTTATGATCATAGTGCCTTTGTGATTGATCAACCGATAGATAACTGCAGTGTATTGCCCTGCTTTTTTATATATTGATGACGTGAGCTTTAAAATGACAACCTATTCATCAAATTAAGATTAGAACCTGTAATAAACACTGATAAGTAAACCATTGAGAACACAATTAACCACAACACAATTTTGTAAACCTGACGATCGTTCTACTAACAAGGCTAGCGTCATTAGAATAATATAGCTTCTGATGACGCTAACATTGTTAGCGAAAAGACTTGGACTCTAAGCCCAATATGACCTTAAAAGCTTCAGTAGAGTGCATTGAATTATAAAAAGAGTTAACTTAACAAATAATGCTGAACTGTATCAAAGGCTTTTGATAGGTCGCAGCAGGTAATCAAATATTTTACATTTCTGTCTGAACTCCTCAAATGCCCTGAACTGCATTATTGATTGTAGTAATAGTTGAATGATTTTTTCTGTAGCCATGTTGCTGTTATGTAATACATTCTAATTTTATGACAACTTCTGAAATTTTTTTCAATATCGAAATAACGTATGTAGGACGGCAGCTCTCAAAATCTCCAAGTTTACTTTTTAGTGAATTTTCATAAAAAAATTCACTAATATGGAGATGATGACTTTAAAAACATTTCTTCAAATGAGCGTGAACTGTCCCCCCTAAAAATCTGGGGTGAGTTTAAATTTTTACGTATATATATATATATATATATATATATATATATATATATATATATATATATATATATATATATATATATATATATATATATATATATATATATATATGTATGTATCACACCGATAACTAAAAAAATTATAGGCCGAGTAAGTGGCTTGGACAAGTTAGTTCGTTAGCCAAGAAAACCATACCAGTTTTTCCAGCAAACTTTTGGGTTTTCTTTCGGAAAATTCTTGTATCTCCGGAAATAATAAAGCAGGTTTATATTATAGAAAGTATGATATATGCCCAAATCTAGATCTCTAGGTTAACACAAAAAAAAGATATTGGCATTTAGAGGAAAAAAATTGGGTGCCACTGATGAACAGAGAAACGCACAAAATTTTTGTATCTCCGAAAATAACACAGCTGTGACAACCAAATTTGACATATACGTTTCAACTATCAAACTTATTGTACGCACCAAAATTCAGACCTCTAGTTAAAACAAAAAAAATTATAGGCATTTAAAGGAAAAAATTTTGGCCGATGATCAGAGGTTAAGTTTTCTTGGCGCAGAATTGTCAAGAAGTAGCGAAAAAATATTTTGAAAATGTCATAATTTTTCTTCTTGAATCGCGATTCGAAATGTCAAAATATGCAATTTTCAGATAACGAATTTGAAGCAAATACAGATTATGTCGAAAAAATCTCTTAATAAGTGTGTTTCACAAAGCCTTAAATTTCAGCTTCAACCTTCATTTTACTAAAATATTTTCGGAAAATCCATTTCAATAGACCCTCTTTTTGATGCTTCGGCAGTAGTTTCCGCTATAGAGTTTATGGTTTAACAGTCTATATTTTAACAACTTTTCGTAGAAAAAATTCGTTATTAAGAAGACCGCGACTAATGAATTTTAAAAAGATTTATTCAAATGAGCCCAACTAGAACCCCTGAAACCCATATACGGGATCAGTTTCAGTTTTTGCCTGTTTACACATATAGGGGGTGACGCATTTCTGGGGTAAAACTCAATATATTCGTACAGGCTGGCCCATAAGTCGTTGGTGATACACGATAGATAGCGGAGTCCCCATTGAAATGACGCGTTCAGAAAGCTTTTTCTTTGTATTACTTGTCGAAAAAATCGAGCTGCCGTATACAGGTACTCTCAAATAGTGGATGAATTTGAAAAGTTTTCGCTGAAATGTTTTTAGTGTTTCCGTAGAAATCATTTTTTGTATGATTTTTGTGATATGTTGGTAATGAATAATAAATGTTTAGTAAGTTATTGTAAAAAAAAGTTGTCGAATTTTTGTGAAAAATATAATTTAGTGTAACATTACTGAAGGCAATTTATGTAACAGAAATTATATATTTTTTTCAATTTTGTTCGTAAAGCTGTTTGTGAATAATTATATCTTGTCAGGTGTGTAAAGAGATTGGTTGGCCAGTTTTCCTGGAACTTTTAAAGTTTATTTTCGGAAAATGTTTGTACTTTTTGAAACAACTAAGCTATTTTAATGAAATATGGTACATTGTTAGTGCTATATAGGTTATACTATCAATCAAATGTCCTTCTTGTAAAAACAAAACATATTTTCCATTGAAAACATTTTTACGAAAATTCGCTACCATAACGCATTTGCTGCCTCCCGAACTTTTTAATCTATTTACATACATACAAGGTGACGCATTTTTACGGTAAAGCTCAATATATCCCTTATTAAACAGGATACGAGAAAAAATGTGTACGATAATATATAGGTATCTTGAGCTGCATCTCATGAAATTATTTTGACAATCACAGGTGGCTCATAAGTCGTCGAGATATTTGTGGAATTTTGGCAATTAATATGGCTCAATAAGTTATTGTAAAAAAATATTTTCAGATTTTCGTGGAATAATTGTTTGCAAATTTTCATGCAATATTTTTTTTTGGTGTAAGTTTCGCCGATAAGCTTGTTGTGAATAATTTTACCTTGGCCGGTGTTGAATAGCTTCAAGAGGTTCGTTGGCTAGGAAAATCAGAGCAGTTTTTTTTGGCACATTTTTTTACTTTTTCGAACAATAAAGCCGTTTTGTTGAAATATGGTGCGTTGCTTCTACCTACTGTATATTGGTAACCAAGTTTGATACCTGTTTTCATTAAAACATATTTGCTACTAATCAAAGACATTTTTATGAAATTTTACTACCATAAGGCACTTGCTGCGTCCAGCCTCTTTAAAGGAACTAGCTTCGGCGGTTTTAATTTTCAAGGAAACACACCTTCAAGTAGACATCTGTTTATAATCAGAACTAGGGGTATCAATATCCAGTTGGTCACTCTCCTCATTATATTCTTGGAAATTCCATAAACATCCTCGAAATTTGAACTCTTTAAATTAATAATAATTTGCTTTACTTCATTGTAATCTGTAGTCCTAAAAATCTAAATGTAAATTGAAGAGTGGAAATTAGAAAGGGCCTAAGTGCCAAAATAAAAGTTTTGTGATAATAAAGAAAAACTAAATAAAAGTCAGAGAACTTTTTTAACCAAAGTTTTATTAGGTATTATGCATTTAAACCGAAACTAAAGACCTACTTCTTAACAAAAATTTGCAAACTAAACTTTTTACTACATAAAAAAACTGTTTAAACAAGTAACATTAGGAAAATGCCTAAGTGCCATAACTGATTTTGTGTATAGAAACATTCATAAAATATTTTTTACTTCTTTTTTGTTTGTTCTTCTAAACCGTTGTCTTCAATCTGAAGTATCTGTTTATAGAGACGTTGGTGTTGGGGATTTTGAAGATAAGGAATCATGCTTCGAAGAAATACCTTTTTATTTTCCGTCACCTTGCTTTCTGATGGAAACTTCATAATATTAGCCTGTCTAAGTCCAGCAAAATTTTTCCTTTCTTTAAAACATTAACTTGCATCTCTTCTTGAAGATCAGAAAATGAATAACGAAGGTTATGAATAGTTATATTGGACTTAGGACCTTTCTAAGGAAAATGGTCGCACACATACAACTACCGACATATACGAGCGGCTCTTATTAAAGCAAAATTTTTATTTTGGCGCTTAGAACCTTTCATAGGACATAAAGCATGGCACATAGAACCTTTCTATGTAAAAAACTGAATTTCGAAAAAAGTGGCACTTAGACCCTTTCTAATTTCCACTCTTCAATTGGTTTAAATTATCATCTTTTGACTCACTAAGCTGCGGAAATGTGTTGTTCCAAACTTTATCCGGCACCTGTATGTGTCAAAAAATGTTCTATTGTATTTGCTATGTGCGATCGCAAAACGAGATGTGTTATTAGGCTGCGTTAAAATATCTGCATTCCAATTATATTGCGTCAATACGATCTTGACTGTTAAATAGCAAATATGAAAGTTTAAGTTTTCCTGGCTGTAGTATCTCGGTTAATTACTAATGCAAATACTACGTTTACTGCATTTTCTCCTTAAATATTTGTTAAACTATGCATATTTAGATATGCTGGTTTGATATTCAAATATGTAAACACACATTCCGTAATCTGTAATTATTATTATGTTTCCTAAGTATTGCTTGTATAATAAGTACATACAGTTAATTTCACTGCTTCAATGCACATGAAACATATGCGTCATTGTCCATCATCACAACGAAAAGGCGTTCTCGTCTTATGGTCGCAACCAAGACTCTTTAAGCAGGTCTTTTGACTTGATTGTAACTTCCGTACTTCATTAATAGGTAATGTTTTTCGGAAGTTTTTTTTTAATTTCAACATAACACCACGAGGGCTTACAGCCTAAATACTATTGTACCGTGGGTGTTGACAAGGAGAAAAGAGGCAGCTTGTTAATTCTGGACTTGAAGGTTTGGAGGTTCGGAGGAGAAGGAAAAACATGTGCCGGCAAGGAATTCCACAACTTGGAAGTCCTCGGGACAAAAGAGCGGGCATAACAAAATGTTCTATGTCTGGTGACCTGGACAGTAAAACTGTGCATTCGCTCTGTTCCCCTGGTGGATCTGTTGGGGGCAGCAGGTGGGGGAACTATGGAGGAAAGCTCCTCTGAGCAGTGCCCGTGCAGATATCTATAAAAGAGAGAGAGGTCACCAACGGCACGTCGGTGGGCAAGGGATGGCAGCCTTTGGGTGAGGGTAGCGTCACCGATGAGACGTATAGCTCTCTTTTGAATGGAGTTCAGGATAGCGAGTGTAGAAGCGGCAGCGGCACCACAGATGTGGGAGCAGTATTCGAGATTTGGCCTTATTTGTGAACTGTATAAGGTATAGCGATTAGCTGGTGAAAAGTATTTGCGAGCCCGGAACAGGAAACCTAATTTCTTAGCAGCCCCTTCTGCAATTGATGTGACATGTTGGTGCCAATTAAGATTTCGATCCACAGAAATGCCAACAAGAGAAAAGGACTCATTACTTTGAATAACTTGGTTGTTCATTGTGATGGGCCTAGGGCTGGTGTATCTCTTGTGAGAAAGAAAGCAAGACTTAGTTTTGGTGGGGTTGAATTGTACAAGATTTCTACTTTCCCAGTCTAATATTTTTTGGAGATCCACGGAGACAGAACCCTCCATGAGTCTGCGATCCTCATCTAATTGGGCTAAAGATACAGGCTTAGAATATTGTATATTTGAATGGAGGGTGCTGTCGTCCGCGTAGCTGTGAATT
This sequence comes from Tillus elongatus, assembly GCA_964006375.1. Taxonomy (NCBI): domain Eukaryota; kingdom Metazoa; phylum Arthropoda; class Insecta; order Coleoptera; family Cleridae; genus Tillus; species Tillus elongatus. The sequence goes on from OZ023265.1 coordinate 66,446,853, forward strand.
GGGTTGGATGTGCTCGAGAGGAGGTCATTGATGTGGAGAAGAAACAAAGTAGGGGCTAAAGCTGAACCTTGAGGAACTCCTGCATTAATTGGATACAGTTTTCTGTGCGTTTCACCTTTTTTCCAAATATGTGTAGTTTGAATAATGTTGTTAGAAAGTTATTATCTCTCAGGATATGACCAACAACTATTACCTAACTCCTTGCGATCTTCTTCTCTTGCTTGTGGTAGCACACTTTTATTCGTCTTTCTATCGCTGTATCTCCTCTTGTGATTTTTATCATGTCCACATTTCAAAGCACTTAACTTTTTCTTGCACACAAAGGCGTTAGCAATCTTAAGTTGTATTTTCTCCGTTGCGGTTGCTGAAATTTAGGAATCTATTTTTTATACTTTGCCTTGAAATATCGTAAATGTTAAACAGTGTTCGGTAGCTTTGTTAAACCATATTGTAAGGAAAGAACGATGCATTAGGAAACAAAAAAAAATAAAAAAAAGTTAGCTGGAGTTACATTTAGCACGAATTTTTTATTTTACATCTCAAGACTAATTAGAAAAATTCTGGACGCAGCAAGTGCACGATGGTGGCGAATTTTCGCAAAAATGTTACACACCTGCAAAGATATAATTATTCACAAACAACTTTGTGACCAAAATTGAAAAAACAAATTCTTTTACAAAAATTCACCATTTTTTTTTACAGAAATTGACTTCGGCAGTGTTACACTAAATTATTTTTTCACGAAAATTCGACAACTTTTTTATAATAACTTATTAAACACTTATTATTAATTTTCAACATTTCACAAAAGTCTTACAAAAAATGATTTCTACGCAAACACTAAAAAAACGTATGCGAAAATTTTTCAAATTCAGCCATTATTTAAGAGCGCCAGCTAAATTTTTGTGACGAATACTACAAACATAAACCTCCGTGATTGCGTCATTTTCAGGGGGCTCCGATATCTATTGGTAAAAACTTATTGTTTAGTTTTACCGCGCAATTTTAAGTTGTAAGACTGTAGTGTTATATGTCATAGCAATCTGACGAAATGACAGTGTATTTTGCGCATGTCCCATCCCTCGAAGAGAGGGACCTGCAATGTTCAAGACCTGGACAGAGTCTATTCATTCACCAAACCAGCTTCGAAAAGCTTCTGCACTTCTGCACCGAATGCATTTGATTTTGTACACGAGCACACGTTGTGCTATTACACGTTCAGCCTATATATAATGCATATCATTGGTATATAGGTTTTATGGCTTTAAAGCCTATTCGTTCAACACATCAGCTTCGAAGAGCTTATTACACGTATATCAATAGTATATAGTTTTATTGTTTTTAAATATATAACTACGTTAAGTGTTTCCGAGAGATTTTATCTCATAACACGATACAGTCCACATAATTACGTAAGTAGCGGTAACTACAATCCACGAACCACACACGACTAACACTTATATCACAATTTGTGATATGAGCCAAAATCGTAATAAGTGAAAAAATTAAAAAAGATTAACGATATCAATTTTTTTCCTTACTAACTTGCACCATAATTCGATGAAAAATGCAAAAATGCAACATAAGGGGTGTTCTATTAAAAAAGAAATTGTGTATCATAAACGACTTATGGGCCACCTGTGACTGTCAAAATAGGTTTTAAGATGCAGCTCGAGACATCCTATAATTAACGTATATATTTTTCTCATATCTTGTATAATAACAGATATATTGAGTTTTACCGTAGAAATGCGCCACCCTGTATATGCGTAAACAGACAAAAACTGAACCTGACCCCGTATATGGGTTCCAGGGATTCTATTTCGCACTCATTTTAAGAAATCTTTTCAAAATTGATATGTCGCGGTCTTCTCAATAACGAATCTTTTCTATCAAAATTTGCTAAAATTATAGACTATTAAACCACAAACTCTATAGCTGAAACTACTGCCGAAGTATCAGAGAAGGGGTCTATTTGCAATTTTCCGTAAATAATTTAGTAAAACGAAGGACAATGATGGTTGAAGCTGAAACTTAAGGCTTTGTAAAACACACTTATTACGACATTTCTTCCACATAATCTATATTCGTTCCAGATTCTTTGTCTGAAAACTGCAAATTTTGACGTCTCAAATCGCGACTTTGGCGTTTTAAGAAGGAAAACTATGAAACTTACACGTCAAGAAAACTTAACCTCTCTATGTAATAATATTTAATTGGTTTTGTTACCCACACAAAATATTTTGTTCTTGTGCGTTCCTCTAAACACCAGTGGCACCCAATTTTTTGTTTCTTTAAATGCCTATAACTTTTTTCATTTTAACTTAGATATCTGATTTTCGGCATCTGCGAAAAGTTTATTAGTACAAGCCTTTCGGAGATAAAAACATTTTCCGAAAGAAAACTTCTCGGAAAAACTGTTCGAATTTTCCTGGCTCACGAATTTATTTAAGCCATCTACAAAAGGAAGGGTAGATTTACAAAAGGAAAGGTACCTACCAAATTTCATTAATATCGGCCCATTATTTTTTGTGTTATCGGTACAATATATATATATATATATATATATATATATATATATATATATATATATATATATATATATATATATATATATATATATATATATATATATATATATGTATATATATGTATATATATATATATATATATATATATATATATATATATATATATATATATATATATTATATATATATCGATCTCCTCATTAAGGAATTTTTCGTTTTACGACAAATTCGCTAAAAAACAAGGCTGAACGGGCAAAAGTTTTTTTCAGTTGATCAATTCACATTTTTTCTTTTGGAAATAGCGTTAGGTTTAGGTCGTTATTTTGAAATCCCTGAAAGCGTTAGAATCCTTAGAAGCTTTTTCCTACGTTTGTGGTGTTTTTCCAACTTTCACAACTCTTTTTACATTAAAAAACTTTTTTTACATACTTTTTAACAGAACTGAAGCTACGTCATTCCTTTTAGTAACAAAAAAAACAACGTTCCCATACATGGAGAAATAAGAAATTTATAAACAAAAGAGTAGAGAGGTAACACTTTTTCCTCGGATTCGTGACGTCAGACCCATTAGCCAACGGCAAAAATAGGTTTTGCAGCAGAGAGTGTTTTGTTTATGTTCTTATTTTGTTGACATCACATGCGCAGTTACCATAGTTGATATTAAGCAATCGCTACATATCATAGTTTATTAATAAAAAAAGATGGTCTATTATCCAGTAAATGGTGAATAGATATATTCATAGATAGATAATTTATTCATGATTTCTTCTTCTTACATTAATTTATATTGTTGGCCACGACAACTTTGGTCATTAATCTAAATAGGTAGATGCTTTTATCTTTTTTTTTTTTCAATTTTCATTAAAAACGGATTTATAAAAATTTAGCTACCATAATGTACCTACTTGCTGCTTTAGGACTTTTTTTACCAAATATTTTGAACTTAGAATTGCTAAAAGTATAACTGTTTAAAGCAATCAATGTGGGGTATAAAGTAATAACAAAAGCACATAGCATCCACATACATCCACATTCACTGTGAAGACTACAAAGTGCTATAAACAAAAAAATTCCTTTATAGATACTTAACGCAAGCATTCTATTATTTACTGTCTCCTAAATTGCAACCCAATCATTTTACTCTGCGTGCCGCCATATTTTCTGATTACAGGCATTTCAAACCCTGCAACTCGTGATCTCATTGCGTAATGAATATATAAGCGCTCAAATCCGTGCTGTCCAGTCTATCTGCAAGCAAAGTCCCATTCTAATAGCTTAATGGGGTGTCGTCTCTGGAAATGCACCACTGTTGGATGGAGAGACTCTCAGATATAGTTGGATAGGTCATGTCTGAAGGGCATGTGAATAAACACAAACAAAACAGAGACAGTGGGAGTAGATTGTCTGGAAGGGAAACTGTACGATTTATCTCTTGGGGTGGTTCTCTTCAGCTTCTAAAACATCACAATTAAATTTTATGAGCTTGACAACGTATTTTGGTTTGAATAATTTTACAGTAATTTTAATATCATCCAGCGAGCTTTATTCGAAGTTATTTCGGATCCAGAACAGACCTTCAATATTGTGGGTTAGTGATAGGCAGATTTGTCACTGTCGGGAGATTCATAATCCATTTACAAGGAAATCGTTAACCTAATTTGTAAATATTTTTTATAGAATATTGGAGTTTCATATATTCTCTTGGAGTGGGTGCCAGGCAAATTGTTTTTCTTCCCGTCATTCAAGATTTTACATTAAACTTAAAAAGGAGGTTCAGAGAGAAAAACATTTGAGGAAATCTAGAATAAAGTTATTTGTGGTAACATAAATTACAAAACCTTTAACTTATTAAAATAGAAAAGATACGTATTACTTATAGGCTAATTTACATTAACTCAGTTTAGTAGATTTTTGGAAAAAAATATAACTAATGGGGAGATACCGACTTTTGAATTTTGAAAAAAAAATTCATCAAATGTGCGCGAACTAGAACTCCTAGATCCCATATGCGGGGCCAGTTCCATTTTATGTTTATATATATATATATATATATATATATATATATATATATATATATATATATATATATATATACAGGGTGATTTACGGCAACCGTTAGTTAACAGTTTTCGTACTTCTAGTTGAAATTTTTTTCTGAAAATTTGAATCTACCCATTATCGCTGGACACCTACCCAAATGAAATACTTTCAAAATTGCTGCTCTTCCAGTTATAACGGAAATTGATTACCGTAATTGGTTTATTGTGGATTTGTACGGTGCTTGTCTTTCCATAGCGTATAAAATTTGACTCTATTCTTTTAAATTTTGTTACGTTCAGTCGGCGCAAATGAGCATGTCTTTCATTGAATAATCGACAAGTTCTTTCTGATATCTTACCAAATTCTCTACGAAAATAAATCAAGTTCAAAATATCTGTATTTGAATAGTTTCCACAGTTTTCCAAGACATATATTTTCATAAGTGGATTTTTTAAAGAAAACTCGCTAAACAAAAATGTAGTTTATCGTTCATCAAAAAACAGAATGCATTAAAACCGAATTTGTGTTGAAACCCCTTCTTTAACAAGGTGAGGATTTTCTGCAGACCATAATGTGAATTTTTTCTGCTGAATATGCCTTCCCTTGTAAATTTCATCGGCCCAAATATTTTTTCCAGAAAACCTGTATCTTCTTGTGTACAAATTAAAATTATTTCGCATAATTCAAAACCCTTTGGGACATCATTAGGTTAGATGGCTTAAAATGTCACAAATTTATAATTATGCATTTTATGGGTATGCAGAATCCTCTCCATTGACTTGTAAGACATTCCAAAATTTTTTCAGCAAATTAAATTGGCGCATATGGGTTATGCAGAAAATATGCCAGGACATTTATTTCATTGTCCTCGTTACCTGTTACACGCTTAGTTTGCACTGCCCTTGGATTCTTTGAGACCTTTGTTCCCAAAGTTATTGTGTATCCTCCTACATGAATTTTCAATTAATCGGAACTGCATTTGGATAGTACTCATTAAACTTTCTGCGCGTTCTAGAAATAATTTTCTTACAGTAGCCGTACATATAAAACAGGGTTAAAATTTGTTCGTTTCTATAAGAATTCGACATTTTTAGATAATAGGTTACACACAAACACAGAGACAACAAATTTGCAAACTGACAAATGTTATTTTGACAACGAATCTTGATTGTTTAAAGTCATGGCTATCTGCTTTTCTTGCTAAGAAATCCAAAACCGTTAAAAATAGGTATAAGATCGTTCGGGTTTCACTATAAAATATATCGTTCTATTTAAAATTTCTCCATAACTTTCATTTTCATGATCAACAAGAAGTCGATTATATTGTGGACACATGTATACATCAACTTAATTCGCATAACATTTTATGATATAGCACCATAATAAGGAACAACCACAGAAAAATGAAGCCTACAGCTATGCTGGTTGAAAAGAAATCAATTTTTTTTTAAGCGATGCTAGTCGCCAAATTTCTTAAAAATTATTTTTATTTCCTAAACGGCTCAAGATAAGTAAAAGATAGCTGATACAAAAAGTTCCAGAATATTACGTGGAATCTAAAAATGTGGTAACATATAGGTGTTCTATTACAAAAATCATAGTTGGTATTTGGTAAGAGATGATCTGGCAGCACCGCATTTTTAAAAATATTTTTAAAATGAAGATCACGGCTTTATATAAGAATTTAAATTGATCCTGGATATGTGTTCTAGGGGCGCTAGTTAACACTCAATTGGAAAACAAGTTTTTAAATTCAAAAGTCGCGATCTCCTTATTAGTGAATTTTTTGAAAAACACTTACTAAAAAGGGAAGAATTTAAGAAGACGCTAAAGGAACGCAGCCAAGACAAAACTGCCTCAAGCAGAGGAAGTTACACAAGAACTTTTAAAAAATTCTAGTAAAAAAATTAAAGGACAGTTTCAACTTACTGCAAAATGTAAAATGGTGAACGCAAAGTTGCAACCAGCACATTACAATATCTTAAGTTATGTGGCGAAGATGCTGGATAGAATGAAAAGCAAAATTAATAGCTGCTCAAATGAAGATCAGTTCGAATATAGACATGGCAGAGAAACTGGGGAAACATTGATTTCACTTACAAAAGTAGGAGAAAAGAGGTTTAAGAAAAGTGGAGATGGAGTTAAACCTTTTGTATACCTGGAAAAAGCATTTGAAACTCCGAATTGAGAAATATTATTAATGCAACAGAGCTGTATCGGATCGGAGACAGGCCCATTATTTCCAGCTCATATAAAAAGTAAAGTACACTATAATATATATATATATATATATATATATATATATATATATATATATATATATATATATATATATATATATATATATATATATATATATATATATATTGGAACTGAAGTGAGCAAGGCTATACGGTAAGGATGCCCATTATGAACACGTTTGATCAATGTATTAATAGAAAATCCAGTAAATGGCTGAAGAAAAATACATTCTTTTAGCTTCGCATTCATATCCGTTAAAATCTATTTCGTTAGTCTGATTTTTAAATACATCAAGAATGATGCGCCTCTCCCCTATATCCAATCCAGTTCTCTTCACTCCATGAAACAATATTTTGCAATTCATATTATTGAATGTTTTTTTTTCAGGCGCACAAAAAAATTAGACATATTTATATGTTTGCAAAGCCTTCTGTCTTCTATTGCTTTAAGTGCTACTTCTCTAGTTCTTTAATCAGGTTTAAATCCGAAATAGTCTTTTCCATATGACTTGTACAATAATTCTGCTGTCCTGGTTGCATTTTAGCGCATAGCGCATTAACTATTTTTGAATAGTAATAATTTTTCTATTCATAAAGTAACTACGCTGTTCAAATTTACTAAAATTTGTTTCTATCAGACTTTGTTAAAACTTCCCCTATAAAATCATCCACACCAGAACTATTATCTTGCCGAAGTTTATTCATGGTTTTTTCTTTATAATAGACAGGTCCAGGTCATATATATATATATATATATATATATATATATATATATATATATATATATATATATATATATATATATATATATATATATATATATATCTGTGTGTGTATGTGTGTGTATCACCTCGATAACTCAAAGGATAATGGGCCGATTTTCATCAAATTTGGTTAGTACCTTCCTTTTGCAAGTGGATTGGATAAGTTCGTTAGCTAGGAAAATATTTGTATCTCCGAAAATAACAAAGCAATGGCAACCAAATGTAGTACTCGGGTTTGTATCACTAAAAAGTAAACTATGTACCACAATTTAGGTCTCTAAGTTGAAAGACAAAAAAGCTATGGATGTTTAAAGAAAAAAAAAGGGGTTTCCTCAAAACGTCGCGATTTCAAACGTCAAAGTTGGCAACATTTAGGCAAATATCACGAAACTAATACGGGTTATGTAGAGAAAATCTCACAAGAAAAGTGTTTTACAAACCGTATGTTTCATGTTCAACCATCATTGTTTTTACTTATATATTTCTACAACATTCATTTTAAATAGACTCTTTTTCGGATGCTTTGATAGTAGTTTTAGTTAAGTTTATGGTTAGTAGTCTATAACTTTCATCAAATTTTCGTAGAAAAAATTCGCTATAGAAGAGACGGTGACTTTTGAATTTCGAAAAGATTTCTTCAAATAACTACAAACTGGCCCCCCATAACTCATGTCCAGCGATAGTTTCAGTTTTTATCTGTTTACATACATACAGGGTGATGCATTTCTACGGTAATAGTAATAATATATTGTGTACACAAATTAGACAATACATATCATCCATAAAAGCTAAGCTTGTGGATGTAAAGATATAATTTTTAAAATAATTCTCCAAATAAAAAGTCCAAATTATTTAAAACTGTCACTGCCAAATTTCCCGGTAAAGTCCAATGAATAAAACCTTGGATTTGCCTTCACCAATTCTTCAACTAAATCCATACCATCTAATCTTTGTTTTGTACAAAAGTCTTGCCAATTTATAACTTAGATATGAAGAAAATATAAATGCAATATTTCTACAAAAATTTTGACATGCTTGCTTGACAGATGCTATAAAGCCCAATGCATTCAATATTATATAACATACGAGAAAAATTGTATAAGTTAATTATAGCGTGTTTTAATCTGCATCTTATAAAATTATTTTGACAATCACAGGTGGCCCATAAGTCGTTGGTGATACAAATTTTCTTTTCTTTTCGAATACCCTTTATATTAATGCATTTTTACATTTTTCATCGAATTGTTATGCATCTTTGTAGGAAAATAAAATTTGATAGCGTTCATCGTTTTTTAATTATTTCAATTGTTTTTCAACTTTTCATATTTTTGACACCTATTAAAACCTATGATATAGTCTTTTTACCAGGAGATAGCAGAGTCCCATGAAAGTGGCGCCTTCAGAGCGGTCTTCATATATATTATTTGTCAAAAAATCTATAGGCAATATACGGGGAACTCATAAATAGTGACTGAATTTGGAAAAACTAACAGCCGTAACTCAAGTTTTTCAAATGGCCTGTACTTTGTGTGTCAGAAGCCTTCTCCTTCAAGTTTCGTATAACACATCTCTATACCCACAGACTCGAGTTTTGGAAATATTTACATATACAATAGCATAGGTACCAAGATTCGATGAGACTATGTTGTTATTTCGCGTATTGTCGAAGAAAAATATGAAAATATTTATAACTTTGGTACAAAAAGGTATAAGAAATAATTTATTTTATAAGATTATCTATGTTTACATTTAATAATATATAGGCAAGTAGTTGATAAATTGTTTTCACAAATGTCAAATGAAACTTTAAAATGGCATAAGTGATATTCTTATTTCTGACAGCTTGTGCCATGAAAATTAGTAGGAATTTTTCTGTTTATATTTTCCTAATGGTTCAAATTTCGGTGAGTTAAACAAAAAAAAATTTTTTTCAATCTTAATTACAGATTAAGTATATAATTTGAATTTTATGTATTCTTTTAGCAATTTTTTTTTAAATAGACAGTTTTTGCAGACTTTTTTTTGTGTTTCCGTAGTTTGTTAGATTTTTGTGAAATTTTGGCAATTAATAATAAATGTTTAATAAGTTATTGTGAAAAAATGTTTTCGGATTCTCGTGAAAAAAATGTTTGCAAATTTTTATGCAATTTTTTTTTTCCGTTAGTTTCGTCGAAAAGCTTTTTGTGAATAATTATATCTTGGTAGTTGGGGAGGAAAATCGGACCAGTTCTTTTCTGGAAAATTTAAAGGTCATTTTCAGAAAATTTTTGTGCTTTTTCAAAGTACAAAGTTATTTTCATGAAATATGATACAGTGTTTTTACTATATAGGTTATACTGGTAACCAAATTGCATGCCTGCTTTCTTGAAAAAAAGACAGATTTGCCATTAAAAATATGTCTGATGAAAATTCAATACCGTAACGCACTTGCTGCGTCCAGACTTTTTTCATGTAATTTTTGATTTCATCACTATTAAGTTGCATATATACTTCTCTTGCTTTCTTACATTTTTGTATGACCACACTGGTAATTAATTTATATTTATTGTATGCCTCTTCGTTTTCCCCCTTTCTTTACGTTTTGCGTTCTTGTGTCATCTACGATTCTTGGTTTGAGTTTCTTCTTTCCCAGTACCTTTGTCGATATTCTTTGCGTTTTATATGTGTTCATGAAGCTGGTCTTTCGTTGAGATTCACCTTATTGGTTTCCTTTATTAAAGTTTTGCAGTCACTTTGCGTGTTTAATTTGTATACCGGGTGTTCCTTTAAGACAGGTAACCGGCCATATCTCAGAAACTAATAATCTTACAGCTTTGGGAAAAATAATTATAATAAAAGTGACCAAGAGAAATTGCTGGAAATTATTTGCATGTTTATAGGATAACCGGTAGGGGGCTTAATTGTGACATTAACACGGAAAACAACATTTTTACAAAAAAGTACAAAGTAAGGCATTTTGACAAATATGACCGTTTTAATCTTAACTGTTTGCCGAACAAATAAGTTTGCAGTATCATCTTTTTCATTTGTCAAATAAAGTGGTGGGGTAGGTAGACTTTTCTTTTGAAAAAAATCACATAACTACGGTTTGGCTCGACCGAATTTGGTGCACTTGGTCTCGTTTAGAAGAGTCTTTCGTGCCTTATTTTCAGTCCTATAAACTATAGGAGCACACTTCTTTCAATCGCCGCTAGAGGGCGCTATGCTAAAAACTGGCATATTTTACGGTATTTTTCGGAAAATTTAAATACAATGATATATACTTTTTGATATAGTTGGATAAAGCAAAGAAGGCTCAATAATGTGGCGAAAATCGTATTTTTCTTTAGATCGGAAATGTTAACAATGTGATAAAAATATAGAGACGAAACGCATTAAACGACACGTAATTTTCTACTACGCCGATTTTATAAGCTCTAACTAAAATTTAGAGATGTCAGCAAAGTGTAATGCTCAATTGCACGATTTTCTCATATATTAACTAATAATTCAAATATATTAGAAGAAACACTTTTATTACAATCCATTTAAATTATGCATACATTTAAAAGTCAAGTAAGCTGTGGAAACATACAAGCAGAAATATCTAATAACAAATAATTTTGCTGACGAACTAATGTTCAATAATGTCTCAAATGTTCAAAATGACGTCCATCATTTTGAACACACAGTTCCAACCGTTCTCTGGTTGACAAAACAGCCGTTTCCACCTGCGCATTAGATATTCTGCGCATAGCGTCCGTAATTCGCTGAATCATATTCTCTCTTGTCGTATGTCCCGTGGTAGAAACAAGGTCTTTCAATCTTCCTCAGAGGTATAAATCAAGACAGGTTAAATCACGTGGCCTGCAACAAACATGTAGAAAACATATTGTTCCTAAGATTATGGATATGAACAGTACCCCGCGGGCCTTAGAAATAAGCTACCTATTCCAATCCTCCTTTCAGGAAATGCCCGATCAACAAATTTGCGCCCATTTATAGTGCAATGGGCTGGACAGCTACCATGTTGGCAAAACATTCTGATTCTGGTTTCCAACGCCAGATTTTGTAAAAAGACTGGTAGATGGTTGTCAAAAAAAAAAATGTTTGGCCATTAAGAGGTTCATCAAATATAAATAGACCTAGGATTTCAATGCCTAAGATGCCGCACCAACAATCAGGCTCCACGTTTCTTCATACTGCACTTCCTGCATCCACTGGGGATTACTTGCTGACCAATAATGCATATTGTGCGTATTGATTCCTGCGTTACTATGAAATGTTGCTTCATCCATCCACAAAATTTGGGAGAGCAGATTTCTGTCTTCCGCTATCATATTTAATAACCAATGATAGTAGAACAACATTCTGTCATATTTGACGGTCAAAGTTTGGTATAGCACAATATGATACGGATGTAACCTAAGACAAGACCTAGAACTATTAGCTCTTTAAAGATAAAAAAAATAATGTGCTTATGACCACACGATAGAAGTGAAAACATATATACGATTTTCTAATTCCAAAATATGTACTCATTAAATAATTTGACGTTATATGTTATTTCGGCGAAACAGGTATTTTTTGTGTGTTTCCAAAGCTTACTCAACTTCTAAATATATCGACTAAACGGATAGTAATAAAAATGTTAATAATGAATTCTTCCTATATGTTTGAATTATGAGTTAAAATAGAAGAAGACCATGCAACTGAGCAACATAATTGGCTGACATTTATAAATCTGAGTTAGAGCTTACAAAATCTGCCTAGCAGAAAATGACGCGCCATTCAATGCTTTGCGTCTCTATATTCTAATCACATTTTTGTTAACATTTCCGACATAAAGAAAGATATCGAACTGCGGTTTTCTCAACATTGTTGAGCCTTCTTTCGTTCATCTGAATATGTAAACGGGTATATATCATTAATTTTAAATTTTTCGAAAAATACCGTAAAAGATGCCAGTTTTTAGCATTTAGCGGCGATTTAAAGAAGTGTGCTTTTATAGTTTATATGACTAAAAATAAGGCATGCAAGGCTCTTCAAAACAAGACCAAGTTTACCAAATTGGGTCAACGCCAAACAGTAGTTATGAGCCTTTTTTCGAAAGAAAATTATATCTGACAAATAACAAAGATGATACCGCAAATTTTTTTATTCGCAAACGGTTAAGATACAATTAGTGAAATGTGTCCACATGCCTTGGTACTTTTTTTTAGAGAATGTTGTTTTGCCGTTTGATGTCACAATTACACCCACTAGTGGTCATCCTATAAACTTGCAAATAATTTTTAGCAATTTCCCGTGATCACCTTTATTATAAAAAAAATTTCCCAAACCTGTAAGATTATTCTCTTCTGAGATATGTTACCTGCCTTAGTGGAACACTAGTTACATTTGATTTCTTCTATATATTTTCTCTATTCTCTGTTATACTGTTCTTGCACTTTGCTTGTATGTTATGGTTACTGCTTATTCTGGTATAGGCTGCAGTTGAACAAATTTCTGTGGGATCTGTTGTTTTATAATGGACATAATCTGCAAAGCTACTAAAACAAAATCAACGAGATAGACAATTTTTAGATTAATGTTACCAAATAATTGACCAGACAAGACATGATGTATCATAATCTTTGTAAGTCATAATTTAGAGCTCTTCAAAGATATAATGCTTAAAGGAAAACTGTTATATGCAAAAACAACTAAAGCGACAAAAAGATCACCTAATAAAACAGACAAATAGACATTTCCTCCATAATGATCGAAACATTTCTAGCTCATAAAATTTACTGCATCCCAAATATCAATTATTGCTGTCTGTTTCAATAAACAACGTACTATTGCGCCACAATAGCGACCATAAAGTGTTAATCGGTCGTAACCCGGTTCCATCAATTGAAATTTATATCATCGTTTATTATCTGAGTATTCATTTTCCCCAACAATTCCATACATTTTACATCACATCCTTTAATTAAATTTAAGAATATTATCTCACCAACAATTTGGCATAAGTTTGTTTAATAGTAATGGCCTTTACAATGCGATAGAAATAATTACTAACAATTAAAATTTGCTGTGTGTTCATTCTAAACATAAACGGATATTTTTGAGTGTAGCACCTTGTTTTAAGATAAAAAAGGTAATAAAAACACTTGTACCTACCTAATTTAAAATTTCGCCTGATTAAGGAAATAAACGTAACTCCTATAGACAAAAATAACTGTGTATTAACATAAGATCGACACGTAAATATGTGTCCGTATAATCTAACCAATTTTGTAAACCACATAGAAGAACTTTTCATAAAAGATAAATATGTAAGGAAGACCCTTAAAAACATGCCAATCCAGATCACCGGATTTGATGCCCAGTATTTTTGTATTTTAGAAATATTTAAAAGCTATATTGGGTCTAATAAGTACACTTGGAGAACCCAAATCACCACAACACATCTTTTTTAAAGACCTTACGATCGCTTCACTAACCACGTTAGCGTCATTAGAGGATGTAAATTTTTTAGAAAGGTAACAACGGCTTTTGAATTTTCTAAACAGTGTTCCAAATAAGCGCAAAATAGATCACTTGGAACCTACTCGCGAGGTTCATATATATTGATATATATATATATATATATATATATATATATATATATATATATATATATATATATATATATATATATATATATATATATATATATATATATATGAGACATGCTTGGTTCTCGGGTTAAACCGTGTCCAGAATTTATGGAAACTCGACGTTTCGGCTCCTGTTTTGGAGCCATTTTCAAGAGGTAAAGGAAATATGTAAGGACACTCTAAGGCCTCAATCTGCGTACTCCTTAGAGCGGTGGATAAAGGTAGGTTGGGTTGTTGTAGCTCGATTACGGGGCCTCAATCTACCTACTCCCCAAATCTCGCCGGAGATCGTCTGTGAGGTCTCAGTGTGTTCAGCCCTAAGCCTCAGAGAGATCTGGCAGTTCCTTGCAAGTCTTGTCTTATATATGTCGTTCCGTCTACCTGTTGCGTCATCAGTGAAAGTAGTAGGGTCGCCGTCAATTAAGTGGGGGACATTGGTCACGGTATCTAGAGGAGGATTAAGAGAGTCACCGGCATTTGTTGAGTCAGATAATGATTCAATAAAATTGTCTGTGGAATTTATTTCCTTTTTGTGTGTTTGTTAAGAAGATATAATAGGTTTCCAAGTAGTCGGAAGGCGAAGACCATCATCTCTCTTATTTAAACAATCGGGACGTTTTTCAATCCTGATTGCTTCGCGGATAATTCTCGTTTTGAAATTGTAAACCGGTGCTATTGTTTTGGCATAATCGAAGTCTATTTTGTGCCCTGTATGAATATAATGCATGGCCAGCGCCGATGAGGGGTCGGATTTTCTAACTGCGAGGGTGTGTTCGTATATTCTATTGTGGATGCGTCTGTTTGTTTGTCCTACGTAAGTTCGGGAACAGTCGTAACAAGGAATTTCGTAAACTCCGTGGGATTCGTTTGGAATCGTATCCTTGGGAGTTTTTATAAGATTTTACAGTTTTTGGTCTGTTGTGAATACGGTTTTGATATTATGGGTTCTGAAAATTCTGCTGATTTTGTCGGTGACACCTTTAATGTATGGTAAAAACGCTGCGTGTTGTTGTGTGGACGCTGTTTGTTCTTGTTGTGAGGTGTCACCGACAAAATCAGTAAAGTCAAAAAGTGCCAAACTGACATATAAAGCTAACTATTGTCTAATTGGCCAAACAAGCAGAGTCCTTAAAGATAGGTTAACACAGCACAAAAGTGACATACGTTTACAAAAAAAAAAAAACTTGCGCTCTGTCAGAACATAATCTCGACACTGGCCACAATATAAATTTAATAATGTTTATATTTTACACTGTGAAACCGTAAGTAATAAAATAATGTTTTTAGAATAATTTGAAATTACTTTTAACGACAATTTAATAAACTTAAAGAAAGATAATAATTTTAAAAATCACTACCAATATATATATATATATATATATATATATATATATATATATATATATATATATATATATATATATATATATATATATATATATCCTGGACAAAAACAAAAAACAAAAACAAATTCAATTAGACAATAGTTAGCTTTATATGTCAGTTTGGCACTTTTCGACTTCACTCAAATTTATAAAAAGGTTTTTTTCATGCTTGTTATTGAATAATTAGTTTAGTAAAACTCACGTTATATGTAAGTATTTTGAACTTTTATATTTTTCCTATGTAAATTGTAAACTTTTTTCTTTCCATGTTGTAGCCTTGAGAAGGGAATAAATTTTTGCGAAAGCTCGGCATATAATAAAGAATTTTATTTTGCAACTTACGGCTTTCCCACAATTTTTTGATAAATAACACTATTACCGTCACAAAAACTCAATACCGCGTACAGAATCTATTAAAAATGTATTAAAACCCGACTGTTTGCCTACTATTATTAAGGAAATGCAAACGTGAATGAATTCCAAGGCCTTAATCTGCCTGCTCCTTAGAGCGATATCTATGGAATAGGTTGTAAATATTGTAATCTTGAATACCTCGCGCAGACTAGATTTAAGCAACACCTGGCGCAGCTGAGACACGGCTCTATAGACAAGTCATGCCTGGCCCGGCATATTTGGGATAGTAGTCACTGCGAACATAAAGAAAACCTACAGCTTATCAAAAATGTTGGACAACCAGTCAAATTAGACGCCTAGAAGACTATTTATATCTATGTCCATAAACTACGAAGTTTGTTCCAACAGAGCTTCGCCACTTCCTAATATCTCATTATTTGCACTGTCTCTTTGGGAACAACTATTATGGAACTTATGAATTTAGGGTAATAAAATATAAACGTAGAACGTTTGTGATTCATCTCCCTAGGGTGTTGGTCTTTTACCTGACGCATAATATAGACACTATGTTAAGCAGTTAAGGGTTTGGAATTTTTCATCCTCTGATGAGGCTAAGTTTGTTAGTAACGCGAGCGTCAGGTCTTTAAAAATACGTTGCGGTGATTTGGGTTCTCAAAGTGTACTTAAATGTAATAGCTGTAGAAATAATTTTAGATTCTTAAGGTTCTACAACAGTTTATACAAAATAAGCCACAGTGATTTTAAAATACCTTAAGATACTCGTATAATCATAACATACCTCTGAGAATCTCCAAGTTTTCTCCCATCTGGAAGCTAATCGTGACTCCTGGATTAACATGAAACAACACAACATATTCTCCATTGTTCTGTATCTGGCTGGGTCCCGGACCGTAAGTGCAGCCAGGTATCTGCATCTGTGGTTCGAACCCCGGACCGAAATAGAATTTAGCCGGTGAAGCACCGTTCGCGGCACTACCGTCAGGTGGTTCTGACGCGTAAGCACACTGGTGGTAATACGTGTAATGGTGATAAGACCTATGCACGTGATGGTGCGGCCCGTGGTTTCTCGGTTTACGCGGGTACGGCCCACTGTTCGTCGCAGTGTTAATGTTATTGTTAAAATTGTTATTATTATGGGTGGCTGAACCGTTAGCATTGCTATTGTTGTAAATAATCTTTTGATTATTATTGTTGCTGTTGTTTGACGTTTGTGCTTGGGCAGTTGTTTCAGCCTCTGCCATGGCCGTTTCGTCTTCTTTTACTTTCACCATTCGTGTTCGTTGAGTTGACTCACTTTTAGGCACCTGAAATAAGATGAAAGTAAATTGTCAGTATTTTTTATTTACCGCAACAATTTGTAAATATATAATTTAGTAACAACTGAGAATTAAACAAGTTTGTCGAAACAGAAAGTTTTTTGTAAATTAAATTTAAAAAAGTCTGGAGGCAGCAAGTGCATTATGGTAGTAAATTTTCATAAAAATGTTTTTAATAGCAAATGTCATTTTTTATCATTTTTTTATTTCAACAACACACCACGAGGGCTCACAGCCTAAATACTATTGTACCGTGGGTGTCGACAAGGAGGAAAGAGGCGACTTGTTAATTCTGGACTTGAGGGTTTGGAGGTTCGGAGGAGAAAGAAACACATGTGCACAAGGAGTTCAACAACTTGGAAGTCCTCGGGACAAAAGAGCGAGCATAACAAAATGTTCTATGTCTGGTGACCTAGACAGTAAAAGGGTGCATTCGCTCTGTTCCCCAGGTAGATCTGTTGGGGGCACCAGGTGGAGGAACTATGGAAGAAAGCTTCTATGAGCAGTGCCCGTGCAGATAGCTATAAAAGAGAGAGAAAGAGAGAGAGAGAGAGAGAGAGAGAGAGAGAGATCACCAACGGCACGTCGGTGGGCAAGGGATGGCAGCCTTTGGGTGAGGGTAGGGTCACCTATGACACGTACAGCTCTCGTCTGAATGGTGTCCAGGATAGCGAGTGCAGAAGCGGCAGCGGCACCCCAGATGAGGGAGCAGTATTCGAGGTTTGGCCTTATTTGTATAGAGATTGTAAAGAGATTAGCTGGTGAAGAGTATTTACGAGCCCGGAAGAGGAAACCTAATTTCTTAGCAGCCGCTTCTGCAATTGATGTGACATATTGGTGCCAATTGAGATTTCGATCCACAGAAAAATCAACAAGTGAAAAGGACTCATTACTTTGAATAACTTGGTTGTTCATCGTGATGGGTCTAGGGCTGGTGTGTCTCTTATGAGATAGAAAGCAATACTAAGATTTGGTGGAGTTGAATTGTACAAGATTTCTACTTCCCCAGTCTAATAGTTTTTGGATATCCACAGAAACAGAACCCTCCATGTGTCTGCGATCCTCATCTAATTGGGCTAAAGAGACAGGCCATAGGCCGGAAGTTTATTAAGCAGCGCTGCGTGCCAGACCTGGTCGAATGGTTTGGATATGTCTAGAGCGACAATCTGGGATTCACCGTGTAGTTCCATAGACTTGTTCCAAGAATAGGTGACAAAGGAAAGGAGGTCGGCAGTGGATCTGCGCTGACGGAATCCATACTGCTTGTCGTGGATTAGACTGTGTTTTTCAAGAAATGTTAGTAATTCGGTGGTTATACTTTTCCATCACTTTAGAGACGACTGAAAGGAGATAAATAGACCTGTAGTTGCTAGAAATCGCTTTGGATCCTTTCTTGTGGACGGGTTGTAGTCGAGCAATTTTCCAGTTACTAGGAATATGTCTCTATTGTAAGATGCCTGAAACAGGCGAGTCAGGACAGGAGCAAGTTCTGGTGCGCCTTTTTTGAGAAAAATTGCTGGGATCTCGTCAAGACCAGAGGCTTTCCTGGTATTAAGAGAGACGAGCATTTTTGGTACCTTTTTAGTTTTGAAAATGATATGCGTCATTTTATGCGCGACATTGGGGACTGTTGGTGGTTGCACATTTGGAGGTGAGTTGAGAGTAAAATTGCCGCGAACAACAATGCAAAAAGTTCAGCCTTGCCAAGGGCGGTAGAAAGAATTTCATTCCCTGAAACAAGTGGTGGGAACGTGCTCTTGCAGAAATTATTCCCAAAAGATTTAGCAAGAGTCCAGAAGGATTTGCTGCCGTTGGAGCTTGAGAGGACTTTGTTTTTGATGTGGTTATTAAACGAATTTTTTTGCCTCAGAAAGAATGCGGACATAGCGGTTTCTTGCGTCGGTTTTCTTGACAGGGATTACGTAAAAGCGTCAAAACAACTTTATTGTTTGAAAAAAATACAAAGATGTTTCGAAACAAACTTAAAATGTTGTCGAAAAAACTTCTTCAAGCTATTTTCCCACCTACCAAGATACAATTATCCACAAACAGCTTTACGACAAAACTTTAAAAAAGAAATCATGAAAATGTCGAAAAAATTTTTTCACGAAAATCCGAAAAAAAATTTTACAATAACTTATTAAACATTTTGTATTAATTACAAAAATTTCACAAAGATTCACAATGATTTCTAAGGAAATATAAAAAGTCGTATATGGGACCTCGATGTTTCTTACGAATAATCTAAACGAAAACCTCTCTGAATATGTCGTTTTCATGGGAATTCATTCATATATTGATAAAAACGCCCTATCATGATTTTTGATATGTGCCAAAAATGAGAACCAATTGAAATAAAACTCGAAAGTGATGAAAGCTACCTTTTTTTTTCTACAAACATGCATTCTAATTTGATGGAAATGCAAAAATGCAATAATACAATTTAAAAAGAGAATGTTTTTATCACCAGCGACTTATGGGCCATCCTGTAATTGTCGAAATAACTTTATAAGATGTTGTTTGCTAATATATTATTTACTTGTTTACTATTGTTTTTAGAACCTCGGTGGTTCAGGGGTAAGAACGTGTGCCTCTGAACCGAAGGGTACTGGGTTCGATCCTAGGGTACTCCTCTCACTTTTTCAGTACAAACTGTAACATTAACATCAAGCGAGGTTCTGGCATTGTATTTGAGCAAGTTGAATGTCTGCACGTTCCTCCCTTCGGAGGGGGCGTAAAGCCGTCGGTCCCATGTTCATGCGATGTTGGGCACGTTAAAGATCCCTACCCTCCTTACAGAAAGGCGGGGGTTCGGCAAACTTTCCGGGATAGTGAGGTGAAACTGCTCCCTGGCGTCGGTGATTGGCCATAGTCGCGGAAATAGGCCGACGTTAAAGAAACAAAACACACACATCATTGTTTTTAGTTATAAAGCCCTGAGAAATGCGCAGAGGGCACACGTAGGTCTCATATGCCGATACCCAACACGAAATTCCAAACCTCAAGTTGGATTTAACCAAACTAGCATACATCAGATTTCAAATCGTTAGATCAGACATATATTTTTTAGTGAATTTTTATTAAAAAAATTCACTAATAGAGAGGTATCGATGGTGAGACTTTGCAAAAATTCTTTCAAATGAGCGCGAATTAGGACCCCTAGAACCCATATCCGGGGTCAGTTTGAATGTTTATATGTTTATATATATATATATATATATATATATATATATATATATATATATATATATATATATATATATATTTATATATTTATATATGTATATATGTATATATATATATATATATATATATATATATATATATATATATATATATATATATATATATATATATATATATATATATGTATCCGTTTGATAAGTCAAAAAATAATTAACCGATTTAGATGAAACTCGGCAAGTGCCTTTCTTTTATTAATGGCTTCGATGAGTTCGTTGGCCAGGAAAATCGGACGGGGTTTTCCGGGAAAATTTTGAGTTTTCTTTCAAAAAAAAATTTTTTTCCGAAAGTTTCGATAAAATTTGGTCTACATATTGCTTTGGGAAATACCTAACTATGTGCCAAAATTCAGCTTTTTAGGGTTACAGAAAATTGAGCTATTCAAATTTGAAACATTTATGTTTAAATCATGAGTATGTGGTTGCTGTTGGTTAGTCAATGCTTCTATTATTGTCATTGACTCATGAAATTCATTTTTAAGTTTCAGAGAAATGTCAATAATACTGAATTCACTGATTGTTAATCATTGGAAGCATTTACGATTATATATAACCCTATTGTAATTTATTATCATTTATCACCTCTGTAGTATAATTATTTTTTTCCTTACAACTCGCAGCGTTTTTAGTCAATTGTTGTTATTAATAGTCAATAGTTTCTTTCCGAATACACACAGCTTCCATTGACTTCTGCTTCTGCCGCTGTTACAGTCCTTTTAGTTAGAGGTAGAGTTGTAACCACTCATACAGCCAGTGTTTTTTAACCACGTGGCTGGGGGACTGACCGAATTAATTCCAAGTTGCTGTTGATTTACTCATATTCTCTTAATATGTTTGAAGATGTGGTGTCTACTTCATTCCAAGTCACTATTAACCGACTATTTATGAAATCAAATAAGTAAATTAAATCGATTGTCATAAAATATGTAGTGTATTAAGACAAGCGAAAAAGAAATAAAACATATATAACTGTGCACATTTTGATTATATTTTAGGGTGCTTGAGAGAGGTTTTGTCACAGCATAATATCTTATTAAAGTTCATTTGTAAATAGGTTTAATTTTTATATATATATATATATATATATATATATATATATATATATATATATATATATATATATATATATATATATATATATATATATATATATATATATGATAACTCAAAAAATAATTAACCGATTTCGATGAAACTTGGCATGTGCCTGTCTTTTATTAATAGCTTGGATGAGTTCGTTATCCAGAAATATCAGACAGGGTTTTCCAGAAAAATTTTGAGTTTTCTTTCGAAAAAATTTTTTTTCTCCGAAAGTAACAAAGCTGTTTTAATGAAATTTACTATATATGTTGCCTCAACCTACGAAACGTACCAAAATTCAACTTTCTAAGCTTAGAGAAAATTGAGTTATTCAAATTTTAAATTTTCTTTCGAAAAAAATTTTTTTCTCCCAAAATTACAAAGTTATTTAAATGAAATTTTGTGGATATCTTGCCTTAGGAAAAACCTTACTACGTATTGAAATCAAACTCTCTAAGTTTATAGAAAATTGAGTTATTTAAATTTGAAGCATTTAATAAAAATTCACTACCATAACGCACTTGCTGCGTCCCGAGTTTTTTTTCATATTCTACCACTTTATCCTGAATTCTTGTATATCCGTTGAAATAATAACATATGTACTTATATATTCAACAGCCAACCCCGGCCAATTCTTGCAGGTAATTAATTTCAAGTATTCACTATCGATGTCACCTAATTATCAGCGTGGGGTAGACTACAATGTCTTGCAAACAACAATGGGGAATTTCCAAGAGGCATCAGATCAAGTGTAATTGTGTTCCATGGTGCAATTCTTGAATGCGAAAGGACATAATTGAATAAACCTCTGCGACCTAGTTTCTACAAGAGGGAGCTCCGAGGATCAAAGTTTACAATGGAGGTATATGTCTAGCTGTAATGTGTTGTGGTAGAGTGTATTAATTGCTGATACAAACGTCACTAAAGATGGGGCGCTAGGTTCTAGAATTTAATTTCATAACCGCAAGCTTAAGGCTAAATTTATCGTAATTGTAATGCCTCAGTTTGCATTATGCTCAGGTTACTGTTTGAGTTAACACAAAATGTTACTAGACAGTCTCGATGGTTGCCTTATTTTATAAGGGATAATTATTTCGTACAAAGACATTTTAAACAAAGTCTCAACAAAGCAAGTGCCTTATAAGAGAAATTTTTGGAGTAATATTTTCTTTTTAAGAAATCAAGTGGTTTATTTGTGTCAGGTTTAAACATAATTTTCCTAGCACTCCCAGCGTTTTCTTTTGTACGAATCGCAGATATTTTGTTCCTAATAAAATAAGTTTAGATCTTCAAGTATATAAGTAACTTAGTTGGCGAGTTTATCAGTAGTGAATGTGTACGGATCACCTTTTTGTCAGAGTTACGTTCTGGGCTTCATCCTCAAAGATTGTGTAGCAAGCAGTCAATTATTGTACATTTTATTATTTATATATTATTATATTATATATATTATACTATAATATAGTATATTATTACATAATTATTACACTTGTAACGGATTTTTATATCCCTGGTTGTATTAGTGACTTTTCTTAAAAAAATTCACTAATGAGGAGATCCCGACTTTTAAATTTTGAACAAATTTCTTCAAATGAGCGCTAATTAGGCCCCCCAGAACACATATCTGGGGTCAGTTTCAATTTTTATATGTTTATATATATATATATATATATATATATATATATATATATATATATATATATATATATATATATATATATATATATATATGTATCACACCGATAACTCAAAAAATAATGGGCTGATTTTAATTAAATTTGGTGAATAAATTCCTTTTGCAAATGGCTTGGCTAAGTTCGTTAGCCTGGAAAATCTTCCAGGTTTTCCCGGAAAATTTTGTGTTTTCTTTCGAAAAAAATTTATATCTCCGGAATTAACAAAATAAGGGCAAAAAAATTTGTTACGCGGGTTTATATCTTTATAGGTAAGTTACCTACCAAAATTTAGCTATGTAGGTCAAAAGACAAAAAAGTTATAGGCATTTAAAAAAGAATAAATTGGGGTTTTCCTCAAAACGTCAAAATTGCGATTTCAAACGTCAAAATCGGCAAAATTTAGGCAAATAACTTGAATCTAATACGGGCTATGGAAATCAAATGGCTCAAGAAGGATGTTTCACAAACCCTGAAGTCTTAGTTTCAACCGTCATTGTCCTTCATTTTACTAAAATGTTTCGAGAAAATTCATTTCAAATAGACCCTTTCTCTGATACTTGGCAGTAGTCTTAGCTATAGAGTTTATCGTTTAATGGTATATAATTTTTGTCGAATTTTCGTAAAAAATCAATAAAGCTCAATATATCCGTTATTATACAAGATATGAAAAAAATTTGTATATATTAATTATAGGGTGTCTTGAGCTACATTTAAAAAAATATTTCTACAATCACAGGGTGGTCCATAGGTCGTTGGTGGTATAAATTTTCTTTTTTTTAAAATCAAACACGCCTTATGTTATTGCATTTTTGCATTTTCCATCGAAATATAATGCATGTTCGTAAGAAAAGAAATTCTGGATGCAGAAAGTGCGTTATGGTAGCGAATTTTGATCAAATGCTACATATTTGAATAGCCCAATTTGCTAATAACCTATAAGGTTGATCAAGAAACGAGTTTTTCCGGGAATACTTTAAGTTTACTTTTGGAAATTTGTGTACATTTTCACACAATAAAGTTATTTTTATGAAACATGGCACATTGTTTTTACTATAAAGGTTATACTGGTAACCAAAATTGATGCCTGCTTTCTTAAAAAGAAAACACACATATTTGCAATAAAAACATTTTAATGAAAATTCACTACCATAACGCACTTGCTGTGTCCAGAGTTTTTTTATAATAACTCAATGACTAGAGAGGGTTGCCAAACTGATAACCCTCTTCTAATATCACTAACAAAAGCAATGGTACTATATACCTATCGCCAGTCTTTATTACAATCAGGCTGTAAATAGCTAATGGTTAACTACGTGAAGATTGGGACCTGCGATGCACACTGATAAGTACATTTGGAGAACCCAAATCACCACAACACATCTTTTTAAAGACATGTCGTTTCACTAACAAAGCTTGCTCCAACGGTGGATAAAAAATTGTAACTACTTACTACTAACATCACCTTTTATACTGAACCTTAGGCAAAGAACGATACCGAGAGGGAGACTAACTCGCAGACATATTATTCAGTGTATTGTATTTAAATTGCCTGACGAGGTTTTTGAACTTACTTTATCACTTTACCTGGAAGATTTCGGAATGTTTATCTGCATCAAAGACAGAGCGCAAACAAGTGACTACCAGCCAATGGCGGAGATCGATTTAAGGAACTTTTTTTTTATTGCCCTAGAATTATAAATACTTTCGTACGCATCCAGACGTCCAACATTTTTAATTTGTTTCAGATTTTCCTTATCAATGTGGTGGTTATTATCTCAAAGATATTCTTTCACGGATGAGTTATCTACACTTCCGTATCTTAGCTGTGCGAGAAGTTCACTCAATCTAGTCTCAATGGTTCTCTTAATCTGCCCAACGCATTTAAGATTACAATCTTTACAACATATCTTATACATTTTAATAGTTAATTATTTAGCCTAATGAATTCGGCTTTACCAGGTTACAGTCGTTCGTGCTTAAAAGTATTGCTAAGACTTACTATAAAAAAGAATAGAAAGTCAGATATAGAGGGTGCCCACGTGAAACCGAAACGACACGAATAGTGATTTTGTTGAAAATCGCTCATAGATGTATCGCTTTTAAAGTAACCAGCCTTTTAGGCTTATTTCAACATCGCAACATCAACCCTTAAGCGGTGGTGAGATCCGCCCCTAAAATATTAAATGACAAGGGCAGTCAAGTAGCACATCATTTTAGAGCTGGTTTAAGTCTCTTTTTAACAGTGCCTTATTTTTTCATTAGAAGCAGTAGGTTCTGAGATATCTATTTCTAATAGTGACTTATTTAATTATCAAACCTTCCATGTCAGTTTATCAAATATTCAAAATTTTGCCCGCCAGCCTCCATACATACATAGTTTTAATATTATAAGGAATCGAGGTGATCAAAATAAATGTTGCTTTTTATGTGAGCCCCCAAGAAGAAATCTAGTGGTGATAAATCTGGCGATTGTTCAGGTCATTCTATGTAACCTCTTCTCCCAACCCACCGATGTGTAAATCTGTGGTCAAGATATTGTCGAACAGTCGCGTGGAGGAGCATATTCTTCTTTTTTTCTTCAGCCTGAACTCATTCAGTGTTGATTATAGGCCTCTCCATCGTCAACCATATTTATTGGGGTCTGCCCCCTATTCTGTTTTTTGTCTCTCTTGGTCTCCAACAAACTACCCTCTGTTTCCACCCATCCGTGTTTTGAAAATATCACATTCGAAAAATCTTAAACGACGACTCTGAGAAAATTTAACTTTTAAGTAGAACCTAAATAATACTGCAATAAATGTTCCCAACTAGTTGTAAATATCTGCTTTAATTTTTATTTCGTTTTATTGGGAAGATGCGTTTTCTATTTCACTAGGAATTTTGTAAACATAATTCGCCACCACAACACACTTTCTGCGTGAAAACTTTTTGTTGTTACTCATAAGTCTAGAAATTCTGGCAGCTCATTTTTCTATTTAACACAATTTCTTTCACCGGTAATTTTAAGTTGTATTTTTCAATTGCCCGGTTTTAATTTAGTGGACGCTTGTATAAACATAAACAAATTTTAATTTATACCTTTCTGTACAAAACAAAATTGGCTACCTCATTGGTGATATCGTAAATAATCTATAATTGTCCCTTAATCCAGACAACGAGAATATTCTAATAGTTATCCTGGTTGACAGATTAACATTTAAACTGGTAATTTTCTCGTACAAGCGGCTTCAAAGTCAGTTCGTGTTTGTCATTTCTACGTCTAACACGGCATGCAACATAACCTACACTAACACGACATAACCGAAACCGCAACAGGAAGCCGCCAAATGGAATACCTCGGCCCTTATCTGATATTTCGCAGGACGGCGTGACTGAAAATCGATAGTCAACTGATCGCAGTGCATATCTTCTACCAAATAACGACACCTTTGTCCCACTTACCTCTTATTTTGTGCTCCGCCAAGTATTCGCGCCGAGAGGGTTCTACATTCTATACTCACGCTCTTATTAAAACCATTTATTACCAAAGTGTTCCCAATGGTGAAAAGCAATTGCCAGGCTCGCTGCATATAATTTTGTTGTGCTATATTAACGAGCGGAAAAGTGGGTTTATTATTGAGAGTATTTGGCGCTATTTGCACAGATAAGCAGGTAAAAATATACAAAGTTTGACGACGGCAACATCGTGCAACTTGGTTATGCAGAAACGGCTTATACAGAGAGAACGCAACTGAATATTAGAGTTATCAATTTGCCCGACAACTATTGTTAAAGCCTGGCCTAAAATTCCATCTTCTTTGAATTGCTATTAGAAAACATTACTCATACAGGGTCGTTTAGGGAACGTGTTCGTGAAAAGCTTATCTATACGTGATCCCAGTAGAATCCTTAAGTTGCACTCAGATCTAGTTAGTCGTGTAAAATTTACGTGAAATATTTTCCAAATAGCCGGTTAACCAGACATTTTCGAAATGGTAAAGTGATCCTAAATTTTTTTCATCATTTTCGATACTAACCCTGGCTCGTTTACAATCTTTTTTTTAAATTTTAACAAAAATGGAGATTTCATTTTTACATGGGTATTTCGTTTGTTAGTAGCACCGAAAAAATATAAGTTGTTGATTGTCAATAGGATCGTTAAGATTCCCTGATGAGAAGAACAGCAATTTCATAGAAAATGTTCGTTATTGACGTACCAACCTGCCTAAATTCAAATATCCAACACACATTTTTATTAAATAGAACACCCTGTATTTAGATTGAACTCCAGAACTGAATTCTACACCTAATTGTATTGGATTTCTTTATATCTATCTCTGGTAATTTTGGACTTACAGGTAATTTTGCGGAAACTCGGTGTATTTCGTTATCCAGATTAAGCACTTAAGCTAAAAATAATTACCCAGTGACACTTATCAAAGACAAAAGACAGTTTTATTAGTTATTATTCACTGTACTCATTATTGTTGTAAAGAATGCAGAGTGTTTAGTTGTGCTGATATTAATTAACATAATGATATTTTAGAGTTACTTAATACACATGGTGAATGTGGAAGCGTTGCTGACAGAGCGTGAAGATTTTAAGAAAAAAGAACAACTCTGCTAGTTAAACGTACCACCTGAGATTAGGATATAAACGAAAGCCTTTCACCATAGAGAGTCCACTTTCTAGATTGTATGGACCGCCAAAATTCCACAAGGATGGAGTACCACTACACCAGCAGTGCGCATCATAGAATGACCAACATACAAACCTGCTAAACACTTATGATCGTTACTAAAACCACCTGCTGTAAATAACAGAGACCATGCAAAGAACTAAAAGTACTTAATCGAAACTACCTGATCCAATTAGCTTACAGAACAAAACATCCTAGTACAACTACCAGAGGGAGGACAACAAGGACGAAGCAAAAAGGAAAACAACGTTGACCAGATTTTAAGACCAATGGGGGACGTCGACTAAAAGCCGGACAGTGATATTGTCAATTTAACGATATTGCGAATATATCATGAAATGGACAGGTCGGGGGCACGGCTAAATCGAATACTACCTGACCCGGGGGTTGAAAAAGGATAGGGCTACTGCAAGGCATACCTGCACAAGCTCAACATGAGAAAAAACCAAGATACTATATTGTATAAAATCTGACGATGGGGGACACAAAATTTTCTATTGCCAAAATGGGGCGAAATAAGTTCAAGGTGTAAGGCACTGGTAACTTTGTCGCAGTGACGCCAAGCACAAAACGGAACACGTAGGAAGTCAGGACGATTGCAACATAAATTATGTGAGCACAATAATTGAGGGGAAGGTGCAGGGACGAGTGAACTTTCGAATCACTGAAACAGAGGACGAATAAACAAGAAATAACAGAACAAACCGCTATACCTCCTAATGTCATGCGAAGATAATCGGTTCCAGGGAGCAAACGGAGAGAACGAGAAGTTTAGCCGGAAGGTGTTCGGCAGTACGCAGTACAGCATATACAGTACGTGTCTGGGTGTCCATGATGGATTTCCAAAACAACCACCATTCCTCGGCATACCACTAGAGCGTAAAATATCAGGTGGCCTAATATATACAGTATATTAGATACTATCCGATACTCTAAGGCACAATCCAATGATCCTCCGAGCCAGAACAGCTATTCAAACACAAGTTAACAGATCAAGAAAATTTTCAAAAGAGTCGAAACCTAATAGTAATGTACGGTACTTAAAACACCAGGGAAGAAATTGATAAAAAAAGAGAGCCATACGTCCGAGGCAGACCAACAGACAAACGGATACGCCTGAAGAATATATAGATGATAGACCAAAGGAGAAGGCTCTTCTACCATATATACAAGGAACCGTAGACAAGATTGTCAAAAAAGTGAAGACGAATATTATCACCGTCTTTACGCCTTGAACATAGATCGGTAAAGACACGAATATGCCCTTATGTACAGGGTGATTTATTTAAATGTCTCACCTTCGTAATTTTTTTTAATCAGAGGTATCAAAAAAATTCCAACGCCGTCTAACACACTATCATACGATGAGTTAAAAATATTGTGACAGAAAAACAATTGCACATCGCCTTCATAGAAATCCATGGCCAACGTTGATTTTCTTAAATGGGACGGTAGGCCTCAGACACATACAGTCGATGCAGAATCTAAATTTGCGTACAACAATACTACCCTCGCATTTCTGTGTCAAGCCGTTTCGGAGACATGGTGTCACAAAGTTTCAAAATGTGGGTGATTTATTGAAGTGTCTCACCACCGTAAGTTCTTTATTATTAGAGATATCAAAAAATTCTAACGCCATCTGACAAACTATCATGCGGTGAGTTAAAATATTGTGACAGAAAAACAATTGCACATTGCTTTCATAGAAATCCGTGGCCAACGTTGATTTTCTGAAATGGAACAATATGTCTTAGACACATACAGTCGATGCAAAATCGAAATCTGCGTACAACGATGCCACGCTCGCATTTCTGAATCAAGCCGTTTGGGAGAAAAATAGTTTGTAGGATGGCGTTGGAATTTTTTGATATCTCTGATAGTAAATAAATTACAGGGGTGAGACAATTAAAAAAATCACACACGTTTTGAAATGTTGTGACGTTATGTCTCCGAATGGGCTTGACTCAGAAATGCGAGCGTGGCATCGTTGTACACCGATTTTGATTCTGCGTCGACTGTGGCTGTCTGAGGCCTATCGTTCCATTTAAGAAAATCAACGTTGTCCATGGATTTCTATGAAGGCGATGTGCAGTTGTTTTCCTGTCGCAATATTTTAACTCATCGCATGGTAGTTTGTCAGACGGCGCTGGAATTTTTTTGATACCACTGATAATAAAGAAATTACAGGAGTGAGATAATGAAAAGAATCACATACGTTTTGAAATTTTATGACGTCATGTCTCCGAAAGGGCTCGACTCAGAAATGTGCGCGTGGCATCGTTGTAGGCAGATTTCGATTCTGCGTCGACTGAATGTGTCTAAGGCCTATCGTTCCATTTAAGAAAATCAACATTGGCCACGGATTTCTATGAAGGCGAAATGCAATTGTTTTTCTGTCGCAATATTTCAACTCATCGCATACTAGTTTGTCAGATGGCGTTAGAATTTTTTTGATATCTCTGATAATAAAAAAAATACAGGGGTGAGACACTTAAGTAAATCACCCTGTACACAACAAATATTAGCACCATGCTTACATTAGTAAAGACACCAATGGACCCTCTTCACATGTCAGATATATATGATACCATGCGAATCTGGAAAAGTTTACACACGATAAGCAAATAAAGAACCGTAAAAGTACAGAGCCTAGAGCATCAGACATCCATGGTCGCTGCAAACTAAAAAGTTGTGATAGCTGAATGTGTTACTTAACAAAACAGAGGATAATGGCAGAGTAAAGCGCTGTCGTCAGCAGATCAGGATGGAGACCCTTGAATAACAAAAACATCCTAGCAATGTTACCCAACATGGCGTTTTAAAGTGTCTTATATGCACGCCTATTGTTCAGGATTAAGGATTTTCGAAATCCAGCACTAAATCCTTTTATTATATTTTGCCTCACGTTTCCTACCATCTCCGGTGGGATCGCTTTGCAAGCGTTTCTTATCTTAATTTACTTATCTTGGGCGGTGCAACATGTACGCCTCTTTTTATATAACCCCATAAGAATAAATCTAATGGGGTAAGGTCGCATCCTTGGTGGCTACTGAACAAAACCCCCATACCAACCCCACTTTTCAGAAAAGTTTAAATTTCGCGTACCTCGCGATAGTACTGCAGATGGGCGCCGTCCTGTTGCAGTTACATATTCTGACGTCCATCACTAAGCTGTTGAGTGAAAACGAGCAGAACTTCTGCAAGAAACTAAAGATAATTAGGTACTACCAGTTAGAGGATTATGAAAAAAAGTACCGTGCAATAATTCTGTTGTGAAGAATGTCATACCAAACATTTATTGATCAGTGGTTTTGATTCTGCATTTGACAAATCCAAAACGGATTTTCTAATGCGTAATAGTGTATGATATGATGATGTACAGCATCATTACTTCCAAACGTAGCCTGTCAGAAAACATAACGTAGCATCGAAAGTTTGACTTAATCTCAAGTTTTTGTCCATTGGAAAAAGTTGACACGCCCTTCAATAATAATCAACTATAGATGTAATTCCATATCGTAAGGATAAAACTTATATTTTCTGATGGCTCAATTAGCAGTTAATTGTGACTTTTCACGTGATATTGCTATCTGACGACTACGGAATTGCGGTTTTGAGGGAATTTTTATTAAAAAAAATTCACTCATAGAGAGGTATCAATGGCGAGACTTTGCAAAAATGTTTTCAAATGAGCGCAAACTAGGACCCCTTAAACCCAGTTTCAATTTATATATATATATATATATATATATATATATATATATATATATATATATATATATATATATATATATATATATATATATATATATATATATATCCAATCGATAACTCAAAAAGTAATTCACTGATTTTGATTAAACTGGGCAAGTACTTTTATTCTATTAATATCTTCGATGAGTTCGTTAGCCAAGAAAATCGGACAAGGTTTTCCGGGAAAATTTTGAGTTTTCTTTCGAAACATTTTTTATCTCTGAAAATTACAAAGCTGTTGTAATGAAATTTAGAGCATATGTTCTGTCGGGAAACACCTTACCACATACCAACTTTCAAGTTTGTAAGTTTATTGAAAATTGAGTTATTCAAATTTGAAACATTTAATGAAAGTTCACTACCATAACGCACTTGCCGCGTCCAGAACTTTTTTACTATGACGCAGAATCTCAAGTTCCTTTTCTTGATTAGTGGCATTTCTATTTACCACTTTGTGTTTTTCATAGTCAATACTTTTAGTAAAATCGAACCTCCCAACGCAACTTTTATTAGTGAGTCTAGTGGATCTAGTGGTCTAGTCAATCAGGAACTATTACTCTAAATATCATTTGGGTAGTAAGACAATTTTTTTTGGCCTCTCCGAACACGTAAACCATATTAAATTATTAATTTTTAGAGTAACGCATTATTTAATTAATAAACGTACATAACTTTTAAACAAATTTAAGTAGGTAACAAAATGCAGCAATAGTTATAACTTACATTCTCAGTTTATTAATTTTTGATGTGGATAGTTGTGTTTATGGCTACTACGAACAATAACAAGAAATATCATTAGGATATTGAATAAAATTTAAAAATCAAAATAACTCAAAAACAATAGATGCGAGTTTAGGACATACTTAAGAAAAGTTGCGTGGGTTTTTATTCTCCTTAACATATCACAAGCTGTTTCATTTGAAAAAGTGATCTGAATTTCAAGTCTCCAAGGATTGAAAATATATTTTAAACATGATCTAGTTTTTATCTTAAATATTCCTAGGCCGAGCATAAGCTTAAACTTAGTCATCCCTCGATCAAAATATAAGATTTTTCCTAGACTGGTACATAAAAATGTTCGGAACGCAGCAAGTGCGTTATTGTAGTGAATTTTCATAAGAATAATATATTATAGTGATTTGGCCTTTTGATTTATTAAATTAATCTATTAAAAGTTATAAAACGTTACTTTATTTAATTGACAACGGTAGAAAATAGGGTAAAGAAGGGCAAGCAAAAACATGACCTCTAACATAAATATTTATACAGTAATTTGGATACAAAACTCAAACAAAACAGTTGATAAACAGATAATATACACTAGAAAGCGGAACACAAAAAGATTCCTGTGGTTCATGCATTGAGGGTGATTATATGCATGCAGAAGGGGAAGAAGAATCCCCAGGACAAAGAGGGTTTCTGTCCCTTCACCCAAAATCACGGGGGTTTTCCTTCCCCTCGTGCATGCATAAAATTATATTCAAAGCATAAAGCACAAGAAAAATTTCTTGGATGCAACCCCCAAGTAAGTTACTGGACCTGGGCGAATATGGGTGTTGTGCGGAGTAGAAAGGGTTTAAAGGAGGTATTGCTGCAAAATGTGAAAAACGCATCTTTTCAAAGTCCGACTAAATGTTTTTTTATAATTTTTCGCTCAGATTTCCTTCCCGTCCAGCAACCCTATTTATTCTTGGTCCCTTAAGTTTCTTAGTGGTTGTTTGCACCAAATTTTGTGGCTTGTGCATCCAAGCGGGGTTCTCTGGATGTTGCTGAAAAAAAATCTAAAAACCCTCCTTGCAGTAAACTGTAGATTCACGGAAAACATTCCACATTGTCTCCTATAATGTCTTTTTCAGATAATATCGAATGCAGCACTAAAGTAAATAAATTCACTTTCTGTTTCACTCCGCTTTTATTTTTATATTTCATATATAAGCACCAGATAAGTAAGTATAATAAAGGGGGGCCCTCAATCAACATTAGGGCTACACACAAATTTACCGAAATTACATCCCACATTGTCGCCTATAATATCTTTTTCAGATAACATTGAATACAACACTCCTTTTTTATTTTTTTATATTACATATATAAGCAGAGGATAAGTAAGTATAATAAAGGGGGGCGCTTAATTAACATTGGGGCTACACGAATTTAAAAGTAGGGAAGACATTTAGATCGTGTCTGTGTGTATACAAAAATTAGTAAAATAAATTTATAAAATCTAACAAAAAACAACAGCTTTACAATATTATTTTAAATAAACCAATAGAAATACGTTTCGCGGCTATTTCGCAATTCACAAGTGTGAGAATCTAGCTCTTGCCCAAGACTACTGAAATCCGGTCGACACCGAAAGCAATCACCTTTTAAATTAAGCTCGATAGGCTTGGACGCTTAACAAACGTTAGTGTCTAATTTTAAGCGGGACTGTACCTGTTTGAAACGTATAATATGAGAAATACAGAAATACGCTTTAAAGTGCTATTTACTAAACTTAATAAAAAAGCTAACTTGGGAAATCATCGCTAATAAAAATGATGGATCTAGTAATTTATCTATCAAAATTTTTTTGAGCAGGTTTTGATACTTGCAAAGAACATTGTCGCATGTTAAAATTTACCGCTTTTGAAAGCAAACATTGTCCCGGTATTGTAAAAGGAATGAGCCAGGTCTGACAATTTACAAAATTTTTAGTTTATTGTACACATGTCTCCATCTTTAACATCTTGTGTTAACTAGAGCTGTTGTGACAACATACTACCTGGTTCAGCACCGAGATGGAATCCCTGTCGTACGTTTCAGTGAACATTGTGAAACGGTTTCACAATGTTCTACGACATTTTGCAATAATACTTGTAACTTCCATTGTTCAGATTTTTATCCACCATTGATTTAAATAGCATAGCGGTACAGGTAACATCATCTGTCTTTGTCCAACATTGTAGATGTTGCATTACAGAATTTGAAGTGATGTCGAGGATTATAGATTCAAATAACTTTCTTTTTATGCAATCAAAAGACTTGACAATTGGTACACAACCACGTCTGCCTACATTCTTTTAAGTCGTATAATTTCGTTTCAATCACTTAAAGAATTTTAGAGATAATGCGTTTTAACAAATATTTTTAAATTTTTTGTTAAAAACAATTGGGCGTTAAGATTTGATGAACGTTCTCATCAAAATCATTAACAAAATAAGGGTAATTCCCAAAAATAATGAAAATTCACTAATAATAAAGTGATACTTCTAAATGTGATTTTTTGGTAAAATTCCGATGTAAATTTGTAAATTTGTAAATTTTACATACATCAAACCTATTAAAGAACGTTTTAGAATTACACGCATGCTTCAGAAATCATATAATACACGGGGTGTTCCATTAAAAAATATCAACTTGGTACTGGCCTGCTTTTTTGGCACAGTCTGTATAGTACAAAATAATTTTAAAATACGCGTACATTTATATATGATACATACATTTTATTTCAAAAGTATTAGCGAATATATTAACGAAAAACCTACTTGAATGTAATCGTTGAGCCATATATGAGCTCACCTACTGGTACTGGGAGATAAGATGGTTAATGCATACATATAAAAAAGTACACCCACAATAGAGGAAATACGCCCTCGCTCAGTCTGATTTACAACCCTCGAGGACATTCACTTTATCAGCATAATTTGTATTGGTGGGTGTAATCTCTTTGACATATACAGTATATTGCTGACGTCGCATTACCTGGAGGTGGTAGCGCTGTCGAAGATTAGCCTCATAGTTACGAATTACAGGAACCACTTATGCTAATTGGCAAACAGAGGAAAAGGTTAAGTAGGACCTACTGGCGGAGCTAGTAGAGCGCTCGCCCACTAATAAGACGTCGACCCTTGAGCTAAATACTTTTGATAACTGAAAAAAAGGCTGGAGGCAGCAAGTACGTAAAGATAGCGAATTTTCACAAAATGTTTTTAATGGCAAATAGGTGTATCTTTATTTAATGAAAGGCATCAAAATTGGTTGACAGTATAACTCATTAATTGTTGTTGCCCTTACTTGGTGAAACCTATTGTGATGAAGTATTATGTTCTATCGATCTGTGATACAAAACCCATAATTACCAAGTCGATAATTAATTAAATAGAAAATAATTAAATACAAACAATATAAATATTTGCTAAAATATTTTCACCATGAAATATTTTAAGGCGATTTATATTTAATTAAACGTGTATTTCGCACTTATTATCTTATCCGGTTGTAATAGGGTGATTAAATTCCAAGCATCGCGGAGTTTCTGACCGGCTGTGAAATT
Organism: Tillus elongatus; assembly: GCA_964006375.1. Lineage (NCBI taxonomy): Eukaryota > Metazoa > Arthropoda > Insecta > Coleoptera > Cleridae > Tillus > Tillus elongatus. Next base: position 66,482,875 of record OZ023265.1, read on the forward strand.
CATATAAAAGGAGAAGCAACACAGGGCAGAGGCAGTATTGTTAATTCAGCTAATAAGCCGAGAACAGTGAGTCGCCACCAGTCCGCACCGATTCCGTTTTCGCTTGCGTCCGAGCGTACCTGGTTGGCCGATTTCAGTACACGAGAATATTGTTATAAGTGAGAAATTATCAGTTATAAGTAATTCATATTTTGTAGCGAATTTTCATGTTTTTAAATTATCACGCTTCTCAGTCCAAATCTCTGCAAGTGAATTATTTCTGCTTTTCCTGACCTTCCGCCGTCCCTGTAGACAATTCCCGTATGTTAGATTTTCTTGCATTATTTTTGTGAGGATGCTGAGGATTCACAGCTCACCTAAATAATCGACATATATTCATCTTGGTTTGATCCCGATAGGGACGCTGAGGATTCAGAGCCTATTTAGGTCACTCCGAGCGATACGCTCCTTTCCAATTAGCTTGTACACTTCATCTGGCTGCAGGCTTTCCGCCCCATACCGTATAAGCTCTTGTTTTATTTTAGTGAGGATGCTGATTATTCACAGCTAGCTAAAGTAATCAAGATGTTTGTGTCCCGGTTTGGCTCTAGCGGAGATGCTGAGGATTCACAGTCCGCATAGGACTCCCGGGAACTGTCGTCCCGTCTCTCCTTACGCCCTTATGCGCCTCCGGTGTTCCCCACTTTGACGAGAGGCTACAGATGTTACTTTGAACTGGTCTATCGTGATGTGCCACCCGTCTGCTGTATACATGATTTAGTAGAACGCCGCTTGTACCGTATATCTCGCTGATTCCGTACGCTTCTTCCAAAACTAGCCCTGGTCGCTTTAGAGAAAGCCGAGTTCTGATTAATGTTCTTAGCCGCATATTTTATTTGTACATAGTTTGTAAATATTGCTTTGTATATATCTTTTGTATATATTTTCTAATCTAAAATATAGGGTTGGGTAAATAAAATATCTTAATTAATTTCTATCTAGCCCCTCATACTTGCAAAATATGCTACACCTTTCGATAAGCCAGAAGTGGTCGGAGCACGCCGAGTCAGCGATTAAAGCCCGCTCACTCGAGGATCACTAAATTTATCCTGCAACATCTAAAGGCTACCGAACCCTTCTCCACAGAGTTACCCAGGTACTTTGATCGTTATCTCGGTCAGAGTTTAGTGAAGAGGTCGTATATATCCTCAACAGGGAGTAAACCCTTTAAAATCTGGTGCCCGAAATTCTCCGATAGTAACCGTCAATCAGTGTCACCGAATAAACGATCTGCAAGCCAAGACCTCGTCACACTATTAATGCTAAATACGGATGTAGAGACTTATTATCACGCTTCACAAGGTTTGGTTTTTCTCTCTGTAACAGGTTTCTCTGCATAACAGCATCATCAGACAGGGGAAAATTAAATTTATTGATACTAATTTTTGACACTATAAATAAAAACATGTAGCAACAAGTTTTTACCATAACATAGTAATGTTATAGTGTTTCGCTCAAAAATTTCTCTCGAATAAAAGAAATACAATGAAAATGACAAATCACGTGTTTAAGATGTCTGTGTGATGTATGTCAATATTTAACATAACAATAAGATCAACGTATAGCGATCATAAGCATAAAAATATTCATAATAATAAAACAACTAATAAACAATAACAGCAAAAAAGTAGGTTCTCCAAAATAAAAACATCGACATACATCAACCTATTACAACCTATTTTGTTTCATATATTTAATTATGAATGCACCAAATCAGTTTGCTCATCTAAAGCAAGGTTATTGTAATGTATGTGTCTTTTTACTACCAAAGCTTCAAAAAAGCAAGTTGGCGCCTATCATTATAAAAATATAGCGGGTCTGTGTGTTTATAAATTATGAGTCTATGTTGATCACCGGTAATATGTTTTGCAAATGTGGATTTGCCAGCGTCGTGATTTATATGAATAAAAATAAATAAACTGATATGATTAATTCCCCTTTCTTGGAAACTCTTCTTTCTAGTTAAATATAACAAACCAAATACATCGTAATAGAGGACCTGCTTTATTTCTGATCGGTTATTACAATTAAATAAAATAAAAACAAAAAGTTAAACATTATTCCTACATAAAGGGAATTTATACAAAGGTTGAAGCAAAAGTAATCTTCTTCACTTATAAAATACAAAACAGAAGGTCAAAAAATAGAGACTGTATACAACCAACTAACAATTTAGTAAATTGTCAGCCCCGGCTCGTTTCTTCCCCAATATAAGAACAAAGTATGTAAGGCTAGATGTATTCTCACCACAATTAGAACCATAGACCGGTTTTGCTCTAATTAGAGCTCGTCAGTACGGCATACTAATTGCAACGTAAATACACCTATAAAGTAATACGGCTATGGTAGCCAGCATCCCAAAACTAAGTGAGATGTAAGACACGCTTTCAACCGTGTCTCCATCTCGTTGCGGAACCAAGTAGTATGTTGTCACGGCAGCTCCAAATAACACAGAATGTTAAAAAATAGAGACTGTATACAACCAACTAAGAATTTAGTAAATTGTCAGCCCTGGCCCATTTTTCCCCAATATAGGGACAAAGTATGTAACGCGAGATGTATTCTCAACACAATTAGAAACGTAGCTCGTCAGTACGGCATACTAATTACAGCGAAAATACACATATAAAGTAATACGGCTATGATAGCCAGCCTTCCAAAACTAAGTGAGATGTAAGACACGCTTTTAACTGTGTCGCCATCTCGTTGCGGAACCAAGTAGTATGTTGTCACGGCAGCTCCAAATAATACAGAATGTTAAAAAAATAGAGACTGTATACAACCAACTAACAATTTAGTAAATTGTCAGCTCTGGCCCATTTCTTCCCAAATAAAGGGACAATGTATGTAAGGCTAGATGTATTCTCACCACAGTTAGAACTGTAGACCGGTTTCGCTCTAACTAGAGCTCGTCAGTACGGCATACTAATTGGTTCCCTAACGAGAGGGCGACACGGTTAAAAGCGTGTCTTACATCTCACTTAGTTTTGGGAGGCTGACTACCATAGCCGTATTACTTTATAGGTGTATTTGTGTATTTTCGCTGCAATTAGTATGCCGTACTGACGAGCTCTAATTAGAGTGAAACCGGTCTACGGTTATAATTGTGGTGAGAATGCATCTAGCCTTACATATGTAGGAAATTTGAAGAATTCCAAATTTTACTTATTTTTTTAATAACAAGCATACTGTCATTTTTCTCCCGTGTTAACATTTTACCAAACATAACTACTTGTTATTGCAATAAATTATACAAATGTCACAACAATACATCCTATTTGTTTAATAGTACGCTACGTTATCAAGCAGTAACAAATTATTGAAATGACATTTAAATGAATATAATCTGTCTGTAGGCTTCCTTGAATTTAATCATTTTTATTTAATCATTTTTTATCACACAAATGCACCGACAATAAATTCCACTGCTTAGTGGTATTTAATGTATTCTTTATACTCTGGGTCATAGTGAGTTAAAAGTAGGTCTAAGAAAGCACAATTACTTATATATGGAAATTAAAGAATATGTTAGGGATAGATTTAATTTGTACAAACAAAATAGTTTTTTATATAACAGATTTTGTATAAAATCCACCCAATTTTTATGATTTAGTTATCTCTCTACTTCAAATAATAACGACGGAACATAGCGACAGTGAGAGATATAAAGTGACAGTCAGTATATATATATATATATATATATATATATATATATATATATATATATATATATATATATATATATATATATATATATATACAGAAAATGATAAAGAAAAACTCGAAAGTTGATTCTACATTTCTCTTTCTACATTTCTACATTTTTCCATGGAATAACTTCAGTATCAACTGCCCAACACACACCGAAAATAGTTTTAAGTGTAATAAAACAGGCCTATAAACTTTGCAACCCATGCTATATATATATATATATATATATATATATATATATATATATATATATATATATATATATATATATATATATATATGGCAGGAAACATAGACCCACATCGTCTTAGTTTCGATTCTTTAATATTCCACACCTAGGCTCAAACAAGTCGGCATTATGGCAGGCGTTTCAATTAATTTAATACAGTAGATAATAGTGCGAAGCGCCTGATCTGGTTTTGCGACGGTTGGAGGCCTCCCTAGCAGCTTCAATGTCCACACAGTACAGCAAGAAAAAAGCTGTGAGAAAAGAACTAGCAATCAAAACAGCTATTTCTCGGGTACTACAGCTACGAGCCTTGAAATCCATCACTAGCACGCCACTAACATTTTAGTCTTGCTGAGACTTGCGGTAATATTTGTAGCAACAGGCGTAGACTAGTTTGGCCCTAGGTTGCGACACCTATGCAACAAGTCGACCTTAAAGCAGGCACTGCTATATATGGTTGAAATGTGTTTAAGTGGAAATTGCAAAAATATATTTATCTCAAATAAATTCAGCCCCCCAAAAAGGACTACCCAAATCAATTTTACCAAATAATTATACTCTTATAAACGTCCAAGTATACAAGGATTACTCATCCAAAGTGTTTTTTTGTAGTCCTATTTTCCCTTTATAAAGGACACCTTCAGAAGATCTGATATGCTTTACATTTTATATTTCAATTGGGTAAAAAGTCCAGATGCAGCAAATGCATTGTGGTAGCGAATTTTGATAAACCGGGTTTCACAAAAAAAAAATGTTATTGTATACTTGATTAATAAAAGTTAAAAAAAAATAGACAAAGCATGTGGTGAAAAAGTAGATATAAAATATATGAAGAAGAGCATTTACGCCACGTTATGTTAAAATATCTTAAGCTAATAAATATGTCAGTTTGGAGCTTGTTCTGGTCAATAATACTTAAAGCCATGTAACCGTGGGTTATCAAATGTATTATGTATTGGCTCTTAGCCTTCTTTTTTTTTTTTTTTTGGGCGCAACATTTAATTTTAATTATTTGGCATCACCCAATAGCTAAATTGAGAATATTTTTTTATGTCAATGAAATTTAATAAGTTGTTTTTGTGATACAAAATTTTTAAATATTGTGATCTTCTTTAGAGAAAGACATTTAAATACCTAAAACATAATCTTTTATGAAGCTACAAAACTTAAAATTTGGTAAATGTAAGACCTGTCTCTTTAAGGGAAACCATTGTTACAAAATTTGTTAACATTGCAGAAGTTTCCTAGAATAAAATTAATTATTTTCCTGGAAAAAACTGATCCGACCAGATTACCTAACGAAGTTACCCAAACTATCTACAAAAAGAAGGTTACTACCAAATTATCGCACCTATTCTATTTTGTTAATACTATGGATGACTCTGTTTTAACTAACTAAACCTAACCATTTAAAATATATATAAAGTTAATAGAGATATAGCTGTCATGGGAACATAGTTTACCGGGTTGCTAACTACATTACGCCAGGCAATTCTGGAAAGCGCCGCGGAAAACTGACCGAGACAACGCATCTACCCACAAGTCGTTAATTGCAGTGCAAACAAACGTTAAAACTGGTTTTTAGTTCTCTGGATTCAGTACATTAGACCATTATTTATTCCCAAATTTCAAAGAGACATTTTAAGTGCAAACAATTTTCCACAAACTACGATTTTATATGTGATGCTGAGGAATGACCTAAAGATCAAGATAAAGTATTTTTAAGGGGTTTATAATTGCTGTATGAGTGTTCTGCTTAATGCGTACGTCTCCGATGAGAATATGGTCGATAAATAATTGTTTTTATGAAAAAATTGTATTCATTGTACGTATTTTGAGGGCGTTCAGGACATATGAAAGGAAATGAACTTCAAGGCGTACTCGTTAGAGCGGTGAATAAGTGCAGGCTGGATTATTGTAGCTCGTGGCGGGGCCTTAATCTGCCTACTCCCCAAATCTAGATCGTCTCTAAGGTGTCGGTGTGTTCAAGCCTAGATCGAAAGCAGATCTGGGTTAAACATACTTAGATGTTGAAGCTGCCGCAGATGTCTTAGATGGCAGTGCCTGCCTGAAATCTGAAACCAACACCATGTGGGTCTATGTCTCCTGTTCTTTTTTATTTATGTTTTGTATTTATGTTTCATTTTATGTTCGCGAAACTCAACCCACACATTTAAGCTACAGATTATATAAATAAGCTATAAGCAGCCTTTTTCTAGATTTTGCATCAACATTTTCTCTTAATAATGTTGGGTCCGCCCATATCTTGTTTAAAGGGTTGAAGCAACAACTTTTTCTTGTCGTTTATGCACAAAACACCCTACCATGCAGGCTTGAACAGCGTGACCTTATCTGACCTGACCTGACCTAACCCGACCTAATCTGACCAAACAAAACGTAAAAAACAACAAGAAGGCAAAAAAACATGCATATGTAGCTTAAATGTGTGGGTTGAGTTTCGTGAACATAAAATTGCGACTTTCAAAGAGTTTAGGGAAGATAACTGCATTTTGCATGGATAACTTATATATATATATATATATATATATATATATATATATATATATATATATATATATATATATATATATATATATATATATATATATATATATATAGTTTTCTTCCCTAAACTCTTTGGAAGTCGCCATTTTATGTTCACGAAACTCAACCCACACATTTAAGCTACAGATGCAATATGTCTACATTAAGTTTTGTTGGATAATTGTTATTTAGGTTTTTCAAAAAAAAAATTTACAGAATTTGGAAATGCTGCTGATTGATTTTTATAAAGTTTTGTAAACGACATTACTGTGCGTATGTAAAGTTACATAAAATAAACAAAGATGGATATATAAAAGCATATATTCATTATCATTGTTTCTCACCTACTGAATCAGTGAACATTTGCCTTGAATTGACATAAAAAAATCAGTTGCTTGTAGTGGATTGCTCATTAAAATTAGTTACAAAAATTTAACACAAATAAGTTTCAAAAGTTACAATCATACTCTCAGGAGATACAGTAAGTTGCGTAATGTATTACAAAACTTATTACTGTAAGGCTGCGTCCCAACTTTTTCAATATAGGTGAGCAAGCTTTGATTGCCATAAAATTTTTGGACCTGAAATTTATAGTTAAGGGTTACACAAGACATTCTACAGCATCTGTATAACAAGGCCAGTTTAGTTTTTTTCTGAACTGAAATTTAACTTGCCCGAAAATATATGTAAATAACTATCCAAGTACATAGCTCAGTGATTTTTGGTGTTACCATGCAAGTGCAAGTTTCCGTATAGCTTCTACCAATTAACGCTAGACCAATTAGTTAAACTATTATAATTTACTTACGAAGTCCGCAATGTATACGATGGAACTAGATGCCCAAAGTCTAGCGTTTATAATTAGTGTACTGCCTGAACAACTTACACGTTACAGTGTTAATTTTAGAACTTCCTCGCAAAATGTGTTAATTGGGTTGACATATAAAATACCTTAAATTATATCAGTTCTAGCTCTCCAACTGTTACTTTCTTACTAACTTATTTTATAAGCAAGTTTCAAACATTAAAAAAAATCCACCATGGAATTATTCTGTAAAATTATCTTATTTTATCGAACCCTCGTCAGTCCATTTTGGCGACTATCGCAATTCCCCGAAGCCGGTAAGCAATTTAACCTCACAATCCTGGAAAATATGCCAAAATTCATCCCTTTTGCCTCAGTCACTGCCTTTTGAATCTTCTTTCCCTTTTTTTCTATGCCGTCTGCATTCTGAGACGTATCATTATTATAAGCTTTCTCTATGCTCTTTGTTCAGGGCTATTTTTGTAGATCTTTTACAATAAACCTAGTTTCGTCCCTCCTCTTTTCCGTCTGTCAGCGTATTTGGGAATAGCAGAATAGTTTTCACCAAGAAGTGGTCTGAATCAGATTCCGCACCCCTACATGTTCCGGTTTATCCCTGTTCCCGTGTATATCTCTTTCCTTCTGAAGCGTATACTTATTATTTTCATGTTCTCTTCTATTGCTACCTTACTACATTGTTGTTTCTCCCTAAATATTTTCTCTAAGCTCCGGTTATTGACTTATATAAGTCTCCTCGGTCCATCTTTGCGCTTGCGTCTCTCATCAGGATTATCACATCATGCTTTGGTATACCTTCTATTGTTTTTTCAGCTCTTTATTATATTCATCTTTTACTTGTTCTTCTTTTTCTTCTGTTGGAGCATGAAAATGTATAATCATAATCTTCTGATCTTCTGATATGATTTTTATAGAACATAATGTGCCTGAGTCTGATTTGAATTTTTAACTCTTCCTTGTAACTCTTCGTTTATAAAAAAAAAACAAGATTAGATTACCAACTTTCTGAATATTGTTTCCTTTCAAGTGAGTTTCTTCTAACGTCACTATTTGCATGTTATATTTATTAACCTCTGCAATCAAGTTATTTAAAGCACCTTCTTCGTACAAACCTCTTACGTTGCAAGTAACCAGATGTAAATACTTATTGGTTGTTGGCTCCTCTTGCTTTTTTGTTGCTTGCTTACTATGTTCGTCATTTTTCTTGGTACTTGCGCCTGCTCTTCTCGTGTCACTGAACGATTCTTTTGCTGTAATCGTCATGCCAATATCTTTTTGCGTATTCATAGTCCTTTTCCTCGCCTGTTCATTCCTCTTGTCCGAGTCTTTATTGCCTAATTTTTTGTCACTTATACACTTCCACTCTATCCTGTGTCTTACTTTTATTAATTCCTTTCGAATTTTTCTCTCCTCCCTTGACATATCATCATTTATATACACAATATCATTTCTCAATTTATTTTTGTTCCTCGTAATCCCCATGTTCTCCTCTATTTTGTAAAGTACGACAAGACAAACTTCTTCACTAAGCTTTTTAGCCTGTTTTATTTTCACTTCTACATCTAAATTTCGTTTTAAAAAATTACACATGATCGTTTGTGTTCATCTTTAGCCCATGTAAAACTATGTTCTTTCTTTCCTTTTACTCTTCAGGCATGTTTTCTTTTCACTGCCCTTTACCTTTTTTTAAATTCACATCTTCCATTTTAATATTTTTATTTTCTTCCTTGATCATATTTGTTTCGTCCATAATTTTTTCTTGTTTGTTTTCTATTTTGAAATAACGGAGAAAGTAAAGAAATATACCAATACTTTAAGTGAATAGAATAAATGTTAAAAATTCAGTTACTTGATCAAATAAATTACAGTAACTGCTCCAGTTATTGTCCATGCACTTAACAATTTCGAAGTTTATTAAGAACGGCGCCCACTTCATTCTGCAGATAGGCAAAGGCAATGTTTGCGATCTCAATTATTCTAATTCGAGCTTCTGAATTACCCAATATTTGTGGACTATTACGATATACAACACTTTTAAAATACCCCCAAGATAAAAAAATACATGCGTGTCATGCCTGTAGAGCTGTCAAACTCTTGAATCGGACCCCTCCGTCGAATCCATTGCCCTGGGAAATTGTGATTTAAGAATACACGAACTTGCTGACTGAAATGTGGTGCAGCAAATCAATTACGTTCCAAATAACATCTAATGTAACCTAGGTTGCTATTGATAAATACAGCAGAATATGGGTATTTATGTATAATTTAACCCCACCAAATGTCAAATTTAAATACCAAATTATTTTTGCATAATTTTATTTGGTGCAAAAATAATTACTCACCCTGTATAGACAAAGGACACCACCCGTGACTCAGCAGAAGCCGAGATTTGCACATTTGAGTGAAAAAGCCGACTTAATGAATACGGGACTCGAACCCGCGATCTTTTATATACCGAATAATTGAGGGTAGGCGAGCTCGGCTCTGTAGTTTGTTTCTGTTAATCACACATAGGGAATCTCTCTGTTAAGTCTCTGACATTGCCTGCAATTTGCAATACTGAGAAATATGTAACAATCGAAAATAAGCAATTTTTAATAAAAGTCTGTGCTTCAGTTCTAATTTAGGTTTCGATTTTACGAAGGCAGTTTTCACCGTATACATGACAGGAAATGCAGCAAAATAGTCTACACTAATTCGTGTGACATTCAATCATACTACATCGAACGAATTTAACGATGTCATACACCACTATTTCCATAGCATCATTTCCACTCACGTTGCTAAGCAATGCCTCCGACGATTAAGCACCAGAGCCGGACATAACGTTTTCTAATTATCTATCGCTTTTAAAACATAATCAGAAACAATGAGCCTCAAAGGTTTTTATAGTACAAACACAATTGATTTTATTTGCCACAGTTATTATATCAAACTACTACTAGTAACAAGAATAGACGGAAAGAAAAATTTATACTCTCGTTTCCACCAGCGCTCGGCCTCAAGAAGGGCGTTATCATAATAAGCAATAGAGAATATCGCATCAATACTTTTTATTCTTAATACTTAGTTTTAAGAATAAAAAAGTATTGATCCTGTTATGGGGATATTTTAAAAATATAGGAATAGTATTATAAATTATTGTATATATTTAAGTACGCTGTTGTTAGTTTATAGTGATAAGTGAAACACATGTAAATATAGCATAAGCTTTCCGTCTGTTTGTCCTACTGTACTACACTCACAATCCGTGGCCTGTCAGTGTGTTGGTGAGCCTTGGTGGGTCCCTAGGCGACAATGTGTCCCAGTCTATCCCAAAAAAAACCCAAAAAAAACCAAAACAAAAAAACCAAAAAAAAACAAAAAAAAACCAAAAAAAAACCAAAAAAAAACCAAAAAAAATCAAAACAAAAAAACAAAAAACAAAAAAAAACAAAGAAAACAAGATGTCTTAATGTGTATATATATATATGTGTATATATAGTGTATATATGGTGTATATATGGATGTGTAAATATGTAAGATACCAATTATTAACATAACCAATGGGTATAATAAATATAAATAACCTTCAACTGCAATTCAAAAATCTGTGGTGAATGAACTACAAGTTCGTGCCATCCCGAGTGGTTGAGTGTTTACACTCACTCACTCAAACTCGACTCAAGAATATCGCAAAGAGCCATCTCTGGTGTTGTGACAGCTCTAAGCGTCCACAGCAGCTTCCACGCAAACACAGTAAAAAGTGTCTCCTTGCGAGCAAGACCGACATGTTCTTTGAAATTATTAGCAGTTTTCTATGGACACCTATATATTCTGTAGAGTAAGATGATAAAATTTGAAACATAATTCATAAATGCGTTCTTGAATGCTTTCAAGAATAACGCTCGGATAGGTTAATTTTATTCTTTTGATTGCCAAGTTATGACGTAAAAATTATATTTATGACGTCACATATTTCTAAATGATGACGTCATCATAAGTTTTTTTTAATTGCACCATACTTTTTTTGCTGTTTTTCTTCACATACCTGTTTACTACTGAGATGATGATAATTATAATTTGGTACCTGACAACATTTTTTTAAATTGCATCATTTACTTTAAAAATGGAAATTTAATAAGAAATAAGTAATATTTCTCACTAGTTTTATTTAGAACGAGCTTTCTTTCGAATAATGAGGTTTTCCTTCACTTTTCTAATGTAATGAACACTTGGATTTGTGATATTTGACACGTTGTCGTGAACTATTTGACATGTGGAACAAAGTAAAGTCAAAATCAATTTTTAACAGAACTCGGGATAATTTATTGATTATTTGCTGTTATCAGTATTTAGTTATCGGACTTTTATCGCAGTATGGATTTTAAATCCAGTGAGCGAAGACGATAATGTGAAATCGTGAATTAATTTCAATGATCACCTGCCGTTTAAATTAATTCATAGCCTTAGTGGTGAAAGTGTGAAAGTGCTAAAAGTTGTTTTTAATTTTAACCGAGAGAGTAAGAATAGAGATATTAATGATCATTGGATATGGCGACAGGTTTAGAAGTCATCAGGAAGCATGCAGGTTATCTAACCAACAAGAACGCCAATTGCAAGACTTACAGCTTGCCAAATGCACAGAAATAGGCTCCGTAAAAGATTTTCCTCGACATTGTCGACCTCGAATAAGTAAAGAAGTCAGATTGGATATATTACCTAAATCGGAAGAAAATCCCCACCATTCTGCAACGCAACTAGCGCTAGATAACAGCGTGGATGAATCTTTAGTAGTAAAATTATTTAAAGAAGAAAAGTATCATCCTTCCGAAGTGCAATTCTTACACAAGTTAAACGATGATGATTCAGACCGCCGTTTACAGTTCTGTGAACAATGAATGTTACGCTACGATGAAGATCCCAATTTTCCTAATAACATTCTTTTTTCTCATGAAGAAACCTTTGGCTGAATGGTACAGTAAATCGCCAAGTGAAGATATTGATCACGGGACAATCCTCATTGGACTCAAGACTCCCACAGTAAAAGTCATGGCAAACTGAATGTATGGAAGGACATAATCGGACAGCGTTTCATAGGGCCTTAATTTTCTGCGATTGGATTGAGTGCCAGCGCTGACAGTAATTTTTCCGAATAATCACGAGGCAGGTGTGCCAAGATATTTGGTTTCAGGACTTCTTCACTTTGGTGTAGATGTATGTCAATATTTAGATGCCACATTTCCTGAAAGATGGATAGAGCGTAAAGGAGCAATTGTGTGGCCACCGTGTTCCCCAGACTGGACTCCCTTGTATATTTTTCTGTGGGATTATCTAAAATCAAAAGTTTCCTTCAACATACCCAATAACTTAGACGGACCACAGAAAAGAATTTGCGCTGAAGTGGAGCTAATTAGTCCTGTCATGTCTGAGGGTAGTGTACACTCGTATCGCTCAATACCAAATGGTAGGTGGAGCACAATTTGAACACTTTCGCTAAATTTTGTTTGTTTTCCTTGGTTCAATAATTTCGTCCATTGAACTTACGTTTTCATTTTGTAAAGTAAATAATGCTATTTTTTCCAAAAAAAATAATATTTGCCAGGTACCAATTTTTGTCCTCATCATTTGAGTAGTAAGCAGGTCTATGGAAAAAGAGCGACAAAAATTAAAAAAACTTGAAAAATTGTTGAAATTTCGAAAACTATGGAGCATACTTTTTTGACACTTGGTATATTGATGTATTTGAGTTCAATACACTTTTGACAAGTAAAAATGTATGTCCAACTATACAGACTGGCTGAGAAATAATACCAACTTTGTTATTTTAAGTGGAACAGCCTGTGTATTTTTGAGATTCTAATAAGCATTTAAGGAATAAATTCAATGATGTAAGTTTGAAGTTGTTTATTCGTCTATATAAACGGAACTATGGTATTCATATTACAATTTCAAAGTGTGTACATAATATCTCATAACACAAAAACATTAACATTAATAAACAAGTAAAAATTAGATTTAGTTACTTTATGAAATGTTCAAAATGTTGGCCAATAGTTGCTCAACAATAGCCAAGTCTGTGTCTACATTCCCGCAAGACGTTATCCAACGTATTTCAATGAATTTAATGAAGTTCGTTCGTAATTCTAATCTTCAAATGTTCAATATCATCCGGCCTATGTTTGTAAACTTTACTCTTTAGATCACCTCACAAATAAAAGTCCAGCGGTGTGAGGTCTGAGGATCTTGCAGGCCACACAATACCGCTCTTCTTCCTATCTATCGATTTGAAAATATTTGGTGCAAAAATTGACGAATTTATAAACAAAAATATGCAGGAGCACTGTCCTGCCGCCACCAAATGTCTCTTCGGTTTGGGTACATGGTTTATAATTGTGGCATAATCTGTTCACGTAACAACTGCAAATAAAGTTCTGACGTAAGGTTTTCGTTAAGGAAAAATGATCCAATGATATTATGGCCTATGATACCTATCCAAACGTTGACTTTTTGTGGTCTTTGCGTACGTGCTTTAGCCACCCACCGCGAATTGTCTGCTGACCAATAACTACAATTGTGCCTAGTCACGGTGCCATTAAGCATAAATATATACTTATCTGAAAAGAAAATTTATTTACAAAATTGGGATCATCATTGAAGATATACATCATAATTTCACAAAACCCCGTTCTTCTATCAAAATCATTCCCTATAAGTTCTTGAACTGGATGTATCTTGAAGGGACGTATCTTTTCGCTTTTGAGTAGCTTTTTACCTGATTGTCCTGTAAATGAACTAAAATATTTATAGCCACATCACCACTAGTAGTGCTTTTCGGTGTGCCTGTTTTTGGTCTGTCTTTTAAACTTTGTGTTTCATTGACATTCTTTAGAAGTTCGTTTACACAAGTTTGATTAATAGCAGGGCAATTAATGTAAGCTTGACTAAATAAATAGAGAACTTCCAGTTGTGTTCTCTTTCACCATATCCAACCATCATTACCTCTTTAATTTTGTCTTTCTCATTTAGAGCTACCAGGTTCATTTCTGTTAACTGAGACATACGCTCATCTGAGTGTTTAAGAATATTTGACCAAAACTATCAAATTTTTCATCACAGATAAGGCACCTAGCAACGTTACAAATGAGACTATTTATCTTCATAATTTAAGTGTATTCTTGCGGCTGAATTCAGTTTGAGTACATAAATGTCTCATTGTAACGAATAAACAACTTAAAGCACATATCATTGAATTTATATCTTCAATGCTTATTAGAATCTGCAAAATATACAGGGGTTCAATTTAAAATAACAAAGTTGGTATACTTTATCAGTCACCCTGTATAGTTGCACATTCTTTTTAACTTGTCAAAAGTGTATTGGACTAAATACATCAATATATCAAGTGTAAAAAATATGTTCCATAGTTTTCGAAATATTCACAATTTTCGAAAATTGTTTTTAACAACCATTTTTTTCCTACCGAATGAAGATAGAAAAAAACTGCACATACAATTAGACCTTAAATTAGATGTAAATTCATAAAATGCAAAAACATACAGGCTGTTCCATTTGAAATAAAAATGTTGGTATTAATTCTGAGCCACCCTGTATAGTTTCACATATTTTTTACTTGTCAACAGAGTATTTAATTTGAGTACATCAATATACCTAGTGTCAAAAAGTATGTTTAGTAGTTTTCGAAATTTTACGAATATCCCACGTTTTTTTACACCCTGTGTATTTAATCCATTGATTGTTGTTGCCCTCACTTTGTGAAACTGGTTCATACTACATACAGACTTGGAGACTACTTCTCTGGTTTCACTGTTGGGTTTCGTTTCTGTAAATGAAGGATGTAGCCAGCGCGTAAGCTAACTGGAGCAAGTGGCCCTTCTGAATTCTATATGTTCTAGGATGTTCTTCAAAGGTTCTGTAACCGGATCAAGCAGCGAAACCGGTTACAGAAGAACATTCTAGATCATCGAGAACTCAAAAGGGCTACTTACTCCAGTTACATTGATCGCCAACAATGAAGCCAAACAAGTAGTCTCCAAGTCTGTACGGTTATATATTAACTATGCTGTGCCGTTGAAAAAATATATTGTGGACCTCTTCATCGCAGACTATATTTATCCAAAAGTTTTTGATAAGGTGAACAGTAACTGAAATCTTAACATTAGAATATTGATGGACTGACCTGGAACTTGAGCTGTAGAGGTTAGAATTCGTACTAATTTCAAGAATTATCTCGCTATTAGCGAATCTTTCAAGCAAGAAATGAATGGGAAAATTAACGGAAAACCAATAAACCACTGATATATTATTAGACCACAATCTTCTGAAATGTTTTCTTCAAATAGTCGCTTGCGTATTTAATTTACCATATTGATTATCAACAAAATGATACCAATAAATCATTGTTTGTTTTATTATCTTAATGCACTAGTTTAAAGTTTCATAAATGGGTAAATACAAAATAAAAATATGCGAACTTGTTTCCCATTACGTTCCTGATAACGGCGTCTAGTGAAGGAACACGGGAGGCGCCTGCCCGCTGGGTTTTCATTGAGCGTCTCGACGTATTACAGAATGGTCAAAGGGCGGAGGCAAAGTCTCTATGATAATGTGATTAGAAATTGTAGCTTGCAGTCATGCTACTGCTACTGGGATCATTTCAGTCTTTAGAAGTTTTAAATTTATATGCAACTCCCCACCAGGAAGCCGATGCAAATAAACTGCGTTTATGTTATTGGCAGCCACTATTTTAAAATTAGCTTTAATGCAGAATGATTTAACTTTGTTATTGTTCTAACATTTATATTCAAGAATTTGAGTGTTGACGCCGAAAGTGCTTATGGAGGCAAATTTAGGTATTTTTTTGTTGTTGTTAACGGGCAACTTTTTCTTTAGCCTGAAAATGGTAAATTAAACACATGTTATTGCCTTTATATTAAAAGCCTATGCACCCAATTCTATTTAGAAACTATATTATTTTTGGATATTCCAAAATTTCGCAATAAAATATTGAGTGGTTTCCAGAAAACTGACTTCGATCCCTCTGGCCAACTAACTCTGTAAAACTATCTACACAAATATTAATACTGCCGAGTTTTATTAAATCGTGTAGATAATTTGGGACATATAAACATTTATTAAACTGACCATACGCCTTCGAGGGCGCCTAGTATGCTAGCGCGCTTGTATGAAGAAACCTTTTGAAACTCTTAAGATATCATGTTCTTAAATAGAATTTTTTATAATAAAGTTTGTTAAAACACAACAGGCCTCTTTGATTCCTACATAATTCCACTAAAAAACCAGTACATTTAGTTTTTAGTGAATGAAGAAATCGCGGCTTTCGAATATTGAAAAGACTTCTTAACACTAGTGCAAACTAGGCCCTCTAGAACACATATCCGGGGCCAGTTTTAATTTTAATATATACATATATATATATATATATATATATATATATATATACATATATATATATATATATATATATATATATATATATATATATATATATATATATATATATATATACATCTATATATCACACCGACTTTGATCAAATTTGGTGAGTAACTTCCCTTTACAACTGGCTAGAATAACTTCGTTAACCAAGAACATCGGCTCAGATCTTTCGAAAATATTTTAGGTTCTCTTTTGAAAAACAATCATATCTCCCGAACTAACAAAGCTATGGCAACCAAATTTTTTAAGCAGGTAAAAAGTAAACTAGACACCAAAATTCAGATCTCTAAGTTAAAAGAAAAATATTTATAGGCATTTAAAGTAGCAAAACTTTAGTGCCACTAAAACTCAGAGAAGATGCAATACAAAAATATTGTGTGTTTTAAACAAAATCTATCAAATATCACAGACGACGTTAATTTTTTCATCGCGCAAAAAAGTCAAGAAGTACGAGAAAAATTACTTTCAAAATTTTGTAGTTTTTTTTTCTGTAAATGGCAAACTGGAAATTTGAAACGTAAAAATCAATACAATTAATGCGGTTTATGAATGGTAGATAGTGCAAGAAATGGATATTAGAATGTTCTAGATTTATACCGCTCTTCTCATTTGTTAAGATAGTTGCAAAAGTCTCTAAAATGGACCCTACAAATTAGAAATAAATGACTGAAGACCAATACACGTTACGGTAGTTTAGGGGTTAAACGACTGCCTCATGAGTCGAGTTCTAATTCGACGACGGTCAGATCGAGATAAGACCGTAGTCACTTAAATCGGTAGTGATAGTGGAATAGTGAAAGTTAAGTGCAGTGAGTAAGCACATAAAACTGGCCGCCTCATATAAGATTTATAACATATTAAAAAAGGAACAATTAAACGTGACATTAACGAAATCATTATTGATGGCACACATATTTCAAATGTGTCAAAAACTCCTTAACAAAGACAATGGCAGATAACCCTACCAATAAAAGCGGATGTGACGAACAAGATAACATGGATTTCAACGATTATTTCGAACCCCATTCGAATAAGGGCAGAAAACGTAGAAGCCTACGTATAAAATTACAGTAGGCACGGGAGTTAAAACAACTAACTGATAGGGACCGTTAGAAACGTTAAACGACGAACCAGTAATGGATGGGACCGAAAACGAAGAGAACAATCAAGAAAATAAAGAAAAAAAAAAGATAAAAAATTTCCTCCTGTACACAGGAATATTCAAAACCACAAAGATTTTGCTGATGCGCTCTCTAAGCATCTGAAAGATAAATTTTATATTAGATATAGCAGAGGCAGAACAAATTTTCCACAACATTAGACGACTGCAATACATTTATAGAAAAAAAAAGACAAATTGGAAATCCATACATATACTGTTAGGAGCTCCAAAACGCATGCATTTGTTTTAAAAGGACTGCAAGGAGCTCACGAGATAATATAAATCCAGCAAGAGCTTATTAAGCAGGGTGTAAAATACTTAAAAGTAATACAAATTACAACAAAGGTTTACCCATTGTATATGGTAAAACGCCAAAAGTAAAATTATCAACATTACTGAAAGACGTGAAGTATGTAGACAGAATAAAAATGTATTGGGAATTATGCCACAACGAAAAAGTGCTAATACAATGTCACCACTGCCAGCAATGAGGACACTCTTCTGCGAACTGTTATGCATCTTTAAATGCCTTAAATGTGCCGGGGAGCATATCACAAGAAACTGCCTTAAGTCTTACAAAACTCCCGCCAAATGCGCCAATTGCGATAACGAACATCTAGCAAATTCTACAGGCTGTAAGGTGTATCTAGAAAAAATCAAATACATTACCACAAAAAAAGAAGCGACAACAAGCAAAACACCGTGGCAGCTACGTCCAACACAACACCCTTGGCAACAACCAGAAATTACGTTTGTATATAAATATACACTTTTGGAATGCAAATGGGGTCAGAAACAAGATCGCAGGATTAACACAGTTTTTAAAAGACATACACATTATATGTATCTGTGAATCAAAGTTAACAATTAGGGACAAATCTAATATAAAAAAATATGTTTGCTATAGGGAGGACGGTCATTTTAACGGGGGTGACCTAATTTATCTAACTAAAAGTAATATACCACACGTGTACATAGCTAAAACTGTAGATACGATAGAAAATTTTATCATTAGATTAAGGGATAACACTTATTTATAATAGACCTAGTAATAATTTTAGTTTTAATGATCTTGATAGTTTGTTTTCTGTGTCAAACAAAGTGATCTATATGGGCGACTATAAAAGCCGACATTTAGACTGGAACTGTCGACACAACAACACAAACGGCAAAACGGCAACACATTACATAATTATATCAGCAACAATAATTGCACTTTGCTTTCTTCTAGAACACATGCCAATAATACAACTTTTTCAACCATTGACATAGTTTTGAACAAAAATGCTAACTACTGCAGTTTAGAAGTTGAGTCTCTACGGGAATTAAATTCCGATTACAATCTAATATTTTTTCAAAGCTACAAGAGTGCTGAAACTGTTGCTTCAAAACGAACTCTAGACTACAAAAACCCAGACTGGAAGACTTTCAGCAAATCATTAACCAGAACATAAACCTAAATCAAGTAATTGACTCCATAGAACACATTAAAGGGGAAACAGGGAATATTTCTAAAATAATAACCCACGCCGTCGCAATTAAGCAAAAAACCATCAAACCCCATGAAATAAATCTACCGCAAAACATAAGAGACAAAATAAAACATAAAAATCAATTGAAGAAAAAATGACAGCAGTCCAGATCATCCGAGTATAAAAGAGATAAATAATTTAAACAGAAGTAAAAAAAATTACAAAATTGTTGGTTGGTTCTACACGGTCTTTATTTATAAAATTCTGTGTTAATTAGAGCTGCCGTAAGAACATACTACATGGATCTGCACCGAGATGACGACCTTGTTTTACATTTTACAATGAGAAAAATTGTCAAGGGAAGCTGTCCAGAAAGATTTCAATAATTTTGAGATCTTGCTAAATATACTTTGACAATTTTCCACAGTGAAAACTTCTCATCACAAATTGTTTGGGCGTTCATGGCCTACCGTATTCTTAGCTTGTCTACATAAACGCGACAAGCTATAAATCATGTTTATTTTGTACACAGCTCCTTTTAGTGAATTTTTATTTTAAAAAAATCACTAATAGAGAGGTATCGATGGTGAGACTTTAAAAAAATTTCGGGAAAACTTTGCAAAATCTAGTGCTCTAGAAGCCAATTGGAAATAATTTGTTTTTATATAATTGGGAAGTGATTTTTTTTTAATTTGTAAGTATATAAATAATGTAAATAAAACTAATACAATATGTTAGTCTAACGGAAAACCTTTATAAAAATGTAAAAAAAAAGGTTCAGGACGCAGCAAGTGCGTTATGGTAGCGAATTTTCATTAAATGCTTAAAATTTTAAAACTCAATATTCTATCAACCTAGAAAGTTGAATTTTGGTATTTATTAAGGTCTTTTTCAAGGCGGCAAGGCCGCGGACGAGCCTTGAGGGAAAAAAGGCAACATATCCACAAAATTTCATCAAAATAGCTTTGTAATTTTCGGAGATAAAAAATCACTTTGTTTACTCGATCACTATCATTTTAGTGAATTTTTATTTAACAAAATTCACTAATAGAGAGGTATCGATGGTGAGACTTTGCAAAATTTTTTTCAAATGAGTGCGAACTAGGACCCCTTAGAACCTATATCCGGGATCAGTTTCAATTTTTATATGTTTATATATATATATATATATATATATATATATATATATATATATATATATATATATATATATATATATATATATATATACGTCTGATAACTCAAAAAATAATTAACCGATTTCGATGAAACTTGGCAAAGTGCCTTTATTTTATTAATGGCTTGGATGAGTTCGTTAGCCAGAAAAATCGAACAGGGTTTTCCGGGAAAATTTTGAGTTTTCTTTCGAAAAAAAATTGTTCTCCGAAAGTAACAAAGCTTTTAATGAAATTTACTGTATATATTGCCTCAGCAGAGATATTACTACGTACCAAAATTCAACTTTCTAAGTTTAGAGAAAATTAAGTTATTCAAATTTTAAATTTTCTTTTGAAAAAAATTTTTTTCTCCGAAAATTACAAAGTTATTTTAATGAAATTTTGTGGATATCTTTCCTTAGGAAAGACCTTACTACGTATTAAAATTAAACTCTCTAAGTTTATAGAAAATTGAGCTATTTAAATTTGAAGCATTTAATAAAAATTCACTACCATAACGCACTTGCTGCGTCCCGAGTTTTTTTTATTCAGAGTGTGCTTTATACAATGGCTGTTTCTACACAGGCGGCTTATTTGACGTAAATATAAAAATACCCAAAAATTATAAAGCATTATTGTAAGACATGGGTACTTTTTTGAAAATCACTAAAACCACAATTTTCATTAAAGTTACAATCTAACGTGTTCTGATGTCGTGACTTATCTGTACTTGCAAAATAGCAATATAGTCATGCTTTTTATTTGATTCACAGCCAATTATATTGAGCATTGAGCAGACGACGTATTTTACATATTGATTGAAAAGCATAGTCGCACAAAGATTCGTTATTAACGACAATATAATAATAGAGTGGTGTATTATAGTCAAGGTTATATACTAACAGCATACGATAATAAACAATCAAAATCAAATAGCTAATTTTTGTAGAAAAAATTGTATTGTGCATTTGTTTGTTAATGTATGTTACGTAGTAGAAAAATCTGCAGTGGTTATTATTTAATAAGTTTCGTGTCATTATATATCTAGGATGTTATGTTTTCGTGTCTGTATTGGCAATATTTGTTTTTAGATTGCACTTCTACAAGTCTGTTCATTATTGGGGAAGATACAGTAAATCTTGTAAAGCTCACAAAATTTAGGTCGTAAAATAATTCGATAAGGGTTAACATGGATGCAAAATCATAATGTTTTGTATCCTCCTACTATGTCGAAAAGCAAAACTATTGGACAATTGATAGTCCCTTTATTACTCTTATTTTTAAAGGGGTAGACATTGATCTAATCCAATCCACAGCAGGTGGTAGTGGAATTTTCCTTTACATGATAGTAAAGGATTTTTTTCACGCCCGAGGAGGTACCACCCTATACATAAAGGGGCCGGTGAAGTTCCAACGGACGTTTCCGGTTCTGGTGTATAAGTCGGTTTCCCTTATAAGCAAAAATAATGATGGTTCTCCTTGTACAAAATATTCCGGAGATAAAATACCCCTCCATTCGGATCTCCGGGAGAGGGGTGTACAGGGGGCGCCAACATCAAGATTTAACATATCCTTTTCGAATATATGTGGCCTAAATTCTAACCTCAACTCCGTCCACCATTTCCTCCAGGCTAACAGGCCCCAAATTCCCTTCCTCACCGAAACCCAAATCAGTGCCAAAACAGCCACTAATCACCTTAATTTTCAGGGGTATGAGCTTCTTACTTCCTTTAGATTGCATGAAGGCGTGTGCGCATACATCCGTAGCAATCTACCCTGCACCAGACTCCCCAATTTAGAAGCTGGAAGAAAAGACATACTATGGATAAAACTCTCTCTCAGGGCTGCAACTAAATTCATCTGTTGCATTTACCGGTCACCTTCTGACAACAACTTTGTCCAGCTCTTTGATTACCTTTCTGAAAAATCTGATTTCTGAATATCCTTCCTCCGAGGTCACCATTCTTGGTGACTTGAATGTCCATAATAAGGAATGGCTAGGATCTTCAAAAACCGATCCACAAGGGAGAGCAGCGGAGGCCTTTGCAGTCAGCAATTCTTTAGCCAATATGGTTCAGCAACCTGAGATATCAGTCACCGCCCCCCTTGGTCGCTCAGATCACGGCATGGACACTGCTTCGTGCGCAATGCAACCCGAGGTCACACAGTCATCACACCCACGTATCGTTTGGCACTACAACTCTGCAAACTGGGACGAAATTCGGGATTACTTTTCCTCATTTCCATGGGCGTCTGTCTGCTTCTCTCATCCTGATCCCTCTGATATCTCACAAAACGTCACCGAAATTATACAAGCTGGCATGGAATTATTTATTCCACGTACACAAAAAACCTCTTCAGCCACTCAAAAGCCCTGGTTCTCTAAATCCTGTGACAAGCCCAGACTTGAAAAGGTCAAAGCTCACAAAACGCTTCTACACAATCCCAGTCAAGAAAACCGCTAAGCATTTAACGACGCAAGAAACCACTACGTCCGCATTCTTTCTGAGGCAAAAAACTCGTTTAATAACCACATCAAAAACAAAGTCCCCTTAAGCTCCAACGGCGGCAAACCCTTCTGGACTCTTGCTAAATCTATTAGGAATAATTTCTGCAAGATCACGTTCCCACCTCTTGTCTCAGCGGATGAAATTGTTTCTACCGCCCTGGGCAAGGCTGTACTTTTTGCTTCGCTGTTCGCCGGTAATTCTACTCTCAACCCACCTCCAAATGCTCAACCACCAACAGTCCCCAATGTCGCGCATAAAATGACGGATATCATTTTCCAAACTAAAAAGGTACGAATGATGCTCTCTTCTCTTAATACCAGGAAAGCCTCTGGCCTTGACGAGATCCCAGCTATTGTTCTCAAAAAATGCGCACCAGAACTTGTTCCTGTATCGACGCGTGTGTTTCTTCTCTTAATACCAGGAAAGCCTCTGGCCTTGACGAGATCCCAGCTATTGTTCTCAAAAAATGCGCACCAGAACTTGTTCCTGTATCGACGCGTGTGTTTCAGATATCTTACAATAAAGGCATATTCCCTAGTAACTGGAAAACTGCACGAGTACAACTTATTCCCAAGGAAGGATCTAAAGCGCTTCCTAGCAACTACAGGCCTATTTATCTCCTTTCAGTCGTCTCTAAAGTGATGGAAATGTATATAAACACCGAATTACTAAAATTTCTTAAAAAACACAGTTTAATCCACGATAGGCAGTATGGATTTCGTCAGCGCAGATCGACTGCCGACCTCCTTTCCTTTGTCACCCATTCTTGGAACAAGTCTATGGAAATACACGGTGAATCCCAGATTGTCGCTCTAGACATATCCAAA
Organism: Tillus elongatus; assembly: GCA_964006375.1. NCBI lineage: Eukaryota > Metazoa > Arthropoda > Insecta > Coleoptera > Cleridae > Tillus > Tillus elongatus. Next base: position 66,506,808 of record OZ023265.1, read on the forward strand.
GCATTCGACCAGGTCTGGCACGCAGCGCTGCTTAATAAACTTCCGGCCTATGGCCTACCACCAGAACTCTGTATCTGGACAGCAAATTTCCTCTCCAACCGAAGCATTTCTGTTGTCGTGGACGGCCATTCCTCTAAACTGTATCCAATTAATGCAGGAATTCCTCAAGGTTCAGCTTTAGCCCCTACTTTGTTTCTTCTCCACATCAATGAACTCCTCTCTAGCACATCCAACCCAGTTCACAGTTACGCGGACGACAGTACCCTACACTCAAATATACAATATTCTAAGCCTCTTTCTTTATCCTAATTAGATGAGGATCCCAGACTCATGGAGGATTCTATCTCCGTGGATCTCCAAAAAATATTAGACTGGGGAAGTAGAAATCATGTACAATTCAACCCCACCAAATATAAATCTTGCTTTCTTTCTCATTAGAAATACACCAGCCCTAGACCCATCACAATCAACAACCATGTTATTCAAAGTAATGAGTCCTTTTCTCTTGTTGGCATTTCTGTGGATCGACATCTCAATTGGCACCAACATGTCACATCAATCGCAGAAGCGGCTGCTAAGAATTTAGGTTTCCTCTTCCGGACCTGCAAACACTTTTCGCCAGCTAATCTCTATACCTTATATACTTTACAAATAAGGCCAAACCTCGAATACTGCTCCCACATCTGGGGTGCAGCTGCCGCTTCTACACTCGATATCCTGGACTCCATTCAAAAGAGAGCCTATACGTCTCATCGGTGACCCTAACCTCACCCAAAGGCTGCTATCCCTTGTCCACCGACGTGCCGTTGGTGACCTCTCTTTCTTTTATGGATATCTGCACGGGCACTGCTCAGATGAGCTTTCTTCCATAGTTCCTCCACCAGCTGCACCCAACAGATCTACCAGGGCAACAGAGCGAATGCCCCCGTTTACTGTCCAGGTCACCAGACATAAAACATCTTGTTATGCCTGCTCTTTTGTCCCGAGGACTTCCAAGTTGTGGAATTCCTTGCCAGCATATGTTTTTCCTTCTCCCCCGAACCTCCAAATCTTCAAGTCCAGAATTAACAAGTTGCCTCTTTCCCCCTTGTCAACACCCACGGTACGATAGTATTTAGGCTGTAAGCCCTCGTGGTGTGTTGTTGAAATTAATAAAAAGTATATTAAAAAAACTCGCATGTTATAAGAGTCGTAATTAAGTGCAACAAACATAGGCATTAAAATTTAACGCATATAGCGAGAAAAAACAATATTTGTCAGAACCCACAAAAAGAGTTGTTAATGACAAACACCGTGTTAAGCATCATATCAAAAAATAGCGCGCGATAAATCCAGGCCCTATGGTTTCCATCCATTCTACGCGCCAAACAAGCTGATACGTTCTAGATGGTGACGTGTATATAGGGACGGGCGAAGCGAGAACTAACGCGAACAAGTCTTGGAGATTCATTCATCTGTAGGCCACCGTTGAAGCGGGTCACAGAGAAAATGTTCAAGGGCATTCACGTCAGGAGGCTCTATGGTAGTTGCTAAGTAGTGCACGGCTGGCGCAAGCTACCTAAGGACAACCCTTGGAAGAGGATAAGTCGTATTAAGGCAATTTCTACATCGCAATCATCACAAGAATTTTTTTTAATTCCGCGAAGCTGTAAGGACACAGTCAGCAACCTAACTTCTACCTTATCATCTCTATTCAATTGTGGGAGACAGTAAAAAACGGACTTTTACCTGATCGTCTCTATCCAGTTGTTGCAGAGAGTCAAAAAAACGTACCTCTACCTTATAGTCTCTATCGACGTTAGCTCGATAATCAAATGCCTGCAGGCGTTAATTACCAATTCCAGTGGATGATCGCTCTCAGTGTAGAGATAAATTTTGCGCTGATTCGTTCTTTGAAAGTGACTGCTTCAATTCGAATTCTAGACAGTAAGTCGGACTGGATAATTTGTTGTTGATGTGATTTATAAGCTTTGATTAGAACAATTTCAGATAGGATTTAGTTTTAGTTTCGTTATATAGATAAAATTGACCAACAGGCAAGAATGTGGCCATTTATCTTTAGTAATGCAATTGCTATCTAACTTTAGATACATTCACATGATACCGACGTGCCGAACCTTTTCTCTAAATTCAACTGGAAGTAAAGCTTTAAATCAAACCGCCCAATACCTTCACAATTGGAGATAGTTGTTGTAACTGTTGCTTGAATTCAATATATATATATATATATATATATATATATATATATATATATATATATATATATATATATATATATATATATATAAATAAATGCTAAAGTGGGAGCGAGGAACAACGTACGAATATGTAGATATATCTAAATTCGATTTAAAAACCTGCCAAAGTGTCAAGTAACTCCGAGGCTTCAACATAAATGATATTTCTCATAAGCAAAGCCAAGGCTGAAACGAAAGAAGCGTAACAAGGGGATTGTTTGCGTAGGAATTAAATGACTATTTTATCATTAATTTACAGATACAATGCATTCACATAGTATGCTGATAACACGTCACCTTAATAATAAGACGCAGCAAGTGCGTTATGGTAGTGAATTTTCATAGAAATGATCTGGCACAAAATATTTTATTATAACTTTTTTTTCTTGTGACATAAAAATCTAAATTTTGGTGTATAGTTTACCTTTTATATCGTAAACCTACCTACCAAATTTGGTTATCATAGGTTTTTTATTTTTAAGATATTTTTTTTTTCAAATGAAAACTCAAAATTTTCCCGGAAAACCTTGACCGATTTTTCTGATTAACGAACTTATCAAAGCCATTTACAAAAGGAAAGTACATGCCAAATTTTATCAAAATTGACCCATTATTCTTTGAGATCAAAATATTTTCGAATGAAAACTCAACAATTTTCCAGAAAACCTCATCCGATTTTTCTCAATAACAAAATTTTCAAAGCCATTTACAAAAGAAAGGTACATGCCAAATTTTATTAAAATCTGCTTATTACTTTTTGAGATAAGAATTTTTTTCGAATGAAAACTCAAAATTTTCCCGGAAAACCTCGCCCGATTTTCCTTACTAACGAACTTATCCAAGCCATTTACAAAAGAAAGGTACATGCCAAATTTTATCAAAATCGGCCCATTATTTTTTGAGTAATCGGTGTGATACATATACATATATATATATATATATATATATATATATATATATATATATATATATATATATATATATATATATATATATATATATATATATATATATATATATATATATATATATATATATATATATATATATATATATATATATATATATATATAAACATATAAAAATTGAAAATGACCCCGGATATGGGTTCTAGGGGTCGGGATCTCCCCATTAGTGAATTTTTTCTACGAAAATTCACTAAAAGTCAGTATACGGGAAATATCCTAGCTATAAGTTTTTTATCGGAATATATTTATTGAATTTAACATATATTTATCTACTTAATCACGGGAACCACAAAGTATATACATATTTTTTAAATAATTTACATGGAAAAAGAAAAGAAATTAAAAGATTAAAAAGTTACATAAATATAATATGTCCAAAGCACTTAGTTTTATCATAAAATCTTACGTAAGCTACTTTTTCTATATGCAACCTGAAATTGTGGTTGCCTATTTTGGCCGGTGGCACTGCCTGTTATAATAAAAGTTGACGTCAACTTCGCTATATCAAATAAAATATCCTGTGTTATTTTCACATTTTTTGTGAATTTTCTTAAAAAAAATTCACTAATGAGGAGATCGCGACTTACGAATTTTGAAAACATTTCTTTAAATGATAGCGAACCAGGCCCCCTAGAACCCATATCCGGGGTCAGTTTAAATTTTTATATGTTCATATATATATATATATATATATATATATATATATATATATATATATATATATATATATATATATATATATATATATATATATATACGTGTGTATGTGTCACACCGATAACTTAACAAATAACCGACCGATTTTTATAAAATTTAGTGTGTAACTTCATTTTGGAAATGGCTTGGATCAGTTCGTAAGCCAAGAAAATCGAGTCAGCTTTTTCCGGAAACTTTTGTGTTTTCCTTCGGAAAATTTTTATGTTAAAAGGAAAAAGAGTTATAGGCATTTAATGCAAAAAATGTCGGTTATTCTGGAGGCCAAATGTGGATACAGGACGAAATATGTTTGTATGATAAACACAGCTGATGTAATTTGATAGCTTAAAAAATCATTTCGGGTTAAGGGGTCCAAAAATATTAAAACAGTAAAATAAGCTTTCGTACTCTAAAAAACAGGATTCTTACAAGGCGTAATACAATAGTGCATAATAGTCCATGGCAACAGTACATATCAAATTCAACTAACAAATTATTTTGACAAATGCCAGATATACTTTTAAAGTGACATGTCAATAAATATTTTCTTGTCTGACATGTGCAATAGAAATATAGGCATGCTCTTCTTCTTACATACATACTTATTTTTGGCCATCACAATTTTACATATAGAGTTGGATATAATTTTAGTGACTTTTGAATTTTGAAAAGATTTCTTTAAATAACCGCTAACTAGGCGCCATAGAATCAATATCCGGGTTAGTTTAAGTTTTTATCTGTTTTCATATATACACGGTGACGCATTTTTAGTATAAAGCTTAATATATCCATTATTATACAAGATACGTGAAAAAAACTGTATACGTTAATTATACGGTGTCTAGAGCTGTATCTTATAAAGTTATTTTTACAATCACAGGATGGCCCATAAGTCGCTGGTGATACAATTTTTTTCTTAATCGAATAGATTGCATTTTTGCATTTTCCATCGAAATATAATGCATGTTTGTAAGAAAATAAATTCGGGACTTAGCAAGTGCGTTATAGTATCGATTTTTTATAAAATGTTTCCTTCAATAGCTGAATTTGCTTTCAGCCTAAGGTTCGTTGGCCAAGGAACCCGTTTTGGAACATGAAAGATATATTTTCGGAATAGTTTTGTATATTTCTAAACAATAAAGTTATTTTGATGAAATTCGGTACATTGTTTTTTTTTTCTATATAGGATATACTGGTAATCAAATTTGATGCCAGCATTTAAAAAAAAAAGATATATTTGCTATTAAAAACACTTTTACGCAAATTCACAACCTTTTTTTTTTTGGAAATTTCTGTCGCCAATGCCATACTTTCACACGTATTGGCGATGTGGAAGTAATGCATACACGACAGTTACGGCCCTGCTTTAAATGAGAAGACTAATTTGATCGATTCCGCTTTCTGAGAAACCTTTTTTTTAAATAAATATATCAAACAGAATACGTCAATCGTATTAAAAATATTTGTAATAATGTAACAAATTGATGAATGTCGATATCTACGTTATATAGAACCTGATTCTATCTAGCCAGCACCCCATGGTTCAAGAATTGGTAAAATAAGAGGTATTTTGTAATCAAAATAGGTAGGTTACGTTTCAATCTCGGCCTTTCCCTAGCCATCTGTTCAAAATATGTATAAAAGATAGGTCTATTTGAAACATTTTAGTAAAATTAAGGGCAATGTCGGTTGAAGCTGAAACTTAAGGGTTTGTAGAACAGTCTTCTTGCGACATTTCATTTACATTGCCCGTATTCGTTTCAGATTCTTTGCCTAAATGCTGCTAATTTTGACGTTTTATATCGTCACTTTAAAGTTTGTGGAAAACCCTTTTTTTTTCTTTAAATGCCTATAGCTTTTTTTATTTCAACTTAAAAGCCTAGGTTTTGGTATATGGTTCAATTTTTATGATACAAACACGCGCATCAAATTTGGTTGCCGTTACGTTTTTATTTCCGGAGATATAAAAATTTTCCGAAAGAAAACACAAAGTTTTTCGGGAAAACCTGGGCCGATTTTCCTGCCACTTGTCAAAGGAAGGTACTTATAAAATTTTATCAAAATCGGCACATTATTATTTGAGTAATCGGTTTGATACATACATATTTATTAATTTTTTTAGCAACGCCAAACTCTAGTGTCATTTTTGGTCTTAAATAAAATTGATTATTTTGGCAAAAATATGGATATGTTAGGATGAATTGTAAATGAAAAAGTAGAATAAAGATATGAAAATTTGTTTAAGTGAAGGCAAACGTTAAGGCATCAGATGGAAAAAATGGGAAGCAAAAAAAATCTTATTTGGTATGTCAAAATTTGAAGTGCAAAATTCGGATTCTTACTGATAAGCAATTTTGGATTAAATATTATATATTAAATTACGTGACTTATTTTATTAGCGTACTGTATAATTTACACAAATTTATATATATATATATATATATATATATATATATATATATATATATATATATATATATATATATATATATTGCTATAGATAGCAAATAATAGAAAAGATTACGAAATTTTAATGGGAAAACGGAAAATTTATACATCCTAGTATATATAAAATAAATGTATACACCCTAATGTAGCAACGAAAGAGTGTAGCATGAGATGTCAACGCCCGACATGAATGTCAGTGACCCATGTAGCAACCCTCGATGTTAAGTTTCATTCGAGTAAAAAAAAATTATATTCTAGAAATATCCGTAAAGAAACCAAGAACAATGCTTCAGTTTTTGTAGGGAGAATAAGATTGTAGCTAATAAATGCAATTCTGTTGATTTATTGTGTGTAAAAATAGGTATGACCAAGCTACCTAAAGGCTCGATGTATTAAAAGAGTAGAGGTCATTTGTAAAAACAAAACTTTATGTAGTATTAAGGAATATGTGCGGGCAAGAAAAAAACGTAAAAAGACACTAAAGGTTTGACGGAAAGCTCAAACACAGGTGGTTTGATGAACAATAGGTTTTTATCACCTGTAAGAAAGTCAATAAAAGCAACAGTCCGGGAGTGTCCGGGGTCTTTTCATCAAGTGAATTCATCGGCATCATTTCACCAGATCATGTGATCATCGTCATCATTATGTAAGTGGACATAAGAGATTCCAGAGTGCATCGAAGGGAGATTATTAAAAAAACCTCCAGAGTGCTACGAATATGGAATATATCAACATGTTAATAAATTAAATCCATTAATAATCAATAAATGGGCAGTAAAATATGGCATGGACAAATTAGAAAAATAATAATAATTAATAATGGACAGTAATAATGGAAAAACAATATAAAATCCACCAAATGTTTCAGTAAGTGTTTTCTTTTCCTAAATTGATCGGTGCGGTTTGAATTTCACCATTTTAACAGCACCAATCAAAGATTGAGTGCCAATAAATTTCAATAAGCAAAAATTTGCTTGAAATGAACAGAAAGAGACTGTGATCTCTGTAGAATTGTCGATGTATATTGCTTATGTTATATCAATGTTTAACCGGTAATTGTGTAATTATTTATAATGTTACCTTAATGTTTTAATAGGATTTTTCAATTTATGTTTATGTAATGAATGCTTTAAATGTTTCTGTTTGTATTTAATGTGTGTCACCTAGACACCGTAAAATTTGTGTAATGAATTAAATGGAATGTATAACAGATTGTAATTAACCAGAAGTATTGTTTTTCGTTAATAATTAATCAGTAAAATTGTTGTATAGCCATCTGTGCAAAGCGAAATTAATTTTGGATCAAGTAAAAATCAATAAATGAATTTAAATAGCACATAATAATGAATTTTTATTAGTAGAAGCTAGCTGTAATTATAATGAACCCAACCTGATGATTAAGATATATGTTCTCAGCTCTAAAATAAATATTTGCAGGTATACTAAAAATAATACCATAGCAAATTTGGCGCCCAACGTGGGGGCATTAAATTTTTTTTGTGCAAAAAATGAATTTAATTTCATAGAAAAATTTTAATAAAATAAACATTTGTTCGCAATATAGCACATGATTGGCACAAATACAGAGTTTCTGTTAAATTTTAATAAAATTTTAATTACGTTAAAATAAAGCAAATTTTCATAAAAACGTAATAGTATTTTAGCACAAGGGATTTAGAAGTAAATCAATTTTAAATAAATTAGCACGCCTCATTTAAATACAGTAAAGTTAAAATAAATCAGTTCAACCAATTTAATGAAAATTAGCAAAAATTCTAATACCGTATGATATTTTAATATGAAACAGTAAATTGCACATATAACCAATTGTTTTGTGAAAAATAAATATAGGTGGTGTATTTGAAAGGGTTAATTAATGAAAGCTTTCTTCGCATTTCTTCCCCGTTATATTTAAATAATAAAGTAAGGATAATACAGGACTGTAAGTTAAATATTCTGTATAATATAACATTGCAGCAAAATTATTAATTAAAGGGTCAAAGCTTAGAAAGGGGGACAATTAAATTTTAAATTCACAAGTAAATTAAATAAATCAAGCTTGAACATGTCCGGGGAAAAACAGTTAGAAAGTGATAAACCAATTGGGCCAGAATCTGAAGAACCTATAATCAGCGTACCTGAAGATCCGGAGAAAATGGCAAAGCCAGAACCACAAAAACCTAAACAGTTCACGGAATGGAGGGGACGTAAAGCGAGTTCGGAAGAAGGGACCATATCAAAGGAAGAAAAGGGGCAGAATAGCGCCGTCAAAGAAAGTCCTCTGGAGCAAACAGTAAAAGGACAGGAGGAAGAATCAAAAATGGATAAGTTATTCGCCGTCTTGTTCAAGAAAATGGAAGAAGACAAAAAGGGAAAACACGGGTATAAACATATATTAGTAGTAGTAGATGTGTTCTCTAAATTTGTGAAATTATACCCATGCAAGAAAACTAATGCCAAAGAAACAATGAAATCATTAGATAAATATGTAGAAGAAGTAGGGAAATTTAAAGAATGCATATTGGACAATGCGACTTACTTCCGGAGCGAGAATTTTCTAAAGTACGCCAGACAAAAGCATATAAAATTGAATTTTACCAGCATCCGACATCCAGCAGCAAATCCATCGGAAAGATACATTGCCGAAGTCATTAAGTTTCTAAGACTATTATGTAAAGATGATCATAGAAATTGGGTAGATCAATTAACAAAAACAGAGGATTACCTAAACAATAATCCCAATACTAATACCGAGCAATGCCCAATATTCATCCTGAAAGGAACTAGACTACCTCGAAAATGGATAACTGAAGAAAAACATGCATTTGATCAAATTAAAGAAGATCTGAGAAGAAAAATCCGAAGAAAAGCAGAAAAATATAAAAGAAGAGAACAACATAGAATTAGAAAAAGGGTGAGATTTAAAAGGGGAGATTTAGTAGTCCTGAAATCATTTAAAAAGGTAGAAGGGGGAAAGGACATATGTCCCAAACTTTTATTTAGAAATGAAGGCCCATATATTGTGAGTAATGAGTTGCCACAAAACAGTTACGAACTGAAAGAAATAGGTAACGATAAGATAAGGGGCATTTTTAATATAGAACACGTGTATAAATACCACTAGCTAAATTATTACCCTGAGTATAGAAAATAAAACAAGTAGGCATTTAAATAATGACCCAAAGAAATACGAATCAGAAAAGCGAAATTTCATAAGAAAATTTAAGTGATAATAAATAAGGAGCAATGCTCGAATTAGATGCAGTTATTGGATAAGTCAATTAATATAATCATAATTTAAAGGTAGAAAGGGGGAAATAAGTTAAAATAAAATAGAAAATTATTATTATTATTATTGAGTAATAGGAAACATGGAATAAGTAGACGAGAAAAATATGTAAAAGGTCTAAAAGACAGAAACCGGTTAAGTACCGAGAAATAATTATAATTAGCAAAAAGATAGAATATATAAGGGTCGGATTGATAGGAAAGAATTTGTATAGATGGTGTAGCGATAAGATTGAAATATGAAAAATGTGAAGTAAAATGATTAACGATACAAAGATATCGGTCATTTAAAATGAAGTATAGTATATGGGCGATCCCAAGGAGGTCGGTCCCGAATTATTGAAGTATATATGTGAATGGAATATTGAAAAGAATATTGAAAGTATATGGAATAAATAATGAAAGTATAATATGATGCAAGTAATAATGAAATATGTATAGGGGGTATGTGAAAAGTCAGAAGTAGGGAGACCGTATATGTTATGTAGAAAAGATAAATTATTAGAAGTTGATAAATAAGAGAAGTATTACATAGTCCTATTCCATGGTAGTATAAAGATATGATAATTTAGCATGATGAAATAAGATTGAAAGGAAAGATACCCCATAAAAATATGACAAATAAAAATACCAATAACTGTCATTTATTGAAATAAATTCTGAGGGAAGTTTGAATAAGTCGAAATAACCAGGGGATGGCATGAATTTAGATCTTATAGAACAATCAATTGATTTGCCAAAAGAAAGAAATATATAAAAACAATTGGTGTGCCATAAAAGGCGGTGTTGAATAAAATAAAATGTTTTAATTATTGAAGTGTCATACAAGTCGATTATGAATTAAATTTAAGAGTTTTAATATTAGAATGTCATGAAAGGCGATTTTAAATAAAATAAAGTGTTGTAATGATTAAAATGTCATAAAAGTCGATTTAGAATAAAATAAAATTTTGGAATGTCAAAAAAGGCGATTTTGAACAAAATATTTTAGTCAATAAATAAAGATGGTCTGACTAGCAAACAGTATCCAGACTCACTTTTAGAAAGGGGGAATTGCTATAGATAGCAAATAATAGAAAAGATTACGAAATTTTAATGGGAAAACGGAAAATTTATACATCCTAGTATATAAAATAAATGTATACACCCTAATGTAGCAACGAAAGAGTGTAGCATGAGATGTCAACGCCTGACATAAATGTCAGTGACCCATGTAGCAACCCTCGATGTTAAGTTTCATTCGAGTAATAAAAAAAAATTATATTCTAGAAATATCCGTAAAGAAACCAAGAACAATGCTTTAGTTTTTGTAGGGAGATTGAGATTGTAGCTAATAAATGCAATTCTGTTGATTTATTGTGTGTAAAAATAGGTATGACCAAGCTACCTAAAGGCTCGATGTATTAAAAGAGCAGAGGTCATTTGTAAAAACAAACTTTATGTAGTATTAAGGTATATGTGCGCGCAAGAAAAAAACGTAAAAAGACACTAAAGGTTTGACGGAAAGCTCAAACACAGGTGGTTTGATGAACAATAGGGTTTTTTCACCTGTAAGAAAGTTAATAAAAGCAACAGTCCGGGAGTGTGATATATGTTCTCAGCTCTAAAATAAATATTTGCAGGTATACTAAAAAAATACCATAGCAATATATATATATATATATATATATATATATATATATATATATATATATATATATATATATATATATATATATATATATATATATATATATATATATATATATATATATATATATATATATATACAGGGTGGTCCTCCGGGAGGTCCCACGATCGATTGCGGGAAAACTATCAATAGGAAAAACCTGAAAATTGGACATTACACTAAAGTCGTTGGGGGCCACAGGTTAAAAATATTTTCAAGATGGCGGCACTTCAGGTTATACCAGAAGTAGATGTTGATTCGCTTATTTTCAATGGAACACCCTATATTTTATTGCATTTTCGGATTTTGCAATAAATTCTGAACACTTTTTGTAAATAATGTTCTATACGTATCATCAACCGTCCAGAAGATTTTTAGACTTTAAGATAAAATTTGACATTTACGGCCAGTCATAAAGAGACCGATATTTTTATAATAAGAACATATTTCGTTACGATTTTTAGAATTACCTTGAAAGATATTTCACTTCTTCTATTTCCACATCGAGACTAACGATAGAGTATACAGAGCGTCCAAAAAAATTCTTGAAGTTTGCAATGAGAAATTGCAAAAATCTCTCGATTTTCAAATTGGAACCCCTTTTTTTATAACACTCTCGTGTTAAGATCAAAAAATCAATGATACTTTGTATGTAATTACCTATACCTTAATCAAACGGTTTTCATTTTATTTTGAAAAAACTCATTTCAAAGCATGATATTTTGATAAGTTTCCTACCATAAGCGTTAGCCATGGAAAATAAATTGCCAAGTGTGTTTCTATGAAAATTTTGACAGTTTGTTGATTAACTAGCTAATAATGGCATGGTTAAATTACACACAGGAAGATTATTTACATTTTATTTACTATTTATGGACAATGTAATAAAGAAATTTCGCGAACGTGTGATACATTTGCTGATAGATATCCAGATAAACAGAAACCGTGACGTAAAACCGTCAAACGATCATTAGACAATTTCAAAACTGTGGATCTGCCAAAAAAAGGTGCAGAGGGCTAAACCTGTTGACAACGAGCAAATCGAGACAGCAATTTTGGGATATTTTTTATTTTTCGAAACTGACACCAGGTATGTGTTCTAAGAAGCCTAGTTCGCGCTCATTTGAAGATTTTTTTTTAAATTCAAAAGTGATCTTCTTATTAGTGAGTTTTTTTAAATAAAACTAACAAAAAACATCACGTACCTAGTAATTTTAAAGACGTCACATATTTTCTTTATACAGATTTTTTTGATTAAAATGCCCCAACGTAGTAACGGATTTTTATTTATAGTTGTCATAGGTGCGTATGAATAAATTTTACTTTCTCCGGTCTAGATAAGAGGCAAAACTGTTTGCAAGGAGATATCAAGCAGTTGCGAAGCCAGAAAGCCTTTACATTAGAGTTGCCACGAATAGTGATTTTGCCGAATACCGAATACAGAATATTCGGCTCGACTCTCGGCCGAAGCGCCGAATATTCGGCCGCCTAATATTCGGCGACACTTAGTACAATTCGTAGGTGACATGTACATGACTGAGAAAATTATTCCCGATATATGTAATAGAATATGCTCCAAAATCGAAGCTAGTATTTTACGAGCAACAGCAGTATCCGTGACATCTGATATGTGGACATGTCAGCACAACAACCAGAGTTTCTTAAGTTTTACTGCGCATTGGATATCTCCAGATTTTATTCTTGAATATGGCGTTTTAGCGATGCATCCGTTTGATGGTTCACATACTGGTACCAATCTCGCAAAACAACTCAATACTATTGCAGAAAGATGGAATATTTTACATAGAAAGATCCATTTTCTTGTCCATGACAGTGGAGCTAGTATGATAAAAGGTGTACGAGACGCAGAATATGATTCCGCTAAGTGTTTTATTCATTTACTACAAAGGGCTGTCGAGGAATCGCTAAAGTCTCAATCTGAAATAACACACATGGTAGCTGATGCAAGACGAATTGTCACCCATTTTAACCACTCTGGTACAGCACAAGAAAAGCACATTCGTCAAGAACTTAAATTACCAGACCACCAATTAGTACAAGATAGAATTCTACATTCTATTTAATGGAGCGATTATTAGAACAAAAGCGAGCTGTCTCTTTGTACATAACGGATCATAATTCTTTAAACAATTTAACACCTGCTCAATGGGAGTTAATGGCACAATGTATCAAACTCCTCAAACCGTTTGAATAGATTACAAAAATAACCAGCTTGGGTATTTCCTGCATTTCTGAGGTGATTCCACATGTTGTCACGTTGTTAAAATACATGGGAAAGGAAGAGACAGCACAAATAACACCTAATTTATTGAACATAAGATCTTCACTACACGCTGAACTTGATACGTGGTTCGACTTTAATGAGAGTGACAAATATCTGGTTGCCACTTTTCTTGACCCGCGTTTCAAAAGTAGTTTCCTGTGATTAGTTCAAACACAAAGAGCAAAACAGAAAATTCTTTTAGAAGTCCTGAGAAAGAGTTGTGATGAGTCCACTAGCACCGATTATGATTAATCTCCACTTCGAAAGAAAAGAAATGACAATGATAAAACCATTGAGATACACGATAGTTTTGGGAATTGTTTTGAGGAAGTCGCTACAGAAAATACCCAGACAGATGAAGATGTGGAACAAAAAAGTTTAATTGCAAATGAAATTGATTTTTACATGAAAACTGTTCGCCTCGATCGAACAGCGAACCCTTACAAGCGGTGGTCAGCAAACGCGAAACAGTATCCAAGTCTAGCAGAATTTGCTAAGATTTATTTATCATCTCCCGGTAGCAATGTATATAATGAGCGGCTATTTTCCGAAGCAGGTGTAATTTATGAGGAAAAGCGCAATCGTTTGCTATCAACAAATGCTGAAAAAATTATTTTCATTCATCACAACTTATCACTTAGAGATTTTAAGTATTAAATGTATGATTTGATTTTTTGTTAAAATAAATAATTTTTTGAGTAACATTTATTATGCGTTTTTTTTTCATGATTTGATATTCGGTATTCGGCCGAATAGTGCGCAACATTCGGCCGAATACCGAATATTAAAAAAAGTAGCCGAATATGCCGAATACCGAATAGGAGCCGAATATTCGTGGCATCTCTACTTTACATCTCTATTTAGCAAATAAAATCTGTTTTTTGTTGAAAATTCAACATTTTCCATTATCTAGTTAAAAGTAGAACAATAAGTTCATGCGTTTAAAAATTAGATAATTTTTTTAAGTAAAAATTTTAAAATCGCTTTTTGTCAAACTATTAAAATCATAACATACAGCCCTGTAATATCAGGGTGACTAACTGCGGATCTGTTGGGTGTTAAGTGACGACACTCCCCTTGCAGCTCTGACCTCTTTCTAAAGCTCAAGAAACACTTCCGACAACGTCAATTACTTTCAGATAAAGTGATAAAAGAGGCAATTTAAAATTTTGTGACGAATTACCGAGAACATTTTTGGAGAATATGGCGTTAAAAATCTTTCTTTCAATTATTTTTCCCTGCTTTGGTGAATTACATTCTACATCTTTACTAGCATATTCTAATAAATTTAAAATTAATATTGTACACGATATTATAACGAAGGGTACCCCCTTCGTTACAATAAACAAATTATTAAAATACAAGTAAATTTGGTTTTTAGTGAATTTTCGTAGAAAAAATTCACTAATGGGGAGATCCCGACTTTTGAATTTTGAAAAAATTTTTGCAAATGAGCGCGAACTAGGACCCCTAGAACCCATATCCGGGGTCAGTTTCAATTTTTATATGTTTATATATATATATTTATATATATATATATATATATATATATATATATATATATATATATATATATATATATATATATATATATATATATATATATATTAATGGGCCGATTTTGATAAAATTTGGCATGTACCTTTCTTTTGTTAATAGCTTGGATAAGTTCGTTAGTCAGGAAAATCGGACGAGGTTTTCCGGGAAAATTTTGAGTTTTCATTCGAAAAAAATTCATATCTCAAAAAGTAATAATCCGATTTTAATAAAATTTGGCACATACCTTCCTTTTGTAAATGGCTTTGACATGTTTGTTAGTCAGGAAAATCGGACGAGGTTTTCCGGAAAAATTTTGAGTTTTCATTCGAAAAAAATTCATATCTCAAAAAGTAATAAGCCGATTTTAATAAAATTTGGCACATACCTTACTTTTGTAAATGGCTTTGACATGTTTGTTAGTCAATAAAATCGGACGAGGTTTTCCGGGAAAATTTTGAGTTTTCATTTGAAAAAAATTCATATCTCAAAAAGTAATAAGCCGATTTTAATAAAATTTGGTATGTACCTTCCTTTTGTAAATGGCTTTGACAAGTTCGTTATTTAGAAAAATTGGACGAGGTTTTCCGGGAAAATTTTGAGTTTTCATTTGAAACATTTTTTTATCTTAATAAATATAACATCTATGATAACCAAATTTGGTAGGTAGATTTACGATATAAAAAGTAAACTATACACCAAAACTTAGATTTCTATGTTACAAGAAAAAAAAGTTATAATAAAATATTTTGTGCCAGATCATTTCTATGAAAATTCACTACCATAACGCACTTGCTGCGTCCAGACTTTTAAACTCTCTGTCTAGTATGTCTTTGACACGATAATTAATAATCACTCTCTATAATTTAAAGGCGTCAAAATTAATGGCCTACGAATAAAGTTGCATCGATGCGCTAGAAAACTATAGAACAGATCATTAACCTTTATCAACCAGACGTAGTCTAGCTCATCAATAAAAAATAATTCAGCATTCAGACTTAAATGTTAATGCTGTGATTTATAATAACGTGATACATTATCCCATATGATAAAATTTGTAGTGCTTAATCGGCGCGAAAAGCAATTTAAATTCATACGTGACTGAATGTATATACTTGAGATTGGTTTAAAACCTACTAACATTAAAGCACCGCCGCTCTGATAAACAACATAAACAGCAATAATTGAGTTATGACAGTTTCCTTAACCACTTCTAATTGGCCATTTTTATATAATAAAAAGAATGTTAATTTACTTTTATTGGTTAAATAATAAGATACAATGTGTTAAATTGAATTTTGACAGATTAACGCCCACATGCTGCTGTCAGGTTCAAATATGTCAACATTTTTTAAATGAAATATGAAATAACGTTCCGTAATTTTTATAGAGAATTGACCGGACATGTATAAAGAAACATATCTACCATGCACAGCCCAATCGAAGCGTTTGAGCTTACCTTAATTTCAAGAAACACTTCAAGAACTTGAACACACCGATACACAAACCACCATGTTTATTGATTTTTGTTTGCTATAGTTTTTTAGTGCGCAGCTTTAAGTTCGATGGTTGAAAGCGTTGGCGCCACTCGGCAATGCCATGGTATTGAAGTCAATGCTGTCCAGCGACCTGTAAAGATATTATGTCGCCGCAGTCGCGGCAGATGGCACCACCTTCGCTTACACTGACAACTGAAGCTTTTGCAAAGCTTTGGTCATTATTTTCATAGTTTTAAAACATATAAATGCTAGTTATGATTTAATTGACGCATACCTTATAGTGCCAATTAACTAAGCTGCATTTGTATAAAGCAAAATAATACTGTTGATGTTTTCTTCTACCTAAGAAGGTGCCTTATACATGCGCTCAAATCGGTTTCTTTAAACATTTCCTGTCGATTATCTTTAAAATCTATAAAACGTTACTATGTAATTGATCTAAAACTAATAGTAGCATGTTGGCATAACCTGTCAAAATCTAAAAAGCCGATGCCGGACACTGTGGGTGGAACCTCAAACATAAAACACAATCACCTCAAAATTCACAACATAACAGAGTAAATATAAACGTAGGGACTGGCTTCACAAATGTTTTTTTTTCTGTAACCGGGTTCGCTACTCGACAACATCATCAAACAGGAGAATAATGAATTGATTGAGAAGAGTTGAGATTGGAAGCCTATTTCTTTATACGCAAAAATAATAAAAGTAACATTCTTCTAGATAAAAGTAAGAACTAACTGTAACAGCTTCTAGTACAAATAAACAAAAGGTTTATGTCTGCTGCAATAAAACTAAAAAAAGAATATTTAAATCAAGTTACAAAAAAGAAAAAGAGGTCAAATAGTTCTTTAAAACTCAACGTGGGAAGTCACAGTTATCTAATTTATTTTTTAAATGGTTTATTGTAGCAGCATCTACAGCATCCTGATGCAGTGAGTTTCAATTATTAAAAACACAATTGCTCAAAAAATGCACTGTATGGTATACTTAGTGAGCAAGTTTAAAATTGTGTCCACGGAGACGGTCATTAGTACTCATCACACACATACACACACACACAAATATATATATATATATATATATATATATATATATATATATATATATATATATATATATATATATATATATATATATATATAAATATATATACATATATATGTATATATATATATATATATATATATATATATATATATATATATATATATATATATATATATATATATATATATATATATATATATCACTCAAGTCAACAGAAAATGTTTCGTTTAGGATTTTATAAGTTGATATTA
The DNA here is from genome assembly GCA_964006375.1 of Tillus elongatus. NCBI lineage: Eukaryota > Metazoa > Arthropoda > Insecta > Coleoptera > Cleridae > Tillus > Tillus elongatus. The sequence continues at coordinate 66,524,734 of OZ023265.1, forward strand.
AGTCATCCCGCACCAATCAGGAAGTTATTGTAGGGAGATCGAAGATCCTAAATCTTTCCGCATAGGATGGTCGTTGAGTCCGATAGGGAATTATAGTAGCAGAGCGTTGCCAAGATTCAATTAAAACTCCGTCTCGAGCAACTACCTGACACCAAACAGCCGATCCAAAACTCGATCATCGGTCTCCCATAAGTTCTATACAAGCAGCGTACCGTATCATCCAAAGGAAACTAAAATACCTTTCTCGAGAGAAACAGAAACCTTTTGGCCCTATTGCATACTTCCGTTATATGACCGGTCCAAGTTAGATCACGAGTAATTGGAATCTCCAAATGCCTCTGCCACAAAAGCTCCGATAAAACACCTCTACCCATCAAGATAGCTCAGCTTGGGGTTATTTTTTTTTTAATTTGAAGCACCACACACTTGCCTATAATTATGGAAAGAAAGCAGTCTTTACTCCGCCTTCGTATTTTTGTAAGGTCCTCCTGATGACGGTTGCTTTCTCGGGGCTCACCCTTTTCATCATAGTCCGAGGAAAGGTCACACAGTCAGTGTGGGAGCGCATGCAGACTGCACTGAAAGTGGTGGAAGGGTAAACGGTTGGTCAAGGGCTCGGGATGAGCCCCGAGAAAGCAACCGTCGTGTCGTTTACGAGAAGTAGGAAGTGCGACAGCCACAGAACTCTCACTCTATGCGGTAGGAGCATTCCAATGGCCAAGGAGGTAAAATATCTTCGGGTCGTATTGGACTCTAAGCTACCCTGGAATGGTCACATTGGAAAAATACTGCGTAATGCAGTTATGACCTTAGCCGTCACTAGGCGGCTATATGGAAAAACGTGGGTACTAAGACCTAGTATGGCCCACTGGCTGTACACAAGGCTGGTCAGACCATCCAGTGCCAAACAAAAACTAGGCAAGATCCAAAGGATGGCTCGTCTAGGCATCACAAGGGCCATGTCTTCAATCCCAACAGCCGCCATGGAGGTGTTGCTGGATCTGCCCCCCCCCCTACACTTAGTTATTATGGGGGAAGCCAGGCTAGGACTATACAGACTAGCCTCTAATGGTAGACTGAAGATCAACCCAGCCCTCAGGGGCCACGGCAAAATGCAGGTGATCGTGAAGGAACCCATGCTTGAAATGAGGTCAGACTTCGCGAGCCCGCAAATCTGCAGGGAAAACAACTTTACAGTGGAAATCCCCGACCGCGAGGCATGGCGGGAGGAGACGCCGGGCATACTACGGGACGCGCTCGTCTGGTTCACGGGCGGATCCGGCGGGGAGCGTGAGACGGGGGCAGGTGTTTACTCAGAAGGACCGAGGGTAAATCATATTATTTCCCTCGGAGCCCATGAAACGGTGTTTCAGGCCGAAATGTACGTCATCCTGCACTGTGTGCGAAAGAACAGGAGAAGGGACTACACCAGCAAGGGGATCCTCATAGCCACAGACAGCCACGCAGCCCTTAAGGCACTAAGTAGCCCACGGGTAAATACCTGGCTGGTGAGTGAGTGCCGATACGAGACGAGCGACCTGGCTGGGCAGAATGAGGTGACCCTCATCTGGGTGCCGGGTCACTCGGAGGTCAAAGGCAATGAAGAAGCGAAGAGAGGGTCAGCAGAACCATTTATGGGACCAGAATCGGCTCTGGGCGTGACAAAGAGCACTGCAAGGGGAGCCATGAAGTCCTGGGTCAGAAACCAACACAAGGTGTACTGGGCAGACTGTCCAGGGCTCAGACATGGGAAGTCAATAATTGACGAACCCAGTTCAAAGAGAGCTGTGGAGCTGCTAAATCTTAGCAGAGGACAGCTCAGAAACACAAAAGGTCTCTTGACGGGACACGTGGCCGTCAAGAAACACCTGCATAAAATGGGGCGGTTCGAAGGGGACCTCGCATGCAGACTCTCCGGTGAGGGGGAGGCATCAGCTCAGCACATCTTGTACGAGTGTAAAGTTCTGGACCGCAAAAGACAACTGATCTACGGACAGTCTAGACCGGAGACAGAGCAATATAAAACTTCACTCTACCATTCGCTGTGCAGACTAGTTCACGGCACAGTGTTTTTGGAATGGGTGGAGTAAGACTAAGGGTATGAACAATTAATCAAAGGTTGCAGTGCTATCGGGGCGGCAAGGCCGCGGACGAGCCCCGAAGGAAAAAAAGGTCCTCCTTAAATGAGTGATGGTCTCGCACTGGGTTACATCAAATGTAAGTGTCATCTGCATAGAGGGAGCAAGTGGATCGCAACAGAGATGGAATATCGGCACTGTATATAACAAAAAGTGATTGACTCAACACCGATCCCTGGGGGAACTCCACTAATAACAATTTGGAAATCAGAAAAATATTTACCCCTCACACCCTGTATACTCGTCCAGGTAAATAGCTCTCAATCCACAAGAGAAGACGATCTCTGACTCCTAAGTGCTCCAGCTTCAGGAACAATCTTTTGAGTGCCACTCTGTCCAAGGCGTTACTAATATCGAGGTAAATGACATGTGTAAGTTGGCCCAAGTCAAGTCTCCTGGCCCACAATCATTTAGATTTAATAGAAAGTTGCTTGTGGTTGATTCGCCAGGGATAAATCCATGCTGGTCTTTAGGGATAATAAATTCAGTCATAATCTCAACAATTTTTTTTTCATGAATTTTTATCTCAGCTGTAGTTGTGCCTTATTTCTGAAATATTTTTTCCTGTCGAGCATATCACCTATTTTATGGATCGCTATAACGTCAGCTCACTTAGTGGCAGTAGGAAAAATCCCGGTATCAATGAACGACTGTATTATTAGTGTAAGTGGAAAACAAACTGAAACAGCACAATTTTTGAGAAGAAACGTTAAAAACCTCCAAAACCGGGTGATGTATTCTTAAGTAATGTGAGTTTAGAAAATACTGTAGACGGTCTTATCTGAACCTCCTCCAGTGAAAACATATTGCGTGGCACATATAATGAGGGCCATTTCCGCAGTGGCTCTGGTCTATAGTTTGTAGAAAAATACTTTGAGAAAAGCGTTGCAGTCTCAGAATCTTTGTCTGCAAGCTCTCCAGTGTCATCCCGAGTCACGGTAACAGAAGAAGAAAAACAGTTTCTAACATATTTGTAAAAGTTCTTGCGGTTCTTAGATAATATAAGATTGCTTTCATATTCAGATTTTGCTTGTTGAATAATTATTCTCAAATGATTTAAAAAAGGTCTGTGCATCGCATGGTTTTGTGGTGTTGGTGAGCGTTTATAACTACGCCAGTGAGTGTTTTTGAAATTTATAAATCTCTCGCCACTCCTTATCCACGGTTTAAACGGATCAGAAAAAGTAACCACAGACCTGCTGAAACGATCAATCATAATATTTAAAGTTGCCACAAAAGAGTTTCACTGTTCCTTCACACTCATGTCATACATATTGGTCGACCATTCCATGCATGAAATATGACTATTTGCTTCATCAAAGTCTACAATTCTCCTCTTATTTTTCTTTAGATTTCTTCTGATTTTGCAAGGTATTTGTAGATTGCAAGCAATTTTCACGTGATCAGAAATCCCAACAGGTGTCAAATAATCAGGAAGAGAAAGCAAATTGAGATCAGTAGTTAAAATAAGATCTAAGAAGGACATAGTCTGATTACGTCTGTATCTTGTATACCCGCTAACAATTTCACAAAAGTTGTTGGTTACTAGCATATCAATAAAATGGTAGGCACTACTGTTAAGTAGTTAATGTTCTATATTTCTGCGCCCGTAATGATAGCTCATAAAAAGCCAAAATATAATTTTCAACATTAGAAGAGGATGGTCGATACATGCAACAAACAACGACTGGTTTATGGCGGATCTTTATTTTTACACAAGTGCACTCAATTTCAATTGGCACATCCAGTGGGACGACTTCAACATCTTTTCCAGAAAAATAAGCCTTATTTATGTATATACATGTACCATCACACTTTCGGTGGAGTCGATCATTTCGGATAAGAAAATAATCAGTAAGTACAACAACAGAGTCAGGAATAAGAGACGAAAGATGCAAACTTAGAACACATAGAAGTCACATTAGTATACAATAATGAATAGGTATTTATATCAAAGACAGAGTTTACTTTTTGGAACCATAGTAGGAGCTCCCTTGACTATCTCATGGTAATGCCATTTTTACCGCAGTCTGTGCAGTCCATCTCTGCATCTCACCTCGTAAAAAGTTGCGTTATGGTACTGAATTTTCATAAAAATGTTTTTAATAGCAAATATGTGTGTTTTTTTTTCAGAAAGCAGGCATTAAATTTGATTACCAGTATAACATATATAGTAAAAACAATGTGCCATATTTCATCAAAATAACTTTATTGTTTGAAAACGTACAAAAATTTCCGAAAGTAAACTTAAAGTGTAACCGAAAAAATCGGTTTCTTGGTCAACTCTGTGGGTTAATAGCAAATTGTCCTTTGCAAATATGAGGCATTTAATCAAAATTCGCTACCACAACGCACTTGCTGCGTCCAGAACCACTTACTACTTACAAACATGCATTATATTTCGATGGAAAATGCAAAAATGCAATAAAAAAAAGTTTGTATCACCAACGACTTACTGGCTACCCTGTGATTATATAATTATTTTTTTAAGATGTAGCTCAAAACACCATCTAATTAATGCATAATTTTTTTCATATCTTGTATAATAACGGATATATTTACCTTTATTGATTGTTTACAAAAATTCGACACAAGTTATATACCATTAAACGATAAACTCTATAGCTAAGACTACTGCCAAGCATCAGAGAAAGGATCTATTTGAAATGAATCATCTGGAAACATTTTAGTCAAATGAAGGGCAATGACGGTTGAAACTAAGACTTGAGGGTTTGTAAAACATTCTTCTTGAGATATTTTCTTTCCATAGTTCGTATTAGATTCAAATTCTTTGCCTAAATGTTGCCAATTTTGACGTTTTAAATTGTCACTTTGACGTTTTGAGGAAAACCCCAATTTATTTTTCTTTAAATGTCCATAACTTTCTTTTGAGTTTTGACCTACAGCGCTAAATTTTGGTAGATAATGTACATATAGCGATATAAAACTATGTACCAAATTTGGTTGCCCTCACTTTGTTATTTCCGAAGCTATGAATTTTTTTCTAAAGAAAACACAAAATTTTCCGGGAAAACCTCAGCCGATTTTCCTGGTTAACGACCTTATTCAAGCCACTTGCAAAAGAAAGGTATACGCCAAATTTCATCTTAATCGGCCCATTATCTTTTGAGTTATCTATGTGATATATATATATATATATATATATATATATATATATATATATATATATATATATATAAAATAATTTTTTCAAATTAAATGTTTTTTTGTTGGCAGGTTCATGTATATTTTAAATAGGCGTGGCCCTTTTATGAATCACTGCGGTACGCCAAAATTAACATGTATTGGTTCAGATCTGTCATTCTTCTAGTCGACAATTTTTTATTTAATTACATAAGTAAGATCCGAAGAGCATTAAGGAAGCACCTCTCACCCGATAATACTCCAGTTTGTACAGAAGGAGGCTGTGATTAACTGTGTAGGAAGATTTGCTAAGATCACAGCATGTTATTTCTACTTTGTGAGGAAACTTGATTGGTGACTTCAGCAGTCAACCCCTCCATTATTTCTGTAATGGAACTTATTGTGGATTTGCCTTTAGTATATCCATGGAGATAGATACAAGCATGATATCTTATTCAAACCCCCAGCTTTCGCTGTATTATCTTCACAAAGGGATTTTTCATTGCTGAGATGATTAAGAGCAGCCGATAATTTGCACAATCTGATTCATGGCCTATCTTAAATACAGGTACTCCTCCGGCACACTTGAGTTTTTCCGGAAATAAACCTTACTCTTAACATTGATTTATAATTATTGCCAATATTTTGGCAACGAAAGAAATTATACATTTTATGAGTTTAACAGCTAAACCACATCGAGGGGGTTGTTGAGAAAATATTTCGCCATGTTGCGTGGGCCGCCATTTTGTCATGAAAGAATTACCTAGTCAACTGCATTTGATACCCATATCAAGGAAGGTTGCGAAGACAAATATATTCCGCCGTCTTGCGTCGCCCGCTATATTAAAATGATGAAATTGTCACCTGGCCTACTACGTTTCATTTGTAAAGCCGTTTTATTTGATATACGTATCAAGCAAGGGGTTCTTGAAAATAAATAATCCGCTATCTTGCGTGGGCCGCCCTTTTCTTATGAAAGCCTTGCCCAGCCTACTGTATTTTGCTTGTAAATACACTCAATTTCTTACCCATTTCAGGGGGATTGTCAGATTAAAAAATATCCGCCATCTTGCAGCGTCTGCCATATTAAATTAATGATAATGAAAGATAGCCTATGTTGCATTGTCATATAAAGACGCTTATCAAATTTCAGCCCAATCCGAAAAGAAAAACTGGTTGACTATTAACTTGAAAGATTTGATCTGAACATACTATCAGGTGAAGTTAAATAAAGAAGGTACTGATGAAATATTGAATAGGTCTGGGATGTTCGCATACAGGGCGATATCTAACGTGCTATACATCTAAATAGAGTTTAAAATGCGGTAAGCGATGGTACAAAAAATATAAAATTCTCTTTACTTTTTTAAGTTTTTGTTTTGTTAGTTGTAGTTAACGACAGCAACTGATGAAGACAACCTCGTCGTCGAAAGACGTATCTAACACGTAACTCTCTGTAACTATTTTATGAACTGTTAATGCCCTTACTCTGTGAAACCGATTCATGCTAAATATAGACGCAGAGACTATTTATCTGGCTTCACAAATGTTTGTTTCCTTTTCTGTAGCCGGTTTCTCTGCTTGACAGGATCAGACAGGAGAAAATTGAATTTATTTAAACGTAATCATGACAACTACAAATAAAAATCCGCTGCTTCGATGCTTTGATCAAAAATTTGTTTAAAAACAAAGATATAATAAAAAGTGGCAGATGACGTCTTCAAAATGTCTGAGTGACGTGTGTCACTATTTAACATGAAAATACATTCTAACTATAACAATAATAACTTGGTGGAGGTGGTGGTGTTGGGAGGGGGTAACGACGTAATTGTTGAAAAACTATTTAAGCGCTTTTCGTTATTTTTGTGGTCGAGATTTGTCGATCGCAAGCTCATGTAATATGTTTTATGCGTGTTATTTGTGGTGTTTGATAATCGTTGAATTATGATTTATACAAGTAGTATGTATTAATTTATGCATGACAACTTACTACTCTGTCTTTGTCAGGCATTGGACTTGAGTCGGTCCCAATTCATGTCAGTTTCCATTTTTACGGATCTCCACGTAAATGTGGAATGCACTGTTTTTTGCACTTTGTTTTTATTAGATTAATATAAAATAAAATAAGAACCTGAGGAAGCGGCATACGAGGCGGCGAAACGTCGTTGACTCAAACACACAAATGTTGTGTGTTTTTATAAATGAAGAAGTTTCCACGAAAACAAACCCAATTATATATATATATATATATATATATATATATATATATATATATATATATATATATATATATATATATATACATGTATACGAGGTAAGCGCCAACATTTCCCAGCCTGACATGGATCCAGCGTGTCAAGGTTTGGTAAGACATTAGTTCAAATCTTATTGGCTTTGAATAAATCGAAATCGGTTTGAGGTCTATTAATTTTCTTATAACTGAGACTTGTCTGTCACAATGTTAGAAGTCACGAAAATTTAGTATACAGCTGTTATTCAATTCCTTACTCGAGAAATTCTTCCACCTCAAAGCGTCAAAGATCGGCTGGTTGGGGTGTACGCGGGAAATTATCCGTCTGATTCTGTAGTAAAAGGTTGGTCAAAATCGTTTTAAATGGAGCAGGATTTCTTGGAAGATGACCCAAGAACAGAATGAACGGTCGAAGTGGTGACGGACGAAAAAAATCCCTTGGTGAAGATCTCGGATAAAGCGATCGACGCTTGAAAGTAATAGAATTGGCAAAAATGTGGGGGTTTTTAGATACACGTGTTCTCCGAATCTCACATGAACATTTAGGCATGAATAAAGTTCGTGCAAGATGGGTTCCCAAACATATTTCGCTAGCGTCGTGTTGAATGTGGCCGATATCTTTTGGACCTCTGTGGAGGAAAGCCTGTGGGCATGTTGAAGACAATTGTCACAGTTGATGAAACTATGATTCTCTACTATAATCCTTTCTGCAAAAGGGAGTCGATTGAATAAAGGCCTAAAGGAGAAGCACCGCAAAGAAAGTTCAAGGTCTGTCAGTCTTGTGAGGGTTGTCTTCTCATAGACCTTAAAGAGCGCAACCCAACAGTCAACGGGGCATATCAAGCAATACTCCTGTACAAATCACGTTAAAATATTCGGGAAAAATACGTGGGAAACAACTGCATTTGCTACATGATAATGCACCCGTGCACACTGCTGGAATTCCACAAGCCGCAATTGTGTACTGCGGTTATGAAAAACTTGTTCTCACTCCGTATAGTCAAGATATTATGGCCGCCAGTGACTACTCCCTAATTGTAAATTTGAAAAAGGACTTCTGCGGGCGCCATTTCATGGACGATGAAGAAGCGAAAGCTGTAGCTTGGGCACATTTTGAGGACAAGCCGAAATAATATTTTTAAGGGTATCGAAATGATGCTGAAAAGATGTAATAAGTGCATTGATGTTAGGGGCTGGTGTATTGAAAATCCTAAGTTTTAAAATATTAAATAATATATGTTGTTGTTGTATATAATGTATCTGAGCTAGTGTGAGCTGTTGAGCGCTGTAACAGCAGTGATTAATAATTTCTTTTCAAACATTTAAAACATGTGCTCCCTAGCGATAATATAGAACCTGTAAAAACTTTTCGACTGGGAAGCGAAAAAAATTCTAATGGAAAGCCGAGGCCCATTAAAGTTGTACTTGCTGATAGCGACGTATCGAAAATAATTTTACATAATAAGAATTTAATTAATTCGCCAGATAGAGCTATTGAAATCAGCGACGATAAAACTCCTGTGTGTGTGTGTGTTTTTGTTTCTTTAACGTCGGCCTATTTTTGTAACTATGACCAATTACCGACGCCAGGGAGCAGTTTCACCTCATTATCCTGGGAAATTTTCCGAACCCCTGCCTTTCTGTAAGGAGGGTAGGGATCTTTAACGTGCCCAACATCGCATGGACACGGACCGGCGGCTTTACGCCCCCTCCGAAGGGCGGAACGTGCAGACATTTAACTTGCTCAAATACAATGCCAGAACCTCGGTTGATGTTAATGTTACAGCATGTACTGAAAAAGTCAAAGGAGTACGCTGGGATCGAACCCAGTACCCTTCGGTTCAGAGGCACACGTTCTTACCCCTGAACCACCGAGGTTCATTTATTCAAGCCACTTGCAAAAGAAAGGTATACGCCAAATTTCATCAATATATATATATATATATATATATATATATATATATATATATATATATATATATATATATATATATATAACATTAACATCAACCGAGGTTCTGGCATTGTATTTGAGCAAGTTAAATGTCTGCACGTTCCGCCCTTCGGAGGGGGCGTAAAGCCGCCGGTCCGTGTCCATGCGATGTTGGGCACGTTAAAGATCCCTACCCTCCTTACAGAAAGGCAGGGGTTCGGAAAATTTCCCAGGATAGTGAGGTGAAACTGCTCCCTGGCGTCGGTAATTGGCCATAGTTGCAAAAATAGGCCGACGTTAAAGAAACAAAAACACACACACACAGGAGTTTTATCGTCGCTGATTTCAATAGCTCTATCTGGCGAATTAATTAAATTCTTATTATGTAACTTTATTTTCGATACGTCGCTATCAGCAAGTACAACTTTAATGGGCCTCGGCTTTCCATTAGAATTTTTTTCGCTTCCCAGTCGAAAAGTTTTTACAGGTTCTATATTATCGCTAGGGAGCACATGTTTTAAATGTTTGAAAAGAAATTATTAATCACTGCTGTTACAGCGCTCAACAGCTCACACTAGCTCAGATACATTATATATAACAACAACATATATTATTTAATATTTTAAAACTTAGGATTTTCAATACACCAGCCCCTAACATCAATGCACTTATTACATCTTTTCAGCATCATTTCGATACCCTTAAAAATATTATTTCGGCTTGTCCTCAAAATGTGCCCAAGCTACAGCTTTCGCTTCTTCATCGTCCATGAAATGGCGCCCGCAGAAGTCCTTTTTCAAATTTACAATTAGGGAGTAGTCACTGGCGGCCATAATATCTTGACTATACGGAGTGAGAACAAGTTTTTCATAACCGCAGTACACAATTGCGGCTTGTGGAATTCCAGCAGTGTGCACGGGTGCATTATCATGTAGCAAATGCAGTTGTTTCCCACGTATTTTTCCCGAATATTTTAACGTGATTTGTACAGGAGTATTGCTTGATATGCCCCGTTGACTGTGGGGTTGCGCTCTTTAAGGTCTATGAGAAGACAACCCTCACAAGACTGACAGACCTTGAACTTTCTTTGCGGTGCTTCTCCTTTAGGCCTTTATTCAATCGACTCCCTTTTGCAGAAAGGATTATAGTAGAGAATCATAGTTTCATCAACTGTGACAATTGTCTTCAACATGCCCACAGGCTTTCCTCCACAGAGGTCCAAAAGATATCGGCCACATTCAACACGACGCTAGCGAAATATGTTTGGGAACCCATCTTGCACGAACTTTATTCATGCCTAAATGTTCATGTGGGATTCGGAGAACACGTGTATCTAAAAACCCCCACATTTTTGCCAATTCTATTACTTTCAAGCGTCGATCGCTTTATCCGAGATCTTCAACAAGGGATTTTTTTTTTGTCCGTCACCACTTCGACCGTTCATTCTGTTCTTGGGTCATCTTCCAAGAAATCCTGCTCCATTTAAAACGATTTTGACCAACCTTTTACTACAGAATCAGACGGATAATTTCCCGCGTACACCCCAACCAGCCGATCTTTGACGCTTTGAGGTGGAAGAATTTCTCGAGTAAGGAATTGAATAACAGCTGTATACTAAATTTTCGTGACTTCTAACATTGTGACAGACAAGTCTCAGTTATAAGAAAATTAATAGACCTCAAACCGATTTCGATTTATTCAAAGCCAATAAGATTTGAACTAATGTCTTACCAAACCTTGACACGCTGGATCCATGTCAGGCTGGGAAATGTTGGCGCTTACCTCGTATACATGTATATATATATATATATATATATATATATATATATATATATATATATATATATATATATATATATATATATATATAATTGGGTTTGTTTTCGTGGAAACTTCTTCATTTATAAAAACACACAACATTTGTGTGTTTGAGTCAACGACGTTTCGCCGCCTCGTATGCGGCTTCCTCAGGTTCTTATTTTATTTTATATTAATCTAATAAAAACAAAGTGCAAAAAACAGTGCATTCCACATTTACGTGGAGATCCGTAAAAATGGAAACTGACATGAATTGGGACCGACTCAAGTCCAATGCCTGACAAAGACAGAGTAGTAAGTTGTCATGCATAAATTAATACATACTACTTGTATAAATCATAATTCAACGATTATCAAACACCACAAATAACACGCATAAAACATATTACATGAGCTTGCGATCGACAAATCTCGACCACAAAAATAACGAAAAGCGCTTAAATAGTTTTTCAACAATTACGTCGTTACCCCCTCCCAACACCACCACCTCCACCAAGTTATTATTGTTATAGTTAGAATGTATTTTCATGTTAAATAGTGACACACGTCACTCAGACATTTTGAAGACGTCATCTGCCACTTTTTATTATATCTTTGTTTTTAAACAAATTTTTGATCAAAGCATCGAAGCAGCGGATTTTTATTTGTAGTTGTCATGATTACGTTTAAATAAATTCAATTTTCTCCTGTCTGATCCTGTCAAGCAGCGAAACCGGCTACAGAAAAGGAAACAGACATTTGTGAAGCCAGATAAATAGTCTATGCGTCTATATTTAGCATGAATCGGTTTCACAGAGTAAGGGCATTAACAGTTCATAAAATAGTTACAGAGAGTTACGTGTTAGATACGTCTTTCGACGACGAGGTTGTCTTCATCAGTTGCTGTCGTTAACTACAACTAACAAAACAAAAACTTAAAAAAGTAAAGAGAATTTTATATTTTTTGTACCATCGCTTACCGCATTTTAAACTCTATTTAGATGTATAGCACGTTAGATATCGCCCTGTATGCGAACATCCCAGACCTATTCAATATTTCATCAGTACCTTCTTTATTTAACTTCACCTGATAGTATGTTCAGATCAAATCTTTCAAGTTAATAGTCAACCAGTTTTTCTTTTCGGATTGGGCTGAAATTTGATAAGCGTCTTTATATGACAATGCAACATAGGCTATCTTTCATTATCATTAATTTAATATGGCAGACGCTGCAAGATGGCGGATATTTTTTAATCTGACAATCCCCCTGAAATGGGTAAGAAATTGAGTGTATTTACAAGCAAAATACAGTAGGCTGGGCAAGGCTTTCATAAGAAAAGGGCGGCCCACGCAAGATAGCGGATTATTTATTTTCAAGAACCCCTTGCTTGATACGTATATCAAATAAAACGGCTTTACAAATGAAACGTAGTAGGCCAGGTGACAATTTCATCATTTTAATATAGCGGGCGACGCAAGACGGCGGAATATATTTGTCTTCGCAACCTTCCTTGATATGGGTATCAAATGCAGTTGACTAGGTAATTCTTTCATGACAAAATGGCGGCCCACGCAACATGGCGAAATATTTTCTCAACAACCCCCTCGATGTGGTTTAGCTGTTAAACTCATAAAATGTATAATTTCTTTCGTTGCCAAAATATTGGCAATAATTATAAATCAATGTTAAGAGGAAGGTTTATTTCCGGAAAAACTCAAGTGTGCCGGAGGAGTACCTGTATTTAAGATAGGCCATGAATCAGATTGTGCAAATTATCGGCTGCTCTTAATCATCTCAGCAATGAAAAATCCCTTTGTGAAGATAATACAGCGAAAGCTGGGGGTTTGAATAAGATATCATGCTTGTATCTATCTCCATGGATATACTAAAGGCAAATCCACAATAAGTTCCATTACAGAAATAATGGAGGGGTTGACTGCTGAAGTCACCAATCAAGTTTCCTCACAAAGTAGAAATAACATGCTGTGATCTTAGCAAATCTTCCTACACAGTTAATCACAGCCTCCTTCTGTACAAACTGGAGTATTATCGGGTGAGAGGTGCTTCCTTAATGCTCTTCGGATCTTACTTATGTAATTAAATAAAAAATTGTCGACTAGAAGAATGACAGATCTGAACCAATACATGTTAATTTTGACGTACCGCAGTGATTCATAAAAGGGCCACGCCTATTTAAAATATACATGAACCTGCCAAAAAAAAACATTTAATTTGAAAAAATTTGCATCTATGCCGAACACATCAGTTTTATAAATGTGTCAAATATAGAAATAGATCTCCATAAAATGACTTAAAACTCGCTTAAGAACACAATTGAATGGTTTCACGTTAATGGACGCAATCTCAGTATAGATAAAATAGGAATAACAGCGCTGGAAAAGCTTTAAGTTTGCTGGGAATAGCTCTGAATAGCAATCTAAGCTCGTAGCCATGACAGTATTCTGAGAAGAAGACTTGCGTTTGCCTTGCCTGTAGTGAGAAGAATAAAGGCTTTTTCCACTTCTCAAGCTTGCAGACTAACATATTTCTCAGTTTCCATTGTGTGACAACTTCCGACACAGAGCGGAACATGTCTTCCTAAAAAACAAAAGGAGGTATTGATAATAAGGTGTCAAGTGACAAGGTTCACAAGTTGCAAATAATTGTTTAAGAAAGACAAGATAATTACTATCCCGTCGGTCTTTACACTTGTATATTTTAAGTATGCCGGCAACCAATGTGATTTTTTTCAAAATTCACACTACCGCTTGTACGGGACGAGAAGAAGAGAATACGTGTCTATCTAACACCACAGATTGACCAGAGTTGAAACGAGAATCAACCACCACTGCATTAAGTGTTACAATACTGTTTCCAAAGAAATAATAGGGCTACCAAAAGAGAAATTTATAGTGTCAGTCAAGAACTATTTGCTCGATAATGCCTTTTACTCTGCAACTCTATTATGTACGTTATTCTGTCAAAATTGGTGTCTTTTGTGTGCTGTACTTTGTTGAATGTTTTGTTTGCTTAGTTTTGCTTTTTGTAATCTAATATACTTTACTGGTTGATTGATGGATTGATAACAATTTTAGATAGTGTAAGTGTACCAACTTTAGCCTAAAAGGCTTTCACACTCCCTCAAAGGGGAACATTCACTTATCTCAGGTATCTTTGATACCACAGAGACTGAGCCCATTTCTAAGGAATCTCTGCACGGTGTGGCAGTTTCAAGTATTGCGGCCTGCATAACCTTATAAAGGTGCTCTCCAATGTTTTAAAGTTATGTCGAAGATTCTTAGGAACCACACCAGTTGACGACATGACCTTTAGAATCATTCGGGCACTATCTACCCTCTACTGTCTCTTTACTTGCATCTCGAGGTCTCTGTACTTAATGATCTTCTCGTTGTACTTTATTTCTAGATGATTAGTATCCGGCATGGTCACCTCAATCAGTGTCACCTGCATGCAGGACTTATCCACTATTTTTTTGCCTGACCTGTTCTGGCCAACTCGTTAGTCCGTGAGCACGGTCCGATCCCAGTACAGCTTGCATTCGGAGTTCTCCAAAATAGGCTGACAAGTGTATCTATAGTAGGGCACCTTACTAAGATTTAAAAGTCACAGTTTCAGAGTCAGTTTTTGTTGAAGTATTTTCGCAACTGCGTCGTGTCTCTCTTTATACTCAGCTGCAGAAAACGCTTGACACCCGCCGGTGACGTGCTGGATAGTTTCTGATGACTGACACTCAAATCTACATTTGTCATCTTGGCCCGCATTATTTCCAGCTACATACTTCAGGTAGTTTCTTGTTGGGATGACCTGATCTTTAATGGCCAGAAAAAAACCCATCTATCTCTAAAAACATGTTCTGAGTGGCTCTTTGTCTAGGCCAGCAGCTTGACCATATACAGCAGATGATTTAGCCTCATTTGCTCCATGCTATTGCGTTTTATACCGAAGCCATATCTGGTAGAGTTCAGAACCCCAATGGGCAAAAGAGATGCAGAAGAGTTTCTGACCTTGCAAATAATAAAATCTGATAGATAGATGCATTAGGTTAGGGTTCAACAGCTAATGGTGACCTCACTGCCGACCGGATTTAGATCCACTTGAGGTCCATGTTTAGATAACAGCTTTTTCGCTTACTACATCATACTATATCATATTGTACATTATATTGATAGTAACAACGTTTAATTTGAAGGAGGTTACAACTGTTGTTAAATATGCCTTCAGTGGAACCGTAATAAATCTCGATATCTTCTTCAATGGCATACAACGTTAACCTAAATATGTGGCAGTTATAATCTGGAAGTTTCTTTTGTGATTGTGCGAATGAAAACCATTAGTTATTTTATTATATGTCACATGTATATTACTAATCAACATTATTTAGCTGAAATTTTCAAAAATACACCGAATAATTTATTAACTTATAAATGTTTTGTCGCCGGCTCGAATCAAATATTTTTAGTTTTGCATTTGCTTCTCGCCAAAGTGGTTTCAAGTATTCCGGAAGGTAACCCAATTGAACTATGATAAAGCTGTTGCTTTTAGACATCTGTGAGTCATGTCAAAAGTTCTCTTCTGCCCACTCTGCACCCCTATATTCCCCCATCAGGCGACATCACTGAAAATGCTCCTTTGGTTTCAGCACTTCCGATCCACCACTGGTTATAGGTATTACAATTTACATTTTTGTCAACTATATTTTGTGTTGAGGTTTGGAGCAGCGCAACTGTCATCTACGATCTTCAACGAATTTTAATATAGTGAATCTCACTTTTTGAGATAAGATCAGGCAATTTCTGATTTTTTTAAATTGGATGCCAATTACAGGTTTTTTGAACATATTCCAAGGGTTATTCAAATATTTTCATTGTCGAAGCTTCTACGACGCTTAGAGACTTTTGGTTGGTTTCATACACTGGAAAATTATTTCCGGGGGCTAAATTTAGATTGTAGACTGTTTAATGAGTCTAATCGGACATTGGCCTCTCAGCGCTGCGACACCAATGAGTCTTTTGTGCATGGTACTTTTTTTAATAGTTGCCCAAGACACTCAGAGGGTTTGTGTAGAACTCTACCTTTTTGGAGCTAATTTGTTTACTTTCTATGGTGTTAAAGTCACCCTTCGAGCTATCTGTGCCTTTAGAAGAACAGAGCCATGCATTTTCTTGGTAAATATTATGTTGTATCTGCTGCTTCAGTGCAGTATCTGCAGTTTTCAGTGTCCAGTTAACCCATCTTCATAAGGTGATTGGGGAGTGTCCTGCGAAAAGTCCTGTCTCAAGTCGTTCTTGTTCAATTCAATTTACAGTTCAGACTTCTGGTGAACCATTTTCTCTGCCTTAAGCCTGGCGTTCTCCTCCAGTATGGCAGAATATGGTTCTGTGCAATAAGATAGTGTTGTTGCTGCCATTTTTACAAGGCTATCTGCTTCCCCATTATCCTGAATGTCTTGATGTTTCTCTTCAAAGTTATTTTGTTGTTCGTAGCCAGTTTCTTGAATAGTTTTTGCAGTGCTGAAGTGAGGTAAGACTCGGTTTTGAAATATTTCAGTCTTTCAACTGCCTGACTGTCTGAGGGGATGTAGATCTCTCTATTTCTGGGTATTTTTTGCATGCACTCCTATACACAGAGATTTATAGCACGCACTTTTGCTTGGAAGATGGTGGAAAATCTTCCTAGGTACTAAGCAAGTCTGAAGTTATGTCTTCTTATTCTCAGTCCCGCCAACTTCTTGTGTCTTTAGACCCGTCTGTATGGATGAGTGGTTTGTCACGCTTTCACTGTCCCTGTCCCAGGTCTGGCGGTCACTTATCACCACGTCAAATGAGACCAGTTTAGCTAGCATTTGATCTGTTGGTTTGGCGAGTGACCCCAATGGAACAACTTCAGATATCTTCAATTGGCCAACTAAAACATAACAAGCTTCAGCACATAGCACAAATCAAATTTTGGACGCTAGTTTATTGACCAGTGCTGAGAGTTCAATCTTTCCTGAAAAATGCTATACATTTGAAACTCGTCAATTTTTTATTACAAAATTTAACTCCAATATTGCCAATAAGCTATAATGTGACAAATATAGTTTTGTTGAATAATTGTATCCCAAGTTTTTCCGGAACGAAATTTAACAGAATTTGGAAAACACCACGAATGGTAGGCGTTGTAAATAAAGGATATTACTGTGTGGTATAAAGTTAAATAGAATAAACAGAGAGGTATATATTAAACTAATCAGTTTTCAGTGTTTAGAACCTACGGAATCTCACGCGATTCAAGCAAGTTTTCATACTGAATTGATAAAAAATTCAGATGCTTTGGAGTCAATTGTTTACAAAAATCAGCTGCTTAAATTTAGCATCAGTAATTTTAAACAGGTCAAACAATAGTTTTAGGTTAAAATATGTTGCGCTATTTATTACAAAACTAATGAAAATTCGCTACTTAAACGCATATATTGTGTCCACATGTTTTACTGTTACAATGAAACTCTTCTAAATTCCCTACTTCTTTCTAGGTGTACTTTGGGTACCACAGGCTGTAAAATATATGAAAGGGTAAGTTTTTTTAAGTCTAATTTACTATGTCTAACATATTAATTACTCTAGAGCCAATATTAACTGATTTATTTGTCAAATTTATACACTTTTAAGTCAATGTTTTTACACTCGTTTTTTATATCCGCTTACATTTTTTTTACACATGTACATGCTTTTCAAACGGTTTTTATTTTTCAAGATTTATATTGGACCTACTTGTTTTAAAATGAATGCATAAAAACTATCACTGTTAAAAAACCGCTCTGCAATAATTATGAAAATTCGCTAAGACATAAATGCGTTTTGCTTGTGCTGTTAAAGTTTGACAAATATTAAGTCCCGACTAGATGACATTTCTGTTACAACATATTTCGTGTAAAGAATCAATTGTACGCAAATAGTGTACATCGCAACAAGGAATATTCCCGGGGTTTTAAACAACAAAGCGACGACACATCTTTCAAGGATAGGCATAATTTTTATAGACTACTGCGTATTCAAAAGTTCGTAAAAATCTTTACTTGTAAGTTTTTAGATGACCAGAAACCGAACTATCGATAAGGTCACATGGGCCTCACAGCCAATCAACGTTAAGTATTTTAAAACTGAGTATGGTGGGAATAACGGCGTTGCCCAGAAAACTCAGGCTGATTCTTCATTCTGTTGGGAGCTGTACGGATAGTGGGTTAGGTTAGGTTATGTTGTGAATGGACCATAACCGTCTCCTCACTGCGTCCTTAAAGGTCTATTGTGGCTCACTTCTAACTGTATTATATTTCACCCAACCAGTTCAGCCTCCAACAGAGGTCGACAATATTTGTGGGGGAAAGTTGACCCGGATCTTGTGGTGCAAGCTGTGTCTTGGCAAATAGTAGGTGTCTTGTCCTGTCCGCAGCACGTGCCTTGCTGTTTCGTCACTCTCCATACACACACAGCACTCGGTTTCTTAATCGAGATTAATTTGATGCATCTGGCGACGTAAGCAGATGTGTTCTGTGTACAAGCCGACCAGAGTTCTCAGTTGTCTGTTTAGCTCTAGAAGTTTTTTAGCCCATAACTCTGAAACGCCATATATGAAAGCCTAAGAGTGTGCTAATCCTAGCAGATTTTGGCATTGCTGGATTGTCCTTCTATGTACCCAAGCCTTCAATGCGTGCTTTGCTGTGCATGAGGATATCTTCACCACAGGTTCTAGTCCGATAAAGTTCTCCTGGGCACCACCGCTGGCAAGCGCGTCTACCGCTACATTGCCATTAAGGTCCGAGTGACCCGGTGTCCAGACCAGCGACACCCCATTGCAGCTGCCTAGTTCGTTGAGAGCAGATTTACAATTGCATACCGTTTTCGAATTGCAACTGTAGGAACCAAGTGCCTTTATAGCAGCTTGGTTATCTTAATATATGTTTATCAATTTGTGCGTGTAATGGTTTTGTATAATTGCCTTCGCACACATCTCGATGACATACACTTCTGCCTGGTGTATGGTTGCATACTTTCCGAGGTTAGATGATATTCTTGCATCGGTGTTGCTCCCATATGCGCCAGCTCCTACCTTAGATCGGTTTTGGAGCCGTCAGTGTAAAGACAGATTCCTACAGATCTTAGTAGACATCAGGTCTGAGACCATTCTCAGAACCGCATGACTCTCAATGTCCTCGAGGTGTCCGGTCCTTCCCAAATTGATTGCCTTTCAAATTCAGATTACTGTCATCCGTTTGTTTTAATCTGTACGTTGTCCGCCTAGACTCCCTCTTAAGCCAAATGAAAGAGGTGTAATGTTTAGTAGGATTTCCAGATAGGTTGATGGAGCGGTGTTTATCGCGCCCGTTCTTATCAGACAAGCTTGTCTCTGTAGCTGAGCCAGTTTGGCGCTCTCGATGTCACGAAGCGCCTTAGGCTATCAAACTGTAACTCCATAGGTTGTTAATACAGCTATTAAGTGTCTATGAATATAATCCCCGCAGTTTCTGTTATTACTTCCCGTTAATTACGTTTCCTGATTTGCAAAATATAACTGTGTATTGTCAGAAATTAATATCAAGAAATTTATTGACTGTGTTAGTGTGAAAACATCTCAATAACTGGGTGGTAAGTCCGACAACCTTTTTATTATGTCATATCTGTCTGCAGCATGTTTTTTGTATTTTATTATACAGAGGTTTTCCTTTTGCTTTGGAGTATTAGAATTTTTGACTGGATATTCAAGAATTGTCTGGTAGCTGAAACAAATGGTTTATCTCCTGGTATGAAATTCACTAGCCTAGTAGGTGTAGCAGTTGGTTCACGGTTCATAAGTTCGCACCCAGTTTTTCTCAAAGTACATATAATAACGAGGAAAGGTAATCACCGAAAAACATAAGTTGATTCATACCTGAAATAGCATTTTATAATATTTCAAAATCGCTCTACATCTCTTTTTCAACACTGTCTAGCCCAACAACGCCCTACTGCAGTTACACTCGTAGTTTAAGTTACGTTTAGTTTAAATTTCCACTATGAGTCAGAAACTTGTATCAAAGAAATTAAATCGGACGATGGGTTAATGCGGATAATTATCTATCCGCAGCCAAAATAATCATGAACAACAACAACAAAGAAACTAAAGGTAAACTGCTAAGGAACCTAGATTCATATTGTCTTGTTATATTAACTTGTAACTCTAGAATCAATTTTGTGAAACCATAACTATTTTAAGTTAAATTGTATCTGTAATTTATAGCTGTCATCTGCCATATATAAAAATTGTTTTATGCAAACATGATATTCTGCATTTCCTGTTTTAAAGTAAATTAAGACTAATCAATTTCAATACAGTATTTTATATTTAACATTATCGTTATATCTCCCTATCAGTTAATTATAAACTTGTAACTCATTAAATATACAGGGTTCAAAGGTTTGGTACTCTGTGATTCAAAATGTTACAGTGCTGTAAGCACTGGCACCTTTTAAACTACCTAGATATCGTTAGCGATTCAAATTAACATCATTAAGTACCCAATGCTGATCTGGAAGACTGACAAAAAATATGAGATATTAGTCAGGCATCAACCCTAGAAGAGTAATTAATTGGTCTAATGTATATATATATATATATATATATATATATATATATATATATATATATATATATATATATATATATATATATATATATATATACTTTTAAGGGCAGTTACGACCAAAATAGAGGCCTATACTTTAAAGAATGTCACTTTGTACTAACAACTCGATATATTTCGCTTGCGACCGAAAGCATCTTCAGGAGTACTAAAATGAATAAAAATTAACACCGTTCATCTGCTCGGCGAATAGTTTTGTCTTTCATGGATTATAATTAATTCGCAATAAAGAATTCAAAAATATTCTCCGAGCAGATGAACGGTTTTCAACTAGGTGAGGGTTAGACGATGGATGTTGTCTCCTTATTCACAAACATCTCACTACAGCTTATACTTCATATTATTGACGAAAACTGGGAGCTTATTGAACCAAACACAAATATTCCCAAGGAAGTTTTCATTCAAATACTAGAATTTCTTTTCAACTCAAATTACATCCTGTTCAATGTGGTTTACTATATCCAGTCTTTTGGATGTCCAATGGGTAGTCACCTCAGCCCTGTGTTGGCAAATATAGTTATGTCATCGTTGTTGAAGTCTGCAATACAACGTCTGTCCTTTAGAATGCCTTTTATCTACCAATACATGGATGATTTGATTCTTGCCATCCCGATTAATACTGAGGAAGAGGTGTTACAAATTTTTAATAGTTTTGATGATCACATCAAGTTTACTGTTGAGAGAGAGACATATAGTAGTGTTCCTTTCCTTGATACTAGAATATATAGAAATGCCGACAATACCATTAAGTTGGATTGGTACAGCAAGCTTTCCAGTTCCGGAAGATACATAAATTGTGCATCATATCATGATAAAAAAATGAAACTGAATGTTATATTGGGCATGAAGAGGCGGATTTTGGATATTACCCATCCCTCTTTCCAGCATGGAGCTTTATGTCGTTTTCGAGATATGATGGTGAATAATGGTTATAAAAGAAGTTACATGATGAAATTACTTTTCAACGTTCCATCCGAAAATGCACCTCACCGAGCAGCTACTAGGCCTTCCCCGCCCTTACAGGATGGGAGAAACACCTCTGACCCAAGATTCAATGCCAAATATGCGGTATTGCCTTACATAGGTGGATTAACACACAGACTATTGAACCTCTTCAAAGTTTTTACAGACATCAAAGTGGCTAAATGCAATGTTCTGACCAACAAAAACTTTTTCACTAACAACAAGGACAAAATTCCGGTGTATAAACAACGTGATATGGTCTACAAGTTGGACTGTAAAAATTGTTATCTTTCTTACATAGGTCAGACCTCACAGTCTGTTGGTAGGAGGATTAGCCAGCATAGGAGCAACTCCAGGGTTAGACCTGACAGATGTGCATTGGCACATCATGTGTCAACCTTGGGTCACAACATAGATTTTGAAAATGTAAAAATATTGGATAGGGAAAATAATTTAAAAAACGTTCCTTTCCTGAAATGTGTCATATTCTTGAAAATGACACTATGAACTCTAAAGCAGATATTCAAAATTTAAGTAACATATATAGTTATGTAATACTATTTGATAGGTCTGATGGCGCCTCTATGCTGGCCGGTTCCATAACTTAGAATAAGAAAACAAATTATGTCTCTCAATAGAGTAATAATAGTCTATGATCAATGATGTCTCTTGGTTGCAGTGTCACTTATGTCTATGGTCGGCATTCTAATGTGAAAAAATAGGGTTAAATGTCCAAATTCTTACACGCGAAATTTTCAAAGCTTTTTAGTATTTTAACCTTTGATGGCTCTTTTTTATACTTGTTCACGACTTGCTTTGAATGTTTTTAAAGTGGAAATGCTCGCGTAGAGTTACATATATTTTAAAGATGGTTTTTACATTACTGTTTTTTTGCGTGCTTTTATGGCAGAATTTCTCTGGTTTGATGTTTTGGCCTTGCTTTTTCAATTAGTTACAGTGCTGTAAGTGTTAGTTTGTTGCATAATCTAGAGGTTATGTTAATTTTTATTCATTTTTAGTACTCCTGAAGATGCTTGCGATCGCAAGCGAAATATGTCGAGTTGTTAGTACAGAGTGACTTTCTTTAAAGTATAGCCTCTATTTTGGTCGTAACTGCCGTTAAAAGTATACAAATATTAGCACGCTAACTGTTACTCCTCGCTTCAATTATATATATATATATATATATATATATATATATATATATATATATATATATATATATATATATATATATATATATATATATATATATAAGGTTAGTTTAAAGTATGGAAATATCTTAATATCTCACAAACAGAAAACGATAAAAAGAAGATTTTAACATATATTACAAGGTTGCCATAGGTACATATTTTCACGTTACAACAAAACATAGAGGATGGTCATGAAAAGCGTAGTGGTTGCAACGATTGATTTTTTAAATAGAACATTCTGTATATTATATCATTTTGTGAATCCTCTCGAACTCTAGATTGACTTTGTTATAAGGTACACGATGGCCAAATTTTATGGTTACGCAGATATCGGCACTTTAATTATGGCATCACGTGTATTGATAAAACTAATAGCAAAAAATTAATACCTTATGCACCAAAAACAACAAATAAAAATATTTTCACGGGTATTGTAGGGTTGCTGTAGCAGCGTCTTTTCAAGGCTATCCAAAATATACAGGGTGGTCCTGAAAAGCGTAGTGGTTGCAATGATTTATTTTTTAAATTGAAAATGTATATTATATGATTTTATTAATCCTTGCGAACTCTGGATTAACTTTGTTATTAGGTACCCTATGCCCAAATTATATGGTTATGTAGATATCGACAATTACATAATAAATATGTACTTATTCTCACAAAGCTGGCTTTGCTTTGTAAATAAATATTGGTGAACTCTCAAAATTAGTTAATGTCAATCACTTTATAAAATGGCATATCTTAGAGATACAGAACCCATAAATATTCTAATTTTACGAGGCTTTGGCGGCAAGGAAAGAACATATGAAGAAGTTACACGCATATTTAATGAATTGAATCCTCAACACGTTAATAACAGATCAACCGATTTAAAAACTATCATGAGATATAGAGAGACAGGGTTAAAAATTGTCCTAAACCTGGCAGGACGAAAACTGCTACAGAAGATGAAACAAAACTAAATTTGTTACTCCAAATTGAGGAAAATCCTCAAATACCTTCAAACCAGTTTGTGCTAGACAACAGTATCTCTCAGACGTCCGTAATAAGAATTTTGAACTCAGAAAATCAAAAAAAAATGAAACCTTATAAAATTCACTACAATCAAGAACTTACAGAAGATGCCCCAGACCGCAGACTGCAGTTTTGTGAAATAGTTAAAGAAAAAAAGAAGGTTGATGTTAATTGTGAAAAAAAACAGTATTTTCTGATGAGGCAACGTTTTGCCCCAACGGAGAAGTAAATAGACATAATTGCCGGATTTGGTCTAGACCCAATCCCCGCTGGATAAGGGGAGTACACAGGAGCAGAAAATAAATGTTTGGGCGGGGAGTATTAATAATCACATAATCGGACCTTTTTTTAGAGAAGGTAGTTTAGATAGTGACAGATAACTGGATCTGTTAAGAAATAATATTCTGCCAGCTATAGCAGCCATATTTCCAAATCCAAGCAATCCCATGTTACGTTCTGTTGACATATGGTATCAACAAGATGGTGCTTCCTCTCATTACACAATTTTGTAAAAGACTTACATACTTTCAAATCGTAAATGGTTTGCACTTGGAACATTTACTTTCGAATTTGCTTGGTTAAATTTCTTTATTTCTTTAAATGTTGATTATTTTTATTAATAGGATTCAAGTTGTAATACTGGAATAAACATTTTGAGGCTTACTGGCTACGCTTTTCATTACCACCTCCTGTATTTTATATTTCCATTTCAACCGTACAATGCCCGTGAAAAGATTTTTATTTGTTGTTTTCTGTGCATAAGACTTATATGCGTTGCTATTAGTTTTATCAATACATGTAATGCAATAATTAAGGTGCCGATATCTGCGTAACCATAGAATTTGGCCAGAGGGTATCTTATAACAAAGTTATTCTAGAGTTCGAAAGGATTCATACAATGATATAATATACAGGGTGTTCTATTTAAAAAATCAATCATTGCAACTACAACGATTTTCAGGACCACTCTGTATATTTTTCGCAACGTGAAAATATGCATCTGCAGCAACATTGGATCGTGTGTCAAAATATTGTTTTTATCGTTTTCCGTTTGTGAGATATTCAGATGTTTCCATATTTTAAACTAACCCTGTATATATATATATATATATATATATATATATATATATATATATATATATATATATATATATATATAATAAAAACTAAATTTAACTACTTTAACCTCATAAGCACCAAGAAAAATCCTTCCAATTTTTTTATTTAACAGTAGCCAATTCTGACATTCAACTAATAAACCGACATCTTCATCCATATTAAGTTTTTCGTTCAATAAATAATATTACCTTCTAAGGGGGTAAAAGGTCCAATGTCTACGAAAGTACAATTTGAAGTAGAAGACCTGCTAAACGATTGTCATACTGACAAAAAAAGTATAAGACAGTGTTGCTTATATAGTCGTTTATTTACAAATTCAGTTTGATTTAACACCTTTATATTCTACAGAGATGAGTGTGAAATAATATCAATGATAACATTTTAAAGAATATATGAGTAAATTCAACAGTTTGATTTAAAAAATCACAAAATAATACTACAGAGTATACAAGAAAAACCTTCAAAATGTATATGCAGCATCATAAACAATACATTTTAGGTTCTTCAATACAAGGGACTTGTTTGTCCTGTATAGAAATATGTAAGGATGCCTCATTAAAAAGTGTATATTAGAAAAATTGTTACCACGGAAATAACATCCTGTCTTTCTTTTGATTTATAGTAAGATTAGTGTTCATAGTTCAATCTATGTATATAACTACACAATCACATGGTTGTTATAATTGTACAGACACCAAATCACAATCGTATACTTGATGCGCAGTGATGTCGGGTTTGGAAGGCGGGGAATGATCTTCCCCTTTCTCCGAATGCTATACAGATATCTCCTGAATCTGAACTCTCTTCTTGACGGTACCGACCGGTGGGTTACTTGAGGTTCTCAATGGAGGTGGAGGCCTTTCTCTCTTACTAAGAGTGCCATCTTTGGATGTCACTGGAGTTTCTTGTATCGAAGGGCTATTGGGTATCATGGAATAACATGGAGGTAGTTCTCCCCTTTCCTTCCTGTTGATTAGAGGTGATTGACGAGCTGAGCTACCGGGAGTTGAGGGTCGTTGAGACATTGGAATCGTCTCGGTGGATGGGGATGAATTTGAGCGAGAGATGCGGTTTTGATTTTGACGCTTTCTATCTCTTTCCCTCTGATAGTAAATTCCCGCAAATATGAGCATGTTCAAGACGAGAAGAAGGCAACCTACACCTACTGTAACTCCAAGAGCAGCCGTGTAGCTGTAGTAATGCCGTGTTGCAAGGCGCTGGAGAAGTTCTTCACTTTCTTCGTCATCTTCACCTAGAACGTATACAATGTTAGCGTATTTATAAAAATATTATTAGTCTTTGTAAATAATGAATGCAATTAACATACTTGATGGATCTCTTGATTAAATGTTATTTATTAAAGTTACTAGATTTCAAAAACATACGCCCACTAATAATAACGAATGCAGAGTATTAATAAACCCAGCCACCTTGCATTTTCTTAAGTGGAGTCTGTTAATTTGCTTTAAATTGAAGTTTTCCAGTGGCTGTTAAACAGTGAAAACTGCTCAGTGCTTTCAGTTAATACTATAAGTAGCTGTCTACGGTTGCAGATTTATTTTGAATTTGGCAAAAACTACAAATTTTGTAAACCAAAATTACTAGACAAGTTTATTTGACATTGACAGTGGGATTTTTGTTGGCATAAGAATTTTCTATTTGAACTATACAATTAAATATATGTATCAAATGATGGAGTTAAGAACGATATGTTATTGTCCGATCGATCAGATTACATATTGAAAGGACACCCAACATGTCAAGTTCCAGATAAAATCAAAAATTGCTGTCCTAAATCTCAAGACCTTTGACATTATGTTAACAAAACAGGAATTGATTAAATGAAAACCCACAAAATTATTCATCACTCACTATTAATAACGACTTCGAAAATTACTTGAAGGATGTAGTTTTTGACAAAACGTCTGGCATCTCAAACTCAGACCATACTAAAGGTATTTTTAATTTACGGAAACACAACACACCTGATAAATCCTCAAGTAATGTATATCCAAATTGTAGTTTATCTTGTAAAAGATACAGCAAAAGTTTTGAAATTTCAGGAGGTTTAAATGTGCATGTAAATAAATACATTCAACAAAAGATACCAAATCCAAGGAAAATACTCAAAATGATAATCAGACTTGCTTTATACGCTCTCAAACCAGCGGATCGTGGATGTTCACATACGTAAATATCACCCAGAAATATATAGAAAGTCAAATCTTCAAGAGACTCGTGGAAATAAGTTGAGTCAAGCTGACTTAAGTAAGAAAAATGGAAACGATGACAACAAGAACAAAGATAAGCGATCGCATCCAGATGATCCTGAGCTAAGAGCATTCAATAACAATATAAATGATTGGAAAATTGCCTTTCAAAATGTAAATTATTGCAAATAATCTGATTTTAGTCAAGACGTTTCGAATTTTCGTAAATTTTTATCTGAGAGCATTGCTATTCTACCTTGTCCTAAACATCCAAAAATGAGAGGTTGCAGATTGAGAAATGAAAATTTATATGCAACCAATCCACTATATATATATATATATATATATATATATATATATATATATATATATATATATATATATATATATATATATATATATATATATATATATATATATATATATATATATATAATTAAAATTTCTTTCAACGTTGCGAAGTAGTTTTTTTTATAATGATTAGCAGAGCAAAGTATATTCTATGTAGTGACTGCTTATACCTTATACCACAAACGAATATACTCTGGTCATGATAAGGCACTGTAAAAGAACGATGTGTCGTCCGCGTATCCCACAATTTCTTCAGATTCTGTTACGTGAAAAAGATCACTGATAGAAATATAAAATAATATATATCCCAATATAATATATTGTGAAATACCCGTTTCTGCCTTAACAGTACCACTCTGTATACCAAAGGACTTTGTTGTTCCTAGCAAGTTGCTTTAAGGATTTTCTGGAATCTGGGGTAAGTCAAAACATAACCACACTGATAATAACGAAAGAAGTTACGGCAGATGTGTAGTTTTCAATCTACAATAAAAATTTCTTTCAACGTTGTCAAATTTTGAACTACTACCTGACAATCTTAAGCAATATTAACCTCAATGTAGGTTATGTTTGACATTACTCTCGTTTCGTGATTGCGTTAGGAAACAACGTAGTTTTTTTATAATGGATATCAGGTTTTTTAAGTTTTTTCCGGAGCAAAGCTATGTTTACCCATACCATAGGCGAATATAAATTTGCGGGACGTTTGCGGGAATAATAATTGAAAGCTAATTTTTAAACTCGTTTTAAGGGGCTGTGACTCTGCAGAAAAAGCTTGGGTTGAAATATCCTATATAACCCTCAAAAAATTTATCAGAAAAACATTCTGTTTAGTTTTCTGTACTTACTAATGGAACAACCTGTGTAAGATGTAACAAATTGTGCACATTTCGACACTTGCTCGATAAAATAGTGCTGCAAATTAAATTATAACTTGCTAATAGCTGTGATAATTTACTCTCCTCAGGAAGACATTCACATGATGTGAATTTAGGTTCCGTGACTTAATCACAAAGAAAATATTCGTATTCCTGTACCCACATATTTTACCCCTTATTTAATTTCAGCACAAATTGAAATTTTTCAATAAACAAACCCTCAAACGTTATATCACCCGATTTTTAACGACAAAAGCCAATTTTCACCAAATCGCCCCCATTCATCCACTACCCCTTATATTTCATCAAAAAAGAATCCGAACTATTGGTTTGTCGGGTACTAACTGTATACCAAATTTGAAGGCGATGTCTTAGTTCGTTCTAAAGTTATCGTGGCCACTAACAGACAGACATACAGATCGACAAAATGACAGAGAAAATAAATGTTCCTTCCCAGATCATGTATTTTATATGTTTTGATACTTTTTGCGAAGTTTAATCCATTTTTTTTTTGGAATTTCTGTCACGTATTGACGATGAGGAAGTAAAATAATATCTTACTTACTTATTGAAATATCAACCTCATCTACGATCTCTTCATCCTCCGTAGTGTTCGGGACACACTCCGTGCTATCACCAGAAGTGAGATGTGAATCTGTCATGGAAGCTGGATGTAAGGGGGGCGGCAGACGTGTAAAGGATTCTGCTCTAACAGGTCCTGCAACATAATAATTTTTTTAAGGTAAGACATACTGTCAAATGTTACAATTTCTTTAGAATAGTCTTGAGAGATGCTTGCTTAAATAATAATTAGTGATATTTTGAACAGAGATTGTAAGAGCAGTTTTATAAATTTAAAATAATAAACTACAGTTATGAACTTATTTTTATTGATACTTCAAAGCCAAGATATTAGTATTCCGCGTATATTTATTATACTGCATACTGTTGTTTCCTTACTATTTTTTATGTAAATATTTCATATGACACTGTAAAATTCTAACCGGGTTCCATAAGAAAAGACGCAGCAAGTGCGTTATGGTAGTGAATTTTCATAAAAATGTTTTTAATAGCAAATATGTGTGTTTTTTTTCCGAAAGCAGGCATAAAATTTGATTACCAGTATAACATATATAGTAAAAACAATGTGCCATGTTTCATCAAAATAACTTTATTGTTTGAAAACGTCCAAAAATTTCCGAAAGTAAACTTAAAGTGTAACCGAAAAAATCCGTTTCTTGGTCAACATTATAGGTTAATAGCAAATTGAGCTTCTCAAATATGAAGCATTTAATCAACATTCGCTGCCATAACGCACTTGCTGCGTTCAGAATTTCTTCACATAAAAACATGCATTATATTTCGAGGGAAAATGCAATAACATAAGGCATGTTCGACTAAAAAAAATTGTATCACCAACGACTTATGGGCCAGCCTATAATTGTAGAAATAATTTTTTAAGATGTAGCTCAAGACACCCTATAATTAATGTATGCAATTTTTTTAATATCTTGTATAATAACCGATATATTGAGCTTTATTGATTTTTTTGGGAAATTCGACAAAAGTGATATAACATTTTAAACGATAAACTATAGAGTTTGTCGTTTAAAATGGTATATAATGGTATATAATTAGCTATAGAGCTAAGACTACTGCCAAGCATCAGAGAAAGGGTCTACTTGAAATGAATTTTCTGGAAACATTTTAGTAAAATGAAGGACAATGACGGTTGAAACTAAGACTTGGTTTGTAAAACATTCTTCTTGCGACATTTTCTTTCCATAGCCCGTATTAGATTCAAGTTCTTTGCCTAGATGTTGCCAATTTTAACGTTTTAAATTGTTACTTTGACGTTTTGATTAAAACCTTAAATTATTTTTCTTTAAATGCCCATAACTTTTTTGTCTTTTGACCTACAGAGCTAAATTTTGGTATATAAATATAAAACGATGTGCCAAATTTGGCTGCCCTTACTTTGTTATTTCCGGAGACATAACTTTTTCTTTTAAGAAAACACAAAATTTTCCGGGAAAAACTCAGCCGATTTTCCTGGATAACAAACTTATCGAAGCCACTTGCAAGGGGAAGGTATTTACCAAATTTTATCAAAATCGGCCCATTATTTTTTGAGTTATCAGTGTGATACACACACACCATCACACACACACAGATATATATATATATATATATATATATATATATATATATATATATATAAACATATATAAAAATTGAAACTAACCCCGGATATGGGTTTTAGGGAAGCTATTTCGCGCTCATTTGCAAAAACTTTTTCAAAATTCAAAAGTCGGGATCTCCCCATTAGTGATTATTTTCTGCGAAAATTCACTAAAATGAGAAAAAATTATTTTAATTCTAAAAGAAACTGACAACACAAAAATCAATAAAACAGCAATAATAATTATTTGCGAATTAAATGTTTAAAATGTTGTCCATTATTATTTATATACAATTCAACTCGCGTTATGAATAAATCTATTACATTAATTAAGCTAAAAGGCATAATCCGTCTTGTTTCGCCAATAATTTTAGCTTCCAGGCCTTTCAGATTTAATGGCCTGTCTTAATAGACAATAACAGGAGAGCGAGCAGACCACTTAAGAGTACCATCGCGCCCAATCCACTTTTCTGCCAAAACTTTATCCAAATATTGCGCCTCCCAAAATGACTGCCAGCTCCCTCTGGCATGAACCAAACTTCATTAACTAGGATCATTCCAACCACAGCAGGTATAATTTTTCCATTAATAAATTTTAATATTGTTCAAATGTTACATTCCCGTCAATGAAGAACGGACTAATAATACTACTGTCTAGTATACCCATACATTAATTTCTTGTGGTCGCTGAGTTTGAGTCTTCATTTGAAACAAGAATGTTTCTACCAAAGACAATATTCTCGTTTAGCTTGCCTATCATAATATTTCAAAATCAACGCGGCTCCCAAAATCGCCGTCTATAAGTTATTGTACCAGCTTTACTTTGTAAGGATGAAAATTTTCTTTGTTTAGCAAATTTACCAAAGATTTTTGTGAAGCATTCTGTAATGTAGCAACTTCATTGGTTATAGTTTAATGTGACAATAATAGTACAAAATCCCTTACAAATAAGTATTGGTGGTTCAGAGGTAAAAACGTGTGCCTCTGAACCGAAGGGTACTGGGTTCGATTGCGGGGTACTCCTTTCACTTTTTCAGTACAAACTGTAAAATTAACAGCAACCGAGGTTCTGGCATTGTATTTGAGCAAGTTGAATGTCTACACGTTCCGCCCTTCGGAGGGGGCGTAAAGCCGTCGGTCCCGTGTCCATGCGATGTTGGGCACGTTAAAGATCCCTACCCTCCTTACAGAAAGACAGGGGTTCGGAAAAATTTCCAGGATAGTGAGGTGAAACTGCTCCCTGGCGTCGGTGATTGGCCATAGTCGCGGAAATAGGCCGAAGTTAAAGAAAAAAAGTATTCTACTTGTGCTTGCAAACAGAACAATTTAGTCAGTTTTTATCCAAACGTTGATACTGCCAAATTTCTTGACAATGGCACTTTTCTAATTTGGCAGACTTTTGATAATTTTAGTGAATTTTCTTAGAAAAAATTATCTAATGGGGAGATCCCGACTTTTGAATTTTGAAAAATTTCTTCAAACGAGCGCGATCTAGGACACCTAGAATCCATATCCGGGGTCAGTTTAAACTTTTATATGTTATATGTATCACAGCGATAACTCAAAAAATAATGGACCGATTACGAAAATTTTTTGCATGTGCCTTTCTTTTGTAAGTGGCTTGAACATGTTCGTTGGCCAGGCAATAAAACCAGGTTTTCTGGTAAAATTTCGGGTTTTCTTTCGAAAAAAAAATGACTTTCAAAAATAGAAAAGCTATCGTAACCAAGTTTGGTTTGTAAGTTTACGATATTAAAAGGAAATTATATACCAACATGTATATTTCTATGTTAAAAAAAAAAAGAAGTTATAAAAAATATTTGGTGCCAGATCATTTCTATGAAAATTCCCTAACATAACGCACTGGCTGCGTCCAGACTTTTGATCATTAGACAATTATTTAGCTAAAGATTAGTGTTTCAATTATATACAAATATTTACATTAAAATAGTGAAAGGTTATCATAAAAAGGCAACAATAAATCTAATGCCAGCTACAGTCGTTTTTTGTCTTTCTAATGTTAATCTATCTTTAACACTACCAACTTCGTAATTTTTTTTAAATTATTTGAAAACATACCCTTCATTCATTTGTGAAAATACTTTATGACTACGTTTTCTGTCACCATAGCCTACCATCATTAAATACTGTAAAACCTAGCCGTTCGCTCCATTTTGCCATAATAATAATTATTATTAAATTGTAGATGTTTTCAGTGAATTTTCTTAGAAAAAATTCACCAATGGGTAGATCACCACTTTTGAATTTTAAAAAAATCTCTTTAAATGAGCGCAAATTAGGACCCATGTATATATATATATATATATATATATATATATATATATATATATATATATATATATATATATATATATATACGGATCACCCCCACAACTCAAAAAATAATAACGGGCCGATTTAGATCAAATTTGGTGAGTGGTTCTCGGACTAGTGTTTTCGGGAAAATGTTGGATTTTCTATCGAAAATTTTTTATCTCCGGAAATTACAAAACTATGGCAACCAAATTTGGTACGCAATATATAGTATATGAAAAGCATACTACTTAGCAAAATTTAGATTTCTATGTTGAAAGAAAAACAGTTATAGTCATTTAAAGAAAAAAAATGCGTGCCAGTGATGACCAGAGAAACATACAAAACCAAAATATTTTGTTTCGATAAGAAAATCTATTGTATATCGCAGACAGAATACGTTTTCTGCACAAAAGGGTTAGGAAGTACAACAAAAATGAAATTTTATAGTTTTTCTTCTTAAAAACGTCAAATTGGCGATTTTAAACGTTAAAATTCGCAACTTTTAGGCAAAACATCTGAAACCAATATGAGTTATGTAGAGAAAATGTGGCAAGAGGTGTGTTTTACTAAACCTTAGGTTTCATCTTCAACCGTCACTGTCCTTCTTTTTACTAAAATGTTTGCAGAAAATTCATTTTAAATATATACTTTCTCTGATGCATTGGCAGTAGTTTTAGTTATTTGGTTAATGGTTTAATAGTCTACCATTTTTCGCGAATTTTTGTCTAGAAAATTTGCCATTGAGGAGACCGCGACTTTTAAGTTTTAGAAAGATTTCTTCATATAAGCGCGAACTAGACCCCCTATAACCCATATCCTGGGTTAGTTTCAGTTTTATCTGTTTACATATGTACAGCGTGACTCATTTCTACGGTACAAACATATCCGTTATTATACAAGATACAAGAAAAACTGTATATGTTATTTATAGGATGTCTTGATCTGGATCTGGAAATTGTTTATACAATCACACCGTAGTACATAAGTCGTTCGTGATACAAATTTTCGTTTTTTTTTTAACCGAACATCCCTTATGTTATGACATTTTTGCATTTTTCATCGAAATATAATGCGCGTTTGTGAGACAATCGGTACGCAGTAAGTGCGATTTGGTAGCGAGGTTTCTTAAATGCTTCAAGTTTCAATAACTGAATTTGCTAATAACCTATAGTTTAGCCAGCCTGCCCGCCCGGACTAGTTTTTCAAAACAAAAATTTGATTTTTCTGAAGAAAAAAATTGTATCTCCAAAAATGGCAAAGCTATCGTAATAAACTTTGGCAGGTATGTTTCTCTAGCAAATGTATTACTATGTACTATAATACAGCTTTCTGTGTTTATAGAAAATTGAGTTATCCAAATTTGAAAAGCATTTAATAAAAAATCGCTACCATAACGCACTTGCTGCGTCGCGAACTTTTTATAAATATGCACATTATAGAGATACTGAATTTACTTTGCTTGGCTCCTCCACACTGTATAGCCAGATTGTAACTTAAGAAACATCTACTGCATTTTTTCTTAATTAATCGTGACTCGGTTTTCAATTGCCTAATTTAGTGCTCAAAGCTGTCTGAAAAATTATTTCCATCCAATATATAAATTTTGAACACATTTATCTGTTCTTCGTTGTAATGTTATAATTTTGCAATCTCAAGTGTACATGCTATTTCACAGCACTCCGTCTCGTAACTCTTATCGTTTCATTGAATAATTGTTTCCTAAATCACGTTAGGTGAGGAGGGTGTACTAAGGAAAGCGGGCCAGCTCAGTTGGGATAAGATCTAATCACATATAATTTATTTCCGTCTGTTGAGACTCCAGAGGCCAAAGCTGTGTACTGTGTGAGGATTCTAAAATACTAAGGGCTCAATTTATCATTCAACCTGACAGCTTTTCTTTAAATTTGATTCACTCGTAAGATTTATCTGCCATGTGCACTAGTTTATTGGAATGGAGAGGCTGAAGTTTGATAAAATGGGTAAGATACTCCGTTACTCTCCCTGATTTTCTTATTTAATTACTCATTTAATTAAAAAACGAATTAGATGCACGTTGTGGGTTAGCGTCTCAATATATTCCTGGACTTGATTGGTTCAAGCAGGTGGAAGTTGCTCAAGTCGGAAGTGGAAATAAAGGGCAATTCTATTTAACTCGGAATTAAGTTTAGGCCAAATACTCGTTTCCCTTTGCGTTCCGGTTAAGGGTAAATCACTCAAATCTATGATTTTTCACCGTTCCCATCCGGTTAGAATTGCTTTCACTTAAAGGTGATGGAATAACCTACAAATTATCTCACTGAGTGATTTTTGTTTGAAGTTACTTATTACATATATTTGACTAATTCAAAAAAGTACGTAGACTGTGTTTTAAAAATCTGGCAACGATCCGTTAATTCAGAAACCGCTTGACGAAAAACATTTGAAGGTGCAACATGATGAGGAGGTTGATTCAAACTGGCATCCTCAATGTTGCCAAGTTCACCGTTAGTGAATTTTCATTAAGAAAGTTCCCTAATAGAGAGGTATCGATGGTAAGATTTTTGGAAAATTTATTCAAATAAGCGTGAATTAGGGCCCTTAGAGTCCAAATCCAAGGTCAGTTGAAAAGTTTATATATATATACATATATATATATATATATATATATATATATATATATATATATATATATATATATATATATATATATATATATATATATATATATATATATATATATAATATACATATTCAACCGATACCTCAAAAAATAATTCACCACACGAAACCAAATTTGGAAATTCCCTTCATTTTGTTAATAGCTTGAATGAGTTCGTTAGACAGTTCTGAAGCTCAAATAATCTTAAAAAAATATGCGCAAAACAGTTTGAAAACGCAATGTCTTTTAAATTACTAGAAGTGT
The DNA here is from genome assembly GCA_964006375.1 of Tillus elongatus. Taxonomy (NCBI): domain Eukaryota; kingdom Metazoa; phylum Arthropoda; class Insecta; order Coleoptera; family Cleridae; genus Tillus; species Tillus elongatus. The sequence continues at coordinate 66,560,806 of OZ023265.1, forward strand.
GAAATTAAAACTTTACAAGCACGTATATATCGTATAAGTGATCTCCTCTACCAAATTTGAGCTTAATCGGTTCAGAAAAGTTTGAGTTATAACTAAATAACATTTTAGAGATCCTAGTATGCGCAGATTTGATTTTTTTTTAAAGTTTTACCATCTATCTCCCTATTATTAAAAGAAAAATATGTTGTAACTCCTTTTGAGAAAAATGTCCAAAATCCAATTTTCTATGAAGCTAATATAGACCGATTTTGATGAAATTCGACAAGTGCCTTCCTTTTCTAAATGGCTTAGAAAAGTTTGTTAGCCAAGAAAATCGGATGGTTTTTTTTGCAAAATTTTGTGTGTTCTTTTGGAAACTTTTTGTACGCTGCTCTATATTATAAAATGTGAACCACATATCAAGATTTAGATCCATAATTTAGAAGTAAAAAAAGTTACAAGCATTTAAAGAAAAAAAGTTGGTGTCACTGCTGTTAAGAGAAACACACAAGTCCAAAATATTGTGTGTTAAACCAAATCTTTTAAATATTCCAGAAAAAAGACTACCTCTTATTACTTTAAGGTCAAAAACTACGAGAAAAGGTGTTCTAAAAATTTTATTGCTTTTCTCCTGAAAATGTCAAAATGACGATTTAAAACGTCAAAACCAATGAGTTTACGCAAACGTTATGGATATTAGGCCTTAAAAATAATGAATGAAATGTCTATAACAAAGTTTTAAATATCTGTTTAAAGAATTATTCCATTCCATTTGGTAAAATATTGCCTATTTGCCTCTCTCACCAAAGCAGGATTCTTTCATTGGTCTAAACCCAAGCTTGGCTCCCGTTGACCGACCAGGAGCATTTGGGTTATTTTATCGCCTCGTTCTCCTTGTGGCAGTTCCTTTTCTTCCTCATACCCTGCACGTGGTGGTGCAGGAACATTACCACGGGGTGTATAAGTAAGTAATTGTTCTACTTCGTTCACATCCTCTTCTCAAATGTCTCCAGTGGAACTCTGTTCAAGTTCTGAGAAGGTGTACGGCCGGTCGTTTATGAAAAGTTTCTTTCCTCTAATATACCACCCCTTGTGTTAGCCTTCTTCAGATGTTTTCACCAGTTTTTTCTTATAATCCGCTCGCCTGGCAGAAAATCATCGAAAATTGCAATACCCGTGTCACTCGGGTACTTAATGGCTTTGAGCACCTCAAGCTTAGTTAAGAGGGAGAAAAACCAGCATACTATGTGTCTCTTTGGAGTTTCGGCTTTGCCAGTCAAGAATATGTTATCTATGCCATCTCTGGTAAGACTCAACTTTAAATTATTGGTCAGTATATCTAAAGTTTTATATATCAGTCATGAGCTTCATAGCAGATTTCGTTAGAGAGCTGGTATGAAACTTAAACTCAAGGATGACACGGGTTTAAATCTTAAAAGAGTTTGGGCTTTCTTTCAATTAAAAAAAATAATTTAGCACTATATGATCAGATTATCTAATTGCGATGAATTTTCATTTAAAAAAATAATCAATGAGATACGTACTTTCAATTCAAATTTTTATAGCAGATCAGGTTGTTTTTGTTGCTCTAACTTAGTGAAACAATTACGTATGTAATTATATTAGTATAGCTGTAGAAACTTTTTATGTGGCTTCAAAAGTGGTTGCTTCCTCATCTAAAGACTCGCAGAAGGAGCTTCTACTTGTGTATTTAAATCAGATTGTATAAATTATAATTTAATTCATCAGAGAATTTTCATGTACTAATTGTTCGTGTAAATGCAACTTTTTTACATTTTTTAGAGAATTTTCTTGGAAGAAAAAATTGTTTGTAACTTTCTTGAAAGAAAAATTTGTTTCAAATTTTTTTGTGAAAGAATATTTGGCAAAGCTTTAATTGATAAGGGAATTTGTGAAAAATAATGTTTTTATAAATTTTAGTACAAAAAAATCGACGAAGAAAATTTTTAAGAAAAATATTTTATCGAATTTTGTCTCAATCAAGTTTTGTAGAAGTAGGCACTATTTTTAGGAAATTCTTATAGAAAAAGTTTTTGAGTGGATTTTTTTAACTATTTTATCAGCACATTCATCTCGAGTTTTTTCAAAAATGTTCGTTGCAAACACCTTTTAGCGAATTTTCTTAAAAAAATCACTAATGAGGTGATCCCGACTTTTGAATTTTGAAAAAAATTCTTTAAATGAGCGCAAATTAGGCCCCCTAGAACACATATCCGGGGTCAGTTTCAATTTCTATATGTTTATATATATATATATATATATATATATATATATATATATATATATATATATATATATATATATATATATATATATAATTTGTATAAAATAGGAACATTAATCTTTAACTAAATAATTGTCTATTGATCAAAAGTCTGGAACGCAGCAAGTGCCTTATGGTAGGGAATTTTCATAGAAATGATCTGACACCAAATTTTTTATATACCTTTTTTTTCTTTTAACATAGAAATATACATTTTAGTATGTAATTTCCTTTTAATATCGTAAACTTACAAACAAAACTTGGTTACAATAGCTTTTCTATTTTTGAAATACAATTTTTTTTTCGAAAGAACACCCGAAATTTTCCCAGAAAACCTGGTTATATATATATATATATATATATATATATATATATATATATATATATATATATATATATATATATATATATATATATATATATATATACATATATGTATATATAGTGGAAATGCTGAACTATTTTTTTAATCGAAATTATTCCGAAATGCAATAAAACAATTACCCACAAATATTTCATTTATTATCTACCGAAACTTTTTAACATCTTACCAACATTCCCAAAAACAGAAAATATTTGTTGCCCTTTGTACGCCAGGCAGGTAAATACATGGATACTGACATCGAATGTAGGGATGGATCTTATATAGGTATATTTGAATGTGTGTATATATAATGAGCGGTTATTGATGACTCCAAATGATAGTAATAAGGCGACAAGTCTTCTAGTTATTTATGAGGTACCTGTTCTTATGTTTCCTATATATGTAATAAACTAATCCAAAATAATATGAATTCCGTCAACGCAGAACGATGCCGACCTCCTTTCCATTGTCACCCATTCTTGGAACAAGTCTATGGAACTACACGGTGAATCCCAGATTGTCGCTCTAGACATATCCAAAGCATTCGACCAGGTCTGTCACGTAGCGCTGCTTAATAAACTTCCGGCCTAGGGCCTACCTCCAAAACTCTGTACCTGGAGAGCAAATTTCCTCTCCAACGAAAGCATTTATGTTGTCGTGAATGGCCATTTCTCTAAAATGTATCCAATTAATGCAGGAGTTCTTCAAGGTTTAGCTTTAGCTCCTACTTTGTTTCTTCTCCACATCAATGACCTCCTCTCTAGCACATCCAACCCAGTTCACAGTTACGTGGACGACAGCACCCTCCACTCAAATATACAATATTCTAAACCTGTCTATTTAGCTCAATTAGATGAGGATCGAAGACTCATGGAGGGTTCTGTCTCCGTGGATCTCCAAAAAATATTAGACTGGGGAAGTAGAAATCTTGTACAATTCAACCCCACCAAATCTCAGTGTTGATTTCTTTCTCATAAGAGATACACCAGCCCTAGACCCATCACAACGAACAGCCATGTTATTCAAAGTAATGAGTCCTTTTCACTTGTTGGCATTTCTGTGGATCGAAATCTCATTTGGCACCAACATGCCACATCAATTGCACACGCGGCTGCTAAGAAATTAGGCTTCCTATTCCGGGCTCGCAAATACTTTTCACCAGCTAATCTCTATACTTTATATACTTCACAAATTAGACCAAACCTCGAATACTGCTCCCACATCTGGGGTGCTGCTGCCGCTTCTACACTCGCTATCCTGGATTCCATCCAGAAGAGAGCTATACGTTTCATCGGTGACCTTATCGTTACCCAAAGGCTGCCATCCCTTGCCCACCGACGTGCCGTTGGTGACATCTCTCTCTCTCTCTCTCTCTCTCTCCCTCTCTCTTATAGATATCTGACGAGCACTGCTCAGAGTAACTTTCTCCCATAGTTCCTCCACCTGCTGCCCCCAACAGATTTACCAGGGGAACAGAGCGAATGCAGAGCTATACATCTCATCGGTAACCCTACCCTCACCCAAAGGCTGCCATCCCTTCCCCACCGACGTGCCGTTGGTGACCTCTCTCTCTTTTATAGATATCTGCACGGGCACTGCTCAGAGGAGCTTTCTTCCATAGGTCCTCCACCTGCTGCCCCCCAACAAATCTACCAGGCGAACAGAGCGAATGCACTCTTTTACTGTCCAGATCACCTGACATAGAACATCTTGTTATGCCCGCTCTTTTGTCCTGAGAACTTCCAAGTTGTGGAATTCCTTGCCGGCACATGTTTTTCCTTCTCCTCCGAACCTCCAAACCTTCAAGTACAAAATTAACAAGTTGCCTCTTTCCGATAGTATGTTGGTGTGTTGCTGAAATATATATATATATATATATATATATATATATATATATATATATATATATATATATATATATATATATATATATACCTGTTGGCTTCAGACCTAGTGGATGGGATATGTGTTTGCAACAAACCTTATAATAAACTGGTATGTATACGGTATGTGTCGCATAGGAATAATATAGATCACATATTTGCTTTTTTGTCAGCAGCAATGATTTTTTTTTAAATTTTGATTGTTTTTGTAATTAAAACATCACGTCAAGTACATAGGTAACTCCTGTGACAAGTTAAACAAAATATGTAAACGTAAGAGTTTCACACATTAGTCTTATAGTATCACCAGGTAATTATATTGTAATTTAATAAAATTAGTAAATTTATATTCTAATTTATTGTATTTTATTCTATTCTGTTCTATTCCTTATTACCGAATTTTTTCTACAAAACTTCACTAATACAGAACTAAATGGTACAGAAAGTTTCCAAAGGAGCTCATTAAAAGAAGAAGCTGCAATGGAGAAAATCCAAAACTAGTTATATCACTTCTAACAAAAGATAAATTATCGGAAACTATGAAGTTCGTGCTTATAAGGAAACTTTGACCGAGTTGTTTATTGGCATTGTAACATCTTCACGTCGACAAGCCAAACATATGCCGGAAGAAGTTGTAAAAGTGATAAAAAGTTCGTATACTTTACAGCTGTAACAAAGCTTTGTTACCGAAGGAAAGTAATTATTAGACTTTGCCACCCAGCTTCTAATCTCCGCGGCTAAACACGGGAAACCAACTCACTGCTAACTTTTTACGAGACAAGTCGGCTAAATAAGTTAATAAATAAATTGGCACGTAGATTTTATTGGGCACCATATTTGAAATAGTCACTTGTTTGATTAGGTATCTCGTGGCTTGGTAAATATTTTTGGACATCCACGTGATGGCTTTAAATTATTTTTGTCTTGTTAATGCTTTGCGATATGCTTGTGTTAACAAATCTTAATGCTTTTAGCAAACATTCATAACAAACAATTTATAATAGAAAGGTAGCGACTTTTAATTATAGTAACATTTACACTCGACAGTCAATAAAGTTCTGAAAAATAAAAAGTAACGTCACTATTACGTATGCTTTTTCCATGAGCTGCCCAAAGACGAATTTAGAAGGGGAAATTATTTCTCTGTGAAAATACAACAGCTAGGCAATAATGATAATGATTTTTTAAAGAGCACCATGATTTTTGCCGAAACTAGGTGAAAAGCGTGTGTTTTAATAAAGTGTTTCAACGGCTGTCTCAATGGTCAAAGCTGCCTTTATTGGGCTACAGAGAATCCCCGATGTATAATGTTGATTTTATTAGAAGTTATTTATTTTATTAGAATATAAAATCAACACCATCATTAAAGAAACAGACCCAAACATCAACTGAATAAGATACGTTGATGTTATATTAGTAATATATGACAATCAAGAAACCAACATAGACACTATCCTTGAAAAAAAAATAAACCAGATCAACAACAACATAAAATTCACAATAGAGAAAGAATCAAACACCAGACAATTACTAGACTTAATACTAATCAGAAAAGAAAACCAGACTGAATACAAAATATACAGAAAACCTACACAAACAGACATCAATATACCTAATTCCTTAATATGAACCAATTACAACTAATAAAACATATTAAAGACTAGAAAAAAATTGAAATCTGGGAACAATACTACATTCAACAAACAAACTATAAGAAACACTTAATCACAGAACAAATCCAAGTACAAACATTTAAACAAAACTTAACAAAAGCCACACAAATAGAAAGATTATCATACCATAATAATGAGAACAGAAAACCGATAAAATCAACACATACTGAAAACACAACAAATCAAACAACTATAAACCGACCAATAGAAAGAAGCTCTACACGCAGACGTCACGTGAACCTTCAGACATAGACCACACAGAGTCAGTAGCATTTATTAATAATATTTTAACGCGGCCTTATTTCATGTGCCATTTTACAGCACCAAAGATGTTAAGCGTGCTGTGCTAAAAAGTGTCTATATCTAATTCGCAATTAGCGCATGCTAAATAAGTACGATAGTTAGACATTCTATATAATTTATTTAGTATTCTTAAAGCTTGTGAACTATGCCATGATATTTCATAAGAGGATCAAGTAAAAGACCAACTTTTACAAAACGTGGGTTTTAGTGAATTTTCTTAGAAAAAATTCACTAATGAGGAGATCTCGACTTTTGAATTTTGAAAAAATTTCTTCAAATGAGCGCGATCTGGGGCCCCTAGAACCCATATCCGGGGTCAGTTTCAATTTTTATATGTTTATATATATATATATATATATATATATATATATATATATATATATATATATATATATATATATATATATATATATATATATATATATATATATATATATATATATATATATATATATATATATATATATATATATATATATATATGTATCACACCGATAACTCAAAAAATAATGGGCCGATTTTGATAAAATTTGGTATGTACCTTTCTTTTGTAAATGGCTTGGATAACTTCGTTAGTCAGGAAAATCGGACGAGGTTTTCCGGGAAAATTTTGAGTTTTCATGCGAAAAAAATTTTTATCTCAAAGAATAATAGGCCGATTTTGATAACATTTGGCATGTACCTTCCTTTTGTAAAAGGCTTTGATAAATTCGTTAATCAAAAAAAAATCTGACGAGGTTTTCCGGGAAAATTTTGAGTTTTCATTTGAAAAGAATTCTTTTCTCAAAAAATAATGTGCCGATTTTAATAAAATTTGGCACGTACCTTCCTTTTGTAAACAGCTTTGACTAGTTTGTTTGTCAGGAAAATCGGACGAGGTTTTCCGGGAAAATTTTGAGTTTTTATTCGAAAAAATTTTTTTTCTCAAAGAATAATAGGCCGATTTTGATAAAATTTTATCTTAAAAACTAAAAAATCTATGATAACCAAATTTGGTAGATAGGTTTACGATATAAAAAGTAAACTATACACGAAAATTTAGATTTCTATGTTACAAGAAAAAAAAGTTATAATAAAATATTTTCTGCCAGATCATTTCTATGAAAATTCACTACCATAACGCACTTGCTGCGTCCAGGCTTTTTTTGTTTCTTTAAACTCGAATTAAAGGAAATTTTTGGTGTCGGATTTTACACAAGTAACGCTACCTCAAATTCGACTCACCGGGTGATTTTGGCGAGTCTGCTATTTGGTCGGAACATTATTTTTTTAAACATTGTTTTTGCAGAATTATAATCTTACGCTTATTTGTAATACATGTCTTAGAGTTAATATAAACAAACACACTTACACATTGTCCTTTCAACACATTCGAAGATCATAACCATAAATATCAAAAAAATTAAAAAAGCACATAAAAGCTTTTATTTTTAGTGAATTTTCTTAAAAAAAAATCACTAATGAGGAGATCCCGACTTTTGAATTTTGAAAAAATTTCTTCAAATGAGCGCTAATTAGGCCCCCCAGAAAACATATCCGGGGTCAGTTTCAATTTTTATATGTTTATATATATATATATATATATATATATATATATATATATATATATATATATATATATATATATATATATATATATATATATATATATATATATATATATATATGTGTGTATCACACCGATAACTCAAAAAATAATGGGCCGATTTTGATTAAATTTGGTGAAAAAATTTCTTTTGTAAATGGCTTGGATAAGTTCGTTAGCCAGGAAAATCTGCCCAGGTTTTCCCGGAAAATGTTGTATTTTCTTTCGAAAAAAAGTTATATCTCCGGAATTAACAAAGTAAGAGAAAATTTGGTACGCAGGTTTATATCCTTATAGGTAAGTTACCTACCAAAATTTAGCTATGTAGGTCAAAAGACAAAAAAGTTATAGGCATTTAAAAAGAAATAAATTGGGGTTTTCCTCAAAACGTCAAGGTGGCAATTAAAAATGTCAAAATTGGCAACATTTAGGCAAATAACTTGAATCTAATACGGGCTATAGAAATAAAATGTCTCAAGAAGGATGTTTTGCAAACCCTAAAGTCTTAGTTACAACCGTCATTGTTCTTCATTTTACTAAAATGTTTCTAGAAAATTCATTTCAAATAGACCCTTTCTCTGATGCTTGACAGTAGTCTTAGCTATAGAGTTTATCGTTTAATGGTATATAATTTTTGTCGAATTTTCGTAAAAAATCAATAAAGCTGAATATATCCGTTATTATACAAGATATGAAAAAAATGTGTATATATTAATTATAGGCTGTCTTGAGCTACATCTCAAAAACATATTTCTACAATCACATGTGGCCCATAAGTCGTTGGTGATACAAATTTTCTTTTTTTTAAATCAAACACGCCTTATGTTATTGTATTTTTGCATTTTGATCGAAATATAATACATGTATGTAAGAAATAAAATCTGGAGGTAGCAAGTGCGTAATGGTAGCGAATTTTGATTAAATGTTTCATATTTGAACAGCTCAATTTGCTATTAACCTATAAGGTTGACCAAGAAACGTGTTTTTTTCGGGAACCCCTTGAGTTTACTTTTGGAAATTTCTGTACATTTTCACACAATAAAGTTATTTTGATGAAACATGGCACATTGTTTTTACTATATAGGTTATACTGGTAACCAAATTTGTTGCCTGCTTTCTTAAAAAAACACACATATTTGTTATTAAAAACCTTTTTATGAAAATTCACTACCATAACGCACTTGCTGCGTCCAGAATTTTTTAATATCTTCCGCCGGTCAAAACACCCGCCCGAGGGTCGCGTTGCAGTCCATCTCAACCTACAAAACCCCACAGAGTACGTCGCTGTCTTTTCAGCGCATCGACGACGAATATGGTGGCGAGGTTTTTCTCTGGGCGTGTTCGGTGTAGGTGACGGCGTCTCTCATCACATTTTCCAGGAACATCTTCAACACACCCCTGGTTTCTTCGTAGATGAGACCGGAGATACGTTTCATACGTCATCGTCGGGCCAATCGTCTGATGGCGGGCTTCGTGATACCCTGGATGTTATCGCGCAAAACTTTGCAATGGCGCTTATCGCCCCCCTTGCCCAAACCTTTGCCACCCTCCTCGCGACTAGTCATTTTCAAATCTCTCTGCGTCTAAGCGTGCAACAAACTACTTTTTTGTAACTGTTTGAAATTTCTTAGACAGGAAAAACTGAAGGATAGTCGTTTTCAAACCATGGTGACACTTGATATATGCAGCACTGGTAATAAATTAAATAAAAGCATTAGGTACCTATTTCTCACGGAAAAAACTCCGAGTAATATTTTGCAGAGAAAAGTTTTTGTAGCGAATTTTTGCAAGAAAAATCATATATTTGATGAAAATTCGCTACCAAAATGCACTTGCTAGGTCCAAGCTTTTTATATTTAATTTGATCGAAAAAAAGTTATTTGAAAAATATGCTCGCTGTTGTGAGTTCTATATATATGCAGTAGGGTGGATCGAAAAAATCAACTTTTGAATTCCACTTGCGGGTAGTTACCAAAAGGTGTATATTATTAAGTGTGTTAATTTCCCAAAATTTCGAATTTCTTGTAAACCATATTCAGGTGCCACAATAGAATTGAAATGTTAAAATTTTACAAAATTTGTTTTTAATTAAAATTTCATTTACATTATTAACAATTGAAAACTCCAATGAGAACATTGGCAACATAGCATGATTGTGCGACTCTCTGCTGCGTTTGTTGGTTGTAAGTTAACATTAGATAGGGGGCGGAAGGGGGTCGCGTTACGTCACACGTCAGTATTCGTTTTTTCTTAAGCAGTGAGTGTGTGACTAAAATTGCAGTTAATGCCGAAAACTCGGAAAAGCGTGTCTTGTCCTGTTTTTGGGGCTCCAAAACAAGTGCGTTCAATGGTTTTACCTACATATGAGGATGTGATGAAATATTATTTGTTATACGGCTTGAAATGTTACAAAAGCGCAATAAAGAACACGATTTTACTGAAATGTAGTGATAAGTGATGTTAAAACCATATGGATTAAAGCCTGTTTGCCCGTTCTAAGCGATCGTAGAATTTTTCAGATGCTTAAAGATTATCATGCTAAATTCAGAAAAATTAAAAAACATCCCAATCAAGAGGAAACTCAAAATCACTTTTATTTTCAGCTAAAGCAAAGATTACACACTTTGGTATTTGTTACTGTAAATGTACTGATTTTAATTGTTGTAAGTGTGCAAAAAGGTGTCGCAAAAAGAACGTGCTTCTTCAAAAGACCAAAGAAAATATAGAAAAATGGTGATTGCTGGAGGGGACCTAGTGACAACAAAAGCATTACAAAGGAAAATTTAGAAGATAATAAACACTGAAAAACGAACTAGTGCAGCTAGTTCGTCTTTGGTGTTTCAAACAATACCTTTTACAACGGTGTTGGAAGACTCGATAGAAAGTTCCAGCAGCGATTCTCAATCAGGTGATGCGGAATACGTCCCACAATCTAATATTCCCCGGCACATTTAGAACTCATCCAACCCAGCACATCACAAATGAGAGTTAATTTAAATAACTTGGGTTTAGTGTTCGATTGGGCTGGCGTTTCAGGCAGATCGGCTGAAATGATAGCGAGTGCAGTTCTTCAGGATGTGGGAATAATGAATGAAAAAGACAAGTCTGAAGTAATTGATCGAAACAAAATCAGAACAGCCAGAAGAAATAATAGATCCACAATATTAAAAAAATGTATATCTGAACAAGGTGACGTGCAAGTGCAAGGTGTTTACTTCGATGGACGTAAGGACAAAACCATCCGATATATCTCCCTCGGTAATATATTGCATAGAAGAGTAGTCCTGGAAGAAGATATCGCAGTAGCTAAAGAACCGGAATCTGAATACTTCGGCCACGTTGTTCCAGTGACAGGATCTGCAAAAGACATAGAATCATGTTTGTTTGAATTTTTAGGAAAAAAAATTGATACTTCTACTGTAGTTGCTATAGGGTGTGATGGTACTGTGGTAAATACGGGATATAAGAACGGAGTAATTGCTCATCTAGAAAGATCACTAGGAAGACCTCTGCACTGGTTTCTCTGTATGCTCCATGCGAATGAGTTACCTTTAAGACATTTGCTTCAGTTTTTAGATGGTTCTACCACAGGTCCTCGAGGTTTTTCGGGGGAAATTGGAAAAAAATTAGAAGGTTGTGAGAGCCTTCCTATTGTACGTTTTCAACCTATTGAAGTCGAATTACCCAATATCGATTACAATGTTCTAAGCAGTGATCAGGAATATTTACACGAGATTTGTTTGGCAATTTCTTCTGGAAATTTTACAGCTGATTTATCACATAGATATACAGGACCGCTGGTCATGCTAGATGGATTACTTGTGCTAACAGATTACTTAGTTTACATGCTGCCACAGAAATACAATTAAAAAATTTATACATATTAGCTACCTTCGTGATAAAAGTATACGTGCCTACTTGATTTGACATAAAAATAAAGTCTTCTTGCTTGGATGGTCCAAAGCATTTATTAAACTTGGTTAAACGGTCAAGATATCTGCCTGAAAATATTTTAAAGATAATAGATCTAGTGATTCAGAAAAATTCTTATTTTGCTCATCCGGAAAACTTGCATATTAAATGATGAAAATTTCGAGAATTAGGTCTAAGACGGATCTTAACTCGAGAGTAGACAGTACTCCTGGAATTATAAGAAAATTTACAATACCGGAACTGAATTTCAGTGCAACCAATTATGAGGACATGGTTGACTGGAAAACCTGTAAGTTAACAGAACCGCCCATGTTAGGAACAACTCGAAATTCAGAATTGAGGGAACTGATAAAAACACTACCTGATATGTATTTAGTAAGGTTTTCATGCCACACACAGGCTGTCGAGAGAATGGTAAAACTAGTCACAGAGGCATCGTTAAGTGCTACAGGGACAGAAGCAAGATACGGTTTTGTAATAGCAAAGCTAAAATCAAGGTCAGAAATGACTAAGTTTAATACAAAAGGGGGTTTTAATTATATTTCATAGGAAGAGGGCGCGCGGGTGGAATTCCAGGCACGGGTACCTCCTCGTGGTGAGTTCTGGGTAGTTCGTTATATAACTGTTTGAATTTATATAATTAATTAGCAAAAGTCCGTGTAAAACATTTAGCTTTTTTTTTTCAATTTATTATATATGTATGTGCATTATGGCACCTGAAGATGAACCACTAGAGAGTCGAATTTTTGTTCAGCAAACGATCTTTATAAGTGGAAACTTTTTGTTACTAGGCGGTTTCCAATTTAAAAAAAGTGAAATATCAATTTTTCGATCCACCCTAAATGCAGCTTAGATTAATGCATTAATTCAAAAATCATCTTATATAATTGTGTTCTATCTTTCAGGACACTCTGTATTTTCGAACTTCTTCTAAACAAGACTTACGTAGTGTTCGTAATAGATCTCCCAAAGCCGCTTCACTCAGATTCTAATATATTTACCTGCATAATAATGAGGCTCCCTCTCGTGGAAATGATGGTGTCTCATGCTGACGTCATCGTCTCCTGGCTGATGCAACTGCGGTATGAGGTTCAGCCACACAGCCATCTTATGACCCCGGTAGTGGCTTCTCATTTTCGGTTTCAGTGCTGAAACACAAAGCACTTACGTTAGAATAGTAATGAATGTAATTTTGCACAAAACAAGTCTCTAATTACTCTTTATTAACGAGAGACATACGAGTATTAGGGTAGGTAAGAAATTTATGTAATGTGCTTGCCACTTAGTCTGCATCTGAGAATTATGCTGCGTTACCGTGTTCTATTGAAAGAGGTCGCCTTATTTTACAGCGGTGTTGGGAATATTAAATATGCAATTGCGCTTTACAAGTTCATCATAAAGGAAACTCAAGCAGTTATTAAAAATTAAATCGCTAAGTGGTAAAAGAGAATAATTACAGGTTATTATACTCTTCCGGGAAAAACGAGAAACATATTTTAATTTTAATTAAAAAAAAAACAACTCTAGACGCAGCAAGTACGTTATGGTAGTGAATTTTCATAAGAATTGTACACTATTAGTAAGATATATTATTAAAACTAATTCTTTAAATTTAAATGGACCTTGGAGATCGGTTTTAGAGTCCCAGTTAGCGATTATTTGAAAAAATTTATATTTTATATGGAGCTGCTGAATTAAAATTTGGTCTTAGATAGGTATAATATGTAAGGCACTTGCAGGCCTTAAAAAAAATTGTATTACAAATTTCATTAAAGTTACAAACGTTTTTCAGGAGAAATAAATGATTTACAAAGGGAATGTGTCTGTCGAATTATAAAAATATGTAAATACTGCAAGTGTCTTAAAAAAATTGTGTTACAAATTTCATTAAAGTTACAAACGTTTTTCAGAAAAAAATAATTATTTACAGAGGGATACCTATCGAATTATAAATATGACAGGTATTTTTCCATATTAATTGCTTGAATGGTTTTGTTTTAGTCAACCCATCCAGTTTTTGCAAATAATAAACAACAAAAAATATTTTTTTATGTTATGGTAGAAAATTTTCGTAAAAATATTTCAAATCTGAAAGCTCAATAAATTTCCTATTAAGCCAGAATCTTCAATCTTGAACCTTAATAACACAATTAATATGGAAAAATACCTGTCATATTTATAATTTGACAGGTACATTAATTATTTTCTGAAAAAATTTTGTAACTTTAATGACATTTGTAACAGATTTTTTTAAAGGCACTTGCAGTATTTACATATTATATCTAAGACCTAATTTTAATTTAGTAGCTCCATATAAAATATAAATTTTTTCCAATAATCGCTAACTGGGACTCTAAAACCGATCTCCAAGGTCCATTTAAATTTAAAGAATTAGTTTTAATAATATATCTTACTAATACTGTACAATTCTTATGAAAATTCACTACCATAATGTACTTGCTGCGTCTTGAGTTTTTTATAATTCGACAGGTACATTCCCTTTATAAATCATTTATTTTTTCTGGAAAACGTTTGTAACTTTAATAAAATTAGTAACATAATTTTTTTAAAGGCACTTGCAGCACTTACATATATCCAAGACCAAATTTTAATTTAGTAGCTCCATATAAAATATAAATTTTTTCAAATAATCGCTAACTGGGACTCTAAAACTGATCTCCAAGGTCCATTTGAATTTAAAGAATTAGTTTTAATAATATATCATATCAGTAGTGTACAATTCTTATGAAAATTCACTACCATAACGTACTTGCTGCTTCTAGAGTTTTTTGTGATACTGGAAACAATAAGTATAAGTTACTATTTGTTTCACTTGCCAGGTTATTAAAAATATTGAAGAATACAAATAACGATAAGCAAGTGCTACTTACATTTGATCAACAATTATTGTGTCAGAAACTTTAGGACCAAATCAAAAGAACACTTTTTAATAACAACTCTAACATACTATGTAGAGATAAAATATAAAGAGCTTTATAACAACAAACGTGGCTAGTGGCTACTACTCCATGTAAGATACCTTGCAATAAATAACCATAAAGAATACTAACGAATCTTCGAATGTTTTGAGGTTAGATTGGTATTGAAGAAATATATTTCTGGATTATAATGCTACTGGCGCTGAAGCATCGGAAATTAGTACTGAGCCTATAGTTTTAAACCATTTCATTGAAGTGAAACTTCTATTTGATATATTTTGTAATACCTATAACAAAACATTTCAGTTTTAATAAATGTAAATAACACGTCGAGTGTCTGACGTTTCAGCGTCGGCAGTCGGCGACTCTCATTTAGCGGTGACAGTTGCCCTACCATGCAGCGGTGTTAGATTGAGTAAATTAGAATTTATGATAAATCAAATGAGAAGTTATTGGTAACTCAACATTTATTAATATTAAGCCACATTTATTAGATGGATTAATCTTTTTGACAAACTTTTATTTGTAATTAATAAGTACAAATACGTGTTATTACCCTATGTTTTACATTTTAAGATTTAAATGAAATTTTATTAAATCTGACAAACCGGCTCCTTTATATTTAATTGTTAGGTGACTGTGGCTCTATTTGAATTATTTATTAAAACTCACGCACTCACAGTCTAACCATCCGTATCAACATTGATCCTGGGAAATGCTGTATGAAATTTGAACTGATATCTTAGACTGTTCATTCATTTATTATTTTGATTTTTTAATAACTCCTGTCCTCGTATGCCATTTAATTTGAAATTTGGTTAGCTATTACACCGTAACGTCTCCTATATATGTGGAAATTTTCATTCGAAATAATTCAATATTTCAAAAAATATTGCGTTTTCAAAATTTTCTTTACATTTTTTTCTAAGAAAAATCAGACACACGGTGCCCATTTACGAATTCATCCAAGCCATTAACAAAATCAAGGTAATTCCAAAAATTGGTCGAAATCGGTGAATTATTTTTTGTTTTTTTTTAGTTAGCGGTTGGATACACACACACACACACAAATATATATATATATATATATATATATATATATATATATATATATATATATATATATATATATATATATATATATATATATATATATATATATATATATATATATATATATATATATATATATATATATATATATATATAAATATATATATATATAAACATATAAAAATTGAAACTGCCCCCGGATATGGGTTCTAGAGGCCCTAATTCGCGCTCAAAAACTGACTGCACAAAAGTTACAGCTAAATGGATCGGCAATCAACTAACCTCGGCAGTTCGGATTTTACCACAATAGTTACAATATATATTTATACGTCTTATCGGTGACCCTACCCTCACCCAAAGGCTGCCATCCTTTGCCCACCGACGTGCCGTTGGTGACCTCTCTCTCTCTTTTATAGATATTTGCACGGGCACTGCTCAGAGGAGCTTTCTTATATAGTTGCTCCACCTGCTGCCCCCAACAGATCTACCAGGGGAACAGAGCGAATGCACCCTTTTACTGTCCAGGTCCCCAGACATAGAACATCTTGTTATGCCCGCTCTTTTGTCCCGAGGACTTCCAAGTTGTGGAATTCCTTGCCGGCACATGTTTTTCCTTCTCCCCCGAACCTCCAAACCTTCAAGTCCAGAATTAACAAGTTGCCTCTTTCCTCCTTGTTGACACCCACGGTACGATAGTATTTAGGCTGTAAGCCCTCGTGGTGTGTTGTTGAAATAAAATAAAAATATGTGCGTAAATTCGTAATTTCATAAAAGTGTTTTCCAAAATAGTATTACGCAATTTTTTAAGACAAGTATAAGGAGCCTCGATGGTCCAGTGGTATAGACGTGCGTGTATGTGTTTGTTTCTTTAACGTGGGTCTATTTCCGCTTCTATGGTTAATCATCGATGCCAGGGAGCAGCTTCACCTCTAACCTGGAAATTTTGCCGAATTCCGGCCTTTCTGTAAGGAGAGTATGGACCTTTAAGGTGCCCAACATAGCATAGACACACGACCGATGGCTTTACGCCCCGTTTGAAGCGCGGAATGTACCGACATTCGACATTTAACTTCCTCAAATACAATGCCGCAATTTTGGTTGACTTGCTCAAATACAATGCTACAATTTCGGTTGATGTCAAGTTCAGTGAATTAAAAGAAAATCACTTATGGGGAGATCGCGAATTTTTAATTTCATATGCCTTTGTTTTTCAAATCGCTTCGACAAGTTCGTTATCGAGGAAAATCGAACCAGTTTATCCCGGAACATTTTGTGTTTCCTTGCGGAAAATATTTATATCTCCGTAAATGACAAAGTTATGGCAACCAAATTTGGTACACTGATTTACATCATAAAAGCTAAACCACATACCAAAATTTAGATTTCTAAGTTACAAGCAAAAAAGTTATAGCCATGCAATGCTAAATATTTCGGTTACTCTGGAGACCGAAGAAGGAGACAAGACAAACAATTTTTGTATGATAAACACAATTGATGTAATTTTATATGCAAAAAAAACATTTCAGGTTAGGGGACCGATAAATATTAAAAGAAGCTCTGGTATCCCAGTGAAGACCCACCGATAACTAAAAAAATAATAGGGCGATTTTGATCGAATTTGGCGACTACTTTCGTTTTACAAGTGGCTTGGATAGTTGGTTAGCCAGGAAAACTAGTTTTTGCCGGAAAAAATTGTGCTTTCTTTCGGAATTTTTTTTATATCTCCGGAAATAACAAAGTCGTCATATATATGTGTGTATATATATATATATATATATATATATATATATATATATATATATATATATATATATAGAGGCTGTCCCAAAAGTCGTAAATCAAACGTCACACTCTAGCTCATGCATTTACATTTACTACATTTACATTTACATTTCTTCTTTAAGGTCGGTTTATTTCAGCGACTTTCTGCCTTTCTGTAAGGAGGGTGGTGATCTCTAACGTGACCAACATCGCATGGACACTGTACCAACGGCTTCAACATGTTCAAATACAATGCCACAACCTCGGTTGATGTCAATTTTTACAGAGGTATAGTATTAAGATATTTAATAAATTGGTATTAAAAAGGCAAGAAACAATGAATTTGAATGTTGGAAAAATGTTCACAAATGAGCGCGAACTAGGACCCCTAGAACCCATATCCGGGGTCAGTTTCAATTTTTATATGTTTATATATATATATATATATATATATATATATATATATATATATATATATATATATATATATATATATATATATATATATATGTATGTATGTATCACACCGATAACTCAAAAAATAATGGGCCGATTTTAATAAAATTTGGCCATGTACCTTCCTTTTGTAAATGGCTTTGACAGGTTTGTTAGTCAGAAAAATCGGACGAGGTTTTCCGGGAAAATTTTGAGTTTTCATTTGAAAAAATTTTTATCTCAAAGAATAATAAGCCGATTTTGATAAAATTTGGCATGTACCTTCCTTTTCTAAATGGCTTTGATAATTTCGTTAATCAGAAAAATCGGACGAGGTTTTCCAGAAAAATTTTGAGTTTTCATTTGAAAAAAATGTTATCTTAAAAAAAAATCTATGATAACCAAATTTGGTAGGTAAGTTTACGATATAAAATGTAAACTATACACCAAAATTTAGATTTTTATGTTACAAGAAAAAAAAGTTATAATAAAATATTTTGTGCCAGATCATTTCTATGAAAATTCACTACCATAACGCACTTGCTGCGTCCAGGCTTTTTATATGTATAAGTATAGTATAGTATAGTATGTTTATTGATTTAAATTTTTCAGTATGTTCCACAAATAAGCATAAGCTTGTGCTTGCAGTTAACACAATTTTATTTTATGTTCCAAACTAAACTGCCAAAACATTTTTATAAAATGTCACTTTAAAGATTTTGTTCAGCATATGTTTCTTTTTCAGCATTTCTACCACAAAGGTCAAATGAAACTTCGAAGTGACTCAAACAACGTTTTTATTACCAGTAGCTTATGACATGAAAATATGAGTACTTTTGGGCTTATATTTTTCTCTACTTCCATGAAAAGTAAAAAAAAATACATTTCCTTTTTTTTAATAACTTTAATTACAGACTAGGGATATAATTTTAAATTTATATAATCTTTTAGAAAATTTTTGTGTAAAAAATATTTAGTCAGTTTTTGCAGACTATTTTTGGGGTTTCCGTAGAAATCATTTTTGTAAGATTTCTGTAAAAGTTTGGTAATTAATCATAAATGTTTAGTAAGTTATTGTAATTTTTTTTCCGATTTTCGTGTAGAAAGTTGTTTTTACTGGCCGTCGGAACCCAAGGCTCTACTTCCATTTCAGGGGCTTCTTCAGCGGGAGGTTGTACGCGCGCCTCTTCGCTATCAGCGGTCTTGTTTGATTGCTTCTTCGCGGCCTTTCTGGGAATCTTGGTTTTCTCGACGGCAGCCAGTCTTAAGTTTCGTCGAATATCTTTTTGTGAATAATTATATCTTGGCCGGTGTGTAAGTAGTTTAAAGAGGTTCGTTGGCCAGGAAAATAAAACCAGTTTTTCGGGAACATTCAAAGTTTATTTTCGGAAAATTTTTGTACTTTTTTCAAACAGGAAAGTAATTTTGATGAAATGTGGTACATTGTTTTTACTGCAGAGGTTATCCAAATGTGATGCCTGTTTTTATAGATGGGCAGAATTTTAGTTGATATCCAAGAGATATAAATATATCCTTTTATAGTTAGGGGTTATAAAGCAGTAATGAGTTTTACACATACTTAAATAATTATTGCTGAGACATCATTAGTAACTGATGCAATTTGATGTTTAGCTGTAAAACTGATAAATACAGTTTAAATATTTACAGCTTATTGTAGCTAACATCGCTTTGAAGTGTTTAACAACGTGCAACATCGTTTGTAAATGTCAAACTAATTGATATTTACAAAACCGTCTAATGAGAAAACATTACTAAGTAGCGAATTGCAATTAATTAGGGCTTATATATTAGTGGAAAACAAATGATCCAGACCATTACACTACGAATTACAAATAGCTTAAAATACGGCTATAATGGTAAGTTGCTTTTAAGGTGCAACTTACTATTTTCCATAAATATTACAAGCATAGATAACACCACATTAATTTCACTTAATGTAAGGACATTATTTACTAGATAATGTACCACACTTTTTGTGAAGTGAGCCAAATCGCGAGTAATGTACCATCATTTATGCTACAAACTGGCTTCCATTATCGTTTAACTTATTTAACATAACACGATAAGAAGCTAGACGAGAAATACAATAATTTTATCTCAAACGGGAGTGCACTTCATTTCCTGAGAACTTCGGTTCAGTTCCTACGAGTGAATTAGTCTAGACCTACGAATAGACCAAATCAAGAGTGCAGTGAGGTTAGAAAATAATTCGAGTAATTTCAGCTAAAGTAAAGTCTCGTAGATTGTGTAATTGAATGGAAGGTAGACTGCAATAAAGTTACCGTTCAACATTTTTCAACCTACTTTACCCATTTACGCTGAAAAATCTAATACATTTTCTAACAGAAGTTTAATTTTCCTTGTAAGTTGCAGGAAAGTTAGTGAACGGTTAGCCGATTAGATATCTCTTAGTGTTTCTTACTCAGTTATTTACAACGTCTGTCCTCGTCAGAAATGTATCGTCCAAGAGTCCTGAGATTTATTGAACTCGCATCAAATACTTGTACATTTAAACGTAATTCGTTCTCGATATCTAGACAGATGGATGCCAGGCGTTAAGATTTATCAAGGTGTTAATGATAACTCTCAAAACCAATTATTGGTGTCCCTATAAAAGAAATTTTAAAACAAAACGGCTGCAAAAGAGGGTTAAAGAGAATAGACAAAATACTACAACGAAAAATAATTATAACAAATTTATTACTTCAGTTTGAAGTTAAAACACAATCAATAGGCGCCAACAAAGAAAGGCATCTTAAACCATACGTATGACAGATTTTATAAGTTATTTGTGAATTTGAAAAATCATAATGTCGCGGCATTTTAACGCAAATAACAAGAATAAAGTGACAATTAAAATTACTTGTTTAATGACAATCGATTTTGACAAATTATAGTAAACAAGTTTATAGTTGCCACCATAACATGATTAGCCACAAAGTAAATACAGATTTTTGTTTTTATTGACAAAGTACCTTCATTTTAAAAACGGTCACCATTTTTGACTTCAAAGATTACCTTTTTGTGTGAAACTAATTGGGTTTCCTTATTTTTGTTAGAAAATGTACCTACATAGCGGTGCCCTAAGCAGCGGTGGTGAAATTGATACCGTCATCGTATCATGATGCATAATAATACCATGCCACATTTCATAATAATATGTTGAACCCCATTAGGAAGATTTCAGAAATAATTATTTGAACACCCTGTAAAACGAAAACGAGTAATATCTTACTAAGGTATGTTGAGCCCAATTGCTTTATTTTTGTGCCAGCTATCACCCCTTAGCTAATGTCCAATTAAATGTCCAATTAATTATGGGGCACCCTGTATAACTGAAACTACTGCCAAAGCGTCAGAGAAGGGGTTCATTTGAAATAAATTTTCTGCAAATATTTTAATAAAATCAAGGATAATGATGGTTGAAGCAGTAACTTAATGTTTTGTGAAACAGATATATTATGAGATTTCTTCTACATAACCCTTATTTTGCATCAGGTTCTCCGTCAAAAAATTGCAGATTTTGACGTTTCAAATCGCAAGTTTGACGTTTGAAGAAGAAAAACAATATAATTTTTAAAGCAATTTTCTGTTATTTCGTGACCTTTTTGCGTCAAGAAAGCTTAATGTTTGTCGGTAATATACAATAGATTTTGTCATCCACACAAAATAATTTGGTTCTGTGCGTTTCTCTGGTCTTTAGTGGAACCTATTTGTGTTTCTTTAAATGCATATAACTTTTTGTTATTTTAACTTAAGAGGTCTAAATTTTGGCACGTAGGGTAAGTTTAATAGTGTAAACCTGATTACCGAATTTGGTTGACATAGCTTTATAGCATTGTTATTTTCGGATACAAAAATTTTCCGAAAGAAACCCTTTAATATTCCCGGAAAAATTGGTCCGGTTTTCCTGGCTAATGAACTTGTGCAAGCCACTTGCAAAAGGAAGGGATCTACTAAATTTTAATTTTATCAAAAGCGACCCAATATTTTTTGAGTTTCCGGTACGTATATATATATATATATATATATATATATATATATATATTGCACTTAAGTTCTGTATAAGTTAAGGCATTAAAACTTGCGATTTGTGCGTTACAGATGTGCCTAAATCGATAGATTTTTGTTTTTTTCGTAAAACATGTCTAATATGCTTTATTCAGTTTTGGTGTCTTATTTCTTATCGTAGTAGGCTATGGAAAAAGCGAAACTTAAAATAATACACACCAGGATGTGGAAGAGAAACAGTTCACACCTCTCTGTTGATATGATGATAAACCGTTTTACCTGCCTTAAGCCTGGCGTCAAGTGCACACATACTCACAAGCGCGCACGCACCCGCGCACCCCCTACCCACACACTCACATTATCCACACCTTAGTCATACGAACACACGTCCAATTTTTTGATGTTACTATTTTTGTGGTCCCATCGTTTTCAATTATAATACTCAGATTTATTTTAAAAATATTTATGGTTGCCAGCTTAAAATACGACACGCTGTGTATTCAAAGTGACACATATACAAAACCGCTGTCAAGTACACCACCCAAACAATTCCAACAATTCTACTTCTTGTTAGCTGCACTTATATCGCAACCCCATACTTCATTACTTGGTGCCTTTGTAGAAATCTTGGATTACAATGAAATGTTAATTAAGCCGGTTTTACTCTTACAGGGTTACAATTACTCTACTTCATTGTCCTTAACTATAATCTGTTTTGTCTAATTACGACACTGCATGAATGCTGGGGCGCAGTTCGCCTACTTATCAAATTATAAACTGCAGGAATTGCAGACTGCTACAGCTGTAAGCCAGGGAAGATGCCAGCTCTAAGCTTAAATACAGTCTTAGAATATTACTGTATAAAGTATCTATTGTATTTTACTTGTGCAAGGCAATGAAATATTTGTTTTCGGTCACTTGTTTTTTATGCTAAAATATAATGCATATTTTTCTTCTTGAAAAGATCCGATTTAAAACGTCGAAATTGACAATTTGAATCTGAAACGTATACGGGTTATGTAGAAAAAAAACGTCGTAAGAACTGTGTTTTACAAAGCCCTGAGTTTCAGCTCCAACCGTCATTGTCCTTCAATAAACTAAAATATTTGCAAGGAATTCGTTTCAAATAGACCTCAACCCTGATGCTTTGGCAGTAGTTTCAGTTTTGTGGTTTAGTAGTCTATAATTTGTGGCAAATTTTCCTAAAAAAAATCACTAATGACGCGACCGCGACTTTTCAATTAAAAAAATACTTCTTCAAATGACCGCGAGCTAGGCCCCCGACAACGCATATCCGGGGCCAGTTTTAGTTTTTATTTGCTTACATATATACAGGGTGGCGCATCTTTACAATTATACTCAATATATCGGTTATTATACGAGAAAAAAATCTAAATGTAAGCTTGTTACAGGGTGCCTTGAGCTCCATCTTACAACGTTTATTTGCAAATCAGAACGTGACCCATAAGTCGTCGGGGATATATACTTTCTTTTTTTAATGAAACAACTCTCATATTATTGCACTTTTGTATATTCCATCGAGCCATAATGCTTGTTCGTGAGGAAGAAAATTGATATCGTTTATCGTTCTCGTGCTTTTTTAATTGCTTTGCATCTTTCCACGTTTTTGGCACATATCAAAAATTGTTATACGACGTTTATACCAATTCATAGCGAACTCCCGTTAAAATGACGCATTTAGGATATCCTTGTTTATATTATTCTGTATTCGATGTATTTTTTTCAGCAAATTTATTGTGTAAAAAGTATTTAGCCAGTTTTTTGCAAAAATCATTTTTTCTAAGATTTTTGTGAAATGTTGGTAATTAATAATAAATGTTTAATAAGTTATTGTAAAAAAAGTGTCTTCGAATGTTCGTGAAAATTAACGTAAAAAATATAATTTCTGTGTATCTAACATTACTTAAAAAATTTTTTGTACATTCTCGCGAAAGAGATTGTTTGCAAAATTTCATGCGAACTTTTTTTTGTGTGGAAATTCAAAAATCATTTTGAGAATAATTATAACTTGGCAGGTGTAATTAGCTTGAAGGAATTTGTTGGCCAGAAAAAGCGGACCAGTTTCGGGAACATTGTTTTTTTTTTAAAATTGTACCTTATTAAACAGTAACATTACTTTGACGGAATATGGTAAGCACACTTGGAGAACCCAAATCACCACAACACATTTTGAAAGACCTAACGATCATTTCTCTAGACAAGCTAGCGTCATCAGAGGATGAAAATATTCTAATTGATTTCTACTTCTACACGGATTTATATATATATATATATATATATATATATATATATATATATATATATATATATATATATATATATATATATATATATATATATATATATATATATATATATATATATATATATATATATATATATATATACTTTCAGGTAAATGCCGAAAAACGAGAGTGGAGTTTTTAAGTCGCAGACGCAACCTTTGTGTATTAAATCCTCAATTGCCGGAAGACGTTATTGAACTTCCCTTTATTACACCAGTTGACAGCTTAGTGATCCCTTGCTGATATTTTCGTTTGTCGGAAATATCTGTATTGTTTCCTTATCAATCTGGCGCGTTTTTGTCGGTATTTATATATTTTACAAAGCTCTCTATCAAATGACTTGAGATGGGAGGTTGTAAGAGATTCATACACTTTTTATTATTATTATATTTAGCGATATATACACTTTCGAAGGCGTTCAATTGTCCTGGTTTTATAACATTTTTAATTAATTTTAGCATC
The DNA here is from genome assembly GCA_964006375.1 of Tillus elongatus. NCBI lineage: Eukaryota > Metazoa > Arthropoda > Insecta > Coleoptera > Cleridae > Tillus > Tillus elongatus. The sequence goes on from OZ023265.1 coordinate 66,585,798, forward strand.
TCCTCATTAACGTGGTGATTATTATCGTAAATATGTCGGGCAACGTAGATCTATCTATATTCCTTTAATTGTGCTAAGTGTTCTTTGTATCTAATTGCAATAGATCTTCTTGTTTGTCCGGCGTATTTAAGATCACAACCTCTAAAACTTACTTTATAAATTACCGACATGTTGGCCGCACTATCCTTGTATTTTGGGTTACCTAGCAAGTTTTTAAAGTATTTTTTTGTCTAAAATGTTAATTGTAAGTTCGCTTTTTTTAAAACGCTATCTAGATCCCTTGGGATTCTAGGTTAAAAAGATAAGCAAACAAAGGTATTTTCCGCTTTCTCTCTTAGAAACCTAGTTGATTGTGCTAACGTTTTCTTTGTTTTCTGTTTGCTAATTAATTTAGCTACTAGACAAGCAGTGTATCCGTTATATTCGGCCACGTTCTTAATATAATTTAATTCTTTGGTATATCTACTTTTATTTAAAGGAAAATTATTTAACCTGTTTAATAAAAAATTTATGCTAGCCACTTTTTGTGCGTACGTATGATGTGAGTCATTCGGAATGTAGCTTAGAGTGGTGGTTTCTTTTCTATGGAAATTCGATGTCCATAGAAAAGAAACCACCACTCTAAGCTACATTCAGAATGACTCTCATCATTCATACGCACAAACAGTGGCCAGTCTGAATTTTTTAGTAAACAGGTTAATTAATTCTTTAACTAAAAGTAGATATACCAACGAATTAAATTATATTAAGAATGTGGCCGAATGTAATGGATACACTTATTGTCTAAGAGCCTGGGTGGTTCAGGGGTAAGAACGTGTGCCTCTGAACCGAAGGGTACTGGGTTCGATCCCAGGGTACTGCTTTCACTTTTTCAGTACAAACTGTAACATTAACATCAACCAAGATTCTGGCATTGTATTTGAGCAAGTTGAATGTCTGCACGTTCCGTCCTTCACAGGGGGCGTAAAGCCGTTGGTCCCGTGTCCATGTGATGTTGGGCACGTTAAAGATCCCTACCCTCCTTACAGAAAGGCAGGGGTTCGGCAAAATTTCCAGGATGGTGAGGTGAAACTGCTTCCTGGCGTCGGTGATTGGCCATAGTCGCAGAAATAGGCCGACGTTAAAGAAACAAACACACACACACTTCTTGTCTAGTAGATAAATCAATTAACAGACAACAAACCAAGAAGATGTTAGCAGAATCAACTACGTTTATAAGAGAGAAAGCGGAAAAAACCTTTGTTTGCTACCTTTTAAACCTCGAATCACGAGGGGTCCAGATAGCATTTTTAATTTTTTTTAAATGCTATCTTGCAATTTCGACAAAAAAATATGGTAAATTGCTTCTACTATATAGGTTATACTGTTAACTAAATTTGAGACCTTTCATTAAAAAAGGGATATTTGAAATTAGGAAGATTCTTATGAAAATTCTTATAAAAAAAAACCATAATAATAGAAGTTCACAGATACCTGGTTATAAATGAATGTGGCAGTGTTTTGTGGTAGATTATCACGCATAATGGGCAAAGTAGAAAAGTACAAGCATGCACAGTCTTTTCAGATTTCTGAATGACTTCTAAATAATGTCTCGTTGAAACCTTTGGATGAGACCAGGGCAAAAGTTATACTGCCATTCGAAAATACACAAATAAATAGTGTTGCAAAATAAATCAAAACTATCATATTGCTGTGATAATTTACTCTCCCCAGAAAAACTTTTTCATGTAATGAATTTCGGGTTGATGGCTTGATAACAAATAAAAATGTATATTTAACGCCTTCATAATTGAGCCAGACTAAGGCGATATGTGGATTTAAAATATCACCAAAAATTGCAGCACAAAAAATGTTTTCGAAACATTTTAATATATAATAACAAAATTACACATGAAGTAGGCTCATTATCGGCCATAATTTACGATAATTTCCAGTTAATCAAAATTTTGCAAGTGAATGATCAACTTCAACCCTTAGATTAAATACAACTTTTAGGCATGCCAGTTAATCTAAAAAAGGAAAAGTTTATTCAGCATCTAATTCTAAAATATTGTCAGTTTGCATAAATTTTTGAAAAAACTAACGCTTTTCAAGAGAAACGCGATAAACGAAACCAATATCAGGACATTTTTGATAGGAAATCCATCAGATTCGAATCATCCTTTCAGTCGCAAAACCTTAAACCTGAACCTTCTTGTCAGAAAGATACTCCATTTTTCTTTAAGCAGTGAGCGATAGAATCTAGACATGAACAAAATTATAATAATTGCGACTTCATTCTAATGTTTTTCTCCCGATATTGTGCACAGATTAGTCACTAAATATAGGTGTAAAATGTTCATAAGCAAGAATAGGATACTGAAGTCTAAATCAGATGACCCTGGCAAAAAGGGTCCAGTACCTTATTATTTTCTTATAGAAGGCTTAAAACAAAATTAAAAATTGCGACATCAGAAGCGCCTAAGAATAATAATAACTTGAAGAGTTTCTTGGGTAGCCAAAGAATGCTATTGACTTCAGACACAAAATGACCATTTGTCAATTGTCTTTTATAATTTGTAAATATAGATTATGCAAACGCGAAAATCAACAACAACATTTAAAGAGCACGTGGCTCATCTCAGACTAAATAGAATAAGAACATATAGCGTTGGCTAACATATGTATGATTGACTCTGGACATAAGATAGATAATATTAACCTGAAGTTATTAAAACTTACCACGTATTACTTTAGTTAGATGCTTTGGAAGGTTTAGAAATCTGCAAAGTGGACTCAAGAAATTTTGTTAATTGAGATATGGTTTAATTAATTCGACACTTTTTCACATAGCGTGAAATAATCCATGGTTCCTTTCAACACCGACACAACAGTCGGCTAGGCGTGTTCTATGTGGCAACACTAGTTTATAGGTTGCGTTATCTGGTACTGCGTCATCCGGTATTTCATCATCCTATATTGCATAATCCGGTGTTGTATAGCTTTTAGAAATATGGTATATAAAACAAAATTAAAACTATATATTGTGGCAAGACTGACGAGAATAATGAGCACGCTCTCGGATGATTGGGCTGGGCATTATCCGGAGTAAATTCGAAGCAGTTTGCACACTAGCAAGTGCGATCTCTATTGGATTAATATTCTGCTAAAAGGTATACGGTTTGAAACTATATAATCACCATCATTGTATCACGCCAGTTTTTATTGGAGTCTCCTGTGGGTCAGGGGACGAAAGAAAAGAGTAGACTTAACGCAACTCCTGCCTGTCGTCAGAGACGACCAACTGGAACCAAACAGTTATCGGTTCCATACGAACCTAGAGGGAGGCGAAGTTCTCTAGGAACTGATTTACACCTGGAAGCTTAGGTCTCCACTTTGAGCAATGTATTACACCTGATGACTAAGATATGAGCTTCAAAACGGGCAAATGATCTTGCTTGAATTCTGATCGGGAACGGGATTCCATCTCAAACCGCCTCGAGTCAATCACTGACGGGCGTCCAAACACGGAGAAAGGCTATAATTTTGTAAACTTCGAAATGGACAAGCGACTTAACTGAGATGGCAGTACGCATCAACAGCGAGCCAAAAAAGCTTAGAAAGGACCTTGCCAAACAAATTTTCACCCACAAAAATATTCGCTACTGCATGGACCTGGATTTACCGTGTGAAATTTAAGCAATTAGACGTGAGCCACTATATAACTGAGGTCGCGGTGGGAGGATTAAAAATACCCACTCACATTTAATCTAGGCTAATCTATTGTTGGAGGCACGGCGTCTTACCGCTGCAAGTATCTGAAGGCCTTCGTCGTTTTCTGCACAGTGTCGGCACCAAAATCAATACCCACCAGGGTTGACTGTGCAGCCGCGGAAGGACTCTGGTTTATTCACCTCTTGTTGTATTATTGATTTTCTTGATAGAGACATTCGCTTCCTAATTGCAAGCATTCTGATAAGTGCAGTCAGGAGGACCCAATTGACCACAACAGATTTTTTTAGACCTGACGATCATTTCGCTAATAAATGAAGGAACTAATCAATTGACGTATCACTCCGATGACGGTATCTTTGTCAGCGAAAGGACCGTCAGGTCTGAAAAATGTGTTTTGGTGCATTAGGTTCTGCAAAGTACGCTTAACAGTGCTCATTACATGTTTCAATCTTTACTCAGTCTAAAAGTTCTATTTGCTTTAGTTAAAATATTAATGCATTCATTTACCTGAGTCGAAAGGAATAAAAATAAATCAGTTAAAATTCAGAACGGTGTAGGTAGTTGTGATTTCTCCTCACAATTGAGGTGGGTATCTACTAATTTAATTTTGCAAACAGCAATAGCAAATATCGATACAGTGTGTCGATTGCAATGGCTAAGAGGTGGGTATTCTAATAAAAAAAGCCTGGACGCAGCAAGTGCGTTATGGTAGTGAATTTTCATAGAAATGATCTGGCGCCAAATATTTTATTATAACTTTTTTTCTTGTAACATAGAAATCTAAATTTTGGTGTATAGTTTACTTTGTATATCGTAAACCTACCTACCAAATTTGGTTATCATAACTTTTTAATTTTTTAAGATAAAAATGTTTTTTTTGAATGAAAACCCAAAATTTCCCGGAAAACCTCGTCCGATTTTCCTGACTAACAAATTTTTCCAAGTCATTTACAAAAGGAAGGTACATGCCAGATTTGATCAAAATCGGACCATTATTTGTTTAAGTTATCGGTGTGATACACACACATATATGTATATATATATATATATATATATATATATATATATATATATATATATATATATATATATATATATATATATATATATATATATATATATATATATATATATATATATATATATATATATATATATATATATATATACATATAAAAATTGAAACTGACCCCGGATATGGGTTTTCTACGAAAATTAACTAAAAATAAATTGAATAGCGAGCATTGACTGACAATAGAAACGACAAAACAGCCAGGACGGTCGAAACCGTGTATGTTGGGCAGAAATGGTACATTATATGCATAAGATATCATTGACTAATAGCTATTTACAAAGACGAAATCTGCTCGTTATGATAATCAAACTAGGGGAACAGGAAATGTAATGGTAAGTGGCCTCACATTATAAAGGTGATGAATGTAGCAGGAGACCACGTAAGGCACGTAAAAAGTAATGTTGCATGAAAATTTCAAGTAATTTGTTAGGTCACATACATAAAAGTTACATAGAGAGCGAGCATTGACTAACAGTCTAAATTAAAGGTGAAATCATAGCAAATGGACACACGATGCCTAGTAAGAGGATGCTTCTAGAATTTTCATTCTCTATAGAACAAACTAGTGAGCTTGGCAAATGCATCATAAAGAAGAAAGAGACGAAAATAAACCGAAAGTGAAGCTACAGGAACGTCTTATGCGGTGGAATACAAGCAGGTTTTTGTAGAATGATACGTATGTAACATAGTTTAGCAGTAAGAGTAAGCAAAGCGTCATGTTAAGACTAAAGACTGTAACAGCGGCAGAAGCAGAAGACAATGGAAGCCACTTGTGTTCGGTAAGAGCAAATTTTAGGAAGAAACTATTGACTTTAAATGATAACAATAGACTAAAAACGATGCGAGTTGTAAGGAAAATAGAAATGATCTGGAACAAAATATTTTATTATAACTTTTTTTTGTAACATAGAAATCTAAATTTTGGTGTATAGCTTACTTTTTATATCGTAAAACTACCTACCGAATTTGGTTATCATATCTTTTTTATTTTTTGAGATAAAATTTTTTTTTTAATGAAAACTCAAAATTTTCTCGGAAAACCTTGTCCGATTTTCCTGACTAACGAACTTATCCAAGCCATTTACAAAGGGAAGGTACGTGTCAAATTTTATCAAAATCGGGCCATTTTTTGAGTTATCGGTGTGAAATATATATATATATATATATATATATATATATATATATATATATATATATATATATATATATATATATATATATATATATATATATATATATTGATAATGTTTTGTAATAAGCTATGGTTTTTAAATTTAATTTAATATATTTATAGAATTGATATATATTTAGTTTTTTAGTTATATTTTAGGTATCTTAGCTTTTAAGTTTTATGTTCCTGTAAAGTTTAGTGAAATGTGTTGTAAATGTTGTTATTATGAAATATATGTATTTGTGTGTGTAACTTACACCTGGATGTACTCAATGTATTTTTTTTACCTGTTTAACACACAGAAAACAACTAATAATATACATGAACTGCCTCTCACCACAGGGAGCTTATTAAGCAAGTGGGTTCAAGTCCCCTTTTTTTTTGTAATTTCGAATGTTTACATATATAAAATTTTAGAGCACTGCTCCTTTCCTTTATTTATCAATTTATAATTCCCCTTTTTTATTGTTCCTGATACTGACCCTTTTAATATTAGTGGCCTTCCCAAATATTTACTTGTGTGAACAAAAATATAGCAAGAATTTTAAGTTTAACGCACAATAAGAAACTTTTATTAATATTGAAACCAGATGACAAATGCCTATTGCTATTAGATATTTATAATTTGTTCATTTGCTGAATATTCAGTTTTTATTTATTTTATTTAACAAAGTCAATCCCCTTACAATAAGACTGGCCAGTATATTGCTTTACTATATATTTTTTTAAATTTACTTATATAGATATCTTACACTAAATTGACTATTAAGACAAACCAGCTGGAGAACGCTAGCTTATTCACTTTACTAAATTTAACGTGTAATCAATGCATGATCTGTTCGGTGCTGAGATAAGTAGTATGTTGGTCTCTATTGTCGAAATATGATTGCTTTGAAAGATTATGGCAATTTAATGTTTTGTATAATACGTTTTTTGATGCTGTAGCTGTGCCACAGAAAGTAAGTATTATGACGATCACACTTACGATTTTATTCTCAAACTCTTCTTCTGCGGACTAGTTCCTCTGCTGCTACAAGGTGATCTGTCAGTCTCGTATCTGTTTCCTTAAAGTTTTTCACTTCAACCTCTCGTTCCCAAATTTCTAACACAATTTTCCTCGTTCCAAATTTTTTCTAATCATCCAACTTTCTAATAACTTTTATAATCATAATCTGTTTATTTTTCTTATGACTGCCGTCTCCAAGTGAAAAATTTCTTGTTCGCCGCCTTCCAAATTCCTCTTAAAAATGTTGTTTGTTTGTATCCTCATTTCCTGGGTTACCTTGTTACACCTTGTTTCATCTTTCAATGCACTATAAACACTATTTTTGACAGAATTCCTTAACCTATTACAATTTTATTGTCAGTTTTGACATTTGTGGTAACTGAACAGCTGACTTATATTTAGGTTACATGAAATTTTGACAAGCTTAATCCTAGTAAATATTAACACCATAAATTTCCTAATTCTACTAAACATGAACATCTTAAACTATTTAAACAATTTCTACTAAATAATTTAGACTTGCCTTTACCTTCTTTTAACACATATATATGTCATAATTTGGGAATCAATTTTGATTTAGATTTTTGATTGCCAAGACATTGTACACACCAGAAGTAAGTTCTTGTTTGTGTTTAGTATGATTTGTGTTACAGTGTGTGTGATTGGCTTGTATGTATGTATATATATGTATATGTGACCCCCTTATAGAAACCATATCAATATATATGCGAGGTCCCCTTCGAACCGCCCCATTTTCCTTACAACTCGCATCGTTTTTAGTCTATTGTTATCATTAAAAGTCAATAGTTTCTTCCTAAAATTTGCTCTTACCGAACACAAGTGGCTTCCATTGACTTCTGCTTCTGCCGCTGTTACAGTCTTTAGTCTTAACATGACGCTTTGCTTACTCTACCCTACAAAAACCTGCTTGTATTCCACCGCATAAGACGTTCCTGTAGCTGTACTTTCGGTTTATTTTCGTCTCTTTCTTCTTTATGATGCATTTGCAAAGCTCACTAGTTTGTTCTATAGAGAATGAAAATTCTAGAAGCATCCTCTTACTAGGCATCGTGTGTCCATTTGCTATGATTTCACCTTTAATTAAGACTGTTAGTCAATGCTCGCTCTCTATGTAACTTTTATGTATGTGACCTAACAAATTACTTGAAATTTCCATGCAACATTACTTTTTACGTGCCTTACGTGGTCTCCTGCTACATTCATCACCTTTATAATGTGAGGCCACTTACCATTACATTTCCTGTTCCCCTAGTTTGATTATCATAACGAGCAGATTTCGTCTTTGTAAATAGCTATTAGTCAATGATACCTTCGGCATATAATGTACCATTTCTGCCTAACATACACGGTTTTGACCGTCCTGGCTGTTTTGTCGTTTCTATTGTCAGTCAATGCTCGCTATTCAATTTATTTTTAGTGAATTTTCTTAGAAAACCCATATCCGGGGTCAGTTTCAATTTTTATATGTATATATATATATATATATATATATATATATATATATATATATATATATATATATATATATATATATATATATATATATATACATATATGTGTGTGTATCACACCGATAACTTAAACAAATAATGGTCCGATTTTGATCAAATCTGGCATGTACCTTCCTTTTGTAAATGACTTGGAAAAATTTGTTAGTCAGGAAAATCGGACGAGGTTTTCCGGGAAAATTTTGGGTTTTCATTAAAAAAAAAAACATTTTTCTCTTAAAAAATTAAAACGTTATGATAACCAAATTTGGTAGGTAGGTTTACGATATACAAAGTAAACTATACACCAAAATTTAGATTTCTATGTTACAAGAAAAAAGTTATAATAAAATATTTGGCGCCAGATCATTTCTATGAAAATTCACCACCATAACGCACTTGCTGCGTCCAGGCTTTATATATATATATATATATATATATATATATATATATATATATATATATATATATATATATATATATATATATATATATATATATATATATATATATATATATATATATATATATATATATATATATATATATATATATATATATATATATATATAAACATTTAAACTGACCCCGGATATAGGTTCTAGGGGTGCTAGTTCGCACTCATTTGAAAATTTTTTTTCAAAATTCAAAAGTCGGGATTTCTCCATTAGTGAATTTTTTCTAAGAAAATTCACTAAAAAACAAAGACGGTCAACTCCAGGTTTAAACGGAATTTCAGGAACGAAACTCAAAGATTCGTGAAATATGTATCTTGCAAATTCCCGGCTGCGTAACTCGTTTAATTATGTTATGATTTTTGTACATGCTAATAACTACGTTTTAAAGGTATGTCTACAAAAATATTGGTTATTTAAAGAAAATCCGCTAACGTGCGACACTTGCTGCATTGTTAGTTTTAGAACTGTCGTCTTGTTACATAACAAAGCTGGGATAATTGGTCGTTATGAGGATGTGTCAGAACAGCTTGGCCATGTTGAGTAGTTTTTGTTCTTGTGGACATTAGTGTGTCCAGACCTTAGGGGTGTTTCGTTCCGCAATTAGCGGTTAGGTGCTTGTTCTGAATGAGGGTAGTTTTACATTCTAGTAGCCTAATGTGTTCCGGAGAGCCGTCTTCGCATTTAATTAGTCTAATTTAGCTGAACTGTTTTGCCCCTTATAACACATAGCAACTAAAAGATATCGGATGATTCTGTGCAATTTGAAAATTTTAATTTATAGTCGCTAATTGCGTAATTACATTTACTGTCAAAGCAGCTTAACAAATCTGTTTCCTAGTTAAGAGACAAGTATCTATTTTAACGGGTTTGTAATGTCGCGTCGCTAGGAACGTTTATATCGTTTTAGTAAATTCTCATTAAGGAAATTTTAATATAAATTAATAATGAAAATTGACCAATAGAGAGATAAAGATGGTGAAAGTTTAGAATTAGGGTCGCTAGAATACATTGTCAAGGTCTGTTTGATTTTTTCGCCTATTTATATATAGGATGGCGCATTGAAAAATTAAATAAATAAAAATTATTAGTAATTTACCCGACAGAGACAAGAAAATATTTTCAAATAACTCAGCAAAGGCAAGGCAAATTTTACTAATTCAGCAAAGACAAAATTAAGATGTTACCGCGTCAGTTTATATAGGGTGGCGCATTTAAAACGAAACAGGCTGATTTGCGTCCAGAGAAATATTTTTTTATGAAACGCTGAAACACGTCAATTTTAATATTGAGGGCGACATGTTTTGACATAAAACTCAACTTTTTCACATCAACCTCTTAAGCGTGGTGATAACAACACTTATATTTTAAATAGGAAACATGGGTCGAGTGTTATATCATTTGAAAGCTCTTCCTTTTTTGAATTCAGCACACTAATTTTTTGGGAGTTTTATCAACTCGTTTCAAAATTATTGACAGTTCCAGATGCAAAAACGCACTTCACTCACTCCGATAAGAAATGTGCTGATAGTCAATGTTTTGTTGGTTTGAAAACAAAAAATTGACTATCAGAACATTTATTATCGGAATGAGAGAAATGCGGTTTATTATTTCAGTTTATAGGTCGGTTTGATACTTGATAGTACCACCGAAAATTATTTTCACAATGGTGTATTCTGTAGAAGAAAGAGTTGAAATAATCACTCTTTTTTTCAAAAACGATGACTGTGCCAACCGTACCGCAAATTTGTTTAATGAACGACATCCGAACAGACATGTTAACAGAAAATACATTTTGGAGTTAGTTGCAAAGTTTCGACAAAGTGGTTTAGTAGCCAACAAAAAACGGGATCCTGAACATGAATTTCCGGTTAGAAATGAGACTACTGAGATTGAAGTTTTAGGACAAATTGCTGCAGACCTAACTTTGAGCACGAGAAAATTTACCACTGTTTCAAATATCAAAAGAAAAACTATTCAGCGAATATTGAAGCATCGTAAATTTCACCCGTATAAAATTCATCTTGTACAACAACTAAATGAAGATGATTTTGATTGGCGGCTGGAGTTTTGTGAAGTTATGACTGTACGAATAGCTGATAACGGGAACTTTCTGTTCAATATCTGGTTTTCAGACGAGTGTGCGTTTTTATTAAACTCTACAGTCAATCGTCATAATTGTCGTTATTGGGCAGATAATAATCCAAGAAATTTTCACGATGCCCACACTCAAACTCCACAGAAATTGAATGTCTGGACTGGCATTTTTGGAGACCGTTTAATCGGACCAATTTTTCTTGATGGCAATTTGAGTGGCGAAATATATTTGGAGTTACTAGAAGATACCGTTTACCCTATACTAATTGACATTGTTGAAAATGATGATCGCCATCAAGAAAATCAATTAGTGTTTCAACAAGATGGAGCTCCTTCGCATTTTTCACAACGTGTTAGGGACTTCTTTCTGTGGGGCCATCTAAAGAGTGGAATTTACGAAACAGAACCGGAAGCCCATGGAAGAATTGCGACTACGCATTGTTGAAGAATGTCGTCTAATAACTCCACAAATGCTCTAGAATGTCGGAGCTCGTTTTGAACAAAATTTGTACTTTTGTATGGAAGCTGGTGGTCAACAATTTGAACACTTACTTAACTGAATAAACATTTTTTAACGTTTCGTTTTGTTTTTTAGTTTTTTTTAACGAAAAATTGACTAATTAGTGCATTTCTTATCACAATGAATGAAACACGTTCTTGCAAACCCAACTATGAATAATTTTAAAACGAGTTTAATAACTTCCAAAAAAATTTGTGTGCTGGATTCAGAAAAGAAAGAGCTTTGAAATTATGTAACACTCGACCCATGTTTCCTGTTTAAAATATAAGGATTCTTATCACCACCCTTAAGGGGTTGAGTTTTATGTCAAAACATGTCCCCCTTAATATTAAAATTGACGTGTTTCAGCGTTTCTTAAAAAAAATAATTCTCTGGACGCAAATCGGTCTGTTTCGTTTTCAATGCGCCAACCTGTATAGGGTGATTCACTTAAAGCTTCCAAGCCACATATTATCGCAACAAGTAGGCATTTTCCAACTTTGTAAAAAACAAATGACTGAGGCCGTCAGTGGCTACGTTGAGCGGAATAACCTAGATATCTCATATGCAGATTGTAGATGGCGCTGGCGTCGAAAGAAATTACTAGATCGCTTAAAAACATATTTTGATATAATGGTGGTACTATTATGAAACTTTGGGAGATTACAACTTGAGAACGGCAAAATAATTTTTTAGTCCGTAAAAACTTAACGACCTAGGTCAATGATGACTTTTGTTTAAAAGCTTAAGCAGAATGCATTAAACGTAATTTACAGGTGGCGCTGATGTAGAATAATTTTTCATTAGATTAGGAAAAAATATATACCCTTGATTTAGAATACAAATTAGTCGTAAAAATATTAGTCTTTCCCATTTACTGTAGATAAAACAGTTTCTGAAAAACTATATTCTTTGCATGTTAAAGGAGGTCCCTTTAGGACCAAGGCGTACAACGTGGTGGGAACATGATGAGGCATCTGCTCATAATTCCGCTTTAGTTACCGAGTACTTGAATAGTACTTATCCTGGAAAATGGAACGCGATTAATGGACCTCTCGAGCGACCAGCGCGCTCGCCAGATTTAACACCAAACTATTTCTGCCGATGGGGTGTATTGAAAGACCTGGTGTATGCTGAGCCATATGGCAGACCTAGTTAGTAAAATGTTTGCTAGTTGTAAAGTAGTGATTATTTGTCAGATTATTGTAATTAGGCATCAACACATCAGCATACACAATGTCTTTCAATAAACCCCATCGGCAGAAATCGTTTGGTGTTAAATCTGGCGAATGCGCTGGTCGCGTGTATGTATCCAACCGCTACATCAAAAAATAACCAACCGATTTCGATGAAACTTGGCAAGTGCCTTTCTTTTATTAATGGCTTAGATGAGTTCATCAGCCAAGAAAAGCGAACAAGGTTTACCGGGAAAATTTTGAGTTTTCTTTGGAAAAATTTTTTTCCCCTAAAATTACAAATCTATTAATGAAATTTGGTGCATATATAGACCCAAAAGACCTTACTACGTTCTGAAACTCAACTTTCTAAGTTTATAGCAAATTTATTTAAATTTTGAGTTTTTTTTTTCTCAAAAAATTACAAAGCTATTTTAATGAAATTTGGTGGATATGTTGCCTTGAGAAAAACCTTGCCATATGCCAAAATTCAACTAAGTTTATATTATCCATTCACTACCATAACGCACTTGCTGCGTCCCGAACTTTTTATGTTATGGTGATGACTATTAAGGTTGATAAATAAAATATTTTTTTCTCAATGTAGATCATTCAATAAGCGGACTGTATTTATTGAGTTATTGTTTTTTGCCTCTTTTATCATAATATTACATTAATATTACCTTGAAATCAGAAATCACACAGACGTGCCATTTGTAAAGGTTCTTGCGATCGGCAAAAATATTCTAGATCAGCGCCACCTATAAATCACGTTTAATGCATTCTGCTTTAACTTCTAAACAAAAGTCACCGTCTACCTAGGTCGTTAAGTTTTCACAAATTACCAAAATTATTTTGCGTCCTCAAGTTGTAATCTCCCAAAGTTTCATAATAATATCTCCACTATCTTAAAATCTGTCAACTTTAATTATTTTTTTGATAAAACAAAAATTGTTTAGAAATTGTTTAGAAATATTTTTGAAATAAGTGAGGCCGAGGACCTCTAAAACCGGCCTTCAAGGTCTGTTTAAATAAAGTATTAATTTTAGTAGTATGCCGTAATAATAGTGTACAATTCTTATCAAAATTCGCTACTATAACATACTTGCTGAGTCGAGAATTTTTTTACAATAATCTTACAATACGCCATACAAACAAGCATAATTTAGCTTGTATTTTTACTAAAACATTTTAAAAAAAAAAAAAAACGAACGCCATGTACCTATACAATTTAATATATTCTTATGTTCTTCGGGGTTCTGGATTTGCTGAGTAACAAAACACAGATTTTCAAACTACTAATTTATTATAACCAACTATTTTCCGACAATAAACCCACCAACTAAAATATTTCTCTATTACCAAATGTCCATAGAATTATATTTCACTATACGCCTTCTACACCAACACTAACGGACTGATTCTATCTGGGCTTCCGCTATTTATACTATCCATAGAGATTCTGGACCTTTCTACATTGTTACATTCACTTTACAAGATGCCTGTAACCATAGAAGTAACAGAGTTCATAAATTTAATTGTCATAGAGATGGGTGTGACAATATGTATTTTCATTAATTTAGTTTGCGATCATTAGCTTAACATATTTCGATAAAAAAACTGTCTTGGACGGCCACTGAAGGGATTCTACTGCGAATTGGTACATTTGGAATATGGGTAACTTAATTTACATCGCCATGTTTTCGTCTCGCTTAAGAACACTCTGTATAATGATATTAAAGAACGTAGTGAAGTCTGCCGCTAAATGTTAACAGCGTGACCAAATAGAAGACTTCAAAGCATAAAGTTATTTACAAGAGTGTTATAATATAAAGACAGATTCATTCTACGAGTTCACCTAAAACCCAATGTACCGTTAAAATCACAGCAATTCACACTGTATTAAGCATAGTCTTCCTCATGTCCAAACTGTTCTGATTTGCTTTGTCGACATTTCTGTTATCAAATCTTAATCCCAGCCAACAGTAGATAGTAGAGAACTAATTGGGTCAGTTTCTAGACCAATAACAATTTTGTACATATGTTTAACAGGATATTGTCCGGAATAATTAAATTGCTCAATTAGTACTGGGTTCATCAGACGGTTGCACATTGCTACTGCAATATTCTAGTTCCGGGGACATTATTGGCTATATTAACTTAACTGTCACTATTGTGGTCGAATTATGTCCTGCGAGGTGTTTGTGCATCCGTTCTTGTTGGAAACTGGTCATGGCCTTTATAGATTATTAGTTGAAGTTTGTCCTGTAGCTGAATATTAGTTTCGAATTTAGTGTCATGTCAAGATATAGATTCAGCAGCAAAACAGTTACGTAATTTGAGTGAAACGTTGATGAATAGTTACTTCAAAAATAGTTGCGCTGTCTCTAAAATTCGCTAAAAATCGGAAAAATAATCATACAGTTGGGAACAATGAAACGGAATAAAGTCAGTATCTCAACTATTGTGCATTATTATAAAAAATCTCGAAACGTGTCAATTTTAGACTAAAAAAGTTTGGACGCAGATGTGCGTTCTGGTCGTGAATTTTTATGAAAATGTTTTTAATAGCAAATATGGTATTTTCTTTTAAATAAAGCAGGCATGAAATTTGGTTACCAGTATAACCTATATAGTAGAAACAATGTACTATATTTAATCAAAATAACATTGTTGTTTGAAAATGTAAGAAAAAATTCGAAAATAAACTCAAAATGATCCCGAAAAAACTGGTTCCTAGCCAACGAACCTTAAGTTAATAGCAAATTGAGTTATTGAAATTTGAAACATATAATAAACATTCTATACCATACCGCACTTGCTGCGTCCTGAGTTTCTTTTCTTACAAACATGCATTTTATTTCGAAGGAAAATGCAAAAATGTAATAATATAAGGTGAGTTCGATTAAAAAAAAAAAGATAATTTGTATCAGCAGCAACTTATAGGCCACCTATGATTGTAAAACTAATTTTATAGGATTCAGCTCAAGACAGCGTATAATCAACAAATAAAATTTCTTCTCCTGTCTTGTATAATAACGGATATATAGAGCTTTATCGTAGAAATGCGCCACCGTGTATATATGAAAACAGATAAAAACTGAAACTAACCCCGGATTCTAAGGGTTCTAACGAGCCTAGTTCGCACTCATCTGAAGAAATCTCCTCAAAAGTGGTGATTGACGATTTTTTCTACAAACATTCGTTAAAAATTATAGACCATTGAACGATAAACTCTATAATTGAAACTCCTGCCAAAGCACCAGAGAAAGGGTCTATATGAAATGAATTTCTGCAACTATTTTAGTAAAAAAGGACAATTACGGTTGAAGCTGAAACTTAAGGGTTTGCAAAACACTCTTGTTGCTACAGTTTCTCTACATAGCCCGTATTCGTTTCATGTTCTTCGCTAAATGTTGCTAATTTGACGTTTCAAATCGCGACTTTGACGTTTAAAGAGGTAAATCACAATTTTTTTAATGCCTATAACTGTTTTGTATTTAAAGCTACAGATATAAATTTTAGTACGTGATTTACTTGTTATGACGTAAACTCGCATAGAAGATTTGGTTGCGACAACTTTGATATTTCGGAGATATAAAAATTGTTCGAAAGAAAACACAACATTTTCGCGGAAAAACTAGCTGACTTTCTTGGCTAACGAAACAGTTACAAAAGGAAGGTGCACAGTATTTTCCATCCTGTGATGACGCTATAGCTAACTTTACTAGTGAAACGATTGCCAGGTCTTTAAAAAGATGTATTGTGGTAGTTTGGGTTCTCCAAGTGTATTCATCAGTGCTCATCACAGGTTTCAATCTTCACACAGGAAGGTACTCAACAAATTTGATCAAAATCGGCTCATTATTTTTTAAGTTATCGAGAGATATATATATATATATATATATATATATATATATATATATATATATATATATATATATATATATATATATATATATATATATATATATATATATATATATATATATATATATATATATATATATATATATATATATATATATATATATATATATATGTGTGTGTGTGTGTGTGTGTGTGTGTGTGTGTGTGTGTGTATGAAAATTTAAACTAGCCATGGATATGTGTTCTAGGGGGCCTATGCGCGCTCATTTGAAGAGATTTTTAAAAGTCAAAAATCGCGTTCCTCTCATTAGTGATTTTTTTAAAGAAAATGCATTAAAAATTTAAATCGATTGCAGAAAAAAAACACTTATGAAGCCACGGAAAAAGTCTACGACTGTATTAATATGGAACGATTTCACTAAGTTAGGGCAAGAACAAACAACCAGATATGCTACTCAAAGTGAATTGAGACTTAAAAGTGTTCATCCTGTATTTATTAAATTATTTTTTATGCAAGAACTCTTTAAAAAAATAATTGGAATAGCGACAAACTGATCAGAAAACGGTAAAATGGAAAAACTGAAACAAAATTAATAAAAAGTGAAGTCACTAACTAGGATTAGAGCTCGTCTTATTAGAGGACTCTATTATTTGATGCATACCGTTTAGACCATTGAACCACCGTCGACATGACAGATGTTTGTACTAGTAGGTATATACGCTAGTATGTTAATTTTATAACGTCTTTATTATTTATGCTAAACAATTTTTATTTTTGCGCACGTTTTAACGAAATGAAGGAAAATAAGTACTTAGACACAGATCTAGGAGCCTGTCAGTCATTTCGTCGTAATTTTCACTGACATTAGTACGTCTACCATTATTGTCAATTTTGATGTTTTAAGGTTTTTTAATCAAGGACTTACCTATAACTTTTTTATCTTCTAACTCAGAGATCTTAATTCTGGTGCATATGACACTCTTTTGCCCAGTTTCACAAAGCTTGGTTAAATCTTTAACGGCCGGTTAGTTAATCAAGGCCTAATACAACCAATCACAGCTTCAATATATTTAGTTGTCATGGCAAAAACTCGAATAACAACCTGTAATTGGTCGTCTTAATCCTTGATTAACTAACCGTCCGTTAAATATTTAATCGGGCTTTGTGAAACTGGGCATATATGACATAAACCAGCGTACCAAATTTGACTGCCCTTCCTTTGTTATTTCCGGAGATATAATTTATTTCCGAAAGAAAACACAAACGTTTTAGGGAGAATCTGTGCCGCTTTTCCTGGCTAACGAATTTATCGAAACCACTTGCAAAAGGAAGGTACGTACCAAACTTGATCAAAATCGACCCATTATTTTCTGACTGACCCTGGATATTGGTTACGGGGGACCTAGTCCGCGCTCATTTGAAAAATTTTTTTCAAAATTCAAAAGTCTCCTCATTAGGTCTCCCGAAACGTGGAACTTTACATTCAACAGGATTTGAGTAACAGTTGCTCCACCAAATTTTACTTCCACATCGTCACAACGTGTGGAAGTATCGCATCGGCAACAAAAATTTCAAAAATTTGTTTTGGCTTAAACGTCGTGCAAAGTATCAAAACATATACAAAACATGATTTGGGAACAAAATATTTTTTCTCTGTCGGTCTGTATGTCTGTCTGGACCCACGATAACTTTAGAATCAATTGAGGTATGGTCTTCAAAGTTGGCATTCAGTTAGCACCCGACAAGCGAACGGTTTGGATTCTTTTTGGGTAAAATCGCTTCAGGTGGTAGGGTAGGGGGTGATTTGGTGAAAATTGACATATTTTCGTTATAACTCGAGCAATATAACGTTTTAGGGTTTATTTATTAGAAAACTTTTAATTTCATCAAACATCTGGTATTTTGTGCTGAAATTGAATTAGGGATTGAATGCGTTGTGGTGGAATATTGTTGACAAAAATTTCGAATTTTTGTTGTTGCTAAAACAGCGTAAAAAGTCTTTAATTAATCCATTAATTTCATCAAACATCTGGTATTTTGTGCTGAAATTGAATTAGGGATTGAATGCGTTGTGGTGGAATATTGTTGACAAAAATTTCGAATTTTTGTTGTTGCTAAAACAGCGTAAAAAGTCTTTAATTAATCCATTAATTGAAAATCGCCATTTTTGACACTGAATCGATTATTCGATTATTCTATTTATCGATTATTCGATTATTCTATTTATCGATTATTCGATTTTTTGAATTCCAGCGATGTGAAAAATCGCTTTTTTCTATTAATCGATTAATCGAGAATCGTTGCCAGCACTAATCCAGATGCCTGAACTATAATCATTACTGGTCTCCCGAATAAGCCAGTCTTTTGTTATTCAATGCTTCATATGTGCATAAAATATGCATTGACGCTGAAGGTTCCTTAGTGCATAGTCTGAAAGTTGGGCAACTTTCGCATTTCTCTATATTTTCTAATTGTATCCTGACAGTCGTGTGTTCTGCCAGATAATCTTTAAAAATCCTGAGCTGCTCTCTGCTACACTGTAGCAGTTCTACGTTCGTTTTTTGCATGGGTTTTGTATTAGCTTTTTGCTGTGTTTCGGTCCCGGACTGCTTGCACAGTGATGGATGTGCTGGCTGCAAATCCACTTGCTATATTTTAGTATACAGGGTACTAAATAACATCAGGTCATAAGGGAAGCTTTTGGTTTCGTGTAAAGTAACCTCTTTGCTTCCTAGCGTGCCCATGAATAAAGCGCCAACGTAGTTAGAACAGTTGTTAAACTTCATAACATAATGAAGAGGCTTGCAAAAATATTGAACTTTAACAAATCTTTGTATTAAACAAGATATTTTTCAATTTAACAATGAGTTTTTTTAACAAACCCAAGGCGTAGGAACCTTTTCATGAGTAGAAGTGAAATGGATCTGAAATCTGAAATGGATAAAGTGAGCATTTTTCTAGAGTATGATTTGCTTATGTGAATAATATTTTCGCAGTTCAACACAAAAAATGCAAAATAGACGATTTTATTACGAAACTGAACTGTAAATTTAACGCTATAAAATTTATTCACGCATTTACAACTAGAAATTAAGAATAAATTACTTTTTTGATATATTAATTACAAATTTCATTAAAGTTACAAAAGTTTTCAGAAGGAAACTTAGAAAAGTAAAGTATCTGCCAAATTATAAGCGTAGCAGTCTTAAAAATAAAGACACTTTAGAATTCGATGTCCCTAGGAAGGAAACTAAGTTACACTCCGAATGACATACAACACAGGTAGGCAAAAAAATGGCAAGTTTGAATTTTTTTGTAAATTAATTAAAACATTTTTCTTTGAGAGAAAATATATATAGCAACAAATACGAATACATTAAAAACGTGGATGGATATTATGGATACACTGCTTGCCTAGTGAAGAAGATAATTAACAACCAGAAAACAAAGAAAATGTTGGCAGAGTCAACGAGTTCTAGAAAAGAGAAAGCGGAATAACTTTGTTTGCCCACCATTTGAATTGCTAATCACGAGAGGTCTAAATAGCGTCCGAAAGCCAATTTGAAACTAACATTTTTACAAAAAAAAATACTTTAAAAAATAGCTAGATAACTCAAAAGACAAGGATAGTAGCAATAAAATGTCCGGGATCTATGAAAAAGTTATGCAAAGGTTATGAACTTAAATACTTCGAGCAAACTAAAAGATGTATTGAAATTATATTTGAAGAATATTTAGCACAACTAAGATACCATGCTATAGATAGTGCATGCGTAACCCGACATATTTGTGATAATAATCACCACGTAGATAAAGAAAATAAAAGAAATATAAAACTAATCAAAAAGTCAGACAACCAGAGCAGCTAAACGCTTTTGAAAGTATATATATATATATATATATATATATATATATATATATATATATATATATATATATATATATATATATATATCACTAAATATAGTAATAATAAAAATTATCTTAATTCAGCACCTCCACTATTATATAGTTTATTGGTCGACTACTTCACAAAAAACGCGGCAACAAAGATAATGGAATTGATATAAAGGCACTTTTCGATGAACAGGCAGTGGAAGTTTATTTGTTTGAACCACCTCAAGCGTCTAAGGTCCAGTTCCTGCACAGAATATCAACACAGTGGTAGTCTTCAAACGTTTAGAACTTTTCATCCTATGATACATCAACTTCGTTAGTGAAACGATCGTCAGATCTTCTAAATGTTTTGTGGTTATTTGGGTTCTTCAAGTGTATTCATCAGTGCTCGTCACAGATTCCAATCTTCGCTTCGTAGAGAAAGTTATTATTACTATTAATTATATTATTATTACGAACTTAGCCCGCCACTGACGTCGATGTACGAAATGACAATTAGATACGAAGAAAATATCATCCTATCCTTGACCCCAAATCAATTCCACTATAGTTATCAAGCTCTTATACAAAAATCTAGAGTAATAACACCAGCCTATTCAGATCATATAGGAATGATTCAGAACACTTTTTACGATATTATAAATAAATACTCATGCTCAGTACAAATTTATACTGATGGCTCAAAATACAATACGAATGTGGGAGCTGCTTTTTATATTCCAGAGCTAGAATTGAAAATACAAATTAGAATGTCCAAGTATGCCTCAATTTATACAGCTGAGCTAACAGCAATAGAACAGGCATTAGAATGGATCACTAAGAACAATATAACAAAATGTATAATAATAAGTGATTCAAAGTCAGCACTTATGGCAATTAAGGACCAGAAACAAGATAACTTTAAAAATGCTATTCTATCTCGCATAAAGGAATACGAGTATCAGTTAAAAGCAATCACTAAAATAGTATACCTGTGGGTCAAGGGGCACGCCGGAATATCAGGAAATGAAATAGTAGACGATCTAGCCAAGCAAGCAGCATTTTTGGAAAACGATCAACAAAACCAAAAAATCCCATATACATACTTTCGACCGGAAATTAAACAGCAATTAATTAAATACTGGGATATAGAATGGCACCGTTATGTCACCTCAAGTTCAAACCACTATGCTCTTATACACGAACAACTTCCATTACATCTGGTCAAAGAAATTTCCAGAAACCGCGCATTCACTACAATATTAACAAGACTAAAGTCTAATCATGGAAGATTTCCAGCGCATCTGCATAAGATAGGTGTGACCGAAAGTCCTAATTGTGACTGCAACGAAAACAATATTGCTGACTTAAATCATGTTATAGTTTCATGCTCTAAGTATTCTGCACAGCGAACCAACCTCATGCTAACGTTGGAAAAATGCACAAAACACCCTATGAATTTAACACACCTTCTAAGTAGTCATAAAATTGAAGTCAAGATATCATTGTACAAATTTTTTAGAAATATAAACTTAGATTTATGAAATCAAACCCTGTAAATAATACTTATAAATAGTAAATTTCTACCACGCAAAGTGTTACATTAGTTATAATTATATATTAATGTATGTATGTGAATATTGCCTATAGAGAATTATGTAAATTAATTTTAAGTATCCTAATGTCTGTCCTATTGTTTTCCCCACCTGTCCGTGGCTTAGTATTGTTTGTCTGTTAGCTTTGACGAGCCCCTAGGGGACAGTGTCCTCGTTTTGATTCCTAACCAACAAAAAAGGAAAAAGAAAGAAAGAAAAAATATAAATACAAAAAAAAATACAAAAAAAAATACAAAAAAAAACAACAAAAAATGCAAACAAACCAAAAAAATAAAAAAAAACAAAAAAACACTTCCCGTTATTTTAATTTAAATTATATTTAAGTACTATCAATTTGTAAAGCTATGATCAAGTAGGAGGCTCACTGAAAGACATTAAAAGCCACAAAAATAAATCCATATGATTGTATCCCCGAAAACAAACAAACAACAATCTTCAAAAGTCTGTGGCCAATGGACTTAAGCTTCCGAGGTCATCCCAAATACGCACACACACACACACGAACTTATCCAAGCCACTTGCAAAAGGAAGGTACTCACCAAATTTACAAAATCGGCCCATTATTTTTTGAGCTATCGGTGTGATATATATATATATATGTATATATATACATATATATATATATATATATATATATATATATATATATATATATATATATATATATATATATAAACATATGAAAATTGAAACTGACCACGGATATGTGTTCTAGGGCGCCTAATTAGCGCTTATTTGAAAAAATTAATTCAAAACTCGGGATCTCCTCATTAGTAAATTTTTTTTAAGAAAATTCGCTAAAACATTAACCAAAATCTGGATCTCTACGTTTAAAGAAAAAAAGTTATAAGCTTTTAAGAAAATATAGTTTTTCTTCTTAAAACGTCAAACTCGTCGTGATTCAAAACGTAAAATTTGACATGTTGTAGATCAAGAACATATGACCCATGCTTAACACATTTTTATTCTTTTAAAGTGTTTATAAAACATCAAAGTCGAAGAACTTTCTGGTGAGCGGCTGGTTTTGTGTGAAATTAGAGTACCTTGAACAAATCAGGTTAGTGGAATTTTTGACAGAGATGGTTTAAAAATTATTTGCTCAAACGTCAAAATTTGCCACACTTTTCACGCTAATCACGATGTGTACGTTACGCCTGGAATTATTAGTATAGTGCTCGATTAACCTTGATTGACTATTAAATATTACGTTTTTATCCACAGATTGGGTCAATTGATTTTAATGAGATCTGTGTATAATATAATGTGGGTTAAGGAGTTGCTTGATTTTTTGAACACGTTTATCTCAAATGTTTACAAGTTTGCGATATATTATTTAATTATAAATGGTTCTTAAACGTTCATATTGTCTATTTATACCATTACATTGAGTTTTTGATGTTAGTTTCAATAAGAAAATTAATTTAAAAATATACTTGTTAAATGACTTGTCACATTTTTAGTGGTAGACCTTCTAATGAATGCAGCTTTCGTGATACTTATGTAATTGTGTAACCGCGGATATGGCTATTAATCTAATCTTTATTTAACACTATATACGCCGCGGGCACTACTGTCCATTATCAATTTTTTAAGTCAGTTCCAAATTGGAAGGCCTATTCCGAAATTCTGCTGGTTTCCTTATTCTTCTTCCAAAGATAATTCGGTTAAGTTGAGCAAACGGGCTATCCGGTAGGAACAGTTTGTCAACAAAATGTTAAATAATATTTCATACGATATATATATATATATATATATATATATATATATATATATATATATATATATATATATATATATATATATATATATATATATAATTATTATTATTATGTTTATTCAATTAAATTATACAATATGCAATACACAACAAGTCTATGAATTGTGCTGTGTTTTTACAAAATTTAACGGGTTCATCCAAAAAATCATTGGCAGTTGTGGACCAAGTTCACTATACTTCAAATTTTGACATTATGAATGAAAAATATTTCTTACTTTAACTTCCTCCTCTCAATATATATATATATATATATATATATATATATATATATATATATATATATATATATATATATATATATATATATTAATGCAGCAGGTGAGGCAATGAACAATATTATAATAGTGAACACATATTATGGAAGAAATACTGACGCAGCAAGTGCGTTAAGGTAATAAACAATACAGTCATTAGTCGATTTTCTTAAAAAAATCACGAATGGGGAGATCTCGACTTTTGAATTTTGAAAAGATTTCTTCACATGAGTGCAAATTAGGCCCCATAGAACCCATCTCCCGGTTTATTTTCAGTTTTTATCTGTTAAGTATATACAGGTAATGCATCTCTACGGTAAAGCTCAATATAATTGTTATTATAGAAGATACAAGAAAAAATTGTATACGTTAATTATACGTTGTAGTGCACTGCATCTTATATATTATTTCTACAGTCACATGGTGGCCCAAAAGTCGTTGGTGACACCAAATTTTTTTTTTCGAACACCTTTGTATTACTGCGTTTTTGCATTTTTTATCGAAATATCATGCATGTTTGTAAGAAATAAAATCAAGACGCAGTAAGTGCGTTTTTGTGGCGAATTTCCATTGAATTCTTTAAATTTCAATAACCAAATTTGCTATTAGCCTAAGGTTTGTTGCCAAGGAAATCAGTTTTCTCGGAAATATTTTAAGTTTATTTTTGGAAAATGTTCGTATATTTTCGAGCAATAAGTTATTTTGATAAAATATGCCACATTGTTTCTACTATATAGGTTATATCGGTAACCAGATTGATGCCTGCTTACATTAAATAGACGTATTTGCTATGAAAAATAAAAATATTTTTATAAAAAATCACTTCCATAACGCACTTGCTACGTCCAGACTTTTGTATATCTATGTTTATTTTTTTGTATGCAAATAAATAAATGGCAGCAGCTACGCTTGCTCAAATACATCATTGTAAAAAATCTTCTTCGCTACTACTACTAAGTTGATTTTTTTTAAATCACAGCTCCATTAGACATGCTTCAATACCAATATTATTGTGACATGTTTTTTTCGGCAAGAAATATACGTCTGCCTGTTACCTAAAGTTGTTGCTTACGCAGTGATTTTCCCCTGGGGAAAATGTAAGGCATAACAAAAAATTTAAGCTGAAATGTGAATAAGACGTTGAGAGATACTTATAAGATTTCGTTATATTTTCGAATACAATCGTATTTTGATATTGTTTGATCTAGGACTTCTTCTGCTATATTATTTCTCCTTATTTGCTACAACAAATAACTTATTTTCTCTAAAAACATTTTCTTCTGGCATATAGAAGTTACAGTTACTTGAAATTCAATATACAAGTGTTCGCTTTTGCATTATATATATATATATATATATATATATATATATATATATATATATATATATATATATATATATATATATATAAACACAGTGCTTTCATTGAAAATCTAGTCACCCTTAATAATTTCCTTATCAAGGAAATCTGGTTCAAAAAAAAAACCAGGTCGATTGGGATTTCGAGGGGCACGTTCAAAAACAGTATTTTCGGAATTTTACTTTTCACCCCCTAAGGCCCAGTCATCTCAATTTTATAATTTTAAATTACACCCCCTAGCTTGAGATACATCATTTTAAAGGTATTTAAAATCCTAATCCAACGGCATTCGCGAAATTTAAATCCACCGCCAACTTTTGAATTTAGAAGGAAAAAACGTCATCAAATTCGGAATATTAAATATATATATATATATATATATATATATATATATATATATATATATATATATATATATATATATATATATATATATATATATATATATATATATTTAACAGTTTAAGACAAAAACCTACTTTATTAAGTGATCAATGTGCCCCCCGTTGTTAGCTAAACAATGAAATCGTCGACTGTCGACTTTTTTTCTAACATTTGAATTGTTTTTATCAGTAATTTTTCGGAGCGTAATGCTGTTGCAAATTTAGCTCCCCGGTGCCATTTGCGGCTATCACTTTTCCTAGTACGAGGTGATATGGGAATGATAACGCCCAGGTCTAATTTATCGATACATTTCAGAGACAATGAGCCAGTTTTACTTTCTGGATAACTTTGTTACTTATTCGTATTTAGTATTCGATTTCTTGACGACTGCAACGAGATAAAACCGAGTCTGTTGTGATTAAATTTTCAAATTTTGAAAACTTCAAACTCATTTAAATCACTTCAATTTAAAATATTAAATTTAAATAAAACTAACAATCATGGTTTACACTACACGAGAAAGAGTTGAAATAATTTAATTGTATGGTGCTCACAATAGGTGTGCTCGTAATACCGCCCGAGTTTTCAACGAAAGGCACCGTAAAAAAAAGTGGGACACCAACATGTGCTAAGTTTTGCACAAAAATTTGAAAAAACTAGCTCAGTATGTAACAAAGCAAATAAGCAAACACGAGTTCTTAACTAAGCTGCTCAAATAGAGGTTTTAGGATGTTTTGCTGCTGAACCTACGACTTCAATTCCAAAAGTCGCTGCATTAACGAATATTTCCGTCGGTTCTATACATACAGTTTTAAAACTTTACAAGTTTTTTCCTTATAAATTTACCATTCTTCATGAACTCGGCGAGGATGATTAAGATAGAACGATTAAATTCTGTGAATTAATGACTGCCAGAATTCAAGACGATAGGAGTTTGGTAAAGAATATTTGCTTTTGTGATGGATCAGCGTTCTTTCTGAATGGTTCTGTTAATAAACACAACTGTAGATATTGGGATAATCAAAATGCACGTGAGCTCATAGAGGGTCATACACAGTTTCCACAAAAAATTAACGTCTGGGCGGGAATTCTTGGAAATGAAATAATAGGCCCTTTGTTTATTGAAGAAAATTTAACTGGTGATTTGTATTTAAATTTTTTGGAAAATTATATTGAGCCACTCATAACAGAGTCCTTAGAAAACCAACTTAATGAAGAAGAAAACCCACTGATGGATGAACAAAATTTGCACTATCAACAGGACGGTGCACCACCACGCTATGCCTTACGTGTTCGCGAGTGGCTTAATCAAAGATTTCCCGACAAAGGGATTGGCAGACGAGGCGCCCTGGAATGGCCCGCCAGATCTCCAGACTTAACACCACTGGACTTCTTCCTTTAGGGTTATTTGTAATCAGTTGTGTACCATAATCCTCCACCAGAGAGTATTCAGGTTCTAAAAAATAGGATCACCCAAGCTTGCCGACAAATTACTACAGAAACATTTCAAAACGTTAGACGAGAATTCGTCGATCGAATATTTTATTGTTTAGCTAACAACAGAGGGCACTTTGAGCACTTAATAAATTAGGTTTTTTGTCTTAAACTATTAATTTTTTATTTTAAATATTCCGAATTTGATCACGTTTTCTTCTTCTAAATTTAAAAGTTGGCGGTGGATATAAATTTTGTAAATGCCGTTGGATTAGGATTTTAAATACCTTTAAAATTGTGTATTTTAAGCTCGGGGGCCTCGGTCAGATTTGGGAGGGGGCGGAGTTGACAGCCGTCGAGCCCAAAGAACTCCCAAAGAGACACAAGGTCCTCGTACGGATCCCTGACACCGTCCCGCAGGAGACGGTGATCAGTAGGCTAAATATCCAAAACGCTGAACCGGATACAAAACACTGGTCGGTTCTAAGCAGGAATGCAGAGGAGAAAGGACAGACTCTCGCCTTCTCGATCGACCAGGCGTCTTACAGAGCCCTTGAAGGAACCTCCTTCAAGGCCTGGGAAGGCTTAGCTTCCGCCCAATGGAGAAGCAGCTAGGGGTTAATAAGACTTAGGTTCCTTCAGGTCAACCTCCAAGACTCTACTCTTCTTAAATGCCTTAAGTGCTCTATCCAATAATCTCTCCAAAAGTTTGACGTTTTCAGTAATCCACGGACAATACGAGCGTTTACCAGTGGCTTGGCCCTTTTTAACTGGTGCATGAACGTTAAATAATTGTTTCACGTGATCCACAAAAATTCTACCTTTTCGTCGATATTATCCATAAAAAATATTAAATTAAATGGCACTTTCACTAAATCTAATTCAAAATCTTCCAACACAAAATATCTAAAATCTCTATAGTAAAACTTTTTAACTGTACCAGTGTCGGAGGCTCCCCATGCGCTGCAAGACACAAGACAATGATCCGCTATATTGGCGTAAACCACCCTAACATCACACACCTGAAAATTACAAAAAATCAAACCGATCAGGGACACTGACAACCGCGATATCCTAGTAGGCTCCTGAACAACCTGTTTTCAATTATATGTATCAGCAACAGACTCCAATAGCTCAGAAAAACTGCTATTATTAATCATGTTTATATTAAAATCCCCGAAACACATTATATTATCGTAGTTATTGAAAATATCAATAAGTTTATTTTGAAATATATTCAAAAAGGGATTTGCATTAGGCAACGGAGGTCTATATAGAATGCCAACAGCATACACACTCCCTGCCACCCTTACTTTCAACCAAAGATACTCTATACAATCAGACAGCAACTCGCTATAACATTTTTTGAAATATAACATCCCACTCCCCCACCTCTCCTATTAGGTCTATGCTTTCTTACAAGAGTGTATCCATCAATATTTACCACTCTCTACCCCCTTATGCAGCCAGCTCTTTGTAATCCCAACTTTATCATATTGATCCTGTAAAACGTGATCCTTAAAGCTTGCAAAATTTGCAATTAACGATCTAATATTAACTTGTGCAAATCGTACCATTACGTAACCTCAGCTACTACACTATAATAAATATAACAAAAACTCACTTGGTTTGTATGCACAAAAATACCAATTTAAATAACTGTACATAAAGTGCGCCACACTTATTCGGGACACAAAACAAACAATGCAAAAATCAAATGAACGTTTAAAGAGAAATGCTCTTAAAATTCGGAATAATAAATAAACACACCAAACGTTAATCAGGCGTCACAATTAAAAAGTCTCCGACAAATATAATTATATCTATACACATACAAAACAAAAAATTATTTGAAATTAGAAATTTCAACAAACACGACAAACAAAAAGACAGTTTCGCTAAAATAACATGAACCTAAAAGAAGCAGTGTATAAATAACGCGACAAAACACTATCTATTTGTGATAACAAGAGAACAAAAATACTAATTATATTTACCCACACTTTTCACCAAATTAGGCTTCTTTGCATAACTAGTTTGTTTTACAGCCACCGTTTTGCTGGTAACACTGTTGCTTCTCAAGACCTTTTTTTTGGGTTTGGACAATAACTTCTGGTGTTTGTGAAGTCTCCAGTGTATCAGGCTGTTCAATATCTGAGAAAACTTCACTGATGTCCGTTGCTTCTGGTGCCTGTGGAGCACTGCTGGCTCTTCCCTTTTCTTCAGCTTTCTCTTTGCCCCCTTGGTCGTCGATGGCAGTTAAATTCTTCGCACTACGATTTGTTGCCGACAAAAAGCTTTCCTCCCTTAATAAAAGCTTCGCGGTTGTCGGCTTTGGCCAACTGCAGATGTTTCTGTGTAATACTTTTTCAGATCTTTCCTGCTTCGACAGATCATTGGTCACAAACATGCCCATTCCCTCCAATAGTCCAACTTTTTCCAATACTTTTTGCTTCTGAAGATATGTTACAAATTCTATCACAATTGGTCTCTTCGCTAAAATATTCCTTCCGACTGGGTAAATATTATTCACTAAACTCTCACTTATATCAAGTTCAATTGAGGTGCCAGGTTTATGAGAAATGTATTCAAATAGGTCTTTGCCCCTATATTCCTCCGTTGACATACCGAAAATAATAACATTATTTGCTCTAGTCTTCCTTTGCAGTTGTTGGACCTCCTTTTTCAGGTTTTCATTTTCAATCTCGAGTTGTAAGACACGTAAACTTGGCTCCCCAATTTTTTTCCTGAGATCCTCTCTGAGACTGTCTATTGAATCTTTTAATTCGTTTTTAATTTGCATGAGTGTCGCAAAAATTTCACTAGTTGATATATTTACCTCATGACTTTGTAACATACCCGTGTATATTGAAATTCAAAATCGGAAAATAAATGAATCCACTCGAATTCATTTTGATAAAGTCAAAGGTGATAACGGCGCCTTATCTGCGGGCCTTTAATTTACAACTTTATGACGTTTACGTTTCACTTTAGAACTATTTTCTATTTATTGGGGCTTCTTAAGAAGGCAGCCAATTGTAATTAACTTTACTTATAATTTTCTTTAGCTATAACCCCATGCAAACTGATACCAATTCTGCACCGAGTTAAAACGTGTAACACATGAATCGCTCACACTGATTTTATATATATATATATATATATATATATATATATATATATATATATATATATATATATATATATATATATATATATATATATATATATATATATATATATATATATATATATATATATATATATGTGTTGGCGCGAGTAGACGTGTAGGGTTGAGCTCCCACGTTTTTAGGTTGAAAACAAGTTATTCGTACGGTTTAATTGCTGTTTTTTGTGAACATGGGTGGTAATAAGTATACCCGTAGTAATAAACCTACCCCTGAAGAGGAAAATATGATTCAGAGGGTGGTGGAACGCATTTTGTCGTCACATGACTTAATGAACGAATTAGTGGACAAGTTAACGACAGTGATTAGTGAGAAGGTGGGCCCACTCCTTGAGCAAAAATTTAAAGCGTATGATGAACGACTTACGCGCCTGGAGAAGAAGCTGGAGAGTGCCCATTATCAGCTGGACAGAGTGGAGCAGCAGTTACGGGCCAACAATGTGAGAATATATGGAGTTCCAGAGGTTGAGGGCGAAGAGCTGCCTGATTCTGTTGTTGGACTGTGCCATCAAAGGCTGGGGATGGCTGGGTTCAACAGGGGCGACATTGAGGCGTGTTACCGTCTACCAGTGGGAAGAGATGGGAGTGGACCTATCCTGGTCAAATTTTGCGGAAGGCGTGTCAAGGAGGATGTTTTCAGAAATAAGAGCAAGTTGAAGGGCACTAGTATTGTGATTAAGGAAGATTTAACATCGCACAGATTTTCTGCATGTAGAGAAGTCATGGTGAAGTATGGCGCCAGGAATGTGTGGACTAATGGTGGTACCATTTTTTATAGAGAAAATGATGTGGTAGGAAAATGGAAGTTTGATAATATGTATTAACTTGTAATGTGTGCGTTGTGTTGGTGACTGGTCCGTGGGCTCACCTTAACATGTGAATACATTGACCTGAACTGAAACAGAAGTAATCTGTAGACGCACGGCTGTTATCTTGAATTTATTTAGGTGTGTTTTTGCATAGGCATTGTTTTATATTATCTTGATAACTTTTGTGGAATTTACAGTTTTTGTTTGTATAATATTTTTGTTTACTTTTGCTTTTGTTTATTTACTTTAGGTTTTTTGGATGCTGGCATAGCGTGGGGTGATATCGGTTGTAGACTAATATTGATTTGTACGTTCTTAAATACTTTATTTTTTTGAGTGGCGTACTTGTAGACATTAAACTCGAAATTTTATATTGTTTAACGGTTACCTTGGATATTATATTACTTTATCGGCATCTTTTAAATTGTTAAATTTTGGTGTTAATATTTGTGTATAATAAGGCACTTTTAATCATATACATTCTTATCTTTTCTTCTCACATTTTCTTTTTGTTTGCTATACAGGGCCTGTATGATTATCACTTTGAGAACTATAGTACGTGTATTTTGACTGATGTGATCTGACTGGTCAATAATAAATTGTTTTCTTTTTGGGGATACAGCTTGCGATGAATCTTAAAAAATTAAAAATTGCAGAGTTGAATGTGCGATCATTGCGGCCGCATTTGGAAGAGGTGGAGCGACTTATAGGGGATGAGGATATTGATATATTGTGTGTCACCGAAACGTGGTTGTACTCTGAGACACCGACCGCTGTGCTGAATGTGCATGGATTTCGTTTGGTGAGGGGGGATTACGATAGGAGAGGCTCCGGTGTTGCTATTTATGTAAGGGATCACATAAAGTACAATTTGATCTCTACAACGAGCAGTATAGAGCAGGTATGTGTATGCCTGAATATAAACGATAAAAGAATTTTTCTTGCGGCCTTGTATCGTAAACATCAATTGAATTACAAAATCTTCATTGATGAACTTGAAAATTTAATTGGAAATGCGCTGCTGCTTACTGATGACATCATCATTTGCGGCGATACGAACATTGATTTACTAAAAGATGATTCCATGAGTCGGGCGTATAATGTGTCGCTGAAGGAAATTGGTTTCAGACAAATGATAGAGGATCCAACGCGAAAGGGGGCATTACTGGATCACATTTTGGTATCAGACAGTGGTATTGTAGTGGCATCAGGTGTTGCGCTGACTGAGATATCGGATCATGATATGGTATATTGTATATTAGACGTGAGAAAGGCTGCTAGGAAGCCAGTTATCGTGACAAGCCGTGATTACAGGCACTTTAATAATGACTTATTTATGATGGATCCAATTTTCACTGATCTTGATGGCATTTACCACACGAGTGATATTGATCAAAAAATTGCAATATTTACCAGCACTATTACTGGACTATTTGACAAGCATGCCCCTTATAAAGTTAAGAAAATCACGAGGACACCGCAGCCTTGGATAACGGATAATGTAAAAATGCTTATGTCGCTGAGGGATAATGCTAAAGTAAAATATCGTGGGTCCCTGGCTGTGGGGGACTGGAATTACTACAAGGCTCTGAGAAATTTTACCAGCGCTACTATACTTAGAGAAAAAAAGGCATACTTTGAATATTCACTGAAAGGTAAAAATGCGCGTGATTTATATAGGGAATTAAATAGACTGAATATTAAAGGTACAGGGACTAGGGTGGGCATTCCTGATAGCTTGAGTGACGTAGATAAGTTAAATGATTATTTTGTGAATAGTGTTCCTGTGGGTTCTATAAATGATAATTATAAGAGATATTATGCACATATGAAAAGTCCAGCTGATTTTCAATTTGTTCTGGCAGACACAGAAACCATATCTAAATGTTTAGATAAAATCAAAAGTAATGCAAGTGGTATTGATAATATAAGTCTTCAAATGTTAAAAACATGTGCACCACGTATTACTCTATACATAACTAATATAATTAATTCCTGTATTTTAGCTGGGTATTTTCCAGACATGTGGAAGTGTGCTAGAGTGACGCCTCTGTCGAAGGTTAATGAGCCCACAGAGTTCAAGGATTTGAGGTCAATTAGTCTGCTGCCAATATTATCAAAGATTTTTGAAAAGGTCCTTTGCCTGCAGCTGAGACAATACCTTGATGAAAATAAGATTTTGCCGGATGTGCAGTCTGGTTTCAGGCCAAATTTTAGCTGTACAACAGCCCTCTGCAAGGTCAATGATGACATTCTTCAAGCCTGCAATGATGGCAAGTTTACTGTATTGATTCTTTTGGATTATACAAGGGCATTTGACACCATAAGGCACGATGTTCTGGTAGACATATTGCGTTATATTGGTATTGGCAGCGAATCCGTTGGGCTTCTGTCTAGTTACCTCACTGGTAGGTCACAGCATGTAGAGTTGCGTGGCAATGTTTCCGCTGCAATTGGGGTGAGTAGAGGTGTACCCCAGGGTTCAATCCTTGGCCCGCTTTTGTTTACCCTTTATACGCATATTTTTCCAACATTTATAAAAAGCTGTACAATACATATGTATGCGGACGACACGCAGCTCTATTATTCATTTCCAAGGTCACGACTCGGTGAGGCACTCAGCAAGATAAATGATGATTTGAGGATTGTGAGTGAACTATCGTTGGATCACTCACTGCATTTGAATGCAAAAAAGTCTGCAGCAATTGTTTTTGGTCATAAATCAGGTATTGATATTATAAAGCCGCATATAATGCTGAGTGTCAATGGGGAGCCGATACCTCTGCTTGAAGAAGTTACGAATCTTGGCCTTACCATGGACGCTACTTTCAGATATCGGAGACACGTTTCCAAATGTTTACAGCGAGGATATGGTGGTTTAAAGCTACTGTACCCACATAGATCGTATCTTTCGCGTGGACTGAAAACTGTGCTATGTGATTCACTGGTCCTATCGCAGCTGGAGTACTGCTCGCAGGTGTACTATCCGTGTCTTGATGCCGAGTATATGAGTAGAATACAAAAGTTGCAAAACTCGTGCTTGCGGTTCATTTATGGGGTGCGTAAGTATGATCACATATCGCGTGAGCTTAGGGACAGTGGCTGGTTGAACATGAATAACAGAATGACACTACGTAGAGCCTGCTTTTACCATTCTATAATTCAGTCAGGGTTGCCTCGGTACTTGTGCAGAAGAATAAGATACCGCACGGATGTGCATAATGTGAACATACGAAAGAAGGATTTATTGTCCGTGCCTAAGCATAAATTGAATATTTACAGGCGATCCTTTTCATACGATGTTTGTAGCGTGTACAATAATATACCAGAAGACATGAAAAAGTTATCGGTGCGATCCTTCAGGAAGGCAATGACTGGTTATTTGCATGGTAGGCAGTGATGAATGAGCGTGTATGTTTTTTTTGTGTGTGTAAAACGTAAAACAGGTGCCCTGCCTTTTTCTCCTACTTTTTCTCTTTCTTTTTCTTTTTGCTATCATTCTCATGTTCTTTCCCTTTTCCAGGATACTTTTCCGTCCCACAGCCGTGTTTATTATTTGCTCACTAGATGAGGTGCTGATGAGTGTTCATTGTTTTTGGCCTTGACTGATGTCTCCCGTTGCGGTGTGCCAGTATATGTATATAGTATATAGTGGATAGTGTGTATGCTGGGGTTAAGTGGTAGAGCAGAGCACACGCTTATGTGTTGCACTGAACTTCGCCCCTGTACTACATTGGAGGTTATATTCTTGTTGTGAATTTTGTATAGTTTAGTTTGGTTGTAGTACAAATAAAGACATTATTATTATTATTATTATTATTATATATATATATATATATAGTAATGAAGAAGACATTTTTAATTGATTTTTTTTTTCTGTCATGCTAAAGAAAATGGCATCAACAGGCTATTTAATAGTAAACAGGCACTTCTAATATGTTTGTCTACGTTTATTCATTTTGCATTAAAGGAAACCGCGTTAAAATATTTTTGATATGAAAGTTCATGGCCAGCGAGCATCGAGACACGAGTGAGTTGTTTGTCGGCGCATCGTGTGTTGAATCGCGACGGCACCAGGCGAGGGTCATTACCCGGTCTATAAATAGAGCGGACACAGGCAGAGCCGGCAGAGAAAATCTGTGTTTTCTCTCGCAAGCCAGTCCAGAAATCTCAGCGAGGTTGTTTGACTGACGACGGGAAGGGGGGCGTGTGACGCTGCGGGCTGGCTGAGTGCGGTTGTGGAGTGGTCGCATCCTAGGCCGAAACCTTCCAGTCTTGCACTGGAGCTAGTAGCAGTATGTCACGGCTTCTGTAAACGATTGTTTCGCGTATTTTATTAGCTACCGACGTATGTTGTGTGTATTGTTTAGGAGATTTGCTGTTGCATTTATTAGGTAGGCCTCTCCTGCGACAGTAGGGTGCAGCTGGGTGCATCCTGGTTTTAGTTTCGCGGTGTCGAATTATATTGTCGCGTGTATATACAGGGTGGTTGCTGCAATGCGACTGTAGAACGGTGCGAAGCATTGTCAATTAAACATTTTGGGCGTTCGGGGCGAGTTAGGAATTAGGGAATAGTAATTCCTGTCGCGTGCGTTATTTTTATTTATATACAGGGTGGTTGCTACGATGCGACTGTAGAATGGTGCGAAGTATCGTTAGTTAAACACTCTGGTGGGTCGCAAATTAACTATAGTATAGAATAGGTCATTTCGCGTGCATCATTATCGGGAAGAAGTATATACAGGGTGGTTGCTGCAATGCGACTGTATAATGGTGTGAAGCATTGTCAGTTAAACACTCTGGACGTCGGCTAAGGGAACAGGGGTTTTAGTGAACTGCATTAGGCTATGGTGTGCCTGGCTGCCTCTTTATGTAATCGCATTGCTTGTGCTTTTGATTGTATGTGCTTGTTTAACCCGTAACCTGGATAGGTCGCTCGCTTGCCTCTGCATTACCTTTAACATGCTAATATTGATGAGTTCTTATAATGCACCGCCTGCTTCATTAATTTTACCCATTTAATAACATAGTATACCTGTTTATGTGTTTCGCTAATTTTACTGCTTTATTTTATTCGGCTGTATACAAATTGTTTGCGCTTGGTATAAATGATATTTTTTTAATATTTTATTCGCATATATTGTATATATTTGTAAATAGGTTGTTTATTACGCTATTTTTAAGTAATCTTGGCCTTATGGACTGCACCTTAGTAGCGGCTATGCATTTTACATGTTTGTAGCGCATTTAAGTAGCTATAAGAGTACTTGATTAATATAGCACTTTTCTATTTATCTGCTCACATCTTATTAGCTAGGAAAATAACCCAAGGTAATTGAAAGTAAGTAATTAAAACCTACTCAGCCTTCTCACATATACTGGAGTCACCAAAAACTGAACTCCTGGTGTTTATTTTCTCCACTTAAGCTACCACGGACAAGGCTGTTATTTAACAGTAATCTGTAGCGTGTTACGAAGGCTCTAGCGGATGTCTTCACGGGGATCGTACCCCGTCCTAAATATAGGGAACAAAGATGGCGCTCGAGGAATGTAAGTCAACGGAATATTAAGGGCGAAGGTAAAAGGTAACCGCAAATGGTAAAGAGTAAACTGTAACTGTTACAATATATATATATATATATATATATATATATATATATATATATATATATATATATATATATATATATATATATATATATATATATATATATATATATTCCCCATTAGTGAATTTTTAGTTGCACGAAAAAAAGGATTAATGTTTCCGGAGCTGCAAATTTGTTTTTTAGAAAACCTTTTTTCTAAACCGATTCGATTGGGTTGGCTAAAGTGAAATCATCCAAACCATTAACGAGGAAATCTACATGGTATGTTATTAATTTGGTAACCACCTACAGTCCTTGCAAAGTGAAGGGAATGTGTGTGTTCGTGTGTGCGATGATTACTGTATGGCCTCGGAAGCCAGGTCCATTAGCCACAACCTGTTGCATCAGACAGACAAGATGTGAGCAGGGTGCTAATTTGGCGAATAAGCAGCAAGAAGCCCGTAGTTGATGCATTACAAAGTTAATCCTAACTAAATTAAATTATATCTTTATTATATTATATATTTTTTTATTTCTATGTTATATTATTTTTTTTCTCTCCATTTTTCTTCTTTCTTTTTCTCTTTTCTCGTTTTTTTTTCTAAACATATTTAGGATGAGGATGCAAGAGTGCAGTTCAGGGAACCGCCAGAACCTTATCAGTGTGCCATACATAATACATGATCACCAGAATGCATCTAAAACAAATTGACAAAATATGACCAGGTTTCAGGATGCACCTAACAACTATTTATAAGAAATTATGGGTTGCTTGCAATTATAAAGTAAAAAAGAAAAACGGCCTGACTAAACAAATACCTATTTCTTTTTAGTAATCTGAATAAAATAATCTTCACATCTGTATGAATGTGGTAGGCGAAATGACGTCGACAAATGAAGTCTCCGAACAAATTAAAATAACACTGGGAACTTAAGTGCTCCAGTCAAAGCAAATTTGTCCAGGAATAAATCTAAAAAATATTATTCAGATGGTTTCTCCTCCTAATGAAATTATATTCTCACATTAGCTTTATGAATGGCCTGGCTGGCTACAGTAACTCTGCAAAACAACCTAATACTCTCCAAATGTTTACTAGGGCCCATTATTCGTCTTTCTTACCCTTCGTTTGATGAATTGTAGAATTCAGTAGTCATAATTATGCAACTGGAATAGCTATCAATTTTACACCAGTTCGCTTGCCGTTTTCATTGCAAGAGTTAATTGCTGAAAGAAATCGCTTTGTATACTGACACTGTATTGCGCTTGTTAATTTGGTTCTATATTATGAGTGCTTTATAAATTGTCCATTTAGTATCCACTTAAAGCGATCAATGCAATGTAGTAATTAATTAAATTGAGGAAAGGAAATAACAAGGCAACAAAACTTAAAAGAAAAATCATATTCTAAGCTACGTAAGCCAGTGCTGCTATGACTTTAGGAATGTCCGTATTTCTGGTTTTAAAGAAAATCTTGGCGACGCTGAGTTCAGTTTTTCAATAATTTGTTTACAAATAAAACATCCAGAGATTCATACCACAAAAAATAATGCTGCACTCTAAAAATAAAAATTAAGTATCAATTAGTATGCATGATAATGGATATAAACTAACTGAATGTCAAAGTTGAAAATACTTGGTCTGTTGGTAGACAATAATTTAAAAAGTTCGGGACGTAGTAAGTGCATTATAATAGTGGATTTTCATAAGACTTTTACACCATTAGTAAGATATATTATTAAAACTAATCCTTTAAATTCGATCCACCACAAAATATCAATGAATCACGAAACAGAATCACGGAAGCTATAGATAATAGTAACGAAAACACCCTCACCAGAGTTTGTGGGCATGATTGAAAAAGGTGTATAAGGTGGACAAAACGGTGGCCATATTGAACAATTTTCTATTTAGTGTATTTTTAAGTTCCTATTTTATTATTTGTTGAGTTTCGTTTCTAATTGTGTTGTTTTGTGGAGTTTAAGTTTCTATTTGTTATCGCCAGGTTTCGTTATTAAACTTTTTCACATAATATTACCTAATTAAGTATTGTAAATGAAATCACAATTTTTTTTTTCGTGAATCATTACGGAAAATTATATTACAAGTAGAAGTTTATTGTTAGACTCCATGGCCTACTGATTTTTGAACACTTTTTTGTCATTTGTTTTCTGGTATTGGATTTCATAGCCTACTATCCTCAAAACAGTTTTTCTTAAAATTGTCAATGCAATTAAAAGATTACTTAAGCATGTTGTACATCATTTGAAAGCACTTTTCACAGGCTATCACACAAAAAAAATATCTCATATGGCTGCCATAATAAAAACAAACGTTGATACCTGTAGCTCAAAAACAAATGACAATCCAAAGTTGAGAATAGTACAAAAAGATTACTCTGTAAAAAGTATCCTGATAATGTGCAAGTCTTAGACATGTCAGATCAACGCCTACTCAGACAAATTTTGTTTTTTTTTTTCTAAATAACTCGAAAACGAAAAGAGGCAGGGCAAAATACAAGTCATATTTGGAACGAGCATGAAATTATATATATAATTTTCTTAATGAAAATTCGCTAAAATAGTTAAATCAATTTGTTTATTTTTCCAAGTTGACAATGGATTTACATCCAGTATCGGCCTCCACAATATCATAATTTACAGTTCTCTAATTGAGTCTTTTATAAAATATGGTATTATTTTCTAGGATTCTTGCTATGAGATGCTTTAGCTTTGCTTTAGGTTACCAGAAATAATATGTTAAGAGTCATTCTTCATAAGGGTTCTGGGTTTAGTACGAAACTTTGTTATAATAACAAGTATATTAAGCTTGTTAAATATATTAGATCACGTAATCGCTCTAAATTGTGTGTATTACAAGCACAAGCTATGCTTATTTATAAAACATATTGAAAATAACTATGTACCAAATGTACCCCAAAATAATGTGCATTATAACTGCAATAAATGTAGTATATTCAACATATGGTACAAGTTATAGAATCGGTGAAAATTTGACATTTCCTAGCTGTATATAAGATCGGTTTTATTTTGTGGTCCAAAGTCATATAATAAATTACCAGGAAATTTAAAAATTTTAACCAAATCTAAATTCGATACACAAAATTGGTAGCTGTGTTATATTGAACCAGACGGAACTTACAAAAAGTCTGGACGCAGCAAAAATGTCTTGTTCCTACCCGCCAAGGAAGTTACGGCACCTGGTCGGATAGGGGTGCTGTGCGGGGTAGGCAGGGTTTAAGGGGGATATAGCTTCAAGATGTGAAAAAGACAGCTTTCAAGCCCGTTTTAGTAGGAATTTCTTGCTCATATTTCCTTTTTACTACCTACCCCGCTAAGCACCCCTACTCACTCCTGGTCCCGTAACTTCCTTGGGGTGGTGTGAACAAGAAATGGATCAAGGGAGGCCTTTGGCAGGTTTCTGAAAACAGTTTTTTGAAAAGCGTTCCGGAGCTAAGCTGCAAATTTACCGAAAACTCGCTACAAAAAAGCACTTACTGCGTCCAGATTTTTTCTTACAAACGCATCATATTTCGATAAAAAATGAATTTGTTCTACGAAATATACCTAAAAAAAAATTATAGACCGTTAAATATAAACTTCACTAATCCTACAGCGAAAGCATCAACTTAACTAAACCGACAGCCAAAGCATCAGAGAAAGGGTCTATTTCTGTAAACATTTTAGTAAAATGAAGAGCAATGACGGTTGAATCTGAAACTTAAGGGTTTGCAGAACACTTGTCTTGCAAGATTTTCTTTTGACAATCCGTATTTGTTTCACGTTCTTTGCCTAAACATTGCCACTTTTGATGTTTAAAATTGCGAGTTTGACGTTTTGAGGAAAACTCCAAAATGTGTTTCTTTAACTGCCCATCACTTCAATGAATTTAAAGCTAAAGACAGAGTTCACTCTTTGCAATACAAACACGCGTACCAAACTTGGTTGCCATTACTTTGTTATTTCCAGAGATATGAATTTTTTTTTCACAAAATTTTTGGGGAAAACCTAGTCCGATTTTCCTGGCTAACGAACTTATCCAAGCCACTTGCAAAAGGAAGGTACTCACCAAAGTTGATCAAGATTGGTCCTTTATTCTTTGAGTTATCGGTGGGATATATATATATATATATATATATATATATATATATATATATATATATATATATATATATATATATATATATATATATATATATATATATACAGATCTCCTCATTAGCGAGTTAAAAAAAAATCGCTAAAATGTTAAAGTAGAGAGCAATATTATAATGGAATGATATTACTTCAACATCGTCAATACTTATGGAAGTATGGCATTGGCGACAAAGATTTCAATTTTTTTTCGCTCAAAGATCGTAAAAAGTATCAAAGCATATAGAACACATGATTTGGGAACAAAAATGTTTTGTGTGTGTCGGTCTTATACCTGTCTGGTTGTAAGCACCATAACTTTAGAAAGAATTGAGATACCGTCTTCAAATTTGGTACACAGTTAGGACCCCACAAACGAACGGTTCCGATTGTTTTTGGGTAAAACCACTCCAGCGCTAGGGGATGAATGCGGGACGATTTGGTGTAAATTCCCATTTTTTTCGTTAAAACTCGAGTAATACAACGTTTTTGGGTTGCTTTATTGGAAAATTTCCAATTTGATCAAACATATGATATTCTGTTCTAAAATTAAATGAAGGGTTGAATGTGGGTGGGGGGGGCGGTGTTGTTAGAATATCGTTGACAGAAATTTTTATTATTTGTTTTACTAAAACGGCGTAAAATGTCTTAAAATATATAGAAAACTTGATTCTGGAACAAAAATGTTTTTTTTTCTCGGTATGTCGGTCGGTCGATCTGTCGGCCTGTACGTCTGTCTCTTAGTAAGTGCAATAACTTTCGTTTGAATAGAGATATCATCTTCAAATTTGGTACTCACTTTTTTTTATATTTTTTAACGTGGGCTTATTTCCGCGACTATGGCCAGTACTGACGACAAGGAGTAGTTTTGCGTCACTATACTAGAAACTTAGCCGAACCCCTGCCTTTATGTAAAGATGGTAGAGACCTTTAGCGTGCCCGACATCGCATGGACACAGGACCACCGGCTTTACTCCCTCTTCGAAGGGCGGAACGGACAGACATTCAGATTGCTCCAATTCAATGCAGTGACCTCGGTTGATGTTAATTTATTAGAGTTTGTACTGAAAAAATGAAACGGAAGCCCTGGGAATCGAACTCAGTACCCCTCGGTTCAGAGGCACAGGTTCTTAAACCTGGACTACCGAGGCTCCTGGTATCCAGTTAATACCCGACAAAGCACCGCTTTGAATTGTTTTTGGGTAAGGTCGCTTCAGGGATACGGCATAAATGAGGGGTGATTTTGGTGAAAATCTAAATTTTTTCGTTACAACTCGAGTAATATAACGTTTTATAAAATTATGGGTAAAGGAATACGAATATTTTCTCTATGGTCAAGTCATGGA
The DNA here is from genome assembly GCA_964006375.1 of Tillus elongatus. Classification (NCBI taxonomy): domain Eukaryota; kingdom Metazoa; phylum Arthropoda; class Insecta; order Coleoptera; family Cleridae; genus Tillus; species Tillus elongatus. The sequence goes on from OZ023265.1 coordinate 66,628,152, forward strand.
CTCTAACTTCATTTTAGAAGAATATGTTCATGTGTGTGTGTGTGTGTGTGGGGGGGGGGGGGGTTTGAATATAATATGCTTAAGTCGAGGAGCTGGTTGAGTAACTACTGTATGTATAGACATTCTGGTTGTAAGTTGTATAAAGGTTATATCGATATCGTATTATATACAGGGTGCCATAGAACAAACTACAATGCATAGCACCGCGCGATAGAGGATCAAAAGAGACCAACAAAGTTCATATTACTGGCTGTTAAGGTTTTTTTATAAATGGAAAGGCGTATATTACATATTTAATTGAAACACACAAAAAAAGTAAGGTATTTAGCTCTACACGAAGTGTTCAATTTGGTGCCTTTTTCTTAAATACACATTTCCAATCTTGGTGTTGATGATTGAGGGCATCTTTAAAATATGTTCGGAGTATTACGACATTATCAGCACACTCCAGAATTATGTTTCATAATTGCCCCTTACTATTTATTTCTACGGCATATACTTTATTTTTGGGTACGTATAATCGACAATTATCTAGTTGGTCCGTTTCGATTGCCCAGTCGATTGACAGGCGAAGTATATAGACATTTTTTGGAAAATTAACTGAACACTTTAATAGAATATGTCCCATTTGATATTATTAGAGGAATGTATTACAGGCATAACAGCGATCCAGCCTACTTTTCTCAAAGTGCAAGGGCATTTTTGCAAAGAAGATTTGGAAATAGGTGAATTGATCGTGGTGGATCTATACCATGGCCAGCTATGGTATAGATCCACCACGATCAATTCACCTATTTCCAAATCTTCTTTGCAAAAATGCCCTTGCACTTTGAGAAAAGTAGGCTGGATCGCTGTTATGCCTGTAATACATTCCTCTAATAATATCAAATGGGACATATTCTATTAAAGTGTTCAGTTAATTTTCCAAAAAATGTCTATATACTTCGCCTGTCAATCGACTGGGCAATCGAAACGGACCAACTAGATAATTGTCGATTATACGTACCCACACATTAATAGACAACCCATACTGCTATTTCGTATAACGGTATGATGATGGTTTTCATCGCTCTAATAAATGCATTTTATGCATGTTGAAAACACCATCGCGACAAAAACTAGCTTCATCGGTAAACAAAATGAATGACAGAATATTTTGCCTTTGTTTTGCAACTACTCGCATTATTGTACATGCGGTAAAAATCGTGTTCCAATAGGTGATGAATTTTTGGAAACGAAATGGGCGAAGAATTTGTTCTTGAGGACTTTCCTTACTGACTTGCGGTTAACATTGGGTGCAGCAACACCTGTCCTTGCGGTGCTTATTCTCGGAATATTTTCCACAATTTGCAATATAGCTTCTTCGTTTGCAACATCACGACGAGTTCTGGGAGCCACAGTATCAACTTTTGCCTATGCACGTCAATAAATGTTCTAACACCAGGAACTTGTCTTAATTAATATCTCTCTCGATCAAGACGTTGAACTTCGGAACAACTTCATTGAATTACGCCGTAACGCATAATCATTTCCCTATATTCTAAAAAAGTATAGCGAACCATTTTTGAAAGCAACTTTTTAAAACGACAAAGAAGTGAACCAAATACGTAAGTAATCAGGAACACGACAAAATTTGAACAAATTATTGCAATATTAGTTTGAAAGTTACCTAATTTGTTTCGTTTCAAAAAAATCATAGCCTGATACCTACTACTGGCAAACATTTTCCAACGCGAATATTCTCATTATTGTAAAAATTAGAGGGGAAGTAATGTTATTTTTTTGATTTAAAGTCGTAGATTCTCTCAACTTTGCCACTGAATGCGAAACAAACTTCACATTCTGACAAAAAAATAATTCAAAGGTATACTGTGCACTAATTTTGGTTCAAATATCTCTTTCAAATCGCAAAAAAAAACTCGAAAATTTATAAGAAGAAATTCAATAGCATATAACTTGAAGACAAAAAGCGATCGCAGATTAATGTATAGGAACTTCTTTTATTATTTTTGGGTCCTCTATCGCGTGGTGCTATCCATTGTAGTTTGTTTTATGGCACCATGTATATGGTTATTGTTTTAAAAGAAAAAATATGAAAAATGGAGCCAAAGGGTCGACAAAATGGCAGATATAAACAGCGTGGGTCAGGCTGAGGTTTTCTCTACTGAGATTAACCCTGTCGCGTTGTTTCTGATTTGTTTCTTGTCTTAATTTGTTGTTTTTTTGCTGTCTATAGTCACATATCCCAGCTTCCAAAGGTTAAGGTCCAATTATTTATTTTTACAAATAAGGCAATAAAATAAGGAAATGGTGGATATTATAAGCATTAAGCGTTTCATTTATATATTAGGAATCATACAGAATTAATTTTGAAGGGTATAAACAATCCACTTTTTGGATTTCGCTTTCTATATCTTTCTTACTCTTAAAATGCTTATATCATCCCATCTTTCTATAAAGCAACACATTTTTTGCAGAAGGCTATTAGATATCTGCTGGGTTATTTTTATACATCTGCTAAACTACTACATAAAATACAAACGTAACTAGAAACAACGTACCATGATACAGAGCAACATACCTACTAGAAATACCAATAGTAATAATAACTTGCTATTAATATCGCGTTCATAACGGGAGTAATATAAATCTGTGATGTATTTTATTAAAGGCCCCTTTCTATACAAGCAATAATTCATAAATTCATCACATGCATTATATTCTTGTAATATTTGGGATTTACGTTAATACTGGTCAAACATTTTGTTGTAGACTCATTGAAATTTATGGCATAGTGAAAATTCATATTAGATATATATTTAGCAATATTTTCGCCTCATTCAGGAAGGTAAATTTGAATGCAATCTGTGTTCATGTCATCATTAAAAATAATTTATACAGCATTAGTGTTAGTGCTTCCACGCCACTGTTGTCTATTTTAGAATTCAAATTTTATTTCACATTGATGTGCTTGTGCATTTTTATTTTTAATAGAATAGAATAACTGCCATTAAAATGTTAAGGTGTGTAAGTGTATTCTATTTTCTACTGTAGCACAATTTCATAGCTTTTGTGACCACCATTAAATGTACTTATCATACCACGTCTAGAGTTTTGTGGAGCATTACTATTATCAAGACGGATTACCAAGGTAAAGGAAGCAATGACAGTTGAAAGTAAATGTCACTACTGGATGGATTCAGATATAGTATTGGCATGGTTAAATTCAGAATCTACAATGTTGCACACCGTTGTTTTAAACAGAGTGTTCGAAATTCAAACAATCACAGATGTAACGTCGTGGAATTACGTAAGTACCAATAAAAATTCAGCTGATTTACTATCAAGAGGCCTTAAACCATGTAGTATAATGCACAGTTCAGTTCAGTGACACGCATTAGATTGGTTAAGCAATAATGAAGAATGTTGGCCATCCAGCTTATCTAAAACAGGGTTAGATGATATATCAAAGTTGAAAAAGGGACACTATATCTTTCGTATCACAAACGACTTCAGAGTTTGATATTTTTTAAAGGTACTCATCGTTCAAAAGATTACAAATGATCACAGCACTTTGCTATCGATTTATAAACAATTGCTGAAAGAAGGAAAAAATAACTAGGTGTAATCACTGCAAAGGAACTGGAGGTGGCAGCAAAGAAGCCTGTGAGATTAGCACAACAGCAAGTCTATTTTAACGAATTTCAGGTGCTTAAAAACTTAAAATTAAGGTACAATGGCAATTTCTTGAGTTTGGCTCCTTTTGTTGACAAGGAAGGTATCATACGAGTGGGCGGAAGACTGGAAAATTCATCGCTGGAACATAACCAAAAACATCAGGCTATATTGCCTTCAAGACTCATTCGTAGTACACTTATGTTTAGAGATATACATGAATCATTGTTACATTGTGGTCTACAGTTGATGATTTTTACTTCAAGAGAGAGGTATTGGATAACAGGGAGAAGAATCTTAGCAAGAAAAATTGTAAGAACATGTGTCAGGTGTTTTAAGGTAAAACCGTCAAGTAAGGTACCAATTATGGGAAACTTACCTCTATACAGAGTAACACCAGGTCTTGCTTTTTCTGCCTCAGGCACTGATTTCGCTGGACCTTTCTATGTACGCGAAAGGTTGGGCCGAGGTGTTAAAGAAATTTAAGTGCTATGTTTGCATTTTCATTTGCATGACTACAAAGTCTTTACATGTAGAACCAGTAACTGACCCGAGAACCGACTCATTTGTGACAATATTAAAAAGATTCATCGCAAGACGAGGTAAGACGTCTCATTTGATTCCTGATAACGGCACCACCTTTGTTAAGGCTAGTAAAGAATTATCAGAATTGGGAAAATATGTGTTGCAACATTATATAAACAATAACCAGAGAAGTCGGTTATTCCTCCAGTTTCACCTAATTGAGGCGGCTTATGGTAGTCGGCAGTCAAGTCAATGAAGCATCACGTAAGGCGGGTTTTGATTAATAAATGTCTAATAATTGAATTCTTTGAACGTTATTTGTGATGGTTGAAGGGATATAAAATTCCCATTCTATTTGTACAGTCCAATGATCCAAATGATAACTCATCCTTTACCCCTGGGCTCTTCTTAATTGGCAGAACAACAATATCATTACCAGAATATAATGTGGAAAATGTTACGTAAACTGGATTGACAATTCATAAACGGTTGTGATACACTGTATAATTGGCAACAATAAAGATTAGTATTATTATTATTATTGCTGTAATTTTGTACATAACCATTTTACGCGTTTAGATAAAACTAATGTAAATAAAAGGTTGTGGTTGTATTCGACGCCGCCACATGTCTTATCCGCGGCCTACCCTGTTTTTCTATAAAAGTTTGTGTCCATTATTTTAAGCAAAAATAAATGGAATATGTGATATGTAAAAAACTATAAGTATAAATATATAGAGAGATGCAAGTGAGTCATACAGTCAGTATCAATGTTGGTGTCACAGGGTGTAGGTCTTGTAAACACAGTCATTAACAAGCTACCTCCTGAGTTACACATACTTGGTTATCAGTTTTGTGGTCCGGGAACTAAACTTAAAGAACGTCTGGCTAGTGGCTATCAATGTATCAATCCTCTAGATCGTGCCTGTAGAGATCACTATCTCGCTTACTCCCAATCAGGATATTTAAGTGATAGGCATCGAGCCGATGAAATGTTGGAAAACCAAGCGTGGAAGAGAGTCAAGTCGAAAGACGCAAGTTTTGCTGAAAAGTTGGCCGCTTGGTGCATTACAAACACCATACAAGTTAGAAGAAAGCTTGGTATGGGTCTTGATGTAATCAACTTAAAACCAAAGAAGAAAGTTCACTTTAAAACATAAGTCTGATTGGGGAAGTTATAAAAGACATAAACTTTATCCCAACAGATAATGCTGTGTTTGATATCGCTCACGCGTATGTTAGAAAAATTGGTGGGCGTAAGAATGTGCAGAAACCTCGAGTTATTCCAGTAGCTAAAAGCGGGGCTGTCGTCCACTGTTACCTCATATATTTGATATTAGGTGATCTGTCAGTACTAGGCGCTCTGTGTGGTGCTGATGGCATTGCTAAGGCATCGAACGATGCTAATGCAGCCAAACACAAACTAGAGGAACAAGAATAATAATAAAAGAAATGTTCATGATTTGTTCGGAACCAATCAACTTTCAATATCTGGGCTGGTATCTTCGGTACAACGATTGTAGGACCGTTTCTTTACCACCCCACCTTAACATCAGAGCGCTACATACATTTGATACAAAACGATTTAGATGATGTTCTAGATAACATGCTTCTGGTGAGAGTTCGTAATTGTTGGATACAGCAGGATGGGGCACCTGTAGATAATTCCAGAGCTGTTCAAGAATATCTTTCAATGAGATTTGCAGATAAGGTAATCAGTACGTATTCGGAAAGACCCTGGCCAGCGCGTTCACTAGATATAACCCCGCTTGATATCTTCGAATGGGGATACGTTTGTCATGTATATCAGCAACATTTTTCTACAGAACAAGATCTGAGGAGGTTAGTTCTGGAAGCTTTTCTAGTATTACTCCACAAATGTTAACTAAGGTTTTAGAATCGACAGTTAGAAGGTACTATTTGTGCTTGGAAACTAGTGGAAGTTTATTTGAACATATGCTCTAAATTTAGTTGTTTTGTTCGTATCCGTTTGTTTTTTTTAATGTTTAAATCTTCTGGTAAAATAATTTTATTGGTTCTGTGTTTATGCCATTAAATTATCGCCTCAATTCATCCATTGGATTATTATTAAACTCCTAAATGACATAAAATGTTAATTGATGTAGCTTGTGTTTAGTACTTAAGTTATGTATAGGTCCGTAATAGCAATTTTCTTGATTAAGGTCCAAAAAGTTGCACTAAATAAACCACAAAGTCTGACACATCGCTGAATTTGGAATATAAAGGGCTTTCAGAATATTTTATCAGAAATATGGGCCGTACTGAAAAAAAAGTTGACGATGATCCCGCAAAGATGAAACATCGGATTCAAAAATTAGCAATGCTACGTTAAAGAAAATAAAAAGTTGCTGTTGATAAGTGTCATCGGTATTGGTGTAGATCCACCATTAAGGCCAGAAAAAAATAATATGTAAAATCGATAAAGCCTAATTTTTCAAAATGTCTCAAAAACAAAACAAAATTTTCGGAGTGCACAACTTTTCTCCCATTTAACCAAGTCTGTATCTGCTACTATTTTGTTGATCCCAGTAGTGGCCCTCCTTATCTTGGATACACTGAATTTCACAGCTTTTTTTTCAGCTACAAGAGACCTGTTTATAAACACTAAAATATACATTCCCGACTTTTGTAGCTTATTTTTTATTTGAATTCGTGTGTTTATGCCGTTCATTACATTTGCATCTCATATACTTATATGTTGTATACATGTACTCATATAAATACAAACAATATTTGCGTGAGAATGCTCAAACGTTGAGGATACCATAATACAATAACTTAATGAATTGTTGCTCCGTAATATATATAACCAAGTATATAAGCAACAAAACCGCAAAGGTCAGAAGTTGTGAAGACAAAACAATTGAGGCTATCGCTATGGGTAAGAGAGGCAGTGGTTTGAAAATAAAACAAAAATGTAAGAGACTCAGCAAATGACCACTTACAGATACAGACCTCATAACATTTGCTGGTAAAATGAAAATCCCATATTTTAGAGGTGTATACATGCGGGTTGCTTTACCCCTAAATAGACCTCGTAGAAATGAATTATTCATCATGAATTTGAGCCTGGGTTGCAGTTTAGAAACGTGGTGATACAGCCGAGTACTTTGATGCGTATGGAAACTTGAAGCCACCAGTCGAGTTGAAACGTACCCTAAAGACTCTACTCTAATGTATCAGAAATATAATACTTATGATTCTGATCGCTTATGTTTAAATTTTTTAAATAAAAGACTAGTACAGTAGCTCTGTACTTCAGTCATGTCGCAAACCGTCGCGTTGAGAGATTTCAGCTCCCATATATCAACAGACTACGATCATCCAATTGAATTGGATCCAGGTGGTATTTATGCTGTTGCTTTGATAGGATTTTACACATACAACAACATACCTAGCATATATGAAGGTAAAAACAAAAAACGGGCTACTTGGAGAACCATCACGATACCCACTGGTGCATATGAAATAACACATTTGGAGAACTTGCTTCAAAATGAACTTGTTGGTGCTACAGCAACACATGCACAAAAGCAGCTAGCCTTGATTCTGATACTTAATCGGAATACCATTAGATGTGGAATTAAGTGTTACATCAGTTTTGAAGCTGATGATTAGATTGGCCGAATACTGTGATTTTAAAAATAGGTTCTTTAACCAGGTATATGCCATGAATCTGATTTACCTCTTGAAATAGTGGATGTTAAACAGATTTGCATTGAAAGTATTATTGTATCTGGTTCCAACTATAACGAAAAAACCTTCAAATATGTTATATGAGTTTACTGCGATGGTTGATTCGGGCTGCAATCGACATAGAACATAAGACTCTAATTTATCTACCAGCAAACAAACAAGAGATTTGAAATATAGGCATCGACATCGTGGACCAAGATTCAGTTGCTGTAAACTTTCAAGGTGAAGATGTGTCTGTTAAAAAGACTGCTAGTCTTTAAGGATATAAAAACTCTGGACGCAGCAAGTGCGTTATGGTAGTGAATTTTCATAAAAGTCTTTTTTAATAGCAATAAGGTGTGTTTTTTTAAGAAAGCAGGCATCAAATTTGGTTACCAGTATAATCTATATAGTAAAAACAATGTGCCATGTTTCATCAAAATAACTTTATTGTTTGAAAATGTACAAAAATTTCCGAAAGTAAACTTAAATTGTTCCCGAAAAAACTCGTTTCTTGGTCAACCTTATAGGTTAATAGCAAATTGAGCTATTCAAATATTAAGCATTTGATCAAAATTCGCTACCATAACGCACTTACTGCGTCCAGAATTATTTTTTTTCTTACAAACATGCATTATATTTCGATGAAAAAAGCAAAAATGCAATAAAATAAGGCGTGTTTGATTAAAAAAAAATTTGTATCACCAACGACTTATGGGCCATCCTGTGATTGCAGAAATAATTTTTTAAGATGTAGCTCAAGACACCCTATAATTAATATATACAATTTTTTTTCATATCTTGTATAATAACAGATATATTGAGCTTTATTGATTTTTTTACGAAAATTCTACAAAAATTATATACCATTAAACGATAAACTCTATAGCTAAGAATACTGCCAAGTATCAGAGAAAGGGTCTATTTGAAATTAATTTTCTGCAAATATTTTATTAAAATGAAGGACAATGACGGTTGAAACTAAGACTTCAGGGTTTGTAAAATATTCTTCTTGAGACATCTTATTTCCATAGCCCGTATTAGATTCAAGTTCTTTTCCTAAATGTTGCAAATTTTGACGTTTAAATCGCAACTTTGACGTTTTCTGGAAAACCCCAATTTATTTTTCTTTAAATGCCTATAACTTTTTTGTCTTTTGGCCTGCATGTAGCTTACCTATAAGGATGTAAACCCACGTACCAAATTTGGTTGCCCTTACTTTGTTAATTCCGGAGATATAAATTTTTTTCGAAAGAAAACAAAAATTTTCCGGGAAAACTTGGAGCGATTTTCCTGGCTAACGAACTTATCCAAGCCATTTGCAAAAGTAAGGTATTCACCAAATTTAATCAAAATCGGCCCATTACTTTTTGAGTTATCGGTGTGATACACACACACACACACACACACACACATATATATATATATATATATATATATATATATATATATATATATATATATATATATATATATATATATATATATATATATATATATATATATATATATATATATATATATATATATATATAAACATATAAAAATTTTAACTGACCCCGGATATGTGTTCTGGCGGGCCTAATTAGCGCTCATTTGAAGAAATTTTTTCAAAATTCAAAAGTCGGGATCTCCTCAATAGTGAATTTTTTTTAAGAAAATTCACTAAAAGAAAGCGAATCCAGAAAAACCAATTTAGTTACTTTGAAGCCTACATTTCGTTCCGATAGTATTAAGTTCCTTAAAAGTTAGGTTAACGTGTCATCAAAACTAGACATATTCAAAGACCCGAAGTTTGACGATTCCATCGATCGAGAAGAACTTCACCAACTAAATCATTTGGTAACAGCGATAAAGTCGAAATAACCACCAATCAGTAAGATGCATGCGCATGTCTGGCATAGTCGGTTCTAATAATCGAAGGTGCTCTGGAACATCTAGCAGTTTAAAATGCCAATGGTGAGTGTTATATGTCAAGTAATGGAGGAGCAGGACTGTTTGAATCATTGACTAGGAATTAAATAACAAGGAAGTGGAACGAATACGTGACCTAACCATCACAACAACCATCAAGAGCCTGCTTTCGTTTAGTAAGAATAAAGCCAAAGCTGTTAGCAATGCTGAATGTATCGTCAGATCACCTTAAACGACAATAAGTTTCACACGCTCGTACCTATTTGGTTCATCTTCAGTTTCTTCCATCACTTTAAAGGAGTTCTCTGTGCTAAACATACTTTCCGATTCACAAGAGCTCTAAATAGTCCAACAGCTATTACAGTACTGGTACAGCAAGATCGAAAATTACTGTACATGTTTTTAAAAGCAAAACATGTATTTTCAAACGATAAAATGAATTTAGAGCTGATAGATAAAATTGAAAAAGACACATCTATATTTCTCGCATATCGCAAATGGGACATATATGATCTACAATCGCTCAGAGATATTAATAAATATGTATGGTCTGTTAAAAAAGCAACCAAGTTAGAAAGACCCAGATATGTGATGATAGCATTTCAAATAAACCGAAAAGACAACGTAAGCAAGAAAGGTGACTTCTTTGATAACATCGGTATGGTAGATCTATGAGTGTTCCTAAATTCAGAATGATACCCTTATGAATCTATGAATATGGATTTCGAGGAATCTAAATATGCTGAAGCCTACCAGATATACATAGATTTTTAAAATAGTTTTTGGTATAAAAATATGTCAGAGCCTCTCTTAACTTGTGATGCGTTGAAATACCGAGCTCTATTTGTAATCCACTGTCAGCACCAGAATGAGTTAATCAAGTCTTCAACGGTGGACATCAAGGTGGAGTTTATCAGTAAAGACAATTTTTCAAATAGAACTAGAGCTTACTGTTTAGTAATTTATGATCATGTATTTGAATATAAATCTCTGACTGGTATCGTAAGAGTCATTATGTAATAATTTAATATGTAAGTCTTGTGAATTAATGCTACAAAATTAATTGTATTTAAATCAGTTTTTTTTTTATTTTCAACCTTAAACGAATGTTACCTTAAATGTCATCATGTAACTGAAATGATGAACACATGAGTGATCATTTCCTATCACATGCAGGCTCTAACAGGAATTCAAATAGCCGCGCGCAGCCAGCTCCTTGCAAATATCATTTTCACAAAGATCAAAATGGCGGATCCTCTTCTTTTGACAGGTTAATCTAAATGTCATTTTAATAGTCAATTTTTTCTTCTTGACAGCCATATTGGACTACGTCACTTCAGGTTATAGCTTACGCTGCCAGCTTCCCAGCCGCCATCTTGTTTTGTAGCTGTGACTCCAAGCGCATGCGCGGTGACGTAGGTGGTAGGTGTAGGTTGGGCCATAATGCCCCATCTACACCTACTAACTTTGTCAAGTCCAAAACTATAAATTTTAGCAGATATTTTTAATTTTTGATAAAAAAGAAGCGAATTTGTTTTTAAAACTTTTTTTATTATTGGAAAAATACCTGCCACGTTTATAATTTGGCAGATACTTTCTTTTTTTAAATATGAATTGAGTTTTCTTTTAGGAAGGTTTTCTACCCTTAATTAATTTTGTAATACAAGTTTCTTTTGAAGAGACTAACTGTACCTAGATATACAAAATTTAAATTTTCTAGCTTCATAGAGAATCCAGTTTTGGGCATTTGTCCGAAAAGAAGCTAGAATATATATATTTTAGCGAATTTTTTTCTAAATTCGCTAATGAGGAGATCTGTGTTTATATATATATATATATATATATATATATATATATATATATATATATATATATATATACATATATATATATATATATATATATATATATATATATATATATATATATATATATATATATATATATATATCCGACCGATAACTCAAAAAATAATGGACCGATCTTGATCAAATTTGGTAGGTACCTTCCTTTTGCAAGTGGCTTGGATAAGTTCGTTAGCTAGGAAAATCGAACCAGGTTTCTGGAAAATTTTGTGTTTTCTTTCTAAAAAAATTCATATCTCCGTAAATAACAAAGTAAGGGCAACCAAAACTGTTTTCAGAAACCTGCCTAGACCCCCCCCTGGATCCACAAACCCCAAGAAACATTTCTTGTTCACACCCCCTAAGGAAGTTACGGGACCAGGAGTTAGTAGGGGTGCTGAGCGGGGTAGATAGTAAAAAGGAAATATGAGCAGAAAATGCGAATAAAACGAGCTTGAAAGTTTTCTTTTTCACATCTCAAAGCCATATCTGCCTTAAACCCTGCCTACCCTGCACAGCACCCCTATCTCCCCAGGTGCCGTAACTTCCTTGGCGGGTAAGAACAAAACATTTTTCTTGTGGTTTCAAGTCGAGCTGGGGGGTGGCCTGCTTCGTCGTAGGCATTTTCCTTCCCCCCTCGTGTGCATACAACTACCCTCATTGCATAAACCACAAGAAAAACTTATTGTTCATATCCCCGAAAGGAATTACGTGACCTGGGGCAAATAGGGGTGCTGTGTGGGGTAGACAGGATTTAATGGGGATATGGCTTCAAATAGACAGGTTTCAAGCAGTTTTCTTCGCATTTTCTGCTCATATTTACTTTTTACTACCTACCCCGCCCAGCACCCCTATTCACTCCCAGTCCCGTAACTTCCGTGGGGATGTGAACAATAAATTTTTCTTGTGGTTTCCCCCCTCGTGTGCATACAACTACCCTCATTGCCTAAACCACAAGAAAAACTTCTTGTTCATATCCCCGAAAGAAATTACGTGACCTGGGGCAAATAAGAGTGCTGTGTGGGGTAGACAAGATTTAATCGGGATATGGCTTCAAACAGACAGCTTTCAAGCAGTTTTCTTCGCATTTTCTGCTCATATTTCCTTTTTACTACCTACCCCGCCCAGCACCCCTGTTCACTCCCAGTCGCATAACTTCCTTGGGGATGTGAACAATAAATTTTTCTTGTGGTTTGTGCATCCAGGTGGGGTCCTAGTAACGTTTCTGAAAACAATTTTTTTAAAAGCGTTCGGGAGCTAATCTGCAAATTTACCGAATTTTCATTAAATCCTCAAATTTCAATAACTCAATTTGCTATTAACGTAAGCTTTGTTGGTTAGGAAACCAACATTTAAGTTTATTTTCGGAAAATTTTTGTATATTTTCAAACCATAGGTAATTTTGATAAAATATAGTACATTGTTTCTACTACATAGGCTATTATCCCGGCAATCAGATTGATGCCTACTCGCATTTGCTATTAAAAACATATTTATGGAAATTCATTTCAAAACACACTTGCTGCATCCAGACTTTTGAAAAAAGTTCATATATTTTCAAACAATAAAGTTATTTCGATGAAATATGGTACATTGTTTCTACTTTATAGGCAACCAAGTTTAATGCATTGTTTTAATCACATAAAGACATTTGCTATTAAAAATATTTTAATCAAAATTCGCTACCATAACGCACTTGCTGCGTCCAGAGATTTTTATAATAAAGACATATCGTTGGTAACACTTTTGAAAAAAATTCTTTAAATGGACCTGAATTAGGGCCTTTAATCCCAATCTTCAAGGTTTGTTTAAAAATAAAGTGTCAATTCTAGTAATATATATACTAATAGTCTACAATTCTTATGAAAATTCACTACGATAATGCACTTGTTGCGTTCCGAAATTGTTAAGTTCACTTCAAATTAATTTCTAGGATTAGATCGGTTGGAATTATAACGCTATTAAATTGCGTTTACATAAAAAGTAGGCGCTATTTTTAAATAAATGGGTTTATCAAAAGATGACAAGGGAGATTTTATCTAAGTTTTTTAGGTCGATCACAAAACCCATTTTATGAAACACATTGCTTAATTAATAACACAGCGTTTTTTATACTAAAAAAAAGCATCTAATCACTAAATTTCAAGCATTCAAGGATCGAACATACCAAAAACCAAGTGATTACCTTAAGGCTTTTGAGAATTATTGTACTTAAAATTAGTTCTATATGGGATAAATCCAATAATTTGTCATTGCTAATATTAAACAATACACAAACAGACGTTAGAATTGCAATGATAGTACTGTAAACAGTTTGGCACAACTGAAATTGTGACTTAAGCATTCAAGGATCGAACATACCAAAAACCAAATAATTACTTTAAGGCTTTTGAGAATTATTGTACTTAAAATTAGTTCTATATGGGATAAATCCAATAATTTGTCATTGCTAATATTAAACAATACACAAACAGACGTTAGAATTGCAATGATAGTACTGTAAACAGTTTGGCACAACTGAAATTGTGACTTAAGCATTCAAGGATCGAACATACCAAAAACCAAATAATTACTTTAAGGCTTTTGAGAATTATTGTACTTAAAATTAGTTCTATATGGGATAAATACAATAATTTGTCATTGCTAATATTAAACAATACACAAACAGACGTTAGAATTGCAATGATAGTACTATAAACAGTTTGGCACAACTGAAATTGTGACTTAAGCATTCAAGGATCGAACATACCAAAAACCAAATAATTACTTTAAGGCTTTTGAGAATTATTGTACTTAAAATTAGTTCTATATGGGATAAATACAATAATTTGTCATTGCTAATATTAAACAAAACACAAGCAGACGTTAGAATTGCAATGATAGTACTGTAAACAGTTTGGCACAACTGAAATTGTGACTTAAGCATTCAAGGATCGAACATACCAAAAACCAAATAATTACTTTAAGGCTTTTGAGAATTATTGTACTTAAAATTAGTTCTACATGGGATAAATCCAATAATTTGTCATTGCTAATATTAAACAATACACAAACAGACGTTAGAATTGCAATGATAGTACTATAAACAGTTTCGCACAACTGAAATTGTGACTTTGAGTCTTTTAACAGAACTTTACTATCAAGTGCTACTTACTAAGGCACTAATATGTCTGAAATCGGCTTTGGTGAGCAGCGTCTTGTAGCTAAGCTCTGAATAAAACAAAAACCAACGTTTTCTAGAGTGGTGTTTGGAAAGACTGCGGCTGAAAAGGAATTTACTTTGTAGAGTATGTGAACGTACAACATGAAATGCGTTTTATCGCTGATGAAATGAATTGCTAAAGTGGTTACTGTGCTTCTTCTACACGCGTACTGCCTCTGACGTATACCTAGGACGGAAATACCAGAAAAAATATAAACATATTTTATTCAGGCTGTGTCTGAAATATCGTGATTTATATGCATGTTAACAGTGTTTTGTTTTTCACCTTTCTCAAACTTTAACAAGAAGAGATCATGTTATGAATGAAAAATAAAACAATTTTGTTATTTAAATTTATTTACCAGGTCGATGCAAACGTTTTCAGCGTTTTTAGTGATTTTTCATAGAACGATTACGCATATAGAGAGGTAACTCTGGAAACGGTTTGTTGAACAGTTATTAATTTTATTACATTACACCAGCGGCAAAAGTGTTTTAGATATTGTTTAATCTGTCAAGTCATAACCTCGGTGGTTCAGGGGTAAGAACGTGTGCCGCTGAACCGAAGGGTACTGGGTTCGATCCCGGGGTACTCCTTTCACTTTTTCAGTACAAACTGTAGCATTAACATCAGCCGAGGTTCTGGTATTGTATTTGAGCAAGTTGAATATCTGCACGTTCCGCCCTTCTGAAGGGGCGTAAAGTCGTCGGTCCCGTGTCCATGCGATGTTGGGCACGATAAATATTCCTACCCTCCTTACAGAAAGGCAGGGGTTCGGCAAAATTTCCAGGATAGTGACGTGAAACTGCTCCCTGGCGTCGGTGATTAGCCATAGTCGCGGAAATAGGCCGACGTTAAAGAAACAAAACACGCACACATATTCTGTCAAGTAAAAATTATATCTTATATTTGTTAAGGAATATAAATCTTAATAAAGAAAACTTTACTCTAAGGGGTAACTACTTTGGAATTTTCGATTTTTTTATGGGTGCCTCGGGAACACATCTCCAAAGATAATTTATGAGGCCTAATTTCCTCTAATTTAAGAAGTTATTCGGAGATTCAAAAGTATAATTACCTCTTTAAGCGTGAAATTCTCTATATGATGTATATATTTATTAAACAATATCAGGAGTCGTGCGCGAACATCGAAAACAGTTGGATGTGTACGATAGTGCTCTTGTTAAAAAGAAATATCTGCCTAACTTTTTGGTAAATATAAATATCTTTTATTAAAAGTGAGCTTACAAATATATAAATTGAGTGCTAAACAGTCATACTGCATACCTTATTAGGTCTCTCTCTGATGAGAGACCTAATTGAAGTTAATAACCATGCCCGGCAACGGGAGAGCAGAAGCAGCCGCAGCAGGAAATTCACAAACAGATCTCACAGAGACCCAGTTCTCTGCAAAGCGTAAACGCAATCCCAGCTCTCCGATACCTGGAGAACACGAAAAACGCTACCTCCTAGACGACCAGTCTCTAATACAAAACAACAAATATTTTCCGCTTCAAACAGTCAATAAAGACATAAATGAAACATTAAATATCAGTGAAAAAACAGTTAAGATAACGATACCACCGATTTATTTACACGAAGCAAATAATTATCAATTAGTTGAACAAGATATTGAAAATATCGTAGAGAACGAATTTACAACTCAATATAAAAACAATGCCATAAAAATAAATTTAACAGACATTACTGACTACAGAAATTTAACAAAGTTCTATGATAATAATAATTTAAAATATCATACCTTTAAAGACCCCCAAAAATCTTTATTAACAGTAGTCATAAGAAATGTCCCGTTATCAGTTAAAGAAAAAGAAATATTAGAGGAATTGCAAGATAAGTACCCAGTTCAAAAGGTTGTTAGACTGCTTAATAGGGACAAAAGACCCCTGCCTTTATGTGCAGTAGACCTCGATAAGGATGAACAAGGCATGAAAATTTACGGGCTTACAAAACTAAGACACTCAATAGTTTCTGTCGAACCGCGTAGAAAATCGCGAGAAATACCGCAATGTACACGTTGCCAAAGATTTGGACATACAAAAAACTACTGCAAACTAACACCACGATGTGTTAAATGCAGTGATAACCACCATTACTCCGAATGCCAAAAGCAACCTAACGAGAGACCTACCTGCGTAAACTGTAATGAAGCGCATCCAGCCAGCTATAAAGGATGCAATTATTACAGAACTTTAAAGCAACAAATTAATAAAAGTCAACAAACTTACAAACAACATCGATTAGAGGAATCTCAATATAAAATTGAAACTAATAGCGCTAAAAACTTACATGCGCGCCACATGAATAACCATATTTCCCGCACAAATACAAACAAAACTTTCGCAGACACAGTAAGACCCAGAACACCAAGCCAAAGAAACAATCAAACCGACCAAGACACACAAGAATCATTAATAGAACTGGTCATATCCTTTATCACAGATCTAATAAAACCGTACGTCCAAAAAATAAAAAACTTCATAAGCGAACTAATACCAACATTTCTCCAAAATGTCTCTATATAGTAATCGTATTCTTCATAACTTAACAATTGTTAATTTTAATGCCAATGGTATCAAAAGGCAGCGAACAGAACTAATAAGCTTTTTATGCCAACATAACGTAGATATTATGTGCATCAGCGAAACACACCTGATTAAAGAAGAATCCTTCAATATTCCAAAATACAAAATATACAGGAAGGACCGAGAAACACCTCACGCTTCAGGCGGTGCGGCAATTCTTATTAAGAAAAACATTTCTCATTACAATAAAATGTTGCCAAACCTAGTATCTATGGAGGCTGTGTGCATTGAACTGTATATAAAAAACAGCAACCAGTTAAAGGTAATAGCAGCATACAAGGCACCACATCTAAATATATCTGAACAAGACATCACCTCTATGTTCTCTGATAGCAACCCTACGCTACTACTTGGCGATCTGAATTCCAAAAATACAATCTGGGGATGTAGAGCAAATAACCCAAATGGGGTCAGACTTAATACAATAACAAGTAAGCACAATATTTTAGTAGTCGCACCTAGCGAACCAACATATACAGCATCCCGCTCTAATTACCTAGGGGATATCCTAGACATTGCCCTAATAAGAAATACTATCACTCCAGCTCATCAAGTAGTACTCACAGAACTAGACTCGGATCATTTACCAGTTCTTCTATCATTTTGTGATAAGCCAGAACCCTTCAAACAACCACCAAGACTGATAAATGGTAGGGTTGATTGGAAAAAGTTTCAAGAAGATATCGACAGACGTTTGACACCCCTACGCAGACTTTCCACACGACAAGATATAGACAGCGCTGTAAAACATTTAACATCATGCATTGTGCATGCAGTTCATGAATCAACCATTGTTCCAAATCAACTATCAAGACCAAATAAGTCATACGTAACACCTCAATATATATTAGATCTAATTAAAGAGAAAAACAGGGTCAGACGACTATGGCTTGATAATCATACTAGTCAATTGAAGACCAGACTAAATCAATTAAGTCACCAAGTAAAAAGAGAACTTGATGAACATAGAATATCATCATATCAAAAATATATAAGTGAACTAGAAGCAGCAGATCCCTCAATGTGGAGAGCTACCAAAAAAATACTTCGACAACCACAAACTACATACAGCTTAAAAACTAACAACGAAGTTCACGATACAGATAAGGGCAAGTGTAGAATATTTGCCGAGCATCTCGAAAACGTTTATGTTCCAGCGCCTTTACCAAATCACACCCTCACCAAAGAAATTAAATCATTTATTGATAATGTGCTTCCTAATATAAGCCCAAACAGCTTCTCGATAATTACCTCAGACGAAATATCTGATTTAACCAAAATAATACCAATAAAAAAATCCCCTGGTCATGATCTCATACCGAACATAGTTCTTAAAAATCTAACCAAAAAGTGTTATGAGACATTAGCGCTTATATTTAATGCATGCCTGAAAACTGGCTATTTTCCACACACATGGAAACACGCTGTAATTATCATGTTCCTGAAACATGGAAAAAACAAGATGCACCCATCAAGCTATAGGCCTATCAGCTTGCTATGCACTTTAGGCAAGCTTTTCGAAAAACTGATACTGAGGCGACTGAACGAATTTATGGAAGAGCATAATACCCTACCCCCCACACAGTTCGGGTTCAGAAAAAAGCATTCAACTCTTCATCAACACCTTCGTTTAAATGAAATTATTGTCAAAGGATTCGAAAACAAAAAATATACCACCGTAGCATTTCTTGACGCAACACAAGCTTTTGATAAAATATGGATCGACGGGCTCCTCTTCAAATTAGCAAAAATCCAAGACTTACCCTCCTATCTACTCAAAATCATTGCCAGCTTCACACAAAATAGAACATTTGCAGTAAGAATAAACGCCGAATTTTCCACAACTAAAGCAATTCACGCAGGAGTACCTCAAGGTTCCATATTGGGACCTACACTATATAATTTATATGTAAGCGACATACCATACGAACAAGGCTCCTTATTGGCGATGTACGCGGACGATACAGCGATAGCAACACAACACAAAAGCATAATCGAATCCAGGAACCTCTTACAAAATTCCTTAAACAAAGTTACAAAATGGTGCAAGAGCTGGGGAATCACTATAAACTCATCAAAGAGTCAAGCTAAAATCTTCACGCTCTTAAGAGGACCAAATCCGCCACCGTTACAAATAGATAACAAAGCAATTCCTTGGAATCACAAACACGAATCCGTCAAATATTTAGGCCTACATTACGACCGTACCTTAACCTGGAGGCACCATATCAAAAACAGAACTCAGCAAGCTTATGGACGTCTAAAAATGCTGTACCCCATTATAAACAGAAAATCATCACTAAAGATTGAATGCGGAACTCTCATCTACAAAAGTATTCTTAGACCAGTTCTCACATATGGCTGTCCAATATGGGGAACAGCGTCAAATTCAACAATAAATATGGCACAAACCTTCCAGAACAAAGTACTACGAATCATCACCGATGCACCGTGGTTCATTAGGAACACGCAAATACATCGCGAATTAAACATACCAGTGATCAGTGATTTCATAAAAACAAGTGCAATCAACTTCCTGAACAAGTTAACTGAATGTCCTGGAGCATTACATTACAATCTTGGTGCAAGACTACAACAAAGAAGACTAAGAAAAAGACTTCCACAAGATGTGTTTAATGGTCCATGATCAGAGTTAAAATATAATTTAAGTATGTGTGGGTATTTGGGCGCATGGGAGTGTGTGTGTGTGTGTGTGAGAGTATGGATGTGTACATACGAATGTAAGCCTACCAAATAATGTTACTAATTTATCGACCAAACTATTTTTAATTTATGTTTCTAACTATAGCATCTTATCGTTATAATTTTTTATTGTTTCTTGTATTAGACAATAGCTCATGGCAGATAAAACAACCATGAATAGCACACATGTTGCTGAACTGGTTTGATCTACAATAAAAAAAAAAAACAATATCAGATCTGCTTTTCTTTTGACAGATCAAATAATATCTAAAAACTCTGGCAGTTTATCTAATGTAATGTTCACCAGGGAAAACGGTAGGTGGGGGACTTGAGGTCCCCCCCGGGGCCTTGATGATTGCTGTGCGTTGGCCCCTTGTTGCTAATTGATATACGTCAGTTGTGGGGGAGGCGAGTGGATTCCTGCGAAAACGGGACGTGGGTCCGTAGGTGTGGCGGACCTAAGGTCCACAGTCGTGGGAGCCTAAGGTCCCCGGGCCTGAGGTTCACAGGTGTGGGGGGCCTGGAGGTCTATAGGCGTGGGGACCTGAGGTCCACAGGCGTGGAGTTTGCAAGCGAGATGTGAAAGATAAGAGGTGACAGATAGTATTTGGTAGCGTTATTGGCTTTTCTCATTTGAATGTTTGAACTATGGTTTATGTGTCCGACTAATCACGTGAAATTTAGGTTATGATTATGGGTACATCAGGGCTATTGACTTTTCCTAATCATTGTAATGGCTGTTGATATTTTTGACAATTGGCTGGAAATTTGAAGCTAAATAAAAACGTGTGGGTGCCTGTGTGTGGAGTACAGCACTTATACATAGGTACATTCGTTGATGGTTGAAATTATATGATGCATATCTACAAATAATGTAGTCCACACATACACGTGTTGTTTCGTTATGATATGAGGGAGAGAGAGAGAGAGAAATATAGATAGATAGATAGAGGGAGAAAGAGAGAGAGAAAAGTGAAATATTTTAAAGAAAAGTGTTGAATGCACTAAGCTAGAATCGAACCTCTGTTTACCTACTCTGAAATCCAACACCTCCATTACTGAGCTAAACGGAGACTGATAAAACTGCATTCATGACTATATGATTATCTCATCACATTCACAGTTGTGTTAAATAAGCTTATTTATATTTAATCTTAGTTATAATTCTGATAATCTCTATCTGTAGAAAGAAGCTCACACACCCAATACTTCATTTATAACAAATGTGATAAAGAACATCGTATTTATTGTGTTAAATAGAGACAATTATTATAGTGAAAACAGATTTAAATGCTTCTATTTTTTAATAAGACATAATTTTATTAGTTAAATATGACTAACCATTATCTGTGTACAAAACTGTTAACATTTTTGCTAAATAACCAACCTACACAGTAGATGTCGCTGGCAGCATCTTCAGCATACAGCGTGGACTTTAAATCACCGAACACATTCGTAATTAATTCTATAAAAAATACTAGCACATAGAAAATAAAATACGTATCATAATAAGTTTTAAAAAAATTCAATAGCCACGATTACGTTTAAACTTTTGTAACACATTCACCGCAGTCCGTTGCGTTATCTAGTTTGGTCTACTGTAGGAGTCGGCAAGTGACAATCTTAACTAAAGATGACACACGAAATTATATATTCTTATAGAAAAGTGATAAACATAAATAGACTATTTACTTGAAAACTACAATTTGTTTACTCAATCAAAACCTCTATGGTTGTAAAATTCCCATTATTTTTAAACAGTTGTTTCATAGTTTTACAAATTAATGAACGAATTGAGTGGTTTTACCTTACAGGAATATCTATAGCCACAATACAAACGTGATGTTGCCGTGTGACAATCAACTATTACGTGATTTACAACAAAATAATTAAATATATTCCATTTAAAAGACACTCAACTCGGATGCTTGCCAACGCCACGAGCTGGCATAACAGTCACTCAATCTGTTGTTACTGCTTATTATACGAGGGGTCACATATACGAGGGGTTACTCAAGATTACCAAGAAACATTTTAAAGACGACTATTTTGGGGTGTCACACGTGTATGTAACTTTAAAAATAGCTATACAGGGAGTGTCTACCGGAAGTGAAAGTTTTGGTGCATATATTCATAGAGTTGGACTTTCTGAACACCATGCAAGTACCGGTTTGCTTGTATACCTTACTGATCTTCGGCAACAAGACTTTTAACTTTTATCTCATATTCGTGTAGAGGTTGTCATGAAACGACATATTTTTGTTGTCAGTTCATTTCTATCCCTTTCCGTTTAAGATATGGCTATAATGTTTCGAACGGAAGTTAATGTTTTATTGCGTATATTCATAGAATTTGATTTAGTGAACACCCTGCATTTATTGGTTTTGTAGTACCTCTTACTGATCTCACGCGATACGCATTTTAAGTTTCAAACATATCTGATTCGATATATCTGGATCCTAGCGGTCACATTTCACACCTCATTCGGATTTGTGGTCAACGGATCGTCCAGAATTAGCATTTAAAAATTTAAACGTATTCAGTTAAAATGAGTAGATACTGGTACGGTTAAATGGTGTTGAAAAATCAAAAACTTGTTTAGATAACTATAAGCCTTTACGAGATACGGTTGTTGGGAGATATTGGATGTGTTGTTCGGTTAGCACTTGTAACATCAGTTTCTCTTACCCATCCGATGTGCGTGTTTACTCTTTCTACCTCTCCCTCTGTATCTCTATCTCTCTCTCTCTGAAAACTTTATAAGGCTTAAATTTCAACTACTAAATAACACACATCAGGATACGAACCTCTAACAAACACATCATAACAAATAGCATAGATCAAGATTCAAACCTCTAATACCCTATACACACACTAAATAATATACTTCTGGATTTGAAAGATTGATTACACAACAACCGAGCTCTATTATTTGTAACAAGTCAAGCTGTATGTGAATTTAGATTTTATATTCTTTTTTAATTAGGATATTTCTAAATCTTCTTGTGTAACCTCTCGTATATGTGACTCCTCGTATAATAAGCGTTCAGAACAACTGGGGTGTCTGTCATGACGCCAGCTCGTGGCGTTGGCAAACATCGAAGTTTAGTGTTTTTTTTAAGTGGAAATCATGTAATAGCTGATTGTAACAAGGCAACATCACCTTTATATTATGACGATAGATATTTTTCTAAGTTAAACCAATCAATACGTTCATTAATTTGTAAAGCTATGACGCAACTGTTTGAAAATAATGGCTATATTACAACGATAGCGGTTTTGATTGAGGAAACAAATTTTAGTTTTCAAGTGAATAGTGTATATATACATTTATGGCTGTTCTACAAGCATATATCATTTCGTGTTTCATATTTAGTTAAGATTGCCAGCTAGAGGAAGACCGACGCATACAGGAACCAAATTAGATAATAAAAGTTATCGTGGCTATTGAAATTTAATTTAATAATACGTTTCAGAAACGTATTATGATACATATGTTATTTATATGTGCTAGTATTTTATAACTTTAATTACAAGTGTGTTGGGTGATCTAAAGTAAACGTTGTATACTTAACATGCTACCAGGCACATCTGGGTAGGCTGGTTATTTAGGAAACATGATAACAGTTTTCTACATAGATAAGGATTAGTCAAATTTAACGAATGAAATTATGTCTTAATACAAATAGAAGCATTGAAATCTGTTTTCACTGTTATAATGGGCCATATGTAACACAATAAAATTTATATCATTTGTTATAAATTAAGTATTGGGTGTGTGAGCTTCTCTCTCTAGATACGGATTTTTAGAATTATGACTAACATTAAATATAAATAAGCTTATTTAACGTAACTGTGAATGTGACGACATTAACATATAATCACGTTTGAATACAGTTGTCATCAGTGTCGGTTTAGCTCAGTCACGTAGGTGTTGGATTTAAGAGTAGCTGGACAGGGGTTTGATTCTAGCTTGGTGCATTTAACACTTTTCTTCAAAATATTTTACTTCTTTCTCTTTTTCTCTCTCTATCAATCTATATATATATATATATATATATATATATATATATATATATATATATATATATATATATATATATATATATATATATATATATATATATATATATATATTGTTCGCTCCTCGTATAGTGTAAAAGCAGTGGAATTT
Organism: Tillus elongatus; assembly: GCA_964006375.1. Taxonomy (NCBI): domain Eukaryota; kingdom Metazoa; phylum Arthropoda; class Insecta; order Coleoptera; family Cleridae; genus Tillus; species Tillus elongatus. The sequence continues at coordinate 66,652,492 of OZ023265.1, forward strand.
ATAATCTTTATTTTGCGATAAGAAGAACAGACCAGAATTCCACGAATCGGCAAGAAGAACACAACTTAAGTAGTCAGCAACGCAAAACCGCGATATCGTAGAGTACCGCTACCTTAAAATTATATGTGTGTGTGATACAGTCAAACCAGCCTTAACAAATCCATTAAACGCACCAGCAACCCAGGATAGCCTTTTCCGGGACACGCACGAGTTTCTGTGAGTCCAGTACTCGACAAGAGAAGAAATTCACAAAGGTAAGTGGCTTTTTGGTCATTCACGAGTTTGCATCAATTTCCACTGCTTTTGCCCCTTCTCTTTTCATTAAAAACGTTACTTAATTAACAAACGCAAATTACAGTCCACTTTGTTCGTAATAGCCCGCTTAACGCCTATTTTTTTCGCCCGCTCTAGCCCATTTCTTGGTCCTTCTCAGCCGGATAGTTTTTTTGTCTCGGAAATAATACGCAAGTAAATTTGGCTATTCAACTTTGTTAATTTTGAAAATAACTAAAGCGCGCTGGTTTAGCTGTATTCAATTCAGATTTTAAATTAATTTCCCGCAATTTTCATGTATATATCGCTAGAACCTTTATAATTATAGAATTTTTAAAAGTTATTTTCTTATCGCAAGAATCCGCCATTCAGTTAAATTTTGCTTTCTTTTGAACAACGAGCACGGCTTTAGGAGTCGACGCATATCATTTCACGCATATATCGCTCTTTGCTTCTGTTTCATTCTTATCAATTTGTACCTGAATAATTCTTTGTTTCACATTGGTACGTATATCTGTTATATTTCCATATACGAGGCCTATTCAATTAATATCATGACTGACACTAAATTAAGGAAATACAAAAACCAACGCAATATTCAGCTATCTGAAATAGACGCATTGTCTTCTCTAGCCCAGAAAGCCCAGTCAGATGTTTCGCTTTATAATTTACTTAGGGTTAGATCTTCCGAAATCGACTATTTAAGGGAACAGTTTATTCAAACGCACGAAAATATCGTTTCTGTAATTTTAAGTAGTGAACATGGAAACGCTTCTGATGAAAACACTATCTACGCTGGATTTATGGACGCTTATTTTGAAATTAAAGCCATTTGTTCTAGGTTATTCCCTGACAATAAAACAAATGTCCAGGAAATTCTAAATTCAAATACAGCTGGTCTTAATGAAGGTGCTAAAGCAAGGCTAGCTAAAATAGAAATTCCTAAATTTAGAGGTGACTATAAAACCTTTAACACTTTTATCGATTTATTCAATGCCTTAGTACATGACTGTCCCGCATATTCCGACATTGAAAAGTTTCATTATCTAACTATATCAGTAGAAGGCCCGCCGTTATCTCTAATAAGATCTTTGCCTCTGACCGCTGACAATTATCAGATAGCTTATAATACATTAGTCACTCGTTATTCTAACAAACGTCTGCGTGCCCAAGAGCACCGGCATGCTATAGATAGCATTTCGAAATTTAATTCTGATGACCACGTCAATATTCGCAATTCGCTAGACATTATTTCGGAAAATCTTTCTGCTTTAAACACTTTAGGCTTTCCTACAGACCAATGGGACTTTGTTATGTTTATGTTGGTGTCAAAACGCCTTGACAGGAACATGTTGACGAAATTTGAGTTAGACCACGCTTCCACCGAGGTCCCTACATTTACGCGATTGCTTGACTTTCTAAATAAATATTGTATCGCTGGTGATGCTATGAATCAGAAGTCATTCCTTTCGCACTCTCAAAAGAAATATTCTGACAAATCGCAAGCTAGACCAACGCCTCGAACTTCCGCTTTTTTCGCTGATAATTTAAATTGTAAATCTATCTTACATACTTGTGTGTTTTGCAAAGATTCTTCGCATTCTATTTATAATTGCTCCTCATTTTGTAATAAAACTCCAAAAGATCGCTATAATTTTGTTAAATCTTCTCGTCTTTGCCACAACTGTTTAAGTAGCCTACATTATCTTAACAAATGCAAATCTACCAGGTCCTGTCGCAAGTGTGGTCAGCGTCATCATACGCTCTTGCATTTTGATAAAAGCTCCGCGCCTATTCCGTCGCCAGTGTGTAATAACCCTTCCAGATCTCCAGTTCCTTCCGCTCCGCTCGACCAAGAGCAGGTCTTTGCTGCTTCTGGGATTGTATCTAATCAAACCACGGTCTTATTGGCCACTGCGCTGATTGAAGTTCTTGATAACCATGGAAATTATCAGATTATGAGATGCCTTTTGGATGGAGGTAGTATGATGTCTTTTATCTCGCAAAGGGCTTTTAAGCGTTTGGGGTTGCCTAAGCAAAACTGCATGTTTGCAATCAAAGGACTGGCATCTATGCAGACTTCTTCTCAGAGTGGTTGTGTAACGCTCACTGGAAGACCGGTTGGTCAAGATTCTTTCAATTTTACTGTCGACGCATTGATCTTGAACGCCATTTGTGATAATTTGCCAGCAACCGCTATTTGCTCTTCCAATTGGTCTCACATTCGCAATTTAAAATTGGCTGATCGCCATTTTAATCGTCCAGGTCAGGTCGATATATTGTTAGGAGCCGACGTTTTTTCTAAAATCCTTTTAAATGGACGCATTTCCGGTGGGGAAGGTCAACCTGATGCCGTCAACACCGTCTTTGGTTATGTGCTCATGGGTAAGATTGGCAACACAGTTCATTCTTCTGCTGTCTCTTCTTTCTTGTGCAGTAACTTTGAATCAAATCTCGATCGCACCCTTAGGGATTTTTGGGAAGTGGAAAGTGTTCCGACTTCGTCGCATCACTCTAATGAAGATATTTTTTGTGAACATCATTTTAAGACTAAAATATCTCGCTCTCCTTCTGGCAAATATATCGTTTCGCTCCCATTTAAATCTGAGTCGCTGCCTATTTTTCCTGGCATTCGCGACCTCGTCGTCCAAAGATTTCTTTCCCTGGAACGCCGCCTTGCTAGAAACATGGACTTGTATACCCAATATTCTGCTTTTATGAGAGAATATTTGGAACTAGGCCACATGAAACGTGTTTATGACAATAAAGATTCTCCCGACGCATATTATATTCCGCATCATTGCATTTTGAAACCAAATAGCTTGTCTACTAAACTCAGGGTAGTTTTTAATGGTTCGGCGAAACTTCCCAACCAAAGCTCTCTTAACGATTGTCTACATACTGGACCAAAACTACAACAAGATATTGCCACAATTCTGTGTCACTTTCGCCTTCATAATTATGTCTTGTGTGCTGACATCAAAATGATGTATCGTAACATTCTTGTCGACCAATCACAGCATGATTATCAAAGAATTGTTTGGAGGTTTGCTTCTGATGAACCTTTGGTGGACTATAACCTGGTTACGCTTGTATATGGACTAACGCCATCCCCCTTTCTCGCGATACGCACTCTTCATCAGTTAGTGAATGACGAAGGGGGCTCTTACCCGCTAGCTTCTGCCGCCATTTTAAACGACACTTATGTTGATGATGTTGTAACCGGCTGCTCTTCTTATGAAGACGCAAAGCTTTTACAGTCAGAGCTGATCTCGCTTTTTGAACGAGGCGGCTTTGAGCTTAGAAAATGGTCTAGTAACTGTTCCGCATTACTTTCACATTTACCTCCGGAACATTTGTCGCAAAATCCGCTTATTTTTGGTTCACTGGCAAACGACACTCCTTTAAAAATTCTCGGTCTGCAGTGGAGTCCCTCTGAGGATACATTCTTTTTCTCAGTCTCGCCGTTGGGGAAACCCTGTACGAAACGCAACATGCTCTCGGAACTGGCCAGAATCTTTGACCCGCTTGGATTTCTTTCGCCTATTACTATTTTTCAAAAGATTCTAATCCAGTCGCTGTGGACTTCTAAATTAGATTGGGACCAAACCCCGCCCTCGCATATTGTTGAGGCTTGGAACCGTTATCGAAATGAACTCGGTTTACTAAGCAATTTACGCATTCCTAGAAAAATCCTTCCACCTCATTCTGGATGTGGTTATGAATTACATGGGTTCTGTGACTCTTCTGAAAAGGGTTACGCTGCCGTTGTTTATATACGATGCCTCCGCCCTGACAAAACAGTTTTTGTTCAGTTTGTTTGCTCTAAAACCAAAGTCGCTCCGGTTAAGAAACTAACCATTCCTAGGCTAGAACTGTGTGGTGCAGTTTTGTTGGCGAAACTCCTATCGTTTCTTCTGAACGTTTATCAGACTCGCATGACTTTCGAAAGAATTTTTGCCTGGTCAGATTCGCAAATCGTCTTGAGTTGGATCAAATCTTCGCCTCATCGTTGGAAAACCTTTGTGGCAAATCGAGTTGCCTACATTCACGAAAGGGTTTCTTCTGAATTTTGGCATTATATAGATTCTGCTAATAATCCCGCCGATATCGCCTCTCGAGGTGTTCATCCTTCTCAATTTCTCGCCCATGATATTTGGTTCAATGGTCCATCGCTACTATGTCGTTCTGAGCTGTCTGCCTGCTCCCCCTCTTCAGAGCTGCAGTCTGAAGAGGTCTCTGTTGAGGAAAGGACAGTTTCGCTTTTAACATTTACAGGTGAAAAAAATCTGCTTGATGATTTGTTAGAAAATCATTCTTCTTTACATTACATACAGTCTATTTTGTCATACGTATTACGCTTCGCTTTTAATTCTAGACATTCTTCTATTGCGAAATTTGGACCGCTATCTCGGTTAGAGCTTCATGATGCTCTGACCCTTCTGGTCAAGCGCACTCAAGCGGTCTACTTTGAAAAGGAGTTATCTAGTAAAAAATTCCCTAAGTCCTGGAGAAAACTCGCCGTATTTCAAGACAGTACTGGTCTTTTGCGTGTAGGTGGTCGCTTAACTCACTCAAGTTTGTCTTATGAGCGAAAGCATCCGCTCTTACTTCCACAAAAGTGCCGACTCACGGTGCTTTTAATTGAACAATACCATAAAAGGTATCTTCATATTGGCCCTCGCACTCTTCACTTTTTGTTGTGTCAGAATTTTTGGATTTTGTCTGCAAGACGTGCCATAAACACTGTTATTTCGAAATGTATGCCATGTTGGAAAATAAAGCCTCAACCTTATCAGCCACCTATGGGTGACTTAGCCCTTTCTCGAGTTTCGCAAGTCAAACCATTCTCGCATACTGGGGTAGATTTTGGTGGTCCATTCGCGATCACTATGAATCGATACCGAGGTGCTAAAACCTCTAAGGCATATATTTGCCTCTTTGTGTGTTTCGCGACTAAGGCTATACATCTAGAACCTGCCTGTAGTCTTTCGACTGACGCTTTTCTCGCTGCCCTCCAACGATTTATTGCTCGTCGTGGTCGATGTGATAATCTCTATAGTGATTGTGGTACAAATTTCGTTGGCTCCGCCAAGGAGCTTAAACGCATTTTTTCTGATGCAACTGCTAGGGAAGGAATCCATTGGCATTTCAACCCCCCTTCTGCACCACATTTCGGTGGTCTTTGGGAATCTGGTATCAAGAGTGTAAAATCTCATCTCTCTCGTGTTGTTGGCCAACAAATCCTATCGTACGAAGAATTCTACACTGTCCTGACGCTTATAGAATCTGTCTTGAACTCCCGACCTTTAAATCCCATGAGTTCGGATATCGATGACATTCACGCTTTAACTCCTGGACACTTTCTTCATATGGAGCCAGTTTCTACGCTTCCAACTCCCGATTTGTCGTCTGTCCCCTTAACTCGTCTGTCAAGATGGCAACTTCTCCAACGTATGCACCATGATTTTTGGATTCGCTGGCACAAGGAGTACCTTCACACCCTACAACAACGAAGCAAGTGGCTTGACGCTGGTGCTCTTCCTACTATTGGGGCGATGGTGGCCGTGAAAGCTGAAAAACTTCCGCCTTCTAAATGGCTACTAGGTCGTCTATTGTCTCTAATTCCTGGTCCTGATGGTGTCGTAAGAGTTGCTATTGTAAAGACCTCGAATGGTATCCTTCGTCGCCCTTTGGTGAAGTTGTGCCCGTTGCCAACTAATGACTAGTAGTAGTAGTATTTGTTTCTAATTTAATTTAATTTTTATTTTAAGTCTTTTTATTGTTTTGTGGATTCTTGCTAACCGGGATAATCATTTATTTTGTTTCTTGTTCTCTTTTTTCTTATCCGCCGCATGTTATCGCTTCTCCTTCGCGTTAATTATTTTTTTTGTGTAGAAAAATGTCTTGCTTATAGCAGCCATTTTGGCCGGGCGGGATGTTCGCTCCTCGTATAGTGTAAAAGCAGTGGAATTTATAATCTTTATTTTGCGATAAGAAGAACAGACCAGAATTCCACGAATCGGCAAGAAGAACACAACTTAAGTAGTCAGCAACGCAAAACCGCGATATCGTAGAGTACCGCTACCTTAAAATTATATGTGTGTGTGATACAGTCAAACCAGCCTTAACAAATCCATTAAACGCACCAGCAACCCAGGATAGCCTTTTCCGGGACACGCACGAGTTTCTGTGAGTCCAGTACTCGACAAGAGAAGAAATTCACAAAGGTAAGTGGCTTTTTGGTCATTCACGAGTTTGCATCAATTTCCACTGCTTTTGCCCCTTCTCTTTTCATTAAAAACGTTACTTAATTAACAAACGCAAATTACAGTCCACTTTGTTCGTAATAGCCCGCTTAACGCCTATTTTTTTTGCCCGCTCTAGCCCATATATATATATATATATATATATATATATATATATATATATATATATATATATATATATATATATATATATATATATATATATATATATATATATATATATATATATATATATCTCATATCACAACGTAACATCATGTGTGTGTGTACTACATCACTTGTAGACATATAACATTCATCATATAGTTTCAACCATCAACAAATGTACTTATGTATACGTGCTGTACTATACACACACATATCCGTTTTCATTCACCTTAACATTTCCCGCCAATTGTAAAAAATGTCAACTGCCATTCTAATCATCAACAAAAGTCAATAGCGCTGCTGTATCCATAACCATAACCTAAATGTCATGTGAGTAATCGGAAACATAGTTCAAATATTCAAATGTCAAAAGTCGATAGCGCTACCAAGATTGCATCTGTCACCTATCGCCTGTCATCCCCACACCTGCACACCTCGGGGCAGGGGACGTCAGGCCCCGACGAGCGAGGATCGCAGGTACCCCACACCTGCGGACACACATCCGGTTTTCCCAGGAATCCAAGACACCCCCCCCCCCAATCCACAACTCATGTATCTCAACTCTCAACAATGCCAAGGACCCGCATCATTGGGGCCTCAGGTTTTCCCCACCTCCCGTTTTTCCTGGGACACACCACCACCGCTCATATCTCCACTCTTACCTACCTGTGACGTCGAGCCAATCAGAACGCTCAGATGGAAAGCCATACCCACGCCCTATCTACTAGCAGTAATAAGTACAAGTTGGAGAACCCAATTCATCAGAACACAGATTTTAGACCTGACGATCGTTTCGCTAGCAAAGTTAGTGTCATCAGAGGGGTGAATAAAGTTTACTTATAATAAACTTTATTTAGTACATAGGATAGTGTCTATAAATGCTTTCATTTCGCTAGACAACGAAAGCGTTCAGGCTGTTGGCAAAAGAAATTGAAAAATTTTACTACAATTCGTCAGTTCTTATTTAATATACTGACGTTCCAAAAAGTCCTAACACCCAGTAATAGTCGATCAATTGCAATGAAGTTTTTTCTGCTACTCTATTTTGTCTCCGATAAAAAAATGACAATAATACGGACAAAAATTTTTGCCAGCTGTCAACTTTCTAAATTTGTTGTATCAAATAATTAAGTCTTAAGTTTGCGTTTCCTTCAGTTTGAAGTATACTTTCGTAGCGATTTGTGCTAAATTTATAAACTCATTAAGTCACCATGTCTTGGCACCGGTTTCTGAAGAATTACAATCATTTAAGTGAATTCGAATGGGAGCGTATTGTTGATACACGGGAGGCCAGTTTTTCGATCAAACAAATTTCCGACCTCATAGGATGCAGAATATTAACAGCATTACAGTGTTGATCCTGGTGGTCTGAAGAAGAAATCCATGATCGTCGTTATGGAAACGGGCGATATCGAGCAACTTCAGCACAGGAAGATCGTCATTGGAGAATTCAGATTTACCGGACACAGTTTTCACAACACCTTGGAAATGCTTGATTGGGAGTTTTACAACAAATAGTGTTTATGGCAATGATATATCGCAGAATACTCGCGTTTGGTCTTCGTTAGTATAGACCAGTATTATGTCCCCCACTGACACCTTGGCACCGTGTTGATTGGCTTAAGTGGTGTAACGGCAGATCAAATTGGCATGGTGAATGGACTCCTGATTCTATATTTCGGTGCATGATGGTTGCAGTAGAGTGAAACTATTACTTTGAAAAGGCAGAAACTCAGAATTTGTTGTGGAAAAGCATACGGCCCCTACACGGGGTATGCCGGTGTAAGGTGCGATAACATACGGTAGCAGGTCACCTAGTTCTTATCGACAGAAATTTGAATGCAAAGAATCACATACGAAACCTAGTGCGGCCTGTTGCACTGCCATATCGACGAGGGTTTAGTCAACGCCTTTTTCAACAATACAACGCACGTCGTCATACAGCAAGGGTTACCACAAGGTTGTTACAAAAAAATAACACGAACCTGCTTCCATGGCCTTCTCGCTTCCTAGAGATGCCACCAATCGAAGCAAACATGTGTGGGATATGATTGGCAATGGACTAGTAAATTAACCCCAACCACCAAATACCCTAGTTAATATTCGTTACCAAATTCAAGCAGCCTAAGATGACATACCTCGGGGTACTAAAAATAATTCAATCACAAGCATGTTTTGAAGAGTTATCAAATGCACAAGAAACCGCAGCGGGCCCATTCATTATAAAGTAGCTTTGTTATTTTTGAATATTTTAGTATAAAAATGTAGCTGAGCTTTAGTGCTAAATAAACACACAGTATGTATTTATTATTGTTTTGTTTATTATTGTTTATTAGCAAAAAATTATACATTATGTTAGTACAATAAGTCTTAGACTTGTGCTGTATTATAACACAATTTGGAAGGTTATATCCTAAATAGTTTGACAGTTCTACACCAGATTCAGTAAACTTCAAATCTTGACGTTCCGAATGTAATTTCTTTTGCCCTTCTATTTCTCACCTTCTGATACTTCGACCATCACCTTCATTTACCATAAATCTCTGCTATTCCATTATGTCTTTCTGACTGCTATTCTTTCCAAAGAATCCATATTTTTGCCAAAATGTTTAAATTTGTAAGAGACAAAAATGACTTTAGTTTGACAAACAATAACTCACAAATTACATTATTAAAATCGATCAACTCTTAACTCTTACTGGGTGTTAGAATTTTTTTAAAACTCAGTATATATATATATATATATATATATATATATATATATATATATATATATATATATATATATGATAAAAAAATAGGTAGCTGATAAGTCTTTTTCATATAGACGTAGAAACTACTTTTCTGTCTTGAAAATTGCTCGTTTTCTTCTCTGTCACTGGTTTCCTCGCTTTACGGCATTATCAGACATAATAGAATTAATTTTAAGTATTTTTTTTGTGTGTTGAAAAAAAGGGAAATTATGAAGCCAGACTAATCTCTACGTATATATTCAATATGGTACGGTTTCACCAAGTAAGGGCCATCACAATTATTAATGCTAAGTCTCTTATTTCAACAATAATTTTGTTCTCGTGAAAACATTTGAATATTAATATTTGAAATTGCAAACTTCTTATTCAAAGCCATATTCTGCTTTTCTTGAATCCATTATGCTTCGTAGGCAGTATGCCATTTGAGAGCACAGTACAAGTAGCCTCTGCTGAGTTGAACAATGATTAACTTCGGCTGTGCCCCAACCTTTGTATTATATGCCAGCGTTTCAAAGGAATTCGTTACCAAATGAACAACGCTAATTTCCTATATCCATACAAAACTCATTCAATAAGTTCAAAGAGAAGTGTTGCTAATTGAACCCGATTCTTCTCGTAAGCACCCCTTTACAGTTCAAAGGAACTTCGGTCCTTAAAAATAGCTCTATCCAACCTAGTTCACAGAAACGGAAATAGGATACTGTTTTCGATAATGACATTGAACAAATTGTTTTATAAATTGGCAAGTCTTAATGGAGGTTTTCATTAAAAAAAGTAAGACCCGTTCATGTTTCACATACCACTAATAGGAGCCGATTTAAACTTGGAACCTATAATTATTACTGTATTTAATAACTACTACCCATAGGGAAAGGTTCATAAAAAACAAAGGTATGTTATGGTAGCGAATTTATATAAAAATACTTCAAGTCACGTAAAACAACAAAATAATTAGAGAGAAAAAGAGATCTTATATATCCTAGAAACGTCTTAGAGATCTCTCGTAGGTATGGGGGTATATATATATATATATATATATATATATATATATATATATATATATATATATATATATATATATATATATATAATATGTAGTATATGTAGTGGAGCATAGCAGTGCAAACAGCAAGAAGAAAGCTGTGACCTCCTTTGGACGCTTCAGTATGCCACACCTGCCATTCAACAGGTCGGCTTTAAGGCAGGTACTACCAGCTAATGCAGTGGAGAGTAACCAGCAACACCAAAGATGTCGGGTTGAGGCATATATTATTGGAATAATTGAAATAGCTTGAAAAGAAAAAAACTCTGGACGCAGCAAATGCGTTATGGAAGTGAATTTTCATAAAATGTTTTTAATAGCAAATATGTATTTTTTTAATGAAAGCAGATATCAAATTTGGATACTAATATAACCTACATTATAGTAGAAACAATGCACCATATATCATCAAAATAACTTGAAAATGTACAAAATGTTTCCGAAAATAAATTAAAAATGTTCCTGAAAAACTGTTTTTTCCTAGCCAACGAATCTTAAGTTAATAGCAAATTAAGTTATTGAAATTTAAAGCATTTAATAAAAATTCGCTACCAAAAATGTGCGAATGGTCTGACGACCGCAGCCATGAAACAAGACAACACACACCAAATTCGCTACCAAAACGCACTTGCCACGTTCCGAATTTCTTTTCTCACAAACATGTTTTATATTTCGATGAAAAATGCAAAAATGCATAAGAGATGTTCGATTTCAAAATATATAGTAAAAACAATGTGCCATGTTTCTTCAAAATAACTTTATTGTTTGAAAATGTACAAAAATTTCCGAAAGTAAACTTAAAGTGTTCCCGAAAAAACTCGTTTCTTGGTCAACCTTATAGGTTAATAGCAAATTGAGCTATTCAAATATGAAGCATTTGATCAAAATTCGCTACGATAACGCACTTGCTGCGTCCAGAATTTCTTTTCTTACAAACATGCATTATATTTCGATGGAAAATGCAAAAATGCAATAACATAAGGCGTGTTTGATTAAAAAATTTGTATCACCTACGACTTATGGGCCATCCTGTGATTGTAGAAATATTTTTTAAGATGTAGCTCAAGACACCCAATAATTAATATATACAATTTTTTTTCATATTTTGTATAATAACGGATATATTGAGCTTTATTGATTTTTTAGGAAAATTCGACAAACATTATATACCATTAAATGATAAACTATATAGCTAAAACTACTGCCAAGCATCAGAGAAAGGGTCTATTTGAAATGAATTTTCAGAAATATTTTAGTAAAATGAAGGATAGTGACGGCTGAAACTAAGACTTCAGGGTTTTTAAAACATTCTTTTTGAGACATTTTATTTCCATAGCCCGTATTATATTCAAGTTATTTGCCTAAATGTTGCAAATTTTGACTTTTAAATCGCAACTTTGACGTTTTGAGGAAAACCCAAATTTATTTTTCTAGGTGGCGACACGTTCGCCACTCACTTAGTGTTTTAAGACTGGCTATACGATAGCCGTGTTATTTTTGGTGCATTTTTGCTGCAATTAGTATGCCGTACTGAAGAGCTCTAATGAGAGCGAAACCGGTCTACGGTTCTAATTGTTGCGAGAATGCATCTAGTCTTACATACTTTGTCCCTATATTGGGGTAGAAATGGGCCAGGGCTAACAATTTTTTAAATTGTTAGTTAGTTGTATACCGTCTCTATTTTTAATACTCTGTGTTATTTGGAGCGGGCGTGACAACATAGTACTTGGTTCCGAACTAGGTGGCGACACGTTCGCCACTCACTTAGTGTTTTAAGACTGGCTATACGATAGCCGTGTTATTTTTGGTGCATTTTTGCTGCAATTAGTATGCCGTACTGAAGAGCTCTAATGAGAGCGAAACCGGTCTACGGTTCTAATTGTTGCGAGAATGCATCTAGTCTTACATACTTTGTCCCTATATTGGGGTAGAAATGGGCCAGGGCTAACAATTTTTTAAATTGTTAGTTAGTTGTATACCGTCTCTATTTTTAATACTCTGTGTTATTTGGAGCGGGCGTGACAACATAGTACTTGGTTCCGAACTAGGTGGCGACACGTTCGCCACTCACTTAGTGTTTTAAGACTGGCTATACGATAGCCGTGTTATTTTTGGTGCATTTTTGCTGCAATTAGTATGCCGTACTGAAGAGCTCTAATGAGAGCGAAACCGGTCTACGGTTCTAATTGTTGCGAGAATGCATCTAGTCTTACATACTTTGTCCCTATATTGGGGTAGAAATGGGCCAGGGCTAACAATTTTTTAAATTGTTAGTTAGTTGTATACCGTCTCTATTTTTAATACTCTGTGTTATTTGGAGCGGGCGTGACAACATAGTACTTGGTTCCGAACTAGGTGGCGACACGTTCGCCACTCACTTAGTGTTTTAAGACTGGCTATACGATAGCCGTGTTATTTTTGGTGCATTTTTGCTGCAATTAGTATGCCGTACTGAAGAGCTCTAATGAGAGCGAAACCGGTCTACGGTTCTAATTGTTGCGAGAATGCATCTAGTCTTACATACTTTGTCCCTATATTGGGGTAGAAATGGGCCAGGGCTAACAATTTTTTAAATTGTTAGTTAGTTGTATACCGTCTCTATTTTTAATACTCTGTGTTATTTGGAGCGGGCGTGACAACATAGTACTTGGTTCCGAACTAGGTGGCGACACGTTCGCCACTCACTTAGTGTCTTTAAATGCATGTAACTTTTTAGTCTTTCGAGATACAGAGCTAAGTTTTGGTAGCTGACTTTCCTGTAAGGATATAAACAGGCTTACCAAATTTGGCTGCCCTTACTGTGTTAATTCCAGAGATATAATTTTTTTTCGAAAGAAAGCACAACATTTTTCGGGAAAAACCGGGCCGATTTTCCTGACTAACAAACTTGTCCAAGCGATTTGCAAAAGGAAGGTATTCACCAAATTTAATCAAAATCTGCCCATTATTTTTTGAGTTATCGGTGTGATACATACATATACATATATATATATATATATATATATATATATATATATATATATATATATATATATATATATATATATACAAATTGAAACTGACCCCGGATATGGGTTCGACGGGTCCTAGTTGGCGCTCATTTGAAAAAATTTTTTCAAAATTCAAAAGTTGGGATCTCCTCATTCGTGATTTTTTTTAAAGAAAATTCACTAAAAAGAGAATCAAAAACGTTGTAAGTTGTTAAATTATCTTCGGCAATACTTGAATGCTAGAAGCTTCTTCTAAATCTTCTAATAAAGAAAACGCACACATGTAAACATTTGTAAACTTTGACTGAAAAAAGTAATGAACTCACGCTTTGTTTGTTATAGATTGGTCTTGTGTGTTGATTTTTAACTTTTTTATTACCCAATTATCCTGTTATAAGTGATCAAAATCACGGCAAAAATTTGGATTTAATATAATTTGGGGCATTTTGAATTAAACAGTTTTGTAAGATTTTCAATAACACATCTTTTTAAACATTTTTTTAATAAAGGGTAGGTCAGCGTAGGCGTTGATGTCTGTAATTATATACCTTATTATATTACTCTCTTATTAATAAGGTTGATTAACAAATGGAGAATCCACTGGTCACGCAATTTATGACCCACAAAACAAATAAAACAAAAATGTTTGGACAAATAAATTTATAGCCACAAATTTAAGATGGTAACCATATAACAAGCTTTTAGATACAAAAAAACTATTAACCACAAAACTTTCAGTGCATTATCTGATACTAGGAGCTGTGTAGATTAATTACAAAAAGCTGGCCTCTTTGTTAAGTGAAACTTTATGGGAAATTAAAGACATCAAAAAGGCATCAGGACCCGATACAATCCCAGCAATAGTTATGAAAATGTTGTTGTCTATCATTGGGTGTTCCACAGGATTTAGTTTTGGCTCCCACATTTTTCTTTTGCTCATAAATGACCATATGTCAATAACAAACAACCCAAGTCAATAACTAACAATCCCATCCACAGCCTTGCTGTTGCTAGTGTTCTTCGTAGCGCGTTGTCATCTACTTGCCCAATATATGTTTTAGTCCCTTATCAAAAAAAAGTCGAAGTAACCTGCTACGCTCGTTTTTTTGGCTGTTAGCGGTTTTATTCAGCTTTGACAAGTGTATGGAAATGAACTCGAACTTACGTAAATCAACACTTGCTGCTCGGTCAAAATAGTTCCTGCCAACCAATTGCAGCTTCAGCTCAACCAGACATTTCCTTACAATGATATTGCAAACTTGGAGATAATGCATGTCGTCCACAGAACCTCTCCGGTTAATCGAATTTTGACCTATTGAGGTCGTTTTTTTTTCTTGAAATAAAGAACGGACAAGCTATTGTCGTAAATAATTATGTAAACTTTCTATTTTTGATAACACACGTTTGACCCCATACTAAAGACATTTAAAGTAAAGATTACTTGATGACCGTTGAACGATTGAACTGTCGGAGTGTTTCATAGAAAGAAAGACAGTTAAAGATATTTTCATTCTTGGTAATATAAATAGCAAACGACGCAGATGAATTTCCTTAGGTCGAATATTAATACAATGAGCTATTGATTTGGAAATATCGAAATATGTAAAGAATACCCTGCCTCTTTAAACATAATTTCAATCAGTATCCGAGCTTCTTGGAAACATAAAGACGTTACAGTTTTCAACGGCGGCTGTACCTTTCCATTCCTAGTGCGCGTCAGTTCGAGGGCTTTTGCCAATCAGACGCGAGAATATTACTCTTTGGGGTTTTTGTAAGATACAAAGAGGGCGAGGATATAAATAGATCCTAGAACGCCGGCAGAAGCAAATTCTCAAACGACCGCCAAATAATCATTCTCTTAGTACAAAGATAAGTTACAGGTGCTATCTATTTAAATAATAGCAAGTCATGGGCTGTTAATTAAAGTTTTGAAGAGCGGTGTCTTTAATTAAGTTGATTGTTTTGTGTAAGAGGCCCCATCCGCTGCGAAGGGTCGTTTCGTAAATTTCAGGGCATTTTTTATTTAATTGCATGGTTATAGGAGTTTGTCCAATTTTCTCACCTGCTATTGTGGGAATCTATCAAATATTCTCACCTACTATTGTGGGAGTCTGTTCAGTGTTCTCACCTGCTTTGGTGGGAATCTATCAAATATTCTCACCTACTTTTGTAGAAATCTAGCTAATAATCAACAAATTTCCCTAAGCCTATGTCCACGTCTGAGTTTAAGAATAACTATACCTCTATGTTGGGCTGGGGTTATGGGTTTCTCTAATTAGCTGATGAATAATTGCTGGGCATATAATTGCCATGTCGTACAATCAACCTGCTAATTAATTTTAAAATGGAGATATTGACGTCAAGCCCAATTTTTATCCCTAATGAGACCTGGCAATTAAACATAAAGGAAAAAATGTGTTTTTCACCAAAACTGAAAATGTATTAACTTCCGTCACATCTAAAAAATCTGCTGGGCAGAAAACCAATCAAGTACAGAGGCCGTTTTATTTTTATATCATTTATTAGTCAACCATATTTTATTGTTATATGTTTCGAGTGACGTTGCTAAAATTGTCGCACAAAATGACACAATTTTAATTTAAGATCATTTCGCTTTAATCGTCATTAATAATTGTGTGTAATATTTTCAATAGTCTGTATAACATTTTTCTAACATCAGTGAACAAGGGGATGCTGCCCGTTTAAAATTAAAGTCCACCTTTTCAAATATTTTTTTTTAAAATTTAACTACAGATTGATGCCATTCTTTTTATTCTATCTTAGGAACATCCAAAATATTTTACCTATTATTGCCTTCCAAATTTAAATAACGAATTAAAAATGAGTAAGGAGCCTTGAGCGGGCATGCACCTAAATATATATGATTTAACCTCTCTGGGACGCCTAGCACTTATTGTTGGGTTGTGTAAATAAGGTGTCATTAATAGGTGTCTCAATACGTGATATGAGTATAGTACAAGTACGACCGTCCACATTTAACTTCAAAAATGTTTTGAAAACACAAATAAGACAGTATATCTACCAACTCCTTATGGCAACGCCAAAAAATAAAGATTGAGGTATGAGTCTATTTGCATTTATATTAATATATCATAAATAATAATTGTAAATATATTGTGAGTGCATTGTAAATATATTGTAAATAGTAATGTTCGATTGAAACATAAATGTCTCTCCAAATGTGATCCTACACTTTCTGTGGTTCTCTTCCTTGTGTTAAAGTGGCCATGACAAACCATATGGCCCATTGTAACCGTGCTTTTCCACAAACTAATTTAAACAAAAAGTGAAGTAAAATAAGCACAGAAAAAATATACATATACAAAATGACAAAAAAAGAAACCAAAAACAAAACAACAAACAGAAAAAACAAATTAGGTTGAAGCTAGATATAACATTATCGCGAAAAATGTGAGGTAATGTTTTGCTAATACAAATGAAAAAAGACCAAAATAGGACACTGGAAGACAAAAAGAAAAACAAAAGCAAAACAACAAACAGAAGAAAACAAAATTAGGCTGAAATTAGGTATAACATTATCGTAAAAAATATGAGGTAATATTTTGATTAATAAAAATGATTAAATACCGAAGTACGACACTACGGCTGAGAAATGAAACCTTAGTAAAGATAACATCAATAATTGTGTTAAGAAGTTGAACAGTAGATTTTCTTAAATCACCCTTCGTTGACACCACTGTAATCAAAAAAAAAAATAGATAGGTTAGAATTTGACATTTATAGGAAATAAAAGTCCATCAATCGCTTTATACCAACATAATCAAATCATTATTTCAGTCAGAAAATCTCAAGTTTGAGCTTTTTTGTTTGGAGGTTACTCAGTTTTCTTTTGTGCAGTAAGCGATACAATTCTGAAATGAACAAAATTAGTGACATTGCGATTTGTAACCATTTATCTGTAGATATTGTGTATAAATTATAGTTAAGCACACGTGGAAAAGGCCGACAAGTAAGATTACGCCAATGAAGTGTGGATGATGAGCCACCCAAAAAATTCGCTGTACTTCCTGTCTATAATTTTCTTACAAAAGATCTAGAAAAAATATTTAAAAGTAATGACTCCAAGAGTCGTTTATAAAGTTGAAGATCACATTGGGTGGACCAAAGAACACTATCGACATCCGACAAAAATCAGGCATTTTTCAAACATCTTGTAGTAATTGCGAGAAAATATATATGGGGCACACGTGGAGAAAAATAGCAACAAGATTCAAAGAGCACATAGTTCTTTCCATATCTAATAGAGTAGAGACATCTGGACTTGCCGAACATATATGTTTTACTTGGGACATAAGGTAGTAATAGTGATCTTAAGTTATTGAAAGTAACTACGGATTATCGCAGGCTAGATGCTTTGGAAATTTTAGAAATCCGCAAAGTGGATCCACAAAGATTAATGAATTCATGGGTCCAGTCAATACAACGATAGCACGAAATAATATAGGGTTGCTTCAACATCCACACAACAACAGGTTAGGCATATCCACTGACACAACAATAATCTTTGGATTACGTCATTCCTATTACGTCATCCCATATTGCATGATTCGGTATTGAGGTAACTGGTATTGCATCACTGGTATTGAATAATTTGTACTATTGTTCATTGATTACCCATACAGTAAATTTGGCGACAGCTACTGATGAAGAAAACGTTGTTGTCGAAATGTGTATCTAGCACATAACACTCTATTATTATATTGTGATTTTAAGGTTGATTATGTTTTTGTTTAATAAATAATAATAATGTTGGTGATCATATTTTTAAAACAGGGTCACCTGTGCGAATGACATTATGCTGCCGCCAAACCCCCTCAATTGAAAAAAAAACTATGCTAAAAAAATGAACTACGCTGCTCAGGTTGTTATATTGTGTATTATATATATATATATATATATATATATATATATATATATATATATATATATATATATATATAATATATAAGGAGAAGGGTTAAGGGCAAAGCCGCAAGGAGACAACCGCATACACGTGTTTGAAGCTTATTAGCCATCATCAGTACGGTATAGCCAGGTGAAGATGGGAACACTCTGGATAGAGATGCAAAAATACACCTAGTCAAAACAGGCAACCAGTGCACAATTGCAGCATTTGGAAGACCCTCAATCCGAGGAAAACAACCAAAAAAGCCACGGAGGCAAAGAAACCTGCATGAGCATCCGGAGCCCAGGAAGTTATATTAACTATAACAGGATTTATAACACGGCATTTCTGTACTAATGCCGTTTTATAAATCCTGTTATAGTTTATATAAATAAATAAATATATATATATATATATATATATATATATATATATATATATATATATATATATATATATATATATATATATATATATATATATATTGCAAATATACTCGTTAACTCTTGGGTAACATAATGAATGTCCCACTGGGCAAAGATATATTTTTGACAGTGCTGGAGAATTACCAGTGACGAATGGACTAGGACAGTAAAGCATGTAATGTCTGTTGGCATCCTGCCCGTTCGGCGTTTTAACGTTAATTGCTCCACTCTCTTTTGCTTCCATTTTCCATCTCTCTTTCTCTTTGCACTCGCTGTCACTAAATAATGTGTCTCCATTTAGTTTTCATCGGACACACCGACCAAATAAAAAAGCTCTCTTTTCCTTTTGAGAGCACCACTGTTTACTCATTGCCCGCGTTGACTATATATACTCTTTTGTAACTAGACGAATGACAGTAACGCAATTCAGAATGTTTGTGAGGTAAAATGCTACTTACGGTGACCTCTGAAAAATAGACCGCGTTCACATCTAAAGCTGTGACTTTTATTCCGATTGCTTTCGTTCCCTGGTGATTTATGTGCATTTTGTATTGAACCGCATCGGCAAAATGAAAATAAAGAATGCATCAGTGCGAGGCAGTTACAGTGAGTAGATTTTTACTGGCAACTGCTGGAATAAGGGAAATAAAGTAAACAAAACGTTTTCATTGTATCTAGAATGCTTATACATTAATAGGTCGCTAAGCGAGTGAAGTAGATAGGAGGCAAGTGCTAATGACAAAACATCCAAATATACAGGTGATTCACGGCACCCGTTAGTTATCTCCAAAAAAATTTGACAGATGAGGTCAATTTAGAAAAAAATTATCTTTGCCATTTACCAACAAACCATTACACAAATTGGTACACACCAACAGATAATAGTTTTCTTTCAAGATACCACATCAGAATTTCATTTATTAATACAGCTGTTCGAAAATTGTACACTGTTTTTAAAATTTTGAAAGAGCATTGTGTAAATAAAACACCCTGTATGTTATGACGCCATTGTCTCCTGAATTAGGTAACCTTTTCTCCAGTGGTACATGAGTTTTCTATATCGATCTCTTCTAGTTTTGATGATATTTAAGATTTTAGCTGAAATTAAATTTACGTAAATATTTTTAGTGTTTTGCATAGTAGCCTATTAAAGTGACGGCTACCAACATTAGTGCCCACTACAGTTGTTATAATAGCTAATAAACTATTTGTTTTAGTTCCACATCGTCTCGTGTGGAAGTATCGCATCGGTGACAAAAATTTCAAAAATTTTGTTTCGCTTAACCGTCGTAAAAGGGGTCAAAACATATAGAAAACATCATTTGGGACGAAATTTTTTTTTTGTCTGTCTGTCGGTCTGTATGTATGTCTCTATGTAGCTATGATAAGTTCAGAACAAATTGAGATATCGTCTACAAATTTGGTATACAGTTAGCACCCGACATACAAACGGTTTAAATTGTTTTTGGGTAAGATGTCTGTACGGGGTAGGGGATGAATTCGGGGTGATTTGGTAAAAATGGACATTTTTTGTCAAAATTCCAGCAATACAACGTTATAGGGTGCATTTATTAGAAAACTTTTAATTTCATTCAACATCTGGTATTCTGTGCTGAAATTAAATTAGGGGTTGAATGTGTGCGGGTGGAATATTGTTGGCAAAAATTGCGAATTTTTGCTAAAACGGCGTAAAAGTCTCAAAACACATAGAAAACACGGTTTGGATTGTTTTTGGGTAAAATCACTTTAGGGGGTAGGGGATGAATTGGGGGTGATTTGGTGCAAATTGACATGTTTCGTCAAAACTCGAGTAACATAACGTTTTAGGATTTATTTATCAGAAAACTTTTAATTTCATCAAACATCTGGTATGCTGTGCCGAAATTAGATTAGGGGTGAATGTCTGGGGGTGGAATATTGTTTAAAAAATTTCGATTTTTTTTTACTGAAACGGCGCAAAAAGTCTCAAAACACATAGAACACTTGATTCTGGAACGAAATTTTTTATGTCTGTCGTTGGGTGGGTTTGTAGGTCTGTCGGCATGTACGTTTATCTGTTAATAGGCGCAATAACTTTCGAACGGATTGAGACATCATCTTCAAATTTGGTGTACAGTTAACACCCAACAAAGGAACGCTTCTAATTGTTTTTGGGTCAGATCGCTTCAGAGGGTAGGTGATAAATAAGGGGTGATTTGGTGAAAATTTACATTTTTTCAATAAAGCTCGAGTAATATAAGGTTTTAAAAGTTTATGGGTACAGGAATGCAAATATTTTCTTTGTGGTCAAGTCATGAGCACTAAATTCATTCCATGAGAATGTCTTCCTGAAGCCAATTATGATTTTATTTGCAGCACTATTTATGATTACTTCCACACAGTGACAACGTGTGGAAGTTCGCATCGGCGATAAAAATTAAATGAAAAGTTTTTTCGCTTGAAATTCGTTAAAGTATCAAAACATATAGAAAACATGATTTGGGAAAGAATTTTTTTTTGTCTGCCGGTCTGTATGTCCGTTTGTTTGTAACCCCCATAACTTTAGAACAAATTGAGATATCGTATTCAAATTTGGTATACAGTTAGCACTCTAAAAACGAACGGACCGAATTGTTTTTGGGTAAAATCGTTTTAGCGGTGGATGAATGGGGGGTGATTTCGTGAAAATTGTCATTTTTTCGTTAAAGCTCGAGCAATATAGGGTTTTAGGGTTTATTTATTAGAAAAAAATTAATTTTATCAAACATCTGGTATTCTGTGCTGAAATTAAATTAGGAGTTGAATGTGTGCGGGTGGAATATTTTTGGCAAAAATTAGGCTCCTTTTTGCCAAAACAGCCTAAAAGTCTCAAAACACAGAAAAGACGGTTCGGATTGTTTTTGGGTAAAATCACTTTATTGGGGGTGATTTGGTGAAAATTGTCATTTTTTCTTGAAAACTCGAGTAATATAACGTTTTAGGGTTTATTTATCAGAAAACTTTAAATGTCATCAAACATCTGGTATGCTGTGCCGAAATTAGATTAGAGGTTGAATGTCTGGGGGTGGAATATTGTTGCCAAAAAATTCGAATTTTTTTGCTAAAACGGCGCCAAAAGTTTCAAAACACATAGAACACTTGATTCTGGAACGAAAATTTTTATGTCTGTCTTTGGGTTGGTCGGCATGCACATCTATCTGTTCATAGAGTAAGTTTTGAACGAATTCAAACATCATCTTCAAACTTGGTATGCAGTTAACACCCGACAAAGGAACGCTTCTAATTGTTTTTGGGTAAGATCGCTTTAGAGAGTAGGGGATAAATAAGGGGTGATTTGGTGAAAATTAACATTTTTTCACTAAAGCTCGAGTAATATAAGGTTTCAAAGTTTATGGGTACAGCAATAAAAATATTTTCTTTGTGGTCAAGTTATGAGCACTAAATTCATTCCATGAGAATGTCTTCCTGAAGCCAGTACATTATTACAGCTATGTGGAAATTATGATTTAATTTGCAGCACTATTTATGATTACTTCCACTACGTGACAACGTGTGGAAGTATCGCATCGGCGACAAAAATTAAAAAAAAGTTTTTTCGCTTGAAATTCGTAAAAGTATCAAAACATATAGAAAACATGATTAGGGAACAAAATTTTCTGTGTGTCGGTCTGTATGTCTGTTTGTTTGTAGCCACCATAACTTTAGAACGAATAGAGATATCGTCTTCAGTTCTGGTATACAGTTAGCACTCAAAAAACGAACGGTGCCAATCGTTTTTGGGTGAAATCGTTTTAGCGGTGGACGAACGGGGGGTTATTTGGTAAAAATTGACATTTTTTCGTCAAAACTCGAGTAATATAACGTTTTAGGGTTTATTTATCAAATGGCGGCACTTCCGCCCTCCTAATTTGTAAGTATTTTGTGTGTTTACATTCAGTACGTAATTCTGAACCTATCTATCAAAAAAAAAAACTCCTGTAGTTTAGTGCATTATGGACAAGAGTAACGACCTCCTCTGTTGCCTGTAGTACTTGGAGAAGTTCGTTAGCCAGGAAAATCGGAAGAGTCTTTTCTGTAACATTTTCGTTTATTTTCTGAAAATTTTCGTACTTGCTCAAACAACAAAGTAATTTTGATTAAATATGGTACAATTTTTCTACTATATAGGTTATACTGATAACCAAATTTGACGCCTGCTTTCATTAAAAAAGTCTGCACGCAGCAAGTGCGTTATGGAAATGAATTTTTATAAAACTGCCTTGAATAGCAAATATGTCTTTTTAATACAAGCAGTTATTAATTTGGTTACCGGTATAACCTATATAGTAGAAACAATGTGCCATATTTTATTAAAATAACTTATTGTTTGAAAATGTACAAAAAATTTCCGACAATAAACTTTAAATGTTGGTTTCCTAGCCAACAAACCTTAGGTTAATAGCAAAATGAGTTATTGAAATTTGAAACATTTAATGAAAATTTGCTACCAAAATGCACTTACTGCGTCTCGATTTTTTTTTCATACAAACATATTTCGATAAAAATGCAATATAATAAGGGTGTTCGAAAAAAATTGTAGGGATCACCAACGACTTATGGGCCAGACTGTGATTGTCAAAATAATTTTATAAGATGCAGTTCAAGACACCCTATAATTAACTTATACAATTTTTTCTCGTCTCTTGTATATTCAAAATTATATTGAGCTTTACCGTAGAAATGCGTCACCCTGTATATATGTAAACAGATAAAAACTGAACGTAAACTCGAATATGGATTCTAGGGGGCCTAGTTTGCGCTCATTTGTAGAAATCTTTTTAAAATTCTAAAGTCGCGGTCTCCTCATTGACGAATTTTTTGTACGAAAATTAGCTAAAAATGATGGACCGTTAAACCATAAACTTAACTACAACTACCAAGAAAGCATCAGAGAGAAAATAACTAACTTGCATATCAGCCCTTATCGTAAAACTTCGATCCTTTATATGTGTTGACAAAACATAACAAACACTATTTAGTCAACCCACTAACATTAATAAAATCGTAAAGGAATAATTTGCACTTGTATATAAAAATTCCCAAATAACACAAAAAATTTGTGATAAACAATCTAGTACCATGCGATAAACGTCAGTTACAGAGTGTAACAGACCTGCGCAATAATATCAAATGATCCGTTGTCAGGCAACGACATACTAGAACTCATATACCAAGCCAGGTTTGCCATTTACAATGAAACGCGGTGATATTAAAAATAAATGCTTCAAAGTTTAATAGCTCAATTTTCTGTAAACCTAGAAAGCTAAATTTTGGTACGTAATTAGGTCTTTTCCAAAGCAGCATGCACACCAAATTTCATTGAAATAGCTTTGTAATTTTCGATGAAAAAAATTTTTTTCAAAAGGAAACTCAAAATTTTCCTGGAAAAACTTGTCCTATTTTTCTGGATAACGAACTCGTCCAAGCTATTAATAAAATAAAGGCCCTTGTCAAGTTTCATCAAAAGCGGTTATTTATTTTTTGAGTATCGGTTGGATACACACACACACACAAACACACACACACACATATATATATATATATATATATATATATATATATATATATATATATATATATATATATATATATATATATATATATATATATATATAAACAAATAAAAATCGAAACTGACCCCGGATATGGGTTCTAGGGTTCCAAATACAACAAATAAATTATTTGTTTATATATATATATATATATATATATATATATATATATATATATATATATATATATATATATATATATATATATATATAAACAAATAAAAATCGAAACTGACCCCGGATATGGGTTCTAGGGTTCCAAATACGCGCTCATTTGAAAAAAATTTTTGCAAAGTCTCACCATCGATACCTGTCTATTAGTGAATTTTTAAAAATAAAAGAGACGTATAGTATAGTACGGTATAGAATAGTTGATATTAAAAACATTTTTATGAAAATTCAAAACCATAACGCACTTGCTGCGCCCAGAGTTTTTCGATTGTGCTGCTGACACTGTTGTAAATTTTACCGAATAAAACACCTAGCACACTAAAGTAGCATATTGTCTGTCCTCAACTAGCCGACAAACAAAACAACCAATTTTTTACAGTTTCTAGGCTTATCTGTATAACTGTGAATCCGTGGTTAAATGTTGCAGCTAATGATAAGCAGGGCACTATATATAAAAAGCTTCTGGTCCTGTAGTTAGCTTTGCTTGACACTTTGACAAAAGGGAAACTGCCGGATAACCCTTCTACACATATTCCCTATCTCATGAAGGGGAGACTCGGAAAAACACTTGTTCTTTTCAGTATTTTACTAGAGGTCTGCTGCATGTTTTACTTAAGAGATGACCCGAAAATTATACACTGTGACATCCTGACTTATTCAACAGTTTGATTAATTGCAAAAACACCTATGCAATAAACATGATTTATTATTTTGAGTGAGTGTCCAGCCTGACAAATTGTTGTGCTCTTGGAATATGGCTATACGAAATGAAACAGTCTAATAAATTGGTTTTAATATCTCACCCACTTGAAACAAAACAACTTTTTGTCTGTGCGCATGAGAAAGTAAAGGGTAATTTATGTGAGTAATGTATCCTCGAGGTTTTATTACGTTGCAGATAAGGTTTTTCGAGTTAGCTCTTAAATTAATTTCAATTCATATTACGCTAGCCACAGTAGATGCTGTTGCGGTGTTTACGATATAAGGCTGGCCCTTGTGGTAAAACGAGAAAATGTGACAAATGTAATTACCATGCAGAGTGCAGCTGGAATTTTCATAAATGCATTATGTTTTTGCAACATTATGTACGTCTGTTTCAATAGCTAAATGCAAAAGTTGAAGTTCTCCCAGAACACGTAGGGTGTTACAGCGTTATTAAATATTGTCGCTTAGGAAAACAGAAATTAATAAAGGGCATAAATCTTGTGATTTACAAAACTGTTTTTTTATTATCCTTTGCCGTACTATTTAGCCACTGGACTTTATTTTTTTTATTTTTTTTTGTAGGATGCAGGAGGGGGAAATGCTCATGCAGACCCCATTCACGGCCCCGTAGGTTCCGTGGGATATCGAGGTACTGTGAGACTCTACTTACTAAAACCCCCTCCCTGGGAGTACCGGACCTTAGTCCATACCTCCGTCGGAAAGATTTACACACAATGACTTTTTAGGGTAATAATGTTTCCATTCTGTTTTTGCCGCGGGGGCGTTATCGGGTAAGTATAAGCTTTGAACGCTTATGATTGTGTGGAAGTTGCTCGTTGTAGTCGGTGGCACTACGGAGAAGAGCACTTGGGTGAGAAGCGACTTTTGTCAACTGGGTTGTGGATAGTTGAGTTATAAACTCAAGTATCGAAGGCATTTCCAGATCAGAGTGAATCTTACTCTGTTTTGGACAAACCATGGCGCTCCGGTAACCATTCTCTGAATTTTGTTCTGGATGATTTGAAGGGCCTTGATGTGTGTTGCGGCCGCGGTGGCCCATGCAGGTGATGCATAGGTCAAGGCTGGCCGGATAATGACTTTGTACATGAGCAAGTTATTGTTCATGGACAATTTGGAATTTTTATTTAGAAGTGGGAACAGCTTCGAGATGAACATCGAGGCTTTCTTTCGAGCGTGATCGACATGGGGGCGCCATGTTAAGTGTTTGTCGAGGAAAACCCCGAGGTATTTGGCGGAATCTTGCCAGGGAATTAGACGGTTGTCTAATGAAACGTGTTCGTGAGGTGTGTATCTCCTCTTGGAAAATAGGACAGCTGAACATTTATCGGGGTTTATGGCTAGAAGGGATTTCCTATACCATGATTGCAGCTCGACTATGGCGGTCTGAAGTCGTTCGGTTAGTATCCCCGGCTGAGTGGAGCTGCTGAGGATGGTAGTGTCGTCTGCGTACAGTGCGTATGTCACGTTTAGCGGGGCTGTCGGAATGTCTGCGACAAATATATTGTACAGCAGAAGGAAGATAGCAGAACCCTGCGGGAGACCAGCCGTGGCTGTGTACGTTCTAGATTTGGCTCCAAGGTGTTTGACCTGGTACTTCCTATGTTGCAGGTATGACCTGATTAGCAGAATCAGAGGGAGAGGATAATTAAATGATAGAAGTTTGTTTAGGAGGCCCGCGTGCCAAACCCTATCGAAGGCTTGAGCAATGTCAAGAAATATTGCACCAGTTGACTTGTTTATGTTAAATTCTTTGGTGCTGTTTTCCACCACACGAAGGACTTGCTCAATGGTGGAGTGCTGGTGTCTGAAGCCGAACTACTCATCCGGGCGGATATGATTTTCTGAGGTGAAAGAAGCTAGCCTTTTCTGAATCAGTTTTTAGGCGATTTGCCGATGACTGGTAGCAGGCTAATGGGCCTGTAGTTCTGAGGGCACAGCGGATCTTTGCTGGATTTCGGGATGTTGATAATGTCGGCAAGTTTCCACATGGAAGGAAAATGTTGAAATCGCAGCATGGCATTCATAATCGTAACTAGGAATACCACGGCTTTGCGGGGGAGGTTTTTCAGGGCTACGTTGGAGATTGCATCGTATCCCGGAGCTTTCCTATTTTTTAATGCTTTGATTATTTGGGAAACTTCTTAGAATGTTGTGGGCTCGATAGTTGTGTCTGGGGTGGCGCGAAGCGCACTCCTGACGTAGCGGTGCGTTCTTGCTACATGCGACAGATCAACGTTGTTATAATTCGGGCTGAATTGCAACTTCAGATGATCTGCGAATGCAGTAGCTTTCGCCGCATCCGTGTATACGACACCGTTACGGGCGTGAAGCGGGGAAGGATAAGTTTTTGGGAGCGAAGGGCTTTTACCATTTGCCAGACGGAATTGTCTTGGGTAGACAGGGTTTGCAGGCGCTCCTCCCAACGATTGTTGCGGAGTTCTTGTAGGGCGGATCGTACTTATTTGATGAGTCTGTTAGCGTCTCGTTTGTCGGTGAGGTTTCCGGTGCGTTGAGCTAGTCTACGCAAGCGGTTCTTTTCTAGTATCATTTCCCTGATGCTGGACGGAAAAGGGACTTTCTTATACCTACCATATCTTTCGATTTTTTGAAAATTAGGGGTGGAGAAAACGCAAACTTAATGCTAAAATGTGTGTTTTCGAAAACTAGAGTTGACCTGAGTTGAATGGAAAGGGATGGTAGGTATAAGAAAGTCCCTACCATCTCTTTCGATTTTTTATTAATTTTTATTTAAGAGAAAGCTTATCAACCAATGAGGTTATTAGCCGAAATGAAATATACAGAAAGCGGCAAAACTATGGAATAAATTCATTGCCATTTGAGCTATTTGTGTTTTGACCAAATCTTCAGACAAGTCAACTCTAGTTTTCAAAAATACACATTTTAGCATTAATTTTGCGTTTTCCCCACCTCTGATTTTCAAATATGACGTCATGGACATTTTTTAATGGCAACTCTCTTTTCTTTTTTCATTTGGATAGCCAATGGATTGTCTACACGGTACCATCAAATTTTTGATACTTCACATTGTAAAATTTTCGAATGAAAGTAATTTAAAAAGTGTAAAACCGAGACTCCATTCATAACAACAATCAAAAGATAAAGGCTCTAATTCAACAAATTAAAGTATTGCTTCCTTTAAATATAATGTTCGAAATGCAATCCACTAACCCCTTGACCATTAGTAAATCTGCTGACACGTTGCTCTTGTACATTGCGAATGACATCGGGTTAATTCGACTCATTTCATACCTAATTCTATTTTTCAAATCTTCTAAATTATTTGGTTTGTTATCATAGATTTTTGATTTTAAATACCCCAATAAAATATCTAGAGGCGTAAGATCCCGGAATCTGGTGGGCCACTTAGTTGGCTCTTACCTACCAATCCACTTCTCAGGAAAGCAGTTATTTAAAACAGGACGTGCAAAGTGCGGAGCTGCACCGTCTTGCTGAAACCAAATATCAACAGTAAGTACATCAGGACCATCTTTATTTGGAAAACTTGCAGCAGCAAGAGTAGAAATTGGCTAATTTCTGAGAAAGTTATGATATTGCTGTCCAGTGAGTTTCGTCGAAGAAGAAAGGACCTATGATTCTATGGTGAACTATTCCTGCCCACATAACTTTAAGAGGGCGTTGTGTATGTGCTTCAGTCATGAAGTGGGTATTCTCCCTACTCCAATACCTGTAATTTTGTTTACTTACTATTCCTTTTAGCCAAAACGATGCTTCGTCACAAAAAATAATTTGGCGAATAAAGCTTCGATTACGGTTGCATTTCACAAAAATGCATTCGCCGCTCAGGGTCGTCTTCATGAAGTTCGTGCAGCAGCTGTATTTTGTCAGGATGATAATTTTCTAATTTAAAGGCAGGTAATAATAATCGCTCAGAAATTACACACGCAATTGATCGAGATGAAACATTAGGATCCTCCTCCACACTTAGTACAATATAAAGTTTTAAGTCTTTATCCATTTTTTCAGGCCTCCTGTACTTTGCATGTGTTTAGCATGCCCAGTTTCTTTAAATTTCTTTTCTATTTTACTCACAGTGTTTTCGCTGATACGTCTATCTGGATATTTCATATTAAACAAATTGCATACTCATTGCTGTGTTCGTGTTTTATCACTGCATCCAACAAGAGTAAAAAAAATTATACACTGGGTTTCACTTAAATGTGCCATACTTAATTAACTTTCAAATGATTGTTGTTTTGAATAGAGTTTATAGTTTCCACTCTTTAAATGACCTCATTCGAAAATTTAACGACGCGAGGTATCAGAATTTTGATGGTACCGTGTAGACAATGATCTATTAAAAGACAAAACACGGGGTTTGTTATGTAAAAAAATGTTGAAGACGTCACATTTGAAAAACAGGAGTGAGAGAAACGTAAATTTTAATGTATCCCATATCTTGCCGCTCACTGTATAAATTGTTGACAAACATATATATATATATATATATATATATATATATATATATATATATATATATATATATATATATATATATATATAATATATATATATATATATATATATATATATATATATATATATATATATATATATATATATATATATATAATAAAAATAACATAAACATAAACAAAATTAAACAGACAGTATTATCCTCAATCGTAACAAAAATGACGATAACGTATGTAAGAGTTTAAAAGATCACAGTTAAGAGTTTTTATCTGAATTGATATCTTTTCACCATAGGCGGCGGATCCAAGTTCAGACACTTTTTATTATTACTATTACTACTTTTGAATGCATTCAGCTGTCTAGGTTGTCCAAAAAGACTTTTAGATTCTCCTTATCTCCGTGGTGATAATTATCCCAAATATGCCGGGCAATGGAAGATCTAGATATAGTATCGTATCTTAATTGTGCTAAATGTTCAGTAAACCTAATTTAAATAGATATTTTTGTTTGTCTGACATATTTAAGAACACAACCGTTACAACTTACTTCATAAGTTCCCGACATTTTAGCGATACTATACTTGTCTTAGGGTAACCTAGCAAGTTATTAAACGTATTTTTCGTCGAAAGTGTTTGTTGGAAATTGGCTAAACTATATATATATATATATATATATATATATATATATATATATATATATATATATATATATATATATATATATATAGTACCTCGGTGGTTCAGGGGAAAGAACGTGTGCCTCTGAACCGAAGGGTATTGGGTTCGATCCCAGGGCACTCCTTTCACTTTTTAAGTACAAACTGTAACATTAACATCAACCGAGGTTCTGGCATTGTATTTGAGCAACTTGGATATCTGCATGTTCCGTCCTTCGGAAGAGGCGTCAAGCCGTCGGTCCCATTTCCATGTGATGTTGGGCACGTTGAAGATCCCTACCCTCCTGACAGAAAGGCAGGGGTTCGGCAAAATTTCCAGGATAGTGAGTTGAAACTGCTCACTGGCGTCGGTGATTGGCCATAGTCGCGGAAATAGTCCGGCGCTAAAGAAACAAAACACACACAGATATATATATATATATATATATATATATATATATATATATATATATATATATTTATATTATATATAAATCCTATAGCTTCATCGATAAATAATAGGAGCTCGATTTAGACGACAAACGGTCGACTTAGACTTAAATTATTTCCTTAAATATCCCCACAAACTATTACTCTAAATTTTTTACAATATAAATGCATCATTATTAAGAGCAACAGACCATCTGATTGAAATCACCTGGTATAAACTTAAAAATAAGTCTCTATAAATGTAACCTACAGTGTTTGGCAGTAAAAATTAAATGAAAAGGGTGCAAACTAATAAACTAAGAAAATTAAAGGGCACCTGACCTTACATCTAACTCTCCGGCGACAAAGAGGAAGTTTTATAAAAGCCTTTCATTACACTGTTAATTAATTTTCAACCCGCTTTCGCTATTCTACTGTAATCATAGAAAATTGCTTTTTAAAAAAGAAAATTAAGAAGGAACCCTCTTCGTCGTCATTAAGAATGAGTTTGCTAAAAGTTGGAAGGTGTAGCTGCGAAAAATATATTTTACTTTAAAACGTAATTTGTTATTTCGGAGAAATTCGTTATATATTTTATCGGCATTCATGAGCTAGCTACAAGGATGAAGTATACAAGAGTTCGGGATGCAGCAAGTGCATTATAGTAGTGAATTTTCATAAAAAATGCACAGTATGAGTACAGTATATTATTAAAACTAATTCCTTAAATTTAAATGGATCTTGGAGATTAGTTTTAGAGGTCCTAGTAAGCGATTACTTGCAGAAAATTTTATTTTATATGGAGCTAGAAAATTAAAAGTTGGTACATATATGTAAATGCCGCAAGTGGCTTTAAAAAATTTTGTTACAAATTTCATTGGTTACAAAAGTTTTCGAGAAAAAATAGTTATTTATAAACAGAATGTACAGGCCAAATTATCAATATGACATGTATTTTTCCTTATTACTTGCTCGGATGGTTTTGTTTTAGTCAACCCAGTCGAACTAGTTTTTGCAAACAAAACAACCAAAAGGATATTTTACATGCGTTTTACTATGGATCAAGAAGATTATAGCTTAATGGAAAATTGAATTATCGGATGTAAAATCTTCTTACGAAAATTCTCTAACACAACGTACCTGCTGCACCCAGCGATGAAGAGTCATCGCTTATTAACTGTTGCTACATACATACTTTTTTAAATGATAAAATATTGTAGCTCTCTATGTGAGACTGACAAACAAGGCAACTTAAAATTCATTCTTGGAAAAATATTTTAAACAAATGAAATGAGGTAACAATTTAAGCCTAAATTGAAAATCTTTGTTCGCGGCTTCGTCAGGGGAGTTCTCCCCCTTCTACATGCCTACAACTACCCTCAATGCATAAACAAGAACAATATAAACAAGTAAAATGTCTTCTGAACCACCCCCAAGAAAGTTGACCTGCGGTGAA
Source organism: Tillus elongatus (assembly GCA_964006375.1). Classification (NCBI taxonomy): domain Eukaryota; kingdom Metazoa; phylum Arthropoda; class Insecta; order Coleoptera; family Cleridae; genus Tillus; species Tillus elongatus. The sequence continues at coordinate 66,684,780 of OZ023265.1, forward strand.
TAAGGGTTCTGGGCGCAGTAAACAGGATTTTAAGGAAGTGTAGGTGCAAAATGAGTAAAGGGTACCTTATAGAGGTCCAGCTAAGCTGGTTTTTTCGAACTTTCCGGACACATTTCCTTTTCATCTTCTTCCCGGACCAGCACCCTTATTCACTCCTGTTTCTGTAACTTTCTTAGTGGCCGTTTGCAAGAACTTTGTCTTGTCGTATGTGCATCCAGAAAGGGTGCTAAGCATGTTTCTGAATATTTTTTTCCTAAAAGTCGCCCATGTGCTAAACTGCAAATTTACCGAAAATTTAATTTTTATTTCCAAAAGGAATGTACCTGCTCAATTATAAACGTGGCAGGTATTTTTCCTTATTAATCGCTTGGATAAGCCACTTTAGTCAACTCAATTGAACCACTTTCTGCAAACCAAATAATTAAAAAGATTTTTCAAAAGAAACTGGTAGTTATTTTTCAAATCTAGTACCCACGCTGCCTTTATATGAATTTTACTATGTATCAAAACTGGAGATTCTAGTTTAATAGGAAATTAAGGTATCACTATTTGAAATATTTTTATAAAAATTCTTTACCATAACGCACTGGCTGCACCTAAAGTCTTTTTAACAAAATTTTACTATTACTGTATCCACAGTTTTTGAAAATTAAAGAAATGTAAACAGTACCAAATTTTGAAATTATAATTTATAATAATTTACTATGTCAGATGTACATAGTAAATTATTATAAATAATAATTTATATTATATATGTAATTTACACTACTTTATGATATTTTGTAGTTTCATTTAATTCAAATGTTCCATAAAGAGTAAAAGCTAAGAGTACAGAAACAATATGTACCTAGGTACCCTAGGTATTATACTTATATTAGTTTGTGCTAGGTATATTTCTTTCTGAAATACTTTTGTTTAAGTACCTACATGCATTGATTAAGAACTTGAATCTGATGTACACAACCACATTCTTCTTTACTTGATTGGATGTTAGAATCATAATATACTATAGTCACAGTCGACGCCCGACGGCATTTGTTAAAGTTTTGTTAAGATTAAAAGTTTAGTTATTATTTATTTGTATTAACGGTTGAATATAGGAGTTGGTTTATATTCTGAGATTCAAATGTATTAGCGGAGTCGAATTCGAGGTTATGCGCAGGACGTGCACGTTTCTCTCATGACTCCTGTCAGCTAACAGATGACAAATAGTGGTGTTGTTAGATTAAACTAGAGAGATGAAGATGGCTTTTAAATACCGTGAAAATAGGAAGCTTAATATTCATACATATATAATATAAATACAATATAATAAAACGTAGTTCTAGATTGATTTTAAACAAATTGAATCACTTTCATTAAAATTTCTACTTATTTACATTTTTCTGATAGCTACATATTTAGATGAGAGTTGCCGTAAATGGCAACCCCGCGGATTGTTTTTTGTGACATATTTTCGTAGCCTGTCCGTTTAAAACTTAATATGGATATTTTGTTTGCAATGGCAGAGAAACTATGATGTATCTATCTGACCTTTTCTAACATTATAGGCATCCATTTAGAGGTAATTTCAGGTCATATAGTAGATTACTAACTTTTTATCTAGTTATAACTCAAGCTCTACTCAACCAATTAAGTTCAAATTTGGTAGGTAGAACCACATGTACAATACGTACGTGCGTGTCAAGCTTTAGTATAATATTTCTAGTAATTTAAAAGATATTGGGTTGTTAAACAGTTTTTTCCACTTTTCCCGTATTTGAGTGTCAAAACAGTCTAACGAACTCATCCAGGCTATTAACGAAATGAAATTGTCAAATTTGGTTTCGATTGGTAAAGTATTTTTAAAGTTATCGGTTGGACACACACACACACACACACACACACACATACACACAAATATATATATATATATATATATATATATATATATATATATATATATATATATATATATATATATATACTTTTTAACTGACCTTGGATTTGTTATTAATTGTGATCCAACCAAAGATGCTTTTAGCTTACGTAGCGTACAAGTTAATTCATCCCCACTCTAATATGTTCTCGAGCCTTTTGGTTTATTTTTATATACCTTCGTGGGTCTGATTCATTTTAAAAACCTTACTTTTTATTATTTTGTAACATTTTGGTTTAGCCTTATTCTCCCTCTCATCTCTTAGTTCATAATTTTCCATTTCTACCCTTATATAGAAGTTCATTTTTAACCATTCCTTGCAATTTCTCAGCTACTACGAGAAATATTTTGCCTGCCGTATTTCATCTAAATGATTTTACACCATCACCTAGTATTTATTTACAAACTACCTGTTTCACTAGCCACTTCATAATCCCATTTCACCAAGACTGACTGTGACAAATAATTCTATAAGGCACACAGCTCGTTTGTGAATAGAGCCTAGATATGCCTTTAATAATATGTCTGCTGGGAGGGCAAAGCTTAGACGCTCTTGGAAAGAACAAGGTTTCGTAACAAACTGGTCGGCAAGGTGGGTAATTTGACACTAAAAGAGAGCACTCTTGGACTCAAACTTGGGTTTGCCGGGTAAAGGTCGGAGGCGAAGATACCAACGAAGCAATTTCTGAGGGGGAGCAATGTGGATGGTCATATTGACAGAAGGAGCTGAGATCTTCAACTTGTCTCCTGTGATCTAGAGAAGTATGATTGACTGTGATTTATAAATGCCCTATAAGGCGATGAGTTTGTTTTTCAGTAGAATCTAGAAACGACAAGGTTGTGTTGTGGCGTAGCGCCCCACACACGAGCACAATATTTTAGCTGTACACGCACCTGTTCATTATAAAGCTACTTCGATTGATTTGGTGCTGCCTTTTTAATATTGGAAGCATTTGGATGCCAGTAAAAATCCTTTGCAACAGTTATGTAGAGAGTGTACATTTTTTTGGCCAGTATTTTGCCAGTGACCTGATCGCCTGGGCCTTATTCGTCATTTTTGCTAAATAACATGTAAGTCTGTCTTTTTAGAGAATTAAAGAAACCCATATTTGGAGTCCAGTCCCCACCTAAGAATTTTAGACATGTCATTATTTAGAAAGTTGGTTACTTTGACTCCTATTGATAAAGAGCTAGAAGTAGATATTGGGAGAGTTTATGAGAACCTACTGTAAAGAGTTCGATCATCAGCGAAGCCGTAGACCGGAATGATGGCTGTTAATGGAAGGTCAGTTTTACGCAAAAATGTAGGGACCAAACTGAGCCCTGTAAAACAACACCCGCATCAATTTGTCCAAAAATGTGAACAACGAATTAAAAAAAACAGCTCACAACTTCTAAACTGCTGCCAGTAGCTATAGAAAAACCATATTTGGTGTATGCAGAACTAAATTCTCCATCAACTCAAAGAAAAATAAGCATAGGGTTCCACTTAAGATAAGGAAGATATGAGTTGAAAGTTGACTAAATTTGATAAGCAATTATGAGCACGCGTGTATATATATATATATATATATATATATATATATATATATATATATATATATATATATATATATATATATATACATCCACACACACTGACACGGTTCTAAACCTCTCTTTATATTTCTGACAGCTTGTTAACTTCAGGGGTGAAAAACATAGTTAATATATGGAGATAATACTCACTTGTGAACACTCTGTAGGATATAGTTTGCATGTTTTGATAAATAGATAGTTTGTTTATAATTCACACTTGTAAAACCTTGGAAAGGCGCCAATTATACGTTCACTTTTATTGTAGTTTAAGGTTTAATACAAATAAACAACCCTCTTTATCTAATTTCACTTGTAAAGAATTAACCTAAATCCAAAACAGTAAACAAGTTTCTATTTGAGGTTCTGTTTACATTTTAAATAATAGCAATTGCCCTTAGGTATGTACTGTCTCCTTCTCTCTTATGACAATCCATGTTTTTCTATCTCACTCTTAAGTGTATAGTGTCATCTTTTTCATTCTCTCTTTCTACCAGATATAATTTCGGAAATTTATAAAATTTATCTTTAAAGGAAATATTAACATATCTCTTATCACTTATCAAATTCCAACAAGTTTTTGTTCTTTGGTTTAAGATTAATATTCATATGAAATTACATTTTTACTAATATTCCTGTGACTGAACAATAAGGTTGCGGTCAGAAAGTTCTTAAAAAAGTTGACTGCAGCTAGAAGCTGGTTTTTGTTACAACTTTACAATTATTTGGGATATGAAATAAATAAATTAATTAATTAAATTATTAAACTTCAGTGGAAATTATTTATATATTTGTCAGAAAAGAAACCTCACAGATTTGAGGTTTCTTGTCGGGGGCTGAAATCTGGTGGTGTTTTCTGCTTTAACTGGGTCAGCACTCACACCTCAGTGCCCAAAGAAGTTAAATGACAAGGACCAAGTTCCAGATAAGTCCACGAATTTTTTTGTTTGTTTATTTTGTGTAACTTGAGTAGTACACCTGCAATCAGATCATTATTAAGCTATAAATACGTTTAAGTTGATGTATTAACCTTGCCTTTGTGTGTAAACTCGAGCAGTCGACTGTAAGGGGGATCTCTGCATCTTTGTTAAATTAAATTAATAATTACATCTCTGACACAGTAACACATTTTTACCATCGCTGAGTGTCAGCCTAAAATACAACAATTAATTAATGTAACCATTTCTCACTTATGGTGTGATTCCAGCTATTAAATTTCACTTTCCGATGATGCCGTATTCATTTAACTATCAGATAATTAACTAAAATACTTTGTGTCGAATAATTTATTAATTTATAAACTTCTAGCCCTCCAAACCGTTCTTTTAGCATCTGTTGCACCTGTCACTAAAAGTAGGCAAATAGTCGTGACATACCTGCTCAGCCTGGTACCAACTGCCGACGCTGACGTTGCCAATTCCCGGGTGTAGCGTAACCATTCTCTATTATTTCTCTCATGTGGCTTGTTTAATTTCCTTTTCCTTCTTTCTTTATTTTTCCGAAACCTCCTTTTTCCTAAATTGTAACGGGCCAGAAGCCGGGAAGGCTTTTCATTATTATTTTTTATTAAGAAAACCCGGGACAACACACAGACACAAATATATATATATATATATATATATATATATATATATATATATATATATATATATATATATATATATATTGTACCCGCAAAACTTATATGTAAAGACGGTTCTATTACAAAGTGCTTTTAATAAAAATTCATAGGTGTTGGCTACTTAAAAAGATGCTATTATTTCAGGACAAACTTCATATACAAATAGACAAATTTAGTTTATACAGAATTTTTATATCAAAACATCACACTGTCAATAAATTGTAGTATAGTACTTATTTGTCTCAAACTAATTGTCGATTGATCAATCGGAGCTCTGAGACACTTGAACAATATTTGTACACTTAAACCAAATTTAATCAGTTTCGAGATATCTAGGTAAAGATATCTGGGTATACGTATCTTAAAACAGTTATTAGGGATGCCCATTTAATTTTGAGACATGTTATCATGAAAATTTAAATCTGGGGTTAAACAACGTTTTACACATCCTGTATTCTTTTCAACTTAAACACGAAACCTAATATAAGGAGATTGCTTTTAAAAGATATCAAGAGAGGTAAATTTTTAGATTAAAGAAAAACTGTTGCGGCAACATAGATTTCCAGAATTTCGTCAATTAATACTTTCGTTATTTACATTTAATGATATAGGAAAGGAAGTACACACACACACACACACACACACACACATATATATATATATATATATATATATATATATATATATATATATATATATATATATATATATATATATATATATATATATATATATATATATATATATCAACATAAACTAAGAGAGAGTTTACGTCATTACAAAGAAATTTGTTGATGCACTTACTGAATCACTAGGCAATTAAATATCAACTAATTAGTAGTCAAAAATGAAACTCTTTATTTATTAGCAACTAACCGTATTGGACGACGTATGATCCCCGTGGTTGATTGACCCGGTATTGTAATCTGCTTGAAACAGGCAACTTCCAAGGTAGTGGCCCGTTTTGACCAATAAATCCTGAATACGAACAGCTCTTGAGGTATAAGCCCAAGCGTAGGCTACAGCTTCTGTGTTTTTAACCCAGTCTGAGTGTGGCAATCTAACCCCAGGTGAAACACGATACTAACTAATGAGTCCTTAAGACGCGTCGACAAATTACGCCTCATACGGAAAACCCTGTGATTTCCAAAAGAGATATTTTGATTTTCTACAGGTACTCACTGTTTGTACCATACACTCCTACTTTATCAAAAGATAATTTTGACTAATGCGAAGTCCAATATTGATTCCATTTTAATGGTATTATTGCCCGCGAGCGTCTCACATCGAATGAAGCTCATTAGCTTTGCTTGCAACAATTCGGTATTAGAATAGGGAGCGCTTTGTTAGCATCATAATTGGCATAGAAACGTGTTTGCCGCCAAAACTCTCAGGCTTGTGTCTTGCACATGTGGATTAAGATGGAAATTTCCACGTTTAAACAATTCTTGTTAAAATAATTTTTTTTGAATTCCGGGAAGTGCTGGCGGCTTAGTACACAATTCTATTTAAACTGCCGCTGAGACAGGATTATAATTTTGAAAATATTTTTATTACCAGCATGATCGAAATAGTTATTTAGCGAAAGTTTCTTTTAGTTTGTAACGAATTTTATTTAAAAGTATTGAGGAAACATTTATTAGGGCATTTAGATATTTATTAAAATAATTATACTGAGTGTTCATTCAGTGCTCGTATTTCTCAAGCAACATTTAAAGTCAAATTGACGTAAAATCTCCCTCACAAATCACAACAGGTCATTTGAAAGTAAAATTTAACTGTATTTTACCAATGTGGGGAACAAACTAAAAGTAATAGGGAAGTCTATAAGTCCAGCAAAGCATTTCGACCAACGCCTTTTAGTTATATTTAGGAGATTTTCATTCCACATTGGGCCCACGGATGTAATTTATTGGTAAATACGTGCAACGTTTTACTTCAATCCGACATCTGGGCGCAAGTGCCGTGACGTTCTTAACAACGAACTGCACATGTGACATTATTCTGTATGATCTGTGGTTATGTATGTATTAACCAACAGTAGATATTAGTACCTAGGGATGTCCATCTTTGTTAAAAAATGACAACATGTTGAATGATCAAAGAATACACTATAAATATTTTGAACAATCATAAAGGTCATTTGCCCACGTATGTAATTTATTGGTAAATACGTGCAACGTTTTACTTGAATCCGACATCTGGGCGCAAGTGCCGTGACGTTCTTAACAACGAACTGCGCATATGACATTATTCTGTAGGATCTGTGGTTGTCTATGTATTAACAAACAGTAGATATTAGCAACTAGGTGTGTCCATCTTTGTTAAAAAATGACGACATGTTGAATAATCAAAGAAGACACTATAAATATTTTGAACAATTATAAAGGTCATTTGCTCACAGATGTAATTTATTGGTAAATACATGCAACGTTTTACTTGAATCCGACCTCTGGGCTCAAGTGCCGTGAGGTTTTTAACAACGAACTGCGCATATGACATTATTCTGTGGGATCTGTGGTTGGCTATGTATTAACAAACAGTAGATATTAACAACTAGGTATGTCCATCTTTGTTAAAAAATGACAACAGGTTGAATGATCAAAGACGACACTACAAATATTTTGAACAATGATAAAGGTCATTTGCCCACGGATGTAATTTATTGGTAAATACGTGCAACGTTTTACTGGAATCCGACATCTGGGCGCAAGTGCCGTGGCGTTCTTAACAACGAACTGCGCATGTGACATTATTATGTATGATCTGTGGTTATGTATGTATTAACGAACAGTAGATATTAGCACCTAGGAATGTCCATCTTTGTTAAAAAATAACAACATCATGAATGATCAAAGAAGACACTATAAATATTTTGAACAATGATAAAGGTCATTTGCCCACGGATGTAATTTATTGGTAAATACGTGCAACGTTTTACTTGAATCCGACATCTGGGCGCAAGTGCCGTGACGTTTATAAAAACCAACTGCGCATATGACATTAATCTGTAGGATCTGTGGTTGGCTATGTATTAACAAACAGTAGATATTAGCAACTAGGTATGTCCATCTTTGATAAAAAGTGACATGTTGAATTATCAAAGAAGACACTATAAATATTTTGAACAATGATAAAGGTCATTTGCCCACGGATGTAATTTATTGGTAAATACGTGCAACGTTTTTCTTGAATTCGACATCTGCGCGCAAGTGCCGTGACGTTCTTAAAAACGAACTGAGCATATGACATTATTTTGTGAGATCTGTGATTGTCTAGGTATTAACAAACAGCAGATATTAGCAACTACGTATGTCCATCTTTGTTAAAAAATGACAACATGTTGAATGATCAAAGAAGACACTATAAATATGTTGAACAACGATAAAGGTCATTTGCACTGTATAAAAGAAAGGAAAAAACCACTGCGGTTATGTTTTTTATGTTAACATGATTATGATACTTCTATATAATTCAAGCGCCTCTGTAAAAAGTAAAAATAGTTGAAATTAAAAACTATTCAATATTCTTGAAATTCTGATTTTGAGGATTGGTGATGTAAACAAGACAAAACTATCCTGTCCTCATTATATACAAGCAATATTTTATGTTTTTTCGAATTAAAATTTAAGTACACTAGATTCAAAAAAAGTTGTTTTTAATTTTCCAATCCGATTAAGATATATACCGCAAGCATAGTTTAATATGGATGCCTTTGTAACATAATTGACCGGAAAGTTAATTTTGCTCTATTTTTTAACTATAAGTCACAATCCCAGTAACAAGGCAAACTAACCAAAACTTGTCCTTCTATGGGAATTTCAATTATATGGTAAACGAATTTAATTTCAACTTATTGGCATCGTACATTTTGATCTGACCTAACCGTGTTGCCAATGCTTCCTTTCATTGGCATGAAAAGGGATCTGCTATATTAAAGGGGTACACGTGCTGATTTTAAATCAGCAGCTTCACTTCCATATACTAGTTAGTAACCGATACGGTTGTCGTACATTTTTAGGATCTACAGAGAGAATATGATTGAAGAATAAAACTTTCATTAATTAAGTTCATCAACTGAAGCACCTTCAACATTTACAAATTGATTTCACAGCAGTAAACTTTGAACTTTGAGGAAATTTTTTATTTCAAGTCAGATTTTATGGATATTTTTAACTTTGGTGTAGGCGATTTGACTTGGAAGACCACTTCGATGGCAATTATGACTATATGGCCAATCAGAAAGCCATTTTAGGTTATCTTAGTGCCCAAAATATTTCTTCCTGTGGTCTATTGAAGTTACATTGATAATATATATGTAATCCGGACTTTATAAGAATATCTCCAATTTACTATACCACAGAGACGTATTTCAAGTTAATAATAGGTAATAAATTACCTTGAAATATGCATTTTAGGTATGTGGACTAAGTACTAACTATTCCGTCCAATTTAGAGCACACTTCGACCTAAAAATTCCCAATTGTGGAAGTGAAACCGAAAATTATATTTTAAGTATATTTATAGGTAAAATTGGACCACATTTTCCCCAATTTTGTTACTTGTAAGTTACTGACTTTCGAGTAATTTTAATAATCAAAAATAGGCTAATTGGAAGCTGCATTCTTAAATTTGTAGTAATTATGGCAATCAAGCCAACATTTTGGTTACTTATAACTAAATTGCAACTTGGTTAGGTTATGTGGACCCGAGTACTGGTTATCATGGCTTAATTTGTTGCTTGGATTGCTAGATATTATCTAGGATCTTACAATAATTTGAAGAAAAAATTAATATGCAGAGCGTTGCAATATATATCAAAATACAGAGGTATTCTTAAATTGTGCATTAATAGTCCTTAGAAAAGTCAAATATAATTTCCCAATGCTTACGGTATTTTAAGTTACTAAATTTTGAAGGGACCCATGTAAATATATTTTCAACAAAAATGAAGATATCCATCAAACTGCTAATTTAAATGCAGATGACCTTTAACAAACTCATCCTTAAACTGATCGTAGAATCCAAAAATCTATAAAATTTGCAGGGTGTTTAGTTTGATACAATGAAGCTACCAACAGTTTCCGGTATAACTGAAAATTGCGGCAGCCTGCCATAATTTTAGTTCCCATGGGATTGTTAGACATTGTGATAACTTTCAAAATCTTGCACTTTTTAGTTCCACAAGTACATCTAACTAAGGTTTTCGTTAGACACCTTGTATATAGTATTCATAACTTTTAGCTACATCTTGCAGCAAAATTTCAGTAAATTCGGCCGAACCGTGCCTGATATATAAACATTTTTCCATGCTTAATGGGCGCTCTGCAAATATAAATATTCTTTGTAGGCTGCAAATAGGACTTCAGGATTTTTGCACAAAGATAGCTATATTTGTACATTTGTACTATAATGATTATTTGAACAAAACAAAGGCTCAGGGTATACTTCGTATTTACTAAGAAGTTAAATTAACATTAATTCAAATTTAGGAAATACATATTTCTAAAATTAAAATAAAGTTCAAACATCAAATATTAAATTTCATTCAGTTTCTTGTATGAGAGAATAATAAAGCTGTTTATCCTTTTGCTCAAAGTTTGTTTTATTCTTTAATGAAAACATCGCAGCAGTTCTTAGGGTTCCGCTATTACGTATCAAGCCGTTCGTATAAAACAGAAGTAAACTTGTCACAAAACAAACAAGTAAAATTAAGCTTTAACCTCTGATGAAATAAAGACGAAAGAATGAATTATTCTTTGCTTGAGTTATATATCAAATAATACATATCCGGCTGCAGAAAAAGAAAGACACTCATATTAAGTAGCCGTTTTATTACGTTAAAGATTGAGGTGATGTAGAAACAACGATATGTAGTAAGGTCTTTACCGGGGCAACATACTTATCAAATTTTATTAAAATAACTTTTCATTTTCTAAGACAAAAATATTTTTTTTCAGAAAAAATAAATTTTCTGTTAGAAAAACTGGTCCGATCGGGGTGACTAACGAACTCTACCGCGGTCTTAACAAAATGAAGATATGCGCCAGGTTTCATTTAAATCAGTTTATTGTTTTTTGAGTTATCGCTCAAATACATAAATACATATCGAGTTTTGACGTTTCAAATGGCGACTCTAACGTTTTGAGGAAAATTCCAGGCGAGATCAGGTCAGGTGAGGTCAGGGGCGACTGAATTATATACATGAAGATTACTTAGATTTGTTTATTATCTATTGAGAATGTAGGTTACAAAGTTTTATCAAGAACATGCCAGATTTTTGCTGATAGATATCCAGATAAACAGAAACCGTCCCGGAAATGTGTTCGGCGAATAATAGAAAATTACAGAAGTTTTGGCACTGCTAAGTCAAAAATTTATACATGGAAGAAGACCAATTTATCCCACTAAAAGAAAACTATACCGACATAGGTTAAGAACTTATTTTAATAAATGTTCAAAATTTCCACCCTGAACTTTCAAACATTTTTCGCATCTCCGAGTAAGTTATTTATGGGTGGCCGCTCTAATTGAATTTGGAGATAAGCTTTCGAACGCGCCCCTTACCCCTACCATACAGTTTTACTTCGTTGTCAATGGTTTGAAATAAACCATATTTTTTATCGTTTGCCATATAAAGTAATCTAACACAGTCAAATCAGGAGAACGAGGAGGCATAGAAAAGGCTCATTGTTGGCGATCCAGTTGCTATCAAATGGTGTTTGCAAGAAGTTGGTAACTGGAACGGTTCTGTGAGGTGAGGCGCCATCATGTTGGTATAAAATTTGCCTGAATTCGACCCAAGGTAAATTGCTCAAATACTGATTATACTCCCTATAGATAATAAACAAATTTAAATATTCTTCGTGTGTATAATTCAGTTGCCCCGGCATGATCTTAATTAATAATTGTCAAATAAGAACAAACACTGACGTTTCTATAGTGCTCGATAGTTTTCTTTTAACGCGTATATATATATATATATATATATATATATATATATATATATATATATATATATATATATATATATATATATATATATATATATATATATATATATATACACACATAAAAATTACTAACGGACCTTGGTTTCGGGTTCTAATGGCCCAAATTCGCGTCATCTGTAAAAATTTTTGCTAAGTCTCACCATCGATACCTCTCTATTAGCGACTTTAAAAAAATTGCTAATGACAACGTTGGCTTGATATAATCTACTCACAATATTTTCAAGTTTCCTATAATCTAGTAATGCATGCGTTTCATGAAATAAAGATTAGAAATAAAGCTCCTATATTTAAAAGATACAAAATGTAGTTAGTTCAAAAATTAAAAGAGAATAAACGGAACCGTGCACAAGTGCTGACACAAAAAAGATATAAAAACAATGTCTATATTTCCTAATTTCTTCACTGATAAACGCTCAATAGTCCTAAAATAAAACATAAAATTTACACAAACAATAAATAGTATACAGCTATTATAACATGCGCAGTTCTTACTTCGTCTTAATCAAGTTCTTATAATGCTGAATTTACACTTAAGAGACAACTTCTTTAGCAAAAGTTAAATGTTCATTGGCAATGCTCTCAATCTATTACTAAATCAAAGTTCATTTACACCATTTAAAATGTCTTTACCTGCTTTACTTCTTTTGTTCTCAACACACTAAACAGATAAGTCTAATCACAAATGTCTCTCAATAAATATTTAGAGAAGTTCGTTTAATTCAAAACAAACTGAAACAGCAGGTTTGCCGTTATTTTCAATGTCCATATTAAATTAAAATTGGTATCAAAATCTTACCTTGAGTCGTCTTATATTTTACAGGTTATTATAAGATCAGCTGGATAATCTCGGACAGTTTCTCCAACATTGGTTACTGTCAGTTAGATTTTTTATTTCCTTAACCCTATTATTAACATAAGGTTTCCATCTTGCTGGATCACGTCTAATCCAATACAAAGCAATCTTTGAATCTGACCAAAAATACACGATATAACTATCTATCTGTCAAACAAAGGTCTTATATTCCTGAGTTCGGTTAACATACAATATATTAACAATTATCAATAACAAATATATACACACTACTACTACCCTAACTAATCTAGATTGAAAAGAGACAATTTAATATTCGCGTTTACCTTAACATTCACGTTCTAATAGATGTCTATTCGTTTGTGTTAATGTCACCTCTCTGTAGTGGCGTGCGGTCCATGGAAGCATTGCTTCCCTTAAAATAACGACCACATACCTACTTAAAAATAATTTGTATTAAACCGCATTATTTAAAATCCATTTTGTATTTTAAATATTAAATTTCAAATTCAAAAACTAATTTATTTATTACAATTTTTCATTCGCAAGCTCAGACATAATTATTTATTATGCATCATACTGTACTTGTATATGCGCTCTGCGCTCTTGGCAAGGACGACATTTGTTTAAAAAATCACTTGGAACAGTCTAACGTTTTTCGCGGGACATCAAATCGCATTCAGAATGACTTAATTGCGGCTGCTGCCACTATTATTTTGAACAGAATAAAATCTGAAATTAAACAGACTCGTTTCATTGCTATTTCTCTAGATGAAACAACCGACGTAACTAATTTAAGTCAACTATCTGTAGTAACACGCTATGTAAAAATGGATGGGAGCAAGAAAGATTTTTAGGCTTTAAAAAAATGTGACAGAAGATCGTACCGCAAACGCTCTATATAAAATTGTGCTTAATATTATGAAATATATTGAGAAGACTGATAATAAACTAATTTCCCAAAGCTATGATGGGGCTGCTGTTATAGCCGGACATTTAGGAGGTCTTCAAGCTAACGTGCGGGAAACGTTTTCCAGTGCTCTATTTGTACACTGTTGTGCTCATAAATTAAATTTAATTTTATCCCATAAATCATATTAAAGAATGTAAGGTGTTTTTTGCTACCCTAAGTGAAATGGCTGCTTTTTTCCAAATCTATGAAGCGCACACAAACCTTAGACTCAATTGTTAAAAAACGTTTACCAAAAGTAGCTGCAACCCGATGGAACTACAACGGCAGACTTGTGTGAACTATATTTGAACACCGTAAATCGTTAATTGAACTTTTTGAAAACATAATAGAAAATAGCAAAAATTGGGATGCAGAAGCAATAAATAGTTCTGGAGGATTTTTGGATGGTTTGAAAAGAGACATTAATTTTAATTTTTTACTTAATATATTTTCGGAAATATATCCGTTTTCAGATAATGTATTTAACATATTGCAATGTAAAACAAATGATATTGGTTTTTGCTTGAAGAAAATTAGTGAATTTAAATACATTATAATTCAAAAAAGGAATGACTTTGATAAGTTCTGGAAAAAACAGTGGAATTAGGAAAAGTGAGCCACGAAGAAAGCGTCTGCGCACTGATAATGTGGGAGACCTTCAAACTTCTTATTGCCAACTTTTCTACAAAATCATAGATCAAATTCAGCAGCAAATTAACTGCAGATTTGATCATCTCATGACCTGAAATTTATTAAATTGTGTAATTTTTGAGGATTTGTAGGGATACCTTTCCCAGAAGATTCATTGAAATCATTATTCCACAACTATGGACATTATTTTGACAAAGCCTTATTACGATCAGAACTTACAGTAATTTATGAAACCGATGTTATTGACACAAAAACTAACGCGAGTGAACCTTTAACTTTCTTAAAAGAATCAAAATTGGAAAAATCATATTCTGAAGCGTTCAAATTATGTGAATTAGTATTAACAATTCCTGCTACAAGTGCGCCTGTAGAACGAAATTGTTCTACATTGAAACGTATCAAGAGTTTTGTTAGGAATTCAACAGGACAGGAAAGACGTTCCCAAATTTAAATTTTGTCAATTGAAAATAACTTCTTCGAGGAAATGTCCCAGAATCCACAGTTTTATGACATAATTAACGAATTTGCCAAAAACGACAGAAGAATTGAGTTACACTACAAATAGGTAAGTTTCTGAAAATTGTTTCCATTATTTAAAATGTCACCTCACGCCACTGCCTCTCTGGTGAACCACAGCTGACAATCTTCAGAACAATACGAAAACTATTGACACTACAAACTACACAAAGCTGACTCACTATGTTGCCACCCTCTTACTCGTCAGGTCAGGGGCGTCTCGTGAATATGTCTATATATGTTTTGCAATATCTAATGCGCCACCCGGTATCTACAAAAGGACTCAACTGTATAGCACACCACCGCTATTTCTTAGTCATCTTCTATTGTACAATATTATGCATAAAATTGCTTTGTCAACCCTGCATCAAGAAGACTGACGTTGGACACTATGGCTGGAAACTGAAAGAAAAAACACAATCACCCCAGAAGACCGCAAAAATAGTAAAAAATAATTTTGCGCTAGATACGTATTTCGACAACACAGTTGTCTGCATCGGTAGCTGTCGCTAAAGTAACACGACATCTACTGACGAAGACAACTTCGTTGTCGAAATACGTATCTGGCGCGAAACTCTTCGTTACTATTTTTGCGATTTTCTGGGGTGATCCTGCCTTTTGTTTCAACCCTGTATCACACGGCTTAACTCGCGAAAAGGTTAAAAAAAATGATTTTAGAGTTCTCCAACTCCATTTGCAACCAGCCATCTTCTAAACAAACCAACACAAACTATTAGAAGGACCAGACGCCGTTCTGCTACAGGCTATGAATAAATATGATAAGCAAATATCCAACAAAGGCCGCTGGCTATATTTTAATACCCAAGCTGACAACGTTCATAATGTTAATGACGAAAGCTCTAATGTGAGAATATTGGATATTAAAGTAAAGTATTGTTAGTACTTGAAACTTTACTGGCAATATTATACTCTTCTCCATATAAGACACTCTATCATAAATTTTGGTATGAAATTTCTAATTAATGGATCTACTACAAGTTTGTTACCTCCAGGCAAAATCAAATTTCACTGGGACACTGAATGTTATTTATGGTCGTTTTGTTTAAGAAAAGGGGAGCCTCTAACGAGGACTAACTGTATTCGCGCAGTGAAATATGAAACATAATTATATTTGTTATGTTAAAGAGAAATATATCAACCCTTCTGGGAAATTGAATTTGTCTAATTAGTCAAATAATATTCTACCTCGAAAATTTACAATATATATATATATGTATATATATATATATATATATATATATATATATAT
Source organism: Tillus elongatus (assembly GCA_964006375.1). Taxonomy (NCBI): domain Eukaryota; kingdom Metazoa; phylum Arthropoda; class Insecta; order Coleoptera; family Cleridae; genus Tillus; species Tillus elongatus. The sequence goes on from OZ023265.1 coordinate 66,701,107, forward strand.
ATATATATATATATATATATATATATATATATATATATATATATATATATATATATATATATATATATATATATATATATATATATATATATATATATATATATATATTTATTTGTGTGCTGTACTTTTTGTATTTTTTTTCGCTAAGCATGCTACGCTAAGAGTAGCGTCCTGATGATGAACTAAAACGGTTCGAAACTGCAGTCCACGTAAACGAATAAAAAGTCTAAAAAAGTAAAGAAAACAAATAAAGTGTATATTTAAAAGTGATTACAGTGTAGTGCAACGTCCCAAAAGATATATATATATATATATATATATATATATATATATATATATATATATATATATCCATGGATATATACTACAAGTTTGTTACCTCCAGACAAAATCAAATTTCACTGGGAGACTGAATGTTATTTATGGTCGTTCTGTTTAAGAAAAGGGGAGCCTCTAACGAGGACTAACTGTATTCGCGCAGTGAAATATGAAACATAATTATATTTGTTATGTTAAAGAGAAATATATCAACCCTTCTGGGAAATTGAATTTGTCTAATTAGTCAAATAATATTCTACCTCGAAAATTTACAATATATATATATATATATATATATATATATATATATATATATATATATATATATATATATATATATATATATATATATATATAATTTATTTGTGTGCTGTACTTTTTGTAATTTTTTTTTCGCTAAGCATGCTACGCTAAGAGTAGCGTGCTGATGATGAACCAAAACGGTTCGAAACTGCAGTCCACGTAAACGAATAAAAAGTCTAAAAAAGTAAAGAAAACAAATAAAGTGTATATTTAAAAGTGATTACAGTGTACTGCAACATTCCAAAATATATATATATATATATATATATATATATATATATATATATATATATATATATATATATATATATATATATATATATATATATATATATATATCCATGGGTGTCCATTCTAAAAGATTACACCAGGGTTTTCCCGTTAGTTTGTAATTCACGTTTGCCTAATTTTTTGTTTCAGGTCAGTCAATAAGAATGTTTATCCTATGGAATGTCCAGCTAAGTCTCCAGACTTGAATCGCCTGTATTTTTTTCTATGGGGATATTTAAAAAGCAATGTCTTTTAAATTCAATTACAAGATCCGCAGGAACTTACGGAGAGAATTACTACTCAATGTCACAGAGTAACCCCGGGGATATTGGAATGTGTCAGAAGAGAATTCATTTTCAGACTGTATTATTGTATGGAAGTAGACGGTAATCATTTTGAGCAATCTCTAAACTAAAAGTACAATTATTGTAGATTTCTTTTTTCCAGAATACCAAAATATTTTTGTCTCATAGTAAGTGACAATTGAAATTCGATACTGGTGGAGCCACATATCCTGAAAAAGAGCTGAAGCTGCAAATTAAAAGAACTAATTGTAAGTGATGTCTCAAAAGCGACATTGAGAGTATCATTTTAGGCTTTTTGTTTTAAAATTTTAAAAGTAAATATCTAAAAAACTAGTCGGTAAATTTTAAAATTGGAGCACTAAACAGAGAATCGGAAGAGCTTTCTAAAAAAAGGACTACTCGAGCTGCCTTGTTTTCAAATTAAGGCGGTGAAGGTCAACGCCTCTGTGGCTTTAATGCTACAAATTCTTTTAGGCTTCAAAAAAGGTACACTCCTCCCCCCACTCGCAAGCAAAATTGACGTGTTCTATAGTTTTCAAAATGCTCAGCAGTTCTCTCTGGAAAAGCTAACTGCAGCCTTTGACAATGGACACCGTATATATCCATACCCGTATGCATATATCCGCGCGATAACTTATAAAATAATTAACCGATTCTAATCAAACTTGGCAAGTAGGTTCTCATTGTAAATCTAAAATAATTCCAGATTGAATAAGATACCATATTTGTCCAAAAGTTAGGTGATGTCGCCTTCTGGAGCGACATGATGTAACATTTGGGACAATCATTTATGTGGAGAGGTAACGGGTTGTTACACAAGTAGGTGTCTATTCAATGATTTTTAAACGAACGGTCTTAGCCGAGTATGGTTTCTGGAGAACAAAATATTGTGTGACATGTATTTCATATATAAGGTGAATTAAGTACTTAGAGGATGAGCAGGATTAAGAGGGTCAGCGGCATTTGCTGAGACAGATAATGGGGAAATAAAATTGTCCGTGGAATTTATTTTTTGTTTGTGTGTTTTTAATGAAGATATAATAGGTTTCCAAGTGGCTGCAAGGCTAAGACCATTATCTCTCTTGTTAGTGAATTTTCGTAGAAAAAATTCACTAATGGGGAGATCCCGACTTTTGAATTTTGAAAAAATTTTGCAAATGAGCGCGATCTAGGACCCCTAGAACCCATATCCGGGGTCAGTTTAAATATGTTTATATATATATATATATATATATATATATATATATATATATATATATATATATATATATATATATATATATATATATATATATATATATATATATCACACCGATAACTCAAAAAATAATAGGCCGATTTTGATAAAATTTGGCATGTACCTTTCTTTTGTAAATGGCTTGGACAAGTTCGTTAGTCAAGAAAATCGGATGAGGTTTTCAGGGAAAATTTTGAGTTTTCATTCGAAAAAAATTCTTATCTCAAAAAGTAATAAACCGATTTAAATAAAATTTGGCATGTACCTTGCTTTTGTAAATGGCTTTGAAAAGTTTGTTAGTCAGGAAAATCGGACGAGGTTTTCTGGGAAAATTTTTAGTTTTCATTTGAAAAAAAAATTATCTCAAAGAATAATAGGCAGATTTTGATATAATTTGGCATGTACCTTCCTTTTGTAAATGGATTTGATAAGTTCGTTAATCAGAAAAAGCGGACGAGGTTTTCCGAAAAAATTTTGAATTTTTATTTGAAAAAAATTTTTATCTTAAAAAATAAAAAATCTATGATAACCAAATTTGGTAGGTAGGTTAACGATAGAAAAAGTAAACTACACACCAAAATTTAGATTTCTATGTTACAAGAAAAAAAAGTTATAATAACATATTTTGTGCAAGATCATTTCTATGAAAATTAATCTACCATAACGCACTTGCTGCGTCCAGGCTTTTTAAATAATCGAGACGTTTTTCAATCTCGATTGTTTCGTGGATAATTCTCGTTTTGAAGTTGTAAACCGGTGCTATTGTTTTGGCATTATCGAAGTCTATTTTGTGTCCTGTATGGATATGATGCATGGCCAGCGCCGATGAGGGGTCGGATTTTCTAACTGCGAGGGTGTGCTCATATATTCTATTGTGGATGCGTCTATTTGTTTGTCCTACATAAGTTCTGGAACAGTCGGGACAAGGAATTTCGTAAACTCCGTGGTATTCGTTTGGAATCGTATCCTTGGGAGTTTTTATCAGATGTGACAGCTTTTGATCGGTTGTAAATACGGTTTTGATATTATGGGTTCTAAAAATTCGGCAGATTTTATCGGTGACACCTTTAATGTATGGTAAAAACGCTGTGTGTTGTTGTGTGAACTCTGTTTGTTCTTGTTGTGGTGTAGTGGTTTGTTGTGTGTTTCTAATGTTTCGTAGTATGTGATTGTTGTCATATCCATTTTCTAGCAATATCTGTCTTAAAAAGTTTAATTCTGTCTGTTTGTTGTTGTTGTCCGTTAGTCTAAGGGATCGTGTTACTAGTGTTCGAATCACAGAATTTAGTTGCGATGGGTGATGGTGAGATTGGGCGTTAAGATAACGATTAGGGTGGGTTGGTTTTCGGTAGAAGGAACGACATATATAAGACACGACTTGCAATGAACTGCCAAATCTGTCTGAGGCCTAGTCTTGAACACACGATACCTCACAGACGATCTCCAGCGAGATTTGGGGAGTAGGCAGATTGAGGCCCCGTAGTCGAGCTACAATAACCTAACCGACCTTTGTCCACCGCTCTACGGAGTAGGCAGATTGAGGCCTTAGAGTGTCCTTACATATTTCCTTTACCTCTTGAAAATGGCTCCAAAACAGTAACCGAAATGTCGAGTTTTCATAAATTCTGGACGCGGTTCAACCCGAGAACCAAGTATGTGTCACAAAAAGACCGCGGAAATCAGATTTACAGATAACGGGATGGTCTCTTACGTCTAAACAGTACCCCTTTTAAAGATTTTTTCAAAGCAATGTTATGTAAGTAATTAGTGGCTACAGTGAAAAATATTATTCAGTATACAGACTTTTTCAAAATAGAGTGGCAGCGGCACATTAAAACCTATGTTTGTCTGCAATTTTAGGTTCTACACAAAAAATCAAATATCTTATATAAGGGTTTCCTATACCTATCTATTACATTTTTCAGATATTTTGATTCTTCGATAAGTGTAAGGTGTAAAAAAATATATAAGTAGCACAACTAAAGACTTTGTGGAATAATTATTTGGTAACCTTAAATATTAGGACCACTGCTGTAGCACCCAATGCATTTAACGATCTTGAATAGTTTACAGGGTGCTCAAATATCCTGGAATTTTATGGATACATTAAACTCTAATTATCTTGGTTATTTTAAATATAACGCTCTGTATTTTATTTATTTATTGTAATTGTGAATTATTCTATATCCAATTTCGCTGGAAAAGTATGACAAATGGAGCTTTCAATTTTTTGTATATTTTGTAATCGATCAAAATTAATCATTAACAGTATTAACCTTTATTGCCTATTTTACAATCTGGATTTGCTTAATCAGTTTTCTTACAACTAAGATGATAGAAACCCTACCGAAACATACAAATTCACCAAATATATCTTATTAAGTTGTACATCGTTTCAAGCCATCGAGATAATTAGAACAATAGACTTAAAATTATAGTGGCGTCATAGCTATTGAGTTATGTTGATTGTAGACGAATGCAGCCGTAAATTGTGCTCATTCTTGTCAAATATTGAAATGCGAAACCATTCCGCAACATTGATTATTTACCATTGGAAATAGTTTGGTCAAACAATAGTTAGCCATTCAGCGTATTGTGGTACCAATTTCATGAGTTAACGGCCCAACACTAATCTATATATTGTTCATGTAATTTGGTTATCTCCCTTTTGTACAGCCACTATAATTCATTATTATTGTTAATGCCTTATTATTTGATTTACTGCGTCGACTCATGCATTACTTACATAATTTTGTAATTTAGTCACGATTCATCACTGAATTTTATTTTACCTTCTCAGATTGTCCCAAATATAACTCATAATTCATAACTGAATCAGTTATTATTAGAAGGAATCAAGTTTTAATTCAGCATTTATCGCATTATTGGATTTTTGCGCTCTCCAGGCAAAAGCGCATAATATTGCGGTAAAAGGAACTAAGTATCAATAATAGAAGTAGAATAATTTGAGCTTGTATATTTTTAAAAGGTACAATGTACATGCACTTGGTTCGTTTAAAAAATACAGCCTAAAAACCTGAATTAAAGCTGATGTTTTGACTGCTTCGCAATTGCGAATATTCTGTTCCAACAAAAATCATTCAAAAGGCCCAAACGTATGTAAAAGAGTGTCTAAATATTATGGACTATAGTAGTAGTGATAGTTAAAACAGTGCCACTCATCCCGATCCAGCTCAAGATGTTCCTAAAAAAAGACGCAGGGCTATCAGAAATAATAATTTTTATATAAATCAAGAACCAAAGATGTTGAATATAATAGATACATTGGAAATAATGTGGCAGCTAGAACAATAGGGAAAGCATGCAGGTAAATTCTACGGTACATTTGTTTAACCAAAACATACGTACATAATTCTTTTGTAGGTGCCCCATGAAATATTTTAGTAAGTTAACAGACAGTGACAAATTGTTTCTCTCCAAGTTTTTATCTAATTTTAACACGAGGAATAAACAAAATATTTATTTGCAAGGTCTTCTTGTAAAAACAAAGGTATCTCGATGAAGAAATGCTCTGAAGATTCTGAAACTAGATGCAGGTCTCTTTCGTTCGTTATGTCGAAAGATATTAGGGTAGAAATGGGCCAGGGCTGACAATTTACTAAATTGTTAATTGGTTGTATACAGTCTCTATTTTTTAATACTTTGTGATATTTGGAGCTGCCGTGACAACATAATACTTGGTTCGGAACGAGCTTCGTGTCTTATATCTCACGTAGTGAAATATATCAGTTGCTTAAAATAAAAAGTAGCTTTCCCGCATGCTTTACCAAAAACATTGTCACCATCTACGGAAAGCCTTGAGTGTGGCCGTATTCAGCTTGGCAATTTGGAGTACATTCTTTTACAGTATAAAATAATAAAAACAACCCTACACTAACACTGTTTAAAGATGAAGTAAATTCACTGTGCGTGCAACTAAGCACAAGCAGCAGACTAAATGAGAAAAACAAATTATTTCATTTCTAGACACTACTGGCGTGTAAATAAATCAGCCCTAATCCCCTTTAATGTCTTGTTACGAGACTTAAGATACAAATAAAATTACCTGGCGGTCAGTCCTTTCAATACATTTTGCAGTTATTATTATTATTGGGAATTCCAGACACAGTTTTTACGATAGGCGAGCGTAAAACCCTAGTTCTTACGAATGTTATATTTATACAATACCTACAAATTGCATTTTGATATTTATTTTACGTTGATGTAAAGTACAAAGAAAAGAGCGGCATTATCGACAATCCTTCCAAGAATTTGTTTTTATACTCTCACCTACTAGCTACTAGTTTTATTTAGGTATAGCACGTACGTAAGAACACAGAGGTAGCTCACGCTGTCTAGCGCACTGTCTTACATCTGAGTGAAGCGTTCGAACTATACAATACCAGGAATTTGGAATCCCCTTTCCGCCAGCGCATTTAAACGGCCTATAAATTTACCTTACCAATTGAAGAAGTTAGTGTCAAAATTAAAGTGTGTGTAAAGCCTTTCTTATTTATTTATTGTATAACTAGCGTGCAATCGATTGAAAAAATGATTGGTCAATAATACAAACGCACGTGACAAAAGAGGAACGAGCCTAAAATCACATTCTATTCCAGAATGTAATAATATTCGCACGCATCAACAAAGAATCTTTTATTCCGTAAAAGAAACACATCACTCCAATAAGGAATATAACTATGTTAATAGTAGATTAAGCGCGAAAACGATGTTTAACAAGTTTGAGGAAATATATTGAGATAGTAACGTAAAGTACAGCTATTACTTAACATTTTTGAATGAAAACTTCACTTTACAGTTTGGACGGCCACAATTAGATACCTGTATTCAATGTGAAGAACTGTGTTTGGAAATCAAAAGTCCATCATTGTGTGAGAGCCGCGGAAGTTGAACTTACGATACATAATAGACAAGCCAACAAGTTTTACAATGTTCTGAAAGAAAGTGAAGCTAAAGCTAAAGAAAAAATAGGGCTGTAAATTGAATCAGAACTTCCACATAGCTGTGGTAATCTACTCTCCTCATGAAGACATCCTCATGAAATGACTTGATCACAAAGAAGAGATTCGTATTCCTATATCCATAAACTTTTGAAACGTTATATTACTGGAGTTTTAAGGAAAAAATGTCAACTTTCACCAAATCATCCCTATTTATCCCCTACCCCCTGAAGCAATCTTACCCAAGAACAGTTCTAAGCGTTCTATCGTCGGGTGCTAACCGTATACCAAATTCGAAGGTTAAAAAAAAAATGCATTTTTTTAAAACTAGAGTCTGTACGTATAGGGAGTTGTCTAATTTGAAAAAAATAAATTAAAACAGTTTGAATTTTTTTAAATTCAGTCACTATTTGAGAGCGCTCTGTATACGGCATCTGGATTTTTTCGACGAATAATTTAAACGAAAACCGCTCTGAATGCGTCACTTTCATATCGATTGGTAAAAACGCCGTGTCATAATTTTTGATATGTGTCAAAAATGTGAACTGTTGCAAAACAATTGAAATAACTCAAAAACGATAAACACTAGCAAAATTTTTTCGGTACAAACATTCATTATAATACATAAAAAAAAAAGAAAAAATGAAAATGAAATGACATATTCGAAAAAAAAAAGGAAATTTGTATCACCAATGACTTATGGGCCACCCTGTCATCGTCAAAATAATGTTATAGATGCAGCGCAAGACGCGCTATAATTAACGTATGCAGTTTTTGTTATCTTGTATAATAACGGACATATTGAGCTTTACCGCAGAAATGTGTCACCCCGTATATATGAGAACCGATAAAAACTGAATCGCCCTTATTTGAAGAAAAAATAAACTATGTACCAAAATTTAGATTTATACATTAAAGACATCAAAGTTATAGGCATTTAATGCAAAAAATTCGGTGCTCTGGTGGCCAAATTAGGACACAAGAGGAAAAATTTTTGTATAACACAATTGATGTAATAAACAATATATTTGTTCTTTGTTTGTAATATACAATAGATTTTGTTATCCACACAGAATATTTTATTTTTGTGCATATCTCTGGTCATGTCATCAAAGGCACCCTACTTTTTTTCTTCTTTAAATGCCTATAACTTTTTGCCTTTGAACCTACAGATCTAAGCTTTGGTACCTAATTTGCTTTTAATGGCGTAAATCCGCAGGCCAAATTTAGTTGCCATAGCTTTGTTGTTTCCGGAGATATAAAAATTTTCCGAAGGAAAACTTGGCCGATTTTCCTTGCTTACGAACTTATCCAAGCTATTTGCAAAAAGAAGGTACCAAATTGGATCGAAACCGACTTATTATCTTTTGATATATATATATATATATATATATATATATATATATATATATATATATATATATATATATATATATATATAGAGAGAGAGAGAGAGAGAGAGAGACAGAGAGAGAGAGATGCAGAAAAAACATAAATTTCAAAAAACTTTTGGTTTACGCGCTGTTCTATATAAAAAAGATCTGTTTGGTTTATGACAAGCGGTGCTCAATTGCCTCTTAAAATGTGAGCAGAAACCTTGCAAGACGATTTTTCTATTTGCCGTGTTCTTCTAAATCAAAAACTCTTTACTAACTTTGGTTTGTGCAAATCCAACAGTCTACAAGATATTAACTTTTTAGAGCAGGTTATTTAGTTTGCTCTGCAGCTAGGTAAGGAGGTAAATCTGGTTAGATATTTATATATTGCAAAACTATTTGTGTATAAACTATCTATACATGAGTTCTTAAATGGAACACCCTGATCAATAATTTTTTTAAATCTTAAATAATATATATATATATATATATATATATATATATATAAATATATATATATATATATATATATATATATATATATATATATATATATATATATATATATATATATATATGTTCACATTATAAGCTGCAAAATGGTGGCAATTGTATTTTAAACTTTTTCTGAGTATTCGAAATGTATTAGGATACTTTGTTGAGCATCCAGTTTATCGCAAGGCCTAATAAACCTATTCTTAGAAACAACTCTGGATTTTCGATTAATCCCAGTTATAAACTAAAGTTAGAGGTTGGAGACATAAACACAGAGAGAAAACTTACTTATGCTGAGATAGTATTGCGTGCCGATCTCGTAGGCATCCCAGGTGAGACCCCTGTACCGGGTTTTCTCCCTGGGGGTGCCATAATCCGGGACGTCCTTGTGGATACCGGGGGCATTAGGATCTCCAGTCTTAGCGAAGTTGCTAAAGAAAATCAGCACGGCTTCGGCGACTCCCATGTCTTGTCTTGTGTAGTTCTGTGGGAAGAATGGCATGCCATTGACCAGGGGAAGGCCTAGGACATAGGTAGTGTCCTCGCCACGAACACTACCCAGTCGCTGTAACATCGAGATCAATAAGATGAGATTGACTAAGGACAAATAAATCAAGCAATATGTTGTTTTTAATTAGTACATAACAGTCAATATAATAAAAAATAAGTGAAGTTCTGGCATGGAGATTTGTTATAGTATTTTGTTCTTATATTAGTATGTCTACAGAAGCTGTACCAACCATGATCCACAAATTTGCTTTTGCTAAATTACGATTTCCGAAACAACAAAGATATTTTCATGATACCTTCTTAGATTTATATACAGTGTGTCAGTTAGGCGTACAGAAAAGCATCAAATTACCTTAAATTAATCTAAGACTGAACGTTTTTATAAAAATATTTTTCAAACCGCTTTGTTTTAAGAGATAAAATCAAAGTTTTACGGCCTACTATATAAAAAGTAACTTAGCAAGATCGATTTGAAATAAACCAGACCGAAAAAATAAATCTTGCCATAAATTTTGGTACATAAAGTGAAAGCTTCTTAGAAGAGCTTTGATATAACGTAATATGCAGAATATGCAACTAAACAATTTTAAGTGGTTCCTGTCCAAATTTTAAAAAATGGATAGAAGTGAAACCTATGTAATTTCTTTAGTAAGTGGGGTCTCATTCTGTTATGACATCCCGTCGACTTATAAAGAAAATTAAGGGACTTATTACCCTCGTTATTACCCATAACGAAAAATTAATGAAGAGATATTCGTTTCGGTTATCTCCTTCAAAAAATAAGTTAATCATAACTTTTAAAATGTTCGAGATAGGACTATATGCACAACCTTTTCGATATAGAATTACTAGACAATTTTAAATTATAAGCAATAATCTACAGGGTGATTCATATCACTGTTTCATTAGAAGTTTATAGGGAAATAGAAGAGACATCAATTTGAAATTTTGGGTGCACACACACACACACACACCCATATATATATATATATATATATATATATATATATATATATATATATATATATATATATATATATATATATATATATATACATATGATACGATGCGGTCTATTTTTCTATAATATTTTCAATACGCTGTAGCTTCCCGTTAAACCGGAAGTGACATAAATTTTTTAATGGAACCCCATAAATATTATTGAATTTTTAAATTTTACGTAAAATTCTGAAGCTGGTGCATTTTGAATCGTTTTCCCATTTTCCACTGTTTTTGAGATATTTTTTTTCAAAAATTTTAACAGATGGAGTGACTACCTAAAATGTCAATATTATCAATAATTGTAACGTTGAAATTTTTTTTCTTTGCAAACGCGTTAACAAAGGAGTTTCCTAACCGGAGCCATTAATAGTATTCTAAAATGCCATACAGGATGTATGGTATTTCCGTTAACTTTTTTCTCACTTTAAATGCCAATAACTTTCTTATTTCAAATTCAATGACCATAATATTTTTAGACCATTCGACGTGGAATTTTAGTCTCTGTTATAGCATATCCCATAGCTACGATGAATATTTACAGAGATAATATAAAAAATCTGAAACAACTCTTATTCGACTATTGTCGCAAGTGTGCTTTGGATGGTTTTAACTTTCATATTTGACAAATACTGTAAATGTAAACTCACAGATAGATAATTGTCATATTATGGCTTATAATTATACTTACACTAATCTTGATATGTTTTATACATATGGCGACTGTGACATTTTGTAAAAAAACTGTGAGAACTTTTATTGAAAAGTATCCTCATTACCAAATTCAAGTTTATAAAGATAGAGAGACATTTATTAATCCCGGCCAGGTTAAAGTTAAGGCAGAAACCGCTGACACTAAATGAAGAAAATAAAAGCCTGGACGCAGCAAGTGCGTTATAGTAGTGAGTTTTCATTAAAAAAAATTTCAATAGCAAATATGTGTTTTTTTTTAAGAAAGCAGGCATCAAATTTGTTTACCAGTATAACCTATATAGTAGAAACAATGTTCCATCTTCCATCAAAATAACTTTATTGTTTGAAAATGTACAAAAATTTCCGAAAGCAAACTTAAAGTGCTCCCGAAAAAGCTGTTTTTTTGGTCAACCTTATAGGTTAATAGCAAATTGAGTTATTCAAATTTGAAGCATTTAATGAATATTCGCAACCATAATGCACTTTCTGCGTCCAGAATTTCTTTTCTTACAAGCATGCATTATATTTCGATGGAAAACGCAAAAATGCAATAAATAAGGCGTGTTCGATTAAAAAATGTCTGGACGCAGCAAGTGCGTTATGGTACTGAATTTTCATAAACATCTTTTTAATGGCAAATATGTGTGTTTTTAAGAAAGCAGGCAGGCATCAAATTTGGTTACCAGTATAACCTATATAGTAAAAACAATCTGCCATGTTTCATCAAAAGAACTTTATTGTTTGAAAATGTACGAAAATTTCCCGAAAAAACTCGTTTCTTGGTCGACCTTATAGGTTAATAGCAAATTGAGCTATTCAAATATGATCATAATTCGCTACCATAACGCACTTTCTGCGTCCAGAATTTCTTTTCTTACAAACATACATTATATTTCGATGGAAAATGCAAAAATGCAATAACATAAGGCGTGTTAGACTAAAAAAAAAAGAAAATTTGTATCTCCAACGACTTATGGGCCAGCCTGTAATTGTAGTAATATTTTTTTAAGACGTAGCTCAAGACACCCTATAAATAATATGTACATTTTTGTTTCATATCTTGTATAGTAACGGATATATTGACCTTTATTGATTTGTTACGAAAATTCGACAAAAATTATATACCATTAAACGATAAGCTCTATAGCTAAGTTTACTGCCAAGCATCAGAGAAAGGATCTATTTGAAATGAATTTTCTGGAAACATTTGAGTAAAATGAAGGACAATGACGGTTGAAACTAAGACTTCAGGGTTTGTAAAACATTCTTCTTGAGACATTTTCATTCCATAGCTCGTATTAGATTCAAACTCTTTGCCTAAATGTTGCCAATTTTGACGTTTTAAATCGCAACTCTGACGTTTTGAGGAAAACTCCAATTTATTTTTCTTTAAACGCCTATAACTTTTTGTCTTTGCACCTGCATAGCTAAGTTTGGTAAGTAATTTACATATAATTGTATAAACCCGTGTACCAAATTTGGTTGCCCTTACTTTGCTATTTCCGGCGAAAAATTTTGTTCGAAAGAAAATACAAAATTTAGATAACCTCAATTTTCTATAAGCTTAGAAATTTGAATGTTGGTACGTAGTAAATTATCCCCTAGAACAACATATCCGTTAAAGTTTACTAAAACAGCTTTGTAATTTTCGGAGATATAATTTTTTTTCGAAAGAAGACACAACATTTTCCGGGAAATCTGGGCCGATTTTCCTAGTTAACGAATTTATCCAAGCCATTTGCACAAGGAAGGTATTCACCAAATCTAATCAAAATCGGCCCATTTTTTTAGTTATCGGTGTGATACACACACACACACACACAAACACACACACAAATGTCATATACATCAGTCTAGCGGATACTCAACAAAGCCGGTATGCATAATTATAAATTTCAAAATGTGCAAGCCCCCCGTAGATAAGAATTTCCAAAGAAGACAACTGTTTGGTACGCAGTTAATTGCTATTTTTGATGACAACTCTTTTCCTGAAAGAATTATTTGGACAGACCAAGCCTAATTTTCAAGAGACGCGTAGTCAGTTTCAGAAACAATCATTTTTGGTTAAACCACAATTAATTCGGGAACCTGATCATCGACATAAATTTAGTTACAACGTTTTTTGTGTATTAATGAGTAATAAATTCTAATTCTGTATTTACAACGAGAACTTGTCTTCGGAAAAATATCTCGACATACTAAATGCAAAAGTAAGCGATTTTTTGGATGAACTGCCCCGAACAAGAGATTCTATTGCTAGTTTGGATGATGCTTCGGCACATTCTGCAAAGAATTATAATCGAAAAATTGAGCCTCTTGTTTGATGACAGATGGATTAGAAGAGGTGGACCATCGGAACGGTCTCCAAGATCACCTGACCTAACACCTCTCGACTTCTAACTTTGGGGTGTTACAAAGAGTAGAGTAACGTGTACCAAACATCATGAAACTCAAGCGAATCTCTTCAGCAGAAAGCAGAACTAGCCTTTTCGCAAGTGTCGCAGGAAAAAATTCAAAGGTCAACGACTGAAGGTGTCCGAAGAATAATTATTATGTATCATGAACAACATGGGTGACATTTTGAACAGTTATTTTAGTTTAATTGTTCATTTTATTTGTTTTTTCTAATTTCATTTTCTTTATTTTTGTGATGTAGATGTTTTACGTAAAGTACCCAGAAATTTAATGTAAATATTCATTTTAGCTACAGGGTATGCTATAACATATCAATACAGAATAAAATTCTACCTCGAATGGTGTAAAAACATTATGGTCGTTCAATTTGAAATAAGAAAGTTATTGTGCCACTAAAAAAAAAGCGAACGGAAATACCACACACTTTGTATGACATTTTAGAATACTATTAATGGCTCCTGATAGGACAACTCCTCTGTTAACGTGTTTACACTCGCCATACGTATAAAAATATTAAAAATATCACGATAAGTCTAAGTATTTTTATTAGCCATGATAAGATAATTAACTACCTGTCAGTTTACATTTACATTATTTCTCAAATATGAAATTTTAAACTATCCAAAGCACACTTGCGACAATACACACGAGTCGAGTAAGAGTTTTTTCAATTTTGTTTGTAATATCTCTGTAAATATTCATTTTAGTTATGGGGTATGCTATAACGTATCAATAGAGAATAAAATTCTACGGCGAACGGTGTAAAAATATTATGGTCATGCTGTTTGAAATAAGAAAGTTATTGGCATTTAAAGTAACAAAAAAGTGAACTAAAATACCTGACATCTGGTATGACATTTTAGAATAATATTAATGGATCCCGATAGGACACTCCTTTGTTAACGTGTTTACCAAGAATAAATTTTTCAGCGTTACAATTGTTGGTAACAACGACAGTTTAGTTAGTCACTGCATCTCTCAAAATTATCTGAAAAAACTAAATATCTCAATTGAAAATAGGAAAAGGATTCAAATTGCCTGAGCTTCATAATTTTACGTCGAATCTAAAAATGCAATTATACTTATATGGTTCCATTTGAAAAAAAGTTAATGGCACTTCCATTTCAACCAGAAGTTACAGCGCATTGAAAATATTATAGAGAAACAGATCGATCGTATTATAGCTGCAACCAAAATTGCAGAGTGATGTCTCTTCTATTTCCCTATAAAAACCTCTAATGAATCGGTAAGATGAATCACCTTGTATAATGATGTTCTATTTAGAAACATTGTCAACATTATAACAGTATTAAAGTTATGTCGCCTTGTTGTTGCAACTACAATTCTTTGTCTCGAGCAGCCTTTTAGTGAATTTTCGTAGAAAAAATTAACTAATGGGAAGATCCCGACTTTTGAATTTTAATTTTTTTTTAAATTTCAGCCCACACACTTCGGCAGCTGAACCATGTTTCCGAAAGCTCTCCTACTGGTCCGACCTTTTTCTTGTTCCAAGTAAGTGTCCTTCAAATATTCTGTTAGAGAATTATTATGTAGTTGAACATATTTTTCCCTCCTCCTCTTTATTTATTCATTATCTCACCTCTTCTAACACACTTTTATTCCTCTCTATATCAGTATACCATCTCTTTCTTATTCTTGCCTACGTTTCAAAAGCTTTTATTCTTTTCGTATCCTGTCAGCCAACGTTTATTTTTCCTTCTCATATAAAAAAGAGTTGTCAAAGAAGACCCTGATCGCAGGTGGAATGCCTTTGGGATCAGCCTTTGACACTTTTCTGTTTGTTATTTATGTCAACGACCTAAGCTTCGACCAAAAAGGAATCGTAACATACCTTCTTTCCGATGATTCCGCATTTCTCATGCGGTCGATATAAAATCCTTACCTGGACGAGAAAAAGTTAAAGGTGCTGCAAACTTCAAACAAAAATGTCTTGCTCTAAATAAACTACTCCTTAACAAGGAAAAAAAGAAAATTTCTTCTTCTAGAATTTCATACAGATAGCGATCGTAGGAACTTCCTTGGTGTGAACCAGGACAGTAAACTCAACTGGAGCTCGCACTGTGGACACCCTACAAAATATTTCTCCAGTGAAATCTACAGCAACCGTAAACTCGTACAGTAACCATCAAGCTGCCAGGATTGATTATTTTGCGCAATGTCACAGTATCCTATTATTTGGAACACTTATTAGGGGTAACTTGTTAACAGAAAGCATTATTTTATGATGCAAAAGATAGCAATAAGGGCATTATGTGACTTGTGCCCAAGAGAAAGTTGCCGGGATGCGTTAGGAGCCACCGGGGTATTTACCTTTTGTCCACATATATTAGGCAGTGTGTAATATTCGTGGACAAAAACATCAAAAAATATTTACTAAGTGGTAAAGCTCACCACAGTAGTACTAGGCGCAGACATAAATTAAGAATACCATTACATAAAAAGAAGAAAACACATCAATGTTTTGAGTACTGCGTATTCAAATTCGTCAAGTTTCTATCTTATGATATCATAGTGCGCCCACCAATAGGTTTCGAGAAGCCACTAGTGAGGATAGTAAAATTAAAAACTATCTATAAAGTGGAGGATTTTATTGGACCTCCAAACTAACTGTAGTTTTAGATACTAATTGTGTTCATTATTGCTAGCCATAATTTCGCTTTACTTTAACTCAATGTTTGAGAATGCACACACATTGTTTGTTTGACTATACTTGTGATGAATGTGACTTGAATTAAATTCATATATATATATATATATATATATATATATATATATATATATATATATATATATATATATATATATATATATATATATATATGTAATTACATACGTATGACTTGAATAACCTCTTCCCTGGCCCCAAGTCAGAATGTTTAGTAGAAAGAAGAGTCTGCAAAGCTTGTTTTGCCATCTAGATTCACCTTCTAATTTCTTTGCGACTCTCAAGGTACGTGAACATTAACACTTGCTTAAGTTGGTGGCCATTTAGCTTCATATATATCTTCGCAGTCTTATTATTGTTTTCTTCATTATAGTTTCCAGCTTGATACTTTTAGCACACATTTTAAGTTGTTTGTAGATTGTTTAGTGAGTCGTATAAGCCTTGGGTCTCTTAGCGCTGCCGCCTCAATGGGTCTTTTATGCATCATTTTTTTCTCCTAATTGTTCAAAAAGTTCACACTTTTTATGTAGTCTAATATCTTTTTGGGGACAATTTTACTTATTTACTGGGATGCTAAGGACACCTTTCCAAGGTATATTAGAATTTTGTAGAACTGAGCCATGCAGTCACTTAGCAAAAGTTCTGTCGTTTCTACTACTTCAGTGCAGTATATGCATATTTCACTGTCCAAGCATAAATGCTTTCTATAAATCTATGTGTAGAGAAGTACATACATCCTCTCAGACTGCCAGGCAGTACTGAAGACTCTGAAATCTTCAAAAATCGTGTCTAAACTTCCCTGGAAGTGCAGAAAATCCTTGAAACAACTGGCTGCAAACAACAAAGTAAATTTGATGTAGGTACCAGGGCTCTAAGATATTCAAGGAAATGAGGAACCAGATAGCCTTGCAAAGAGGGCATTCACAACCCCATGCTATGATCCAAAGCGCTATTGTGGATTAAGAAGCAAACATGTAAGAAATGAACTTGATGTCTGGGAGTGGGACCAAATGATCTCATCTGGAGGAAGACGCCAGGCTTAAGGCAGGCAAAACGGTGCATCACCATATTATTAGAGAATGCCGAATTGTTTTTCTGAACTGTTTCTTGAATCGAACATGAAAGTCATGAAAATAATTACAGAACTTTAGCACACATATACTAGAAGCCAAAAAGAGGATACAAAACATTCTACGAAAATTGACTAATAGTAGAGTGCAATCAGGATCCAACTTTTGAATAAAGGATAGTTAGCTGAAAATTTGCACCTTACTTCTGGCATCCACAACACTCTCTTAAAAGTCTCATGTAATCTTGTGTACGCGTAAAAAGCGCAGATGTTATGTCACATTCACTGATGGTATGCAAAAATAAATTATGTTCTCTACAACAGGGATATTCATCGAAGCTTTTTGAAGGAAGAGTGCATCCGTGTCTCCACATTTCCCTTAACAAATTTCTTTACAAATATTTCTTCGTGGTGTGATTTTGTTCGTTATATTAACAGAACTAGAATGTCTATATATTCTCCAAAGATGGCGGCAGTCTTTTGCTGCTTACATTCGACAATGGCTGTCTCGACGATCAAAATATCAGCATTTTTTGGATAGTTTTGTAGCAATATTAATATTTGACAAATGCAGTACGACGCATAGGACGGCATATTCGACATTGCATGACCTATATACAGATAAAATGTCCGCACCATATCTCAAAAACGGTCGATGATTAAAAAAAGTGTTAAGACATTGTTTTTAGAGACTTTTATGCTATACGAATTGTATAATAGCTTCAAAAACGATGTAATCCATAGGAAACGAGATATTTTAAAAACTGTTAATCATAACCTTTGATCTTAAATATCTTAAGACGCGTTCACGAGACTTTTTGAGAATCTTAAGATTGTCAAAAGGAAGGTCTGTGCAAATTTTCAGCTTATTATTCTTTCATTCCGAGGTTCGGCCTTTTTTTCCGCTTTATTTGACTTGACTGCGCTATAAAAAAATTTACAAGTTGACTTTACTTAAAAAAATGCTACGAAAATTCTCAAGCTTAATGGAAAATGTGTATACCATATATTAAATATGAAACAGTTGAAATCATCATTAATAGAGCATCACCATGGCAGCTCAACAAAGATTATATATTACGCTTACTTATCTTATAACTAGACGGCAACTTCTTGTAAGAACTCAAGAACAATTATGTGATCAAAACTTTCTAGAGCCTGCCACTTTGCTAATAATAAGATGCAAACATTATAAATTGCCACGACTGTCTGCAAGATATGGTATGCATATCAGGTCAAAAACCTTTTAAAGAAAATTCGTCAGAACAATTTCAGAGACTTAAAAAATAATTTTTGTTTATAAAGGTGAAAGATATTTTTACAGATAGTGCTAAATATTTTTCCGATAAAACGCTACAAAATTTTTAAGATAATTCACCTAACAAAATTCCAGATAAATTGACTGAATATTTTTTGTCAACAACGTTCGTTTGTAAAATAAACAAATTAAAACTGTTATCATAACTTAAGCTGTTATTACAATTCAGCAAGAAACGTTTAAAAAGTCTCAAAAATAAAATTAAAAGGGTTACAGGGCAACGTTCATAAATTAGATGGGTTTCAAGGTAACTTTTAGACGGCAGATGCGCGAGAGGAGGGCACTACATTATGTATATGCCAGATGTGAATAACTCGTATAGTTTAAGATTGCGTTTTGGTGTTTTAAAAAGCATTTATAAGAAATTTGGTAACTTTTAATGTTTACTAAAAAAATTTGAAATACGATCAGTTACAGATTTATTTAATGTTTATGTTGTGCGAAATAGCAGTTAAATCAATACTATTTTCTTAAAGACAATTTTTTATTTTTTGAGATGTTACGTTGTAAACTCAAGTTCACAGTGAATCAACTGTAGGACGTTATTTATTTAACTTTGCTTTTATATTCAACATTTAAGTCGGTAAATCTACATAAATTTGGATATGTTTAATTTTGAAAAATCGTTATACATACTTAGACAAGAAGTTAATAGATAACTTAACATAAATATATTTTAGATGCCTGGTTGAGTTTGTTCAATGTACATGCTCTTTTCCTATAGAGCTTGAAACTCAGAATGAATGGGTAAGAAAAGGTTATCGCAAAGATGTATAGCATGTTGCAAACAAGATAATTTGCAGTAAACAATTTAAACCTAACGATGTTTAAGATGAGTTTCGGGATAGTATCATTAATATACAACCGACGCATTTAAAAAAATCTGGTACAGTTGGTTGATTTTGATTGTTTATTTATTTTGTTCACCTACTTTATCAAAGGGTATGTAGTACCTAGTGTTTAAGGTGTGCCCGAGACCTATGAGGGTAGTTATTATACTCACTTACTTGTAGTAATAAATTTATATTTTTAGTTGTTCCTTTATTATACCTTTTGAATGGACAAGAAACAGATAATTGGAGTGAAAGGTACAATAGAGGGATGCTTAAAAAAATAAAGCTATTCTGAGATGTTCAATTAGAAGAAATGAAGAAACATCATTGCACTTCAGAGAACCGGTTGATAAAATTAAGCATCAAGAGGAAACTTTGAACATTGACTTATCAGAAATGCCAACACTTAGTAAAGAAACAGCCTATGATATCTTAAAAAGAACATATGAGGAATTACAACAAAAAAAAAATTTATTAGAATTTTGACTTTGAGAACTGGCTCATTTAGTCACTGTCAATCTTCAAAACGAACAAGGACGCATCTGACCTTGCTTTTTATTATGGAAAAACCTGTCTTAAAATGTTAATCTAACAAGCTCTTTAACTTTTTTCTTTTAACTTCTTTTATCTCCCTATACACTTTCTGTTTACTAAAAATATATCTTAAAATTAAAACTTACATACTCCACTCACACACACATACGCGGGCGCATATACACTCATGTATACGCACACATGTCAATAGGCTTTATACGTCCAGTACTTAACACTATGTGGAGGATAGAAAATGCACATAATCTCTTCATGTGCACATACCCACACAAACAAATTACAAAATGAAAACCTGTGTTTCAAAAACAAAATTATAAACCTACTATTTTGTATGTGTACAAATAAATACAAACTTAAAATTGTGTTATAGTTATTTATTGATTATAGCAGTCCAATATATTATTATTTTATAATTCACTATAAGATGTATGTTTTTTTTTGCTTTGAAAATGATTGTCAAAATGATAAACCTGCTGTTTTGTATGTGTACAAATACATACCTACCTAAATACTATAGAGATAAATAATTTTCTTATTGTGATTGGTTGCGTTATGTTATTAACCAATTAATGCCCAAGTGGTCGATAATGACGCACGCGGGATTAGATTTTATATTATTCCTGATAAAGTTATGCAACTAAAAACACTGCTGTGTAATATGGATTCTCTATGTGTACAGTTGCTTGTACACTGCCCTGTATTACCACTATTTGTTTCTTGAATCACAGAAGGTGCATCAAATGTGCAACAAATTTTACCTGTGAATCATGGCTACAGTAAAAAAATGGTAACTTGAGATATTAAATATTTTTGCTTTTTTTTTTCTATCATCCTGTAAATAAACGGTTATTCAATTAATTTTGCCAAGTTGAAGTGAAATAAAATATTAAATTTATGTTACTACTAACATATCACTCGGTAATTAACGACCCAGCAGGCTTTGCTACTACAATTTCTTTTGATTTTTTTTTGCATTCCACGGAACCACCTAACTGGTGCTCAGATTTTAGAGGAAATAGAACAAATTGAAAAAGGTGATATTATACCTGGTGGAATTGTAATAACACCTCCGGATAATGATGGCTATAATACTCCTGGTGATTAGGGTGACGAAGAGTCTAATAATCCTAAACGAATGGTACACAGACTAGTGCCTGCAGAATCAGAACTTTATTATGAAGATATTGACCCAGTACCTGACCAAGATTTTGATAACCATCAACATGAAAATAAAGGATTAGGACCACAAGAAGTATATTAATTCGAAATTAAAAATATAGAAGATAACGAAAACTGGGAAGAAAGTCAAAATGAAGAATATAAAGACGATGAAGACTAATCCTTAAGCACCTTGTTGAAAAATATCGAAAAAGCCAACAGAAAAACAAAATATACAGATAAATTCCATTGAAGGTGATTTTGAAAAGGTATAAGTGAAACGTATTTCCAGATATCCTCCAACTCTTACACTGAGCTCCGAATCTAACCCATTGTAATTTTTTGAACTTATACTAAACCCTCACGCTGCCGTAAAACTTGTGGAACATACAAATAAATATGCTGATGCAGTAAATAAAACAAACTTTTAAATATCCACAAACAAAATGTTAGTATTTATTGGAATTTTGATTTTGAGTCGATATGTTCCCTTACCGAGAAGGAGGATCTACTGGCAAGGCGGTGAAGATGTTCATAACATTATAGTCTCCGCGTGTATGCGAATAAATAAATTTGAAGAAATTTGTAGTGTTATCCATGCAGCTGATAACGATACTCTTTCTCTGCGAACGACAAGCTTGGCAATATTCTCCGTCTCCTAGATGGAGTTACTATGCAGTTCATAAAATATGGATCAATAGACCCAAACGTACATATAGACTAGACAATGCTTCCCTACTCTGGCCGCCATGGATGTAATCAATATATCAGAGGCAAACCAATACGTTTCGGATATGGGTTGCTGCATTGAAACTGAGCTACTGTTGACAATTTATAATATATCAAGGGAAAAGCAGAGGTTCTGGAGAAAGTGCCATGGGTCTAGGAGAATCTGTGGTGGTAAACTTTGCCAAGCTTTTAGATAAGCATTATCGTAATACAGTTTTCTCTGTGTTTTGATAATTTGTTAACTTCGACATATTTGATTCAAACTCTCGCCGAATTCAATTTGGGAGCTACTGGCATAGTAAGAAATAACAGATTGGGTAGTTGCACACTTAAAGAGATATCTTGTATGCACAAGCTAGAGCGAGGTGATATGAACCGCAAATTGAGTAAATAAAACAACATTGTAGCTGTTTGCTGGAAAGATAACATCGTGGTCACAATGTTCTAAAATGAATATGGTATGGCACCCATACAGACATGTGGAAGGTATATTCAGTAGAACAATATATATATATATATATATATATATATATATATATATATATATATATATATATATATATATATATATATATATATATATATATATATATATATATATACAGGGTGGCTCATTGAAAACGAAACAGATCGATTTGCGTCCAGAGAATTTTTTTTTAAGAAACGCTAAAACACGTCAATTTTAATATTGAGCGGGACATGTTTTGACATAAAACTCAACTTTGTCACATCAACCCCTTAAGGGTGGTGATAACACCCCTTATATTTTAAATAGGGAACATGGATCGAGTGTTACATCATTTGAAAGCTCTTTCTTTTCTAAATTCAGCACACTAAGTTTTTTGGAAGTTTTATCAACTCGTTTAAAAATTATTCACAGTTGGATCTGCAAGAACGTATTTCATTCATTTTGATAAAAAATGCACTAAATAGTCAATTTTTCGTAAAAAAAACTAAAAAACAAACCAAACGTTTAAAAATGTTTATTCAGTTAAGTAAGTGTTCAAATTGTTGACTACCAGCTTCCATACAAAAGTACAAATTTTGTTCAAAACTAGCTCTGACATTCTGGAGCATTTGTGAAGTTATTAGATGGCATTCTTCAACAATGCGTCGTCGTAATTCTTCCAGAGACTACGGTTGTGTTGTGAAAATTTTACTCTTTAAAGGGTCCCATAGAAAGAAGTCTAAAGGAGTTAAATCTGGTGATCTAGGGGCCACTTAATAGCACCTCTACGCCCAATCCATTGCTCTGGAAACTCTCTGTTCAAAAACTCCCTAACACGTTGTGAAAAATGCGGAAGAGCTCCATCTTGTTGAAACACTAATTGATTTTCGTGATAGCGATCATCATTTTCAACAATGTCAATTAGTAGTAGATTAGTAAATACGTTTCGCCACTCAAATTGCCATCAAGAAAAATTAGTCCGATTAAACGGTCTCCAAAAATGCCAGTCCACACATTCAGTTTCTGTGGAGTTTGAGTGTGGACTTCGTGAAAATTTCTTGGATTATTATTTTCCCAATAACGACAATTATGACGATTGACTGTAGAGTTTAATTAAAACGTACACTCGCCTGAAAAACATATATTGAACATAAACTTCCCGTTATCAGCTATTCGTGCAGTCATAACTTCACAAAAGTCCAGCCGCGGATCAAAATCATCTTCATTCAGTTGTACAAGATGAATTTTATCGGGTGAAATTTATGATGCTTCAATATTCGCTGAATAGCTCTTCTTTTGATGTTTGAAACAGTGGCCAATTTTCTCTTGCTCAAAGTTGGGTGTGCAGCAATTTGTCATAAAACCTAAATCTTAGTAGTCTCATTTCAAACCGAAAATTCACGTTCAGGATCCCGTTTTTTGTTGGCTACTGAACCACTTTGTCGAAACTTTTCAACTAACTCCAAAATGTATTTTCTGTTAACATGTCTGTTCGGATGTCGTTCATTAAACAAATTTGCGGTATGGTTGGCACAGTTATCGTTTTTGAAACAAAAAGGGTAATTATTTCAACTCTTTATTTTACAGAATACACCATTGTGAAATTAATTTTCGGTGGTACTATTAAGTATCAAACCGACCGATAAACTGAAATAAAAAACGGCATCTCTCATTCCAATAAGAAAAGTTCTGATAGCCAATTTTTTGTTTACAAACCAACAAAGCATTGACTATCGGCGCATTTCTTATCGGAATGAGTGAAACGCGTTTTTGTATTTTCAACTGTAAATAATTTTTAAACGAGTTGATAAAACTTCCAAAAAAATTAGTGTGCTGAATTCAGAAAAGAAGGAGCTTTCAAAAGTGTAACACTCGACCCCTATTCCCTATTTAAAATATAAGAGTTGTTGTCACCACCCTTAAGGGGTTGATGTGACAAAGTTGAGTTTTATGTCAAAACATGTCCCCCTCAATATTAAAATTGACGTGTTTCAGCGTTTCTTAAAAAAATTTCTCTTGACGCAAATCGGTCTGTTACGTTTTCAATGCGCCACCATATATATATATATATATATATATATATATATATATATATATATATATATATATATATATATATATATATATATATATATATATATATATATATATATATATATATATATATATATATATATATATATATATGGGTGGAGTGGACTAGTTAGACAACCATATCTTCAACTACAGAATTGCCATGCGAGCCAAAATGTGGTATGTTGCAATTATATATGGGATTTTTTTTATTTTTGCGAAACAAATGCTTAGATTCTCTCCAGAAAATAGCGCGTTACTAAAGATAACTTAGAATTTAGAGGGGAAAATGCAACCCTTCTTCTTCCGAAATATGCAGCGAAAAGTTTCGTTTCTGGAAGGAAACGAGCAAATGTGATATTATTATTATTCGACAAAATAGGCTGAGGTATCAACTTTGTAAAAACAAAACAGGCAAGGCTTGCGAAGATTGTACTGTACCATTGCATGACAAGTGCTTTGTAGAATTTCATGGACTGTAAATCAAAATTGTAACCAAGTAAAGCTTAGTTTTTGTTAACATTCATAATATCTTGACGTAAGTTTTTATTATTGGTATACATCTTAAGTTTTTATTTTTGTTAATACACCATCTTAACATAAGTTTTTTCCTTTATTTTCCTCCTCTAATCTCAAAAACTTAAACGATTAGATTTTTTTTTGGTAATTTTTGAGTGGTCTGTAATGCAAAAAGGGTCATATATGTGAACATTACTATCTTGGTAGGAAATAAATTAATATGTGCATTAATGGGTGAAATTAGGCATATACAGTAAAATAAGTTAACTATTAAAAAGAAAAACCTAGGTTGTGGTTTAGAAAGATATTTGGAGGTTAAATCAATGATATAAAGGTGATGGATTAATTAAAGTTTTGCTTCCGAAATACAGACATATCTGAAAATATTGACAATCTCGCAACGTGACACTTTTTCTCTTTGTGATACCATTCTACTCTTGTCGTTAGAATACTATATAAATTAAGTCTTATATTCTTAGCTTCAATCATAAATTTCCATATTTTCTAGGATTTTTATTTTTGTCAAATTAAAATTGTTTCTAGTTATTGATATAATTCTAGGCTACATTTATAATAAACAATCATAAGCTTTTGAAGTACTTACTTGTGGATAATCACTGTCTTTTGTCTGGTAACCGAAGTGAAAAAAATAAGTCTTAGCACCTCTCCGCGCATGCAAGTACGCCACTCTTATTAACGGAGACACAGTATGACCGTCACTTAACGCCTCCATAGTGGAGTCCCTGATATTTATAGGATGCTGTATGGGTTTATCCCAGTCCGTATATTCATTCCTAACCGCCGAAAAGATCTCGTTTAGATGATAAACGTACGCGTTGCGTATATAAGTCCTCAACACTCTGTTCCTCTGATCCTCCTCGAACCCGTACTGGATGTCGTTGGCGTTGAAATCACTGTAACTTTCAGTCGTGGTCGTACCCAACATCATCTCGCAAGTTATGAAATTCTCGCTTGCGTGTTCCATTGCGTAGAGTGGGTCAGGGGTCTCGGGGTCGACCGGAAGGGATGGCGCTATCCTGGGCATGAATCTGACCGTTTCTAGTTCGACGTCCAGAAGTGCTTGAAGGGGTCTGTAAACATATTAGAAACTTAAGAATTTCAATTTGACGCTGATGCCCTGTTGGGCTTTATATTCGTACAAAATAAAGTTAAGGAAACTTATTTTTTTAACAGTTTAATGGCAGCAGTAAGTGAGTTATGATAGCGAATTTTCATAGCACTGTTTTTAATGAAAAATGTTTTTTTTTTAAGAAAGATATGACATTTTGTAGATAGTATAACCTTTTAGTGGATACAATGTACTGTATTTCATCAAACTAATTTTTGTTTGAAAAGGGACAAAAATTTAAAATTTTCCTAAAAAACTGGTCTGGCTTTCCTGGCCAACCAACCTATCCACGTAATTGAACTAAAATCTAAAATATTTTGGCAGAAATTAAAAAATGTTTACATATGAGGATTTGCAAACAATTTGTTTCATCAAAATGCGCCATTTTTACCAAGATGATTAAATAATCTTACACAAAAGATCTATAAAGATATTTTACGGGAATTTCTAAGAACAAAATTTACACAAAAATTTAGGCTAAACAATTTTTTTTCACGAAAATTTGAAAACATTTTTTCACATGAATGCCCAGATTTTTTTACAAAAACTTTTTATACAAATATTTGCTGAAAAAGTACAAAAAATATATAATCTGTAATCGAATTTGAAAAAAAAACTGAACCAGTGGAAGTAACGAAAAATATAAGCGAAAAGATGTCAATTTATTTGATAGTGTATTCCTGTAAAGTTGATTTGTGAATAAAGGCGGTTATTATTACCATTAATATTATTGTTATTATTATTTATATTATTCTTATGATTATTATTGTTGTGTGTTTTTTTCTTTAACGTCGGCCTATTTCCGCGACTATAGCCAATCACCGACGTCAGGGAGCAGTTTCACCTCACTATCCTGGAAATTTTGCCGAACCCCTGCATTTCTGTAAGGAGGGTAGGGATCTTTAACGTGCCCAACATCGCATGGACACGGGACTGACGGATTTACGCCCCCTCCGAAGGGCGGAACGTGCAGACATTCAACTTGCTCAAATACAATGCCAGAACCTCGGTTGATGTTAATTTTACAGTTTGTACTGAAAAAGTGAAAGGCCCTGGGATCGAACCCAGTACCCTTCGGTTCAGAGGCACCCGTTCTTACCCCTAAACCACCGAGGTTCTATGATTATTATTAAATACCCCTATTTTCACGTCACAAGCTGTCAGATATAGGAACGTTATTTAAGTCTGTCACTTTAAAGTTTTATTTAACATTTGTGAAAACAATTTATCAAATACTTATATGCATATTATGAAAATGCAAATATGTACATATATAATCAAATTAGTGACTTCTTACCTTTCTTGTACCAAAGTGAATTTAAATATTTAAATATTGTTCTTAAAAAATTCGCCAAAGAATCTCATAATCTGATCGGTTAATAGAATGAAACAAAAAACTTTTAAACTGATCTCTCCATGAATCTATTCTGCGATCATAAATGTAAATATTTTCACAACTAGAGTCTTTGGGTATATGAAGTATTGCGAGAGTTAGAGCAGAGGCCATGCCGTTCACTTGTAAAACATAAAATGCAGTCTGTTTTATTTAAAAACATTGACTAACGGCAGTTCATTATTTTTCAATTTCAGCCACTATTTGTGAGCGCCTGTATGTGGCATCTCGATTTTTTTTGACAAATAATATAATTGAAAATCTCCCTAAATGCATCATTTTCTTGTGACTTCGATTTATATTTGTTAAAACGCCCTATTACAAGTTTTGATATGCGCCAGAAATGTGAAAAGCTGCAAAACAATTGAAATAACTCAAAAACGATGGACGATATCAACCTTTCCCCTTACGGGCATGGATTAAAATTTGATGGAAAATGCAGTAATGCTACAATAAAAAGTGGTGTTCCATTAAGAGAAGAAAACTTCTATCAAAAAAGACTTATGGGCCATCCTGTGATTGTCAGCATAATTTTATCAGATGCAGCTAAAAACACCCTATAAATATCTAAAATACTTTTTATAATATTGTCCCGGATCCTGTGTAATAATCGGTATAAGTATTGAGCTTTACAGTAAAATGTGCCAGCTTGTATATACATTGTGAATCACACTTATGGAATAAAATTCATTATTCAGCAAAAAATAGTGTTTGTGGAAAACGCTGAGACACGTGAAGTTTAATTTGTCGAACATTATCTTTGGAATTCTAAGGGAGAGAAGTTTTTTAAGGAAATTTTGAAAGTGACAGAATAAAACCGTTTGATAGTTTGATTTTTTTGGAAAAAGTTAAAAATTATGTCATTTGCACGTACAAGCTAAGCTTTTTTGTGAGACATGCTGTATAATTAAAATAACAATAAATAAGTATAAATAAATAAGTATAAATAAGTGTAAGTTAAAAAAATTAAACTCCCACTATTTCACCCACACCACTTTATCCATTTTTTTTAATAGCAACCCTACATTTTTTCGTCACAATTCGATCGATCACATTTTTATGAATGCGGAGATAGCGCATATGTATGGTCTAATATGTTTTCAATACAGTTTTCAATACAGCGCGGAAATTTAATACCGGAATATTAAAACTGAACAGTTTACCCTGAAATTCAAATCTCGAAAGTAAACTTAATAAAAACGTCCCTTGTTTATAATTAATGTTCCAAATGATCTCCATTGACTTGCACACAACGAAATAATCTGCTCTGGAATTCTTCCCTAACTCTGTTAAACATGTCAGGCGTTACGTTTCTAATTTCTGTTGTTAGTTTTATTTTCAAATCATCTAAATCAGCAGGTTGCGTTTAATACACTTTTTTTTAAGGTATCCGCATAAAAAGAAATATAGAGGTGTAAGAGCTGGTGATCTAGCGGGCCATTCTACGAAACCTCTTAGTCCAATCCATCTTTGTGGAAAGATTTCGTGTAAATACTCCCGTATCTGAAGAGCAAAGTGGGGCGGTGCACCGTCTTGTTGAAACCATATCCTTTCATGGGAAATATTAGGTTCCATTACATTTGGATACAATTCTGATAACATTTGGACAACCTGTTCTCTTAGCATTTATAAATATCTTGGGCCGTTTAGATTTTCTATAAAAACAGGTCCAACTACGCGATCATCAATGAGACTAGCCCAAACATTCAACTTCTGAGGATGCTGAGTGTATGTTTGTTGCATCCAGTAGGGGTTTTTGGCAGCCCAGTATCTGCAATTTTGCCTGTTTACACCGCCATTCAAAAGAAATGTTGCTTCATCGGAAAACAGAACGTCAGCAGAAGATATATCATTTATATGTAACATGTCCAGCAGTTTTTTTTACAAAAAATCAAACTCTTGGACGTGTGGTAGTTTATTTGGATGCATTTTTTCGTTTTTGAGACACCGTGAAATTATCGGAATAAAATTACGACTAATTTATTAGGAAACCGTGAATTCAACACCATACACCACAAAATCCAACAGAACTGTTAAATTCCACCTTTTAAACTGCAAAAATTGGTAGTAAATAAGAAACGATTAATGATACCAGGTACGTTTTAGATAAAAGACAAGATGAGGAATTTAAGATAAGAGTCAGTGAAGAATTCCAGAGCAGATTATTTCGTTGTGTGCAAGTGAATGGAGAACATATTGAACATTTATTATAAGAAAGGGGCGTGTTTATTAAGTTTATTTTCGAAACTTGATTTTCAGGGTAAACTGTTCAGTTTTAATATTCCGGTATTAAATTTCCACCCTGTATTGAAAACGGTAATATTAGACCATACATATGGGGTATCTCCGCATTCAGAAAAATGTGATCCATCGAATTGTGATGAAACAATGTAGGGTTGCTATTTAAAAAAATGGATAAAGTGGTGGCCGTAAAATGGTGGGAGTTTAATTTTTTTAACTCTGATTATAAGATAATGTTCGACAAATTAAATTTACCTGTCTCAGCGTTTTCTACAATAACTATTTTTGGCGAATAATGAATTTTATTCTATAAGTGTGTTTCACACTGTATATATATATATATATATATATATATATATATATATATATATATATATATATATATATATATATATATATATATATATATATATGTGTAAGCACTAAAATTGACCCTGGAT
The DNA here is from genome assembly GCA_964006375.1 of Tillus elongatus. NCBI lineage: Eukaryota > Metazoa > Arthropoda > Insecta > Coleoptera > Cleridae > Tillus > Tillus elongatus. Next base: position 66,731,577 of record OZ023265.1, read on the forward strand.
ATTTCTTCTAGGATGCCTAGTTCTCGCTCATTAAAGAAATATGTTTAAAATTCATCCCGGGTTTACCTGAAATTCATTTTCTGCAAATATTTAAGTAAAGGGAAGGACCCGTATTCGTTTTAAATTGCGACTTTGGTGTTTTAAGAAGTGAAACGATACAATTTTCAAAGTAATTTTTCTGCTATTTCTTGAACTTCTTGCGTCAAGAAAACTCAACCTTTGTCTGCAATGTACAATAGATTTTGTTATCTACATAAAATATTTAGGTTTTGTGCGTGTCTCTGGTCATCAGTGGCACCCAGCATTTTTTTCTTTAAATGTCTATGATTTTTTTCTTTTTAACTTAGATATCTTAATTTTGGCGACTGGGGTAGGTTCAATAGTGTTAACTTGAGTACCAAATTTGGTTGTCATAGCTTTGTTATTTTCGCAGATACAAAAATTTTCCGAAAGAAAACCCTCTTTTTTTCGGAAAAACTATTACGTTTTTTCTGGTTAACGGACTTCTTTAAGCCACTTGCAAAAGGAAGGTACGTACCACATTTTGTCAAAATTGGTCCATTATCTTTTAAGTTATCGATGCAATATTGTATATAAACACAGATCTCCCCATTAGTGAATTTTTATGAGTTGCGGTGAAAACGTTTTTAACGTATCTAATAAATATGCTATCGCAAATATGATGTTTTAGTATTAACCCCACAGCGAATACGTTGGGCCTGAGAGGCCTACGACGATATGTCTTTTTCTGTTGGACATATTTTTCAATCAACTTTTAAGAGCTCTATTCTACCTTCCTAACTACATAAGTGCTACAGATTAGTACATTATCAACAATTACTAGGTGTCCCCTTTTCATACAGGTGGCGCTTTAGGCCTGACGTATTAACTGACGTTCAATAACTTGGAATTTGTAGTAACGGCCAAGATGATATGTTGATAGTGGGTAGTACAGTCTACGGTGACTTGATAGAGACCGGGTGGCCATAAGGGGTTGGGTCACCATGCTTTCTCCAAATTTGACATTGCGCTTATGGAAAAATTGTAAAACATTGCAAATAATAACGAATTAGTGCATTTCAGAAAAAAAACTGTATAGGATATTTTCAGTAGAGAATCTTTTTTCTACCAAATAGACTAGTCGCAATGTTTCCTATTCAGAGAGGAAACTGTAAAAATGCTATAAAATAAATTATCCAGTCAATATATCTACAGAAAATTGTTAATAACAATCAGGCGGCGAATTTTTGAAAGAAACCGTATTAATACTTTTTGTAGAGAATAATTTTTTCCATCATGACTGACTGTTTGCGGTGTTTCCTACCTAGACAGGAAACTTGAAAAACACTTTAAACTGATTAAATTATTCAGTTAGTTTGTATTTTCGTATATGAGAATATTATGATTAGGTCCCAGAAACCCCAAATTCAGGAAATTTACAATATTGGGGCAAGCACACAGTGAGAGTGAATATTCAAAGTATTTATTTAGTCTCACTGTGCCTCTGCCTTTCGGTAATCATACTAGGAATTTTCGATTTTCTTTAATTTTTTAACATTACAAACAAATGTGTAAAATAATTAATCAAATATGTGGGGGACTCCATTAACATGTTGTACAAGTGGCCTTTCACAATATTAGCCTTAACTTTCAACCACTGCTATTAGTCTGTAATTTGTATTTAAATAATATCAGTAAAATTTGAGAATAAATAATTCCATGATCTTAATACAAATAACTATCATTGGCAAATTCAGCCATGAGAAAACAAAATTCCTTTATATTACACTTTTGCTAGCATGTAATTTTTGTTCGAAATTAGCCCTTTAGACGCTGGCAAGGTAAAATATGCTTAACATCTGAACACTCACTCAACCTTTCCTTAACAAAGAATAACGTCAAATTTATATTTTGCCTTTGAACAAAACAAAACAACTGGCGGAAAATAATTTCCGGTATTGCAAAAAAGTTAAATGTTTGTTCGTTGCAACAAAATAAAGAATTTGTTTTGAAACATCAATACCCAGCTATATACAATGAATTTTGTTTTGGTTTTATTACGATTTACACGTATTACACTTCAGTCACCTTTTCCACAGATGCAATGATAACAGTGGAAATAGATCTCTTTAATTTAAATTCTAATTGATCACTAAATACGCTAAAATAACATAAAAACCACCCAAAAATTACGGCAGTAGGTATAGCAGAGGGGTTCTAAGCGCACCGCCAGGCAAATCCGCATGCGTGGGACGTTAGAAGATAAAACTAGTTAGCAGGTTGGATAGACAGAGAAAATAGGTCTAACGTGGGATGATGTCATCCAAGATGGCTACTGTTGACATGGAAATAAGAAAAGTTTGACGTCAAAGTGATAAAACAACGATAGCGATTAGATTGTGACAAGATATTTAGAATTTGATGACGTAATCAAAGATGGCGGTTAGCATAATTAGAAACGCAGACCGGTTTCGCTCTAGTTATAGCTCGCCAGCGCTCTCCGCACCGATATGGCGACCCTGTAGTATACACAATGTTATAGTGGGCTGGCTACCATAGCCGTATTACCTTATAGGTGTTTTCTCTCTGGTTGGTATACCGCACTGACACATGAACAGACACACACACACACACACACACACACACACACATATATATATATATATATATATATATATATATATATATATATATATATATATATATATATATATATATATATATATATATATATATATATATATATATATATATATATATATAGGGTGGCGCATTGCAAACGAAACAGACAGATTTGCATCCAGAGATTTTTTTTTAAGGAACGCTGAAAAACGTCAATTTTAATATTGAGGAGGACATGTTCTGACATAAAACTCAACTTTGTCACATCAACGCCTTAAGAATGGTGATAACAACCTTTATATTTTAAATAGGGAACATGGGTCGAGTGTTACATCATTTGAAATCTCTTTCTTTTCTGAATGCAGCACACTAATTTTCTTGGAAGTTTTTTCAACTCGTTTAAAATTATTCACAGTTGAAGATGCAAAAACGCATTTCATTCATTGTGATAAGAAATGAACAAATTAGTCAATTTTTCGTTAAAAAACTAAAAAAAAAAACCAAACGTTCAAAAATGTTTATTCAGTTAAGTAATTATTCAAATTGTTGACCACCAGCTTCCATAAAAAAGTACAAATTTTGTTCAAAACGAGCTCTGACATTCTGGAGCATTTGTGGAGTTATTAGACGGCATTCTTTAACAATGCGTCATCGTAATTCTTCCAGAGACTCCGGTTCTATTGCGTAAATTCTACTCTTTAAATGGCCCCATAGGAAGAAGTCTAAAGGAGTTAAATCCGGTGATCTAGGGGGCCACTCAATATCACCTCTACGCCCAATCCACTGTCCTGGAAACTCTCTGTTCAAAAAATCCCTAACACGTTGTGAAAAATGTGGATGACCTCCATCTTGTTGAAACACTAATTGATTTTCTTGATAGTTATCATCATTTTCAACAATCTCAATTAGTAGAGAGTGAACGATATCTTCTAGTAACTCCAAATGCGTTTCGCCACTCAAATTGCCCTCAGGAAAAATTGGTCCGATTAAACGATCTCCAAAAATGTCCAGACATTCAATTTATGTGGAGTTTGAGTGTGGACATCGTTAAAATTTTTTGGATTATTATCTGCCCAATAACGACAATTATAACGATTGACTGTAGAGTTTAATAAAAACGTACACTGGTCTAAAAAACAGATATTGAACAGAAAGTTCCAGTTATCAGCTTTTCGTGCAGTTATAACTTCACAAAACTCCAGTCGCCGATCAAAATCATCTTCATTCAGTTGTTGTACAAGATGAATTTTATACGGGTGAAATTTACGATGCTTCAATATTCGCTGAATAGTTCTTCATTTGATGTTTGCAACAGTGCCCAATTTTCTCGTGCTCCAAGTTAGGTCTGCACCAATTTGTCCAAAACTTCAATCTCAGTAGTCTCATTTCTAACCGGAAATTCACGTTCAGGATCCCGTTTTTTGTTGGCTACTGAATCACTTTGTCGAAACTTTGCAACTACCTCCAAAATGTATTTTGTGTTAACATGTCTGTTCGGATGTCGTTCATTAAACAAATTTGCGAAACGGTTGGCACAGTCATCGTTTTTGGAAAAAAGAGTAATTATTTCAACTCTTTCTTGTACAGAATACACCATTGTCAATTAATTTTCGGTAGTACTATCAAGTATCAAATCGATAAACTGAAATAATAAACCGCATTTCTCTCATTCCGATAAGAAATGTTCTGATAATCAATTTTTTTTTAAACCAACAAAACATTGAGTATCAGCACATTTCTTATCGGAATGAGTGAAATGGGTTTTTTCATCTTAAACTGTGAATAATTTTTAAATGAGTTGATAAAACTTCCGAAAAATTAGTGTGCTGAATTCAGAGAAGAAAGAGCTTTCAAACGATGTAACACTCGACCCATGTTCTCTATTTAAAATATAAGGGTTGCTATCACCACCCTTAAGGGGTTGATGTGACAAAGTTGAGTTTTATGTCAAAACATGTCTCCCTCAATATTAAAATTGACGTGTTTCAGCGTTTCTTAAAAAAATATATCTGGCGCAGATCGGTCGGTTTCGTTTTCAATGCGCCAGCCTATATATACATATACATATGGCACTTCTACTGGGAATCGAACCCAGGACTTTAGACGCACAAGTTCTTTCCACTAGATCAGCGAGGCTGTTTTTATTGAATAAAATGCTTAACTAAATAAAATACAAAATTTAAAAAAAAAAATAATTATTTTGTTTAGTAAGAACATAATAAGTAAATCATACAATTTGGATGCAGCTTTAAAACAAGGTTTTATATTTTAATGGAATTCAAAAAAGGGTTGCCTTGTAAAATAATACGACACTGCATATAAACTGAGCAACATGATACAATGTATTACACCAGGGCATTAAATGTTACTACTTGAGCTTGAGAAAACGTGATAGACAATTTATTATGTCATAAAAATGCATAATGTCCTACAGAACACAGCGACAAGGATAAACTTATTACGCTATTTACGCTTAAAGCATAACATTAGAGATTAGTGACGTGCTAACAGAGATACATCGTGAAAACAAAAGGTAAACTTCAAATGCCTGACGACACAACACGGTTGCTGATTCTCCTCCTCCTTTGAACGCGAAGCATGGTGTTAGCGATAAGGAAATTTGTTTGGTTGCATAATTTTGCAACAACATTTAGCTGATCTAAAATGGAAACTATTAAACCAACTAACTACAAATTAAAGAGTGATTGTGTAGTCTTTTAAAAAATTAAATGATCCCATTCTTAGCTCGGACTCAATAAATAGTAGTTATATGGAAGACGCAATTTATTAAGTCTAACTAAAAAAATTATATAACACCAACTAGATTTATTGTGTCCCATTAAAACATGATAATTAATTTGTAGCACTTACTTAAAAAATCGGTTTTTAAAATAGTATAATGAATATTATATAAACAGGCATAATTGTTTTTTAAAGATAGCGCCAAATTTTACCCCAAAACCACAGAACAATCATTACGCTATTGTGCGCCGAGAACGGCTGAGATCCCTCCATGAAAAGGCGATTCTGCAAATTTGGTTACCTATATTCTGAAAGTATTTTTACATCTCTGGCACCTCTGGTTACACTGGAAGTCGACACCAACTTGCTTATTTTAAATTGAGCGTTCTTTTGTATTTAGCATTTTGGATTATACGTTAAATTAAATGTTAATTTTGTGTAAAATTGTTTGTACCTAAATTCAATTTTCTTGAAAAATCTTGGGTTTTAATACAAAAGTAACAATATATAAACACTGTTTCTTTAACAGTGAAACATATTTAATAGCATCTTTTGTAACAATAATTGTCTTAAATGATTGAATAAAATCTGGGAAACATACAGTGTCCTTAAAATATATTAGTCAGCTTGACAATTTCATACGACACGAAAATATGTTTTTCAAATAGAACACCCACTAAGTAAAGGTTGGAACCTGTTATGAGAACACATGGAGAAACCCAATCACCACACCACATCTTTTAAAAAAATCAATATTCAAAATAAAAAACTGAAAAAACTGGTAAATGATCAGAATTAAAATGAAAAATCTATTGAAAAATTATTTAGCAATAAATTTGTTGATCAAACGGAAGGCAAGGCAATGGGCAATCCACTGTATCCTTTCATTGCAGATCTCTTCATGAGTAGATTTCAAACGGATTTAGAAAATGAAAGTGAGTATTTTCCTAGAGTATATTTCGTTGTGTGGACGATATTTTTGCAGTGTTTAACACAAATCTTTGCACCGTAGGTGATTTTATTAAAATATTAAATTGCAACTTTGATTAAATTAAATTCACCCATGAAATGGAAGTTAACAATAAACTTTCTTTTCTAGGTGTACTAGTGATTAAAAATAATGAATGGCTTGAACTCGATGTCTATAGAAAGGGAACCGCCACCATAAATAACATTCCAAATGACTTATGTCATACGTTTTTGCAAAAAACGGCTAGTTTGAATTTCTTAATAAATAGATTAATAAGTTTTCCCTGAAGTAAAAGTAGATATAGTAAATAATTAAAGTACATACAAAACGTGGCTAAAGACAACGGATATTCGGATTGCTTAGTAGAAAAATTGATTAATATACACAGAACAAAGAAAATGATATCCGAATGCACGGCCTTCAAAAAAGATGAAACAGAGAAAAGATTTGTATGCCTACCTTATGAACTGCGTATCGCTAAGCGTCTAGAGAGTATTTCTAAGAAAGCCAATTTACAGCTAACTTTTTCGACAAATAGTAATTTAAAAAACTTATTAGGTAATACTAAAGATAAAGATGCAACCACTGAAATGTCGGGTATCTCTAAGATAGGTTGTAATGATTGTGATCTTAAATACATTGGGCAGACCAAAAGAAATATAGGTACCATATTTCGTTAGTATTTACGTTACGGTAGTGTAGATAAGTCATGCGTTGCGCAACATATATGAGATAATAACCAGCACATTGACAAAGACAATTTAAAACTTATAAAAAATATCATACAGCAACACATGCTTACTTCATATGAATTTTTTTATATTTCTCAATTAATAAAGAACAGACCCTCCTTAAACAGAGCGGCACTCATGACTTCAAGCCCATTAGTTTCTTTGTGCCTTTAAATTAGATAAACACTCATAAATCTGTCAGGTAGAGGAATAAAGTAGGTTCAATAACCTCGTCCGTTCAACAGAGACACAATAGACAAAAGATGCGTCTTCGAGTAAAAATCTTACTTTCAGTCACGTTTTTTTTTTACCTAAGAATGCCTGTAAATACATGTGTATCTAAAATTAGTTTAGTATGTTCTCATCCTTTGATGAAGCTAACGTTGTTAGCGAAACCATCGTTAGGTCTTCAGAAGATATGTTGTGGTGATTGGGTTTCTCCAAGTGTACTTACCCAGTATAATATTCAGCAGGTGAAAGACGAATTAACTTCTGAACTAGATGATATAACATTTATATCTATCTGTAACATTTTTTAGCGATTCGGCAATGTCGCAGAAGCATCAAGCAACAAGAGTTGAAACCAGCATTGCCAGCCTTGGTGGTTTTTTACTTAAGATGGGGAATTTCCATTATATTTAGTGGTTAAATAAAATTTTTGAGAAAATGGTTGTCCTGTATGAATGCTGGCCAGTGTGAATGGGGGGTGGGGTTTTTTAACTACGAGGATGTGTTCATATATTCTATTGTGGATACGTCTATTCGTTTGTCCTATATACATTCTGGAGCAGCCAGAACAAGGAACTTTGTAAACTCAATGTGATTCGTCTGGAATCGTATCCTTGGTTTTTATCAAAATTGGCATTTTTTGCTTTGTGGTGAATATGGTTATGATATTGTGGGTTCCAAAAATTTGGCAGATTTTCTCGGTGACACCCTTATTGTATGGTAAGATGAATTTATGCTGTTTCAAGAAGTTTGTATGTTCTTATTGAGGTGTGGTAGCTGGTTGTTGTGAGTTTCTCATGTTTTGTAGTATGTCCTTTTTGTCGCATCTATTTTCAAGCAATGTATTAAGAAATTTAATTAAGTCTATTTATTATTGTCGTCCATTAGTGAGACTGGACAATTAGGTAATGATTAGTGTGGAGTGATTTTCGGTACACAGTGTAAGAGAATCCCCTGACTGAACTTTTAGCAATGCGTTCATCTAAGTAAGGTAAACAGACATTATTTGCTATTTCCATGGTGAACTAGATTTGATGGTTGATGTTATGTAGCCAAGAACTGAATTCGTCCATATATTCTTTACCGTGCGGCGAGACAACGAAAATGCGGTCAATGTATCTTTATCAGCAGGATTAGTTATACTTGTGATTAGTTGAGGGATTGTGTCTCGAAATGTTCCATTTGTTCCAAATCTTAGCCAGTGCAGAAGAGAGTGGTGAACCCATTGGATCACCTCTCGAAGTTGTTTGTAAAATTTGTTTTGTAAAACATGACAAATGTTCTCCAAGAGCTAGGGTATTGTGTGGAACATTGTGTTTATTTTTGAGAATGTCAAGTGTTTCAGATAGGTGTACGTTAGTGAATAAGAAAACGATGTAACTAACTAAGATGTCATTTTGAGAAAGATGGATGTTTCAGCGAAGGTCAATAAAATGGGTTCAGTTTTTTATATAGGATGTAGCTTCTTCTACCGATGGCTGGCTAATTTTGGCTGTCCTACAAGTTGTTGTGTAGATGAACGGTACGCTCTCACGATAGGGCGAAGGCGAATATTAGTCCTGTGGATTTTTGGAAGACTGTGTTTTCTTTCTAGGAATGCAAGATATTTTTCTTGGGGGATTAGTACTTTTGTGACGTAAGGACTGAGTTGGTAGTTGTTGATGACAGTTTTCGTTTTCTTCTCAATGTAGATGGTAGGGTCGTTGGCAATTGGTTGATAGTCTGTGCTGTGTAGTAAATTGTCCATCTTTTGTATATTGAGTATGACTGTAAACACCATTTGCGTTTATTTGATTTTACTATTGAATGACTAAAAACTACAATTATAGCAAATAGCGCACTGACAACAAAATCAAGTTCAACTCCGTTTCTGTTTCCAATGGTGCAGCAACAAAGCATCAGTTTTCTATCTTCACACAATAAATTTTTAGATACCACAGGTACAAACAAAATGGATGTTTAGAGACATCGCGTCTCTTGAACAAGTTCAAAACAAGTGGCATTCTAGCGACCTCTTGCCTCTACAAAAGCTTAAACCCAAGTGGCAGAGGAATACAATTTTTCTGTTCGCCTTCCAATGCTTCTTTCCCCTTCTGGTGTGGACTATTGACAACACATACCTTATGTCAGTGTAGCGCGCGAAATTTAAATTTAAAAGAGTGACAAAATGAGGTATGAACAATGACTAGCGTTGCTTTTGTTTGCTGGTAGGATTGTAGTTTCTGTGTTTCGGTTAAGGTCTCTGATTCATTATCGTTCGTGAAAAAAAAGTTGAAATGTGGAGGTTTGGCAGAACGTAGAGTCCTGGCAATGTCCTGTCTGGTAATTTTAGCGCCGTCGCTCGATAGCATTGCTTGGGAAAATATCTTTTCTATTGGGATGAAGTTATGGGTGGGTGCAATATTAAAACCTTTGGATATAGCTTTAATGGCGACGTCACTTATGTTAGCATTTGTGTATTACTGTAGTAGGATTATAATTATCTGAGTGTTGTTTGGGATTTTTGTTCTCCAGAAGATGCTGTAATTTTCTTTTTTGTACGGTTGTATTTAGTTGTGACACATTTTCTGCTTTACTTTGTGAAAGCCTGTGTAGGGTGTAAATTAAATGTGTGTATTTTTATGTACGTGTAAAGCAGTACGCTGGTAGTGTTAAGATGTCGTCTTGTCCCATGAATAAAATTTCTAAAGAGAGGAAAGTCTGTTCGCTGTAGCATGTTGGAAATGGTATGTGATTTGGTGTGGTATTTTTAAATAAAATGATTTTGAGACAACGGACAGCTGACAACTTAAAATACAAATAAGAAAGCAAAATGTAACAATTTGAGGCACCATTAGTTGTGACGTCAGAGAACAGCTTGAGGAGCTGTTGTCATGGTTACTGAATCCAAACAACCAGGATTTTATATGATCTAAATTATTCTTTCTGCTTTAAATTAAATTACTAACAAAAGTAAGGCTTTTACGCTCTTGAGAATGTGTACAGATGTCTATATATCACACTTACAATACATCTTTGCTAAAATTTCAGTCTAATTTGAATTTGAGGACAATTACTCCCAAACTACACAAGAAAACGCATATGCGTAGATACGGTTTATTCTTGTTCCAACGTATTTGACCTACTATGACGTCACACGTCACACTAATGTACCGCACATAAAAACTCATGACAAGTAGATTTCTGTGGCAACTTTGATAGAATTTAGTAGCTTTTGTGCTAGTCGAGTGGTAGATTTGTTAAAATATTTATGGTCACGTTGATCTTGAAGCACCATTTTGGAACATGCTATGATTCGTAATGCTGCTTCCTGATGTTTTATGTGCAAAGGGTAGCATTAGTCGAAAGACTGAATGATGAGGTGAAGACACTGAGCTTATAATACTGTTACAAAGCACTTCAATAGACGTAGGTGCAGTGTTGAGACATCTCCAGAACTTCCCCAACATCTGAGAAATTTTGCACAATCTGGCAACACCGCCTCCCCACCCCCCGGGGGTGCCTGGGGTGACCCCCATGAGGCGAAGTCTCAACCCTCTAGGAGCAGAAATAACGAAGTTACCAACTTGTACCCCGTCGGAACAGATAACTGAGGTCTGCACATTCCGAACACCCTGTATATACACCCTGTATGCACAGAGAACCCTTACACCCTGTATACGCAGAGAGATCTTATATTACGAGAAACACCTCTTGTGTAACATAGGAGTGATGACCACATTTGGATCATCCTGTATATACATCCCCCTGTATACACACGGGACCGATCTGTATTCTCAGAATCTTCTAGTAAAAGAAGGTCCTGGAACATTCTGGAATGGAACGCTCCAGAAAGGTGGTGGAAGGTACGGCGAGTATATAAACGCGAAAGCAAGCCAGCCAGTATAGTTCAGTAAGATAATGTTTAAGTGACTCGAAGAAGCAGTAACTAGTGTGAAGTGTTAAACTGTAGTACCAGTGTAGAGACTTGTGTGCAGATTAGTAACCAGTGTAAAGCCAGATAAACTTAGTGTTTTGTGAGAGAGATATTCTAGACTTTTATTGTATCCATATTTAGACAGTAAATTAAGTGTTCTGTGAGAGAGACATTCTAGAACGTTTATTGTATCCATATTTAGATAGTAAATAAACTTGTTTTGTTAAAATTTAAAGTCTCACTTATCCAGAACCCGGAGAAAACGCAACAATACGAATCGATGCGCCGTAGGTAGAGAGCTTAAATTAGGTAATACCTATTCTGAGGTAGAGAGATATAATTTGACTCTAAATATAAGTGAAATGGCGGGTATAATATCAGCTGTTGTATGGCACTGAGGTTATCTTAATACTTTTAGAGAATGCGAGTATGCACATGTGTTCGTCACAACCGAGGTCTTAACCATGTAAAAGGCTATAGATGTATTCTCACTATAATTAGAACCGCAGATCGGTTTCGCTCTAGTTAGAGCTCTTGAGTATGGTATACTAATTACAGCGATAACACACCTATAAAGTAGTACGGATATGGTAGCCAGCCTCCTAGAATATTGTGAGATGTACGACAGGGTCGCCATCTCGGTGCGGCACCAGGTAGTATGTTGTCACGACAGATCCAAATAACAAGGACACATGAAAAAACTAAAACCTGCCTACTCTTAAGAGCGGTTGATAATCATGTGTTGGGTTGTTGAAGCTAGATACAGGCCTCAATCTGTCTACACCCTAAATCTCGCTGGATATAATTTCTAAGGTCTCAGTGTATTCAACCCTAGACCTAAGAGGGATATGGCAGTTCGTCGTAAGTCTTTTGTAATAACACAAGATATGTAGGTAACATGTAACGTTTTGTCTCCCTGCCTAGTCTACGAAAATTTCGCTATAACGAAAGAGGTGAACCAGGAGCAAGCCTTTCAAAAACCTGCTTCAACAAATTAAATGCGGAAAATATAATAAAACAAAAGCAGCTACTTGAGACAAAGAGTAATTCCTACGACGATATCGCTTTTATATATGCGACAAAAACACTAGTTGGCCAATATCAAATTACAACATTTGAGCAGCACCAAAATAATAACAATATTAGACTATTTTTAAAAATAAATCAAACACACTGATGAGGCAAATTCTACGTCGAGGTGAGAAGAAATTTACATAGTGAAGTACAGAATTTTCTATGACAGCGTGCCAGAGAGGACATTTTCTTTTATCGAGTTCTTTCGGGTAATGTATCACTTAACCTCCGAAAGCTGTAATAGTCGTTACGTCTGTTATATACGACTTGTTTATTTTTAGTCTGTAAAAGTTTTCATTTTGCGATACTTTAAGTGACATAACATTTTAGAACAACATTACTATGTATCGTTTATTACAGCAACTATTTAAAATAAAAGCTCTTGGTTATAAAACAAATACTAAATTTAAAACAAACATCAAATAAAACAGTTTGTTTAGTTTAAGACTATTTATCAGCACATATTTTTTACATCATAAAGATTACTAAACAAAACATATTAGGGTGTCAGCTTTTTTCGGCTCGTTACTACGGTTTATTTTTTTGTTCAAGTACTAAGATGCAATTTGTTTAGCAAATAAAGCAGTAACTATATACTTTTGATCAAAAGAAGGATGGACGCAACAAGTGCGTTATGGTAGTGAGTTTTAATAGAGATGGTCTACACTATATATATATATATATATATATATATATATATATATATATATATATATATATATATATATATATAAATTTTTACTTTATGACAGTCAACTATATACAGGCTGATTCATAAGTGGTGACCAAAAATGAAACCCCATGTTCTTTGAACAATTTTAGAGAGGGTATGTCCTATAATTTTTTTTCCTATAATGCTTCATTAAAAAGATACAGGGTGTTGAAGTTGAATTTCAAAAAATAAAATTTCCTAATGTTTTAAAAAGTAGTACATATATTTTGCTGAAACTTTGCATGTGTAGGCTGTTATGGAAGGCGCGTATTCTACCATAACAATTGAATCGGCTAATCCAGCAGTGGCGCGCGTACCCACATGTCATTGGTTATCCCTCAAGAAGAAAACCGGTACGCCGATGAACTTTTTTTATTTATTTTTTATTTTTTGAATCTTACTTTCATTCGTGAACAAAATGACTCTCTTGATAATTTTCTGTACGACACTTATTTGTCGAGTAAGCAATGAACCAGGTAAGTGTTTTAGAGCACAGTTCATGATTTTTAACCAGTCGTTTTGTGGTAGAAAATCGCAATGATACACTTTTATGCCTCCATTGGCCTGAATACACGCACGACATCTTTTTAATGTGGAAAATTTAATGTCTTGATAATTTTTTGTACGACGATTATCTTTGTTGTATTTTAGTAAGTAGTAGTCTGGTTTGCTAAAGTTGCCATTAAGTGTCACTTGACGTTTAGGTTATGTCCTGTAAAATTTTTTCCTATAATATTTCATTAAAAAGATACAGGGTGTTGAAGTTGAATTTCAAAACATAAAATTTCTCAATTTTTTAAAAAGTAGCACATATACTTTGCTGAAACTTCGCATGTGTAGGCTGCTATGGAAGGCGCGTATTCTACCATAACAATTGAATCGGCTAATTTAGGAGTGGCATGCGTACCCACATGTCATTTGTTACCCCTCAAGAAAAAAAACGGGTACGCCAGTTATATATATATATATATATATATATATATATATATATATATATATATATATATATATATATATATATATATATATATATATATATATATATATATATATATATATATATATTGAATCTTACTTTCATTCGTGAACAAAATGACTCTCTTGATAATTTTCTGTATGACGCTTATTTTACGAGTAAGCAATGAATCAGGTAAGTGTTTTAGAGCACAGTTAATAATTTTTAACCAGTCGTTGTTTGGTAGTAAATCGCAATGATACACTTTTATCAAGCTTATAGTAATTTACTTATTACAATAAATGTTCAAAAATGCCTTCATTGGCCTGAATACACGCAAGACATCTTTTTAATATGGAAAATTTAATGTCTTGAGGATTCATTGTTGCTTGAATATGACGAAAAGCAGTATTTATCAGTTGTTGTAGCTGCTCTGGTGTATTTATTTGTTCACTGTAGACCAGTCGCTTAAAATCACCCCAAAGATAGAAGTCAAGTGGGTTTAAGTCCGGTGATCTTGCAGGCTAATGTATTGGTCCAGTTCTGCCAATCCATCTTTCATTACAATGTTCATGTAGCCATGTAACAACGATTCGACTATGATGCGCTGGTGCACCGTCATGCTGGTACCACATTATACCTCTTGTTGCTAGTGGAATGTCATCTAGAATGTTTTCTACATGGTTTTCTAGGAGCGCTAAGTACGAAGATCCATTTAAACGTTCTGGCACGACTTCCATGAACAGTGAGCCGTTAAAAATACCACACCATAAATTAATGGAAAATCTATGTTGAAATGTGCGAGTCCTTGTTGCATGTGGATTTTCCAATGACCAGACATGCTCATTATGAGAATTATAAATACCATTTCTTGGAAATGTTGATTCGTCAGACCAGAAGATTAGATTAGGGAATAAGATATTTTGATTGTTCATTTTCAACATCCATTCACAAAAGACTCGTCGATGCACATTATCTCCAGGTAGAAGGCAATGATTCTGTCGATGATATGGATGTAAGGCTCCTCGATGTAAAGTTCTCCAAACAAAGCTTTGAGAATATTGTAACTGCGTGGCAATCTTCCGAGTACTTATAAAAGGTTGATCCATCACTGCATCCACCACTCTCTCTTCATCTTCAAGTTGATGTTGTCTTTTACCATTAGCTGTAGCGCCAGGACGTTGTCCAATACCGAACTGCGCAAGTCTTGAAAACGATCGAGAAAAAAACCTTGATGTAGGTTGACGGCGAGTGGGAAACCTACGTTGATATTCCCGACAAGCAGCTAGACCATTTCCATCAGCATATCCGTAGATAAAAATTATATCTGCATACTCTTCTGAGGTGTACTCCATTATAAGAAGTAAAAGAGTAGAAAATTTTGCAATTTTATAAAGTTTACCACTTACACCTATTCAAAATAATAACTTGGTAACCTAAACGTCAAGTGACACTTAATGGCAACTTTGGCAAAACAGACTACTACTTACTAAAATACAACAAAGATAATCGTCGTACAAAAAATTATCAAGACATTAAATTTTCCACATTAAAAAGATGTCGTGCGTGTATTCAGGCCAATGGAGGCATAAAAGTGTATCACTGCGATTTTCTACCACACAACGACTGGTTAAAAATCATGAACTGTGCTCCAAAACACCGCCCTGATTCATTGCTTACTCGACAAATAAGCGTCGTACAGAAAATTATCAAGAGAGTCATTTTGTTCACGAATGAAAGTAAGATTAAAAAAAATATATATATCATTGGCGTACCGGTTATTGTCTTGAGTGATAACCAATGACATGTGGGTACGCGCGCCACTGCTGGATTAGCCGATTCAATTGTTATGGTAGAATACGCGCCTTCCATAACAGCCTACACATGCAAAGCTTCAGCAAAATATATGTACTACTTTTTGAAACATTAGGAAATTTTATTTTTTGAAATTCAACTTCAACACCTTGTATCTTTTTAATGCAGCATTATAGGAAAAAATTTATAGGACATACCCTCTCTAAAATTGTTCAAAGAACATGGGGTTTCATTTTTGGTCACCACCTATGAATCACCCTGTATAGCTGACTGTTTTTATGACTACTACCGGAAAACATTTTTTAAACATTTTCTTCTATGCAAATTCCACAAAAAGGCGTTTGCTATGGAAATTTGAAAAACAAATCCAAAAGAATGTGCTAACAAAATTGTTAAAAAGATCTCCTGGAAAAAATTTGTATGAAATCTAGCGAAAAAATTGTACTTCTACTAAAGTTGGTTGAACAGATTTTACGCAAAAATTCGATAAAATATTTTTCACGAATTTCATTAAATAATATTTTTGCAAAAAAAATAGTAGGGTAATTCCAGAGGAGATGGCCATAGTTTTGATTTATTATATAATTAAATAGTATAAACACAAAGAAATTATTTGTTTATTTTTAATTCACACTTAAGCATATAGATACTGCAATAAACTAAAAAAAACCCTCAAATTTACGCCTTAGTAGTAACCGAAAAATGGACAAAAAAAAAACAAACCATTGGCCATCTCTCCCAAAGCATTCGGGTGAGCTGGCCATAGAAGAGTGGGTGAGATAGCCAACTTAGAGCTTATAAAACCTCATGTGTTTTCTTCTGTCTGCCCTTCCAATTCAAGTTTCCTCATGGCTGACAAAAATTTTCATATGATGTGCAAGTCTCATGAAGCCGTAAATGACACCTGACGCAACGAATCCAGTCCACTTTTTTATTTGTTTGGTTGTAATCCTCGCCGCACCCCACGCATTCATTTTCATTAAACTCTTTACATCTCGATGATTCATCACTTTCTAGTTCAATTTCTCCTTCGCTACTTGAGGATGAATATTCAATTTTTTTCTTATTTTTCTATACTTGAGTTTTTCAATGCTCTTTACAATCCAGTCGCCTCTCTTTTGTTCTGAGCTGCATCCTTCTTGGTGTCTTTTTCTTTGCACTTATCAAGGTGCTCTGGCGAGGTCAAAATAATAGCAACTTGTTTAGCACGCTTTCGTACAATGTTAATTTTTTCTAAAACAGGTGACAATTCCTTGAGCAATTTTGATGGTGTCTCATTGTCAGCAGAAGAACTCTGTTGAGAAGTATGTTGGATTGGAGAGCGTGATTCAGAAGTAACTGTCTCATCCGAAATAGAACTTGGTTTTGAGTGACTTTGGACTGGTAAAAATGCATAATCTGGAACCAGATTTAAATAAACACCTATCCAGTGGCTGAAGGTAATGGGTCGTATGACTAGGCAGAGAGAGCAAAATAATATCATTTTAATGAGCAAACTCAAACATTTCTACAGAGTTTACATCATCTAAAATCAACAACGCCTTCCCCAGTAGTTTTCTTGGCAGGAAGTGCTCAGTAAGCCATCGAAAAAAAATATCTGCATTAACGATGCCGATTTTTGTGACATAAAAAGCATCGAACCTGGCGGTACATTGTCTTCCCATTCATTTTTTTATTCTTGCCTTTTATTGTGACATCTGGAGGAAGAAAATTGCCTTCTGCGTTGCAGCAAGCTATTAGAGTGATTGTTTCACCTCTTTCAGTGGATGTTACTGTGGGCACAAGTTTAGACCCTTTTGCTGCTAATACTTCATCAGGGCGATTGTTCAACTGTAGTCCAGTCTCATCCATGTTGAAAATATTGGCTGGTTTATCAAAGAGTTGGTTTTCGTCCATTACAGACTGAAGTAAATAATACTCCGTAATTTCACCGCGGTTAATAGCACTTGTGCGAGCCAGTGAAACACCTTCGGCTTTACGTACACTAATTTGAGGATTTCTCGAGACGAACAATGCAAGCCAGTCATTGCCTGCTTTATCAGTTTCCTCGTTAAAGCGATGTTTAATGTTAAAGTTGAATGGCAAAATTTGTAGGCAATTGACCTTACATCGTCTCTGGTTAAACGAAAACCACATTTCTGCATCATTAATATCTGACGTGATAATCCTTCTTCGTTAGCTTTTCCAAATAGACAACTTCGACCCATGTGACCTTTCTCACTATTGTTAGTTTTTATCCTTCTCTCCAAAGTTTTTCTTGGAATATTAAAATCGAAAGCAGCTTGTCTAGTAGAGATATTTCGAGACCCAACTACATCCATAGCCTGCACTAAGTCTTTTTGTCTCCAGTTACCGCGACTTGCGATTGCTTTCTAACGTATTTGTTAGGCATATATAATAAATAAAAGATGCTGGTTACTTATGAAATATTAAAGTACCTAGATCATCAATATAATACCATATTATGGTATGGACATCTTTTCCAATATAGCGGGAGAGATGGCCCACCCAATATTTTAGTCAAATTAAAGTCTTGAGTTTACAGTTTTAGGTTAGAGAGCGTTGTTACTACTTTAAATACCGGCTCCGACATAAATATAAAAACCATATGATAATTTTATGGCACTAGGATTTGTAGTGACATATACAAATATAATTACGGTCAAATTTTCTTACCTTTTATTACAAAAACGTTACAATCACACATGTAATTCTAACAATACACCATAACTAAACACAGCGCAACAACTGATATTGCCATCTGTTGCGAACCACAAGACATGGCCATTTCTACCTTATGGCCATCTCCCCCGGAATTACCCTACAACATAATTTTTCAAAAATTTCGTTAAAATATATTCCATTAGCTAAACACCATTTCACACAAGAATTCTAAACAAATTTTTCTTTCAAGAAAATTACAAACAATATTTTTTTAGGGAAATTTACTAAAGAGTTTGTAACTAAATTTACTTGTATAGAACATTTACTAAATTAAAATTCGCTAACCAACTAAATTAAAATTTATGCAACCTGATCTAGATACAATGCGGGTCCACAAATAAAATTTTCTTTTTTCTGACGAGGCCGTAAAAGGCAAAACCGGTTGCAGATAAGAAAAAAGCACTTATGAAGCTACAGAAAGTATGTCTACGGCTGTATCAATTATGGAATTGTTTAACCAAGTTAGGCCGATCAAAGTAACTGATCTTCTATTTAAATTTGAATTAAATGTTTTAAGAAATCTCATCCCACTAATGAATTTTGTCTAAAAAAATTCACTAAGAAATCATTGCAATTATATAATCGGATCATATAACATTAAAAAAGGAATCAAAAATTTTAAAAATTAAAAAAAAGAAAGTTCACACACCTTTAGGATTTGAACCCGCGTCGTCCCTGAGTTTGAGTATCACACTAAGGTACTCTGCTATGGAGCACGTGACAGGTTTGTTTTAATGAATGGATTATAAGTTCGTATTTAAATTTGTGTTTTAGCATAGCAAATAATTTACATTTAAAATGAATTTTTGTCAAACATTTTATTAAATAAAAAAGAGTAATATTTGCTTAAAATAGTTTTAGGAACGAACCATGAGCTATATTAAACTGTGACATCTATATACAAGGTGTTTTAAAAAAGTTTGCCAAAATTTCTAGGACGTATAGTACACTAGAAAATAAGTGTAGAGAAATTTCACACAGGGGCCTAGTTTTTTATAAGAAAAATTACAAATTTGTTAGAATCTTTTCATTTTTTATCCAGAGGCGTAACTTACAAGGGGGCTGGAACGTTCAATTTCTATATCTTTTTTGTGTGTGGTTTTATTTAATACATTTATCAAAAATTTCAAAGCTTCATTTATTTTACATAAAAAAGCTATTTATGTTAAAATATTTTAAAGTTGAATGTTTTCGAGTAACTTGCGGTTGAATGTTGACGTGTTTTTCAATCTTATGAAATGACCTGTCCATAATTTCTTTGAAAATCTTTTGAATAGGCACTGATAAGAATTAAGCAAATGGGAAGGATGTTAGCTTGACATTCTTTGACGTATTTTTAGAACTAATTTTTGAAAAATAAAACTGCACAAGAAAACACAACAGAAACAATAACGTGACGTTTACAATCGGTCAAATAACGTCAAGCTGACGTCCTGGTCATTTGATTAATTCATATCATGGCCTATTTAAAAGAGTTTCGAAGGTATTTTGGATAAATGATTTCAAAAGCTTGAAAAACACGTCAATATTCAACTGCAAATTACTCTAAAACGGTCAACTTTAAAACATTTTAACAAAAGTACCTTTTTTATGTGAAATAAACGAAGCTTTGGGATTATTGGTAAATATATCAGATAAAACCACGCACAAAAAAGATGTGGAAATGGGACAACTCCAGCCCTCTTGTAAGTTACGGTTATGAATGAAATAGGACGATTCCAGCAAATGAGTAATATTTATTATAAAAACTACGCACCTGTGAAAAAATTCCATTTAGTTACCTGTTGTAGTTTTGTACAAATGGCAAAAAAACATTTTCCAGTCTTCTTCTAGGGGCTGTAGCTGATTATGGGTGCATTTTAGTAAATATATTTATAGAGTAAACTACACAAATTTTTTGGCGTACTGCATGTCCTAAAAATGTTGGCACACATTTTTGAAATACCTTGTACATATAAAAAATTAGAAACTGACCTCGAATATGGATTTTAGGGGTTCTAGTTCGCGATAATTTATATGTTTGTTCAAAATTATGTCGCGATAACAGTGAATTTTTTCCACGAAAATTCACTAAAAATGTATAAGTTTTGAAATATCTTAAAAGACGCGATTCTCGATTGTTTTACTGATTTCATTGTTTGAAAAAGATTACACAACTTAATTTAGACCATATAGCTGTAAAAGCAAAAAAAATAGCATTAGTGTGCACTTTGTTTTGAAAGTCTGTATACTAGTAGAAAACACATTTTTGTGTTGCAAACGTTTGATCTAATAACATACATAAAACAAAATTTTCACCAAACATATAAATTCGCTCTAAATTCTAAAGCTGGAAAATTGTGTTGTTTCCCTACTATCCTGCAGCACCATAATAAAAGACTAAAGCCCAATCCATCATCTAAATTTACACACAGGTCCATATTCATAATGAAGACAAATAGAGCACTCTCATACCTGGATCTCAAGCAAGGCGCAATGTCCTCGTCCTCGGCGGAGGTCTCAGAAGACAGGCAGCCTGTTTGGCGACCCACCGTCGTTCGCAGATTGTCCGGGTTGTGGATGGTCGCCCAGGGACTAAGCGCCGTACCGCTCAGCAACACCACTCGTCTGAACAGACCTGCGGCGAAAGTAAAAACACTTCAGATGGCCTGCATTCGTCAGTTTAGCTCGTTAGGTTAATGCGTTAGAGGCTTCTCTCAAATTATCCGACAAGTTTTTCTTAAATGACGTAATAAAAGTGATAACGAACTGAGTTTCTTTATGGTCTACATTAACATATAATCAACCGCTTTGCGTTTACCATGTTTACGTCAAAATATAACTACTTAATTATACAGAATTATGATTTTGATATGGTTTTTGAGGGCTTTTGTGTAATTAGTAGAATTATTGTGGCAGTAGTGTTCAAGGAGTAATGTGCCATATTTAATTGCATCATTTTATAATTGCAACCTGTGCTGGCCACTGATGTTACCTTTGGAGAAAATTATATAACAAAATCTAAACCCATGTGATTTTGGCGGCCAAATTTACAGCAGCCGATTCAAGAAATCACCCAAGCGTTTACAGGACCGTAACGGGAATGACGTATGAGATACATTTTGCTTAAATTATCAAGTCACCGGTTTAATGTTCACCCTATATTAAATTGCTGCAATAACGGCACGAAAAACATATTTCTAATTACCCGGAAGCCGGAATAATGAAAAGAGGAGGTAACCAGATTATATATTTTTATTCTTATTTCAGAAGCGCACATAGAAGGAGATTAAAATCTAGCGTGGTTATTGCTCCTATATACAGGGTTATTCACGGTGGGTCCCCTGGTAGACGTTTATGAAAAATTACTGAAGCAAAAGGCTTCAGATTCTGTCAACTTATGTGAGCAAATAGAATCTGCCAATTTAAAATGCTTTTGATGATGCCGTGTTGCCACGTCGACTCGTAGCAAATACCAACATTGATTACTTAAACGGAAATCTTGGTACATGGTAACATTTTCAGATTATATGACATATTTAAAAACATTTTTATTCAACATATGCTATACCTGTCGTTAACTGTTTACGAGATAAAAAAAAAAGATTTATAAGAAATTTGGCAACAAACATCTCCGAATGAGAATTGTGTTTTTTTTTCGTAACTAGCGTAGGTAGATTTCTTAATCATTTCTTCTTCATTTTTCTTACTCTGATACGAGAAAAAAAGTTCCGCATACAGGCCGTTTAAAAAACAATGTTCATTTTGAAACATAGAAAATGCATTTTATGTGAGAATTTTAAATAGAACACCCCATATTTTATGATGCCACGTTAAAGTGCTAGAAATTCTCCATCTAAAAAGTACAACGCCGTGGTATACTTATTTTGAGCGAATTCGGAGTGATGAGCGAAAAATCAGATCTAATACATTATAAAAAATCAAATATAATATTGAAAGACAGTGGAACTACAAATAAATGTGAAAGCTATTATTGATCCTACCAAAAAATAGTCCCAAACACTCGCAAGCTGTGGGAGAGATGGGAGCTGAGGAAATATTGGTACATATTTTAGTTCATATTTAAAAAACTGTACAGACTGATAGATTGAGGCCAAGCATAGTTATTGCCCCTATAATATACTATCAACAAAATTTTGCCATAGACACTCGAAAGCCTTAGGAGAGATAAGATATGAGGAAACAGTTTTAAATGTGTGCAATTTTATTTTAAACTCTGTACATACTAACATACTAAAACTTGAAAGGGTTCCTGATTCTATATGATGCTATAAAAAAAGTCTGGACGCAGTAAGTGCATTATGGAAATGAATTTTCATACAAATGTTTTGAATAGTAAATATGTCACTTTAATGCAAGGAGGCATCAATTTGGTTACAGATATAACCTATATAGTAGAGACAATGCACCATATTTTATCAAAATAAATTATTGTTTGAAAATGTACAAAAATATTCCGAAAATAAACTTAAAATGTTTCCGAGAAAACTAATTTTGCAGCCAACGAACCTTAGATTAATAGCAAATTGAGTTATTGGAATTTGAATCATTTAATGAGAATTCGCTACCAAAACGCATTCACTGCGTCTAGATTTTTTTTTGTTACAAAGCTGCATCATATTTCGATAAAAAATGTAAAAACGCAATAATATAAGGGTGTTCAAAAAGAAAAATTGTAGGTATCACCAATTGTCAAAATACTTTTATGAAATGCAGCTCAAAACCTCCTATAATTAACGTATACAACTTTTTCTCGAATCTTGTATAATAACAAGTCTATTGAGCCTTACCGTGAAAATGCGTCACCCCGTATATACTAAACTAAACCCGGATATGGATTCTAGGAAACCTAGTTTTCACTTATTTAAAAAAAAAAAAAAATCAAAAGTCGCGGTCTCCTCGTTAACGAAAATTAGCTTAAAATTATACACCGTTAAACCATAAACTTAACTAAAACTACTTCCAAAGCATCAGAGAAAAAGGTCTATTTGAAATAAATTTTCTGGAAACATTTTAGCAAAATGAAGGACAATGACGGTTGAAGCTGAAACTTAAGGGTTTGTAGAACACTCTTCTTGCGACACTTCATTTACATGATCCGTATTTGTTCCAGGTACTTTGCCTAAATGTTGCTAGTTTTGACGTTTCAATTCGCGACTTTGATGTTTTGAGGAAAACCCCTTTTTTTTTTTCTTTAAATGCCTATATATATATTTGTCTTTAAACTTACAGACCTAATTTGGTTGCTCTTACTTTGTTATTTCCGAAAATATAATTTTTTTTTCGAAAGAAAACACAAAATTTTCTAGGAAAAGCTATATATATATATATATATATATATATATATATATATATATATATATATATATATATATATATATATTAAGAAAAATTCACTGATATAGCGCCAAACACTCGCAAGCCGTAGGAAATATGGAAGGGAGGGAAATATTGTTATGGATCTATATTTTTATGATAGCTTTTAGCAGGATTAATAACCCTGCGAAGTTAGTATGTACAGTATTTTAAATAATAATGCAAATATCCAACAATATGCCATTTTTCATAGGTGCGAGTGATTGTGTGTACACTTCTTGACAGTATTAGATACGAGCAAAAATTAGAGGAAAATATATAATTTGGTTACCTCCCTGCCTTTTCACTATTTCGGCTTGCGGGTAATAATAAATATGTTTTTCCTGCTCTTATTGTAATAATGTAATAAGAGTTAAACGTTAATCTTTAATAATGATGGTAACCGGTGACTAAGTAATTTAAGCAAAATGTATTTTGTGCGTCATCCTTGTTACAATAGTGTAAAACGTTCGGTTGTTCCCGTCAATCGGCTGCTGGAAATTTGGCCGCAAAAATCTAACAGTTTACTTTATCCTCTGATGATAAAGCCAGCTTGGTTGACAACACAATATCTAGATCTAAAAATGTGTACGCGTAAGTTTTTCTCCAAAGTATACATCAAGTTTACCCACCTTAGCTCCTGCAAAACGGTCATAAAATAAAAAAGGTTTAAATTTAAGAAACGAAGCAGTGCTAGATCCTCAATTTATAGACCATCATGTAGGTCATTTTATACGCAATCAAAGTGTTGAGCAATATATGGTGGAGTAAAAACGGCGAAAAATTTTTTGTCTCAATTTAGTTACTCATATATGCAGAAAACTGGTCCATTCACACTGAAAAGGGTGGATTTTCTAAGACTGCATCTTGCGGTGCCCCCGACCACTTTAAGTTAACGATTTTTTTTTTCAAATTTATGTTATTTGACATCTATACCGTTATTAACTTGATTTATTTTACAACCCAGAACTCAGCACGACGAGGTGGCAAGGCTACATGCATTCTCGGAACAATTAGAACCGTAGACCGGTTTCGCTCTCATTAGAGCTCTTCAGTACGGCACACTAATTGCAGCAAAAATACACCTATAAAGTAATACGGCTATAGTAGTAGCCAGCCTTTAAACACTAAGTGAGTGGTGGACGTGCCGCCACCTAGTTGCGGAAGCAAGTAGTGTGTTGTCACGCCAACTACAAATAACACAAAGTGTTAAAAAATAGACTGTATACAACTAACTAACAATTTAGTAAATTGTTAGCTCTGGCCCATTGCTAACCTAATATAGGGACAAAGTATGTAAAGCTAGATGCATTCTCGCAACAGTTAGAACCGTAGACCGATTTCGCTCTCATTAGAGCTCTTCAGTACGGCATACTAATTGCAGCAAAAATACATTTTTTTTGATACAGGAGAGGGCAATGTTCATACAGACCCCACTCACGGCCCCGTAGGTGCCGTGACATATCGAGGTACTGTAAGAGTGTACTCACTAAAACCCCCTCCCTGGGAGTACCGGACCTTAGTGCATACCTCCGTCGGAAAAATTTCACACAATGACTGTTTGGGTATGAATGTTTCCATTCTGTTTTTGCCGCGGGGGCGTTAGCGGGTAAGTATAAGCTTTGGACGCCTATGCTTATGTGGAAGTTGCTTATCGTAGTCGGTGGCACTACGGAGAAGACCATTCGGGTGAGAAGCAGCTTTTGCAAACTGAGTTGTGGATAGTTGAGTTATGAACTCAAGTATCGAAGGAATTTCCAGATCAGAGTGAATCTGACTGCTTCGGACAAACCACGGCGCTCCGGTAACCATTTTCAGAATTTTGTTCTGGATGATTTGAAGGGTCGTGATGTGTGTTGCGGCCGCGGTGGCCCATGCAGGTGATGCATAGGTCAAGGCTGGCCGGATGATGACTTTGTACATGAGAAACTTGTTGTTCATAGACAGTTTGGAATTTCTATTTAGAAGTGGGAACAGCTTCGAGATGAACATCGAGGCTTTTTTTCGGGCGTGATCGACATAAGGGCGCCATGTTAAGTGTTTGTCGAGGAAAACCCCGAGGTATTTGGCGGAATCTTGCCAGGTAATTAGACGGTTGTCTAATGATACGTGTTCGTGAGGTATGTCTCCTCTTGGAAAATACGACAGCTGAACATTTATCGAGGTTTATGTCTAGAAGGGATTTCCTATACCATGTTTGCAGCTCGACTACGGCGGTCTGAAGTCGTTCGGTTATTTTCCTCGGTTGCGTGGAGCTGCTGAGGATGGTAGTGTCGTCTGCGTACAGTGCGTATGTCACGTTTAGGGGGGCTGTCGGAATGTCTGCGACAAATATATTGTACAGCAGAGGGGAGATAGCAGAATCTCAAAAATACACCTATAAAGTAATACGGCTATAGTAGTCAGCCTTTCAACGCTGAGTGGTGGACGTGCCGCCACCTAGTTGCGAAACCAAGTAGTATGTTGTCACGCCAGCTCCAAGTAAGGTGGCTGCATGTCAAGTTCCGCTCTCCGCAAACCAACCAAAATTTTTGTAGATTTATTTAAAGTGTCCATAAATCGGACTTCGTCTAAAATATTGGTGATTCCTGTCGACATATCATAAACCCATCTCTGACATTTGGTCTACAA
The DNA here is from genome assembly GCA_964006375.1 of Tillus elongatus. Taxonomy (NCBI): domain Eukaryota; kingdom Metazoa; phylum Arthropoda; class Insecta; order Coleoptera; family Cleridae; genus Tillus; species Tillus elongatus. Next base: position 66,758,052 of record OZ023265.1, read on the forward strand.
ACAGGTAGTGACGCTTCTGCCACCAGCTTCACAGAGCGTTTCACAGTTTGAGAATGGCACGGAAAATTTAAAATTTCAATTTCATCCGGAACGTTGAGAATCATTTGTTTTAGCTGTTCAGTAGAAAATTGTTTGATAGTTGGTGGTTCAATAGGTAATTGTTGTATTCTTTCCGTTTATTAACTCAGTAAATTTTCTTATTTCAGTCACTTTGTTTTTAGTTATGTATTTTAAAATGATCCTAAACCTAAACTTAATGTTCTGGCGTTCATCACCAAGCTGTCCTACGAGAATATTTTCAGGGTATGCAAAATATTCGTTGGTAGCATATATTCAGACCTTTGTGTCATGCCATACAGATTAATTGGACCGTATCCTACTTCTGAATTCACTTTAATAGGAAGCCATATTGGTTAAGAGTGTACTGAGTGATGAGTTTCAAATGTCCAGAACGATCACAACTTTCCAGTTGTAGACGCTGTATTCTCTTATCAGTTGTCAACCATCTAAAATCAACATTTTCCCAGGTTGTCTGTTTGTCAAACTCTCAAATACAGCGTGAGCGGATATAGAAAGGCTTATTTCATACATGTATCTTTGGTCGGTGCTTAAAACTTTCAAGTCTATTTGTAATAGTACAGTCTCAAGTCTTTAAAGGTTAGCAACATGAAGCAGTTCAAGTGCAGAGGACTTTTCCATATGTCACCAGAAAATCCAGGAGTTCTACCTGTTTCCCCATTTAAATGTTTAATCAAATGGCGCAATGGTAATTCATTTAAATGCAGCACATAGCTGAACCACTGCATGGCCTCCCAATACTTGTTTATATTTTATGAATAACACCATTATGAATGCTTGTATTCACTGCAGTTCCATCGATACCTTAGGCAATTAAACCAGACAAATCCATGTGTCCGCGCAAAAATGTAAGAATGCCATCTTCGATTGCTGTCGCTGTCCCAGATCTTAGATTAATGTGTCTCATATAGCTAGAACCTGTCTCTGATACTAGAACAATGTGTTCTTCAATAGCTGCTTTTCTGCAGATTTGGCTACCTGAATTACGTTGTGTGAAAGTTTAATCTTTTTGGCCATCAATGTAAATAGCAGGTAGGGTCTTCTCGTTCGTATTCTGGTGTATCCTCAAAGTTTATATCTTTCTTTTCCTTTCGCGTCTTACTGTACTCGAACCAGTGTTGTCTGACTTCTTTCTCTAGCAGGCACCATAGTTTTGCATTTATACGAAACAAACTCGGAAGACTTACATGCGGAAATATCAAACAGTTTAGCTTCAGTACTCTCTCTGAACTCTTTCACTTTGTGTTCAAGCGCCTCCGTGTTCCTAGATTTTATTGCCTTCTGGAGTTTTCTGAATTTTTCTTAATAACATTTTACAACATGTAATATTTGTTGATCTGACATCACTGTCTTTCTTTCTAACCGTTACCACACAGAATTACGTGTCGCTAACAACCGCCAAAGACAAACTGATGCCCAGTTACACAAAGCTAGATTAAATATTTAACATTTTTAAATTTATATTTAATATTTAATGAAGGCTTATTACAACCAATCAAAGCTTCAAAATATTTGGTTGTCATGGTAAAAACCCGAAGCATAGTCTGTTATTGGTCGTCTGAAGCCTTGATTAACTAACTGGCTGTTAAATACTAAACCGAGCTTTGTGAAACTGGGCCTGACTGTAATAAAAACGGTCGCGTAATGTAACAACACTCGCGAGTTAAAAGTGGTGGGGGCACCGCCAAATGATGTACATGGCACAAATTTTGGAATGTGCACTAATGCATAAGTAAACCACTTTTCTCAGCATAAGAATTTTAATTGAAAAAAATCGTATTTATCGCTCGACCCTAAATATATAGGCTCTAAAAAACTAAGGAAGTTGAAGTTTCTCTAAATTTTGTAACGACTTCGTTACTATCATTTATTTTTCGCTACCCATAAATTCTAACCATTTTTATAAAAAAGAATCCAAAAAAATCCGTTATAGTTGTCCCACGGCATCTTTGTTATCCAAAAAGACACTGAGTAGTTTTTACCATGCAAACAGTGAACTATTAAGAAGTAGCAGAGCTCTGTTCTCACAAACATATGCAAAGTAGGCGATTTTAGTGATAGACAGAGGAGTCGGTTTGAATAAATTTACCCACGAATAAGAATTGAATAGTAAACTACCTTTTCTGGATGCATTAGTTATCAAAAATTATGAATCTCTGGAATTAGATGCCCACACAAAGTAAATCACCATTCTAGGTGACATTCTGAATGACTCACATCTTGCGTTCACACAAGAAACAAATAGTTTAAATTTTTAAGTAAACAGACTAATACAATTATCTTAAGTAAAAGTAAATATAGCAGGGAATTAGAGTATATTAACAGCGTGGTTAAATATAATGGATACTTGCTTTGCTTAGTAAAGAAATTAATTCATATACACTCAAAGAAAGTGTTAGCAGAATCTGCGACATTTGGGAAAGATAAAGTAAACAAAACGTTTGTCTGCCTACCATTTAAACTGCGAGTCACCGAGGACTCGAGAGCATTTTTAAGAAAGATGATTCACGGCTAACTTTTTTGACGAAAAACAATTTAAAAAAATGTGTTAGGTAATATAGGAGATGAGGATAAGGCCACTGAAATGTCAGGCCTCTATGACATAACTTGTAATGATTGTAAGTTAAATACGTTGAATAAACTAAAAGAACCTTTAAAACCATATTTAATGAACATATGGCACAGCTGAGATACACTACTGTAGATAAGTCATATTTTAGATAATAATCATATATATATATATATATATATATATATATATATATATATATATATATATATATATATATATATATATATATATATATATATATAACATTCGGGGCGCAGCAGATGCGTTTTAGTAGTAAATGTTCCAAGAATCGTACACCGTTAGTGAGGCATAGTGTTAAAACTAATAATTTAAATTTTAATGGACTTTGAAGATCGGTTTTAGAGGTCCTAATTCGCGATTATTTGAAGAACTTTCAAATTTCTACGAAACTAGAAAATTAAAATTTAGTATATATATGTAAGTACCGCAGTCTATTTAAAAACTGTGTTAGGTTTTAGTATGGTTCAAGATTGAAGATTCTAGCTTAATGGGAAATTGAGTTAGAAATTAGAAATATTTTTACGAAATTCTTTACGATAACGTACATGCTGTACCCACACTCTTTTTAACACTTATGTGCTACTGTTGTATCCATACTTTTTGAAAATGATAAAATATTGTAGCTCTCTTTGAGATTGATAAACAAGGCAACCTCAAATTCATTTTTGGAAAAATATTTTAGTCAAATGAAATAAGGTAACAACTTAAACATAAACTTAGGAACCTATCCAATACATGTCTCGCAATATTTTGGTCTCCAGAGGACATAAGTATTTGTTTAAGAATCTTAGTTGGCTGCTTCGTTATGGGGGTTCTCCTTTTCCTTCTGGATCCCTACGGCCACCCTTAATGCATGAACAAGAAGAATGCAAACAAGAAAACAATTCTTGCGAACTCTCAAGATAGTTACGGGCGCTGGGCGGGCTAGACAGGAATTTAAAAGGAGGTATAGCTGCAAAATAGGATACAGCCAGCCTATAGAAGCTGCGTTTCGCATTTTCGCTCACATTTCGTTTGCATCTTCCCTGTTCAGCACTCCTATTCACTTCCGTTTCCGTAACTGTTTTGGGGGTTGTTTTCAAGAAACCAATTTCTCCTGTGGTTTGTGTAAATTTACCGGAAACTTAATCTATATTAACAGAAGGAATGTACCTGCCAAATTCTAAACCTGGCAGGTATTTTTCCTTGCTAGGCGCATGGATGATCCGTTTTAGTCAACCCAATGAAACTAATTTTTGAAAACCAAATAAGAAAAAAGCTTTTTTTAAACAAATTTGTTGTTATCTGTAAAGCTGGCTGTGTTATTTTTTTATCTAGTACCTACCGTGCTTTTATATAGCATTTACTATGTATTAAAACTGAAAATTCTAGTTTAGTTGAAAATTGAATAATCAACATTTGAATTTTTTTACGGAAGCTTGCTACCATAACGCACTTGGTGCACAAAAACTCTTTTCAACACTCACTTTGGTTGCTTACCATTGCTGTGGCAATACATTTTCAAAATTATGTAAATGTAAATAATACAAAATTGTGAAATTATAATTTTAATAATTAGCACTGAACATCTGTTTATATAATTTAAACTAGGTACATTGGTTCGCTTCAAATTTTCCGCACACTACATGAAGAGTATAAACTAAAAGTAAAAAAAAAAACAATCATTACCTATTATACTGTATCACATTCCAAGGTGTCGCATGTTCTGGGAAGGTATATATGAAAGCCGCATATTTTTTTGTGCAGCAAAGTATTAATAGAAATAACTTTGAGGAAAAATCAGGTTTCTGGATGCAGCAGACAATTAAAAATTAGACAAAAATAATAAAATATCCAAATTGCGTCCTCTTATGACCCCATGAAAACTATAACGTCTTACATGCTTTACAACCTTTTCCCGCGCTATCAAGTTCATTAATGCATCTTTGTAATATTTATTCAGCCCAGGGACTCTGCCCACATAAGCTGGCGTCATAACCATCGACACGATTTGCCAGGGTCGTAGTCAATGTTCACACCGTCTTGTTAGTCAGGGAAAGTTACTGGTTTGCGCAACCTCTCCAGATTAGACATTTGGTAGGTCAGATTTTTTTGTAAGATAAGGAAACCTTTATAAGATCCTGCAATGACTTAAAACGTTATCTACTTAACAAGCTTTTAAAAAAAGTATAATAATATGTCGATAAAATACAGATAAGCGATAAGAAGGCAGCACGCCATTATGAGGTAAGATGAAACGCACGCTTGTTTTATGATGAATTTGATTTCATTAACTGCTTTGTTTAATAGCTAGTTGCTGTCTTGTTTTCATGGTGACTTGTAGAAATGTTCTCGTATAATTCAATATTAATAACCAATTACTTTTTTTACAATTAACATGCAGATCAGTTTTGTATTTAAGGTGAACCCGCTACAAGTTGCCGCACGGAAATGACCTCTAACTCAACAGATACTTATACAAATTAATTATTGCTGCCATCCCGTTCTCTGGTTTGTCCATTCATTGGTTTTTGTTCGTCTTCACCCTGTATGACTTTTACACCATGAAGTAGAGAACGTTTGACGTTGGAACATCTATCCCACCCTGCAACCACCATCTATTAAGAAAATTTGAAGAGCTCATCGAACGAATTCGAGCTAATTTTCAAGACCAGTCCAAGTAGAGGTCCCACGAAACCTTTTCAACGGTATAGACAGCTTTGAGTCGAGCAATAATATGCTGAGAGGTTTATATGGCCTTGAACAACCCCAGGCCTTGTCTGATACGGTGAACCTATGTAACTTCGCCAACAAAACCTAAGTTAAGTACCTTACTTATCTGTTATCAGTCTTTGAACATACGTAATTTCATTTAAACTGCTGCAATCATCACGAAACACATAGTTATTCCGTTTTATATAACTTCAGTATTTTTCTAATAGATTCACTTATTTGTATTACATAAATTCAACATTTTTTAATACACAAATTTAACCGTATGTTGATTTTTATTTGTACATACAACACCATACCAATGAGGAAGTTGCATATAGTTTACTTTTGATGAAAAACGTATTTAAAGTACAGCAAAATACTCTAAAAATATATGTCTACAAGTAAACCCCCTTAAAGTGAACCACTAATTAGTAATTAATTATTGAAATATTGAATATAATTCAAAAAGACAGGGTGGGCGAAAATGCGATCTGATTAGTGAAGAGGTTTGTGACGTCACGATCCGGTACATCTGCTTGTTTTCGTTTGTGTTTGCATCGAATTCTGAGCAGTTTTATCATAATTTTAAGTAGTTTCGGTGTTTAGTGTATACTATGGGTTCAAAGGTAGTAAGTTGTGTGTAATCTAGTTTAGTGCGTGACTGTGTGATGGCTTCAGCAGATTTAGAATCACAATACGAGAATGCGAAAGACAACAGTTCCTGGACATAAATATTGTAAGTGCTGTATAGTGCGCAAATGTACTTCCACAACAATAACTACCCCCAACAAATTATTCTTTAATGTACCTAAGGATGAGAAAATCAGGAAGAAATGGTGAATATTTTTCTTGTAGATTATCTGAATGGAGAACATTTGGAGGTTATTCTTTTATTTACATTATATTTTATAAGAGATTACTACATAAAATCCAACAAAGATATTTACAGGATAAAATAAGGTTCATATCAGACACGTACCTCCCAGCCTTTACTCCTTTTAGCTCAGAACCCATGAAATTCGGGTTGTTATTCAAAAACGCAAACATTGCTAGTACATCAATTGTCGTTGGACATATCCAACTTCTGTAGTCATACTATAAGACTGTACAGTTTTTAAAATAATTAATACGAGTAGGGGAGACTCGGGCAAGAAGGGTATAATGGGCAAGAAGAGTCACTTAAATATATATCTCCAGAAATACGAAGCGAGACGGCAAGAACGCTTTTCAGTAAAGTGCAGTAGAACTCTAATGGCGGCTAGGTAATGCAGCATTGTACTGCACTAAGACAAATTTTCTTTGCATTTTAAGTGTTTTAGAAGTTGTAAAATGGAATAAATAGCCATCTGTTGGTTTCGATTGTTTTGTCACACTGCATTTTACCAAGCAATTACAAATATATTTGGAAACACCGGACTTTAAGGTAAGACCTAACCTCAAAATATGTTGTTTTAGTTAGACTATATTCGTTTGATGTTTAGATATGTTAATTGTTGCCACTTCGGGCAAAACGGTTCGGGCAAAAGGAATCATGACCCTTTTTGCCCGGGATGCTGAATTTTGTTTCCACTCATTTGTAAACTAAAATAAAAGAAAAAAGGTAAATTGATAACATTATTAAAGTAAAATTTCTCTGATCTAGATGGTTTACAAATACAAAAGGAAGTCCGATAGAGCCACCAGTTGGTCTGAAGCAGATATGATAAGGGCTGTTGATGCCGTAAACAGCGCAATGTCGATTCGACGGGCATCCGCCCAATTTGAAATAAAATTTTCTACTTTGCAAAGACATGTAAAAAGTAATAGAACAGATAAAACCTTGGGAAGGTACAAACCAGTCTTTTCCATGCTAGAAGAAGCCGAGTTTGTGGAATATATAAAAGAGCTCGACAGCCGTTTTTATGGGCTAACGAGAAGGGATTTATGCGAACTAGCATACCAATATGCTGAAAAAAATAATATATTGCACCCATTTCGAAATAACATGGCAGGGGAGCAATGGTATCAAAATTTCATGCACCGCCACTCTGAACTAAAACTACGCCAGCCGGAACCCACGAGTATAGCCAGAGCCCGAGGGTTCAATAGACCCCAGGTCGAATTGTTTTTTAAAAATTTAGAAGCTACTATAAATAAATATAAAATAACCTTGGATAACATCTATAACGTAGATGAGACAGGGATTCAAACCTCCGCCAAAAAACCACCAAAAGTGATATCATTAATCGGAAAAAAACAAGTCGGAAGCATCTCATCTGCAGAGCGAGGTAGTCTTATTACAGCATTAGTTTGTTGCTCTGCAACAGGAAAATACATCCCGCCCGCACTTGTCTTCCCCAGGAAGAAAAAAAATCCGCGATATTTAAATGGTTGCCCTCCAGGAACACTTCAGTTGGTGACAGATTCTGGTTGGATAAGTACAGACTCTTTTGTAGAATGGCTCGTTTTTTTTGTACAAAGCGTAAGACCATCAGTTGACAACAAATGCTTATTAATACTGGACAACCATTCTTCACATAGAGCTATCACAGTTTTGGATTATGCTTATGAAAATAACGTGGTCCTATTAACCGTACCGCCACACACCACACATAAATTGCAACCACTTGATGTAGCGGTTTATGGTCCATTTGGTAAACATTTTCAATATGCTATAGATAGGTGGCAGAAAGCTCACCCATCACAGCACGTAACTTTTTTTGACATAGGTGAAATATTTTGTGAGGCTTACTTAAAAGCTGCCACTCCTGCAAACGCAATCAGTGGGTTCAAAAAAACCGGCATATCAGACTGTGATATAGGCGTCTTCACAGATGTAGATTTTTTGCCCTCCCAAGTTACAGAGGTTGACGATTTTCTAGAGGGGCAAAATAAAAATTTAGAAAATGACAGTGCATGTGCTAATACACCAATTAATTTGAATCTAAATGATGGAGAGATAGCCACAACATCTCAATTTGCTGGGGGTATCCAGGATAATTCTTCCACTTATTCCATTCAGAATATCGGTGACTCAGCTTCTAAACAGACTAATGATGATAATAGAGCCACAACATCTGGAATTGTGCAATGCGATCACAATGGCCTCAATGGCGATGAAAACGCATCATCAACCTCCGGCATCTCAAATCCCAATGAAGTTACGAGAAGGAGAAGAAAAAAATTCGAATAGAAGATTTGCGTGCCATACCAAAATGTCAAAATAGGAATAAGAAAATTACCAAAAGAAAAACCCAAAAATCCGAAATTCTTACCTCAACCCCAGTAAAAGAAGAAATTCGAACTCAAGCTCAAACTAACACTAAAAAAAATCAAGTGAAACGCAAAATTTCAAGCTGCAGCCAACCTCCAGCATTGAAAATGCCAAAAAAACCAAAAGAAATTTTCTCTCCAGAGGAAGAAAATGTACCTTGTTTATTATGTGGAGATATTTTTGGAAACTCTGTGCCAGGTGAAAAATGGATCCAATGCAACATATGCCAACAGTGGGCACACAGCTTGTGCACCGACTACAAATGTGGTGTTTTAATTTGCGACAACTGTCGAAAGCAAGTTGTGGCAAAACTAAAGGTCTCTAACAAAGACAAATAAAATGTAAACATATTTGTATTTTAAGTAAATTTCTAGTTTATGTTAAAATAATTACTTAGGCGTTTTTATTTGTAAAATTTTTATAGAAGGTATTTTGTTTTACTGTATAAGAGGGTTTATACCCGTTTATATTTTTATAAATAAACGTTATTCCTACATTTTGAAAACGCCCTGTTTTTAATTTCTCTTTGAAATTCCTCTTGCCCTATAGCTGATTCTTTTTGCCCTGTTGCTGACTCCTTTTGCCCTATTATTGTACCCCTTATGCCCGGTAGCATAGGGCAAGAGGGGTCAAATGCACTAGTTGATATTTTTCTCATTAAAAAAATAACAAAGGCATATTTATAAAAAAATATTAGGGTAATCAAAAAGAGAAATCCCATTGTTTAACAGGAAGTATCGAAAATACATTTGGCTATCATATGTTCTAAAATATATGCATTTTATTTAAAGTGACCCTTGTTGCCCGAGTCTCCCCTATATAGATATTAACAATAATATAAGTTGATAAAAATAACTATCCGGCATAAACACTTATGGTGATATGAGGATCTCTGTGTGAGTAAGCGAGACTCGTTTGGCCGATACTGGATCGTGACGTTACAGTAGGCCGCCTTTGTTTACGGCTGCGTTTTGGCACGGAGACAATTATTTTGATTTTCTATATTTTTTTTGCAGGAAAATTATTGGTTAAAAATTTAAATTTTATATGGCAATTGATTTTATACAATGTGGCGAATTGAATAAAAGGAGAATAAAAAATGTGCAAATTCCTCATTGTGAGTGCAAAAGCACATGCCCTTTATTTAATTTACATTAAATATCATGCCCTCGACTAAACAGCCGAATTAAATTTTAGTAATCCTTTATATAAAATTTTATTTATTCATCACCCCTCTTTTATTGCCTATCCCATGAAGAGATCTTACCCAAAAACAATTCGAAGCGTTACTTAGCCGGGTGCTAACTGTGCAACGAAAATTGCATTTCCCTACCGTAATTCCAACTCATATTTTATAATTAAATTCTGCCGTATACCTATTTTAAACCACCTGTATATAAACAAAAAGCTGCACAAAACACCGGTCCATCCAGACTACATTATATAACATATTGGAATGTTATCTACCGATAAATAATGCTCAAAATTCGTAAATTCACAAAAAAAATCCAATTTATACCGATCACAAGAGGAACAGAGACACCAAAGCTTCTAGAATTAGCGAGAGATGCATATATTTTCCAATATAAAAGGCGCTTCGCCTGGCTAAAATCAGGTAAAATCAGTTCAGTTCCGTCGTTTCAATCTCTTGTTTAAGTAGAGCCTTCATAGCAAAACTTTATAATTACGTCATAACACAAGTTGTCCCCCCAGTACAAAATAAAAGTTACCGTCAACAAAACCCCCTAATTTTCACACCGCAGCAAAACCGCTAACCCATGGTCTGGAATCTATGGTGAAATATTTCACTGATAATATTTTTGTTATTTTTTAAAATATTTTTTCTATTTTTACCTTTACAATTGGATTTCGTCTGTTCCGACGTTCTCCAAGCTCATCTGTTTTCGAAACATAACGTTAGCCTGTTTTCCCCATAAAAGAAAATTTGCAGAGTTCTTTTTTTTAAATTTGAACCTGTGTGCTTGTTTCCATAACTTACCCAAGCTCAATTAACCGAAACATTTATTTTGATTTATGTATATTATATCTCGTTCCAGCTATAGTTTCTTTGCATTTAGCTAAACTATTTTTTATTTAACCGTTGGACTTCAAGCTTCCGAACTTCTCATGCCTACTAGGTGACTATTCCAGAGGATTGAATTTAGGGCTTAAAGGTCTACATATAGCTTACGATATTTCATCTCCCAACTTGATCCGCTAGGTGGTCAGCGAGGGGTGGGACATCGTAAGGTATCGCCGTTTTCATTAAATAAATTAACCATAGCCCATTGGGGTACGAAGCTGCTGGAACCAAAATAATTCCGTGACAAATCATTCCGTACTTGGGTAAGGGCGGAAACGAGAGGGTAAACGCTCAGTTCTATTTACCTAGCAACCCTGGCGAGAACCGTTAAAATATTCATTTAATTTTGTAATTATGCTTTTTACATATTTGATGTAGAATCTTAAACATATTTCTTATTTTAATAAATCTGTATTTTTTTACATTCAGCTTTTACCCACTAGTATAAGTTTCCTGAATATAAAGCATTTCCGACCCCTGGACAGCAACCTTCTTGACTGAATACTACCCAGGCATCCTGCCTCCACAGAGTGGCCCGTCTCCGTAATTTCGCCGTTATTTTTTTGGGCTTCCAGTTTCTCCCTAAACCGTCTGTATTTTCAGAAAGTGGTGGCGACCACTCCACCATTTAAACTAGCAGGTTACAGCTGAATACCAAATTTGAAGATGATATCTCAATTTATTCGAAACTTATTGCGCCTATAAACATGCAGACTTACAGGCCAACAGACCGACCGACCGACAAACCGACAGACAAACAATTTTTGTTTCAGAATCAAGTTTTCTATATGTTTTAAGACCTTTTACCTGTTTTAGCGAATAAAAATTTCGAAATTTCTGTCATCGATATTCCACCTCCACACATTCAACCCCTAATTTAATATCAGCACAGAATACCATATGTTTGATTAAATTCAAAGTTTTCTAATAGGGAAACCCTAAGGGGTTATATTACTGGAATTTTAACGAAAAAATTCAAAAATTTTTTACCATATCATCCCCCGTTCATCCACTACCCACTACAGCGATTTTACTCAAAAATAATCCAAACCGTTCGTTTCTCAGGTGCTAACTGTATAACAATCGTTCTAGAGTAATCCTGGCTACAGTCAGACATACAGACCGATAGGCCGACAGCCACACAAAAAATGTTCCCAAATCATGTTTTCTATATGTTTTGACGCCTTTTACGACATTCAAGCGAATAACATTTTTGAAGTTTTGGTCGCCGCAGCCATCCTTCCACGCGTATTTACGATGTGGAAGTAGTACGTGGATGGATAATAGTATTGCAAATTATATAATTGGTTTACTCTGAAAAAAGTGGTAGATATATGCCTTTTTTTATGTTTAATGTTTGAAGGTATGAACAATGCTTCGATTTTATCAAAAAAATTTGTCAGAAAATTTCATAATCTAGAATTCCGAAGGCTATGGGTAATAGGGTGGAGCGAAAATATTAACTTTTAAAATTTTAAACTCCTGTATGCGGAGAAGTGGCGTAGTAACGGGTTAATAACCCCTTTAAAATTTGAAGGCCATCGCTTGTTGTTTACCGGTGCCCCCACCACTTTAAAGTCGGCGCTCTCGGGCGCACTCATGAAAGGCTCGTCTAAGCATCATTTGGTCAGTTCTAAGACAGGTTTTAGCTTGTACGTGTGTGTTATGTTAGTTTGATTACTATAACTTGTTTAGAACCATATTTGACGATATCAACAAATATTTTTTTACGTGGTGGAAGTGGTAATAACATGCCAAAAACGAGGAAAGACGTTAAGTGTCTTGAGCTCCGTCCAAATTTAAAAACAATGCGCTACCTACATACTCGGATGTTATGAAAAAGTATATATTTATACGACAGTCCTTATTGGATGCTTCGCAAATAAAGCAGAGTCTACATTGACACATATATCAAAAATTTTACTTGCTAAAATTAAAGTAATATGGGCAAAATCCTCCACACCAATCATTTTGGATCAGCAAATCGTACATTTAATCAGAAGTTATCATGAGAAAGTCCGAAGGATAAAAAAAAACTCTAAAGTCAAGGCATAGTGCAGTGCTCTTAACCAAAATAGTAGAGTTTAGACAAACTGCAGAAGGTATGCTTTTTGACATTTCAACTTGTAAATGTGTTGATTTTTTGTTATGCAAGTGCAAAATAAAAGTACCCTTCAGGGAAAGAGAGTTTTCAACAGATCAAAGAACCGGCAGAAAAATGGTTATTGGTTAGGTTGATGTTATTACAACAAAAATTTAACGTTCTTTAGAAAGAAAGCGAACCGAAACAGTAACGAAGCCTGGTATTATCATAACAGAAACTGGGATTTCTGGACCAAATGCATTTTTAATACCTGAAGATGAAGAAGATCACAACCTAGACGATCTAAATAAAACCAAGGATGGCCCAGATTTTCTTAATAAAGTTGATAATGTCAGAACCTGTCAGGCAATTCCAGGCACTTAGCAGATGAGATTAACTCTACCGAGCTTAGCCCAAGCCTGTGATCGTACAGGTGTTTCAGACAGCTGCGATTATAGACGTCCCAAAAGATGTTGGACTAATTTCAAAAGAAGAAAAAAGTAAAATAATCGATCGAAGCAAAATTAGACGAGAACGTAAGCGAGCACGAAAAACAATAAAGGAACAACACAATGTTGATAATAACCCTTTTTATGCTATATATTTCGACGGCAGGAAGGACAAGACTCTAGTTCAAACAAAAGAGGGAGACACTTTCCATCTAAAAACAATTGTCGAAGAGCACATTGCACCCATTTCAGAACCAGATACAAAATATTTTGGCCATTTTGAAATTTCCTCAAGTACAGCTAAAAACATTACAACAAATATGCTTCAATTTCTCCAAAAGCAAATGGACTTGTCTGACTTAGTCGCAATAGGATGTGATGGAACAGCTGTCAATACGGGAATTCACAACGGCATTATTCGTAATCTAGAAATGGAGACTGGAAAATACTTACAGTGGATAATTTGCCTGCTGCACGGTAATGAATTACCACTTCGCCACCTAATTAAACACTTGGATGGAGAAACAACTGGGCCAACTGGATATATTGAAGTAATTGGCAAGCAGTTGCAATCTTGCGAAGAACTACCAATTGTGTCATTTAAAAAGATTAACGTAGTAGTTCCAGAAGTAGATTGGAACATTTTAAGTACTGACCAGAAATATATTTTAGAGATGAGTGTTGCAATATTTCAGAAGGTTTAGCTCAGAAGCAACCTGGAAAGTTGGCAGATTCAAGATGGCTGACAACTGCCAACAGGATTCTGCGCTTATACACTGGAACTATAAATCCATCTGAAGAATTTTAACAACCTATATAGTAAAAGTGTATGTAACAATCTGGTTTTCTATTAAGCTAAAACCAGATATGAAGTACGGTTCGCTGCTTTTATTTAATTTAATTCAGAGATCTCGATACCTACCCCCACATTTAAGGCAGATCCTTTACAAAATTATTCAGGTCAACGGCTATTTCGTACACCCAGAAAACATCACTTTATGTATGCTTAAAGACGAACGTTAGCACATTAGGGAACTAGGCTTGCGATGTATTTTAAAATGTAGAACAAACCACCCTTAAGCTAATGTAAGAAAATTTCGAAGCTACAGATTACACTGAACTAATACATTGGCAAGCAGTAGTTGTAACAGAGCCTCCAATTACACGAAAATTTTCTACAGAAGATCGGAGGGAAATGATTGCTGAAATCCCTGAGGAAATCGATATTTTTAAACTACCATATCACACCCAAACTGTCGAACGTTGCGTAAAACTTGTAACGGAAGCGTCGTTAGTAGTTTGTGGTTCTGATGCACGAGATGGTTTTATTAGAAATCGTATTTATGGGCGTCAAATATTACCTAAATTTGAGAGTAAGAGCGATTATTTCAAGGCCGACCTATGAATTTGTAACTTGAGGAAGTGGGTGGGCGAGTGGAGATCGACTTGCAGCCACCTCCTCGTGGTGAGCTCTGAGTTGTTTTACCAAAAAACAAGTAAAGAGCTGTAAGTTTAAAAATTTATGAAATTACGTTAATATCTGAAACTTTGAGGTTCTAGGGGCACCGGAAAATATTGTCCTAGAAACTTCAGCTTTTGCTAGGTAAATATGCAGTACAGTATGCCACTTTTCCCGATATAGGGTTCACCAATAAAAAAAAAATTGTACTCATGTTTCACTCCACCCTAATGTGTAGTTATTACAAAAATATGGTAAACCACCTCTAGCGACCGATCCTGTACTCGAGTTTGCCAGGCTATCCTTTCTGCAGAAACAAAACTATCAAAGCCTGCCACAGTGTGATATTTACCTTCACCATAAATGTTTTATATATATATATATATATATATATATATATATATATATATATATATATATATATACACATAAGTGGGTTAATTTATTAAAATAAACCACAATTAGCTATCGAACTTTATAAAAAAGTACGAAGGCACATATCTATGTCCCATATCACTTTTGGTTTCTTATACGTACCCATTTCTACACTATATTAACCTAGTTTTCAAAAAAATGACAACGATACTTCCCTAATAGAACGCATAGTGAATATTTATTATTACAGTTATGACGAACAAACGACATCTCAAGGCTGCAAGCTTTTGGCGGTTTATTTTGCTTAGTGCTATCTGAAAATTCAAGCTGCCAGTAGAATACGTTCTGCTTGATGAGCAACGATTAACAAAGAATGCGGGTTAATATATTTGTAAGCACAAGAAACGGAAGCGAACCTATAACTATAGCACTACTGCGAAATATGTTGCTATTTTAGAAGGTCTACTGTAAAATAGAAATTATACATGGTAATTTACGAGCAGCCTTTGCAAAAAAGTTTGGAAGCAGCAAGTGCTCTTTGGTAGCGAATTTGCATAAAAATCTTTTTAAATGGCAAACATGTCTTTTTAAAATAATAATCATAATAATATAATCTAATAGAATCATGTGTATTTACAAATAGAAAGGTACATAATACAATATAATACAAAAATTGTAAATACATTAATTACAATTAATCAATGACTTGTTTTTAGACTAAAAGAAACTGGAGTGAATGAAAACATTTAATTACGCACAATATATGAACACTTTTTGTGACACAGCAAGACAAAACTCATCTTCCAGCGACTTAAGATTAAGCTTAGCTTGTTACATCAATGTCGCAGAAAGTTGCATTAGAACCAATGTGCAAAACCCTGCAGGCATGTGTGACCACAAATACCGTTCCAAACCGCATTGTGAATACCTAGTCTCGTTTTGGTCTTAAGCCATTTCTTGATTTCAAACTTAAATCTTCTAATGGAAAATAATAGTTTTAGCTCAAGAGGGTTACTGTTATATATTTTCTAAACGGTCGAGTGTGTTCCAGTGATATATATATATATATATATATATATATATATATATATATATATATATATATATATATATATATATATACATTATAATTCCCTGTGACAGCAGGTTTTTGTTTCTATAACTACCACGTAAACAAACTATTCATTAGCTAGCATTCTTGGTTCGGTGGTAGGAATGCTCACGTGAAACACAGTCGTCCCGGGTTCGATTGTCGCCCGATGCATGTAACATGCCGTTTTGTTTAACTAACTTTAATATTGGGTAGAAACAATAGTGTCTAGACTTCCTACATTTGAAGCACATAACTTTATCTTTGGTGATTCTAAAATTATAATTCGCAGTAGCCTTTTTTATTCCTGCCATAAGGGAATTTTAATTAGGAAAACTCACTAAAAAGGAAATTCTTTTAAAAAAACATTTTTTTGCCGCTGGAAAAGCCGGTCCGACTAGGTTGACTAAAACGAAATCATCCAGGCGTATAATACGGAGAACTACCGGCCACGTTTATATTTTGGCAGATACATCCTTTTCTAAATATCAATTACGTTTTTTGATGGAAAGATTTTGTAACTGGAATGAAATTTTGTAATACAAGTTTTATTCAAAGAGACTTACAATTCCTAGATAGACATACTAAATTTTAACTTTATACCTTCAAAGAAAATTTAGATTTGGGTATTTAATCTTTTTCTCTCAAGAAACGCTACAATATTAAAATAGTTTTTATGTTAATAGAGAGATATCGTTGATAACACCGTTTAAAAAAATTCTTCAAATAAGCGTGTATTAAGACATCTTAAACCGATTTCCATGGTTTATTCAAATTTAAGGTGTTAATTTTAGTAATATGTCGTTCTAATAGTGCACAATTCTTATTAAAATGCATTACTATAACGTACCTGCTGCGTTCCGAAATTTTATTTTTTATCCTTCTTGGGTTTTAAGGAGTTACCACCGAAAATTAAATATTTTTTACAGAATACAATGATCTTTAATGATTTTTAACGTAAACGTAATTCACAAACAAAAAGGATCAGCGTGTACATTCGTATATGTACAGTGTGTCGCAAACTGGATGGGAATGTATTGCTATCTTCGTTATTATTAGAGATAGGGAGACCGTTAAATTAGCACTCTTTTGTAGAATTTTATGCTAGTTCCAAATATGACTTGTATTTGGCCCTGCCTCTTTTCGTTTTCGAGTTATTCTGAAAAAACCAAAATTTGTCAACTTTTTTTCTTCAATATATAAGTAGGCGTTGATCTGACATGTCTAAGACTTGCACATTATCAGGAAACTTTTTACAGAGTAATCTTTTTGTGCTATTTTTAACATTGGATTGTCATTTGTTTTTGAGCTACATATATCAACCTTTGTTTTTATTATGGCAGCCATATTGGATTTTTTACTCATGTATATACAACATGCTTGAGAAATATTCTAACTGCACTGACAATTTTGAGAAAAACCGTTTTGAGGATATTAAACTATGAAATCCATTACCAGAAAACAAATGACAAAAAAAGTGTTTAAAAAGGAGTACGCCATGGAGTCTAACAATAGACTTCCACTTTTAACATAATTTTCCGTAATAATTGACGATAAAAAATAGGAACTTTGAGCACACCAATGAATCGGCCCATTATTACAAATGATATTTTACATTACAACATTATCCTAAAAAATGGTTATAATTGAATTAATTAGGTAAATCTAGTAAATAAATAAATTTACTAGCAACTCAATGAAAAGCAGATTAAGGATTTACGAAGACGCCTTTGAAAATTGTTTGATTTTTAAATGTAAGTCAACTGAAAATCAACAGAAGAGAGGTTGCTATGGACATAACACTATCGCGATAATTAAGGATACTGTCATTCTTAATTATCTGAACAATTTGAGGTGTATCTAACATGTTGCTTAAAATTTTGTACTAAATAGTTTGTTTCCTGTTTATTTTAAATATTAGTTAACAATATGTTCAGCAATGAAGAATATTTTGACATGTTGGAATGTTATATTCGTTCTAACCGCAATACTGAGGCAGCTGCAAATTTATATCAAAACAACTACCCAGAAAGACGACAACCAAACACCAAAATATTTTGCAGGATAGTGACCGATCTATTGAATGACGGTAGCTTCCACGCAAAGAAACTACCAATGCCTAGAAATGAAGAAAGAAATAATGCCGTCTTAGAGGTTTCAAACGAAAACCCTACTCAATCTGTTCGGTTATATGGTGAACAAATTAACGTTACAAAAAGTACGGTACACCGTGTATTAAAACAAAGTTATTATCATCCATACAAACCTACAATCGTACAAGGTTTAAATGTTGACCACTACCCTAAGCGACTGCAATTCTGCAGATGATATCAAGGACAATGTCAGCAAAATGAAAATTTTTCATTTGAAAATAATATGGACTGATGAATCCAGATTTACCAATAGTGGTGTGTATAATCGCCATAAAAGGCATTATTGGCCAAATTAAAATCGCCATCTAAAGGAAGAACGACGATTGCAAGACAAATTTGGTATTAATGTTTGGTGCGGCTTATTAGGTAAGAAACTGTTATTTTTATTTGTAGATTAGACAGCTATTTTAAAAAACTGCAGGTAACTTCATTGTTAGTCCGTTCTTTTTTAAAAATAATTTAACTGGGGAAAGGTATCCTAATCTATTGAGAAATGATATCTTACCAACAATTAGAAAAGTTTATGATAATTTAGACGAGATTTGGTACCAATAAGACGGTTGTCCAGCTCATAGTGCTAGAATTTTAGTACCAAAATTTTAATAATCGTGTCATTTGTAACAATGGGCCGGTTCATTGGTGTGCTCGAAGTTCTGATATAACACCCATGGTGTTTTTTTTTTTTGGGGTACTTTGAAGAATGATGTGTATAAATTTGATTCACCATAAAATATCAATGAATTACGAAACAGAATCACGAAAGCTATAAATCATATTACCCAAAACACCCTCACCAGAGTTTTCAGGCATGTTTCAGAAAGGTGTATAAAGTGCATTGAACAAAACGGTGGCGATATTAAACAATGTTCTATTTAGTGTATTTTTAAATTTCTGTTTTATTATTTGTTAAGTTCCTCTTCTAATTGTGTTGTTTTGTGGAGTTAAAGTTTCTATTACCCAGTTAAGTATTGTAAATTAAATCACAATATTTTTTTATCGTGAATCATTACGGAAAATTATGTTAAAAGTATAAGTCTATTGTTAGACTCCATGGCCTACTGCTTTTTGAACACTTTTTTTGTCATTTGTTTTCTGGTATTGAATTTAATAGCCTACTATCTTCAAAACGGTTTTTCTCAAAATTGTCAGTCAGTTACAAGATTTCTCAAGCATGCTGTACATCATTGGAAAGCTCTTTTCACAGGCTATCAAATGAGCAAAAAATCCAATATGGCTGCAATAATAAAAACAAACGTTGACGACTGTAGCTCACAAACAAATCACAATCCAAAGTTGAAAATAGCACAAAAAGATTACTCTGTAAAAAGTGTCCTGATAATCTGCAAGTCTTAGACATGTCAGATCAACGCCTACTTAGATATTGAAGAAAAATGAAATCGACAAATTTGGTCTTTTTCAAAATAACTTGAAAACGAAAAGATGCAGGGCAAGATACAAGTCATATTTGGAACGAGCATGAAATTATACAAAACATTGCTAATTTAACCGTAGCCCTATCTCTAATAATAACGGAGATAGCAATACATTCCCATCCAGTTTGGGACACGCTGTACATATACGTACATATGTAAATCTTGACTTTTGTATAAGTTTTAACAATAAACAATAAAAATAAATGCTAAAATTATAACACCAAAACCATTAGTAGCCTCAGTTTCTATGTATGTATTAAATCTAAGTTGCTGAAGTAAAAAATAACACAGTCAAGCTGCTGTTCGGTAAAGAAACATGTTATCTACACTCTTTAATGACTCTAAGCCTCTTTACAGTACGTACCTGTTGAAATATTTTGAGAGGAAAATACGTGCATTTTAAATTCAGAAGTGTTGAGCACACTAGCAAATACCAGTATAAAGTAAATAAGGTAAACCAATTTGTAACGTGCATTTGAAAGGAGTTTGTCTAGACACAATAACAAAACGAGTTTATATCAGCTCTGCTATATCCCATTTCAGTTTCCATTTATTCATAAAGTTGTGCAGCTCTCCTTGTAAGACTTCGGAAAATTATGTTGATTGTTTTCGACTTATTTTAAATCTTGTTACACATATAAAAATACCATTTTCCGAAATTCGATAAAATGTACAGGGTTTCGTTAAAAAATAGAGTGAGATTAGCTCATTGACATATGTGCCCCGAGGGGGGCGGGTTGTGGTTGGCCCCAGATGATACACTTGACAGGGTGACACTCATCCTGCAGATAAAGAAATAAAATGTTTCTTTTTCAAAGAGGAAGCTTGAGCCACATGTGTATAGTTTTGTGAAACAAGCTTCAACAAATGGCAAGCTAAAAATTATTTGGGTCCTATAATCTATCAAACACCACTGAGCAAACTTGCAATATTGACCACAGAAAACCAAGCTAGCAGCAGTGATGGTAACTGAGATTGGAACTTGAAATAAGTAGTTATAACGTAATCATCTACATCATTCTACAAGTTTTTGGTAAAAATAAATTTATATTATACATTAGCAGTGAATTTCGTAATATTTATCAGTTATAACCACTCTAGAGGTACACAACTTTTAGCTGCTTTCAAGGTATTAGAAATGCTGTCGTTACTAATTGAATGACTTAAAATATCTGGGAACTTAAAGGTAGCAAACGACAATAACCGAATCAATATTATGTTACTAAAACGCTACACCAAAGTTGTAGCCACCGTAAAGTAGCATTAATATTTGCCGCTACGCTGCCGGCCTCTTTATAATACACCTTGTAATTGTAGAACTTTTTGGGTCTACAATCTGGTGACAGTCACGTTTCTGCTACCGTAAGAAGTAAATGTTACTATTTGTAGCCACTATAAAGTAGCCGTAACGTTTCAAATTTACTATAAAGTATTTTTTACGGTCCCCTTGATTTATAAAGGATAATTGCTTCATCACAACATCATGTGATGCAATGTGGTGCAAGTCTAGTAGAGAGTGTAATCTATGTGATCCAATAAGAGTAGAGAGAGTAGAGTCTTACGTCAATAAAGCCAGTCACTTGACCAACAACTAAAACATTACAGACACTCTACAACATTTTGTTGGAAGGCAAGAATAGAGCAGACAACATTATTTTAAAACAGAATTATCCTGGTGTAAATATGCTGTTATTTTCAAAAAGCTACAAACGAGGAGAGTTGATCTAAAACTTCCGATTTCCATTACTGCAATGAGGGTGTGTACAGCATCCATCCTGACGATAACAATGACTTTTATTGTGAAGCACAGGAACAAGATACTATCATTTATCAGATTTCACTACTTAAACAACTTAGAATATGTATCATTGTCATAAAATAAGCCACGGTGTGTTTACACACCTATTGCAGATATTAAAATCAAATGATATAAATTTACAAACAGCTGATAGATCTTTTTTTAATTCATAATAAGCTGATGTAAGAATAGAAAATAATGAGTTTTGGTACAAAGACCCAAAACATGTTTTAAAACACCATTTTTTGGCTTGACAGATTGATAACGTCAACAAAACGCATTGAATTAAAAAAACATAACCTAAAGCTTTGTTAGGATAAAATGTCAGACAGAGCACAGTATTTGAAAAGTTTTTTTTCAGCACCATAGAGTGGCAAGGAGAACTATAAAAACCCATCTAATATATTACGTCGTAGCCGATTTAACTCCTTTAGACTTCTTTCTATGGGGCCATTTAAAGAGTAGAGTTTTCACAACAGAATCGGAGTCTCTTGAAGAATTACGACGACGAATTGTTGAAGAATGCCGTCTAATAACTCCACAAATGCTCCAGAATGTCACAGCTCGTTTTGAACAAAATTTGCACTTTTGTTTGGAAGCTGGTGGTCAACAATTTTAACTCTTACTTAACTGAATAAACATTTTTAAACGTTTGGTTTTATAGTTTTTTTAACGAAAAAATTGACTAATTGGTGCATTTCTTATCACAATGAATGAAATACGTTCTTGCAAATCCAATAATTTTTAAAGGAGTTTATAAAACTTCCAAAAAAATTATTGTGCTGAATTCAGAAAAGAAAGAGATTTCAAATGATGTAACACTCGACCCATGTTCCCTATTTAAAATATAAGTGTTGTTATCACCACCCTTAAGGGGTTGATGTGACAAAGTTGAATGTTATGTCAAAATATGCCCCCCTCAATTTTAAAATTGACGTGCTTCAGCGTTTCTTAAAAAAAATTTCTCTAGACGCAAATCGGACTGTTCGTCTTCCCTGTATATATATATATATATATATATATATATATATATATATATATATATATATATATATATATATATATATATATATATATATATATATATTTATATATATAGTGTCCAAGCTGTATGGGAATGTATTGCTATCTCCGTTATTATTAGAGATAGGGAGACGGTTAAACTAGCAATGTTTTGTATAATTTAATGATCGTTCCAAATGTGACTTGTATTTTGCTCTGCCTCTTTTGGTTTTCGAGTTATTTTGGAAAAACCAAAATTTGTCGGTTTCTTTTTTCTTCAATATCTAAGTAGGCGTTGATCTAACATGTCTAAGATTTGCACATTATTAGGACACTTTTTACAGACTAATCTTTTTGTGCCATTCTCAACTTCGGGTTGTCATTTGTTTTTGAGCTACAGGTATCAACGTTTGTTTTTATTATGGCAGCCATATTGGATTTTCCGCTGTTGTGAAAAAAGCTTTCCAATGATGTACAACATGCTTGAGTAATCCTGTAAATGCACTGACAATTTTGAGAAAAACTGTTTTGAGGATAGTAGGCTATGAAATCCAATACCAGAAAACAAATGCCAAAAAACGGTTCAAAACGCAGTAAGCCATGGAGTCTAATAATATACTTCTACTTTTAACATAACTTGCCGTAATGATCCACGATAAAACAATATGAACTTTGAGCACACCAATGAATCGGCCCATTATTACAAATTATATTTTACATTAGAACATTATCCTAAAGAATTGTTATAATTTAATTAAATAGGTAAACCTAGTAAATAACTAAATTTACTAACAGAACTATAAAAAGCAGATTAATGATTTACGAAGAGGCCTTTGAAAATTGTTTGATTTTTAAACGTAAGTCAACTGAAAAACAACAAAAGAAAGGTTGCTATGGATATAACACTATCGCGACAATTAAGAATATTGTCATTCTTAATTATCTGAGCAGTTTTAGGTGTATTTAACACGTTGCTTAAAATGTACTAATGAGTTTGTTTTTTGTTTATTTTAAATATTATTTAACAATATGTTCAGTAATGAAGAATATTTTGACAGGTTGGAATGTTATATTCGTTCTAACCGAAATACTGAGGCAGCTGCAAATTCATATCAAAACAATTACCCAGAAAGACAACAACCAAACACCAAAATGTTTCGCAGGATAGTGACAGTAGCTTCCCCGCAAAGAAATTACCAATGTCTAGAAATTAAGAAAGAAATAATGTCGTCTTACAGGTTTTAAACGAAAACTGTTCGCAATCAGTTCGGTTTTATGGTGAACAAATTAACATTCCAAAAAGTACAGTACACCGTGTATTAAAACAAAGTCATTACCAACCATACAAGCCTACAATCGAACAAGCCTTAAATGTACACGATTACCCTAAGCGACTTCAATTCCGCAGATGGTATCAAGGACAATGTCAGCAAGATGAAAATGTTCATTTGAAAATAATAAGGACTGATGAATCCAGATTTACAAATTGTGGTGTGTATAATCGCCATAATAGGCATTATTGGGCAAATGAAAATCCCCATCTAAAGAAAGAAAGACGATTGCAAGACACATCTGGTATTAATGTTTGGTGCGGCTTATTAGGTAAAAAACTGTTATTTTTATTTGTAGATTAGACAGTTAAGCTTAAAAAATTTCAGGTAACTTTATTGTTGTTCCGTTCTTTTTTGAAAAAAAAATTAACTAGGGAAAGGTGTCTTAATCTATTAAAAAATGATATCTTACCAACAATTAGAAGAGTTCATGATAATTTAGACGAGATTTGGTACCAACAAGACGGTTGTCCAGCTCACAATGCTAGGATCGTCAAAGAATTTTTGTACCAAAATTTGAATAATCGTTTCATTTGTAACAATAGGCCGGTACATTGGTGTGCTCGAAGTCCTGATATAACACCCATGGTTTTTTATTTTTGGGGTACTCTGAAAAATGATGTGTATAAATTCGATGCACCACAAAATATCAATTAATTACGAAACAGAATCACAGAAGCTATAAATCATATTAACCCAAGACACCCGCACCAAAGTTTCCAGGCATGTTTTAAAAAGGTGTATAAAGTGCATTAAACAAAACAAAACTGTGGTCATATTGAACAATTTTCTATATAGTGTATTTTTAAGTTTCTATTTTATTATTTGTTGAATTCCGTTTCTAATTGTGTTGTTTTGTGGAGTTTAAGTTTCTATTTGTTATCGCCGGGTTTCGTTATTAAACTGTTTTACATAATATTACCTAGCATTATTACCTCTAGTTTATTGTTCGACTCCACGGCTTACTGCTTTTTCAACACTTTTTTTTGTCATTTGTTTTCTGGTATTGGATTTCATAGCCTACTATCCTCAGAACGGTTTTTCTCAAAATTGTCAGTGCAATTACAAGATTTCTCAAGCATGTTGTACATCATCGGAAAGCCCTTTTCACAGGCTATCATACGAGAAAAAATCCAATATGGCTGCCATAATAAAAACAAAACGTTGATACCTGTAGCTCAAAAACGAATGACAGTCCAAAGTTGAGAATAGCACAAAAATATTTTTCAGTTAAAAGTATCCTGATAATGTGCAAGTCTTAGACATGTCAGATCAACGCCTACTTAGATATTGAAGAAAAAAAAAATCGACAAATTTTGTTTTTTCAAAATAACTCGAAAACGAAAAGAGGTAGGGCAAAATACAAGTCATACTTGGAACGAGCATGAAATTCTACAAAACACTTCTGATTTAACCGTCTCCCTATCTCTACTAATAACGGAGATAGCAATACATTCCCATCCAGTTTGGGACACACTGCATATATATAATATATGCAGTATAATGATATAATATATATATATATATATATATATATATATATATATATATATATATATATATATATATATATATATATATATAGAGAGAGAGAGAGAGAGAGAGAGAGGGACTTAGGAGGAAATAACGGGCGTCAAAAACTCCGACCGAAACATACAAAAATTGAAACTGACCAGGATATGTGTTCTGTGGGGCCTAGTTGCTGCACATTGAAGATTTTTTTTAGTTAAACAGTTGGACTCTGCTTATTAGATAATTTTCTCTACGAGAATTTGCTAATAATCATAACTAAACGCGTAAATCGCATACCGCTATGAATGTCACTTTAGATGTTATCTAATTCTCAAAAAATATACATGGTTTTAATCTGCAAGGACAGAGAAAACTGAAGGTGCGCTAAATCTGGCCACTTGTAGAAAAAAAATATGTAATAACGACCTGTATTAAGATTGGGTTGTGTCAAAAGGATACCAGAAAAAAAATCTCGGGACGTAGCAAGTGCGTTATGGTAGTGACTTTTTATTAAATGGTTCAAATTTAAATAACTCAATTTTCTATAAACTTAGAGAGTTTCACTTTGGTATTTAGTAAGGTCTTTTCTAAGGCAAGATATCCCCCAAATTTCATTAAAATAACTAATTAATATAATTTTCGGAGAAAAAAAAATTTCGAAAAAATAAAATAAAATTTGAATACCTCAATTTTCTATAAACATAGAAAGTTGAATTTTGGTACGTCATAAGACCTCTCCAGAGGCAATATATGTAGTAAATTTCATTGAAACAGCTTTGTTACTTTCAGAGAAAAAAATTTGTTTCGAAAGAAAACTCACAATTTTCCCGGAAAACCCCGTTCCATTTTTTTGGCTAACGAACTCATCCAAGCCATTATTGAAAGAAAGACACTTGCCAGGTTTAATCGAAATCGGTTAATTATTTTTTGAGTTATCGGACGGATACATACATACATATATATATATATATATATATATATATATATATATATATATATATATATATATATATATATATATATATATATATATATATATATATATAACATATAAAAATTGAATCTGACTCCGGATATGGGTTCTAGGGGTGCTAGTTTGCGCTCATTTGAAAAAAATTTTGCAAAGTCTCACCATCGATACCTCTCTATTAGTGAATTTTTTTAAATAAAAATTCACCAATATACATGCGTGAAAACATTTTTGTAAAGAAAACAAAAGATTCAGGGCTTGCTAATTTAGGCCAACTTTTGCATATTTGACAATAGCTTACTTTTTTTCATTCAATACCTTGTATGCTATCGATCAATGTCAAAATATATAAAGCATTTCTTATAAAAAATATATGTTTCGATAACTCTAGAGGGTAGCCCATCTTAACAACTATCAAGGGTAATCTTCTTATTTCTAAAAACTAGCCCAATATTTATCTTAGCTGGGCAGCACATACATACTTATTTATAAGTTTAATAATAAATAATTAAACTAAATTTTTCCTTTCTAAGTAGTCTTTAATAAATTAGTAACTAGTATTGGTAAGTTACGTAACAAACTCAATTATGAAAACCCTAGTGTGAAGTTGTGCGGTAAATTTTGTAAATAACGATTAATAAATAATGTGAATAAATACCTTTGGAAGTAGGAGAAACAAACAGTAGATTAACTAAGGCAGCCCCCGTGTCGTGACCTACAAGGGTAACTCGAGTCGGATCGCCCCCGAATGCTGCAATGTTAATCTTAATCCAACGTAACGCAGCGGCTATGTCTTTGATGCCCAAGTTACCTCCTGAAGAATCGCTTTTATCAAAGCTGCTCGCCTGAGTACGGAGGAAACCTGAAAAGAAAAACACAATCAGAAAACAGAATAAACAGCAAATACAACCAAGTGAATCCTATACTTTCATATTAAAAGGAAATCAATAAGGTTCTTATTTCTTATAAAGCTACTAGAGCTTTTATATGTCTAAAATATATCTTTACCTTTTAGTGAATTTTCTTAAAAAAATTCACTAATGAGAAGATCCGGACTTTTAAATTTTGAAAAAAATTCTTCAAAGGAGCGCTAATTAGGCCCACCAGAACATATATCCGGGGTCAGTTTCAATTTTTATATGTTTATATATATATATATATATATATATATATATATATATATATATATATATATATATATATATATATATATATATATATATATATATATATATATATATATATATATATGTATCACACCGATAACTCAAAAAATAATAGGCCGATTTTGATTAAATTTGGTGAATACCTTCCTTTTGCAAATGGCTTGGACAAGTTCGTTAGCCAGGAAAATCGTCCCAGGCTTTCCCGGAAAATTTTGTGTTTTCTTTGCAAAAAATTTATATCCCCGAAATTAACAAAGTAAGGGCAACCAAATTTCATACGTGGGTTTATATATAGGTAAGCTACCTACCAAAATTTAGCTCCGTAAGTCTATATACAAATAAAAACAAAGACGCAGCAAGTGCGTTATGGTAGTGAATTTTCTTAAATATGTTTTTATTGCAAATATGTGTGTTTCCTTTTTAAGAAAGCAGGCATCAATTTTGGTTACCAGTATAACCTATATAGTAAAAACAATGTGCCATGTTTCATAAAAATAACTTTATTGTGTGAAAATGTACAAAAATTTCCAAAAGTAAACTTAAAGTGTTCCCGGAAAAACTCGTTTCTTGGTCAACCTTATAGGTTAATAGCAAATTGAGCTATTCAAATTTGAAGCATTTAATGAAAATTCGCTACCATAACGCACTTGCTGCGTCCCGAATTTCTTTTCTTACAAACATGCATCGCTGAAAAATTCAAAAATGCAATAACATAAGGCATGTTTGATTAAAAAAAAAGAAAATTTGTATCACCAACGACTTATGGGCCATCCTGTGATTGTAGAAATATTTTTTTTAAGATGTAGCTCAAGACACCCTATAATTAATATATACAAATTTTCTTCATATCTTGTATAATAACGGATATATTGAGCCTTATTGATTTTTTACGAAAATTCGACAAAAATTATATACCATTAAACGATAAACTCTAAAGCTAAGGCTACTGCCAAGCATCAGAGAAAGGGTCTATTTGAAATGAATTTTCTGGAAACATTTTAGTAAAATGAAGGACAATGACGGCTGAAACTAAGACTTCAGAGTTTGTAAAACATCCTTCTTGAGACATTTGATTTCCATATCCCGTATTAGATTCAAGTTCTTTGCCTAAATGTTGCCGATTTTGACGTTTTAAATCGCAACTTTGACGTTTTGAGGAAAACCCCAATTTATTTTTCTTTAAATGCCTATAACTTTTTTGTCTTTTGACCTACATAGCTAAGTTTTGGTAGGTAGCTTACCTATAAGGATATTAACGAGCGTACCAAATTTCGTTGCCCTTACTTTGTTAATTCCGGAGATATAAATTTTTTTCGAAAGAAAACACAAAATTTTCCGGGAAAACCTGGACAGATTTTCCTGGATAACGAACTTATCCAAGCCATTTGCAAAAGGAATTTTTCCACCAAATTTAGTCAAAATCGGCCCATTATTTTTTGAGTTATCGGTGTGATACATATATATATATAAATATATATATATATATATATATATATATATATATATATATATATATATATATATATATATATATATATATATATATATATAAACATATAAAAATTGAAACTGACCCCGGATATGTGTTCTAGGGGGCCTAGTTCGCGGTCATTTGAAGAAATTTTTTCAAAATTCAAAAGTCGGGATCTCCTCATTAGTGAATTTTTTTTAAGAAAATTCACTAAAAAGTTATAGGCATTTAAACAAAACTAAATTGGGGTTTTCCTTAAAACGTCAAAGTTGCGATTTTAAACGTCAAAATTGACAACATTTAGGCTAGGAACTTGAATCTAATACGGGCTATGGAAATAAAATGTCTCAAGAAGAATGTTTCACAAACCCTGAAGTCTTAGTTTCAACCGTCATTGTCCTTCATTTTACTAAAATATTTCCATAAAATTCATTTCAAATAGACCCTTTCTCTGATGCTTGGCAGTAGCTTTAGCTATAGAGTTTATCGGTTAATGGTATATAATTTTTGTCAAATTTTCGCAAAAAAACAGTAAAGCTCAATATATCCGTTATTATACAATATATTGTTTATAAGGGAAACCGACTCATACACCAGAACCGAAAACGTCCGTTGGGACTTCACTTGGTGTAAGGGGTGGTACCTCCTCAGGCGTGAAAAAAATCCTTTACTATCACTTAAAGGAAAAGTCCACTACCACCTACCATACCATATAAAGGCAGCGTTGATACTAGATTTAAAAAGTAACTACAAATTTATTTTTTAAAACCTTTTTTGTTATTTGGTTTGTAGAAACTGGTTCGATTGAGTTGACTAAAATGAATTATCCAAGCGATTAATAAAGAAAAATACCTGCCACGTTTATAATTCAACAGGTAAAATTTTCGGTAAATTTGCAGATTAGCGCACGGGCGACTTTTAGATAAAAAATTCAGAAGCATTCTTAGAACCCTTTCTAGATGCGCATACTACAAGAAAAGTTTCTTGCGAACGGCTCCTAAGAAAGTTACAGGACCAGGAGTGAATATGGGTGTTGGTCAGGGAAGAAAATAAAAAGGAAATTTGAGCGAAAAGTTCGAAAGAACCAGCTTAGCTGGACCTCTATAAGCTACCTTTTACCCATTTTGCAGCTCAACTTCCTTAAAATCCTGTTTACTTCGCCCAAAACTCGTATTCACCGCAGGTCCCTCAACTTTCTTGCGGGTTGTTCCGAAGAAATTTTACTTGTTTTAATTGTTCTTGTTTATGCATTGAGGGTGGTTGTAGCCATGTAGAAGGGGGAAGAGAACTCCCGTGACGAAGCCGCGAACCAAGATTTTCAATTTATTTTTAAATTGTTACCTCATTTCATTTAAGGTTAAAGGTAATCACACCACAATTAAAACCGTAGACCGGTTTCGCTCTAATTAGAGCTCATTTAATTTGTTGTCTTGTCTGTCAGTCTCACATAGAGAGCTACAATATTTTATCATTTAAAAAAGTGTGTTTACAGCAACAGTTAATGAGCGATGAAGAGGGTCTGGGTGCAGCAAGTACGTTGTGGTAGTGAATTTTCGTAAAAAGATTTCAAATCCGATAACTCAATTTCCCATTAAGCTATAATCTTCAATCTTGAGCCATAGTAAAACCTTTATAAAATACCTTTTTAATTGTTTTGTTTGAAAAAAAATAGTTCGATTGGGTTCACTAAAACAAAACAATCCAAGCAATTAATAAGGAAAAATACCTGCTATATTGATAATTTCGCACGTACGTTCTGTTTGTAAATGATTAATTTTTTTCTGGAAAATTTTTGCAACTAATAAAGTTTGTAACACTATTTTTTTAAAGCGAGTATTTACAATATGTACCAAATTTTAATTTTCTACCTCCATAGAAAATAGAAATTTCTTCAAGTAATCGGGGGGACCTCTAAAACCAATCTGCAAGATCTATCTAAATTTAAAGAATTAGTTTTAATAATATATTCTACTAATAGTGTACATTTTTTAAGAAAATTCGCTAATATAATGCACTTGCTGCGTCCCGAACTATTTTAATACTTTTTATAGAAGCTTGATTTAATATCTCAGCTTGGTGTCACGATAAATTCCAATTAAATAAGACCAGTAAAATAAAAGTCACAATGATGAGCAAAAACTTGAGATTATGGAAAAATGTGACAATCTGGTCAACAAATTATATTTGGTATTAAAAAATTTGGACGCAGCTAGTGCGTTATGGTAGTCAATTTTCATAAAAAGGTTTTTAATACTGCATACAGACTTGGAGAATACTTCTCTAGCTTCACTGTTGGTTTTTGTAGGTGAAGGACGTAGCCAGCGCGTGAGCTAACTGGAGCAAGTGGCCCTTCGAATTCTGGAAGTTCTAGGATGTTCTTCAATGCTTCTGTGACTATAGTTTCGCTGCTTGACAGCATTTTCAGACAGATTAAAATTGAATTGGTACGAAATCATGACAACTACAAATAAATATCCGTTGCTATGTTATGATATGATGTTTTGATCCAAAATGTTTTTTTTTCAAATTGAAAATAAAATGAAACACTGATGACAGATGAGGTTTTCAAAATGTTTATGTGATGTATGTCAATATTTAACATAAAAACTAGAACTAGCCTATAATAACTATGATAACAGTTACAACAATAAAATAACTAAACAATAACAGTATAAAAGTAGTCTCTATACAACGAAAATATCGACATAGATCAACTCATTATTTTATTACAACTTTTTTGAAATGATAGTTAAATTTATTTTCTTTGACATATTTAAATAGAAAGAAGAATATCCAAGAAAGGGGAATTCATTAAATCAGTTTGCTCGTTTAAAACAAGGTAGTTATTGTCGTGTGTGTGCCTTTTGACTTCTAAAGCTTCAAAAAAGTCTAGTTTACGTTTGTTATTATAAAAATGTTGTGGTTGTATGCGGTTATTTATTGTAGGTCTATGTTCGGTATCAATAATATGTTTTGCAAATGTAGATTTGTCAGCGTGGTTATTTCTAAATGCAGAAATATGTTCTTTGTATCGGGTGTTAAAATTTCTAGAAGTTTGACCTATTTAGATTGCGTTACAATGTGTACAAGCTAATTTATAAATTCCAGCTTTTGTCAGGAAACAAGATTTTTCTTTCGCGTTAAATAACAAATCACGCGTCGTGTTGTAAGATTTAAAAGCTACCTTTGTATTTGTACAAGTGTTTAAAATTTTTGAAATGTTTTCTGAAATGGTTCCAAAATAAGTTATCGAAACGTATCTGTTGTCTTCTTTGTCTCTAATATTTGGATAAATTAAATTAATCGCTAATTTGTATTCTTTTCTGTCTATCATTTTATCTATTATTTTAACAGAGTAGCCATTATTAAATGCTGTTTGCTTAATTATTGAAATTTCTTTTTCAAAATTGTTTTGTGACATAGGTATTGAAAATGCACGATGTATCATAGAATGATAGGCTGACAGCTTTTGTGAAAAAGGGTGACATGAATCGTATGGTATGGTTGTGTCAGTGTAAATTGGTTTCCTATATATTGAAAAGTCAAATGAATTATTTTCTAATTTTCTAATTGTTAAGTCTAAAAGTTTATACAACTGTTAGCTTCTTCTTCTAAAGTAAACTTAATATTTGTATGAAAACTATTAATAAAATTTAAAAATTCATTTAATTCTGTATGACTACCTTGAAAACATGCTAAAATATCATCTATGTATCTGTACCAAAAGACAATATTATGTGAAAGTTCTGATGTTAAAATTTGGTTTTCTAAGTTTTCCATAAATATGTTGGCTAATAAAGGTGACAACCGACTACCCATAGGCAGACCTTCATTTTGCATATAAATTTAATTATTAAATTTAAAATAGTTTTGTTTTATACATTCATTAAAAAGATTCATTATTTCTTGTCTTTTTATGACATTTATTTTTTGATCAAAACATCATATCATAACATAGCAACGGATATTTATTTGTAGTTGTCATGATTTCGTACTAATTCGATTTTAATATGTCTGAAAATGCTGTCAAGCAGCGAAACTATAGTCACAGAAGCATTGAAGAACATCCTAGAACTTCCAGAATTCGAAGGACCACTTGCTCCAGTTAACTCACGCGCTGGCTACGTCCTTCACCTACAAAAACCAACAGTGAAGCTAGAGAAGTATTCTCCAAGTCTGTATGCAGTATGGACAAGTTTCACCAAGTAAGGGCAACAACAATCAATGAATTGAAGAGGTCTTCTATCGAAGAGCTTGCCCATTTATATAGAAAATTGAAAATCAAGCAGATGAACGCTTCCCAGAATGCATGGTTTAACCAAGAATGCACAAGAAAGAAGGTCATTCCGAAGTACGTAATCATAACAACTACTATAACATCAAATCAATCAAAAATTGCTATTAGAAAAGCCAGTTTCATCTGGCTGAAAGAAGAATCCAAGAAATGGTTTTTAATTCGTGATAGTTTGCTTCTTTATATCAAGGTAATCCATTCAGAATTTGCTTATAAATTACATCCAGTAGAATTTGATATATTAGATGACCAAATACATATTTTACTTAGTGAATTGAAATTAAAAAAACGCTTAACACAGACAAACAAAATTAGAAACCTAGAAAGCACACAACATTTACATAATCGAGAAAGATCTCCCCCACCAACACATAAGTTTTACAAAAGGTTTGAAAAACTAAGCGATACAATTTTTACAACTGAAGAAATTTCTTTTCTAAATAAAGGATATAAATACTGCCCAAAATTTAAATTTACAAACAAAATTAAAGAGATATTAGCTTCTGAATCCGAAATTGCTTCCAGATCTATAAGGCAATATGAAAAATTAAAAATATGTGAATTTTTAAGACATTTAACTTCAAAATCTGACAAACGTCAAATTAACGAAACTCAAATTTTAAAATCTGTTCAGCATAAAATATTAGACAATGATCTAGTTTTTACTAAAGCTGATAAAGGAAATACAACTGTAGCTATAAGTAGGGACGCTTATAACATTAAAATTAATGATTTTATTACTACGGAAAATTTAACAGAAATTAGGAGAGACCCAACAAACGCATTCCAGACAAAACTAAAAAATGAACTTAAAAATGTGTCTCTGTTTAGTCAACAAGAAAAGAAATATCTTTTATATAAAAGCCCGCAACCACCAAAATTATATGGCCACCTGAAAATTCATAAGCCAAATATACCAGTGAGACCAGTAGTTAGCTATGTTAATACACCTAATCATAAGATAGGGAGCAAACTGGTTTCACTTATTAAAGAATACAATTACTTTCCAAAATATTCAGTTAAGAATACTTATGAACTTACACAAAAATTAAATAACTTAATTATTCCCACAAATAGTAAATTAGTCTCGTTTGATGTTTGTAGCATGTATTCTAAGATACCCCCTAAAGAATGTTTGCCTCTATTAGAAAACGTTTTAATAGAAAAGAACGTAAATGTCATAAAAAGACAAGAAATAATGAATCTTTTTAATGAATGTATAAAACAAAACTATTTTAAATTTAATAATAAAATTTATATGCAAAATGAAGGTCTGCCTATGGGTAGTCCGTTGTCACCTTTATTAGCCAACATATTTATGGAAAACTTAGAAAACCAAATTTTAACATCAGAACTTTTACATAATATTGTCTTTTGGTACAGATACGTAGATGATATTTTAGCATGTTTTCAAGGTAGTCATACAGAACTAAATGAATTTTTAAATTTTATTAATAGCTTCCACACAAATATTAAGTTTACTTTAGAAGAAGAAGCTAACATTTGTATAAACTTTTTAGACTTAACAATTAGAAAATTAGAAAATAATTCATTTGACTTTTCAATATATAGGAAACCAACTTACACTGACACAACCATACCATACGATTCATATCACCTTTTTTCACAAAAGCTGTCAGCCTATCATTCTATGATACATCGTGCATTTTCAATACCTATGTCACAAAACAATTTTGAAAAAGAAAATTCAATAATTAAGCAAACAGCATTTAATAATGGCTACTCTGTTAAAATAATAGATAAAATGATAGAGAGAAAAGAATACAAATTAGCGATTAATTTAATTTATCCAAATATTAGAGACAAAGAAGACAACATATACGTTTCGATAACTTATTTTGAAACCATTTCAGAAAACATTTCAAAAATTTTAAACACTTGTACAAATACAAAGGTAGCTTTTAAATCTTACAACACGACGCGTGATTTGTTATTTAACGCGAAAGAAAAATCTTGTTTCCTGACAAAAGCTGGAATTTATAAATTAGCTTGTACACATTGTAACGCAATCTACATAGGTCAAACTTCTAGAAATTTTAACACCCGATACAAAGAACATATTTCTGCATTTAGAAATAACCACGCTGACAAATCTACATTTGCAAAACATATTATTGATACCGAACATAGACCTACAATAAATAACCGCATACAACCACAACATTTTTATAATGACAAACGTAAACTAGACTTTTTTGAAGCCTTAGAAGTCAAAAGGCACTCACACGACAATAACAACCTTGTTTTAAACGAGCAAACTGATTTAATGAATTCCCCTTTCTTGGATATTCTTCTTTCTAATTAAATATGTCAAAGTAAATAAATTTAACTATCATTTCAAATAAGTTGTAATAAAATAATGAGTTGATGTATGTCGATATTTTCGTTGTATAGAGACTACTTTTATACTGTTATTGTTTAGTTATTTTATTGTTGTAACTGTTATCATAGTTATTATAGGCTAGTTCTAGTTTTTATGTTAAATATTGACATACATCACATAGACATTTTGAAGACCTCATCTGTCATCAGTCAAAATTTTTTGATCAAAACATCATATCATAACATAGCAACGGATATTTATTTGTAGTTGTCATGATTTCGTACCAATTCAATTTTAATCTGTCTGAAAATGCTGCCAAGCAGCGAAACTATAGTCACAGAAGCATTGAAGAACATCCTAGAACTTCCAGAATTCGAAGGGCCACTTGCTCCAGTTAGCTCACGCGGTGGCTACGTCCTTCACCTACAAAAACCAACAGTGAAGCTAGAGAAGTATTCTCCAAGTCTGTATGCAGTATGGACAAGTTTCACCAAGTAAGGGCAACAACAATCAATGAAGGTTTTTAATAGCAAATATGTTTGTTTTAATGAAAGCAGGCATGAAATCTGGTACAACCTATATAGTAGAAACAATACCGTAATTCACCAAAAAAAAACGTTATTGTTAGGCTAGATGTATTCTCCTCATAATTACAACCGCAGACCGGTTTCGCTCTAACTGGAGCTCACCAGTGCGGTAAACAAGTTAGAGCGAAAACACACCTATAAAGTAATACGCCTATGGTAGCCAGCGTCCTACTACATTGTGAGATGTACGACAGGGTCGCCATCTCGGTGAAGAACTAGGTAGTATGTTGTCACGACAACTCCAAATAACACAAACTGTTATAAAATAGAGACTGTGTACAACCAACTAACAATTATGTAACTTGTCATCTTTGGCCTATTTCTTCCCGAATATAGGGACAGTGTATGTAAGGCTAGTTGTATTCGCACCATAATTTAAACCTCAGACCGGTTTCGCTCTAATTAGAGCCCATCAGTACGGTATACTAATTGGAGCGAAAACACATCTATGAAGTAATACGGCTATGGTAGCTAGCCTCCTATAACTTTATTGTTTAAAATAGTACACAAATTTTCCTAAAATAAACTTGAATGTTCCTGAAAAACTGGTCCTATTATCCTGGTCAACGAACCTCTTTAACCTATTTACCCACCTGACAGGATATAACTATAAAAAAGCTCTTGGCCGAAACGCACAAAAAAAAACTTAGATAAAAATTTGCAAATTTTTTTTAAGGAAAACCCGATTTTTTTTACAATACCTTATTCCACATGTATTAATAATACTAATAATAATACAATCATACAATCAATGATTTCTAGAGGAACAAAAAAAAATTCTACGAGCACTGACTCTTTTTTCGCAAAAAAATTAATACAACATACATAAAATTCAACTTATATACATAATCTGTTAGGATTCGGATTGAAAAAAAAAAGTATTTTTTTTTACTTTTAACGGAAATTTGAACCAGTGGAAGTAACGAAAAATATACCTAAGCAGAAAAATACTCATATTGTTATGTCACAAGCTGCCAGAAATAAGAACATTCCTGAAGTCTGCTGCTTTAAAATTTAGGTTTCATTTCATTTTTTTGAATACAATTTGTCAACTACATAGATATTATGAAAATGTAGATAATTCCACTAAATTAATTATTTCTTACCGTTTTGTACCAAAGTTGATTTAAATATTTAAATACTGTTCTTCAGTCATTCGCTAAATAATCATACAATCTGATCGAATCCATGATATGCGATTGTAAATGTACCTAAATATTTCCAAAACTATAATCTGTAGGTATAGGGAGTGTCGGGAGTGTTGTATTAAACACAAAGCAAAGGGCATGCGCTTCACTCCTGAAATACAACCTTAAAGCAAAGGGCATGCGCTTCACTTCTGAAACACAAAATACAGGCTGTTCCATTTGAAAAAAATGAGTTACGGCAGTTTCAATTTTTTCAAATTGAGTAATGCGCTCTGTATACGGCATCTCAATTTTTTTTTGACGAATAATATAAACGAAAACCTCTCAGATTGCGTCATTTTCGTAGGACTCTGCTATTTATTGGTAAAAACGCTGTATGTGTCAAAAATATAAAATTTGCAAAACAATTGAAATAACCCGAAAACGACGAACGCTATCAAAATTTTTTCCCCGATAAATATGAATTGAAATTCAATGAAAAATGCAATAACTTAAGGGCTGTTAAAAAAAGAAAGTTTGTATCACCAACTCATGAGCCATCCTGTGATTGTCAAAAGAATTTTATAAGATGCAGCTCCAAGCACCCTATAATAAAGATATACAATTTTTGCGTATCTTGTATGATAACGGACACATTGAGCTTTACCGTGGGAATATGTAACAGTGTATATATATTTGTGTGTGTGTGTATATGCGTGTGTGTGTGATGGTGTGTGCGTGTGTGTGTGTGTGCGTGTGTGTTTGCAATGTGCATGTACAGGTCCAGCAAGGCATTTCGACCAACGCGTTTTAGTTATATTTAGGACATTTTATTCAACATTGGGTCATGGAGCGCAATTTATTGGTAAATACGTGAAACGCTTTACTTGAATCCGACATCTAGACGTAGAGCGCCGTGACGTTCTTAACAAAGGACTGCGCATGTGGCATTAAACTCTGGGATCTGTGGTTATGTATGTAAAATGAACTGTAGATATTAGCAACTAGGTATGGCGATCTTTGTTGAACAATGACATGTTGAATGATCAAAGAAGCTACTTTAAATATTTGGATCAATGACAAAGGTAATTCGCACTGTATAAAGAAAAAAACCACTGCGGTTATGTTTTTTTTCTGTTAACGTGATTATTATACTTCAATGTAGTTGAAGCTCATATGTAAAAAGTAAGATTAGTTAAAATTAAAAATTATAAAATATTCTTAAAATACTGATTTTGAGGATTGCTGATGTAAACAACGCAAAACCAGCTTACGCTCATTGTAGAGAAGCATTATTTTATGTTTTTTTTTCGAAATAAAATTTGATTACACTACATTCAACACAAAATGGCTTTTAATTTTCCAGTAAAATCAAGATGGATACCGCAAGCATAGTTTAATATGGCTCGCTTTGTAACATTATTGACCTGAAAGTTGATTTTGTTCAATTTTTTTACCTATGCGTCACAATTTCCAATAACAAGGTGAACTAACCTTTGCTAAATTGCTTATATAAATGTAATCCGGACTTCATAAGAATTCCTCCAATTTACCATACCACAGAGACGTATTGCAGGTTATTAGGTAATAAATTACTTAAAATACGTATTTTGGGTATTTGGACTTAGTATTCCGTTTTCAGTCCAATTTAGGACACACTTTGACCTAAAATTACCAATTGTGGAATTGCAATTAAAAATTATATTTAGGTATATTTTATAGGTAAAGTTGAAGAAAAGTTTTTCCTATTTAGTTACTTGTAAGCTGCTTACTGAGCAATTTTAGTAGTCAAAAATAGGCCAATTGAGAGCTGCATTCTCAAATTTGTTGTGACTATGACAAGAAAGCCAACATTTTGGTTAATAATGGCTAAATTACAACTTGGTTAGGTTATTTGGACTCGAGTGCTAGTTAAAATGCCTTAATTTGTTGCTTGGGTACTCTCGATTATTCGTGTGCGGATTATTCGATTTGTGGATTATCCGTGCTGAGAAATTAATCAAAATTTCAAATGGGGAATAGATCGAAATTTCAATCTTTTTCATATCCTCTTGCACAAATACAATAAATATCCCCAATATAAAGTACAGGTCTGCCTATTATAATTACTAAGTTGTATAAATCATGATGAAAATAAACTGTAAAATTCCTTAGAACCTGTAAGTAGTGTAGTAGTATATGTATATATGTATCGGCAAAATAAACTGTCACAGATTACTTATTTTGTTGTGCTGAATTTTTTATCTCCGAACCTCACTGTCACCAGAGTAGCAACGCCGAGAAATATTTATATCCGGGAATGTTTATATCAAGGTCATAAATTTTAATTGCACCTATCTTTTTAGACTTGATCTCATTCATGCATAGACGAGAGGGCAGAAAGAAGGAAAAAAAACTTTTCGTGAGAAAGACACATCTGCTAAACATTCTGTATGCACTTTTTTTCAATTTAAGGATACCGAAATTACTTAGTTCGTCAGTTGATTTTCGATCGTAAACCGAGATTGTGTGTTCGCGGTCTATTTTATATTAAATGCGGTATATCTACTACCTACAGAATGTGTGATATATATATATATATATATATATATATATATATATATATATATATATATATATATATATATATACATATATATATATATATATATATATATATATATATATATATATATATATATATATATATATATATATATATATATCGTTCGGGTTTATTTGAAGAAATCTCTTCAGAAGCCACGATTTATCATTAGCGAATTTTTTCTATAAAAAATCCCAAAAGATAATAGACTAATAAATCATGAACCCTATAACAGAAACTACTTTCAAGGAATCAGAAAATGTATGTTTGAAGCAGATACACACTTCCCATACCATATTTTCTCTACATAACTCGCCAATTTTCAGATTTCACATCACGACTTTGGCGTTTTAAGAACAAAAAGTATAAACTTTTCGAATTAATTTTTCTCGTATTTTTTGACTTTTTGCGTCAAGATTTGTCTGTAATATTTAATAGATTTTTTAACCACACAAAATATTTTAGTCCCGGGGCATCCAATTTTTTTATGCCAAATTTTTTTTACATAAATGTCTGCATATCGGTACGCAGGAAACGTTTTATAGTGGACACTTGGAGATACAAAAATTTGTCAAAAGAAAACCAAAAATTTTCCTTGAAAAGCTGGTTCCATTTTCCTACCGAACACAGTCTGAAGGTCCAATAGTAGAAACAGCGTCCGTAACTATTATAACCAAGGAAATTATATCACACAACTTACACTACTTTGATTTGAAATTACAAATCTTTGTTATTAAAGAGTATTGTAAGAAGCTTCGTTGGTCCAGGAGTAAGTTCGTGTGCCTCCGAACTGAAGGGTACTGGACTCGATTCCCAGGGTTTCCTTTTTACTTTTTCACACTGTAACAAATTAAGATCAGCCGAGGTTCTGGCATTGTATTTGAGCAAGTTAAACGTCTGCACGTTCTGCCCTTCGGAGGGGGCGTAAATTAGTCGGTTCTGTGACCATGCGATGTTGGGCACGTTAAATATCACTACCCTCCTTACAGAAAGGCAGGGGTTAGTCAAAATTTGCAGGATAGTGTGGTGAAACTTCTCCCTGACGTCGGTGATTGTCCATAGTTGCGGAAATAGGCCGAAGTTAAGTAAAAAAAGGAGTATTGTACGCTAATCATAAATGTGCACTATAAGGTTTATTACTAAAAACAAACTTTAATGTTTAGCATAATTTTTAGAATAACATAATCAAAAGTCAAATTAAATGTAAAGTGCTTTCTTATCGGACTTGAAGCTTATATCTATTTTTTCAGTAAGCCTTTAAGAGTACACCGTAGAACTAACGTCAGTAAAAATAGGAAACTGTAGTTGACAGGGAGATATTCACTAAACAGAGTGTTTTGTTCTAGTAAAGGGTCCTAACATATCATGACATGACCACCAGACAAAGGTTAGACCCTTATCAAATAATTTTACTGGATAGCTACGTCAGAAAAGATATAAAATCAACCGGAAACGTTTACCTAAACTGGACAAAGGCTTCTGTCAGAAAATATCTTTATTTTATATTTTTATTAAACAAAGTTTCCCAGTTGCTCCCCCATAACCAGAAATTAAATTAAAAAACATATATTTTACCACATTTGTCATAAAACTAGTGGGTATATTGGATATCAGTTAAAATTAGAGCATGGGTATGCTTCTTACCAACACTTCTGCCACAAATGATGGTTTAAAACGCAGTTCTCAACGAATATAAGTTTCGATACATACATACACACACACACACATACATACATATATATATATATATATATATATATATATATATATATATATATATATATATATATATATATATATATATATATATATATATATATATTGATATTATACTGGTTTTAAATTTAGAAGGCTTTAGAAGCTCCCCTTCTGAAGTTGTAAATTTTTTATTCAACGTTTCAAGTTAGAAACAAAAATAATTACAAAAATTTGACAATTCTTTGGTTGTTTTCAAAACTTTGAAGTCATAGTTTTATATTTATACCAATATATAGTTGTGTCTTGTCCTCAGTTAATATTTTATCTAGCGTTTCAAATATAGAAGACAACCGATACCCACTTCAAGTTATTCTGTGGAATCACGTCTACGATAAAGTTAACCTGTTCAAACCATACTCGCCCAATTGCTGTTGAAAGTTCTTCAGGCATTGGATTTGTTTGCCGACTGGAATGTTCCTGATATGACTTAAGTTCCTTCCGTTGGAGGATGATGATTTTCTGCTGTTACTGGATACTGCTCATTCTGCTATTCCTGCTGGATCTTGTCAGCTGATGACATCTCTGTTGCACGTTTGCTGCAGGTTGCTGTACTTCCAGTTTTGTAAGTGTTCAGTTTTTTAAAGTGCTTTTTGGCCTTTTATCACAGTGCTAGTGGTGTGTTTGACGCATTGTGTTCTTAGTGAAATCACCCATGGCCTGTATTAGTGTTGGCTTGTGCCTTAGTAAAACAGTGCTTCTTTCAACTATAAGAAGATTCACTAGAAACCATCATATCCGTTTGAATCATGACCAACGTCGTGATCAACGTTGATTTTGCATGTATATAAAAACATGTTGATCACTGTCAGTCTCACCATATAAATATTGGCTGAACTGCATGTATTATAAGCGTGATCCATGTATATTTGACTGATGCAGTCATTATTTTGCACGTTTGCATGTGTTAATATTTAAGCTATATTTTCCCTGTTTGTTTCTGTCGTTTAGGGCTTCGTACTTGTCTTCGTTTGTCTGTCTTACTGAGTTATTCCACTTTCTATTAGCGTGAGTTCGTGTACGTGTATCCAAGCAATTTCTATCACGACATGTTCGTAATTACCCCACTATTTGAAACTTTTTTATTGCTGCTGCCATTTCGAGTTCTTATACGTTTCGTTTTGTGTCATTCTTTTGATCATTCCGATATCCAACTCTTTTTGCTGTTATTGATCTGAATCTATTATTCATTAGCCGATATATGTTCCTTTCACTTGACTTTTCATCTCGGCCCCCTATATTTTCCGCTTATTTTTCATTATCTACCGCATTTCGCTTATTTTCAGCTTTAACATATATTTTCTGGCAACTACCGTGCACATAACTATCTATACTCACCTTCATTATTTCAATATTTCCTCTATGGGTTTACATATTCACTGGTTAGGTTCTCCATCTATAAAATTCATTTTCACCATTCGTACATATATATTTTTGATTTGTCCCATTATTCCTTGATTCGGACGTCTTTATTTAGTTGTTTATCATACTCAATGTTCCATAATTGTCACAAATTTCATATAATTGGCCTCGAT
Source organism: Tillus elongatus (assembly GCA_964006375.1). Classification (NCBI taxonomy): domain Eukaryota; kingdom Metazoa; phylum Arthropoda; class Insecta; order Coleoptera; family Cleridae; genus Tillus; species Tillus elongatus. Next base: position 66,801,271 of record OZ023265.1, read on the forward strand.
ATCTTATATACTTTATACGTTGTTTCCTTCTTCTCGTTTGTTAGCAGCTCTGATTTTTGATCTTACCCCTTTGTTGCTTCCAGCTTTCTTATAATTTCATACGCTTGCGTTCCTAGTCTTTTGATAAGCTACTTCTTGAGTTTAAACTTGTTCCCCGTTACTCTGTTCGTTATATGTCTTGTTTCTCGTGAGATCCTTCCCCACGCTTAGCTAAATAATGATTCTATCTGCCTTTGGTTTTAAATTGGCCCACACTCTTCTTTTACGCTTTTAAATTTTTAATTTTGACGTTAGTTTGTTCTTAAAATTTTTGTAAGCAATTTATAGACTTGTCTTACGTCTATTCCGTTCACTTGACTTTTCATCTCGACCCCCTATATTTTTTCAACATTTTCTGCCCCCTTGTCATTTTTTAAAATTTCCCTGGATATATAATTGACCTGTCTTGGTTTCGTATACCGTCGTCATAGTCATCCACCCTTATTCTACCCTCTAACATAGTCTGCGTCTTTCTATTGTCCTTGTCTTTTACTTCTATTATTTTTATTGCCATTTGTTCTGTACCGTTTTCCATTTTTATTCCTGCGTCATCTTCATGTTCGTTATTTTGTATTCTCCCCTGCTCATTGCTTTTATCTGATTCTTCTCCTCGTCTGGCATCGTATTCTATTTTAAAATCGTCGTTGTAATTAACGTCGTTACTATTGCATTTATACCTGTTCATGTGATCGTTATCATACTTGTTTTCACGTCGATACCTATTATTTCCTTTACGTTTTCGTTTAAGGTTGTCTCCCCTATTTCTTAATTTTTTCTGGGTTTGCTCGTTTCTTCTTATTTCTTTTATTCCCCACACCTCTTCTCTCTGTTCTTGTCCATTTTTGTCCAAACCGTTCTTCGATCTCTTTGCTAATTGTTTTATGCCCCAACTTCAGCTTTATATCTGGTTCTTCTCTCAAATTTTCCAGTTTTCCATTAGTTTCTTTCAACTGTTGTTCCATTTCGATTTCATACCGGTATATATAATGTATTGCATTGTGCGTTTGCTCATTTTTCTAGCACCTCTCATTCGCGGATTTCTTTCGTTCACCTTCTCTATAATTTTAATCATCGGTTCAGCATCATTCACTCTAATTTTCTCTATTATTATCTTACGTACTATATCCACCTTTTTTCTACTTTACTTTCCAACTTTCGTACTGCCTCGTTTTTCTCTTCCACCTCCATTTCTATATCTTTTTTCACTTCCTGTGTATCATTTTCTCCTTTTCCTATCATTTTACCATACATTTCATTCAATTGTTCATCCATCAGTTTTATGCCTTCTTACATTCCCCTCTTTATCTCCTTTTTTATTTCATTTAGATTTTCATTCATTTTGCGCTCTTGCTTATCCACTTTTTCTCCTAATTTATCTATTTTCTCATTTATAATTTTATTGCTTTCATTCATATCAAGTTTCATGCTATACATATTTTGATTCATATCTTGTTTCATGTCATTCATGCATTGCATTAATTGCATCAATATTGGTTCATTTTCACTGTTAGGTCTTGGTTCATTCACTTCGTTTTCCTCATTTTCTTCATACACTCACATTTTTCCAGTTGTCTCTGCATTTGCATGTGCCATCACTTCCACTCTTTCATCCGTATTATCACTCATTTCTACTTCAGGCATTCTCTCATCATTCATTTGCACATTATCCTATGTCATTTCCTCTGAAATCTCCCTATTTTCTTCTTGTTCCGGTCTCCTTTTGTCCCCATGATCATGCTTGTCTCTTGACGCTGCTGTTCTTCTTGTGGTCATCTTTTTGCTTGGCATTTTTCTTAATTCCCTTATTACGTTTTGCTTCTTTTTTTCTTATTTTATTTGCGGATTTTCGAAGCTTCCAAGTTTAGGCGACAATTGATATTATACTGGTTTTATTAATTCAATAACAATAGGAGGTTTAATATTAGTTTTCTTTATAGAATTATAGCCCCCCAATTGGGTGTCAATTGATATAATAAGGTTTACACTATGGTTTTTGATTTTAATTTTATATAGAATTGCTACACGATTGGGTGTCAAATTAGTAGTTGTTTTTTTTAAATAATAATAGTCCCACGATTTGGTGCCAATTGATATTATAGGTGAGGGTTTTATTGACCACGATTGGGTTTAATTGTTATGGTTTTGGGGTTTATTGGGGTTTTATGTAACTGCCCCACGATTGGGTGTCAATTGATATTATAAGGTTCTAATACCGAATAATGCCCACGCTTAGGACGGTAATTGAAATAGATGGGTTTTTTAATTAACGATTTATTATAATAACAAATAGCGTTATGATTGATATATAGTTACTTTTTAATTTTAATTTTAATTTTTAAGTATGCTGTTTATTTACTTGTAAAAGTTTTTATGAAATGTGTCGTAAAGATGTTACCAAATATATATATTTATGTGTATAAATTATACCTTAATGTACTCAATGTATTTTTTGAATCTGTTTGCCACACAGAAAATGACTAATAAAATGCATGAACTGACTCTCAAATCAGGGAGCTTATTAAGCAAGTGGGTTCAAGTCCTCTAAAATTCTTATAAGTTTAAATATATATATATATATATATATATATATATATATATATATATATATATATATATATATATATATATATATATATATATATATATATAATCTCAGAGCACTGTTCTTTTCTTTTGCTTACAAATTTAGAATTCTTTTCAAAACCTTATAGATGCTGACCCTTTTAAAATTACGTGTTACCCCTAATATTTACATGTAAAAACAAAAATACAGCAAGAATTTTAAATTTAACACACAACAAGAACTTTTATTAATATTAAAATCAGATGCCAAATGCCTTTTTAAAACAATAATAACCCCCGAAAAGAAACTGGCCATTATATTGTGTTACTAAATCATTGAAATTATTATATTTACAACGATCTCTGCTAAAACTAAATAGACTTAATAAAACCAGCTGGTTTTATAAGCTTCAGATGCGGTGGATGAGCCACACAAAAAGTAAGTATTATGACTTTATTCACTCACAGTTTTACTCTCGATTTCTTCTTCTATGACTAGTTTTTCTGCTACTAAATTAAACTATCAATCTTCTTACGTCTTTCCTTGAACTTTTTTATTTAAAAACTCGTTCCAAACTTTAAAAAAAGCCTCCTTGGTACCTAATTTCTCTCCTAATCCAATCCTGTTTATTATTTTCCGTCCTCACGACGGTAACCAATTGAAAATCTGTTATTGGCCACCTTCAAAAATCTTTTAGATTATTTCTCCCTCAAAAATCTTCTTCATTATCCCCCCGGATACCTCATTTTAATTGTTGTTGACAATTGACTTTTTAATTCCCTCCTTAACCTATATAATACATTTTTACAGTCATTTTAAAATCTAACAGTAAACGAAAACATATGTTCTATTATCTAGGTTATGAAAACTTAACAAACTAAATTCTAATAAATATCAACACACTAAATCTTGAAACTATTCGTACAGTTTGTACTGTCCAAGTATTCACATTTATATTGCTTTTATGTCTTTATATCTCCTCACATTCTTATTATCTGTCCGCACTAAGTTCAATCATTTTTGGTAGTCTATTCTGTCCTGGATATTATCTCACTTCGTACAGACATGTCACTTTCTATGAACTAATTTACAATAACTCCATTCTTGTTCTACCTTTTTTTGACCCATACATGCAAACATATTTGGGAATAAATCCTGACATACATTTCAAAATTTACATCAGGTCTTATGATATGCCTGTAAAATGGTTATTTTTAATTTCCCCCTGTCATGACACTCATACATGTACATTTCTCTTTCCTAGACTAGCTGTTCATGAATTTCAATCATTCACTGCTTAGACATTGTATACATCAAAGAGTAGGTTTTTTGTTTGTTTATCAAATAATCGGTTTCACATGGGTTGTTTTACATATTTTGTTGGCTTGTATGGTGTTTAACTTTTATGTTATACATATTCTGAATGAGTATATACATGTGGATATTTTTTCTTTCCTTTCCCTTATAAATACCATATATATATATATATATATATATATATATATATATATATATATATATATATATATATATATATATATATATATATATATATATATATATGAATGTATGTATGTATGTATAACAGGAGAGCAGATAGACCGGTTTCACTCTTACTAAGAAGCCTAAAACACGCTTAAAGTACTTTAAAATAACGCTTTTGAAAGTATATATAAAGTGGGCGGCAAAATTATGGAGTAAATTAATAAAAATTTGAGCGGTTTGTGTTTTGACGATATACTCGGACACTTCAACTCTTAGTGTTTAAAATACACATTTTTCATAAAATTTACGTTACTCGCACTCCTGATTTTCAAATAAGACGTCATCGAATTTTTTTTAAATGACAATTTTTTTTTGATAGAATGATAGAATTGTCTACACGGTGCCATCAAAATTTTGATACCTGACACTGTTAAATTTTCGAATGGAAGTAATTTTAATGGTGTAAAACATATACTCTATTCATAACAACAATCAAAAGATATAGGCTCCTGTTCAATAAATTAAGGTATTGTTTTCTTTAAATATAATGTTCGAAATGGAATCCACCGACTTCCTGACAATAAACAAATTTATTGACTCATTTCTCTTGTACATTGCGAATGACGTCCGGGCCAATTCGACATATTTCATACCTAATTAGATTTCTCAAATCTTCTGGGTTACTTGGTTTGTTAACAGAGATTTTTAATTTTAAATACACTCATAAAAATCTAGGGGCGCCAGATCTGGGTATGGGGGGGCACTCTATTGGTTCTCGCCTCCTGATCGACTTGCCAGAAAAGCTGTCATTTAAAAACTCGCGAACAAGACGTGCAAAGTGCGGAGGTGCACCCTCTTGCCGAAACCAATATCACCACTTGCTAAACCAGGATCATCTTCATTTGGCAAATTTGTAACAGGAGCAGGAATAAGCTCATTCCTTAGAAAATTATGATATCGCGACCCAGTGAGAAGTTCGTCTAAGAAGGAAAGACCTAATATTCCATCGAGAACTATTCCTGCCTATACGTTAGCTTTAAGAGGGTGTTGTGTATGTGCTTCAGTCATCCAGTGAGGATTGTCTCTACACCAATACATGTTATTTTGTTTATTTACCGGTCTATGTAGCCAAAAGGATGCTTCGTCCGAAAAACGAATTTAATGAATCAAGTTTGGATTTCGGTTGCATAAATCTTGCATGGTTCTATCGTGAACTATTCCTACTCACACGTTAATTTTACAAGAGGTTGTGTATGTGCTTCAGTCATCCAGTGTTAATTCTCATTACACCAATACATGTAATTTTGTTTATTCACCGTTCCGTTTAGCCAAAAGGATGATTCGTCCGAAAAAAGAATTTGACGAATAAAGTTTGGATTACGGTTCCATAAATCTTGCATTATTTCAGAAAAATGCATTCGTCGGTTAGGGTAATTCAGTTCGTGCGGCAGCTGGTAAGGATGGTAATTTTATAATTTTAATGCACGTAATATTCATCGCTGAGAAATTTCATAGGCTGCTGCAATTGAACCAGATGCAACATGATAATTCTCACCCACACTTAATAAAATATCAAGTTTTACGTCTTCATCAATTTTCTTAGGACTCCCTGGACTTGGCATGTATTTAACATCTCCAATGCCTCTCAATTTCTTTTCGATTTTACTCACAGTGGCTTGGCTGATATGTCTATCTGGATATTTCGCAGTAAACAAATTCCACAGTTTTTGCTGTGTGGTTTTATCACTGCATCTAACAAAAATTAAAATTTCGTTACGCTGGGTTTCAATTAAATGTGCCATACTTAATTAACTTTCGAAAGAGATTTATGTTATTTAGAATAACGTTCAGTTGACACCTGATTCTTCTGTAATATTGATTACTACCTACTTGTGGATACCATTTTGAACATTTTGTTTACAGGAAATAATCTTATCTTATTTGTTATCTTTTGATTGTTGTTTTGAATAGAGTTTATTTTTTCCACTTTTAAAATGACTTTCGTTCAAAAATTTAACAATGTAAGGCATCAAAATTTTGATATTACCGTACACATAATTCAATGATCTATCAAAATAAGAAAAAAACGTGGATTGTCATCTAAAAAAATCAATGATGTCATATTTAAAGAGCAGGAGTGGAAGAAAGGTAAATTTTATCCCAAAATGTGTATTTTTGAAAATTCGAGTTGGCGTGTCCAAACATTTTGTCAAATCGATCAAATTTTAGCGAACTCATTCCACCATTCAGCCGCTCACCCTGTATACATACAGGGTGAGTAGCCAACAGTGTAGGATTGGTCCATAGCTCGAGAACAAATCAAGATCAATCAATGTTGGAAATAATTCCTCCAGACGCACCAACCTAAGTTAGTTTTAATTTTGTGTCCGAAAGTACCAAAACGTGATACAACTTTCTTATTTTAAATAGCATTATAAATTTTAAATGCCACATTAAAATTCCACCTAAAAATGTATGAACAAAACACCTTGTTGTCATAACCTATCTGTCATAGTTTCTGACATAATAATAATAATAATAATAATAATAATAATAATAATAATAATAATAATAATAATAATAATAATAATAATAATAATAATAATAATAATAATAATAATAATAATAATAATAATAATAATGATAATAATAATAGTAATAATAATAATAATAATAATAATAATACCTTTATTATCCATTTTGACAGCATACAAGCTACATTGGATTTGTCAGCCTTTTACAAGAATTAATTTTTCACTACATTAAAATATTCATTTAACGTATAAAAACACTGGTCTGATAGAAAAGAAGAAACTTGACTTTTAAACACCCTAATATTTTGGATATTTTTTAAATTATTAGGAAGATGATTAAATATTTTTAACCCAATACAGTTTGGAGAGTCTTTTATCATCTTAGTTCTAGCATACGGAACATAAAAGTTACAAGCCTTTCTGGTACTAAAGGTATGAACATCACTGTTTAGTCTAAATTTATCACTATTTTTAAAAACATATATACACAACTCTAAAATATATAAACATACCACAGTTAAAATTTTATGATTAGAAAAGTAGACCCGCCATGACGTGATCTTTCCTATGTTGAAAATAGCGCGTATTATTCTTTTTTGAGCGATAAAGACATCATGCAGCAAGGTAGAATTACCCCACAGACATATACCGTACCTCAGTCTAGAATCAATATAACTGTAGTATAAAGATATTAGTTGCTTTTCAGTAAAAACATTTCTTATATTTATAAATAAAAAATTAAGAGATGCAAGCCTTGAAACCAATGTCGTACAGTGTAACTTCTAGTTGAGATGTTCATCAACGTGTACTCCAAGGAACTTGTAGTTATTGACACACGTTAGATAAGTATTATCAACGCCCACACTAAGTATATCAACTTCCCCCTGACGCGGATGAAATCTCACCATCTCTGTGTTAGAAGAATTAAAATATATTAGACACCGAGAGAACCAACTCATTAAGTTATTAAAAACGTGATGACATTTATTATTCAAAACATCATCTGTCTTTTCAGAAACGATTAGAGACGTATCATTCGCATACAGAGTAAAATGCGCATCAGGAGATACTTTATCAAGCTCATTGACGTAAAGGGTAAAAAGAATAGGGCCCAGTACTGAGCCCTGAGGCACACCATTAGGAACAACAACACGCTCAGAACATACCATGCTTATTCGTTCTGATGTCTTGAACTTTATCTCAGTATACTGTTCTCGGTTCGTCAGGTAAGAGTCAATCCAGCCAAGCGCATTACCCCTCAAACCATAACAATAAAGCCTGTCACACAGTATCCTATGGTCAACACAATCGAAGGCCCTGCTGAGATCACAAAAAATCCCAACAGGGCACTCACCAGCCTCCAAACAAGTGACTAAAGCCTGATAGAAGTCCATAAGAGCCGTTGTAGTGGAGTCGCCCTGTATAAAGCCATGCTGACAGGCAGACAATATACCACACGACTGCAAAAATTGTTCCAAGCGATTTATATAGCTATATTCAAATACCTTTGAAAAAGTCATAGATAATGTAATCAGCCGATAGTTGTTCAAATTAGTTGGATCATTCTTTTTTATTAAAGGAAAGCCCTTACCAACCTTTAGGTCACTAGGAAAGATACCCGACTCAAATGAAAGATTTACCAAGCAGGTAAGAGGCTTTATAATATATCCTAAAACTTTCTTAACTAAAAAAGGTGGAATTTCGTCTCGACCGCACGAAGACTTGTTTTTTTTTTATTAACAAAACATACAACTGCTTTTCACTAAAAGGCAGTAAATACATTGTTTTGTTATTGGGTTTTGTCGAAACGTTTAAAGGAGGCAAGTCCTTAGGAATGTTTTTAATAATATTTTTAGGTGCTTCTACAGAGAATGAATTGAATAAGTTAGCGATTTCCCGTGGATCGGTAACTAGCCTCTCTTCGTGTCGTATTACAATATTGTTATGTTCATTGACCTGCTTGCCATTTAGTTCCCAAATCAGATGCCATGCGGCTTTAGTCGGATTATCCGAAGTCATAATCCTATGTTGGCAGAAATTCCTTTTAGTACATCTTACAAGTTTTTTATGAGCAGCCCTTGCAGCCCTGTAAGAATTATCCGCCTGAGGAGAAACACTTCTCAATAAAAATAAATCTTTAAGTCTTGAACTAGAGGCTCTGACCTCAGAAGTAACCCACTCACGGCCCTTTGATTGTTTCCTATATATCTTACGGAGTTGAAAATATAAATGAAAGTAATAAAGAAACAACTCATGAAAATTCTTATACTCCTCATCAATGTTGCTGGCAGCAGAAACATTTTCCCAATTTTCACCAATAAGGGCACTCCCGAAGTCAAAAATAGGGTCCTCATCAAAAACTATATGTGACTTTTAGGTCCAAAATCAAAGTTGCAGAGGTTCATTTTAAAATTATTATCTTCTAAACCCTTTGAGACAACTTAATTGTTTTTCTGTGAAATATGTAGGGGATTGGCAAATTACATCTTTTACACTGGTCGCTTATCAGAGTATTCCAGGGCACATTATAATGTTGTCACCCAAAAATATTATAAAACTCCTTTTCGTCAAATGACGCCCCCTGTATTATATTATGACTTTGTTAGATTCGTTAATAACCAGACCATAGTTTTTGTACTGGGTATTCCAGGTCTAAAGTAAATAGTTTTTCAAAAATTCTAATTTTTATATCAGGAGTGCATCTAGATACATTTTCACGAATAGTGTACCGCGGAACAATTGCTCAATGCATTACTGAGTGATTTTAAAATAAATAGATATTTGCGCCCTTTTTCTCCACAACCATTCGAATAAGCCCAGTTACGTTGAACCAGAACCAAGAACAATGTATTTCAGTAACTAATAACTGATTGAAAAAATGACAATATCTGCATAATTTGTGGTAGATGCTTAATATGTAGGACATTATCTTGGCTACAGTTTCGTCTTCTATCAGCGAATGATTTTTCCACATCACGAAGCATCTGTTCTATATTGTTCTGGAAGGCATCTCTTATGCGCATTTCAACAGATTAGAGGATTTGGCTGGCCAATGAATGACACGACCTGTACCTATCAATCGTCCTGAAAATTCATGATATAAATCTCTTCTTACTAGACAAGCGTAGTGTGGAGGCACACCATCGTGTTGCAACCACACTCTATGTTTCAAGTTCGTCGCTAGATTTTCAAGATAATTCTGCAGATCTTCCCTTAGAAAATCTAAATATCGTTCTCCATTAACATTCCGTTTGAAAAAGTACGGCCCCAGTACACGTGTTCCTACGATACCACCATACACATTTAGTGCTTGGTGCTGACTATCAATTGGCCTTAAATAATGAGGACTTTTGGTGTCATAATAATAAAAGTTATGATGAATCACGTTGCAGTTTTTGTGGAATGTTGCCCCATTTTTATTTCCTTATTATTATTGACACCGAAGCCTGGCTCATTTCCAGCTGTCTAATAATGTGCCGAGTACTGATGTGGAGACCTTTAACAACACTTGCTAAGACCAAAACACCATTTTCTTCGTTGCACAGATTTTAGCTTCATGATATTTTTTCCAAAACCACATCGTCAGTATGACCAAAGCGTTTCCTCCATTTTTGAAATGCCAGTCGTCTAGTATGACGTGCTACGTGTACCTTTCCGCGTACATTTTAGATGCCAGCAAATGATTTCGCCAAGACAATAAATCATTTTAATTTGATATTCCAATGAAAAAATCATTTTTAAAAACATATTTTTCTTTACCGTGACGCTAAATGAATGATATGAAATGACGTTCAATTGCAAATGGATTAACTGTTCCATGGCAAATTTTTCATGAAAAATATCCCCCGATGCACTCCTGACATCTATTGACTACTGAAAACTATTGACTTTAGACCTAGGATACCTCTTATAAGAAGTGAACCCGTGCTATTAACGGTTTTAACAAATACATTTTATTGGGGTACAGGGGGCAACATTTGAAAAAAGGTATAGTTTTAAAACATTTTCGAGTGACATATTCTAAACCATTATAATGTGCCCTGGGATACGATGATAAGCAATCAGGGTCACGGATAATATTTATCAGTCCCTTAGGGATCTAACAGACAAAAATAATTCATATATTTCAAGTATTAAAAAAAATAATTTTTAGATAAATCTCTGTGACTCTGATTTTCTACCTAAAAAGCCACATATGTCAGAAAGTATGACAAATAGGTTACGACAACTAGGGTGTTTTGTTCTCATCATTTTAGTTTTTTCGAAAAGTGAAGGATTTTAACAGCCAAATGTTTAGTGTCAGCAATAAACTGAATAATAGTATATATATATATATATATATATATATATATATATATATATATATATATATATATATATATATATATATAAACTTTGCCCTCCTAAGCGGGGGTGGAATCCCTCAAATTCTTTCAAATGGGAATAGGGGTCATCTTACAGCTCGTTGAAAAGAGCTTTTGATTCCATATAAATTGTTTTGTTATGTTTGAAATTCAATCTGTTTGTTTAGAAGATATGGTGTTTGGAAATGTCACTAATGAATTTCTCAAGAAATTAAGACACTAAATCGTTTTACTTAAAGACTTAGCATAGTATTGAAGTAAATGTTTAAAATAATTAGAACCAATCATACTATTAACACAACAACAAAAAAGACTCAATTGTCAGAATGAAGCGGTTTGGTTTTTGTATAAAATTTTAAAAATTTGGTATAAACATGGAAAGTAAATGAAGAATGATGATGGGAAAGTAATGATGGATGTATAAAGATTAGTAGTAAATGAAGGCAGTGATTGGTAAGATGGAAGAAAAAAAAATGGTATAAAAAGTTTATTTAAAATGGTTTGTCAAAATTCCAAGTATGTCATATTTGGATAATGCAGTGTCAAGTATTTTTTTAGAATAAACTGTTTAAATTATGTCACTATATACAACACAAGTCAAAATGGACTTACTGTATAGACGTATTGTGTAATTTTAGCCAATAAAGTATAAAGTGTAAAGCAACAAATTAAACTTTAATCCAGTAAATGTTAAAATTGGGCACCACCAACTTTCATACAATTGTATAAATTTTGTTCAACGTTTTGCCTAATATTTGCAAGCATTTCAGGAGTAATCCGGCACACATAAATAATGCACCCACGTAACTCTTCCAATGAACCGCGCTTGGTGGCATAAACTTTTGATTTTAAGTTCCCCCTTACAAGCAAAAGTCTACAGGGGAAAGCTGTGGAGACCGGGCTGTTCATTATACAGCACCTTTTTTTTAACTTTAATTCCAACAACACACCACAAGGGCTCACAGCCTAAATACTATCGTACCGTGGGTGTCGACAAGGAGAAAAGAGGCAACTTGCTAATTCTGGACTTGAAGGTTTGGAGGTTCGGAGGAGAAGGAAAAACATGTGCCGGCAAGGAATTCCACAACTTGGAAGTCCTCGGGACAAAGGAGCGGACATAACAAGATGTTCTATGTCTGGTAACCTGGACAGTAAAAGGGTGCATTCGCTCTGTTTCCCTGGTAGATTTGTTGGGGGCAGCAGGTGGAGCAACTATGGAAGAAAGATCCTCTGAGCAGTGCCCGTGCAGATATCTATAAAAGTAAGAAAGGTCACCAACGGCACGTTGATGGGCAAGGGATGGCAGCCTTTGAGTGAGGGTAGGGTCACCCATGAGACGTATAGCTCTCTTCTGAATGGAGTCTAGAATAGCGAGTGTATAAACGGCAGCGGCACCCCAGATGTGGTAGCAGTATTCGAGGTTTGGCCTTACTTGTGAAGTATATAAAGTATAGAGATTAGCCGGTGAAAAGTATTTGCGAGACCCGAGGAGGAAACCAATTTCCTAGCAGCCGCTTCTGTAATTGTGTGCATGTGTGTGTGTGTGTGTGCATGTGGGTGCCAATTGAGATTTCGATCCACAGAAATGCCAACAAGTGAAAAAGACTAATTACTTTGAATAACTTGGTTGTTCATTGTGATGGGTCTAGGACTGGTGTATCCGTTATGAGATAGAAAGCAAGACTGAGATTTGGTGGAGTTGAATTGTACAAGATTTCTACTTCCCCAGGCGAATATTTTTTGGAGATCCACAGAGATAGAATCCTCCATGAGTCTGCGATCCTTATCTAATTGGGCTAAAGAGACAGGCTTAGAATATTGTATATTTGAGTGGAGGGTGCTGTCATCCGCGTAGCTGTGAACTGGGTTGGATGTGCTAGAGAGGAGGTCATTGATGTGGAGAATAAACAAAGTAGGGGCTAAAGCTAAACGTTGGGGGACTCCTGCATTAACTGGATACAGTTTAGAGGAATGGCCATCCACGAAAATAGAAATGCTCCGGTTGGAGAGAAAATTTGCAGTCCAGGTACAGAGTTTTGGTGGTAGGCCATAGGCCGAAAGATTAATAAGCAGCGCTCCGTGCCAGACCTGGTCGAATGCTTTGGATATGTCTAGAGCGACCATCTGGGTTTCACCATGTAGTTCCATAACCTTGCTTCAAGAATGGGTGACAAAGAAAAGGAGGTCGGCAGTTTATCTGCGCTGACGGAATCCATACAGCCTGTGGTGGATTAGACTGTGTTTTTCAAGAAATTTTAGTAATTTGGTGTTGATATACTTTTCTATCACTTTAGAGAATACTGAAACGAGAGAAATAGGCCTGTAGTTGCTAGGAAGCGCTTTGGATCCTTTCTTGGGGACGGGTTGTACTCGAGCAGTTTTCCAGTTACTAGGGAATATGCCTCTATTGTAAGATGTCTAAAGCGGACGAGTCAGGACAGAACCATATTCTAGTGCGCATTTTTTGAGAACAATTGCTGGGATCTCGTCAAGACCAGAGGCTTTTCTGGTAGTAAGAGAAGAGAGCATCTTTGGTACCTTTTTAGTTTTGAAAATGATATCCGTCATTTTATGCGCGACATTGGGGACTGTTGGTGGTTGAACATTTGGAGGTGGGTTGAGAGTAGGCTTGCCGGCGAACAACGAGGCAAAAAATTCAGCCTTGCCCAGGGCAGTAGAAACAATTGCATCCCCTAAAACAAGAGGTGGGAACGAGATCTTGCAGAAATTATTCCCAGTAGATTTAGCAAGAGTCCAGAAGGGGTTGGTGCTGTTGGAGCTTGAGATGACTTGGTTTTGGATGTGGTTATTATATATACCGCTTCGACCTATCCATTGACCGCAAAAGTGTCTATCCAAGAGCTCCCTAACAGTAACGCCATAATGCGATGGAGAGCCTGTTGGAAAGTAATTGCTGTTTTGAGTATCACTCATCGTTCTCAGCATTGTCAATATTCGAAGCAATAATCACAACTGAGTTTTTCATCGATCGAGTTTAATTATAATTATAATAACTTAAATTAATTTAATTATAATAACTTAAATTCACATGCGGGCACAAAAAGTTGCCATCAAGAATGCGTTTGCATAAGACATAATTTGCTGAGGTTTTTTTGGCGCACCTTAATCTAAATAACTTTTTATTACTTACGCAAACATTGACAACATATTTGTTTAGTAATGGACGCTAGTTAGGCCCAACTCAAACATGAAGAATTACTCGGGAAATGCATTAGTCATATTTCAAAAATCCAAACAAATACACCGAATTTCAAAAATAAAAAGCAACGTACAGGAAATCAAAAGCTCTTTTCAGCTAGCTATCAGATGACTCCTATTCTCATTTAAAAAAATTTGAGGGATGACACACCCGCTTAGGAGGGTAAAGTTTGGTTTATAATTTTTACGACAAAAGTTGTCCCCCTCACAAGCAAACTTGACGAGTTTCAGGTTTTTTCGACAAAGTATTTCCTGACAGTTATAACTGGTAGCTCGTTTTCAAGCGGCCACCCCTGTGTAATAGTGTGTAAGTACGTTGTATTCAGTTCTATCTAGTATTAACAAATTTACATAGAACCTGTAATACATATTGCGCTTCTTGTGTCCAATAATTTAAATAAGTTTCTTGACCAGGTATACTTGACAACAAATTCTATTACAATTTATTTCAGTGAAGATATCGCTAGCTTGCTGAAAAACTATTTTTCTTTTTTCAAAACCAATAATCATAAAAAGTAAAAGAGCTCATTGGAACCAGATGAATCGGCTTTCACCATTTTCTGAGAAAAAGGTTCGTCAGAGACCCAGCAAATCCTACCTTGATGAACTCGCAATAAAATTCCGACAAAAACTAGGGTGTTCAAGTAAAAAAAAATCGTAGCTGCGTTATAATATGACTCATGACAAAAATCTAAGCATTAAATTGGGTTCTGAAGCTGTAGACTGGAACCCTGGTCCTGGCATTTTGAAAGCATATTTGTGCCATGTGTGCATATGATGTACATCCAGTGATGATGAGGGGTCAAATTTTCTAATTGCGAAGGTATGCTCATATATTCTATCCTTGACACCTCTATTTGTTTGCCCTATATAAGTTTGGGATGACTCAGAACAAGACATTTTGCAAACTTCATGCAATCAATTTGTTTGGTATTGCATCCTTGAGAGTTTGTATTAAACTTGACAGTTTTTGTTCTGTTGTGATGTTAGTTTTGATGTTATGGGTTTTAACAATTTGGTTCATTTGTTTGGCGAAAACTTAAATATTAGTCAAGGAGGCGAAAAGTTCTCACCGATAAAATCAGCTAAACTTTTTCAACTCATAATTGTTGACTAAGTCTAACATAGCGACCAAAATGGCTTATCTGTATTTAAATATAAGGAATGTGAAACAACATATTTAAACCAATGGGATAAATACTAAGACTTACCATCTTGGATCTTGCTAAAAAACAAATATTGCGGTTAACGCATGTGCAGATCAAAATTTTTCATTTAGAGATCAAACATTTTGTGTGAAAACTCGTTGTTCTCGTATTCATAGGTAAAGTTATTTGGCATAACCTTATAAACTTGGCTTCAAAGATTTAGAGTTTGACTAAAGAAGAAATAGTTATTTCAGTTTGATATGACCTTAACATTAAACGGTAAAAACGGAAATATCCAGCATTTAGATTTCTTAATAAATTACGTATTCAAATATGGATGATGAGATACACGCCAGTCAAACTTCTTTATTTAGCCTTAAAATATCAAGTGCAATGTGCTCTTATTCTTAGGTTAACGAGTAGAGTTTAGATCTGTAGAGGATGATGTATGGCAGATGAGATATGCGCAAATCTTGTTATTTTTTGCAACTAGCGTCGTAACATAGTCGAATACTTTGATTAAATAAAGCGTTCAGTTTCACCAATACGTTAAGAAATTAGTCTTGGAATGGCTAGGGAATCATTAAGCACTTTAAAAAAAGGGGTAATAGTTTTGGCTTATTATAAGTTTCGTCTTCTTTTAAGTGTAACCAAGCGTAACATTTTAGGAAACGAGTGGAATAGAAATTAAAAGATCTGCACTGACTCAGTGAAAATATTTCTCGTTCTAATGCATAATCAATATAACGGGCCATCTGGGAAGGTTCGTGAGGAAATTGTGTTTCAACTTTGCCTAGGAACTCAGATAACCTGCGACTGTGTTAGTTTAGTTATGATTTGCATCTTCTAACTTCTACGTTTTATTATATTCCATTAACTTTCATTACTAAAAATACCTCCAACAGAAATGTGAACAAGTTTTCTTCGCCATTTTTTTGCCTTCTGCATCAACTGCAAAGTGTTCGCTTGAAAATTTTATTTGCAAGGCTTAAACATCATCGTATGCAGACGCAGGAACTGCAGTAGGGAACTTTGCAGAACATTTATAATTCAGCGTGCCTTGCAACTCCAAGTCTGCCGTAGAAGGAGCTTTACTGTAATATCAACTCAGCGGAAGATGCCAAACTTACTTGCGTAGCTAGATACCGTGTATATGATATAATAATAATAGTAATAATAATAATAATAATAATAATAATAATAGTAATAATAATAATAATAATAATAATAATAATAATAATAATAATAATAATAATAATAATAATAATAATAATAATAATAATAATAATAATAATATCGGCTTTATTGCATTAATACCTAATTACAAATATAATCTGTAAATAGAGTGATTACAATAATAGATCTAACGATGAAAGTCCGAGACGCAGCAAGTGCCTTATGGTAGGGACTATTCATTAAACGTTTCATATTTCAACACCTAAATTTACTTGAGTTTAGCATATATATATATATATATATATATATATATATATATATATATATATATATATATATATATATATATATATATATATATATAGTATTATTCAGTTTGTTGGTTACAATAAAAATTTGGTTGATAAAAGACTTAAATTTTCAAGAAAGTAAGGTAAGACGAAACTAAAATGATGAGAACGAAACACCCTAGTTGTCGTAACCTGCTTGTCATACTTTCTGAGATATGTGGCTTTAAGGTCGAAAATCAGAGTCACCGAGATTTATCCAAAAATTCCTTTCTTTTAATACCTTTGAAATAGATGAATTATTTTTTCTCTGTTAGATCCACCAGGGATTGATAAATATTATCCGTGGCACTGATTGTTCCTCATCGTATCCCAGGGCACACTATAATGGTTTAGAATATGTCACTCGAAAATGGTATAAAACTATCTTTTTAATCAAATGTTACCCCCTGTATATTATGTATTTCTTAAATCCGTTAATAATACGGGTTCACTTTTTATAAGAGGCATCCCAGGTCTAAAGTCAATAGCATTTGAACTATTCCAATTTATTTGTCACGAGTGTATCTGGGGATATTTTTCATGAAAAGATTGCCATTGTACAATTATTCCATTTGATATTTCGAAATTAAGCGTCATTGCGTATTATTCATTTATAGTCACGGTAATAGAAAAATCTGTTTTTTGAAAAAAAATGTTCATTGGAACGGCAAAATAAAATGTATTATTGTCTTGACGAAATTATTTGCTGGCGTCTAAAATTTACACAGAAAGATACACGTAGCACGTTATAAACGAATAGACCGAATTTCAAAAATAAAAAAGCAATGTATTGGGAATCAAAAGCTATTTTCAACGAGCTATTAGATGACCCCTATTCTCATTTGAAAGAATCTGAGGGATGACAACCCCGCTTGAGAGGGTAAAGTATGAATATATATATATATATATATATATATATATATATATATATATATATATATATATATATATATATATATATACATATATATATATATATATATATATATATATATATATATATATATATATATATATATATATATATATATATATATATATATATATATATATATATATTGTAATGGCTATTGTTGGGTTTATTAACCCTTAATTATTATTTAGTTTTAATGGGTGACAATTGTTATGGTTTTATCTTTATATATCGTATTTAAAATTGGATTATATTTATATAGAGTTTACACTCAATGTCCATGCACAAATTATGTAAATCTTATCTTAATTTTTTTGTGTAATGAGGTGTTTAATTAATAAATGTTTATGATTGTGGGTTTTCTCTTTTATTTTAAATCCTTATGTGTTTCTGTGTAATGTTGGTGGCATATTCTTTAATGCTGTTAAAATAGCAATGGATATTTTATATATAAATATACTTGCCTTTTTATTTGCCCTGGCTGCTCTGCTGTGACTCTATATTCAGTAGTCGGTTCTAATTTAGAGACAGTAGACTGCTATATGCAATTAAATCTTATATCTAATTAAGCCCCAAAGAAATACGTCTTGTAGAATAATAAGAAGAAAACGTATAAACCAAGAACCCGAGCAAACCAAATGTGAAACTATGAAAATCATAAAATAAAGGGAAACAAGTCGCGGATGTACCAAAGTAAAATGTACAAGTTTGGATAGGTTGATAATTAGCAAGTAGAGAAAGAAAAATGACAATCAGGGGGGTAAGTTTGAAAACAAAACCAGGATCAGATTTATTGACCTGAGATGTAAAAGATAAGAGATAAACAACGAGGAATTTAAAAGCAAGAAATTAGTTCTTACTTAATTTGCGGAGAAACATAAAACTAAAATTAGCCTTGACATAGTCAATTAACAACGTTTTTATTTTCACGTTGATGGCATTTCTTATAGCATGTAACATGCAACTTATAACTAAGTCTAACGTTGCTTAGGCAAACGTGACCGTAAAAAAGGCATATATATATATATATATATATATATATATATATATATATATATATATATATATATATATATATATATATTTATATTTATATATATATATATATATATATATATATATATATATATATATATATATATATATATATATATATATATTTATATATATATATATATATATATATATATATATATATATATATATATATATATATATGAAATGACACAAATGACATATATACATGGAGTTTGTGCTGTGCTGCGATCGTGTATGGTTCGCCGCGTTACAGTGATAATTAAAATAGTGTTATTGAGGGTAAACAGTGGTAAAAATTTTTAAATTTTGGTACAACAAACAATAACAAAAGTCTCTACATTATTATAATTGAAAATTGCAGTTAGCAACACACAATAATAGCTAGAAAATAACGTTTAAGTTTTTAAAGAATGTCGGTCGACTCGGGTGGTGGGAGGCCACCTGATCAAGCAGCTCTTATCAGAACTGATATACAAATAAATGAAAATAAACAAACAGCTGACGGTACTGATTTTCATACAGGTAAGGTCTTTGACTTTAATAATAAATACTCAAGTAAGGATTTGCCTCCATATTTCGTTTGTGTCGAAAGTATCGACAAAAACCTGGGAAAATTGCATCCGATCCGTGTAGGTCATCATCTAAGAGTTGATAATTTGTTTAATGAACATGTGACAGACATTAAGACGGTAGGTATAAATAAAGTAAAAGTAGTTCTTAATTGTAGAGAATCTGCAAACAAGCTAGTAAATAATAAGAAATTAAATGATAATAAATTAGTAGCATATATACCTACTTTTTGTACGCAAAGAAAGGGTATAATCAGACAGGTAGACACGTTTTTTTCTGAAGAATATCTATTGCAAAATATACAGAGTTCTCATAGGGTAGTGAAGGTGGAAAGAATGAAACGAAGGATTACAGACGAAAATGGTTCTAGTAAATTACAAGATCGACAAATAATAATAGTTACATTTGAAGGCACTCAATTACCAAAACTTGTTAAAATTAACAGTGTTGTTTTTGAGGTAGACACATATATATTTCCTGTTGTACAGTGTTTTAACTGCCTTCGTTACGGGCATACTAGGACACAATGCAGAAATAAAGATAGTAACTGCAGAAAATGCGGTGAAAAACATAACGATACTGAATGTGGAAGCGACTCTATTTTTTGTATTTATTGTAAATGTAATACGCACAATACAATATCTAAAGCATGTCCAGTATATCAAAGGCAACGTAAAATAAAACAAATAATGTCGGAAAAAAATCTTAGTTTCAAAGAAGCTGAAAAAATCGAAAAGAATCCATCCTATGCAGTAGTGACTAACAATAGGTATAGCCTATTAAATAATGAGGATAATTTTCCATCTCTTAGTAACCCAGATAAAGTTGGTAAAAGTAGTGGTTTTTTTAGTAACAACATCTCTAGGAAAAATATTAATACAAACCTTCGGTCGAGGCCTATAACTATTTCACATACATCTACTGGAAATCAAACATTAAAGCGAGCAGCAACCTCCCCAATAGAATCTCAGTCATATAAAAAAAATCCTTCCTTTAGTCCAGTGATTCCCAACCCACATAGAGAGGATATGATTAAATTCAAAGAAAATATATTAGACAAAGTAACAAACTATTTCACTAAAATATTAGGTAATGTCTTAACAAAAATTGATCCAGATGATTTAAATATAGATTGCGATAATATAAGAAGGACTTTAGATAATATCATTAATAATACTGTAGAAAATGAGCTTGAGCAAATGGACGCAAGTAGTGAAAATGGCAGTCAATACTAATAGAGTTGAGGGACTTACTATTTTGCAATGGAATTGTCGTTCTATTAAACAAAATCGACATAACTTATCCCGGTTATTGAATGGGAAACAAATTGATATTGTTTTGCTTAGCGAAACTTGGTTAGACTCCAATGACCAATTAAAATTTCCAAATTATAATTTTGTAAGGAAAGATAGAGCATCTGGAAAGGGTGGAGGAGTTGGCATATTAATAAAAAGCAATCTATCTTATTCTATTTTAAACTTCCCACAGTGCTTACCAGATCGAATTGACATATGTGGTGTACAAATCTTAAATCTTAAATTAAATGTATTGAGTTTGTATCGCCCTCCAAACATTAACGTAACGTATAGACAATGGCAACAATTCTTAGATATAGTGTGTAAAATGGATCTTATTGTTGGCGGAGATTTTAATAGTCATCATGCGTCTTGGGGCAGTACAAATTGCGACACCTCTGGTAACATTTTAATAGATATCACTGAAGATTTTAACTTAAATATTTTAAACGATGGAACCCCCACTAGGATCGCAAGACCTACAGAGTCTCCGTCAGCAGTTGATCTAACTTTCGCTTCACAATCGATAACAAGTAAATTGTCATGGAATGTGCTGCAGGAATCGCTCGGCTCGGACCATTTGCCAATAATTATTGGATATAACATTAATTTTGAAATAATAGATAAAATTCCATATAGAAGGTGGAGGGAGTCGAGCGCAGACTGGGGCGCATTTCAGTTGGAGATTGACAATATAATTGATGCACATAACGAAACAGAAACAACAGCTGCAGGCTTGTATAATCACGTAATAGACAGTATCACTCTGGCAGCTGACCGTGTCCTCGAAAAAACTAAATTAGTAAAAAATTGGCAACCTAGACCAGCATGGTGGGACAACGAGTGTGAGAAGATGCAAAGAGAACGCAAACAACGATTACAAAACTATAAACATCAATCAAATATGGATAATTACCTAAAATATCAAGAAACGGATGCTAAAGTGAGAAGACTTCTCAAGAAGAAGCAAAGGGAAGCATGGAGAAGTTATGTTAGTAGGCTCAACAAACAAACGCCTTTAACAGATGTGTGGAAGTTTGTTCGGAAAATGAATAACAAATCATCAAATGGTGGAAAATCAATTATGACAGATGATTTAATAAGTGAAAGCTTATCTCTCATGGTACCAGATACAGTAGAATTACCTTTGTATAACAATGGGGAAAGCGATAAAAGTAAAAGTTTTCCTTTGGAACACCCATTTGCATTAAATGAGTTGGTTTCCGTTATAAAGTCATTACGCAACTCATCGCCAGGCGTAGATAGAATAACAAATAGGATGCTAGAAAACATCTCTGAAAAAGCCATGGGTATACTGTTGCGAGTTATTAACGAATTATGGTCAAGTGGACAATATCCTGAGCAGATGAAAGTAATAATTATTTGTTTAATACATAAAGTTGGAAAACAACACAATCATCCATCTGGCTACAGACCACTATCTTTGATGCCCTGCACAGCAAAGGTATACGAAAAAATGATTCTTGGTCGTCTGGAGCATTATTGCGAAACTAACAACATATTCTGCAAAAATCAATATGGGTTTCGAAAAGGACAAGGAACGCTAGATGCGCTGGTACATTTAGTAACAGATATACAGTGTACGTTAACTCGAAACCGATATATGATGTGCATATTTGTTGATCTGAGAAGTGCATTTGACGCAATTAATTTATCTTTGTTGATAAAAGATTTAGAAGATATAGGGCTTAGCTCAGTTACCGCAAGAAACATTGTATCTCTATATAGTAGACGTCTAATTTACATAAGGGACGAAAATAACAAATTCCACGGCCCAAGGTGTGTATACAGTGGCCTCCCACAGGGAGCAATTCTCTCACCCACACTCTTTAACCTATACACCAGATCATTACACACAGACATGTATCAAGGGGTAGAATGCATCCAGTACGCAGACGACGTTTGCATATATGTCGAAAAACAATCTTATCAAGAGTGTGTAAACGAATATAGTAAAATCCTCCTTAATTTAAAATCCTGGACAGAGGCCAGGGGATTTGAGCTAAATGAAGAAAAATCCAAAGTGGTTATATTTACCAGACATCGAACACATTTACCAGATATTATGCCTAGTAATATTTACAAAATTAAAACTGCCAACACGTTCAAATATTTGGGCGTAATATTAGATAGAAAGCTCCTGTGGACGCAACACATCGAATACCTCAAAACAAGGTGCGAGAGAGGAATGAATATCTTGAGAATGACTACACATACACTTTGGGGTGCAGACAGAGAGGTAGCTTTACTTTTTTACAGATCTTACATCAGATCCATTTTAGATTACGGAAGCAGTCTATATGGGTCGTGTTCTAAAACAAACTTGAAGAAATTGCAAACAATACAAAACAAAGCACTAAGAATTAGCATAGGGGCTATGAGGTCAACGCCTATTAATATTGTTACAGCAGAGTGTAGAGAGCCACCTGTACATATCAGAATCGGTACATTGGCCGCTAAATATATGTTAAAAATTCGAGTCAGATTTCCAGAATTATTGACAAAAATGCAGTATCTACACACACAACAGACGACCAACAAGTATTGGCAAAATAAAAGAAGCACGCCACTGGTCGACGCTTATAGGGAAACTATGATATATGAAACATTTATCCAAGTATCCGAAAAACTACCAATGCACAAAAAAGACTACAGTATTTATCACAATGACCATACAATCATCATACCCAAGTATGAAGAAATCCCGGATTTAATGCTAGCTGATGCAAAACATGAATTAGAAAAGTATCCAGAACACCTCCACATTTATACGGATGGATCAAAAATGGAAAATGGTACAGGGTGTGCTTATTACGTATCACAACTGAATATAAGTAAGAAAATCAAACTCCCACATCTGGCTTCAATTTACACCGCAGAACTAATAGCCATACAAGAGGCACTACAATGGATGCTCAGCAATGATAAACTAAAAGCCATCATACTCACTGATTCACAATCCTCGTTAATAGCCATGAGAAGTAAAGCAGGATCTTACTACGGAAATAATGAGAACATTATTAACATCATAGACTCATGTAGTAAAATCACAAAAAAACAAGGCAGTGTAGCTTTTCTTTGGATAAAGGGCCACTCCGGAATTCGGGGTAATGAACTTGCTGATCTGCTGGCCAAACAAAGTATCGATGACTACGACACATACAAGGAAACGGTGCCATATAAAGATATATATCCATTAATCAAACAAGAACAACATAAAAAATGGAACGAAGAATGGAAAGATTTCTGTTTAAACACTAATAACCCATACAAAATACTCCACCCTAACTTACCTACTGAACAAGATTTTCACATGTATTCCGGGAATAACAAAGAATTGACGACATTGATAACAAGACTGAAATCCAACCATGGCCGGTTTCCGGCTCATTTAAATAAAATCGGTATAATAAGATCTCCAGCTTGTGATTGTGACAATGTAACAGTGGCTGATTTAAATCACATTATATTTATGTGCCCACGGCATCAAAACTCACGACTGAATTTAATAACTTCTATCATACAAATAAATGATAAAAATATCTGTATGCCATTTTCTTTAAATCAGCTATTGATGCGAAAGTCAAAATGTATAATAATGAAATTGTATAGATTTTTCAAAGAAATTAGACTACAACTGTAGTCACTTTTGTTTTCATTAGAGACATTGTATAATGTAAAAATGTTTTTAATAACTATTGTTTGTTAGAATAAGTATGGCTCCTTTGTAATCCACTCCTTTGTGAATTTACCTACCTGCATGAAACCAAGGCCCAGTACAGTTTGTTCAAAGCCGTCCTGGCGGGTCTCTGGACGCACAGTATCCCAGTCATCCTTCACAATACTTAGAAAAAAAAAAAAAAAAAAAAAAAAAAAAAGAAAAAAAAAAAAAAGATATATGTATTAAAAAAAATAATAAAAAAGGTATACAAACAATTTATTACAAAAAAAAAAAAACAAAAAAAAAGTATAGAAACTGAATTTATTATTATATTAAAAAAAAAAAAAAAAAAAAAAAAAAAAAAAAAAAAAAAAAAAAAAAAAAAAAAAAAAAAAAAAAAGTATACAAAGTAAATTTATTATTACAAATTAGTTAATTAGGTATAAAAATAGTGTAAGATAATAAAATTGGCTGGCGATATAACTTGATGCAAATTTATTGTTTATAGATCTCATAAACACCACTAGACATAAATTTAAAAAAAGTCTGTGGCTAATGGACCTAACGGTCCGAGGCCAAACCAAATTACAACAACAACAACAACATATATACATATATATTTCTAAAAAGCACTTAAACAAACGAAGCACAATTTTAAATAAAGGCCTTAAACATTTCACGACACCACACTTTTTAATTGTACTTCGTATATGTTGAACGATATAATAATGGGCAGTATAAAACCAGTGACAGCCATCAATGGGTTGATCAAGTGAAACACCATGTAATAAATGGATAAATCTTGAATCCACCAACAATAAAAGGAAAATTAATAATTAATCATAAAAATAAATGATTACTATTCTGAGTTAAATCTCCTCATAGCAATCAATTATTTGGCGAATTGCTATGATAAAAAGGTCTTAGCAATATTATTACTACAACTTCACCAAAGATAAACTGTAAAAATGATACTTACAGTTTGCACGTGATGTGTATGTTTTCTTTTGTAAATTGTATTCATGTCAATATCCATATTACTAGACATTTATTCACACTAAAACATAAACAAAACTCTGGACGCAGCAAGTGCGTTATGGTAGTGAATTTTCATAAAAATGTTTTTATTGCAAATATGTGTGTTTTCTTTTTAAGAAAGCAGGCATCAATTTTGGTTACCAGTATAACCTATATAGTAAAAGCAATGTGCCATGTTTCATAAAAATAACTTTATTGTGTGAAAATGTACCAAGATTTCCAAAAGTAGACTTAAAGTGTTCCCGAAAAACTCGTTTCTTGGTCAACCTTATAGGTTAATAGCAAATTGGGCTATTCAAATATGAAGCATTTGATCAAAGTTCGCTACCATAACGCACTTGCTGCATCCAGAATTTCTTTTCTTACAAACATGCATTATATTTCGATGGAAAATGCAATAACATAAGGCGTGTTTGATTAAAAAAAAAGAAAATTTGTATCACCAATGACTTATGGGCCATCCTGTGATTGTAGAAATATTTTTTTAAGATGTAGCTCAAGACACCCTATAATTAATATATACAATTTTTTTTCAAATCTTGTATAATATTGGATATATTGTGCTTTATTGATTTTTTACGAAAATTCGACAAAAATTATATACCATTAAACGATAAACTCTATAGCTAAGACTACTGCCAAGCATCAGGAAAAGCGTCTATTTCAAATGTATTTTCTGGAAACATTTTAGTAAAATGAAGGACAATGACGGTTGAAACTAAGACTTCAGTGTTTGTAAAACATCCTTCTTGAGACATTTGATTTCCATAGCCCGTATTAGTTTAAAGTTATTTGCCAAAATGTTGCCGATTTTGACGTTTTAAGTCGCAACTTTGACGTTTTGAGGAAAACCCCAATTTATTTTTCTTTAAATGCCTATAACTTTTTTGTCTTTTGACATACAGAGCTAAATTTTGGTAGGTAACTTACATATAAGGACATAAACCCGCGTACCAAATTTGGTTGCCCTTACTTTGTTAATTCCGGAGATATAAATTTTTTTTGAAAGAAAACACAAAATTTTCCGGGAAAACCTGGGCAGATTTTCCTGGCTAACGAACTTATCCAAGCCATTTGCAAAAGGAATTTATTCACCAAATTTAATCAAAATCGGCCCATTATTTTTTGAGTTATCGGTGTGATACATATATATATAATATATATATATATATATATATATATATATATATATATATATATATATATATATATATATATATATATATATATATATATAAATATATATATATATATATAAACATATAAAAATTCAAACTGACCCCGGATATGTGTTCTGGGGGGCCTAGTTAGCGCTCATTTGAAGAAATTTTTTCAAAATTCAAAAGTCGAGATCTCCTCATTAGTGAATTTTTTTAAGAAAATTCACTAAAAACACATTATAACCAGACATATTCTTTATAATTGTTAGTCAGTGCTGGTTAGATAAGCAACGAAAGCTGTGAAAGCAATGATTCACTTAAATGTTCAATAATAACAACTTTAAAATTTATAACCTAAATAATTTGGAATAATATATCAGTAAAGATATTAATTAAGCCACATATCTAAATGTATATGTGAAGCTTAAACTTTTAAACATGTCATCTAAAGTCAAAGAATTATGTTCAAAAGATATTGACTTACAAATGTAATTTATAATAAGATATGTTGGAGAACACTCTGTATACTATCTAAGAAAGTGAATTTTTAAAACCCAAAGGACAACAGTGATGTTGAGAGACTTGCAATCAAGGTTTGAACATTTAAAAGTGTTTTAGTTTTAAATTTAGGATAATTGTTTCATATTTAGAATAGGTGAGGTACTCCTAATGTCATTTGTATATTTAGTAATTTTAATGTTAACAATGGAACTAGGGTACAGGAAACTTGGCAGGTTTCTGAATTAGACATACCTGTCAAGAGATGAAATAATAATTTCCATACTACACTGGCTGAAGAGTCTATGCAGCTAAGGCCGATACAAACAAAAACATTGAACATTGAAAATAATTTCCAGAAAGCATGCCATGCTAATACAGGAAGCAAGCTTCGAGATTAATTTTTTGACAATATCCGTTTTCCGCTTTAATTAGGAGGTAGTTATTTGAGAGAACGCGAAGTAGCGGGCGCTATATTCCCTTCCAGAATGAATTTGAATGTTTAAACAAATTTTTAGTGTAAACAATACCCGTTTATTCCTAGAAGTAACAGAAGAAATAGATTAAATGATCCAGTACAAGAAAAGCAACCAAACAAATAGTATATTATGGTAAAATAATGTCAAAACTTACAAAAGAAATCAGCCATCGGATACAAGGCATCGAAATCCAATACTTTTGTTTAAATCAACCCAGAAGGGAAAACCTTTCAAGTATAAACATAGACAAACTGTCAATCCTTTTGTCAAGCAATAAATGTTTTATAGTAACATCAGAAATTTAGATATATAAACAGAAATCCAAGCCAAATTTCCACTATTGTTTAAAAACGGAATCATAGAGGACGCGAAGTGTATCAAATAAGAAATTTAAACAACAATATTTGTCAATTTTGTCAGTATTGAAACGATAATAATCCAGTCACCTAATGAATAGTAAAATGTGTTCGTAAATTTAATAATAAAAGATCCGCTTAAGACAAAAATCTAGAATTTTCATAATTTAAAATAAAAATATTTCTTACTATTTGAAAACATAATTAGATATAAGATTTAATTGCATATAGCAGTCCACTCTCTCTAAATTAAAACCTACTGCTAAAGATAGAGTCACAGCAGAGCAGCCAGGGCAAATTAAAAAGGCAAGTATATTTATATATAAAATATACATTACTATTTTAACAGTATTAAAGAATAGTCCACCAACATTACACATAAACACATACGGATTTAAAATAAAACAAAAAACCCACAATCATAAACATTTATTAATTAACACCTCATTACACAAAAAATTAAGAAAATATGTACCTAATTTGTGCATGGACATTGACTGGTTATAAATGTAATCCAATTTAAAATACGATATATAAAGATAAAACGATAACAATTGTCACCCATTAAAATTAAATAATAAATAATGGTAAATAAACCCAATAATAGCCATTACAATATATATATATATATATATATATATATATATATATATATATATATATATATATATATATATATATATATATATATATATATAAATTGAAACTGACCCGGATCTAGGAAGACATTTTTTCCAAATTCAAAATTCGGGATCTCCCAATTAGTGAATTTTTGCTACGAAAATTCACTGAAATTGCAAAAAATGTGGTTAATCAAACAAGAGAAATAACACTGAACAAAATGAGTTACGATAATACAGAATTCAAACAACCTACTGAAGGCAAAGCTTGTTAGTATATATATTTAAATTTCTACACTATTATTTCCTGTCTCACTCTCTTAACCGTGCCCTTTCCCGTATAGGTTCTAGATGCGTCGGTAACGCTAAAGGTGACGCGCACAATGCCCTTCCCTGTGTAAACATAAATGTATTTAAAAACGCGCAGACAAGCCTACAGATGCGTAAACGCACAATCGTGGATATACACGCCACACACAGGCATTTTTAAGCACAAATCCGCAAATATCTACCTACACTTATTACAATCAAAAGTATCTCTGAGCTGATCGAGCTTGTCAACTATTTCTCAAGATAAGTAGAAATTGCTAAACCAAATGACAGAAATATATTTGCGTCATTGAATAGTTTTCAAAATATACAGAAACTTTTGTTTCAGTCGAAACTAAGACAAGAAGTAGGATGTTCCCACCATTTTGCCGAACCCTGTATAATTTTAGATGAAAACTATTGTTCAAACATAGAAAATAATTCATAAGCTGCGCGTATACGTGTAATTAACTATTATTATTTACTTTAACTCTCTGTTTCTCAATAGTTAACTTTTTGCAGTTGATCCATTCTAATTCTGAATACTCCATGTAGGATTGAAACTATCTACAAACTTTTACTTTCTGGATAAATTTCAAGTTAGATATAACGCAGAAGTTTCTTAGCTTTGGTTTTTACTGTTTTGTTTTCTTTCAGGAAAAGTTTGGTCTACTTTACGAATTAAGAGTTCCGCCATGTGTCTTCGCTAAACAGATCAAAATGCCTAAGGGCCAAATAAATCCGCTTTCAGGTCTCAGGAAAATACAATACGTATGTTTATATTCTGAGTTATCAGCGAGTATATTTTGTGTATGTAAATGCTGATCGGCATAGGATTTACTCTCTCCTCTTGTTTCAATTAAATTGAAAAGTATTTTCTAAAATAAATTGACTAATGAGGAGATCGCGACTTTTGAATTTTGACAAAAATTATTGAAATGAAACACACAAATATATATATATATATATATATATATATATATATATATATATATATATATATATATATATTTGTGTGTGTGTATACAGTGTAATTACCGGGTAATGGGAGAGTCGCTTACGTCTAAACGACACACTTTTAAAAGATTTTTTAAAGTAACTTACGTAGGTCAATAGTAGCTACATTTCCAGAAAAAGGGCGGCACATCAAAGTTGTGTTTTTTCTTATCGAACAGCCTACTCTACGCAAAAAATAAGATGAGATTCTATAAGGGTTTCCTATACCTATATACTACGCGTTTTATAATATTTTGGTTTTTCGATATTTGTGAAGGTTTAGAAAATATTTATTTACGTACAACAAAAAATTTTTAGAAAAACTCTCTAGTAATCTAAAATACTAGGATCATTGCTCTATTACCTAATGCATTGGACAGTTTTGAGTAGTTGACAGAGTGTTTAAATTATCTTGGTATCTTATGGGTACGTTTAATTCCAATTATCCTGGTTATTTTAAAAACGACACCGTCCATTTTAATTATTCATCATTATGTTATTTTTATCCTTTTTAAAACTACTATAGCATTGCATATACCTAAATAATAAGATTTTGATGAAGAACCTCGGTGGTTCAGGGGTAAGAACGTGTGCCCCTGAACCGAAGGGTACTGGGTTCGATCCCGGGGTACTCCTTTCACTTTTTCAGTACAAACTGAAAAAATTAACATCAACCGAGGTTCTGGCATTGTATTTGAGCAAGTTGAATGTCTGCACTTTTCGCCCTTCGGAGGGGGCGTAAAGCCGTCGGTCCCGTGTCCATGCGATGTTGGGCACGTTAAAGATCCCTACCCTTCTTACATAAAGACAGGGGTTCGGCAAATTTTCCAGGATAGTGAGGTGAAACTGCTCCCTGGCGTCGGTGATTGGCCATAGTCGCGGAAATAGGCCGATGTTAAAGAAACAAAACACACACACACAAGATTTTGACGTGAAGTAAAATTTTGCTAAACTTGTGCTATTTTCCTCTACAATCAATGTTTAACTGCGTTCCTTTCTCTTTTTAAAATAAGAGGCTTCATAGGTCTAGAATGGTACTGTCACCTCAGTGCAGTTTAAGTTTTACATTGACTCATTATTGCGCACCTACCAAAATTAAACAATATTATCTTCAAGAAAGAATCGATATGATATTAATTATCGGATAATGTTCATAAAATTGTTTCCTAGCATCAAGAGTATATGCTGCAAAATTCCCAATAAGAAAACATCTCAAAGAGGAAGTATTAGAAAGGTGGCTAAGCAGATTTTATACCACAGGAAGTATTGGTTACAACAAGATAACTGTAACTAAACCAGTTACTGGTCATAAAGACAGCGAACACCAAGTTTTGCAATCTGTAATTGAAAATCCGAATACTAGTACTAGAGTAAATGCAAATGAAACATTTGTAAGTCACAGCAGTGTACGGAGAATACTTAAAACATAAATACCACCCATTCCGTATTGAAATGCATCATGATTTATATGACAGTTATTTTGACAGACGTTTAGAGTTTTGTTTATTGGCGCCGCAGTGCGTCAAAAAGGACAGTGCGTTTTTTTAATTTGTATTATTTTCCGACGAATCGACATTTGATAATAATGGCGTAGTGAACAGACATAAGTTTCATTCTTATGACACAGAAAATACATTCTATCGTCAAAAACCTTGTAGTATTAATGTTTGTGGGAGAATTATAGGCAACTTTATAGTTGGGCCGTATTTTTTGATAGATATCTGGATGGACAAACCTTTTTTAACTTCATTAGTGGTGAATTTTGGGTGCTTCTGGAACATTTGCCTCTGAACATCTGAATAAGAATGTGGTTTCAATTAGATGGCGCGCCGGCTCATTTTACAGGCATAGCGAGAAATTATCTAGATACAAACTATTCAACAAAATGGATATGGAGAGCTGGTCCCCCTCGACGGCCTCTTAGATGCCCAGACTTAACCCCCGCAGGCTTCTCTATCTAGGTATATATCAAAAATATATCCTCCAATAACAGCAGATGATATTATATTAAAAATTACGAACGCTTTTCTCCCTATCACACCAAAACCTGTTGTGTAATGTTAGAAGATCTTTTGAGTACCGAATCAGGCGTTGCATTCAACTAGATAAACATAATGTCGAGCACTTGCTTAAATAAGTTTCTATATTCTGATGTTACTGACCTATCTTTAATAATGTTCCTGAGGTTTGATATAGGTACGTTGTTTTTGTTTGTTTATTTATTTCTCTTAAACTATTTTATACTCATTTTATTTTCTTACTAGTAAAATTGTACGCCTAACAAGTATATTTTGGAAAACAACACAGCTTTCGACCTGACGGTCGTTTCGCTAACAAGGTTAGCGTGATCAGAGGGATGAATAAACTATTCATCCCATCAGAGGGATGAATAGTTCATTCATCATTAATTTATTATCAGTGCTCATCACAAGTTCCAAAATTCACTCATTGTACGCTCAAACTAAATATTCAAAATACGTAGCAAATAACTTTTACTTTCCTCCTCATACAACTTTTTAATATTTTGCAAGTTTTAGTTCTTATAATGAACAAAGTTGCTTTGAAATAACTTTCACGAAAGATGACAAATAAATTATAAATTAGTTTTGGTAAAAAAGAAATGTAATACATAATGAACTCACTCATTTCATAGGCAGAGATAAATTAGAAAAAAATTAAAGTTTAGGAATGAGTAGATAGAAATTTTGAAACCATCTGGAAACAATTTGTCTTACAAATGCACACTTTAACATTGATTGTAGAAAAAATTAGGACAAGTTTGGCGAAATGTTACTTCACATCAAAATCTTAACATTTAGCTATATGCAATGCTGTTGTAGTTTTAAGGAGAATAAAAATGGAAAAATGATGAAGAAATAAAATACAGGGTGTTGTATTTAAAATAACCAAGATAATTGGAGTTAAAGTACCCATAAAATATCAGGATAATTTAAGCACCCGGTAAACCATTCAAAACTGTCAAATGCATTAGGTGATAGAGCAATGATCCTAATATTTTAGATAACCAAAGAATGTTTTTAAGTTTTTTTGTTGTACGTAAATATATATTTTTTAAACCTTCACAAATCGAAAAACCAAAATATTTTAAAAACCGTAGTAGATAGGTATAGGGAACCCGTATAGAAGCGCATCTTATTTTTGGCGTATAAGTCAAAACTGCTGCTCAACATAGGCTGTTTCGTAAGAAAAAACATAACTTTGATATGCCGCCCTTTTTAGGAACCTCCTGTACACTAAACAAATATTTTTTAAATGCAGCTACTATTGAGCTACATAACTTTACTTCTAAAAATCGTTTAAAAGTATGGCGTTTAGACGTAATGGTCATTGCAATCTTGCAAATTGAAGGAAAAGGCACGTTACTTTCTTAAGTAACTATTTTCTGCATGTTATGTTAAAAAGTCTGGACGCAGCAAGTGCGTTATGGCAGTGAATTTTGATAAAAATGCTTTCAATATGAAATATATCTTTTTAATGCAAGCAGTCATCAATTTGGTTACTGGTATAACCTATAAAGTATAAACAATGTGCCATATTTTATCAAAATAACTTATTGTTTGAAAATGTACAAAAATTTTCCGACAATAAACTTTAAATGTTGGTTTCCCAGCCAACAAACCTTAGGTTAATAGCAAATTGAGTTATTGAAATTTGAAGCATTTAATGAAAATTTACTACCAAAACGCGCTTACTGCGTCTTGATTATTTTTTTCTTACAAACATATTTTGATAAAAAATGCAATAAAATAAGGCTGTTCGAAAAAAAATTGTAGGGATCACCAACGACTTATGGGCCAGCTGGTGGTTGCCAAAATAATTTAAGATAAGATAAGATGCAGCTCAAGATACCCTATAATTAACTTATACAATTTTTTCTCGTCTCTTGTATAATAATAATTATATTGAGCTTTACCGTAGAAACGCGTCACCCTGTATATATGTAAGCAGATCAAAACTGAACGTAAACCTGGATACGGATTCCAGGGGGCCTAGTTTGCGCTCATTTGAGGAATTCTAAAGTCCCGGTCTCCTCAATGACGAATTTTTTGTACGAAAATTAGCTAAAAATTATGGACCGTTAAATCATAGACTTAACTAAAACTACCGCCAAAGCATAAGAGAGAAAATAAATAACTTGTTGCATATCAACCCTTCTTGTAAAACTTCGATCCCTTATATGTGTTGATAAAACATAACAAACACGGTTTAGTCCACAAACTAACATTAATAAAGGGATAATTTGCACTTGTATATAAAAATTTCTCAAATAACACAAATAATTTGTCAACTCAAAACAGATAAACATATAAACAATCTCATACCATACGATAAACGTCAGTTACAGCGTCTAACAGACCTGCGCAATAATATCAAATGTTCCGTTGCCAGGCAACGACATACTAGATATCATATAAGCCAGTTTTGCCATTGTCAATGAAAGGCGGTGATACTAAAAATAAATCTTTAAATTTGAATAGCTCAATTTTCTGTAAACGTAGAAAGCTGAATTTTGGCACATAGTTAGGTCTTTCCCAAAGCAATATGCGCACCAAATTTAATCAAAATATCTTGTAATTTGTGAAAAAAAATTTTTTTTTGAAAGAAACCTCAAAATTTTCCCGGAAAACCTTGTCCTATTTTCCTGGCTAACGAACTCATCCAAGCTATAAATAAAAGAAAGGCACTTGCCGAGTTTCATAAAAATCGGTTTAATATATATATATATATATATATATATATATATATATATATATATATATATATATATATATATATATATATATATATATATATATATATATATATATATATATATATATATGAACATATGAAAAACGAAACTGACTAGGGGCCCAAATTCGCGTTTATTTGAAAAATCTTTGCAAAGTCTCACCATCGATACCTCTCTATTAGTGAATTTTTTAAAATAAGAATTCACTAAAAATTACTACGCCTAAAGTAATATCGTCTAGTAGCTGCCAACAACCAGTGCAGTGCCAATAATAGGTGTGTATCTTATATGTTAATGGGTCTATATCATTTAGTTGCTGTTTTATCAGCGCTCGATTTAAGCTTATTCCAATTCTTATTAATCAGATATTAACACAAGGTTGATTAAAAATTTAAAAAATTTCTCTTGAAAACAATCAACTTATCTCAATTACATTTCTAATTGACCCTACGGTAAAATAACTCAAGTTAAAATCTCCACAGAACATCGATTAATGCTAATCGCGACATTAGCAGTAATTTGATTTTAATCTCTAATTCGCCGCACGAGTGGTTCGGAGACGGGAAAAAAGTTCCCGTAGTTATTAATTACTTCTGAAAAACTGTGGATTGCATTTTTATTAGTCTTTTCTTTTTGTTTTACGAGTTGTTGATTGTCTTGTCAGGACAAGAAAGTTATTGAATTAAATTTCAATGTGGTTCATTTCATTTCAAAAGTTGGTGGCATTTTCTTGTCACTAGATTGTAATTAAAAAAATCCTTGCCGGCGTAACTTTTAAGCCGTTAAACTATATGTAACATATTATGGTACTTTCTTTTTGATACTGTGCGTGTTCGTTTACACACAACCTAACTAAATACAAACAAAGGAACTTAGACTTGTTTGCTGACTTTTTCCGCTTTTTCATAAATCTCTCAGCTCCAACCCTTAACATATCCAGTTTACGTGTCACTCAAAAGACACGCCACTTAGAAATTAAAGGTCGGGATGCAGCAAGCGCGTGATAGTAGCGTGGTTTTGTAAGTTTTATAAAATTTAAAGTCAAGATAGCAGCAAGTGAGTTAGTTTTAGTGAATGAGCTAAACAAAATGAAGAAAAATCAGTGGCGATTTCTCCTAGTGAGCTAGGTGTGCGCCGCACACCCTAAAATATAATTAAAATGTGCACAGTTAAATATGTTTTATTTCTTTTTCCCTTAGTCTTAATACACTACATATGTTATGACAATCGATTTAATTTACTTATTTGATTTCATAAATAGTCGGTTAATAGTGACTTGGAATGAAGTCGGCACCACGTCTTCATTCAGAAAATATGAGTAGGTCAATAGCAACTGGGAATGAATTCGGGTTGGGTTAGGTGTGCGTTGTTATTTCCGAACAACTTCACTCGACAGAGCTGTATTGGTATACAATACAGTCCCCCACCCATGTGTTTAAAATAGTAAGGAAATACCATTCGTTTTAACACTGCAGTGAGCGGTAAAAATACCGCTCAAGACAAATGAATGGAACGCCGGTTTAACAAACGTTGTGATAGCATTATTTACAAACATTACAACTGCGCTTGCCTGGACCACAGTATTCTAGAATCAAAGATTATAATACATTTTAGTAAATTTTCGTAGAAAAAATTTACTAATGGAGAGATCTCGACTTTTGAATTTTGAAAAATTGTTTGCAAATGAGCGCGAACTAGGACCCCTAGAACCCATATCCGGGGTCAGTTTCAATTTTTATATATAAGAATTTAATTTGAGTCA
Source organism: Tillus elongatus (assembly GCA_964006375.1). Lineage (NCBI taxonomy): Eukaryota > Metazoa > Arthropoda > Insecta > Coleoptera > Cleridae > Tillus > Tillus elongatus. The sequence continues at coordinate 66,837,597 of OZ023265.1, forward strand.
AGTTTTAAAATATAGAAATTTTTGATTAAAATGAAGAAATTGATTTCAAGTACCATCCATATTTCTAGAAATTGTAATGGTACATAATGAGGTGAGGTAATTTTGGAGATTAGAAATCAGATGACAGAACTTTAGAACAATTGACATTTAGATTAAAATTTAGTCAAAATTGCATCATTTGCAGTCACAAGTTTAGACTTATTTGTAAGATGCTTTGTACTATTTATATAACAATAAACTATATATATATATATATATATATATATATATATATATATATATATATATATATATATATATATATATATATATATATACATAGGTATCACACCGATAACTCAAAATATAATCGGCCGATTTTGATAAAATTTGGCATGTACCTTCCTTCTGTAAATGTATTGGATAATTTCGTTAGTCAAGAAAATCGGACAAGGTTTTCCGGGAAAATTTTGAGTTTTATTCGAAAAAAATTTGTATCTCAAAAAATAAAAGAGATAAGATAACCAAATTTGGTAGGTAGGTTTACGATTAAAAATTAAACTATACACCAAAATTTAGATTTCTATGTTGCAAGATAAAAAAGTTATAATAAAATATTTTGTGCCAGATCATTTCTATGAAAATTCACTACCATAACGCACTTGCTGCATCCAGGATTTTTACACATTTTATTATTTAGTACCATATTAACATTGAACTACTTTTCATGTTTAAAGTTTTCACCCCGTTCCGGACAGTGCTAACGCTAACACAAATTTGTGTGAAGAGAAGAGCTTGATAATAATTCCATGTTCTTTTCGTGTTTTAAAGTTTTAAGTGACTTTTTAATTTGTTAGTGTTGCAGTGGGAAATTAATTTATTTATCTACGTATCATTCCCATATAGGTCGAATATATATATATATATATATATATATATATATATATATATATATATATATATATATATATATATATATATATATATATATATACATACAGGGTCGCTGATAAGTCTGGAAACGGTCGATTATCCGGGAAAATATACAAGGTGTCGAAAAAAGTTTTATACAAAAGTTTTTGGGTTCTTCAATGTCTACTAGGCGGTGATAATTTTATTTATACAGGGTTGGTCATACAGGCGTGGCACACCAATATTAATTTTTTTTTAATGGAACACCCTATATATTATTCGATATTTCAATCCTTCTCTTAATTTTGAGCAACATTTATCAGAAGCATAATGTACCTAAACGCAACCGGGTAAAAAAATAAATTAAAATAAACGCTACTGTTTTTAAAATCTATTGGATGAAGAACAAAAATAAATGAAAAGTAGAATATCTCTTGAAAACAATCTGTGAGTGTGAAAAGAACCGGTTGCGATGTTTTTAACATTGTTTGGAATCCCAAGATAAGATAAGATGCCCATAAGAAACGCAGTATTATTCTTTTGTTTTAAAATGTTTCCAGGACAACGAATGTCAAACATTCATTCAGTGTCAACAGTTTTGAAACATTAGTAATTTAGTGTCAACAGTTTTTGTGCAAAATGGCAAGTTTAAGTGAAACCGAACGTATCGAAATTTTAATGATGATAGGGTACGGTGATAGAACACGAAGTTTTGCTCAAGTGGTGATTATGTTCAATGAGTTGCATCCTGAGCGGGAATCGATCTCCAAATCCACAGTTTCGAAAACTTTGCATCGTTTTCACGAAACTGGCGGTATCAAGGATAAACCTAGAACTGGAAGGCAAGTAACCGTTACAAATGAAGAAAATTCTTTGAATGTAATATTGGATGTGGTGGAAAATCCGAAAACTTCGGCACAGCAATTGGCTTTAAATCACAATATGAGTCGATATTCAATTCAAAAGATTACGAAGCGGGAAAAGTTCCGTCCATATAAAATTCATTTATTGCAAGAACTGAGTGAAGACGATTTTGATCGCAGAATCGAGTTCTGTGAACTTATTATGGAGAAGTTACGCCAAAATTTTAACTTTGCCAACCACATTTTGTTTTCCGACGAATCTACATTTTGTTTGAATGGACAAGTCAACCGACACAACTGTAGGTACTGGTCAGACGAAAACCCACATTGGATGGAACAAATTCACACCCAAAGACCGCAAAAAGTAAATGTTTGGTGTGCTATTATTGGTGGACATATCATAGGACCTTATTTTATACACGGTAATTTGAACTCTGCTCGATATTTGACACTTTTGCAAGAATCAATTGTTCCAGACGTTAGTCGATTATTTCCGAACAATAACGACCCAAATCTACCAGCGGAAGAAATATGGTTTCAGCAGGATGGGGCACCCCCTCATTTTGGAATTGAGGTACGGGAATATCTGAATCAAACCTTTCCTGGCAGATGGATAGGGCGCAGGGGAACTATTGAATGGCCAGCTAGGTCTCCCGACATGACGCCGCTTGACTTTTTTTTGTAGGGTCATGTAAAAAATTTAATTTACCAAAATAGACCGCAGAATATTGAAGAGTTGCAAGCAAGGATTGTGCATGAAATTAATAACATTCGTCAAAACGCTCTTGTAAATGCAGTGCAATGTTTTGTTAAGCGAATTCATTATTGTCAGGAGGTCAATGGAGAACACTTTGAACATCTTATAAAATAGGATTTCAAACAATGTTAAAAACATCGCAACCGGTTCTTTTCACACTCACAGATTGTTTTCAAGAGATATTCTACTTTTCATTTATTTTTGTTCTTCATCCAATAGATTTTAAAAACAATAGCGTTTATTTTTATTTATTTTTTTACCCGGAAACGATTGAGTTTATGTACATCATGCTTCTGATAAATGTTGCTCAAAATTAAGAGAAGGATTGAAATATCGAATAATATATAGGGTGTTCCATTAAAAAAAATTAATATTGGTGTGCCACGCCTGTATGACCAACCCTGTATAAATGAAATTCTCACCGCCTAGTAGACATTGAAGAACCCAAAAACTTTTGTATAAAACTTTTTTCGACACCTTGTATATTTTCCCGGATAATCGACCGTTTCCAGACTTATCAGCGACCCTGTATATATATATATATATATATATATATATATATATATATATATATATATATATATATATATATATATATATATATATATATATATATATATGTAAATTTAGTGTTAATAATTTTTAAAACCACCACTAACAGCAACTCGTTACCGCACACCCGAACATTTTGGTCAGGAGACGCCACTGAGAAAAATTAACTGTTCTATTGTCGAAAAAATTGCCACAAAATTTTTGGTAAAATCGAATACTTAAGGAATTTATAAAAGATTTGGTTCTGGGATTCAAGTGTAGTGCTTATGGTGACGAAGAATGTCACGATTCCGTTAACACCGTACCCAGTAATGGCGACTGCAATCATGGTTCATGCATTGAAAATAAGCTAAAATATCAATTTGTGCAACGAGGAAACGGAGTTACAAGGTAATTTATGTCCTGGATGGAAAAAAGATTTACGAAATACTAACGCTATAAAAGAGACAGATTACAGATTGGAAAACTGAAGTCAGCTGACAGTGATAACGTCGGCGCGATGGCTGGAAAGGCGAACTCTTGCCTGAACAACAATGAATTTTAATCGTCAATAAAAAGAAAACGTTAACGGGTGATTACGGATAAAGGCGGTCACTCTGCTGCTGCCAAAATACAGGGAGTGGATGAGGTTTTCTGGATATTTGTGGGGAGAGTAAGATGTTGCGTGGGCACTTCTGTGATTGGGCAGTCTTTTGCGGAAAAGTAGCCGACATGAAAGTCTGTGTGCCTTAAACTTGTATCAAAAAGTAACAACAGGAGCTTTAGAGTGAGTGTCCCGAAAAAAAACAAAAGTCATATCTTCGATGAGGAAAAGTGGCCTGCTGGTGTAATAATGAAAGAGCTGCGGCCAACAGAGTGATTGTAACGTGTTGCTGGATAATGCAGTCATACAGTTAAGACTCATTACTTAAGTAAAAATGGTCGCCTTTTATTCCAAGGTACGGAATTATTTAAAATGTAGTAAGATAAGTAAAAGCTAAAAATTCTGCACGCAGCAAGTGCGTTATGGTAGTGAATTTTCATAAAAATCTTTTTAATAACAAATATGTGTTTTTTTAAGAAAGCAGGCATCAAATTTGGTTACCAGTATAACCTATATAATAAAAACAATGTGCCATGTTCCATTAAAATAACTCTATTGTGTAAAAATGTACAAAAATTTCCAAAAGTAAACTTAAAATGTTCCCGAAAAAACACGTTTCTTGGTCAACCTTATAGGTTAATAGCAAATTGAGCTGTTCAAATATGAAACATTTGATCAAAATTCGCTACCATAACGCAGTTGCTGCGTTCAGAATTTTTTTTCTTACAAACATGCATTATATTTCGATGGAAAATGCAAAAATGCAATAACATAAGGCGTGTTTGATTAAAAAAAGGAAATTTGTATCACCAACGACTTATGGGCCACCCTGTGATTGCAGAAATATTATTTTAAGATGTAGCTCAAGACACTCTATAATTAATATATACAAATTTTCTTCATATCTTATATAATAACGGATATATTGAGCTTTATTAATTTTTTACGAAAATTCGACATTCGAAAACTCTATAGATAAGGCTACTGCCAAGCATCAGAGAAAGGGTCTATTTGAAATGAATTTTCTGCAAATATTTTAGTAAAATGAAGGACAATGACGGTTGAAACTAAGACTTTAGGGTTTGTAAAACATCCTTCTTGAGACATTTTATTTCTAAAGCCCGTATTAGATTTAAGTTATTTGCCTAAATGATGCCAATTTTGACATTTTAAATCGCCACTTTGACGTTTTGAGGAAAACCCCAATTTTTTTTAAATGCCTATAACTTTTTTGTCTTTTGACCTACATAGCTAAATTGGTAGGTAACTTACCTATAAGAATGTAAACCTGCGTACCAAATTTGGTTGCCCTTACTTTGTTAATTCCGGAGATATAAATTTTTTTTTGAAGAAAATACAAAATTTTCCGGGAAAACCTTAGCAGATTTTCCTGACTAACGAACTCATCCAAGCCATTTGCAAAAGGAATTTTTTCACCAAATTTTATCAAAATCGGCCCATTATTTTTTGAGTTATCGGTGTGATACATATATATATATATATATATATATATATATATATATATATATATATATATATATATATATATATATATATATATATATATATATATATATATATATATATATATATATATATATATATATATATATATATATATATATATATATATATATATATATATATATATATATAAACATATAAAAATTGAAACTGACCCCGGATATGTTTTCTGAAGGGCCTAATTAGCGCTCATTTGAAGAAATTTTTTCAAAATTCAAAAGTCGGGATCTCCTCATTAGTGAATTTTTTTTAAGAAAATTCACTAAAAACGTGGTTCGTGATTCTATTATCTATTTGACATATATTTTTAAATTGTAATTTTTAACCGAGTACACGATAACTCAAAAAGTTATTAACTCGGCAAGAAACTTTATTGCATTAATAACTTACATGAGTTCGTTTTTCAATTCGGGCAGCCCGTAAGTAATTTTAAATATAATGACAGATTATGTGATTTGAGTTTTATTCATTTTATCAGCAAATTTTTGTGTAAAATATATGTCAGTTTTCGTAGAAATCATTTTTTGTCGAATTATTGTAAAATGTTAGTGATTGTTAAGTACTGCTTAATAGATTATTGTAAAAATAGGTGTTTGCAAATTCACATGGAAAATCTCTTTTAGAATTTTCCTTAAAAGTAATTTGTTTAGCAAATTGTGTAATATATTTTTGCCTAATGCAAATTTTTATAAATTTTGAAACATTTAAGCTGATTTTCGTAAGAAAATGGTTAATGTTCGTGAAAGGGGTTGTTTGCAAATTTTTGTGTAAATTTTTTTAAAATTTTGTCAAAAAGCTTTTTGTGAATAATTAAATCTTAGCTAGTATAGTGTTTGTGTAAATCGCTTGAATTGGTTCGTTGTCAAGAAAATCGGATCAGTTGTTTCGAGACAATTATATTTATTTTCGAAAAAATATTTATATTTCTGTACAAAAATGTGTAACACGACCGTACCTTGTTTACGTGGATACTTTGGACTGATTGTTATATTTTATCCCCATATAGGCATGTAGGGTACGTCAGCCCTATCAAAAAAACATTATTTTTTCCGAAAAAATAATTTGTATCTCAAAAAAATTACCAAGTTATTTTGATCAAATTTGGTTGGTATGTTGCTCTCGTAAATACCTTACTCCACGAAAACTAATTTTTCTAGGTTTATAGAAAATTTAGTTATACAAATTTGAAGCATTTAATGAAAATTCGCAACAATAACGCAATTTTTGCGACCCGAAATTTTTTACGATGACATCTTTACAGTAAGTAGCAATGTTTTTAATGTTTCTGTAGCAAATAGGCTCACTTTCGGTGAACCTATTCTAAATTGTGACATTAGGCATATAGACTTGCTGCATATACATATTCAGTGTTTAAAAAATAAAAGTTGGACGCAGCAAGTGCGTTATAGTAGTGAATTTTCATCGAAATGTTCTGGCATCAAATATTTTTTATAATTTTTTCTCTTGTAACATAGAAATCTATTTTCTTTTTAAGGAAAACCCAAAATTTTCCCGGAAACCAAGTCCAATTTACCTGGCTAACAAACTTATCCAAGCAACTTACAAAAGGAAGACACTTGCTAAATTTTAATAAAATCAGCCAATTATTTTTTGTTATCGGTGTGATACATACATATGTATATATATATATATATATATATATATATATATATATATATATATATATATATATATATATATATATATATATATATATATATATCCAAGCTGGCATAGTATTATTTATTCCACGTACACAGAAAACCTCTTCAGCCACTCAAAAGCCCTGGTTCTCTAAATCCTATGACAAGGCCAGACTTGAAAAGGTCAAAGTTCACAAAATGCTTCTACACAATCCCAGTCAAAAAAAAAAAACGTCAAGCGTTTAACCACGCAAGAAACCGCTATGTCCGCATTCTTTCTGAGGCAAAAAACTCGTTTAATAACCACATCAAAAACAAAATCTATTGGGAATAATTTCTGCAAGAGCACGTTCCCACCTCTTGTCTCAGGGGATGACCTGGGCAAGGTTGAACTTTTTGCCTCGCTGTTCGCCGGCAATTCTACTCTCAACCCACCTCCAAATGTTGAACCACTAACAGTCCCCAATGTCGCGCATAAAATGACGGATATCATTTTCAAAACTAAAAAGGTACGAAACATGCGCTCTTCTCTTAATACCAGAAAAGCCTCTCGCCTTGAGATCCCAGCAATTGTTCTCAAAAAATGCGCTCCAGAACTTGCTTCTGTCCTAACTCGTTTGTTTCAGACATGTCACAACAGAGGCATATTCCCTAGTAATTGGAAAACTGCTCGAGTACAACCCGTCCCCAAGAAAGGATCCAAAGCGCTTCCTAGCAATTCTAAGGTCTCAATCTGCCTACTTCTTAGAGTGGTGGACAAAGGTGGGTAAATGAAATATGTAAGGACACTCTAAGGCCTCAATTTGCCAACTACTTAGAGCGGTGGACACAGGTGGGTCGGGTTGTTGTAGCTCGATTACGGGGCCCTAATCTGTCTACTCCCTAAATCTCGCAGAAGATCGTCTGTCAGGTCTCAGTGTGTTCAACCCTAGGCCTCAGAGAGATCTGGCAGTTCGTTGCAAGTTTTGTCTGATATATGTCGTTCCGTCTACCTGCTTCGTTATCAGTGAAAGTAGTGGAGTCACCGTCAATTAAACTTTTTAAGACAGACATTGCTAGAAAACGGATACGACAACAATCACATACTACGAAACATTATAAACTCACAACAACAAACCACCACACCACAACAAGAACAAATAGAGTCCACACAACAACACACAGCGTTTTTACCATACACTAAACTGATAACGAAGCAGGTAGACGGAACGACATATATAAGACAAAACTTGCAACGAACTTCCAGATCTCTCTGAGGCCTAGGGTTGAACACACGGACACCTCACAGACGATCTCCTGCGAGATTTGGGGAGTATGCAGATTGAGGCCCCGTAATCAAGCTACAACAACCCAACCCACCTTTATCCACTACTCTAAAGAGTAGGCAGATAGAGGCCTTAGAGTGTCCTTACATATTTCCTTTACTCACCTTTGTCCACCAATCTAAGGAGTAGGCAGATTGAGGCCTTAGAGTGTCCTTACATATTTCCTTTGCCCACCTTTGTCCACCACTTTAAGAAGTAGGCAGACTGAGGCCTTAGAGTGTCCTTACATATTTCATTTACCCACCTTTGTCCACCACTCTAAGGAGTAGGCAGATTGAGGCCTAAAAGTGTCTTTACATATTTCCTTTACCCATCTTTGTCTACCACTCTAAGGAGTAGGCAGATTGAGGCCTTAAAATGTCCTTACCTATTTCATTTACCTCTTGAAAATGGCTCCAAAATACGGTATCGTTATCTGAGGTCAATTCTCGGACTGCCATGGAATATTTGTGCTGCAAAAACGAATAAAATGTACCTTATGGGCACTCTTGTTGTGACATCTTTAAGCAAAATAAATAACGTTAACTTTTATTCATAAAAACAAGAAAAAATGTGTTATCAACTCGAATATTCATGAATGCAACACTCAAGAAAAAGATGCTTTTCAACTAAATAAACGTCACCACTATTTCTTTAAGAATATGCCATGTTATGCAGGTCACTTTTTGTACGACCAGCTGCCTTGTTCTCTGAGGGACACAAATTGTGCAAAAAATTTTAGAAGACAGCTGAAGGTTGCTTTGAGTAGTAATAGTTTTTATAGTTTAAGCGAATTTTATGAAGCTGCGCTGTGACGCTTATGTTTTTTTTTTGGTTGTGATGTCAAGTTCGTTATATTTTGGATTTTTGGGCACGTAGCCCTGTGATAGATTGTGATACGTTTTTATCTGGTAAGCGTTATGACTCGTCTGATTTACAATAAATGTAACCAGTGGACCAAATATATATATATATATATATATATATATATATATATATATATATATGTATATATTCCGTGAAAAATAGCACGAAGTCTCTGGTTTTGTGACTGATTTAGGCCTCTACGTTTACATAGTACAGCAAGAGCGAAGTCATGGGAAGAAAATTAGCGAGCGAAACAACCACACACGACGGGCATTGAGCTACATCATCTTTTCACATCTTTCTTCTTGTTATACTATGTGTAAGTGGAAACTGCTGTGGTAGCCTAGAAACAACCACAAAAACAGAGATGGTGCTTCGGGCTATTCTCATAAATAAAAATTCTAGATTATGCCTTACAAAGAAGCTGTGCTTATATATATATATATATATATATATATATATATATATATATATATATATATATATATATATATATATATATATATATATATATATAGCAAGAATGTATAGGTGTATGTTATAGTCTGTGCATGGTCTTTTAAAGCCTCACGTTTAGGTGACAATTGATACATTGTATGTCTTACGTACTAACTGAATTTTATTTGTTATTATTGTTTATTTTGTATACTTGTTATCAAATTGACAATAATATGGTTTATGTTTTAATGTGTCCTATGTAAAACCAATTGAATTACCTGACATACATATTATTACCTACCTTACTTTGACTTTGTTTGTTGCGGGGCTATTGCCTCTCAAATCTCAAGATCGTCGGTTCAAAATCCTGTAAAGTTTATTTTTACATCCCCAATACCCATGTTTATATATATATATATATATATATATATATATATATATATATATATATATATATATATATATATATATATATATATATATATATATATATATATATATATATATATATATATATATATATATATATATATATATATATATATATATATATATATATATATATATATATACATATGCATGTGTGTTTTATAAATAAAGCTCTAAATAGACCATATAAGTTACTGATACTATGGATATTAAAAACATTTTAAATGGTTCATTCGCTTTAAATTTACTAATGTATTTTTCCTATATAAATCGATTATACGATAATATCTTGTTTTACTGGATTTTTTTGTATTTGCAAAATTGTTATAAGGCCTCTTTAATAGAGTTTAACTTGCGTAATTCGCTTTACCTAACCTATGCAACACAACTATCAAAAGTGTTATATGTTCAAGCCAAATGGTTAGGCAATATAAATATCACATTATGCTTGCTGGACAACATACTGAAATGCAATAGTGATGGGAAAAACTGTTGCTTTAACAGGTCGCACCTGTTACCGTTATTTAGAAATAACAGTTAAATATAACAGGTTGAAAATAACAGTATGAACTATGAATTATTAAGAATTCCATGTAGACGTAGTAACAGTAGCTGAATCCGTCCGGTGGTGTAGTTGGGTAATGTTTAAAATAAAAAATATTCTTGTATTATGTTTAAAACAATTAATAACTTTTTTATTAAAAAAGTGATGGAGGTTTTTTTTGGGTATTCATCACTAATAATAATTTGGTAAAAAATTCAACAATGCAGAATTTCTTTCGAATTTTCTTAACTAATTAAGTATTAGTTAAGCATTGAGCTTGAAAACCTCTATAGCCATCTTTTCCTTGAAAATGAGAGGTATATGAAATAAATGAATTATTGTAAGCAAAAAATAAAATAAATAATTTAAAAAAAATTAAAACTAATTTTTTTCTCTCTACCTATAGGGCGAAGTGTGTCTGGTTTCAACTATACCGGGTACAGGGAATATTTTTATAATTTCATTAAAATTGGTACTGTTTCTGAGATTTTTTAAGTTTCAGCGATTTTTTATTTTGCAGTAGTAATAAAAAAAAATGTTTAAAATCGGACCTATTTCTTAGATTTCCAAAGTGAAAAGTAAAAAGGAATATTGATTTATTAGTTACATAAGGCAAAGAAGAATGAGCAAAAAACTACCTAATATAATATAATACCTAATAAGGACTCACGTTAAAGCATAACTGTACGTTTGTATACATATCAGTTTTTTCTTAAAACAAAAATGCCATCAGCATATCGAGTAATCTAATGAAGATTGAGTTTACGTCAACGCCTATGTGATTATTTTTTTATATACGCGGTGACCTGATTTTATTTTTACAGTGATATAGTTCATTTTTAATAATTTTCACTTGCTACATATACAGCCTTTTTATTTACATTTTTCATATTTTGTGTTTGTTTATAAATTGTAAATATATGTGTGTGTTTTGTGTGAATCAACAACCTGTCAAAATTTAAGAGTTTCATTGTACCGACGACCCTACGTTCCCAAAGCTGTGAGCACACTAGTATAAAGTATAGTATGTTATGAAGTAAAGTCCGCTCTATACTCTATACCCCATTCCCAGTCTCATGTCCATTCATCCTGTTATAACAGCTGCGGATGAAAACAGTATTATATTATGAAGTAAAGTCCGCTCTATACCCCATTCCCAGTCTCATGTCCATTCATCCTGTTATAACAGTTGCGGATGAAAACAGAAGCTGCTTCATCGTAGCAGTGCAACAGAAACAGATACGACAACAGAAACAGATACGACCCACTGCGCAACAGCATCCCCTTCACTGTACCTGTTATTTGTATATATCCATAACAGGTTGTTACTGTTGCGGCTCGACAACAGCTAAAATATAACAGACTGTTAAATAACAACCCATCACTAAAATGCAATGATTTCCTCTAAATCCTGCTCGAATAACTCACGCGACATATTATATGGATTTGAGGTGATGCTTCTTACGTATAATACCAATATTGTATGTTTGGAAGTGCGAATTACTATTTTACACTCTTTAATAGTTGTGAATAACAAATGTTTATCATCGATTCCACAAAATACCTATAATTGTTTTCTTGAATCCAAGCTCCGTTTACGGATGCTTGATCATCTCATCACTATTTGTAAAGGAAAGTATATACAATTAACTCGCTTTTTCTTTCATAAAAGGAACCACATTCGACACTTTATTCTTTTGGCTATACCATCTTGGTTAGGTTTCTATTTTGAATACTAAATGTTTCAATTTATTATTCCTTTTTACAACCGGGGTGACGCAATAGATCCAGAGTTGCTTGTTTCTTTAACAAATAAGACTCTACTTCCAAGATCCTCGGTGTTAACAACGTGTGCCTATGAGCCGAAGGGTACAGGGTTTGATCCCAGGGTTCTCTTTCCACTTTCTCAGTACATACTGTAACATTAACATCAACCGAGGTTGTGGCATTGTATTTGCGCAAGTTGAAGGCGCTAAGGAAGCAAAAAAAAACACACACCCACACTCTCCTAGTATACTCGATAGAAAATTGCATTAAAATCCTATCTCGGCCATCTAATTATATACATTATATGTCAAATTTCAATTGACATTTAAATAATTTCTTTAAATGACTTGTCTTGAAAATCGTTATTTTTCCACTAAAATTATATGCCAATTTTATACCTGTTACACTGCTTACAAATAAACTAGGAATTATTTATGTTATTTTTACATGTTAAAATCGGCATCATATTGCCTTTATAATGTACAGCTTTGTTTAAATTTTTTTTTAAATTACTTATTACAAGCATTTCCTGGCTTAAGTTTTATTAAAAATTAACGGTTTATAAAATTTCCTATATGCTTTACTGGTCTTTTAGTGAATCTTCATTAAGAAAATTCACTAATAGAGAGGTATCGATGGTGAGACTTTCGGAAAATTTCTTCATATGAGCGCCTCTGGAACACTTCCATGGTCAGTTAAAATGTATATATATATATATATATATATATATATATATATATATATATATATATATATATATATATATATATATATATATATATATATATATATATATATATGTACCCAACCGATAACTTAAAAAACACTTCATTGATTTGGACCAAATTTGGGAATTACCCTTATTTTGCTAATGGCTTGGATGCGTTCGTTTATCAAATCTTAACTGCCAGTTTTTCTTTAAAAAAATTAAAAAGTATTTTTACAGCTTAAAAGAACATAGACAGACGTGGTTGTGTACTAATTTTGAAGTCGTTTGATCAAAGGAAAATAAAGTTATTCGAAATTAATAACAAAATAATCCTCGACCTCCCTTCAGATTCTGTAATGCAATATCTACAATGTTGGACAAAGACAGATGACGTTATATGTACTGCTATGCTATTTAAATAAATCGTAGATAAAAATCTAAACAATGGAAGTTGTTGCATGATGTGAGCCTGGAGAACATTGTGAGAGATACGACAGGGACGCCATCTCGGTGCAGGACCAGGTAGTATGTTGTCACGGTAGATCTAATTTACACAAAATTTTATAGATAGAGCTGGGTACAATGTGCAACAAAATAACCGTTGTGTAAACTCTCAGCCTTGGACCATTTATTTCCTAATACCGTGACAAAGTTTGCATTGAAAGCGTTAAATTTTAGCACGCGAATGTATACTATACATAAAAGATTTAATGAAAGTGATTCAATTTGTTTAAAAGAAATCTATAACGAAGTTTCATTATGTGTAAATATTAAGCTTCCCATTCTTCACGTTCACGCTATTTAAAACTAAAAGCCATCTCTCTTTCTCTCCCCTAGTTTAATCTGACCACACGTAGCTATTTCTCACAGAGAAGCGTGTAGATTTGCGCATCGCATAACCTCGAAATCGACTCCGTTGATGCTAATTGCTAACACCTTAAAGGATCTTATAATATAAAACAATTAGGTACCTATATTCTAATACAAATTGTAGGTAAATAATAACCCAGCTTTTAATTTTAACCTAACTTTAACAAAATGACTATAGTAGTATATTATGATTGTAGCATCCAATGAAACAAATATGAAAGTGACAGGTAAACTGCATGTAGATTGGAGATATTGTATGTGTTACCTATATTTATACAGAATTCACTGGTAGGTATCAGCATAGTGAACCAAATTATTTTAAGAAGAAATATACCTACCTCAAACTAATACAGTTAGTACTTATAATATCTAGTTAGGTACTTTCGTTGCTAAAATGATCAAAACAGTTTGTAGCCATTGTTATGTTATAATTTTTAAGGCATTGAGAAAGCATTTTTTGCGTCACCTAGATATTTATTAAAAGAATTAGACTTACTGAAGTGTTTACTTAATGCTGGCCTTAGCTGGATATGATGTACGAATTTACGATAGATTGTAAAAATTGCTTAATACACAGCGAGCTGTAAAAGTGAAGCGTTGCCCCATGCACCATGTGATGTTGGTCGCGTTAAAGATCCCCACCTACCCTACAGAAATGAAGGGGGTTCGGCGAAACTTACAGGATATTGAGATGGACTGTGATTGACCATAGTCGCGGAAATAGACCGACGTTGAAAAACATAAAAATAAAAAAAAAGATACAAATTTCTTTAATTTCATTTTTTTGTGACTTGAAAAACTTGAAAAATTCTCTACAATAACGTACTTCGACGTTAAACAAAAATGAAAATAAAAAGTCTGCACGCAGCAAGTGCGTTATGGAAGTTAATTTTCATAAAAATATTTCTAATAGCAAATATGTATCTCTGATGCAAGCAGGCATCATTCTGGTTACCGGTATAACTTATATAGTAGAAAAAATGTACCCATATTTTATCAAAATAACTTATTGTTTGCAAATGTACAAAAATTTTACGAAAATAAACTTAAAATGTGTGTGTGCAAAAACTGGCTTCCTAGCCAACAAACCTTAGGTTTATAGGAAATTGAGTTATTGAAATTTGAAGCTTTTAATGAAAATTCGCTACTTAAACGCACTTACTGCATCTAGATTTTTTTTCTTACAAACATGAATCATTTCATATTCAAAAATGCAGAAATGCAATAATACAAAGATGCTCGAAAAATAAATTGTAGGTATCACCAACGACTTATGGGTCACTCTGTGATTGTCAAAATAATTTCATAAGATACAGCTCAAGGCACCCTATAATTAACGTATACAACTTTTTCTCGTATCCGGTATAATAAAAATTATTTTTAGCTTTACCGTATATATGCGTCACTCTGTATATACAGAGTTATATACATATATTACATATATATGTAAACAGATAAAAACTGAAGCCAAACTTGGAGACGGATTCGAGTGGGACTCGTTTGAGCTCATTTGAAGAAATCTTATTAAAATTCAACTGTCGCGGTCTCCTTATTACCGAATTTTTTCTACGAAAGTTAGCTGAAAATTATAGACCATAAAACCATAAACTTAACTAAAACTACGACCAAAGCATCAGAGAAAGGGTCTATTTGAAGTGAAATTGCTGCAAATATTTTAGTACAATGAAGGACAACGACGGTTGAAGCTGAAACTTTGGGGTTTGCAAAACAACCGTCTTGCAACATTTTCTTTACATAATCTGTATTTGTTTCAGGTTCTTTCCCTAAATGTTCCCAGTTTTGAATCGCGGCTATAATGTTTTGGGGACCACCCCAATTTTTTTCCCTTAAATGCCCATATTTTTTGTCTTTAAGCTTACAGACCTAATATTTGGTACTTGGTTCACTATTTATAATACAAACAAGCGTACCAAAGTTGGTTGCCCTTATTTTGTTATTTTCAGAGATATACATTTTTTTCAATAGAAACCGTAAAATTTTATGGAAAAACTTGAGCTGACTTATCTGGCTAACCAACTTATCGAAGCCACTTGCAAAAGAAAAGCAGTCAGAATATTTATTCAAAATCGGCCTATTATTTTTTAAGTTATCGGTGTGATACTTATACATACATACACACACACACACACATACACACATATATATATATATATATATATATATATATATATATATATATATATATATATATATATATATTGAAACTGACCCTGGATCTGGGTTCTAGGGGGGCTAGTTCGCGCTCATTTTTGAATTTTTTCAAAATTAGAGAGTCGGGATCCTCTCATTAACGAATTTCTTTTAAGAAAAATTCACTAAAAAGATAACAGTATCTTTGGTTTAATTTTTTGTGATTCAAGAATTCGCTACAAGGTATTTGTTGCCTCCAGACTTCCTAAATCAAACTGAAATGGAACTACTTGTATGCCTAGAACTCTGGTATGATGAATCAGGTTTTCTCAAACGGTGCTCATTAGGGCTCAATCATACGTTCCAAGCGTTAACGCAATTTACGAAAACCTTTCAGAATGCAGATATACTCGTAACTACATTTTACTTTCGTAACACAATTATTGTTATAGCTATATTGTGCCGTATAATGCAAACATAACCTCGTTCTTGTTGTTCTATCTGAATATACGATTGCATATCGTGAATTTATGTTATAATAAAGCTTATAACTAACCCTCGAACAACAACTAAATTTTCCTCTTATATATAGCCGACGATGCTTACATATCCAACTCAAATAGTCTAACAAGCCTTGCCCTACGTGACTATTACGACAAACAAGCGTATTGGAAATCCCTTGCAAACCGATGGATATATCAGATAGTCTGAGATTTACTTTGATACTAATGATCTTTTAAAATCTACGAATGTTCTTGTAGAGACAGTTCAGAATACACACAAATGAAATTGACTTGCAAACATAATTTAAAGTGATATGATATTAAAATATAAACGATTAAGTAAGTTGAGACACATAAAGTGCGTAGATGCCTTATAATAGCAAATTTTCATTTAACCGTCTCCCACCCAGTACATATGAACTAGTGTACCTAATGTTGTGGTGACCAAAAAGTAAATTAGAGATAAATAACATACGTATATTTGCATTAAAAAAGCTGTCAGAAAAATTTTATACAGTGCGAATTGTAACTTGCAATAAATCCATTTAATCAAATACAATATTTAAAGTGCTTGTATACGTCGATTCGATTTGCAGTCTTTTAAAAAAATATTATATAGTGTGACCAAAATTTGAGATATGACTTCACCAATAGTTTTTAAATCGCAACCCAAGTTTTGTAGTTTACAATTCTTAAAGTGTATGGCAAATTATAACAACAGTTGTATGCAAACCACTAAAGGAATGACACATTGAAATTTATTCCTTGCCATTTAGAAAAAAAAAAATCGGGAAGCAGCAAGTGCGTTATCGTAGTTCATAAGAATTGTACACTATTATTATACGGCATATTAGTAAGGTTAATACTTTGTACCTACACAGACCTTGAAGATCGATTTTAGGGGTCCTAGTACACGCACATTTTAAGAATCCTTTCGAAAGTGTTACCATAGATATCTCTCTAATATAAAAAAAAAACTTGCGTTCTACCTCCTTTTGAGAAAAATGTCCAAAACTCAATTTTCTATGAAGCTAAAGAACCAAATTTCGCTATATCTGTAGATAGCGTAAGTCTCTTTAAAAGAAACTTGTATTACACATTTCAATAAGTTATACAGAAGATTTCTAGAAGGAAACTTAATTCGTATTTAGAAAAGTAAAGTATCTGCCAAATTGTAAACGTGGCAGTTATTTTCATTATTAGTCGCCAGTAGGATTTCGTTTTAGTCAACCGAATCAAACCGGCTTTTTCAATATAAACAATAACAAAATTATAATTTCAGACTCAAAGGTGACAAACTTATTTAGGCGTTTTTAACAAAAATGAGATCTTGTTCAAAACGTATGAAATCTGTGCACTATTGTTTCTCCACATGTCAAAATAAAACATTAAAAACATACATTCATCGAGCTGGATTCGATCGCGTACACTTCTGCTTAGGAGGCAAGCACGAAGCCCCCTGCGCCATCTAGGCACATGTCAGCTAATGTTTTATTTGCGTGATACTTTAGATCGGCTTCATACCCGGGAGATTATTTTCAAACTATACCTAACAATTATTATATAATTAGTTGAATTACCATTGAAACGCATCCCATGACTGTTTCGGTCCAATATGACGTCTTATGTTTAAGTTTAAAGATAAAAGAAACTTTTTTTGGAATCACTTTGATAGAGACATGGCTTGATTTTGTTTACATTTCTGCTATATTATGCGACAGCATAATATATCTATGCTGACTGTATTTGGGGCCGTTAATATAGCTACAAATATAATGTATTTTAATAATTGATTGAATCCCCCATTTGAACAACAATCGCTGGGAAAATTTTTAATTTCATGTCGTCTATCATTTTCCATAATTGCGGCCGAGATAGCGCTGTTGTTTGTTCGCCTAGTATGTATTATGCCTGGTATATATTTAGTTTGGTTACCGTTGATGTATGGTTTAAACCTGTTGTGTGAATCAATCTACGCGTGGCAGTTAACTACTCTCTCTGTCAGGCATTGAACTTTAACCACTAAGTCATTTCGACGCATTTCTTTGGGAGTGTATTTTTAATTTGGAAAAAACTCTAAATTTTGTGTAACAATTTATTTAAAATTCAGAACATACGTTTAATTGCACCATCTATAGCCACATGTAAACTCTCATTCCAGTTACTCTGATACTTACAAGAATAGAGCGTTTTCAAAAAGTTAAAGGCTGATTAATGAACTCGACCACGGTTTGATTGAAATCAGTTGAGTATTTTTTGAGTTATCGCTAGGATATATATATATATATATATATATATATATATATATATATATATATATATATATATATATATATATATATATATATATATATAAACATATAAAAAGTTTAACGGGCCTTGGTTTTGGGTTCGAGGGACCCAAATTCGCGCTCATCTGAAGAAAATTTTCAAAAGCTTTTCATCGTGACCTCTCTATTAGTGATTTTTTCTTAATGAAAATTCACTAAAAATAAATCTTGTTACTTTAAAAAACAAAAAATAACGCAGCAAGTGCGTTATGGTAGTGAATTTTTATAAAAATAATATATTATAATGCTTTACCTTTAAATTAAAAGTTATAAAACATTACTTTATTCAATTAGGACCAGTAAAAATAGGGTAAAGAAGAGCAAGCAAAAGCATGATCTCTAACACAAATATTTATACAGTCATTTGGACACAAAACTCAAACAAAACAATTGATAAACAGGAAATATACTCAACAAAAAATACACCAGAAAGCTGAACATAAAAAAATCCCGTGGTTCATGCATTAAGGGTGATTGTATGCACGCAGAAGGGGAAGAAGAACCCCCAGGAGGAAGAGGGTTTCCGCCCCCTCACCCAAAAACACGGGGTTGCCCTTCGCCTCGTGCACCCTATTCATTCTTGGTGCCTTAACTTTCTTGGGGGTTGTTTTCAACAAATTTTCCTTATGGCTTGTGCATCCAATCAGTTCTAAGCATGTTTATGGAAAAAAAATCTAAAAACCCTCCCTGTTGTTTATTTACCGAATTACATTCCACTTCGTCGCCTATAATGTCTTTTTCAGATAATATTGAATACAGCACTAAGTAAATAAATTCGCTTCCTGTTTCACTTCTTTTTTATTTTTATATTACACACACACACACACACACACACACACACACACACACACATATATATATATATATATATATATATATATATATATATATATATATATATATATATATATATATATGCACAAGCTAAGTAAGTATAATAAACGTGGCCCTTAAAGTAGAGATGACATCTACAACGTGTCTAACTGTGTGCAGACAAAACTTAGTAAAATACATTTATAAAATCTAATAAAAACAACAGTTTTACGATGTTATTTTAAATAAACCAATAGGAATACGTTTCGCGGTGATTTCGCAATTCGTGAATGTATGAGTCTAGCTTTTGTCCAAGACTATGCTGATATCCGGTCGACGCCACAAGCAAGCGGCTGGTAAATTAAACTCGATAGACTTAGACGGTTAACAAACGTTGGCATGTCTAATTTTAAGCGGGAGACTGTACCTGTTTGAAACATACAATATGAGAAATCCAGAGTTGCGTTTTACAGTGCCCATACTGCTACTATCACTACATAAAGCATTAGTTATTTCCCCCGGTTATACAATAATAATAATGGCTATGGGATCCTGTTTTCGTGGCTGAATGAAGAAACAATAAAAACCGAGTGGTAACACTGCTCTGAGAATATGATTAACTAACATACTTATTCTCCATTTCACGAAAAATTGTATTGTTTTAAGTCATTAACTCACAATTTTCATTTATAACCATCGTCCAATATTTATTTTCTATATCTATATCCATGTTTTAAATATGTTAGGTTAGAAGTCAGTTGTAAAATATCAGCAACGTCACATAACAAGCACAAGCGAGGAAGCGTAGAAATAATGCGCTTGTCATCATCGATACTTCTCTATTAGTGAATTTTCTAAATGAAAATTCAGTAATATCCAATATTACTCATTTCTCTTTACTAACTGCTCAGAGTGTTGTCCATCCATTATTTCGCAGTACAATAAACGGAATATAAATTCGTTTTGAACATTTGTATATACATGGAAGAAACTGGTCCACACTCATTTATTATTTGTGATTTTAGATCTTCAAGATGAGGCGCACCATCGTGTTGAAAGCAGACATATCTGTTCGGAAATGAAGCAGCCAAACTTGGAATTAGTTTTTCCTGCAAGAATTCCAAATATCTTGATCTAGTCATATTTCCTTCAAACAGTGTTGGCCATATAACACGATCGCCAACAGTCCCTGCCCAAACTCGGACTTTTTCTGAATGTTAAGTGTGGCCTTCCCTCATATAACGACAATGTTATCTGTTTGCCTCACCATTCAAGGAAAAAGTTATTTTATCATAAAATCGAATATCTCGTGTGTTCATATTATTTCTGTTTAACAGATACACCATTTTCCCGGAAAATGTTCATCTTCCATGGGAGTCATGTTCAGTGAAATCTTGGGGAATTCTCAATTTTTGAGGATGAAATTTGCGAGCGTTGAATATTTCTCACTATTAAAGCGGGCTGATTGGCTGATTTATTCATATCTAGCTACCTGCCCGGTGGATGTATTAGTGGTTTCTTCAGCGTCTAATAGTAGATTACGGTATACTTCTTCGCTGAGAGCACTTTGCCGATGTGTACCTGCTTTTCTTACATCCTCGGTAACCAAAAACTGTTTGTCAATCTACCTTTCGCTAGGGGTACCAAATCAAGACATTTCTGTATAAATAGATTAATAACCTGGTTTTGTATTTTTGCATCCCCATATATTTTAAAATTTCAATTTTCAATATTAATCAAGGCATTATAGTTTAATTTTTTTTTAAAGAACTTACTATTAACTTATACTGTTGCTCTGCGAACTAGCATTTTATGTTGTTACATAATTTTAACAGGAAATTATAAATTCATTTCCCGACAAGGAACGAAAGAAACGCCGAATACTATGTTCTTTGTTTGCTGGATTGTTTTTAATATTAAATTGGACACAAGTTGCTTACTACTTTTTAATATTGATCTTTATCAAACAATGCGAAATATGAAAAAAATAATTAAACCTTCTTAAATTATATTTATCAATAAAAGATAAAAATAGATGAAGAAAAGAAAAAAAATATATTTTTCTTTTTCTTTTTAAAATAATAAAATGAATACAAATTTGAAATTTCGTGGTATAACTTGACATGTCTTTTAAAAATCGCCAAGGGCAGGATTGCCATTTAAAAAATTATTAGCAACATCATATCTCAAATTTGGGATACAGTGTATAATATTTAAAAAACTGGAACCAAAAATATTAATCGACGTTTCAGAGTTTTTTTTTCAAAGAAAAGCTGTATTTGGTTAACTCAATTAATTTTAAGTTATAAACTAGCACTATATAAGGGTTATTTATTCCGCCAGTTTGGAGTTATGGTTTAGATTTGTGACAAAATTGTCAATTATCTATGACAAAGCGATGTTTAGTTAAATCAATATACTAGGGTCTCTTATCTTATCGTCTTTAGACACAAAAGTAATTTTTTATGTTTTGGTACTTTTCGGTTCGTTTGCCCGATATAACCTATCCTTGGTTTAACAAAGGTACTAAATTGTGTTTTTTATATCATATCATATTTTCAGTGTTAAATTTATTGGGTTTCTGAAACAGCAAACATTTTTGTCTATAGCTCATTTTTCATTCAACTAAAAAAGTAAAAGAGTTAGTTATCGGGTTGCACTGCGTACAAAAATTGTTTAAGCCAGATATTTCGGCTCCTGTTTTAGAACCGTTTTTAAGATGTTAAAAAATAGTAAAGGATTTGAACTTTAAGAGCCTACTTTTACAGCAATCTATAAGGGTAGGTGAAAAGGTCGAAGCTGAAATTCGTGACCACAATGTTTCCCAAATCTGCATGAAAATTATCTCTTAAAGGTATCAGCGTGTTAAACCCTACACCTGAGGGAGATCATCGCCTAATGTTGTGATATGTAGAGTACGGCGTCTATCTGGGTCGCTATCAAACTCATAATATAGATTAGTAAGGCATACTGTGACAGATTCTCTATTACGATTATTAAGCTGATTAAAATTATTTTTTGGGTTAGGTGATAGGCAATAAAATGGTCTATTGGTTTATTGGTTTGCTTGTATTTTTGTAATAAAGATTAAATAGGTTTCCAGGTAACCGAATGTCGAGGACCATCATTTTATCAAAGGCTTTTTTCTATCAGTACTTTTAATTTTTATGTGTTGACACATGAACAATAATCATGTATTATTTATGTACTAATTTTGAGCATTAACCGATCAAAACCGAGTTTTGACGTTTCGTTTTGTTAGAATCACTATCAACTTTGAATTTTTAAATGGGAGCCCCATTGAATTTCAACATCTTTATAAGTACACTTGGAGAAACCAAATCACCACAACACATTTTAAAAGACCTGACGATAGTTTCACTAACCAAGTTACCGTCATCGATCGATTGCTTTGTAGAATAAATTCCCACGTTGCAACACGTCCTAGAGATAACATAAGAATACAGATACTTCCGCCAAACGAAACTATGTTAATTTAGTTGTCGTTGAACCTTCCCAAAATTATTAGAGATCGACACCTTTTAGATAAGGTAATAAAGACAGTTCAAAGACCTCCTCCGGCGATAAAAATACAATACACTGCAGAATTTGCCTGCGACTAGTTCCCTTCTCGGTTTCGTTTCTTTACCTAAGATCCGGTATATAAGATGATGTTAGTTTTTAAAGTAGTTACAAATTTTCATCCTCTGCTGACGCTAACTTGGTTAGTGAAACGATCGTCGGGTCTTTTAAAATGTGTAGTGATGATTGGGTACTTCAAGTTTACTTATCAGTGCTCATCACAGGTTCCAATCTTCACTTAGTAAACATCTTTATGTTGAACTTGTCGAAACAATTTCACTGATACATCACATAATGGATGTAAAGTCAAAGATTACCAATTTACATCAAGTTTTGATTCGATTCAATCCTCTTACCACTCTTCAATATAGAGGGTCGAAACGCAGACAAAAATATAGAACACGATTAGGGATTTCAGAACAATTTAAAGGAAGATAACATGGTAATAAACATATTTTGAGATAATAGCTTTCAAGAAGCTTCAACCGGAAAAGCGTCATCTGGCGGCAAGAATAAGAAAATATAAAAATATTACCTCAATTGTAGTTGAAAAACTTTCGAATGTTTTTCTCTAAGTTCTAGTTGCCATAGTTATCGAGATATGAATTTCGCTCACCTAATGAATCACCTGTATATGTCGGCTCCGATGCACTTTTGAAATCTATTTGTACTGCTATTAAATATGTTGTATCAGGTACTGTCAAGGCATGCTAGTTTGTTTTATTTATAAAACTCAACTGGGTTACAGTAGCTAGTTTGTACTTCTCTGCTGACACTTTTATTAGGTAAATTCTGAAACAAATACGATATTCGATTGCACATTTTGTTATGATTTGTAAATACTACTAATAAAAGTGTTTTAAGAAAGTGAAGACCGTATTTGAATATTTTCAGAAATGAATTCGGCGTTCCAAAAATAATAAGTTATAAAAATAAGTTTTTCCACCATACTCCAGAAGGAGTAATTATTAGGTCACTTTTTTCACCAATAAATTAGTATCTTTACCAGATTGTGCAACTCTTCTCTCATTTAATCAATTTCACATATTTTATCGTTGTGAACGTGTAAATGCTTAAAGCCCTACACGTCGCATGCAGGGTGATTTATCTGATAATGGCCTTTAATCTGACTGTTTTGAAGTTGTCTCTCCAAAACAAATCTGATTCTGCAATGTTATAAATATAATTGTACTCAAAACAAAGAAGCCCAGTGCATTTTTGGGTTGAAGCGGACAGGCATTCCGCTGTTAAAATGCCAGCGAAGGAGCCAGTACCTACAGCGCCAAAAATTATCTTTGTTAATTAAAATTGAGATACTGGTACAAACAGAGCTTGTGAAAAAATTCTGAGGAGGATTTTCTAAGCATGATTAACTAAAAACATTTATGTTTCTTTATCTTAGCCACAAGGGAGGCGCAGTTAAAGAACCTTCTTTTTGAAGCATATGTTTCTATTACTTTTTTTCTGCTATAAAAGATTTTCTATTATTTGTTTCCACAAAGTTAAAATAGGGCCTACTATTTTTATCAATAATACATTCTTTCATTCTCAAAGTATAATGGTTGATAAAGGGCCCCAAGTCGGTAAAACATAAAATGATAATAATAACTGCCTTTATTCACAGGCCAACTTTACAAGTATAAAGTGAACTATAAAATAAAACATGAAAATACCATCAGTATGAGAAAGGGCAAAGTTCAGATAAAATATGCCATAAAGTGGCACCTCCCTCTGTTCTTCCACTCAACCTAGTCCAAAATCTCACTACACAGTAGACACAGATCTCATATAACTAAGTACAAAAAAAAATAGTAATAGTAATAACAAATACTATATAATGACAATAGAGGACACACCGGCTGATTTCGTGTTTCAAAAATATCAGCGCCCCTAGCGGATAGTACTGATGTTACGTCGTTCGAGAACGTTTAACACTAGCAATTGCTGGTGTTTAACTGTGTATAATTAAGTTTGAGCTGTGTTTTTCACAATGAATGTTAGTGGTTGGGTGTGTGCAATCTATAATTGTTCGAATTATTACGTGCTAAATCTATCAAAGACATTTAATAGGTTTCCAAAGGATGACGAAACGTGAATATGATTTGAAGCAGAAGACAAATTCAGAATCACTTTAATGCCAATATGTACAGTTCGCAGAAGATAACTTATTGTGTAATATTTACCATCATGTACCTATTTATAGATAAACTTCGTAAACGCATGGTTGAAATGCTTTAATCATAACTTGTCTTCCAGTGCATAAAAAAAAATATGAAGGCAAAAAAAGTTTTGCATTAATAATAATAAATGGTATAAGAAAACTGTTTTTCTATATTCTTCTGTGTCTTTTTTATTTCAGTATGGCATAAGTTGTCACATTTTTTCACATTTACAATTATTTTACTTGGTAAAGGCTTTTAATTATCTTCCCAAGACAAGTTTTCAAAGAGACAAGTAGAAATAGCAGATTAAGCCCTATAATAGATTTATTCACGGAAGTAAGAGTTAGTCTCACCTTTCATCTGCCCATTTTGTTAATTATGTACTAAGTATATCAGTTACATATTTTAAAATATTACATTAATAAGACAGTTTTAATGCAGGTATATAGCAAATTGA
Source organism: Tillus elongatus (assembly GCA_964006375.1). Taxonomy (NCBI): domain Eukaryota; kingdom Metazoa; phylum Arthropoda; class Insecta; order Coleoptera; family Cleridae; genus Tillus; species Tillus elongatus. Next base: position 66,863,336 of record OZ023265.1, read on the forward strand.
GTACTGTGCTACCATTTATACCTAGAACAACTATTTATAGGTAAGTACATCTTGTAACTTAATATCCTCAGTAACAGCTTTCAGTATATTCCTATACCTACCCTCGAAATAGTAGTTTAACGACGGTTTCAAGGTAGTACTTTAAATTATGATGAAATCAGATTATGGGTAAGAGAAATTTGCAGAATTATTCATGCTGAATTCATTTGGGTTTCAAGCTGATTGTTGATACAAATTCTATTTATAACTATATAATCAGAAAATGTTCACTGTTTTGTCACGTACAAGTTTTTATATTCATCTATAATAAACCAATTGTCTAAATTAAGAATATGCAGGTAATATATACAATTCAAATTACCCGCTCAGTTGTCAGTACTTCACGCGAGGTGGCGTTAGTGTACTTGTCACAAATATCACCAATGCTAAAGCATAGGAGTGTCCCGTATTGTCATTATATAGTATTTGGTAATAACACTTTATTAAGGACGGGTTACTGACTGAAGATCGTTGTTCGTTTAATTCCTAATGAAGGAATATGTCGTCGAGGCCTAGAACAAAAGTAATTGCAGTAAACGATAGGGTTTTTTTCGCGTACAACATATACTATCCCAATATATCAGTTATTATGCAGGTAATATATACAATTCAAATTACCCGCTCAGTTGTCAGTACTTCACGCGAGGTGGCGTTAGTGTACTTGTCACAAATATCACCAATGCTAAAGCATAGGAGTGTCCCGTATTGTCATTATATAGTATTTGGTAATAACACTTTATTAAGGACGGGTTACTGACTGAAGATCGTTGTTCGTTTAATTCCTAATGAAGGAATATGTCGTCGAGGCCTAGAACAAAAGTAATTGCAGTAAACGATAGGGTTTTTTTCGCGTACAACATATACTATCCCAATATATCAGTTATTACAACTGATAAAGAAGAGTTTGATAACAATAGGACAACTTTCTTGTCACATTACGAGTTTTCTTGCTAATATATTAACACTGTAATATAACTTCTGGTTTAACAGGAAACATACTGGGCTTCCTTATTTTGAGCACAATATTCTATAGGTTACTCTACATTCGGATTTGGTTTGGCGAGGCAAGTTCAAAAAGGTGCCACACAGGCCAGCTGTATTCAGCGTGAGTGGGTAGGGCGGCACTTGAGCCAACCCCCTCCACTTTTCAGAATAACACCTCCACTCCGCACGCCTCTTTGCTTGTCCAATCCGAAACCCTCATTTGATCACGAAACAGTTGACACATAAACAATCTCAACAATAATTACTTCCACATCGTCACAACATGTGGAAGTATCGCAACGGCGACAAAAATTTAAAAATTATTTTTTCGCTTAACCGTCGTAAAAAGTATCAAAATATATACAAATGCGCATGTCTCTCTGTTTGTAGCCACGATAACTTTAGAACGAATTGAAATATTGTCTTCAAATTTGCTATAGAGTTAGCACCCGACAAACGAACGGTTCGGTTTGTCTTTTGGTAAAATCGATTTAGCGGATAAAGGATGACAGCCTTCAAAAAGTTTCGTCCGAAAAAGCGCCGTCTGGTAGCAAGAATAGGAAAATAAAAAATATTACTTGCATTGAACTTGAAAAAACCTTTCGAATCTTTTCCCGAAGCTCCAGTTGCCATAGTTGCCAAGATATGAAGGTCGCTCACGTAATGTATCGCCCTGTAATATCTCGGCCCCCATACACTTTTGAAATCTGTTTTTAGTGCTATGCCATATGTTGTGTGAGATCCTATCGAGGCATGCTAGTTTTCCATGTGGCCGCTAAAAAAAGTTGTTCATCGCAAAACCCAATGTGAAATGACTGTAATAGAAATATTTTGAGATAACAGCCATCGAAAAGTTTAATTCGAGAAAGTGTTACCTCCTTCAAATTTAGGGACTTTCACCATATGATGCAAAGTATTATGCAGTAAGCGAAGAAGCTGTTATCTAAAGATTGACCTCAAGTGGATGTGAATCCGGTTGGTAGTGAGGTCACCATTAGCTGCTGAGCCCTAACCTAATGCATCTATCTATCAGATTTTATTATTTGCAAGATGTGAAACACTGCTATGGTCACAAGATCTTAAGAAATAAAGCATACAACTCACCTAGTTCTGAGTTGTTCTGTCAGACGTCCCATATTTATTGAATCCCCTGAACAGAACCTGGTAACTTTAAGATGTAGATATCTCGGAAAAAGTTAGTCAGAATTATCTATTGAATCTCTGCCAAATATGAGAAATATTGGTTAGGAATTGCTTTTCAATTAAACAAATATGTTAATGTAACAAAGTATCAAATTTATTCATATAAATTAAGTTTGGAATAGCAAGCACAATTAAATAAACATGGTTGGTAAATCTCAAATAAACATTAATCTTACACAAATAAAAATCAATTAAACAGCAAGAACTTCAAGAAAAGAAATTGTCATTTCACATACATATGACAAAATAATTAGATAAAAATGGTTGTATATCACTAAAATATCAATATTAGCTACTTAAGGTATATCAAAAGTCAAATGCTGTATTTTACAGCTCAAAAGCAAACACAAATTAGTAGGTAAATTACGTTTGTCAATCAACGCGGTTAATTCTTCAATAAGTTAACTTGCCAGTTCTGTGAGTAAGGCCCCACAAAAAAATATTCCTACGTGAAATTTCTACATTAATTATTGAAAATGAAAGATGTTAAAAAGAATGTACAGGTTAGATATTTCACAGACGAAATTTGCTAATTACAATTTCAAGAAATATGTATTTGAATTCACAAAATTGACAAAATTCTAAGATTAAACAGGAAATTTACAGTTATCCTTACACCTCGCTGACACTGTTTTTTGGTTCAAGTTTGATTACGATATTTTGAAAGTTCAAGTTGTAAGGGTTCAAATATTAGATTTCTGGTTGAGAAATTCTGTTGATTTATAGAGATAGGATTTATATCGACTCACCAAGACCTCCTGCATTGGGTTACCTGATGACCCTATGAAGATGCTTTCCAACTGGGATCAGCTATCAATGCCTGACACAAACTCACAAACTTCAATAAGGGAAGGAATGCAGGAGAGAATGATTGGTACTTCCCATTAGCGGTTATTGGGCTGGTGGATTTTGTTGCTCCAATACTAGGAAACCATTTGTCCCCTATGTCGATACGCTGAATTATTTGGACGAAAACTTTTCAAACAACAATTAAAACATAAATTGGCTCAAGTGAAATTTACTGCCAATTGACTCAAAATTCGCTAATACTCAGAAATTCTTTCTGATTAACGTAAGAAGTACACCAGCTCGGAAACAAAGGATCACTGTTAACTCGAGTTTTTATGCTAAACACGGCGTTTATTTAAATTCAGAAGCCTCTCAAATGCCTTTAAACAATCACTGACGATTATTATTAGATAGTATAGATAACAGAAAGGGTTTTATCACCCCTTTTCAAGATAATTCTTACTCACTGCCACTAAAAGGTGTTGACACGGCGACGTGCCAGCTTGGACTCCCCTGAGCTAACGTATGTTTCTCTCGAGATTCAAATTCCCTTTCCCTCAACACCTACGTCCCTCGCATATAGTTCAGGACCTTCAAGGTTAATTTCATCACCAGTTGCAGATACATTCTCTGCCTTACCTAACGAATGGTCAATAAGATGAACTAATGATTTGTTCTAGAACATTCTCAACGGATATTTTGTTTACTTAAACGCCCTTCCAGGAAAATGCAACACATTATTTACTAATAAAGCTATATTGCGTCTTTAGATATTTGAATTTTAACGTACACATTTAAAATACAGTACGGTGTTCAGGGTAGTTAAACATTGGCGACTTTTCATCAAATATTTTGTGAAATCCAAAACTTGAAGTACTTAATATAGACAGGGTTTTTGGTATTATTTAGATGCTTGGGGGCTTTCTAAGTGGTTTTAAACCAGTAATGATTCCAGGTAAAAAGTGAATCGTAAACAAAAGCGCCATCTGGTGGCAAGAATAAGAAAATATTTTCTGAATTATATACTTCTAAAAGCTTTTCGATTAGCCTTTTCCCGAGGCTCTAGTTGCCATAATTACCGAGATATGAATGTCGCTCACCTAATAAATCTCACTGTATATCACGACTCCGATGCACTTTTGAAATCTTTTTTACCAGTGTTACATAAGTTGTACTATCAAAGCATGCTAGTTTGATTTGTGGCCGCTAAAAGAAGTGATCATCTCAAAATGACCATACTACTTACACACACATATTACTTACACAAATCAGTGGGACAAAATTATTTGAGCGTGTAAACTAACTTTTAGGCAAATACTTGTCCAATAATATATAATTCGGTAGTTATCTGCTTTTACCATTTTCTGTAAATCAATGAATGTCCTCACTGCGATATAAAAATAAGAGTTCCTTTTGGAGCAAATATATCACCCCAGAAATGGTAAATGTAATTGAATATTGAATTGTTTGCACACAGCCAAACATGAGCGCGGTGTCAGCGAATCGGGCGCTAATACCTAGCGATATTGCTTCCATCATGGCTGACGACATAATTTCCGATAACGGCGATATCATCGTGTGCGGATAACGCACGTTATAATGTCCGTACGTAGGTGATACTGCAAATTAACCAGACGCTTGCTGACATAAGGTGATCGAGTATAACCGCAGATAACGCGGACCGACGTATCGTCAGCATTCTCAGTATTATTACCAGTTTGCTGTCACTGTTTCTTTTTGAAAGCTATTTGAATGGGAAACAGATTACTATAAAAAAATTTCGTTTCAATTACTATTGAATGTATGTTCGAATCGTTACAATTGGAAATGGCGGACAGGTATAATAGCGGTTATCTATTCACTCCTACAGACAGGTACTTGGCATTTGGATTCTTAAATAAAAGTCTGGACGCAGTAAGTGCGTTATGAAAGTGAATTTTCATAAAAAAATTAATAGCAAATATATATATTTAAAAAAATTAAAAGCAGACATCAAATTTTGTTACCAGTATAACATATATAGTACAAATCATAATGTAACATACTTTATCAAAATAACTGCATTGTTTAAAAATGTACAAATATTTTCCGAAAATGAACTTTAAATGTTCCTGAAAAGAACTGGCTTTCTAGTCAATGAACCCTGAGTTATTGAAAGTTGAAGCATTTAATGAAAATTCGCGACCAAAACACACTTACTGCGTCCAGAATTTGTTTTCTCACAAACATGCAATTTCGTTGCATTTCTATGAAAATCTGTTTCACCAACGGCTGTGATTGTAAAGATAATTTTATAAGAAGCAGCCGAAAACACCCTATAAAAACATACAGAAATTTTTCTCGTATATTGTATATTAACGGATATATTGAGTTTTATCGTAGAAATACGTCACCCTGTATATATGTGAAGTGATAAAAACTTAAACTAACCCCGGATGTGAGTTCTAGGGGGCCTAGCTCGCGCTAATTTGAAAAAATTTTCTCCAGCTTCAAAAGTCTCGAACTCTTAATCAGTGAATTTTTCTACGAAAAATCACTAAAAATTATACAATCTGATCTAAATACAGATGTTGAGACTTTTCTGTACCTTCACACAGAAATTTTTCTTTTGCCTAAAGACGCCGTAAAAAGCAAAACTGGCTGCAGAGAAAACGAATGCACTTGTGAAGCAACATGAAAAGTTTTTACGGCTGTATTAAGTCTGGAACGGTTTCACTACGTTAGGACAACAAACAAGCAAGCCGATCAGCTATTAAAATCGAATTAAGTCTAAAAGTTTGCATGTCCCCTTTAATGAACTTTTTTATAAAAAAAATTTCAAAAAAATTAATCGAAATTACGCAATCCGATCAGATAACGGACAAATGAAACAAATGATTTAAAAAAAAGTGACAGGACACTCTTCAATGGCTGAGCTACACTTAACATGACAGGTGTAGTGTACTAACGATTATATAACGTAGTATCTTAATAGTCTACTGTCCTCATTATTTATACCAAACAATTTTTAGTTCAAATGAATTTTCTGCACATATTTTAATCAAATGAAGGAAAATAACAAAGCACCTTATGCATTAATAAGTCTACCAGGATTATCAATTTTTACGTTTCAGTCTTTTTTTTAAATCAAAAGCTTATAACTTTGTTGTCTTTTAGCCTAGAGATCTGATTTTTTTTGCAGAATGCTATTTATGATAGAAACGATAGCTTTACTATTTCCGGAGATACTAAAAATTTCCAAAACATAACCCAAAATTTTTCCGGAAAAACTCGTCCGATATTCCTGACTAACGAATCTATCCAAGACATTTACAAAAGGAAGGTGCTCACCAAGTTTGAACAAAATCGAACTATTATTTTTTGAGTTATCGGTGTGACACACATACACACACACATAAATATATATATATATATATATATATATATATATATATTTTTGATTAGGGTTTTACTTTGAGTATATATATATATATATATATATATATATATATATATATATATATATATATATATATATATATATATACATATACAAATTAAAACTGACCCCGGATATGGGTTCTTGGGAGTCTAGTTCGCGCTCATTTTAAGAAATTGTTAATTTTTTTAAGAGTATTCACTAAAATCTGGTCGCAGCAAGTTCGTTATGGTAGAAAACTTTCATAAAAATGTTTAAAAGTTAAATGTATCTTTTTTAATAAAGGGCATCAGATAGCATAACCTTTCTTATAGTAGACGTCATGTGCAATATTTCATTAAAAGAATAATAAAAATAATACTACTACTACTAATAATAATAATAATAACTCCGCCATCGCCGGTCCCAAGCCCGGGTGAGAAAGGAGGAGAGGTTGGAGTAATAACCACGTTAAAAAACCAGGGTCCATCTGACACGGACGGTAGCACCCTGTAGGGGCCCTTGTTTAGGGTCACAGGTCTGTTTGGCCCGTGGGTGTACTGCTTCCAGCAGTATGCTCACCGCTACTCGTAACGACCTAGACGGTACAGCCAGCGACGCCAGCTGTCCGCTGTCCTATTTACCCTTTTGTCCTTAACCATATTACCTTACTCCTTTCTTCATCCCTACCTGGGCCACCAGGGGAAATTGGTGGTACACCCATGGAAATGGCGCAGAATCAAAGCCTCGGAAAAATTCCGCTGCCTTCGGTTCGCCAGGGCATGTCTGGAGCCGGCGCTGGACATGACATGATGCGGGACGTCGGCGGCAAGGTGTTGATGAGGCGGGTCGTGCAAGAAATTACAGCCCAAAATCAACAGCAGGGGAGCCTAGTAAGACCAAGAGCTCCACCGACTGAGGATGCTGCGTGGGAAAATCAGCCAACGCTCACCCATATGGGATTACCAAGACGGCGTATGAAATGGACTATGGAAATGAATGATACCATTATGCGCATTTACTACAAAGTAACACAACTCGGACAACAGACTATCGGATATAGGCAACAACTTCACGCCGAATTTCTCAGAATGTACCCACACATACAGGTGACTCAACAGATAGTAGCGGATCAGTATTGCGTCATACTTAGGAATAACCTTATTCCACAAACGAGACTAAATACCATCAGACAGGAAGTTGAATATGAATGTACTAACATAGCAGTTACGGAAAATAACGAGATCCTGTTTGATGGTAGTAATCTGCAACCTGTACATACTGAGAAAGAAGAACACATCGAGGGTACGCCAGAAAATGAGTAACTCATCCAAGAATTGTCTACAGAAATGAGTCGTGCAGTCGGGGAGTATGAAGGAACAAATCCTCTTACTAGACCACCATTATCTAGGCTGAGATCATCTAGAAAGCTGGCAATTATACTGGAACTTTTGAACAGAATAATTTTGCCATCGCACCTTCTAGATATCAACACATTGGAGCACATGCATACACTGATTTACTGTGCAGCAACTGCAGCAATTAAAACCTTAGGCATTAGGATTTCTGATCGAAGGCCCAAACACTGCCCCCGTTTGAAAAAATATTGATAAGTAGAGTGGAAACACTTCGAAAAGAAATTGGCAACTGACGCAATACATTGGGGGAGTACAGACAAAAAAATTGCAGATACAAGTAGAGCAGATAATAGGCCGAGTTCGACAAAACTCAGCACAAGATCTAGTCAACCACGCTGCACAAGAATGTCTGGACACCTTGAAACAGAAGCTTTCTGTATATTTTGAGGAGATATAAAGCGAGCAATAATATGAAGTGCGACAATACAATGTTTGGACGCTCTGAAAGGACTTCCTACCGTCAGATTAATTCAGCTAAGGATGCAACTATTGATGCTCTTCCAAAAAAGGTACAAATTGAAGAGTTCTCGCAAAGTCAACTAGCCACAACAGCCTCCTATAATATTGGCGCTACCTGAGTTAACCAAGAGCACCGAGCTTGTCAGAATTATGATCAAATGCATCATAAGCCGTTTACAATAGATGAAGTCTCCGAGGTTATTAAAGAGCTTCAAGGCAACTGGGCCTGATGGCGTCCAAAACATTTGGCTAAAAAAATTGGGTGTACACATTATCTATTGGCGGTGTTAATAAATGATCTTATACTTGACCCAAAGAAAATCCCATTGTTTTTTACACAAGGAGATACTTATCTTCTGCCAAAGAACCAGTATTGTTCTGCGGACCCCAGCAGATACCGACCAATAACTTGTCATCCGACCCTATATAAGTTGATCACATCCTGCGCCTTGAGAAACGCATATATATGTACACTGTGAACGAAAAAACATCAGTGCGAGCCAGCAAAAAGGGTGTGCCAAAGGATCTATGGGATGCAAAGAGCAGCTTGGTTCGGTTGTGTGCAATCAAGCTTACAATGGACGAAGAAATATCTGCTGCCTACGTGGATTACAAAAAAGCATTTGATTCAGTTCCACACGAATGGCTTATTAGTGTGTTGAAGATCCATAAGATCGATACATACATTCTGAGGTTCTTTGAACACACAATGTCCACCTGGAGAACAAAGATTCAGTTACGGGTACAAACGGGTGATAACATCGTAACCAGCACGATATCAATCGGAAGAGGCATATTTCAAGGCGACTCGCTAAGCCCATTGTGGTTCTGCCTCGCATTGAATCCACTATCAAACCGCCTGAACTCCACCAGATATGGTTTCAGTGTAAAAAGCAACGGCAGGGAGCAATGAGGCTAAATCATTTGCTGTATATGGTTGAGCTTAAGCTGATGGCCTCCACAAAGAACCACCTGGAACAACTCCTTAAAATCGTGGAAGGGTTTTCCAGAGATATTGAAATGCAATTTGGGCTTGATAAATATCGCACCTTATGTGTAGTCAGAGGGAAAATACAACCAGGTGTATATGAAATTCAGAACGGCCAGCACATTGCCTCGATGGATGTGGATGAGTGTTATAAATACCTGGGAATACAGCAAGCGAGGAAAATAAACCAGTCGGTAAAGAAGAGCGATCTGGCAAATGAGTTTGCGAAACGAGTAAAGGAGGTGGCGCGATCACATCTTAACAGCAAGAACCTGACTAAAGCTCTGAATACATATGCATGTTTTGCACTTGGCTACTCATTTGAGATTGTGAACTGAAGTGAAACCGACATCAAAAATCTACAACGGAAGGTGCGAACACCCTTAACAAAATCCAAAAGCATCATCCCCGTAGTGCTATCGAGCGAGTATCCATACCTATCACCAAGGTGGAAGGGGAGTGTTGGATATTGGTAAACAGTTGGACCAGCAGAAAGTGAACCTGCGTACATATTTCCCTCAGCGGACGCTTACTTTTGAACTACACCGTGCCATATGCAAGGCAGATGATTCAACACCGCTATAGTTAAAAGAAAGTGAAATACAAAGACACCATCGGACTGATAAGGATAAGTTGCAATCTTGGATGCAGAAGCCTCTGCATTACACCAGCGTGTCAACTTCTATGACCCTGTGGAATACTTTACGACCTACTCCAGCTACCTACCCACATTAAAGTTCTTTGTTATTTCTAGCCAGTTGCTTCAAGGATTTTTTGCAGTCCTAGGTCAGTTTAAACTCGGTTTTGAAAGATTTCAGAGTCTTTATTACTGCCTGTCTTTCTAAAAGTATGTAGGTCTCACTATTTTCTCTCTATTTCCGAGTCTTCTTTGTAGGTACTATGATTAGATGCTATAAATTCCAGTTTAGCATGAATTTGATGTGTTGGTTTGGAAAGTGACCCCAATAGAATAATTTCCGGGATTTATAAGTGGCCAACGAATTTTCTTGGTTCGAATTTGTTGCTTAAAGTAGCCTCGTGGCACTCATTGCTGCTTTACTCTTCACGCATATCTGCAATGGGGTCAGATTCAGCATTGCTTTTATTGTGGCTGTAGGGCATGATGTCATAGCCGTTATTTTAAGATAGATCGGTCTCTCTAATTTTTGCAATTTGCTTTGTGCTGAGGCTTGTTCTGTTTTTGGCTATCATACTTAAGATGCATATGTGACCATGTGTTTACCCACAGTTTGGTATATTCCATATACGATCCTGATTGATTACAATGTAGCCAGGGTGTTAGTGACGTCAGCAGTTGCCCGTTTTAGAGGCCGGTATTAAATTTAATTTTTTCCGTAATACCTAACGCATTATAATAAAATAAGCGACGTTCTGTTAGTCGTGTACCAATTTTGTTTTCTACCTTTTTTTATCTTATTGAAATCTAATTTGTGATTTAAAAAAAAATTTAAGGTAGCTCTGAATTCATAACTTTTAAAGCTTCTGAGGAAAAAACGTAAATATAATTTGGCGTCAACATAATCATTTACTATCGACTAAAGTGTAGCTAAACTAAGTTGGGTAACTGAGGAGCAAAGTGCATTCATAACCGGGAATAATGGATTGGAAACAATTCGAGATCAATTCACGTTAACAAAGCACGGCAATAACTAACAATGTACAATATTGAATTCCGTTCAAGGCTTCCCATTTCGGGTTCGACAAAATGAATAGGGCCATGTATTTGTACTTATACAATCGCTTTCGGATTAGCAATCAATTTGTAAATACATATTGAGGTGTCTCTTTATAGTAATATGAATTTTAAGTACTATCCAATTTAATCATTTCACCGCTCAAATATTGACGAAATGAAAAAGTTTATAATTACCAATTATTTACAGTATCTTGACCTAACCTATAATAATAATAAAATTCTGGACGCAGCAAGTGCGTTATGGAAATGAATTTTCATAAATATGTTTTTAATAGCAAATATGTCTCTCTAATACAAACAGGCATCAATCTGGTTACCGGTATAACCTATATAGTAGAAACAATGGACCATATTTTATCAAAAAATTGCCAGCAAGCTTGTCTAAGCCACAAAAGGAAAATACCTACAAAATTTCTTTAAAATCGGCCTATTGTTTTTTTTAATTATAGGTGTGAATTTTTTTTAATTCTTCACCATTTTTTCTACAAAACTTCACTAGAATGGCTTTTTACCTCGCTAAATATAACAAAACTACACTGCACTCAGAGTCGAGTCCACATTGATACAACTGTGCGACGCAAATCTCTTTGATGTTGACTAGAAAACTGACAGCACGGTGGATAGCGTGCGTTGTTCGTCCTGAAATTGTTTGTGCGTGCAGTGCGCGTTTGCATACGGCGCACAGTCTACATCAATAAAAATTTTGGCGCACACGAACCAATTTTGGTCAAATATCATGGACTACGCAAATCTTTATTGATGTGGATCCGCTCTAAAACGTAATAGACCGAATATTAACATAATATACCAAAAAGTCCATGGTTATATTGCTTGTCTATATTCGACGAGTGTCAGATCTAACTTCAAAATTTCAAACGGGCAGATTTGAGAACCTACGAATTTTTGACATCTTGTAAAATGCATGTTCTTATATTTTTATATTTACGTTTTCAGGACAAACCCACTATTATTATTTTTTACAACTTTCATTACTTATTCAACCAATAATTTTTTAATGCAAATTTGTAAAAAGCTGCTTTTATAACGTGCTAACTGCCTTATGGCTTTTAAGATTATAGTCGAACGTAGGTAAGCTAGAACTAAACCACACAAAAAAGGTAACTATACAGGCTGGCCGGTAAGTATTGGGCAATACTTCACCAGCGTACAGGGGAGCTCAAAATAATACTAGCTGTCATCGTCAGACCATTCGCACATTTTTCCTGTTTCTCGATTTGGATCCCATATGCACACTACTTTTTGCTATCTTTTATTAGTAGTTCATCTAATTATTTTTGATAATATCCCTCCTTACAAAGATATCGGGCCCCAAAGGCGTATCTGAAGATTTACATTTTCGATTATAACTTTTAAGCAACCTGTATATATAAATGAAATTTTGTAGCGTTATATAGCTGCTATAGACTAAGACTAAGCCATACTAGAACCATTCTGGTACATTCCAAGAGAAGCCAGACACGGCTTAACCCCACACTTGTAATGTCAAAAATTTGACATCTAATTGCTTATTTCATCATTGGCCAGGAAAGTCAAGTTAGTTTTTTTGAGAAAATTTTAAATATATCTTCGGAATATATTGGTATTTTTTCAAACAAAAAGTTAGTTTGATGAAATACGGTACATTTTTTCTACTATAAGGTTACACTATCTACCAAAGTCTTTCTTCAAAGAAAAACATATTTGAGATTAGAAACAGTTCTACGAAAATTCGCTACCATAACGCACTTGCTGCGTCTAGACATTTCAAGTATACAATCGTTTTAGATACATAGGGATGACTGTATTCAGAAAGCATTTCGTTTTTTGATTGAATTTTTCTCAAAACGCTTTATTCAATAAAGGAATCAGAAATTCTATAAGAGAACGTACTGTTTATTTCAACTTGTTCACACAAGCACAGTTCAACACCATCACTCGAAGGCCACCACTGTATTCTACTCGTAAAGAAAATTGTGTTTCAGACACGACTGTGACAAATATCTAATATACGCTTTTATATCATGGTCCCTTCTCTCAATGTTATGTTCAAATCCAGTCTCCGTTGGAGTGAACTATGATAACAAGCTGCTTCAGTTGTTTACTCGTATCTTCAAGTGGAGAGGAAACTAGATATTTGAGAGCTTAGAGTATGCTGCAACTTGAACTTATCTAACTCACTAGAGTGATGGTAATAGAATGCAGCGCTTCCTTGACGTACTCTGCATAAGCTTGTATAATATGGGAATAAGAACTTGCTTAGTATAAAGTTTACTAAGACAATAACGAAATAATGTATTTGCTTTTGGAGAAACTTGATTATATTCAAACACTTTTGTTATCGTAATGTAGTTTAACTTAGTTTAGAAGAGTTTTTATAGGCTTACTGTGGCAGCTTAGTAAGCAAAGTTAGTCCCTAAGGAAAGACTATACCCAAGGGCATATGGTATGGTGGATATCACAGGTTACAGTTTACAGTAATTAGCATAACAAATTATTTAAAATCTGTTTGTTTAACGTTTTGTTAGACTGCCAACTTGTGTTCAACTTCCGTAGCCTGTTGGCCTGCAATCGTCCCCACAAGTCTGAATAACAAGCTTCCACTAATAATTTATATTTTCTTGATGCATAGTTGATCCAACAGTCATAAGTTAACACAGCGTTTCTCAATCTTTTAGTATTTGCGATGCAATTTGCAGTCACAATTCTACACCACCAACCCTAAGCACCCCCGCACACCCACCCCCACGACAATTTACTCATAAATCACTCTTTGAATTTTAGACAGGGTTGGATGATGAGTTTTCTTCACTCAAAACAAGCGCATTTCGTATACTTTTACCATTTTAAAAATCCTACCCTTACTTGCTTTGAAGACAAAATATAGATCTCAGCTAAATATAGAAAATTATCTGGCATCAATATTTTATTATACCTTTTTTGTCTTGTAACTTAGAGATCTCAATTTTGGTGTATAGTTTACTTTTATATCGTAAACCTACCTACCTAACTTGGTTATGATAGCTTTTTTAATTTTTGATACATAATTTTTTTTTCGAATGAAAACTCAAAATTTTCCCGGAAAACCTCGTCCGATTTTCCTGGTTAACGAACTTATCCAAGCCACTTACAAAAGGAAGGTACATGCCAAATTTGACCAATGATTTTTTGAGTTATCGGTGTGATACATACATACATACATACATATATATATATATATATATATATATATATATATATATATATATATATATATATATATATATATATATATATATATATATATATATATATATATATAGTGTATCCCAAACTTAGAGATAGGGAGACGGTTAAATTAGCAATGTTTTGTAGAATTTCATGCTCGCTCCAAATATGACTTGTATTTTGCCCTGCCTCTTTTCGTTTTCGAGTTATTTTGAAAAAAACCAAATTTGTGGATTTCTTTTTTCTTTAGTATCTAAGTAGGCGTTGATCTGACATGTCTAAGACTTGCACATTATCAGGATACTTTTTACAGAGTAATCTTTTTGTGCTGTTCTCAACTTTAGATTGTCATTTGTTTTTGAGCTACAGGTATCAACGTTTGTTTTTATTATGGCAGACATATGGGATTTTTTGCTCATGTGATAGCCTGTGAAAAGAGCTTTCCAATGATGTACAATGTGCTTGAGAAATCTTGTAACTGCACTGAGAATTTTGAGAAAAACCGTTTTGAGGATAGTAGGCTATGAAATCCAATACCAGAAAACAAATGACAAAAAAAGTGGTCAAAAAGCAGTAGGCCATGGAGTCTAACAGTAGACTTCTACTTTTAACCTAATTTTCCATAATTATTCACGATAAAAAAATATTGTGATTTAATTTACAATACATAATTAGGTAATAATGCTAGATAATATTATGTGAAACAGTTTAATAACGAAACCCGGCGATACCAAATAGAAACTTAAACTCCACAAAACAACACACATAAATAGAAAATTGTTCAATATGGCCACCGTTTTGTTTAGTGCACTTTACACCTTTTTTACACATGCCTGCAAACCCTGGTGAGGGTGTTTTGGTTAATATGATTTAGAGCTGCCGTGATTCTGTTTCGTAATTCATTGATATTTTGTGGCGGATCGAATTTATACACATCATTCTTCAGAGTACCCCAAAAATAAAAATCCATGGGTGTTATATCAGGACTTCAGGCACACCAATGAACCGGCCCATTGTTACAAATGACACGATTATTTAAATTTTGGTACTAAAATCCTTTGACGACCCGAGCATTGTGAGCTGGACAACCGTATTGTTGGTACCAAATCTCGTCTAAATTATCATGAACTCTTCTAATTGTTGGTAAGATATCATTTGTCAATAGATTAAGATACCTTTCCCCAGTTCAATTATTTTCAAAAAGAACGGATCAACAATAAAGTTACCTGAAATTTTTTAAGCTTAATTGTCTAATCTACAAATAAAAATAACAGTTTTTTACCTAACAAGCCGCACCAAACATTAATACCAAATCTGTCTTGCAATCGTCTTTCTTCCTTTAGATTTTCATTTACCCAATAATGCCTATTATGGCGATTATACACAATTTGTAAATCTTGATTCATCAGTCCATATTACCATATTATTTTCAAATGAAAATTTTCATCTTGCCGACATTGTCCTTGATACCATCTGCAGAATTGAACTCGCTTAGGGTAATCGTGAACTTTTAAGGCTTGTACGATTGTAGGCTTGTATGGATGGTAATGACTTTGTTTTAATTTACGGTGCACCGTACATGTTGGAACGTCAATTTGTTCACCATAAAACCGAACAGATTGCGGAGGCTTTTCGTTTGAAACCTGTAAGACGGCATTATTCCTTTCTTCATTTCTGGGCATTGGTGGTTTCTTTTCGTGGAAGCTAGCGTCCTTCAATAGATTTGTCACTATCCTGCGAAATATTTACTCTGCGCAGAAGCCCTATTCACCGCACGTCCCGCAACTTTCATGGGGGTCGGTCTCAAGAAATTTTTCTTCTATACATTTTTCTTTTTTATACATTGAGGGTGGTTGTAGGCACGCAGAACGTGGAGGAGAACTTCTGCAATATATCAGCGAACCAAGATTTTCAAATTATGTTTAAATTGGTATCTCATTTCATTTGTTTAAACTATTTTTCAAAAAATAAATTTGAGGTTGCCTTGTTTGTCAGTCTCACATAGAGAGCTACAATATTTTATCATAAAAAAAGCATGGATACAGCAAGAGTAAATAAGTGCTGAAGATGGTCTGGTTGCAGCAGGTACGTTATGTGGTAGAGAATTTGCGTAGAAATATTTCAAAAACTCAATTTCCCATTATGCTATAATCTTAAATTTTGAGCCATAGTAAAACGCAGCGTGGGCACTAAATTAAAGAAAAATAACACAATAAGCTTCGCAGATAACTAATAATTTGTTTAAAAAACGTTTTTTGTTGCTTTGTTTGCAAAACTAGTTTGATTGGGTTAACTAAAACAAAAGCGTCCAAGGAATTAAGAAGGAAGACGACCTGCTATATTTATAATTTGGTAGGTACATTCCCCTTGTAAATAATAGTATTTTTTTTGGAAAACTTTTGTAACTTTAATGAAATTTCTAAACAACTTCTTTAAAGAGACTTGCAGTACTTACATACATGTACCAAATTTTAATTTTTGTATCTCCATAGAAAATAGAAATTTCCTTAAGTAATTGGTTACTGAGACCTCTAAAACCGATCTCCAAGGTTCATTTAAATTTACAGAATCAGTTTTAATAATATACGTTACTAGTAGTATAAAATTCTTATGAAAATTCACTTTCTGCGTCCCGAACTTTTTCTGAATATGATCGTGGACGACCCATTTAGTGTAATGACGCCCCCCTATGGGAAAGCCCACTACATTTTGAAAATCACTGAGTTACCCCATCATTATGCTTTATTGTCAAAACTAATTTTACACTAGAAGAATATGGACATCATGATAATAAATATATGTGGAAACTAAACTGAACCGAGATATATAATTTCACATTATATATAATGCTTACTAAAAAATTGGTCAATTCACACAAAATTATTTGTATATTTTTGTTCCTGGGTATATTTTGATTCTGGTCATCCTGTAAAACACAATGTCCGTGAGAATGTCTAGTTTCGGCTATTGTATTTTTTGAAATATTCTTTCTTTTATTTAAACGCATCTCATCATTATCATCTTCAATCAGCACTTTGCGTCCATTGCTGGACATAGGCCTCCCCTAGTTGAGTCCATTCTTTTCTGTCTTGAGCGCTAAGAATCCAGTTTTTTGTAGTTTTTGTAATGTCGTCTGTCCAGCGAGTTGGTGGTCTTCCTCTGTCTCTTTTATCAGATCTGGGTCTCCATTCAAGTAATCGTTTTGTCCACCTTGCATGCGAGCCACATATCCCGTCCACTTCCATTTGAGTTTTGCCACACGTACGACCACATCAGTCACTCCTGTTATTCTGCGTAATTCTTCATTTCTAATGTGGTCACGTAACGAAATGCCAAGCATCGACCTCTCCATTTTGCGCTGTGCTACTTATAGTTTATTAGCAGAAGCGTTGGTAAGGGGTAGCGTTTCGGCGCCGTAGGTCATAACCGGGAGAACACATTGGTTGAAAACTTTTCTTTTCAAGCATATTGGAAGGTCGCCTCTGAAATCGTCTCCAAGTTTGCCGTAAGCTGCCCAGGAGAGTATAACTCTTATCTTTATCTCGCATGTTTGGTTGGCTTTGGATATGCTTATCTTGTGGCCCAAATATGTGTATTTGTCTACCCATTCCACCTCAGAGTTTTCAATAATTAGGTTGATACTAGGGACGAGGTTTGTCATAAATTTTGTTTTTCCGATATTTATTTTTAGACTCACTGTTGCACAGGCCTCCTGAAGTTCCTGTAGCATCACTCTAATATCTTCCAAGTTGTCAGCCAGTAAGACAATGTCGTCTGTAAACCGTAGGTTTGACAGACTTTGGCCGTCTATTTTTAGACCTTTCTGGTCCCAATCTGGCCTCTAGAACACATATTCCAGGACGGTGATAAACAGTTTTGGAGACATCGTATCTCCCTGGCGCACTCCTCTCCCAATTTTTACAGGATTCGTGTTTTCATGTAGTTTTACCACAAGAGTAGCATTTTTACATATATATTGTAAATTAGTTTGGTGTAGCGATAGTCAATACGGCATGCTTCTTATGGAAATCCACAAAAGCAAGGACAAGAGGTCTGCCATATTCGATGGTCTTTTCAATCACTGTTTTGACGCTTTGAAGATGATCATTAGTTACAAACCCACTTCGAAAACCGGCTTGTTCCACTGGCTGGACGAAGTCCAACTTCTTTTCAAGTCGTGTGATAATTATTCTAGTAAATAATTTGTAGAGGTGGCTAAGTAGACTTGTCGGCCTGTAATTTTGTAGGTTCGATATGTCTCCTTTCTTGTGGACCAGTATTACGATGGGGTTGTGCCACTTTTCTGGTATCGTACTATTGAAGAGAGAAAGGTTGAAAAGAGATTTGATTTTTTGGAGCAAGCAAGGACCACCAATCTTTATCGCATTGGAAATCACGCAGTCTTTTCCGGGCGATTTTTGATTTTTCATCTTTTTCAGGGCTAGTTTAATCTCATCTAGTGATATTTCCATTAGTATTTCCGAGCCTTGGTTAACCACATCTTTTTTACGGGTTAGTATGTCAGATTCTGTATGTTGGCTTATATCACTTTGGCTTTTATATAGCATTCCATAAAACTCTTCCACTATATTTGGAATATCCTTCCTGTTCGTTGATGTGTGCCTTTGTGCATTTTTAGGTTTTATTATTTGTCTCTTTGCATTGTCAAGCTTTCTACGTAGAACTTGCATACCCTTATTGTTCTCTATGGTATCTTTGATTTGGTTGTGTCTAAAAGCTTTTACGTCGCGTCGGATGCCTTTTGAAATTTGTTTATTTATTTCTCTTAATTCTTCTTCAGACGCATAGCTTTTTAACCTCATATCCCTTCGTTTTTCTATGAGTAGTTTGATCTCCCTGCTTAGTTTTTCTTCCCTTTAAATTGTTGAGGAGTGCCGACTTTGAGCTTCAGTTATTGTGGTTGTGATGATATTAGTTAGTTTGTTGATGTCGTTCCAATGGTGTGTTATATTTCAGCCTTGGTTAATTTCGTGGTGATCCATTGTTCAAAGCTATTTACATCTGCTGGATTTATTAGTAAATTTGATTTATTGCTCTTTTGGATCAATTTTTGTCGTTCTTTGCCCATGTCAATAGCTACTTTTGCTCGAACAAGCCTGTGGTCGCTCCCAGTAGCAAACCTATTTAGGACAGTCACGTCTCTTATTATATGTTTTTTATCTGTGATGATAAAGTCTATTTCGTTTCTTGTTTTCCCATAGGGGCTTTTCCACGTCCATGTTATATTTGTTTTTTTGTAGAAAAAGCTAGCCATCTGAAACATACTTTTTTTTGTAGTAGAAAGCTGAGCAGCGTTTCTCCTCGTAAGTCAAAGTCTCCAAGTGCTTCCTCACCTTGATTCATTTTTCTGAATGCATCTAATAACTGTAAATTCCCTGATTGTTGATACAAATGTGCAGGACAATAGTACGTATTGTGAACTTAAATATTTTGGGGAAACTAAAAGTCTATTGAAACTAAATTTAAAGAACACTAATTAATGGAACTGAGATATGTAACCATTGATACATCATGTATTGCTCAACATATTTGGGATAATAGTCACTATGTAGTAGTGTGGGTTGATTTAAATATTTTTTTTCAACTTCAACATGCCTGTAGTTAAGAAAACTGCGATTGTGTCTATTAATTTAGATTAAAAATATTTTTTGTATGTAGATGTATGTAGCCTACAAAGAAACCCCACAAAGAAATAAAATAAAAAATAAAAATAAAGTCTGGACGCAGCAAGTGCGTTATGGTAGCGAATTTTTTTAAAAATATTTTTAATACCAAATGTCTTTCTTTTATGAAAGCAGGCTTCAAACTTGGTTGCCTATATAGTAGAAACAATGTACTATATTTCATCGAAATAACTTTATTGTTTGAAAATGCAGCAAGTGTGTTATGAAAATGAATTTCTATAAAAAGGTTTTTAATAGCAAATGCGAGCACGCATCAATTGATTACCGGTATAGCCTATGTAGTAGAAACAAAATACTATAATTCATCAAAATTACTTCTGGTTTGAAAATACACAAACACTTTCCGAAAATAAACTTAAATGTTGGTTTCCTATCCAACAAAGCTTACGTTAATAGCAAATTGAGTTATTGAAATTTGAAGGATTTTATGAAAATTCGGTAAATTTGCAGATTAGCTCGGGAATGCTTTTAAAAAAATTGTTTTCAGAAACATTATTGGACCTCACCTGGATGCACAAACCACAAGAAACATTTCTTGTTCACAGCCCCCAAGGAAGTTACGGGACTAGGAGTGAATAGGGGTGCTGGGCGTGGTAGGTAGTAAAAAGGAAATATGAGCAGAAAATGCGAAGAAAACTGCGTGAAAGCTGTCTATTTGAAGCCATATCCCCATTACACACTGCCTACCCCGCACAGCACCCCCTATTTGCCCCAGTTCACGTAACTTCCCTGGGGGGTATGAACATGAAGTTTTTCTTGTGGTTTATGCAACGAGGGTGGTTGTATGCACACCAGGGGGGGAAGCAAAATGCCTACGACAAAGTCCCCCACCCCTCCCCTCCCCGGCTAGACTTGTAGCAGGGGTTTGGGGGTGGCTGCTTCGTCGTGGGGATTTTCCTTCTCCCTCGCGTGCATACAACCACCTTCGTTGCACAAACCACAAGAAAAAAGTCTCGTTCCTACCCGCGCCAAGGAAGTTACGGCACCTGGGAGGATAGGGGTGCTGTGCGGGTTAGGCAGGGTTTAAGGAGGATATGGCTTCAAGATGTGAAAAAGACAGCTTTAAAACCGGTTTTATTCGAATTTTCTGCTCACATTTCCTTTTTACTACCAATCCAGCCCAGCACCCCTACTCACTCCTGTTCCCGTAATTTCCTTAGGGGGTGTGAACAAAAAAATTCTTGGGGTTTGTGGATCCAGGGGGGGGGGGAGGGTTGCTAGGCAGGTTTCTGAAAACAGTTTTTTGAAAAGCGTTCGGGAGCTAAACTGCAAATTTACCGAAAATTCGCTACCAAAACGCCCTTACTGCGTCCAGATTTTTTTCTTACAAACGAATCATATTTCGATAAAAAAATGCCAAAATGCATTAACGAATTTGTTCTACAAAAATTATCTAAAAATTATAGACCGTTTAACCATAAACTTCACTAAACCTACAGCGTAAGCATCAACTTAACTAAACTGACAGCCAAAGCATCAGAGAAAGGGTCTATTTGAAATGAATTTTCTGTAAATATTTTAGTAAAATGAAGGGCAATGATGGCTGAGTCTGAGACTTAAGGGTTTGCATAACACTCTTCTTGCAACATTTCCTGCGAGTTTGACGTTTTGAGGAAAACACCAAAATTTGTTTCTTTAACTCCCCATAACTTCTTTGTCTTTAAAGATAAAGACCTAATTTTTGGTACAAAGTTTACCCTTTATAATACAAACACGCACGCCGAATTTGGTTTCCCTTACCTTGTTATTTACGAAGATATGATTTTTTTTTTTTAGAAAGAAAACACAAAATTAGGAGCAGGTCTTTGCGTATTTTGTACCATAAAATATGCAAAATAACCCAGAACTCATACTTCGTAATCAGATTTTGTATTAAACTTTGGCATGATATTTCTGGATGCTATAGTTGCACGTATCCAACCATCTCTGTTACTGAAATCCCACCTCTTTCAATTGCCTGTGTGTGGCAAGCTAACACTTGTTTCAATGAATTGTTGAATTTCTCCACCAATTAATTGTTTCGTCATTGGAGGCTCCGTAACGGTGCACTCTTGTCAGTTTATTAAATCAACATAGGATTCCGCTTTAAAATTCAACTTAGGAATTTCTAATTTTCTAAGGGTATTCTTTGAATTAATAATATCCTTCTGTGTCGCCCGGCAGCTTAATATCTTCCTAAATGTTAGCTGGCTTATGTGCCGACGTGAGTCGAAGATCATCGTAAATATCATATTTTTAGGTGGCCATAAAAGCCACTTCGTTTACCAACGGGGTCAACTATGACTTTAGTTCGTCACCTTGAATATTGAATTAGCTTCCGAAGGTAAAGAGTTCCAGATGTGCATAAAGATACAGTTTTAACAAGAAACCAAACATTTGCTCACACTCTAATGATATACTCTGCCAGAATTTTTAGACTGGACGATGGATTTTTCATTGCAATGTAAACCCGCAAAATACGGTAGTAAGCCATCTCACATGGGACATCTTGGCAGGCGACTTATTCGCTAAATTAGCTGGACAGTTTCTAGTAGATATGGCAGTACATATTTGGTATAGATAATTTTGATCCACGCTAAGTTCTTTCAAATTAACGTGAGGTAACTTAACTTCGATTCTTTCATAGCAAATAACAGGTAACAGCTCACAATATTCAATTATCTTGCAGAAAGGACCTGAAAATGATAAGAGTCCTGTGGTATTTCTATCCAGTTATCAAACAAAATGCCAAAGTGGCAATTCGTTTGCATCTAATTGAGATATCAACCAGCGGTCGTTTAAGATGTAATTCTAACAAATATATTACACCACCGCGGCCAACAGCAATGAGCTCGGTAGTTGACAATCCAGCTTCTGTAACAGAATTTTAAATGGTTGGAGCTACTGTATTAGCTGTACCATTTTCAGGTGTTACATGTCCTATATAGTCTCTACCTAGTTCCTCAATAACACTATATATGCTTCTATAATGTATTTTTTTTTAGATGACGTATCTCCATGATTTCGATGTGAAGAGTTCCAACTTTTGCGACCATCAAAGTAGAGTGCTTGAAGAGTAGCACTATCTTTTATTATGCTCTTTTGTAAGTCAAGTTGTTCCCTTTTTCTCTGACCATCTAATTTACATCTGTCTATTAGGTAAGACGCCATTTTTGCTTAACAATCCAACATCTTCAACAACTGCGCTAGCAATCATTGCTCCTCTTCTACTAGATAATCCAGCTCGATCTATCGCTTTTGCTGGTTCAGGAAGTTTAAGAGCTATTTCTTCCGTAGCAGTTAACTGCTTTGCTTAAAATTCTAGATCGAAGTCGGTCTGGCTTTGTATTGATATGTCTGATAGGTCGTCCAATTGAATTTTTTTGAACATTATACTGGCGGATTACATCATCTCTTTGTTGTTTTTGCGTTAAAATTTAAGTAGTTTTGACGTCCACTTTCCCCATAAACATCAATCCGGTAGTTCTCTGGTCGTTACGAATTTCATGTTCAATGTTTGGAACTTTTTTCAAGTGCACAAGAAAAGATCATTTCCACGTTGAAATATCAAAAAGTTTTGTGTCAGCTTCATCCTCAAAATTTTTAAGCATATTTTTAGCAGCATCGCTTGTTTTTGTAATGACTTTTTAATGTTCATAAGTTGTTTGTGATATTTTTCAAATAACGGAATATACTGTTAAACTGATATAATTGGTAAACTTGTTTGCGCCCAATTTGTTGTATTTTTTCTACAACTGTTGTAATTTCGGTAACTGTTTACTTTCGCCGTTGTCGTTTAAATATTTTTTTACAAGAAGGAAATATCGCACAATTTCATCATAACACCGAAGAACTGTTTCACATAAAATACGAGGTTCACCACACACAGACACACGAAGTGTCTGCTGCGTTAACACTACGTTTATTGAACGCCTCCGTTGTTTTTGACAGACAGATTTATTTTAAACTACTAAGCACAAACATTGATAAAGCACAACTGCACAAGACGAGAGCCAACAGCGAACCAAACTAACCGCCTTCGATAAATTGCAACACGACCTGTTTCAGCTCAGCCGGTAATGTAGTTTAAAATAGGCATCGAGTTTTAAAGGGGCTTGGCGGGTTTTTAAGAAGTTGTTTAAATTAAACGCGTTTTTTTTTTGTGGATTTATTCGAAGGTATTGTTAAGCCATTGGTGCATCAAGCTTTATTGATTTTTAGGGAATCCAGCGGGGGGATCAAATATTAAAATACAAGATGCCCTATTCAACTTAAGCCATTATACAACTTTTTAATACAGGCATATAAAAATAAAACATAAATCGGCCCACACTACTATGTAGCTAAGAAAAATATCAGGTTTACCAAACGTGTATAGCGACAGTTGGAACCATATAAAAGTATATATATATATATATATATATATATATATATATATATATATATGTATCTATGTATATATATATATATATATATATATATATATATATATATATATATATATATACATATATATATATATATATATATATATATATATATATATATATATATATATAGATCTTTTGGAATGTTGCACTACACTGTAATCACTTTTAAATGTACACTTTATTTGTTTGCTGTACTTTTTGTGATTTTTATTGGTTTACGTGGACTGCAGTTTCGAACCATCCCGGTTTATCATCAGCACGCTACTGACTGTGATCGCTCCTATGTGGAATACTCTGAGATTGTACGCTTAGGCTCTACGTACAATCTCAGACGTATGCCACACAGGAGCGATCACAGTCAGTAGCGTGCTGATGACCGGGACGGTTCGAAACTGCACTCCACGTAAACCAATAAAAAAAACACAAAAGGTACAGCAAACGAATAAAGTGTATATATATATATATATATATATATATATATATATATATATATATATATATGATGTATGTATGTATGTATGTATGTATGTATATATATATATATATATATATATATATATATATATATATATATATATATATAGTTAAAAAGATGTAATAAAAATTTCTTGATTAATAGAGAAGCTCTGGCCCTGTACAGTTTGTTGCTCGAATTGTTATCTAAATAATGAATATATTTTTCTTAAAAAGGTTATTTGATAACTACACGCGATTTTACAAAAGCAGACAATGGAAGCTTAATCACACAGGTTTTTGACTAAACAGAGGGGGTTTGTCTGTATGCCTTCGTCGAGGACGCTGTATAAAATTGCTTGGCAACTAAAATATAATTAGGAGTTTTAGTGTTTATTTGCTTAGTTTATTGATCCTTCCGATGATTCTAACTTTGTTAGCGAAACGATTTTCAGGTCTGAAAAATGTATTGTAATACCTTGGGTTCTCTAAATTGTACCTATCGGTACTCATCAGAAGCTGCAATCTTCACTCAATAAAGCACTTTCTGCGTTAGTATTTATTTTTCTTGTATGTAGTGGAGTAAGAGTAATTGTAAAATAACAATTAATTATAATACGTATCATGATTCGTTATTCGTTACGGTAACGTCCTTGCTGCTTCAATGTTCTTTTTTGTGAAGGGGGCTAATGAAGTAGCCACAAACCAGGAAAATAACAATTTAACCATAATACGTATTATAATACCTTAAAAAGTCGATTAAAAAGTCGAAAACGAGTAGGAAGTGGCAACACCGAAAAAAATAGTTTTGTGCAAAATAAGAATTGAATAATGACGATCTAACACAAGTATTAGCGAAGAGAACAAAAGGGCATTTCAAGAAAATTTCGAAGTAACAGTTTTGAATATTTGGTATCTTCATCTGGACAGTATGGAAAGGTAAACTGTTAGACTACCGAGGTCAGCGTCTATTCTAATATGTTTATAATTATATATATATATATATATATATATATATATATATATATATATATATATATATATATATATATATATATATAGGCTGTCCGGTAATTATACCGACATGAATTGTCGGGCTACTGCTCGGCTGTACGCTGAAAAGTACTCAAACCGACGAACTCCTCATCATACAACATTCGCATCCGTTGATAGAAGACTAGTAGAATATGGTAATGTGAAGAAGATTTCTCGTAATGCTGGTCGTCCTCGTAAGTTGCATCCTAATGTTGAGGAAGAATCCTAAATACTGTCGAAAACAGTCCCGAAGAAAGTGTACGGAGAATCTCCATACAATTCAATGTACCAAAAACATCCGTTCACGAAATACTAAAAAGAGCAATTGCTACGTTCGTTTCATTTGATGCCGCCGCACGACCTTAAGGTGCTGGCGCCAACACGAGGCTGGTTTTCTGTCAGCGATTGCTGAATTGCTTTGTAGCTGACGCGAACTTTTTGGGTAAGATACTATTTACAGATGAAGCATGTTTCACAAGAAACTGTGTGTTTAATTTTCATAATTTACATGTTTGGAGTGATGAAAATCCAAAATCTATTCGCTCATCTTCTTTTCAACAGCAATTAAATTTAAACGTTTGGGCAGGTATTGTTGGTGACAATTTAATCGGCCTAGTGGCTATACTTTCTCCGTTAACTGGACTTGTTTACTTGGACTTTATAAAAAACAGATTGCCACCATTGCTTAAAAATATTTGTTTGCAAATTCGACAAGATCTAGTTTTTATGCACGACAGTGCTCCGCCCCATTTTTCGCTTCCTGTAATGAACTATCTCAACGAAAACTACCCTAGAAGATGGATTGATAAAGGAGAAAATACACCTATAAAGTGGCCACCTAGATCTCCTGACATCACGCCATAAGAACTTTACTTATGGGGCAGTTTGAAAGAAAAAGTATACGGTACGCCTGTTGAATCCCAGGAGGAATTCTCGGTGTTTTTAATAATGTAAGAAATTCACTTCTACGCCGAACAAATGCTTGTATAAGGCAAAATGGCGAATAATTTTAACAGCTATTAAGATAGTTTTTTATTTTGTTTAATATTACTATTTTCCTGTTTTATAATTAAATTAATGTTTTTTAAATTTTTTACTGTTTTGATATTTGTTTAATTTTTGTTCAGGCTTTTATCATTACAAATTAATTTATTTAATAAATTTGAGATTGTCTTATTTTTAACATTTGAGGTAAATGTGTCTTTTTTGAGTTGCATGTAATTCGGCTAACGGTATTAGAATGGTTTTCAAGCAATACTGAGTTGTATCAAGAAGTTACGAGAAACCATGAAAACGATTAACTTTAGACAAATTTGTTAAGAAACAAAAATTTTATACAATGAATTCAGCTTCAAAACGAGGTAAGTTAGGTTAGAAGAAATTAATATCCCTAAAAGTTATGGCTATTACAAGTATACCCCGGAAGCAAAAAACCTGCTTCCGGTTGTTAAAATGTGTTAGATATTTCACTGGTAATGTGTCTAAATAAGCTCAACTGAGTGGCCAAAATTCGTTAACATAGGTCCATCCTTTACCGAGTTATAAACAGAAAACGTTTTTTTCTTAATCTTTGAAGGGCCATAACCGAGGGGTAAATCACTGGGGTATTTTAGTGTACAAGGTAAGGAATTGCAGGGGCATTTCGAGGTATTTCGGGGAATTTCAGGGTATTTCGGGGAATTCCGAGGCATTTCAGGGTATTTTGAGGTATTTTGGGGAATTGCAAGGTATTTCGGGGAATTTCCAGGTATATCGGGGCATTTTAAACGTATATTGCATAATATTTCATGAAATATTCCACAGTTTGGCAACGTTGTACTAAAAGTCGCCGGGCCGCTATTTTGCTGATGCAACGTGCGACGTCCATTGTGGCACGCTGACAAGTTTGTGTTGTTATTTACATTGTTTTGGTGATTTTTTTTTTGTGGTGAAAAATCAACAAATACACAACCTCGTTGGATTTATATTAATTACTATACCCATTTGAAAAGAAAACATTTAAGATTAGATTCCAGATTAACTGACAGTATCAAAAATACGCAAGATGGGTCATGTGGCGAATTGGGTAAACTGTCTGTTAAAACTAGTTCTACCAATATTAGCATCTATTTCGTAAAACTCGATAAAGCAACAAGTATTGACGAAAGTCCTAATAGATCAAGCAGTGTCACAGATGATTCCGTCGATCAACATTATCCTGAAAGTAGTAACTTTTCCGTGAGTTTGATAACACGCAGAAGTCGGAATTGAGGTCGAAATGTAGCAAGTTCAATGAAGGATCCCAGATAAATGTAATTCAATCCATAAAATTAAAAAATTTTGTTCCAGTCATTAGACAGAAGAACAGACCGAGGTACAGACTTATAATCGATTCAAGAACAACCGGTTACAATATTGCCGATAATATTGCCCACCACGGCATATACGACGAGTAATAAAAATATAGAATTATTACCAGAAGAAATATCTGAAAATCATGATAACGCAATGTCTAACACAATGTCTTAAAATTTTATTACTTCAAAACGAACCGCTTGTAAATGCAGCCGTGAAGAACGTAGCAGAAGAAAACGAGAAAAGCTTTATGAAAATAAAACATTATTAACAAATTTTTATCAAATCTTACCAGAAATCAGTTCTGTTATTGATGCTAATATTAATAGCAATCCAAGTATTGTAGATATGTTAAATGACACTGTAAATAGGTTAAATGTGCATAATGATAACTCAAGTGGTAATTTGTCTACTCGCTCATCTTTAACACGTAATACATTTTTGGAAACTTTGATTAAAATTGCCCGTATTAATAAAAATCGGACTTGCCAAAAATATGTTTATCATGATGACTTTAAAAATTTTTCTTTATATATTTTTTATTTAGAAGGGATGCTTTTGCACAAAACATTACATGCAAATTTAACGAGTATTTTACCTTATTTTTCAACGTTGTACAGATTTAGAACTAAGTTACAGGATATAACTGAAGAAGGGCAGTTTGATTTTTAAGGATTGAATACGTTCTTGGAACAAAGGGATTTGCCAAAATATGTATGGATATCAGAAGATGGGACGCGAATTACTGGCAAAATTGAGTATGACTCGGTCACAAATAAAATACTGGGATTTGTTCTTCCATTAGAACATGGTGTTCCGAATATTTCTGTTTACGTAGCCACATCGGCAGAAGTAATCAATAGCTACTTTCAAACAGGTGAAAAAGCAGATTATGCCTACTGTATCATGGCGCAACCAATGGATATAAATTCTCCCGCTTACTGTTTGGCAGTATTTGGAACAAATAATAAATTTAATAGCTCTGATATATCTATGAGATGGAAGAAAAAGATTGCCAAGGCATCAACTTATGGTATAAAAATAATGGGTTATTCGTCTGATGGAGATACTCGCCTTGATGAGGCAATGAAATAGAAGCAGATTTTCCAGATAAATTGATGGAAAATCAGAAATTGTTCCACATGAATAATAACAATAAATTTTTGTGCTTGCAGGATCAAACTCATGTTTTAGCGAAGCTAAGAACAAGATTTTTAAAACCAGGAGTAAGGCTACCAATGAGAAAATATGTGGCAACAGTAGAGCATCTCGATACTCTTATTAAAGACACATCTAAAAATAAACATCAGCTTACAAGATCTGACATTACTTTAAAAGATAAAATGAATTTCAATTCAGCAAGAAAGATAAGTACCAAAGTTGTGCAAAAGTTACTTAGTGAAATTACAAATAGTAATGCCAAAGAAATGTACTTAAAAATTATAGACTATCTAATGGCTGCATTGATTAATAAAGACCAAAGTTTGCACAATAGAATATACAAAATTTGGTATTCAGTATTTTTTGTAAGACTTTGGCGTAAGTGGATTAAACGGGAGTCACAATACAGCTTACAAAAAAATTATATAACGCTTAATTGCTATACCTGCGTTCAGATAAATGCACATATGCTAATTAAACTTATTGATCTTATCAAAGAAAGCAATGATCT
Source organism: Tillus elongatus (assembly GCA_964006375.1). Taxonomy (NCBI): domain Eukaryota; kingdom Metazoa; phylum Arthropoda; class Insecta; order Coleoptera; family Cleridae; genus Tillus; species Tillus elongatus. The sequence continues at coordinate 66,893,142 of OZ023265.1, forward strand.
TGATGCAAATATGTTCTGTCCTTGGCTCCTCAGCAGTCAACCTTGCGAGGCAATGTTTAGATCAGTAAGGTCAGTAACGTCAACTTTTTCTACTGTAGTGAACTTTAGTATAAAAGATATTTTAGAAAGAATTGACCGAACATCTTTTATAAATTACGTAATAAATGATTTAAAAAACGTGTACATATTTCCGAGAGACACACAAAGACACAAAGAACAAAACTGTTATACTATTAATGAAGACATCTTTGAAAAAAGCCTGGACGCAGCAAGTGCGTTATGGTAGTGAATTTTCATAGAAATGATCTGGCACAAAATATTTTATTATAACTTTTTTACTTGTAAAATAGAAATCTGAATTTTGGTGTATAGTTCACTTTTTATATCGTAAACCTACCTACCAAATTTGGTTATCATACAATTTTTATTTTTTAAGATAAATTTTTTTTTTAATGAAAACTCAAAATTTTCCCGGAAAACCTCGTCCGATTTTTTTGATTAACGAACTTGTCAAAGTCATTTACAAAAGGAAGGTACATGGCAAATTTTATCAACATCGGCCTATTATTATTTGAGATAAAAATTTTTTTCGAATGAAAACTTAAAATTTTCCCGGAAAACCTCTTCCGATTTTCCTGACTAACAAACCTGTCAAAGCCATTTACAAGAGAAAGGTACATGCCAAATTTTATTAAAATCGGCTTATTACTTTTTGAGATAAGAATTTTTTTCGAATGAAAACTCAAAATTTTCCCGGAAAACCTTGTTGGATTTTCCTGACTAACGAACTTATCCAAGCCATTTACAAAAGAAAGGTACATGCCAAATATTATCAAAATCGGCCCATTATTTTTTGAGTTATCGGTGTGATACATATATATATATATATATATATATATATATATATATATATATATATATATATATATATATATATATATATATATATATATATATATATATATATATATATATATATATATATATATATATATATATATATATATATATATATATATATATATATATATATATATATATATATATATAAATATATATATATATATATATATATAAATATATATATATATATATATATATATATATATATATATATATATATATATATATATATATATATATATATATATATATATATATAAACATATAAAAATTGAAACTGACCCCGGATATGGGTTCTAGGGGTCCTAGATCGCGCTCATTTGAAGAAATTTTTTCAAAATTCAAAAGTCGAGATCTCCTCATTAGTGAATTTTTTCTAAGAAAATTCACTAAAATGTGGACATAGAGAAAATGGTAAATACTGCACTACAAGCTGCATTAAAGGATGCAAGAAATTTAGATATGAAAGTAACAGAGGATGATTGCTATTCTTTTTATATATTAAACAAAGTGAAAATATAAGTAATTCTGCAAACGTGGATCTCGATCTCGACATCTACTTAAAGAGAGACTTAAAGGAACAAACAGATATTGAAATAGATTTCGAAATTACAAGACACTAAGAACAACCTGAAAATGTCTTGCAAAAGCAGATATTAATTAATGATTATGACTTGGATAGTGAAATCAGGGACGCAAATGAAGAAGATGCTACTAATTTAAGAGATTTTTCACACAAAAATATAAAAATGGCAGAAAACAGCCCTTTTGCAAAAATTAGTTTATCGCAAAATAAAACCGCTATAATAAAAAAATCAAGTTACTGTTGGTTACTTAGTGACAACAACGGAAAAGTTAGCAGTGGCAGACTAAAAAGGTTTATAACTTCAGAAAAAAAAAATCCCAAAGCAATTGTTGAAAAGAAGCAAAACCCTCGGCAAAACCCGAGAAAAAAATTTAAGCGATACCCTAAAAGTGAAAATACTGGATACTATACCGCAAATCCTTGCGTAATTGAGATAAATGACTTCTTTAATACAGATTAAGAGATTTTTTTGTTTTTAAAGTTGGACAGACTACTGATCTCCATAATGATATAGATTTTCTGAGGTGTTTTATATTTTTTTATAAATTTTTGCGAGGGTTTGTTCAAGAATGCCAATTTGAAAGAGCCAAACCATCTATTTTATATGAGTTTCGATATGTTTAGTTTTATTTTTTGCATAAGAACATTTTGTGTTGTGTTGTTATGTGAGTTTGTTTTCTTTTTAATTTAGTGTGAATAAAAATTTAGTGTCGAACATGAATTTTTCTTCCTTAATAAATTTGACATAATAGTACTTACCAACCATACGTACTTCAGTTGATTATTATTTTTCGGTTAGAGTAAGCATTCACAGACATGTATGTATATGTATTTATTTGAGTTTTAATACATAATAACAGTTGTGACGTCACAAAATAAATAGAGTTTGCTGGGAATTGCAAGAGCGCTTTGGATAATTTAATGGAATTTAGGGGAATTTTTGAGGAATTGCAGGGAATTTCGGGGAATCGCGGGGAATTTTTGGGGAATTGCAGACAACTTAATGGAATTTCCAGGGTATTTCGAAAGTTTCGAGGTATTTCGGGGAATTGCGGGGAATTTTTTCTGTAAGGGGAATTTTAGTGTACAAATTATTTTAGTGATTTACCCCTCGGCCATAACTCAAAAATTAAAAACTTTTTACCTAACTTTTTTTCGATAAGTCGACATCATTTGATCACACGAATCTACAGTTAAGCATTGGCGGTGTAATTACCGAACACTCTCTCTTCCTCTCTCTCTCTCTCTCTCTCTCTCTATATATATATATATATATATATATATATATATATATATATATATATATATATATATATATATATATATATATAGAGAGAGAGAGAGAGAGAGAGAGAGATTTTAATATTTTCTACAAAAAATCCTTCAATTGTATTTCTTATAAGTCGACATCATTTGATCACACGAATCTACAGTTAAGCATTGGCGGTGTAATTACCGAACACTCTCTCTTCCTCTCTCTCTCTCTCTCTCTCTCTCTATATATATATATATATATATATATATATATATATATATATATATATATATATATATATATATATATATAGAGAGAGAGAGAGAGAGAGAGAGATTTTTTAATTTTTTTCTACAAACAATCCTTGAATTGTATTTCTTGCTCGTAATTTATGACACCCAAAACAACCAGATTGGAAAAAATATATTATTTTGTTATCTTCATTTGTCAAAAATAGAACACAATCCCCTTTTATTGTATTTATCTGTAATATTTCATAGACAGATTCACATGAGTGAATTCTGGATATATTGGCTCAGCAGATTGATGAAACAGTCCTATGTTGTGTTCGAGGTCGCATGGGTAACTGGAAAACAATTCCGCTGTGTCAACTTGCAGCTGCAGACTCGTGTTCGGTAATCAACTTAAACGGTTGCCAATACGTATTCTCATCGGCGTCCTCTTTGTTATTCCTGTCATATTTTTATATTCCGCCTGCCGCTAATTCACTTTATGGATGACAAACTCGTTTACTTACAGAATGTGTACATTTATCATATTTATTTACCGTGAAAATTCATCAATGTTTTCATTTTTTCTAGTCCGAAAGCTACGCTGCCGGGCTATAACGGTACCACGCCCTTTTATAATTCGGTTTTCGTACGGCTATCGGTCATTATAAAGCATTCGGGACAGTTGTAGCTCGCTGATCATTGATGACCAGGCTTTTTCTGGTAATTTGTTTTCAGTATATGTATTGATGGTGTTGCCCGGTTAGGCCCACTAATTTCAGGTAAACGTCCTAAACTTAATTTATACAGAAATTTATGTGTACCCTGAAATACGTTTTTAACGAACCCTGAAAAAATGAAATTGAGACTGTAATACTTGTTTTTTTTTCAAATAAACGAGAAAATGTGAAGCAAACTTGTCCAAAGTTTGCAAAGTATCAGTTTTTATCTTTTTGGTGCGATGTCCAGAAAATAAGTGACTGATCTTGATTAGAGTTGGCAAGTTGTCTTTCTTCGACAAATACTTTTTTTACGAAGTGGTTCGTGACAGACAAAGCCTATGTATTTTTAGGATATCATATGAAGCTGGTTGTTGTGCCACACGGTGGGTGTTTATTCGCTTCTTGAATAGTTGAAGATTAAATGTCTTCAGAAATGTGTGTTCCAGGAGAGGTCATTTCAAAGCTTAAGCGAATGAATATTTCTGTTGCTTTCCCAGCGGATAATTTGAAACCAAACGGTCTGCTTTTTAGCCAGAACGGGTTTGGTGATTAAAAGTATCAAGCATAGGTGCCAACGAATTAATTTTTAAGGAGCTATCTCGATAGTAATAAGGATAGATGAGGCAAAGATCGTCAACAATTCTCCTACTGTCAAGAGAACTGAGATTAACTGTGATACATGGCAGTTAGTTGGTGCTTATTAAGCGAGATTAGTCCAAGCATACTTTTGTTAGAAATGCCTTTCTCAAATGAAGAAAAACGAGATATGTTGAAACGTTATTACAAGTTTGAGAAGAACAGTACGAAAACAGCGCAAATGTATTTTGAATTATATCCGGAAAGGCAACAGCCAAATAGAACATAATTTAAAATATTGGATAAACATTTAGCTCAGTTTGATGTTTTTTCAAAACCAAGGATGAAAAATGGGAGTAAAATGGAAGAAAGAACTAGACAAAACTTACTGGCAAAGCTAGATTTATTTGACATAAAAAAGTGAAATTCTTTGGCCTTCTTTAAGATAAATACAGACCCTTCAAAACCTACTTATCAAGTATCTGACCATGCCGATGTACCCGAGACTAGCATTTGGAGGAAGTTAATATCAAGTGGTTTGAAATTTTACATTAAACTAGATCAACGAGATCGTGACAGAGGGATGCAATTTTATAATTGGTTCACAAAGATGGTTTATTCTTAGGACTTATTAAGAATCATTATTTTGACCGACGAGAGTACCTTAACAAACCGTGACGTACTCGATGGAAAGAGACAAAGAAACAACGAGCATATTTGGAGTGAATATAATCTTAGATAATTTAGAGAAGTTAGGCCAAAGATTTCGTTTTGATTTAAATGCATGGGGTGAAATTTACAACGACCAATACCCAGTCCTCACTTGCTCGACATGATTTTAAATAGGGAAACATATCTTCAGTTGAATTTGATAAATTTGTTAATGCTTTGCCCCTTGCAGATTATAATAGTTATTGGTTTCAGCATGACGGAGCGTCTTGACACAATAATAGAACAGTTTGTTAGTATATAGGCCAAAGATTTTGGCTAGATGGAGAGGAATATCAGGGCCTGTAAAGTGGCTGGCAAGGTTTCCCGACCTTACCGTTCTGGATACATTTTTGTGGGCCACTTTGAAGGACAGATGGTATGGGGAGCAAGACTATAACACCGTTGAAGAACTTAGAGAAAATATATCTGAACAATTTAGGTAAATTAGAAGAGTAATCTGAAAACGCCATTGTGTAGCTGGAAAGAAGTGGCAATGAAAACGATTTTTTTATTTTGGGCTAACTTGTCAAATAACGCCAGAAGATGAAAGCAAAGATGAAAGCAAAATTTTTAATTTTCAGTTTTTTTCGGATATCTCCGGAACTGCTTGGAATTAATTTTTTTATATAAACGGCATATTATACAGCACAAAAATGCGCAATTTTGCCCCAATTTAACTCTCCTCGTATCTTCTATAGCTTCCGATATCCCAATGGTGGGGTGGAATTTGAATTACCTTATATATATATATATATATATATATATATATATATATATATATATATATATATATATATATATATATATATATGTATATATATATATATATATATATATATATATATATATATATATATATATATATATATATATATATATATATATATATATATATATATATATATGTATATATATATATATATATATATATGCATTATGTCTTATACGCCTCCAAAATAGATACTCGTTCAAAGAACTCGCCTCCAAAACCGGAGGCGACTACGAAAAATCGGAGGCCAATACGTATCGATGAGTATAACGTCTAAATCATGATCTATTCATCATTAAAGGGTGAATTTCAAATTTTTGATCGGAGGCCATTTGACAAGTTATACATATACAGTTACACAAACCAGTTCACGGTACGTTTAACAGGTGGCGTCACCGTTTAATACACATATACACTTCATGCGATGGCCCAGTAGGCTTTTCCTCCGAGTATTTTGCATACCAATACGCCTCAGAAATGTTGCAACAGTGTACGGGGGTCTGTTGCGTGTGCTAGCGTGAGAGAGTTGGCCTCGAAACAGGTCCTTTGTCACAAAAAACGGAGGTCTGTTGGTACGATGGGTTTCGCTAAAATCGATAAACGTATATATCTGTTAACTCTTCAATATTTACCTTACTACTCTATATTAGTGACTAGCTTTTGCTTAAGGCTTTGTCCCTTGGCGTTTTGTTTACTGTTACATACAGTTTGCACCCTATTCCCGTTAAACAGAAAAACTGTAAAGTATTTTTTGCACACTTCGCATTGAATAACTATATATAAATAAAAATTATTGAAACGAAGACTTCGGAATCGTACATTTAGTTAACTGCCAATTTTTGTCAAAATAACTTTATTCGCTGTAGAAATTTACTATTGTATTATATGTGGGTATTGATAATGTGAGCCTCGGTGGTTCAGAGGTAAGAACGTGTGCCTCTGAACCGAAGGGTACTGGGTTCGATCCCAGGGTTCTCCTTTTACTTTTTCAGTACAAACTGTAACATTGACATCAACCGAGGGTCTGACATTGTATTTGAGCAAGTTGAATGTATGCACGTTCTGCCCTTCAGAGGGGGCTTAATGCCGTCGGTCCCGTGTCCATGCGATGTTGGGCACATTAAAGATCCCTACCTTCCTTACAGAAAGTCAGAGGTCCGGCAACATTTCCAGGATGATGAGGTGAAACTGCTTCTTGGCGTCGGTGATTGGTCATAGTCGCGGAATTAGGCCGACGTTAAAGAAACAAAACACACACGTTGTAAATGTGATAATTGTGATTAAAGTGTGTGTGGTAGTACTGTAACTTGACATTATGATAATGCAATTAAAACTTGAACTATTACGCAAAATAACAGTTAACTTATTGACATCAAATTCAAAAACATGAGCTTACTAATAATTTTAAAAGTTAGAGCAATTAAAAAAAAACGTTAAAAAGCATCAAATAAATTTAAGGCTTTTAAATATATGAGTATCAAAATTGTTTATTACCGACAGCGATATAATGCTAAAACTTCTACTTACATATCTACGAGTACACATACAAAGATTCGAAGTGTGTAATATAAAATTAAGTCAGTTGCTAAAGTTGATGCTTAGAGCAAGTAATCTGTTTCATTACTAATTTACTAGTACATATTGTTAACAGAGTTTTTATCAATTTGGCGGCAACTTAAAATTTTCTTCATAATCGTGTATTTAAAGGCCAAGAAACTGTTATTATTATTTTACCTTTTTTAAGGCTGTTTACCTACCTGTTTTAAAATATTGATTAAAATATTTTTTGTTTTATCCTCACACGCTGTTCCAATCACCACGCCATTAAAATAAGATAATAGGCACGATAATTTTCGAATGAATTAACAAATAGTCTTCGATTTTTATCTGTCTGAGAATGCTGTCAAGCAGCGAAAGTAGTCGCAGAAACGTTGAAGAACATCCGAGAACATCTAGAATTCATAAGGGGCTCTTGCTCCAGTTAGCTTACGCGCTGGCTACACCCTTCACCTACAGAAACGAAAGCCAACAAGCCAGAGAAGTAGTCTCCAAGTCTGTATGTAGTATGGACCAGTTTAACCAAGTAAGGGCAACAACAATCAATCAATTGTATTTATTACTATTTAGGCAATTAACAATTTTCTAACAAAAAAAAAGACAAACATCGTCTTGGCGACTTTTTTAGTCATAATACTTTACTGTTATTATGGCATTATCAATATGTGTGAAAGTATGTTAGCGGTGACAGAAATTTGTTTTTTTTACTGCAACGGCGTAAAAAGTGTCAAAATATATAGAAAATCTGATTTGGAAACGAAGATTTTTTGTGTCTGTCTGGCTGTTAATAGGCACGATAATTTTCGAATGAATTGACGAATAGTCTTCAAATTTGGTATACAGTTAGAACCTGACAAACGAACGGTTGGTATTATTTTTTGGGTAAAATGGCTCCAGGACGTAGGGGATGAATGACGGCTGATGTGATGGAAATTGAGTTTTTTTTTCGTTAAAACTCGAGTTATATAACGTTTCAGGTTTCTTATAACAAAACTTTCAATTTCATCACTCATATGGTATTCTGTGATGAAATTGAAGTAGGGGTTGAATGTGAAGGGGTGGAATATGAATTTAGTTTGGAAACAGTACTGACATTAGATTATTAAATGTACGTAGAATTTAGTTCCTCCTTTCATTCTTTTCATCGAGAAATCCACATTTTACCATAAAATTGTAATGGGGTTGTGGTTTATAGTGTGAATTCGGCACTTGTGTGGTGACACGAAAGTATAACAGAACAGTAGAATAACTAGGAAAGTTCAAGTCGCAAAGAAAAAAGTTCCAGACCAGAGCTCGAGGTTTTTTCCTGGCTATCTGATGATTACCTTGAATTTGATATTGACTTTCTAGGCCGAATCAAGGTCCACTTCATATTTCAGATAGGGGTTGATCATGTAGAGGTGGGAAATTAAATTCTGTTCTAATTTAGCAATCGACTTTAAATTTGATACACCTAATAATCTGAATTATATGTGAATAAAATTGCTTCAGAAAAATGGAAAAAAATAGGGGGTTGATAAAATTTTGAGTAATATATCGTTTTAGAAGTTAATAAAAGCCTTTCTGAGGAGAGTAGACTTTGACGGCGATGTGGAAGTTATGACTTAATTTGCATCACTATTTTATTTATGTATTAAAAGGAATAAAAAAAAATATGATAAAAGTTGTTATACTTTTCCAACTCTTCAGCTGGTTTTGTAAATGTGTTCCTTTATATAGGTTTTGGTGCTTTAGGTTTTTAAACACAAATTTAGATTGATTAGTTAGTTAAATTAAGCAGGTAGAATTGTGGTTTTATCACCAAGGGTTACGAAGTGTATGTGGAAACAAAAACAATAATTATTTGGGTTACAATTTATTGATATTCAGGTAGCAAAACAAAAATAATTGCATACTAAGTAACTAAAAAAAGAAATTCTATATATTGTGCACACATAACTATTTTTTTCGGAAGGTATTATATACGAAGGCTTTGATGCGAACCCAGTCTTTATTATAAAATATAGTGGGGTATTTTGTAATTATTTCCAGGCATTCACCCTTTTTTGGAACCGTTTTTGAGGTTATATTACTTTTAAAATACCTTTTAACCAGATTGGATTGCTCCTGGGTCCAGTGGGTTCTGCCCTTAATATTTTTTGATAATTTTCTTTTTTCCAGAACCTCCTCTTGTACGCCATCTAAAAATAAATAAATAGTAAGGGTTAAAAAAAAACTTTTAAATTAGGTCTGTTATACTAAAATCTATAGAAACTTCAACTTGGGCAAGTTGAATATCTATACGTTCTGCCCTTCGGAGGGGCATCCCGTGGACCATGTAATGTTGTTCACGTTAAGGATATCTACTCTTTTTACCGAAAGGCAGGGGTTCGGCAAAAATTCGAGGACAGTGAGGTGAAACTGCCCCAGTGTCGGTGATTGCCCATAGTCGCGGAAATAATCCGAAGTTAAAAGGAAAAACTCACCTGTAACGTAAATCTGCTTTTATATTTTGTTAGTAAGGCTACAAACTGGAGTTTATTTGCAAGTGTACGTTTCCATTAAATGTAACTTTGATTTATCAGCGTTTACATTACATTTTTCTTTAAATTTTACAAAAAAATTATATAATAATTGTCGACTACCTAAATATATCTCCAATAAATAATTTATGCAATTATAATGAAAGGTGTTCAAAATATGCAAATTTTAGGCTTGAAGATGACGACTATTTTTGCAATCCTCTCCCACTACTACCACCGCTACCATCACGACTGTTTTTAATGGATTGCCTGTACGCTATTAATTTTTTATATTAAATAAATCTTAAATCCTAAACAATTTGTGTAGAATTAAACATTTAAATGTAATGATTTAAAGATCTTTGTATTGGAAGGTTATGTAGCTAATCATAGTTCTTTAAAAAAATATTAAAAAAAATAAAACTTATAAACATATAAGAATTTTAACGGACTCTAACGCACACACCTAAATTTTTTTCTGAAAGTCTTATTGCCAATATTGGCGAATACTCTCAATAAAAATGCCATAAAACGGAAATTTACAAATGCTATATCTACCTTCTTTGTTCTTGTTGGAAAACTTCACTGACATCATATCAAAAACAAAGTCACTTCCCTCGTCATCTAACTCTTCTTCTGCAGCTTCCTCTTGGGGGGTCAATATCAATTTCACTTAAGGATTTACCCTTATATGCATCCACACCTTTTTCCATAAGTAGTAAAAGCTTGGATATTTTAGCAGTTTGGTAAATATCTTGTGGTAATCTGTTTTCAATAACTTAATTATTCATAATGTATAAATTTTTTATAAAAGAGCAGAAGATCAAAACACATGGGAAGAAAAATCACTTTTATTATGAGCCAAGTAATTTAGAATTATTTGGTAGGTACTTGAGTCACCACACGTTGATTTAGTTAAATTGTAAAATCGACAAGACGCAAAAATGAAAAGCTCAAATAATACTAGCATATTAATTTTTTTCATGCAAGATATCTTCAGTTGTTAAAAATATTACCAATGATATTAAAAGAATTATTTTTGTGATCACTTTGCCAATTACCACAAGTTAAATGCTTGATCTAGAGCAATTTTGTATGGTTATTACAACAAATTAGAAACTAAAGACTTACTTATAATATTCGTTGTGCGTTTTTTCAGTATGTCCCATGAAATGCGCAAATTGTTCTGTTTCCTCCTTGTTAAGATTTAGAATTTGCATTACTGTTGCTATCTGCTTTCTGAGTTTATTAGATGAAATTTGTGCAGGAAATTCTAGGTTGGCATTTTCAGCAAATTTTTGAATCACAACATCTGCTCTGGTCCATTTCTTTGTTCCAGGACATCCAAAGAGGTAAGGATTGTTTTCAGTAACTATGTGTGTTTCTGATCTAATTTTAATAAAAAAATCTATATATGTCTGTAAGTTTGTTGGAAACAAAATTGCTATGGGTCGACTTCCTTTTCCTCCCGTCACAATCCGTTTGTAATGTTTGGTTAGAGCTCTTTCTGACTCCGACAATGCTTTTTCGCACTCTTCCTGATAACTGAACTTATAGTTTGAATGTAGGTATCAAGTTTGGTGTATTGGACATCGCCAATTCTTTTTCTATTGAACAATATGGTCAGCGTCAATGAAGCATGAACTAAATTTTTAAATTCTTTTTTATTGTTGCAGTCAGTTTTAAGGGTAGTCATTGCCTTGTCAGCTACATTTGTAACATATTCCTTGAATCGTGTAACATCACGAGTTAAAGGTAAAATCATTGGCTTTTGCCATTGTTTTTCCTGCAGATCTTTAAATGCTAAGCTGCTTATTTCTGTGGTCCATTGTGAATCTATAAGCTCTTTAAAGCGTTTTGTGTCTTTTAATGTCTCTGCTTTATTAATAGAACCTGATACTGAACTATCCTCTTTTAAAATTAGTCGCATATACAGTTCACAGACTTGTTTTAACGATGTACCTATATGGGCAGATAAACTTGGTGATCGATATGTTTTGTTTTCTGGATTATATCCCCCAAGTCTTTTAGCACACTCAATAGCCATATCAAAGAATTTGGGTTTTAAAATATCTTGTAAACTATATTTTGAATTATTGGCTATTTTCCTGAATTCTCCTAAAAATCGAGCCAGCTCCCTCATTTTATTTGAGCAAACAGTTGCAAGTTGTTCCCTTTTATGCTTTTTTAAATAATTTTCCCCAAAATTACAAATCAGACTATCCGTCTTTACAGTAAACGATGTTTCATCGGCTTTCATTCTGCAAAAAACTTCATCTTTTACCCTTAATTTATGTGTCGTATTATTTTCATCTATTGCACAAGCAATGAGGGTCTGTGACGCTGCTAGTTGATTAATCCTACCTTCCGTCTTGTTCACATCTTTGAGAATACAAGTCTTCATGTGTCGTGATAAATAGCTTCTTTTTAATAATGCCTTGCATCGAGAACATGGATATAAATCTTCACTATTACCTGAAGTGGCATATTTTGGTAATACATTTCCTTTAAGATATTCTGAAAAATGGCCGGAGTTTCTAATGAGTCCGATAATTTTTTTTCTTTCAGTATGTCCTTTGGGATACGACAGCATTTCAGTTACTTCTTTGCATTCAGTGTGATTTCGTTCTAAGTGTCGTTCAAAGTTGGTCACTAATGTTAAACAAAATTTACATGTGGTCCTTTTTTTTTGCCGTTTTGTGGATAGCAGACTGCGAAAAAAATTAAATTCAAATGAAGCAAGTAACAGAAAAATAAAATAATAATTCAACTTACGACGTTATTTGGTTGCGGTGTACTTTTTAAAAAATTTTTGTTTGCAATATTTATCTTTTTTTGTTCTCCACTTTTCCCGTCTGTTTCCTGTAATTTAATTTACTTTAAACAGGCATTTTAATAGAGTAAGAAAAAATACGTTTGTCGGTTACCTAATTGAGTGTCAATACTAGATACCGACATATAGACTATTTCTCTGGCTTCACAAATGTTTGTTTTCTTTTCTGCATGTTCAGTATTGACGTACATCACATAGACATTTTGAAGACGACATATGTCATTTTTATTTTACTTTTAGTTTTTAAAGAATTTTTTGATCAGATCGTCATAACGTAACAGATTTTTCATTGTACTTGTCATGAACTAGTATAAATCAATTTAATTTTCTCTGGTCTGATGATGCTGTCATACAGCGAAACCGCGAAAATAATCTCCGTGTCTATATTTAGTATGAAACGGTCTCACAAAGTAAGGGCAACAACCATTGATAGTGTAAACAGTTACTATGCACTGCACTTTTTATATTTTACAAATACATAAATGGGTATTAGCTAAACAAATTAGATTGCTGCAGGTAAATATGTTTAACGGTGCTAGCAATCCATATAACAAAATAAATTAGCCATGCTAGCAACACATGACAAAAAAATGCTAAAAAATGCCCAACAATTCTATTTTTTTCCATTTTAAAGACTGCCATTCAATTAGTAAATTGTATATTGATTCAGGTGTTCCTAAAGTGTTATGACAGTGGCTTGGTACCGATTCCTGATGTAAAAATATATCAATTTAGAAAAGCTTATCTATGAATGTTATATGGATTGCAATAGAACAGGTTTTTATATACACCATAAGGATTATTAAAACTTCATAAACACTTAAAAATATTTAATACTTGTAGCGCTCGCATAAACCGTTAATTTTGAAATATGTATTTTTTATTTGGTAGTATTTATAGCAGCAATACTTTTGCAAAATTTAATATTTGGTGACAAACTATGTTCAAGTTATGTGCGATCCACCTCTTGGGCAATGTGCCTTGTTCGTTATAAGTAAGATTTTACCGTCTTATTTACGCTTTAGGAATATGTGTAAGCCCACTGTCCCAACATTTTCGTTATAGTTTCATTATAGTCTCCGTAAAGAAATAATTATTGAAAGATGGTTCTATAGGCATATGGTTAACTAAGTCGTGGGTTCTCTGTAGACGTTACCTACTATCTAATAAATAAGAACATAAAAATATGTGATTAGCACTCACAATATTGTCAGGCAGCCAGGTACTTTGTTGGTTCATATTATCTACTATATTTACTTTATGCGGTTTTCGACTAATATCCAATATTTCCTAAAACAAAAGGTATATACTTAAAAACTAAAAGTCATAGAAACATTTTGCGTCCTCAAATGGCGCGTTTTGTTAACATTAGTATACATTTTCGCGTAACTTAACAGATCGGCGTTATATTTAATTTTGCCGAATGCAGAATACCGAATACCTGTTTAACGTCTTTGAGCAATGTTTACATATTAGTCAAGCCAAGTTCCCAACAACTTTTACTCTTGTGATTTAACCAACTTTTTAGTTATTTAGACTTTTAAACATTCCGATAGCTAATTTTTTAATTATAACTTTACTTCAAATTACAAGGATTGTACGTATGTACTAAAAAGGTTGTGGTTAGCTCCTGTTTTCTACAATGAATGTTTTTTCATGAATTTCGTTAAAAAATTGTTTCATCAAAACTTTGCCAAACATTCTTTCACACTAAAATTCAAAACGAATTTTTTTTTGCAAGAAAATTTTGAAATTTTTAAAAACGTTTTGTCAGAAAATTCCAAAGTACAAGAACATTTTGTATATAAACATTTGCTAATGAAATAAGTTAAAATTAATACAGCCGTAGACTAAATATCATATTAACATAAACCCAAAAACGCTTCGTTTCAAATAAAAAAGACGTTGAAGTTTTCGAAAAAGTAGCAAGTATTTGAACAGTTCAAACTAGCGGAGATAATTAAACCAAATTTGACGAATATTATCACCATATAGGCTGCCATATTCGGTCCTTATATAAAGTTTAACGAGCAACCAGAGACGGTGTTGTGGGGTTTCACTAATATTAAATTAGTAAAATTATTAAGACGGCTCTGTCAAAAATTAAATTTATTATTTTTTTATAAAGAAGAGGTTTATCGTCCACAAAAAGTGTTTGCTTACATGTTTCCGTATCTGCCACAGTTACGTGCTAAATAAGCTGTTTAATTACTAAATCTCGAATATTCCCCGTAATTTTTTTACATGTTTAATACAAAAAAATAAGTGGCAAATAGAATATCGCTCTTGACCTAATGAATGCTTATGGCTGTACCATTTACTGTGAATTCGAGAAATATTTCTCTGGCAGCCTATACGCTGATAATGTTTACAAACTTGGCAATTTTAGTTACTTTTGGATGCAAAGATGGCTATATCTCAGTTAGTTTTGGATTCAGATATACTATCATTGAATTCAGGAACTTGGCGGCTATTCACTATTGTCGAAATATTCAGCATGTTAAATTTTAATCAATGCGGGTTTGAATTGTAACTTATGAAAAACACAGTTAAATAGGTATACTAATGATGACTTTGGGCTTTCACAGCTGATGTTGTTAGAATAGTAACTTAATTCCGGGCTGTCTTGCCGTGGTCGAACTCACCATGGCAAAACCACCCTTTGCATTCCAAGGTATAGTAATAATAACCATAATGAATAATAAGTGAAGTAATGAGTTCATAATAATATATATTGATTATGGTTATTATTACTATACCTTGGAATACTAACTGTGTTATTACTTAAAAAATTTAAAGTATTATTTGCGTACTTTGTTGTTACACTTGCTTAATTTAATAAAAGACATAATAAATAAACACAATTTTACTATACCGACCTTCGTCGTTTGCAAACAGAACATATCATTTGTATCATTTAAATCTGATAGCGGATAGCTAGTAGTGCTACTACTTTCTAATCTGTTAGATTCTATAGTGTTCATATCTGGAAGATAAGACGGGTCGTTTCTCGAATCATCCGAGTATATATCAATAGACACGCTTAGCGATGGGGGAGGAGGGCTACTATCGTATCCATTACCTGTACAAAATTTAATTTAAGCAGTTATACGTATAAACATTATAATGTAAAAAATGTCTTAGGCTTCGCATTAGTAGTGTAATAGTGTACAACAAAACTCTTTCGATCATTATTCATAAAAAAAATCACTTGAAACTTTACTTTTTACATGAACAAGATTTGGAAAAGACTTAAAATTTATGTAAAAAAAGTTATTCTGATCGTTTTTTCAAAACACGTAATCAATTTGGAGACCTATGATTTTCTACATATTTTTTATATCAAGGCAATGTAGAAATAAAAGTATGTTAATTCAAAAAAGTAACGCTAAGTTTAATATAAGCTTGAAGGTGGAACACATTTTATATTGTTGACAATAAACTAAAATTTATAATTACAGATTTTTTTCAACCTTAAGACTTGACAATATAACGTAGGACGTAGGTCCAAAAAAAAAATCACAAACAGAAATTTCTTTCTATAATAATGTATAACAGATAAACAATTAGTTACTAATACTATTACAACTAATATTACTGATTTAGTTTTGCTTTATAGAAAATAATTTAAGCATGTTGCTATACATGTATTAAAGTACTTCGTTGAATAAAAAAAATCAAATTTTAAAAATCAAATGCCAATCGGGTCAAACTGTGAAAAAATAGGGATGCAAATATAATATTATGACATACTATTTACTGTTTCCGGTTGTTCTGTTAGGGATGGTAACGTTCGGGCCAAATGTACGAGATATTGTCCCCTAGAAAATAAATAATTACCTTGTGTACAATAAGCTTACTAATTAAATATCTGAGTTTAGGTTTACGTACCTGTTCATTGTTGGTTCACTATTACGCGTAAAGGAATTTCACCGCTCACCGTGCGCTACACGATACAAGTAAAAAATAAATATAAATAAATAGACTTCAATATTTGGGAGTCTATTTTAAGGCGATATTTACCGGTTCCAGACAAATAATAGGGCCTGAAATATAAAAAACAAGTAAGACGCTCAAGGGCAAGATACCTTAGCAGTAAGCATAAACTCAGTATGTAGATTTGTCAACACTGTTGGTGCCGTATACGTATGATACGTGCACCGAAGTAAACACAAAAGGAGTTGTTTTCAACGATCTATATATGGAGACGTGTTACATTTAAAAATGTGTCAAAAAAAAGTATAAAATAAATCTAATTAATTCTTACCCCTCTCCTGTTGCCTTTAAAGATACTTATTATTACAAGCTTAATCTGCAAAATATACATAAAAAACATAATGATATATCATGGAGGCCTGGGTGCCTTTTCGGTGGGTGGAGGTGACAAAGATAGCTGTGCACGTATATATATATATATATATATATATATATATATATATATATATATATATATATATATATATATATATATATATATATATATATATATATATACATACATAACCCACATAGAACTTTTCATGGACCTTGGAAATTTGGAAATGCGTAATTTGGTTCATGCTCGTTTGAAAGTCGTTACCTCTCTATAAGCGAAAACGTGTTTACACAAAAATATTAATTATATATAGTTTGGACAGTTTTAACAAGTACGCATGAAAATTTGACATAATTAAAAGATGTCGAAATTGGTTTAACCACAAAACAGCTTTGCCTTATTTCAAGGTTAGTCGTAGAATTAACAAATATTATATAACTTAAAGAGGACATTATATTGGCACAATTCCATGTGGATTTAGTTTATCTTAGCTTCTGAATAATATGTTACTCAGCTATTTATAAACCAAGTTTGGCTTACGTAAGTCGAAGAGTTTCTTATATAGTAATTTTAATGACATTTTTACCCAATATTCAGTTTAATTATGCAAATAATGGTGGATAGTGGATGAGACGGCTCTTACCTAATTATAGTTAAATCGCCATATCATAAAGGTATTCGCACTCACCGGTTCTGTATCTGTTCTAAATAGAACATTGTGTATAAGTAACTGCGACCTGGAAATACAATTTTTCATAGGTACAGCAACTTTGGTAAATGACTTCTCTAGGCAGCACTTTACCAATCTAACTGTTAGTTGCCTCAAATCCCCATAGTGACCTCATAAACTATGTTATCACAGGAGTAAACTTTCCTAACTTGACAACATAATTAAGTGCTTTCTCCCATGAGATATGAAAAAGATTATTATTGTGCAATCTGCAAGTTGAGCAGAACAGTTGTTGTACAACAAACAATTCACAGAAGAGCTATGTTTAATGTAGCCTGTTAATGTCACCAGGGCCTGCCACCTGACCGCAGAAGTTTCTTGGCATAAACATTTATACGTGCATCTAGTCATTTGGTGCACCAGCACAATTCAGACATAGCACTCTAGATCATAGTATGTGTGCCCGACGTACAAGATGGGCAGTCATAAGTTGCTGTGAACTCATGAAATTTGTACTGGTTTGTGGATGAGTTGATTTGCTTGTTTATGCATGAATGTATGTAACGCGTCTATAATTTCTGATTTAACTGAAAGTTCCAAGCAGTTTTAACATGAATTGATGACAATAGTGCAAACTTGTCAGTTCTAATCATCATGTTACAGTACAATGTAAGTTCACATAGCTGAAAATTAATATGGGAAAATTCATAGTGATAGTATGTACGCGCAGAAAATCCAGGGGCATATTTTTTAACACTTTCTGGCAAAAAAATTCTATAACCGTATTCCCGCAAAGTTTTTGTTTCCTAGATACAAAATTGTTAAGTTGTCAGGGAAACCGTAGGTTTTGCGTAACTTGAAGGTGGCATAGGTTAATAATTTTAAAATTGGCGTGCTACCTTTCATACAAGTGACTATAATTTTGTGTAACACAAACAAATTTCCCCAGCAGTGCATCTCCTCCAGGATAAACCACAAAATATGCGTCACTGTACTTGGGTTGTTTTGAATTTGCTTTTGGAATCTCTGCTCAAAACAACATATTATTATTTCTCATTCGTTATCATAACGTGCTTGCTGCTCCAGAATTGCTTTCATAGTACTTATTGATATCATATTCGTTAGCATAACACACCTGAGTCAGTATTCCTTTTATAATACATGTTGATAACTCATTCTTTACCATAACACACTTTGTGCGGCAGTATTTTTCCCCAATACTTATACCTAATCTGTTATCACAACATACTTGCTGCGACCGTATTAGTGAATTTTCGTAGAAAAAATTCACTAATGGGAAGATCCTGACTTTTGAATTTTGAAAAATTTTTTGCAGGTAGATTTACGACAAAAAAAGTAAACTATACACCAAAATTTAGATTTCTATGTTACAAGAAAAAAAGTTATAATAAAATATCTTGTGCCAGATAATTTCTATGAAAATTCTCTACCATAACGCACTTGCTGCGTCCAGGCTTTTTTAAAATCTTGTTTTGAATTAAGTTCTCACCTTATTCGTTACCATAATGCACTTGCTGCGTCAGAATTTCATAGTACGTATTAATATCTTATTCGTTACTGAAGCAGACTTAATATAGACGTAGAGACTATTTCTATGGCTTCATAAATGTTCGCCTTCTTTTCTGTAACCGCTTTTCCTGCTTGACGACGCTGTCAAGAAGCAAACAGAGAAGAAAACGAAATTTGTAAAGCCAGAGAAATAGTCTCTAAGTGTATATTTAATATGAAACTGTTTTACCAATTAAGGGCAGCAATAATTAATGAATTGTGACAGACTTCCTTCATTCCTATTTTTAGATTTAGTTTTAGTGAATTTTTATTTTAAAAAATTCACAAATAGAGAGGTATCGATGGTGAGACTTTTCAAAAATTTGTTCAAATGAGCGCGATTTAGGACCCCTAGAACCCATATCCGGGGACAGTTTCAATTTTTATATGTTTATATATATATATATATATATATATATATATATATATATATATATATATATATATATATATATATATATATATATATATATATATATATATATATATATATACATATATATATATATATATATATATATATATATATATATATATATATATATAACCGATAACTCAAAAAATAATTAACCGATTTCGATCAGTTATTAATGGCTTAGACCAGTTCGTTACCCAAGAAAATCTGACCAGGTTTTCCGGGAAAATTTCGAGTTTTCTTTCGAACAAAATTTTTTTCTCCAAGAATTACAAAGCTATTATAATAAAATGTGGTGGATATATTGCCTTGAGGAAGACTTTACTACACACTAAAATTACACTTTCTAAGTTTATATAAAATTGAGTTTTTCAAATTTTAGTTTTCTTTCGAAAAAAAATGTTTTCTCCAAAAATTACAAAGTTATTTGAATGACACTAAGTGGATATGTTGCCTTAGGAAACACCTTGCCATATACCAAAAACCAACTTTGTAAGTGTATAGAAAATTGAGTTATCTAAGTTTGAAGCATTTAATACAAATTCACTACCATGACGCACTTGCTGCGTCCCGAACTTTCTTAATTAATGTCGTATCTCATACGTTACCATACTGCACTTGTTGAGTCTGTGTTTTTTTTATAATGCATACTGACTGAAACATGATTCATTAACTTAACGCAATTAGTGGATCTGTATTTATAATTTAGTTTAATAATTAAGTCCAGATAAGCAAAGAGAAAAAAATGTTGGGGACGCAGCAAGTGCATATAGTAGTGAATTTTCATAAGAATTGTACACTATTAGTAAGATATATTATTAAAACTAATTCTTTAAATTTAAAAGGACCTGGGAGACCGGTTTTAGAGGTCCCAGTTAGCGATTATTTGAATAAATTTCTATTTTCTATGGAGCTAGAAAATTATAGTTTGGTAGAGATATATGTAAGTACTGCAAGTCTCTTTAAAAAAATGTGTAACTAATGTGATTAATGTCAGAAAATTAATTATTTGCAAAGGGAATTTACCTGCCAAATCATAAATATGGCAGGTATTTTTCCTTTTAATTGTTTGGATGGTTTTGTTCTAGTCAATCCAATGGAACTAGTTTTTGCAAACAAAACAACAAAAAAAACGTTTAAAAAACCAATTTGTAGTTATCCGCGAAGCTCATTATGTTGTTTTTCTTCAATTTAGTACCCAGCCTGCGTTTACATATGTGTTACTATGGTTCAATATTAAAGATTCTAGCTTAATAGGAAATTGAGTTATCGGATTTCAAATATTTTTACAAAAACTCTCTACCACAATGTGTTTGCTGCACCAGACCTTTTTCAACACTTCCACTCAATCGAAACAGTTTCTGCAAACAAAATAACAAAAATGGTTTTCTAAAATAAATATATCGTTGCCTATGAAGCACACTGTGTTATTTTTTAAATTGAGTACCCACGCTGCTTTTATATAGGTTTTAGTATGTATCAAAATTGAAGATTCTAGTTTAATGGGGAATTGAATCATCACCATTTGGAATATGTATACGAAAATTCGCTAGCAAAGTACACTTGCTGCACCTAAATCCTTTTCAACATTTATTGACTATTGCTGTATCCATACTCTTTGAAAATGAAATAAGTAAATATAAACAATAAAAAATTTTGAAAATAAAATTTTAATAATTTACACTGAACATATGTTTATAGGTATAGATTAAACTATTGCATCATATTATGTAGTTTCATTAACCTAAAATTTTCCATTTACGACATGAGGAGTAAGTAATAATGAAAATTCACTAAATACTAAAAGTAAATAATAAATACCTTATTTTTAGATTCTAAGGTATTAGCTGAGTCTTATTATTTGTTTATGACGTATGTAAATAAAGAAGAAGAAGAAGAAGATAACCTCGATTAGACTCCTTCCACTAACAGTTTGCAAAATAACAAATGACAATGACAAATAGCTAACTGGCGTTGTCAAATTTAACTAGGAGAGGGCCATGGGTTTTAAATACCTTGAAGAATGGGAACCTTAATATTTATACATAATAAAACGTAGTTCTAGATTGCCTTTAAACAAATTGAATCACTTTCATTAAAATTTTTATTTATTACTATATAATTTGCTGATATCTTCAAATTCAGATGACAGCTTTGGAAACCCTGCTGATAGTTTATTGTAACATATGTAGCCTGTTCGTTTAACGTTTAATTTGGAGCATTTGTTTTCAATAGCAGCGTAACCTGGATATATCTGTCTGACCTTGTCTAACATTATAGGCACCCATTCAGAGGTAATTTCAGGTTATATCGTTAATTATTTATTTTTTATTTGGTTATAACTCAGAATTTACTAACCCGATTAAGTTAAAGTTTGGTATGGAGGACAACTGATACGATATATACGTGCGAGTAAAGTTTTAGTTTCATACTTCTTGTTGTGTTAGTGTGTTGTATTGACTTTTCAACAGTAGAGTGTTGCCTAAGCAGGAGGTTCTATGGTTGAATTGACAGCCAGCATTAAAGAAGAACACCAAGGTCGTTGTGATGTCAGAGATATAAAATGGCAATGTAAAAACTACTTATATTCATTTAACTTTCCAATTTAATATTAATTAATAAACCAATATCAAAAACCTTTAATGTGTACAATTAATAACATAACATGGTGTCAAGTGTCTGGGTAACGTGAAGTTTTTCTTCATGCATGTCAGTCGTGATAATTGAGGTTACGGGTCCACGTGTTCCTCGTCTAGTAAAAATATAAATTTTAAAAATCAAATTGAGTTCATTTTATACGATGGCAACAGAAACACAGTCAAGTCAGCATCCAACACGAAAACTAAATGCTTATGTCCAGCCATTGTCTTTGGAAGGTAATTTGTCGAATAATTGGATCAATTGGTTTCAACAGTTTAAAATTTTCATGCGAGCAAGTGGCTCTGAAAAAGAAGAGGACGACAGAAAAGTCGCCGTATTTCTCCATTATGTAGGTACGGATGCCTTGTCAATTTTCAATTCCTTTAATCTGGATATGGATACTTGTGAGTACAATGAATTACTCCAAAAGTTTGAGTCACATTGTAGACCGAAAAAAAATTTAGCAGTAGAGCGTCATAATTTCCTAACGAGAATTCAGAAACCAGAAGAAAATGTTGATGAATTTCTCACAGCCTTGAAAAATTTAAGTCTCACGTGTGAATTAGAAACTCTGCGTGAAAGTCTCGTTCGAGATATGTTTATTGTAGGATTAAAGTCAAGATGTCGACCCATTAAAGAAAAGCTACTGCAAGAAACTGATTTAACCTTGGAAAAAGCAATTCAAATAGCGAAAACGATGGAGTTAACACAGGTGCAAGCAGAACAACTGAACAAAAACAGTCAAGAAGCTGCAATCTACAGGGTGGACAGAAGAACAGCACAGGGCTCAAGTAAGCAAGGTCAAAACCGCATCAATACACGTCTGGGTAAGAATGTTTCATTCACCAAGTCAAAGGTCAGTAATGTTAACAATTATTCGTGCACTCGTTGTGGTCAAGTTCATAGACAAAAATGTCCAGCGCAAAATGTTAAATGTCATAATTGCAACAAAATTGGTCACTTTGCTAAATTGTGTTTTAGTAAACAAGTTAAGTTCGTTAGTGCTGAAGGTAATTTGCAATATTCTGATCCGAATATTAATGATTGTGATTTATTCATGATTAAGTCAGTAAACTCAATAAACAATGTTAATAATAAAATGTGGTATATAGATATTCTAGTAAATAATAAACTTGTCAGATGTAATTTAAATACAGGAGCTGAAGCCAATATAATGTCTATAGTAGAGTTCAAAAAGTTACAAATTAATAATGTAATTGAACATACTTATGTAAAGTTTAAGTCATTTTCTGGAGATGCTATCCCTATTTTAGGAAGTACAGTCATAAAATGTGTAATTAATAAGAGTATTGTAGCTCATATAGAATTTTATATTGCTGAAAATAATTGTCATGCAATATTGGGGTTACCTACATGTGAAAAATTAGGGTTAATCAGAAAAGTATTCTCTGTAAGTCATCAAAGCCTAGTAAATGATTATAAAGATGTATTTGAAGGTTTAGGTTGTCTACCAGGAGAGTGTCATATAGATATTGATTCAAATATCTGTCCGGTTATTAATCCACCGAGAAAAATACCATTCATGCTCTATGACAGATTGAAAGAAGAGCTTACACGAATGATATCTCTTAAAGTCATTACTAAAGTAGATGGTCCTAGTGAATGGGTGAATTCATTAGTTATAGTTGAAAAAAAAAAATAAGTCTCTAAGGGTATGCTTGGACCCTAGAAATTTAAATAAAGCAATTAAACGTTGTCATTATCCACTTCCTACTGTAGAGGAAATACGTGCAAAGTTGTCTGGCTCTAAATATTTTTCTACTTTAGATGCACACTCCGGTTTTTGGATGGTCAAACTAGATGAGAGTAGTTCCAACTTGTGTACATTTTCAACACCTTTTGGACGCTACAAATTCTTGCGTCTCCCATATGGTGTGTCATGTGCTCCTGAAATTTTTCATAAGACCATGACAGATTTATTTTCAGATATTCAAGGTGTTTTCATTTACCTTGATGATATTTTAATTTTTAGTGATAGTTTAGAAGGTCATAATGTAATTTTGAGAAAGGTTCTTGATAGGGCACGTCAAGTCAATTTAAAATTAAATGCGGATAAATGTCATTTTTTAATGTCTGAAGTATATTATTTGGGACATGTCTTCAATGAGAATGGCATGCACCCTGATCAAAGAAAAGTTACAGCTATTACTGAGTTAAAAAAACCTACGAATGTGTCTGATATAAAACGATTTTTAGGAATGGTCAATTATCTTGGTTCTTATATAGATAATTTAGCTGATAAAACTATACACTTGAGACAACTTTTAAAGAAAAATGTAGTTTTTCATTGGGAAGCCGAACATCAAAATGAGTTCGATAATTTAAAGAAAATTATAAGTCACATACCAGTCTTAACTTATTTTAAACCAGAAATTCCTTTAACATTGTCTGTTGATAGCTCAAAATTTGCAGTGGGAGCTGTAATTTTACAAAATAGAAAGCCAATTGCTTATTCGTCAAAAGCCTTAAACGAATGTCAGTCCCGCTATGCTCAAATTGAGAAAGAGCTTTATGCAATACAATTTGGATGCACTAGGTACAGGCAATATGTATATGGGCGTACAGTTCAAGTAGAAACGGACCATATGCCTTTGGTTACACTTTTTAAAAAACCATTGTCTCAAGTACCAGCAAGATTACAACGCATGATGTTGAACTTGCAACAGTATGACCTAAATGTAACTTACAAGCCTGGTAAGCATCTGTACATTGCTGAT
Source organism: Tillus elongatus (assembly GCA_964006375.1). NCBI lineage: Eukaryota > Metazoa > Arthropoda > Insecta > Coleoptera > Cleridae > Tillus > Tillus elongatus. The sequence continues at coordinate 66,918,132 of OZ023265.1, forward strand.
ACCTTAAGTCGTGCACCAGTCGAACCTTCTGAACCTAGTGAGTCTAGTGAGGAAGAATTACATATTCATATGAATTTATTTGTAAATAACTTAGCTGTCACACCTGCAAAAATAACAGAAATAAAAGTAGAAACAGAAAAAGACATTGATTTACAAACTATTATTGACTATTGTCAGAATGATTGGCCAAAGTCAAAGAACAAATTGAAGCAGTCTCTTAAGCCATATTTCAATATGCGACATGATTTACATACAATTGATGGTCTTCTTTTCAAAAATGATTTATTGGTAATTCCGGTTTCACTTCGAAAACAAATTTTAAATATTATTCATGAAGGCCATTTAGGTATCGATCGCTGTCGAAAACAAGCACATACTGTTGTTTATTGGCCAAATATTTCATCAGACATAAAAAACATGGTTGAACAATGTCCAGCGTGTATAAAATATAGAAATGCTAATACTGCTGAACCATTGTTACCTCATCATTCACCCACTTTACCATGGCAAAAAGTAGCTATGAATTTATTTTATTATAACAAAGTCACATATTTGCTAATTGTAGATTATTTTTCGAAATATCTTGAAATTGTACCAGTAAATTCAGTCAATGCGAGAGAAGTGGTGGATCGTATAAAGTCTGTGTTTGCGCGGCATGGTTTTCCAATGATAATAGTCTCTGATAATGGCCCACCTTTTAACTCAAAATATTTTGAAAATTTTGTTAAAGAATGGGACATAAGTCATCATACGTCTAGTCCTGGTTATCCAAAAAGCAATGGTCTTGCGGAGCGCACAGTTGCTACTGTAAAAAAATTATTCAATAAATGTCGTGAAACCAACACAGATCCATATATTGCTCTTTTGCAATATCGCACTACACCACAAGTTGGTAATTATTCCCCAGCACAACTATTAATGTCAAGAAATTTAAGAACAAAAGTTCCAATGAAGGAATCTATTTTAAAACCAAAAGTTATTGATTACAATAATTATAATACATTTGTCAGGGGGAGGGCAAATAGAATGAAGTATTACCATGACCGTCATACCAAAAGGTTACCGCCTTTGTCTATAGGTGATGATATTTATTATAAGAAAACTCCTGAGTCCCCATGGTCACCTGCTACAATTGTACAAACAGGTCCGATGCCAAAATCATATGTTGTAAGAACTCCCGATGGAGTTGATTATCGGAGAAATAGAACTCATTTATTTAAACCTAGTTCAAATGGACAGAGGTCACCTAAGAGGGAGAATGCTCAGTTAAGTTCACCTAATTCAGATCATAAAGTATCCCCATCTCCTGGTCGCCAGTCTGAACCACCTTCTGATAATCCAGTAATAACAACTCGTAGTGGCAGAAGAGTAGTCAAACCAAAGAGGTTTAGCTTTTCAGAGGATGACTAGAACTAATATTGTATTATTTTGTCTTTTTCCTTTATTGTTTTATTGTAAACAATTTTGTTAAAAAAAAAAAGGGCGTGTTGTGTTAGTGTGTTGTATTGACTTTTCAACAGTAGAGTGTTGCCTAAGCAGGAGGTTCTATGGTTGAATTGACAGCCAGCATTAAAGAAGAACACCAAGGTCGTTGTGATGTCAGAGATATAAAATGGCAATGTAAAAACTACTTATATTCATTTAACTTTCCAATTTAATATTAATTAATAAACCAATATCAAAAACCTTTAATGTGTACAATTAATAACATAACACTTCTAGTCGTTTAAAAGATATTGCGTTTTTAAACAGTTTTTTGCATTTTTTCTGAAAGTATGTGGGTGTCAAAACTGTCTAACGAACTCGTCCAAGCTATTAACAAAATGAAGGGAATTGCCAAATTTCGTTTCGATTGGTGAACTATTTTTTGAGTTATCGGTTGGATATATATATATATATATATATATATATATATATATATATATATATATATATATATATATATATATATATATATATATATATATATATATATACTTAGCTGAGTTACCTGGCCTTGGATTTGGGTTCTAGGGGCCCTAATTCGCGCTCATTCGAAGAAATTTTCCAAAAATCTTACCATCGATACCCCTCCATTAGTTAATTTTCTTAATGAAAATTCACGAAAAGGGGCAACACGGAATAAACTGGAACACGGAAATTCGTGTGAGAATCTGACTGGTTGGGCGAGCTAAATTGTATGATGGCGCAGACCGCAGATATGAATTTATAGGGGTCCTAGTCCAAAATTTAAAAAGCCTCAAGTCATAGGCCAATTTTTTGTATGCAGCCGCTAGGAAATTTGAGAATAGAATTCACAAAAATGTGCTAAAAAAATTGATTACGAAAATCCTATAACAATATTCTTTCGCGAAAATTCCCTAAAAAATAATACTTCTACAAAAATTGGTTAAAACAATTTTAAGTAAAAAATGTAATAACATATTTTTAACGAAAATCCGTCAAACATTTTTTGCACAAAAATTCATCAAAACATTAGCTCACACGAATTTGGTGAACTATATGTAATAAAAAGTTAGCTAAATATTCTTTCTCACCAAATTTGCAAACAAATTTTCTATTCAAGAAAATTGGAAATAATTTTTTCTTTCAAGAAAATTCACTAAATATTTTTTGTAAGAAACTTTGCTATTACAAAAACATTTAGCTAATAAAGTAAGCTAGAAAAAATATAGAATCTCATCTAAATAAAAACGTAGAGAGTTTTCTTTGACTGCACAAAGAAAATTTTCTGTTGTCTGTAGCAACTTTAACGTTTTGGGAAGAAAAACTATAAAATTTTTAAAGTAATCTTTCTGGTAGTTACTGACCTTTTTGCACCAAGAAGCTTAATCTTTGTCTGTAATATGCAACAGATTTTATTAACCACACAAAATATTTTGGTCTTGTGTATTCTTCTGTCCACCAGTGGCCCCTACTTTTGTTCCTTTAAATGCTTATGATTTTAAGGGAATTTTCGTTAAGAAAATTCATTAATAGAGAGGTAATGATGGTTAGACTTTCGGAAAAAATTTTCAAATGAGCTCGAATTACGGCCCCTGAAAAAGAAATCCAAGGTCCGTTATTGTATGTGTATATTATATATATATATATATATATATATATATATATATATATATATATATATATATATATATATATATATATATATATATATATATATATATATATATATATATATATATATCATTATTCAATATCCTATCAAGTTACCCATTGAAGAACTGTGACATTATTTGTAGCTGTCAACTGCAAACATTGTTTGTTGTTAGTTATCTGCAGTTCATAATACATTAGAGAGCTTTGTATCAGAAAATTAAGAACTTTTACAATTTAATAATGACTATTATTGTGACAGAATTAAGCGAAAAAGCAGGATTTGAAATATTAATGACAGGGCGGTACGGTGACAGAAAACGTTGTTATAAAGAAACGTGTATGCTTTTTTATGAAGTGTATCCTATCAGTCTGTTTCTAAATTATTTAAAAAATGTAACGAAACTTTTAGTGTCAAAGATATACCAATAATACGAAGACAAAAAACGGCTGTAGCTAGTAAGAATGCATTGGATGTAGGTATTGTTGTCTTTTTATGAGAATCTTCATTTCTCTGCAAATAAAGTTGATATATTACACAACGTTTTACAAAAATCTGTGGTAAAATTCAAAAAAAAAAGAAGGAAACATTTTACCCCTGCTAAGTACCTACAGCTGGTACAAAAACTTCTAGATGGAGATTTGGTAGAATGATAGGAACATTATTTTCTCAGACGAACCTACTTTTACACTGCATTGATATGTTGATAAATAAAATTATCGGCATTTGTCTCAGCAAAATCCATATTTCATTCGAGAGGCTCAAACCCAGCGACCAAAAAAAAAATACGTTGGGCCGGTCTACAAAAACTAAATCAAAAAGACCTAAGAGCTGGAATTATTGGCGAAACAAGGCGGATTGTGCATTCCAGCTTTATTAATGTAATACATTCCTTTGAGACGCGAGGTCAGTCTTGTATTGATAATAATGGACCACATTTTAATCATTTAATTAGTTAATAATAATAATAATTTTTTTCGTTTTTAGTGAATTTTCATTAAGAAAATTCACTAATAGAGAGGTATCGATAGTAAGACTTTCGGAAAATTTCTTCAACCCAGTGGACCCCTAGAACCCACATTCAATGTCCGTTTGGATGTATATATATATATATATATATATATATATATATATATATATATATATATATATAACCGAAAGCTCCAAAAATATTTAACTGATTTGGACCAAATTTGGGAATTACCCTTATTTTGTTAATGGCTTGGATGAGTTTGTTGATTAGATCTTAACGCCGGATTTTTCTTAATACAAAAATTAAAAGATATTTATTAAAACGCAATATTTCTCAAAATTTTTAACTGATTGAAACAAATAACAAACATAGGTGTGATTGTGTACCAATTTCCAAGTGTTTTGGCAAAGAAAAATTAAGTTATACGAAATTACTAATAAAATAATCCTTACCCATCACTTCAAATTCTGTATTGCAATATCGACACTGTTGGACAAAGACAGATGAAGTTACACATAACGCTATGCTATTTAAATAAATTGTACATAAAAATCCAAACAATGAAAATTACAATCATCGCAAGATGTCAATATGCAGCGGTTTCTGACCGGGGTTGCCATATCTTCAGAAATTTCATGTAGTTAAACCTTTCATGTATAAACATCCCAAATGTTCACAACTTTTGATAATAAAGAAAACATTTTATAAAATTTGATTTTATCAGTTAGTTAAAAATACCGTAATCTCTAGGAGGCTATCTATATCTAAACTATATGCAAGTTTCAAATTGCCAATTTCTCATGATTTTTAATTTATCCTTCCAATCCTAACTTAGTCTATCTGACAACGTTGGTAGAAAGCGTTCGTGCTGGACCTTCATATTAATGCGGCGACCATGTCGACACTAAAGCCATCTATTGCTTCAAATGTTTACTACTGTCGCAATGATACATGCCTTTGTTACTAGTCGTGCAGCTACCTAAGTCGAAGTTCAAACTTGTTATATTATGATCTTACCGTTTACCTGCCGATCCGCCTTAAATTATTCTGATTAATTGTGTAAGAACAGTTTACTACTGTCGCAATGATAGATGCCTTTGTTACCAGTCGTACAGCTACCTAAGTCGAAGTTCAAACTTGTTGTATTATGATCTTACCGTTTACCTACCAATCCGCCTTAAATTATTGTGATTAATTGTGTAAGAACAAGTAGTGATTGTGTTATTTGTGTGAATTAAAAATGAGCGGTGGTTCATGTTGCATAAGTAATGCATGCTAAATAAAATAAAAACAACAACGGAGGTGTAGCGTTCTTAAATTTGCCGAAAGATTAATTTATTACAACTATTACCGAAGTCCCCAGAAATATTAGAATTTCAATGAAAAATACAATTTAATTGCAGAGCTCAGCAGCGGATTGAGGTAGTTGATAGAAAGGACCTATTGATGGATGACCAATACATCAAATCCCATTAAGTATGCAGCAAATATTTTTCTTGGACCAATTAAAAATAACTTGTTAATAATAACCAAAAAACTGGAAAATATTTATCATGAATGATTATAAAAATAATGTAATAATAACTAATTCAACATCACCACTATGCGCTTAAAATTTTATTATGTTTGCTCATAATAAGAGTGTGAAAATATTTTTACAGTCAATGCAGTGGAAACTTCTTTTAGAGTTTTAAATTTACCATAGTAAATTTAAAACTTGTCACAACAAGTTGTCAAATTCACCGGTCCTATTTCTGTCATTATAAGAGTCCAGAGCGCTACAGACGTGTCAAATGTTAACTGGAACCAACCCGAAAGCTGGTCGCTCTTGTGAACAGGTAGCTTATGGGCGTTTCCTATTATCTCCTCACTAATCTTTGATTCTATGGTAAGGTTATTTATAAATAACAATAATTGTCAATATCAGATTGGAAATTTGGCCTCAAGTTTATGTTTTAGACATGATACAATTACTGAAGAGATATGACAATGCGGCTACCTAATATTCTGAAACTGTGTTTTTATTAGATTTAATAATTATATTTTACTGATTTTTGTGTGCCTACAGTTAGAAGTAATGTTCTATGATCAGAATATTACTGTGACATGATGATGAGATCAAGTTTATGCCTGTTAACGCGCTCTAAATTACTTTTCTAATATTTAAGTTTGTGTTACCACAATGTATTAATTAAGGACTTCCCTTAGTTATCCTTATCTTCGGCTTATATATGAAATATAAAAATAGAAAAGAAATGAAAATGCAAGTGAACTTATTTAGGTTAGTTCTGTATTCTATATCATCTGAAGAAATTATATATTATCTGAAAAATACATTATATGCGACGAACGGAAGGAGAACCTCCAGTTATACTTTGTTTTTGCTTTCGCTTCCTTACCGTATTCTTTACTGTTATTAGTTAAATGAAATATATTTTTTTATAACTTTTAATGTAAGGCTAAATCACTATTGTATTATATATTATACCTACGAAAATTCACTACCATAACGCACTTGCTGCGTCCCGAACATGTTTTAATGGAACCTGATTAAAGTTTCATGCTGCCGTATTAAGTAAGAGACGTTCTGTGCCAAATGTTAAAAAAAGCATATCTTACGAATAAAAAATTTTTTTTTGCCATACCAACAAAGTTTTTTACCCTAAGAAAAAACTCTGGACGCAGCAAGTACGTTATGGTAGTGAATTTTCATAAAACTATTTTTTAATAGCAATAATGTGTGTTTTTTAAGAAAGCAGGCATCAAATTTGGTTACCAGTATAATCTATATAGTAAAAACAATGTGCCATGTTTCATCAAAATAATTTTATTGTTTGAAAATGTACAAAAATTTACGAAAGTAAACTTAAAGTGTTCCCGAAAAAACACGTTTTTTGGTCAACATTATAGGTTAATAGCAAATTGAGCTATTCAAATATTAAGCATTTAATCAAAATTCGCTACCATAACGCACTTACTGCGTCCAGTTTTTTTTTCTTACAAACATGCATTATATTTCGATGGAAAATGCAAAAATGCAATAACATAAGACGTGTTTGATTAAAAAAAAGAACATTTGTATCACCAACGACTTATGAGCCAGCCTGTGATTGTAGAAATAATTTTTTAAGATGTAGCTCAAGACACCCTATAATTAATATATATATATTTTTTCATATCTTGTATAATAACAGTTATATTGAGCATTATTGATTTTTTTTACGAAAATTTTACAAAAATTATATACCATTAACGATAAACTCGATAGCTAAGACTACTGCCAAGCGTCAGAGAAAGGGTTTATTTGAAATGAATTTTCTGGAAACATTTTATTAAAATGAAGGACAATGACGGTTGAAGCTAAGACTTCATGGTTTGCAAAACATTCTTCTTGAGACATTTTATTTCCATAGCCCGTATTAGTTTCAAGTTCTTTTCCCAAATGTTGCCAATTTTGACGTTTAAATCGCAACTTTTATTTTTGTTTAAATGCCTATAACTTTTTTGTCTTTTGACATACAGAGCTAAATTTTGGTAGGTAACTTACATATAAAGATATAAACCCGCGCATAAAATTTGGTTGCCCTTACTTTGTTAATCTTGGATATATAATTTTTTTTTCGAAAGAAAACACAAAATTTAACCTCGGCGGATTTTCCTGGCTAACGAACTTATCCAAGCCACTTACGAAGGGAAGTTACTCACCAATTTTGACGTTTAAAATCGCAATTTTGACGTTTTGAGGAGAACCCAAATTTATTTTGCTTTGAATGCCTGTAACTTTTTTTGCCTTTAACATACGGAGCTAAATTTTGATAGGTAACTTGCCTATAATGATATAAACTCGCACGTGAAATTTGGTTGCCCGTACTTTGTTAATTTTGGAGTGAATTTTCTTAAAAAAAATTCACTAAAATAATATCGCCAGTTTGAAGCAAAAAAATTGTCGAAAAGTTTTTGACCCGCTTTTTTTCTGAATAACGAATCAGGTAATATAAGTGCCTTGCCCTACTCTTTACTTTCCGTATTAGCTTCATTATTGAATTTATAATAAAGCAATTGTAGTAGTTGTTATACAATGTTACGCTCAATATATTTAATTAAATTTTAGCAAGACGGGATTGATGAATGTATTTTGCATGGTGCATACACTGCTTCAACGCATAGTTTCTTGCTTGGACGTACGAGCACGAACACCATAAACCGCACTTTATACCCAATCTTTTACAGTTGTGGTGTGACCAGCTTATCATCAATATACGTCGTCCACTTGGCTATAAAACCTGACAACAAACGCGGCTAAAGTAAATTTCAATATATTTTATTTATTAATGTTAAGTTCAAATTAATGGTAGCTTCAAGTCACAAGAGAAAACTCATTTTTGTTGTCAAAAGTAATAACATCCAGGAAATGATATATAGTTGCAGAAAATGATTGTGTAAACTGTGCAGTCTATATGATGTGAATTATAGGTTTTCGTGGCTCACCGAGGCACGATTGAGTGGATAACAGAAGAAACTCCGCGTAGAATTCTTGTATATTATGGATCGTCTATTAGATATGGTCTAGAAAACTTAAATTAATTAAGAGGTATTGAAAAACGAAAAGCACTTTCTCATAATTACTTTTTCTGCTCTACAAGGTAACATTTGCAAACTACAAGAGTTCGTTTCGAAGAGAACACCATTAAATAATTTAATATGCAGCTAGGAAAAAGTATACCCTGTATTAAAATTTTATCGATGTATCGCAAAATATGGTTAGCTAAGTTTTGATTAGAAAAAAAGCATTTTAATAAATCTGGAAAATTTTGGTGTAGTATGTCGATTAAGCGGTGAAATCTACAAAAACTGCATCAATAAGGAAACTTTGGGAAACTTAAGTGAAGTACTTAAATAATTCGGTGAAATTTATAAAAGCATGATTCAATTAAAAACCATGCTAGGTAGGTATAGGGAAACCTAATAGAGTGCAATAGACATTTCGTTTTACCATCAAATTATGTTATAAAATACAGGGTGTGCCATTTGAAAATTCTGAGATTTTCGAGATTTTATTCTACCAAATTCAAAGTCAATTTATGAACACGCTGTATATATCTTCGCACAAGTTAGCGTAGATACTTTGATGTTTTTCTTATAATTTCAGCAAGTTTTAGATTAATAGCAATTATAATTTGGTAGATACCGTGGTTTCTATGAAGTCACGCCAAAAATAACAGAAATTTACAAATATTTTAGAAATAGTTGAAAACTAAAATATTATGGCTCAAAGTTGATTTGAAATTTAACGGCGAATCCAAATATATAATAATAAATACGGTGTTCTGTTTAAAACAAATGAGTTGGCTGCAGTTTCCGATATAAACGGATGTGCCGGCATCTTGAAAGTATTTTCATTTGAAAGACTGATATTGACTAGGTGTATGCTAAAAATTTCAGATAGAAATTTTTATTACAAATTTGACAGTTTCTAACCAACGAGTTGCATGAATCACCCTATATATATATATATATATATATATATATATATATATATATATATATATATATATATATATATATATATATATATATATATATATATAGAGGGTGAGTTTTTTCAATGTTTAGTGCAGGGATATCGTAAACTACTGCAGTTAGATAGACGGTTAAATTGGGAAAGTAGTGCAGTTTTATGAGTGTAACTCAGAACTGTTTTTGTTGATATTTGCCGATTTTTCATATGCATTTAGCTGCGTTAATATGTTGGGCTTACTAAAAAGACGTAAAGGAAAAAGTTGTAGATTAATATGTTCTAAATAAAGCAAAAATATAAAAATTTTAATAAGATCTGTAACTTTTGAGTTATGACATAAACTTGTGTTTTTTTAATGAAAACCATAGGTGGCTGTGACTTGATTAAAGAAGTTTTATATTTCTCTTTAAACTGATATGAAACACGATATGATTATTCTAAGAAATAAAAATTTTACGGTGTTTTTTTTTCAAAAAATGTTTTCGCACATAGTTTACATAACATTTTTAATTAGAGATTTAACATAATAATTAACAAAATATAATTTTTAGATTAAAATAGAAACTATAACAAAAGTCCAGATAAAATGTTCAAACAGTTTTCCATTATTATTGAGACAGCAAATACTCCTACGAAAAACTGAATTTGTCTCTTTTTTAATAGAAATTTTATCGATATTGGCAAAATTGTCCAGAACCGCTTTTCTAATATCGTTCACTCTATCATAAGACCCTCGGTACACCTTGTTTTTTACAGTTCCACATAAAAAGAAATCTAAAACGGACAGATCAGGAGACCGAGGTTGTCATGTAACTGGTGCATTTCTTCCGACCCAGGAGTTGGGAAAAGTTCGTATTCAGAAGTTACGAACTTGCAGCTGGTTATGGGGCGGCGCTTCATCATGCTGAAACCACTGTATTGATTCGAGTTGCCAAACTTACACTCTCTAGCATATCTTCAAAGTAATTCTGGGGAAACTGAAGATAGTGGTCACCGGTTAATGTACCTTAAAAAATGTACGGACCAAGAATTTTTGAAATAATGACACCACACCAGACATTAAACCCAATTTTTATTTGCGGTCTCCGTTGTTCAACATAATGTGGATGTTCTTGCATTCAGAGATGCTCGTTATGTCTGTTGAACATACCGCTGCTTGTGAATCGATTCTCGTCTGTCCAAACTATTTTAGATGGAAACTGTGGGTCGTCGTGACACATATTTCGAAACCAGTTGCAAAATTCAGTTAACTTAGTAGGCTCATCATTGTGCAATGTTTGCAATGTTGAAATCTTTATATAGAATATATTTGTGAATTTTTAGTACCCTAACGACGACAGTACGTTGGGATGTACTGGCTTCTGCTGCGATCTTCCTGGTTGAAGTTGAAGAATTTTGAGTCACACTGGCCAATGCGTTTATTTGTGTCACTTCACTAATGGTATTTCTCCGGTCTCTTGTTCTAGTAAAGGAACCACATGCTCCTAAATTATCACAAAGCCTTTTAAATGTAGGCAAACTGGGTTGACGACGATCAAAATATTGTTCAAAATATTGCTCTTTAGCACGCACTGAATTTTTATTACTTAAATGTAACACTCATACATATCCCATTTATCTTGATTCGAAAAATTCATAATTAATTAACTACAAACGTCTCTACCAAAATAAGATTATTTACAAAGAAAACGTCAAATATTTGCAAGTGTCAAAAACCATTATTTCCATAGTTACCTGTTAGATTTGACATAAAAAATGAACATTGACTGTATATTAAAAAAGTAGGCCTAGATTGTCTTGATATTAGTGGTAGAAGTTTCAATAAATAAGCGACGGATTCGATTTTGCAAAATTAGTTGGATTAGTAATAACTAAACGTTTTTTAAACATTTTCTTTAACTTTTTATCAAACTTTTGACAAACTTGATTTAAAAATTTTATTTTGTTAAATATGTTAAGTCTCCAATTAGAAATGTTATGTTAACTATGTGCAAAAACTTAGATTCAGATTTTCGCTATTTGAAATAAACAACCGTTTCCGTGGTAACCAATGTTATTTTTTGAAAAAAAAAGAAAACCACTATAAAATTTTTATTTCTTAGAATAATCATACTGTATTTCATATAGTGTAAAGAGGAAAAAAACTCCTTTAATGAAGCCACAGCGAACTATGGTTTTCCATTAAAAAAAAAAAGGTTCATGTCATAACTCAAAAGTTACAGATCTTTTTAAATTTTTCGTATATTTGATTTATTTATAACATATTTATCTACAACTTTTTCCTTTACACCTTTTTAGTAAACACAATGCTAACGCAGCTAAATGCATTTAAAGAAATCGGCAAATATCAGTTTTTTCAGAAAATCTAGTAACCCGTGACAATTTTTATGGAAACAAAAACAGTTCTAAATTACACTCATAAAACTGTGCTACTTTCCCCATTTAATATTCTCTCTAACTACAGCATTTTAGGAGGTTCCTGTATTAAACATAGAAAAAAACTCACCATGTGTATAGTTTACGTAAGAAAATCTTTTTTAGCGAATTTTTCGTAGAACAAAAATCAGATCAGTTTTGGCTGGAAAATGTTGGGTTTTTTTTCGGAAACTTTTTGTATCTCCGAAAGTAACAAGGTTATGGCAACCAAATTAGGTACTCAGGTTTACACTATTAAACTTACCCTACACGCCAAAATCCAGATCTCCAAGTTAAAAGGAAAAAAATAAATTTTGGGTGCCACTGATGACCAGACAACTGCGCAAAACCAAAATATTTTGCACGGATAACAAAATCTATTGTACATTATAAAGATTGAGTTTTCTTGACTCAAAAAGGTCAAGACCTAACATAAAAATTACTAAAAACATCAAAGTCGCGATTTGAAACTTCAAAATTTGCAATTTTTGGACGGAGAACCTGAAACAAATACGGGTTATGTAGATGAAATGTCATAACAAATGTGTTTTACAGAGCCTTAGGTTACAGCGTCAACCATCCTTCATTTGACTAAAATATTTTCACAAAATTCATTTCAAATAGACCTCTTCTCTGATGCTTTCGCAGTAGTTTAGTTATAGTCATAGTTAGAAAATATCCGTCTTTGAAAAGACTGAGACTTTAGAATTTTGAAAATGTTTCTCAAATGGAGCGCGAACTACCCCTGTACCCCCCCCCCCCCCCGGTCAATTTCAGTGTTTACTTGTGCACATATGTGGTGCATACTGTACAGCACAATAATCGGTTATTATACAAGATAAGGGAAATACTATAAAAGTTATTTATAGGCTGCTTTGAGCTGCATCTTAGAAAGTTATGATGACAATCACAGGGTGGCCCGTAAGTCGTTGGTTGTTGATGCAAGTTTTTTAATGGAACACCTATATTATTGTAGCATTATTGGATTTGCCATCCACTTTTAATGCATGCTTGTAAGGAGAAACATCGATATCGTCCATCATCTTCGAGTTATTTCAATCGTTTTGCACCTTTTTACATTTTTTTATATATCAAAAATTGTGATACGGCCTTTTTACCACTGGAAATCGGAGTCCCATAAAAATAACGCATTTAGGGAGGTTTTCAATTATATTATTCGTCAAAAAACCCGAGATGCCATATACAGGACGCTCTTAAATTGCGTAGCCAATCTTTTGTGAATAATTATATATTGGCTGGTGTAGTTTGTGTGTAAATTACGTGGACAGGTTCGTTGGTCAGGAAAGTCAGACCAGTTTTTTGGGTAAATTTTAAATTTATCTTCGAGAAATTCTTGTCCTTTCTCAAGCGGTAAGTTCATTTATTGAAATACGGTACATTGTTTTTACTATAAAGGCTACACTAAATTTCATGTCTTTGTTTAAAAAAAAGACATATTTGGCATTGAAAACAGTTCTATGAAAATTCGCTACCATAACGCACATCCTGCACCCAGGCTTTTATTAAAATTTGCTTCCATAACACACTTGCTGTTCCCAGATCTTTATATATTTACTTACGGTTTGACAAATTGCTTCTTAAATGAGCTCAGGTACAATCAGGATATTGTAAATTTAGTTCAGTGACAGTTGGGTTGTTGTTATTTCTTTTGGAACTAATAAGTGTTTGATATAACGCCATTCTCTGGTGTTAATTTGGATTCAATGCCAAATCGATTTCACGAACAGTTTCTCAGAATAATTTATTAGACACCTCCTTCCTTTCCTTTACCTTCGTCGCCGGAGAAATTGGGGGCATTAATTGGATATAGAGTTAATTGTGTACTAAATTTTATTTCATCATAGAGATTCCTTGGAAAGTTTGCAAAAATCTAAGTTTGTTTATTTCAGCTTTTAAAAAGAATATGATCTGGTGAATCAACCCATAAAGTCCAAAATACCTATTCGTTTCAATATTTATTTAGTTCCCATTCGATTCCCGCTTTATCCACCAGGTTAGGATATAGTGTGTCCTCATGTAACCAAATGCTAAATTTTAATTTAAAAAAAAAGCAGCATCGTTTGTAATATATTTATCTAAGGGAGTTTAGTATAAGATTTTAAATCGTAACAATCTACTCCTTTTAATTGTAAACTATTTTTCACAAATAGTTAAAGTGATTGATGGCTTACACGATTAGCTTATTTTTGTACCCGATAGATCTAATTTTTTGTTGGAAAGAAGAAAACCTGGCACTCGATTTGCTTTTATATACTTAAACACTTTGAAGTATATGAAATGTTTCTAAATCTCTGCGAAAAAATTGATTCGGTCATTCTTTGCTAAAGATAAAGGAAACCTTTCCTTTTTTTATATTATTTCAACAACACACCACGAGGGCTTACAACCTAAATACTATCTTACCGTGGGTGTTGACAAGGAGGAAAGAGGCAACTTGTTAATTCTGGACTTGAAGGCTTGGAGGTTCGAAAAAACATGTGCCGGCAAGGAATTCCACAACTTGGAAGTCCTCGGGACAAAAGAGCAGGCATAACAAGATGTTCTATGTCTGGTAACCTGGACAGTGAAAAGGTGAATTCGCTCTGTTCCCCTGGTAAATCTGTTAGGGGCAGCAGGTGGAGGTACTATGGAAGAAAGCTCCTCTGAGCAGTGCCCGCGTAGATATCTATAAAAGAGAGAGAGAGAGAGAGGTCACCAACTGCACGTCGATGGGCAAGGGATGGCCGCCTTTGGGTGAGGGTACGGTCACCCATGAGACGCATAGCTGTCTTCTAAATGGAGTCCAGGATAGCGAGTGTACAAGCGGCAGCAGCACCCCAGATGTGGGAGCAGTAGTCGAGGTTTGGTCTTATTTGTGAAGTATACAAGGTATAGAGATTAGCTGGTGAAAAGTATTTGCGAGTCCGGAAGAGGAAACCTAATTTCTTAGCGGCCGATTCTGCAATTGATGTAACATGTTGGTGCCAACTGAGATTTCGATCCACAGAAATGCCAACAAGTGAAAAGGACTCATTACTTTGAATAACTTGGTTGTTCACTGTGATGGGTCTAGGGCTTGTGTATCTTTTATGGGAAAGAAAGCAAAACTGTGATTTGGTGGGGTTGAATTGTACAAGATTTCTACTTCCCCAGTCCAATGTTTTTTTGAGATCCACAGAGATAGAACCCTCCATGAGTCTGTGATCCTCATCTAATTGAGATAGGCTTATAATATTGTATATTTGAGTAGAGGGTGCTGTCATCCGCGTAGCTGTGAACTGGGTTGGATGTGCTAGAGAGGAGGTCATTGATGTGGAGAAGAAACAAAGTAGGGGCTAGAGCTGAACGCTGAGGGACTCCTGCATTAACTGGATACAGTTTAAAGGAATTGCCATCCACGACAACAGAAATGCTCCGGTTGGAAAGAAAATTTGCAGTGAAGGTACAAAGTTTTGGTGGTAGGCCATAGGCCGGAAGTTTATTATGCAGTGCTGCGTGCCAGACCTGGTCGAATGATTTGGATATGTCTAGAGCGACAATCTGGGATTCACCGTGTAGTTCCACAGACTTGTTCCAAGAATGGGTGACAAAGGAAAGGAGGTCGGTAGTTGATCTATGCTGACGGATCCTGTAAACTTTTTTCTACGTCCACCCCCGTCACCAGAGAGAGAGAGAGAGAGAGAGAGAGAGAGACAGTTGAAAATAAAGATTCTCGTTCATGATTTTAAACATCTATGGTCGGGGTTCTGGCGTTGTCTAATTTACTAAGTAGGTTGCTAAAGGTCTTGCTAACCATAGTTACTGTCTGATTCAGTACCCGCACTGAGTTCGACCACAACAGCAGAAATCTATTCAGCAATCCGAAATATTTTTAATTTTTCTCAAAATTTAAATGATATAAAATTTGATAATCTACATTTATTAACAAAATGGTTATTTTTGATAGTATTTTTAACCCTTCTCTATCCCCTGTGGGTCCGGACACGAAATAAAAGAATGAGTCTAAGGTAACTCTTGCCTATCGTACGTAAGGGGAGACTAACTGGAGTCAAGTAGTGGTGAGGGTCTGGTATATAAGAGCTCGGGGGGAGGCGGATATCTCCGGGGAGTGGTATACCCCGGATTTTGAGACATCACCTGTGGGCTCCATCTTAACATTTGACCCTACTTGGTTGTTGCTCGGGAGCAGGGTTACAAATGACCATCTTGGGTTAAACGCAGGCGGGTGTCAGGCTCAAACGAAGTCGAAGGGGGCTGAGATATCTAGGGAGTGGTATACACCCGAATCTTAGGATCCTCACTGTGCTTCGAAACGGTCAAGTGACCTTCACTTTCACCCTCAAAAATTGCGGCTGGGCGCTCGATCTGTTTCAGTCAACTCGATGAAAATTTCATGTGTTTCTAAAAATCAATTTTCGTTTTTTTCCAAAAGCCGCCACTTCAAATGACCCAGCAATATATTCACGTTCGTCGAACTCGTTATTATCAGGATAACCACTACACGCTTCCGAGAGCTTAATGTAAACAATAATTCAAGAGGGTAAGAATGACTTGATGTGTTTTAACTGAGTTTTAGTGTTAGCCTGAAAAGGTTAGTAGGTATAGATGGGTAATTCTGGAACCACCGCCAACACCGCCAGGCTCTGTACCTGCGTTTGACATCAAAGTAACGAAACAAGATGGCATGGTGGATATAGAGAGAAAATGGAGCTTGCCTGGCTTGACGAAATCCAAGATGGCCGATCTGAAGTGAAAAATCTGGGAAATTTAAATTTTCAAAACACATTTCACGTAACCTGTCAAAAAAAGAGAGCCCGCCATTTTTATTTTTTTGTCAATGACACAAAAATATGGTTGAGAGCGCAAGCGCAAACTAATTTCTTAGTTTTTGGTTTAGAGCCCTTGTGTAAGATATAATTTTACTCGTCTTGATGAGTAGAATTTAAATATAACATGCGCATGCGCAAACTAGACATTTTATTTTTAAGTAAGAGGGTTGTTTTTTCTCTCTCTCTCTCTATCTCTCTCTATCCAACCCGCCATCTTGATTCGTCACACTGACTTCACATGCCGGTACAGGGCCAGGCGGTGTTGGCCGTGGTCCCAGAATGCTCCATCTATACCTACTAAGGTTACTCTGTGTGCATTTTAAATCATTTACCTGTAAAATGCGCTGATTATAACATGATAATTAGCTGACGTGAGTGTTCAACATAATTTAACCTGCATATTAATTTCCCTTTATCTTGTCGTTTTAGTGAATTTTCTTTAAAAAAAATTCGCTAATGAGGAGATCCCGACTTTTGAATTTTGAAAAAATTTCTTCAAATAAGCGCTAATTAGGCACCCAGAAAAGATATCCGGGGTCAGTTTCAATTTCTATATGTTTATATATATATATATATATATATATATATATATATATATATATATATATATATATATATATATATATATATGTATATATATATATATATATATATATATATATATATATATATATATATATATATATATATATATATATATATATATATATATATATATATATCACACCGATAACTCAAAAAATAATAAGGCGATTTTGATTAAATTTGGTGAAAAAATTCCTTTTGCAAATGGCTTGGATAGGTTCGTTATCCAGGAAAATCTGCCCAGGTTTTCCCGGAAAATTTTGCGTTTTCTTTCAAAAAAAATTTATATCCGGAATTAATAAAGTAAGAGCAACCAAATTTCGTACGAAGGTTTATATCCTTAACTGTAAATTACCTACCAAAATTTAGCTATGTAGGTCAAAAGACTAAAAAGTTATAGGCATTTAAAGAAAAATAAATTGGGGTTTTCCTGAAAACGTCAAGGTGGCGATTTAAAATGTCAAAATTGGCAACATTTAAGCAAATAACTTGAATCTAATACGGGCTATGGAAATAAAATGTCTCAAGAAGGAAGTTTTACAAACCCTAAAGTCTAAGTTTAAACCGTCATTGTCCTTCATTTTACTAAAATATTTGCAGAAAATTCATTTCAAATAGACCCTTTCTCTGATGCTTGGCAGTAGCCTTAGCTAGCCTTACGAATTTTCGTAAACATCAATAAAGCTCAATATATCCGTTATTATATAAGATATGAAAAAAATTTGTATATATTAATTATAGGGTGTCGTGAGCTACATCTTAAAATAATATTTCTACAATCACAGGGTGGCCCATAAGTCGTTGGCGATATAAAATTCTTTTTTTTTTAATTCAAACACGCCTTATGTTATTGCATTTTTGCATTTTCCATCGAAATATAATGCATGTTTGTAAGAAAAGAAATTCTGGACCCAGCAAGTGCGTTATGGTAGCGAATTTTGATCTAATGTTTCATATTTGAACAGCTCAATTTGCTATTAGCCTATAAGGTTGACCAAGAAACGTGTTTTTTCGGGAACACTTTAAGTTTACTTTTGGAAATTTCTGTACATTTTCACACAATAAAGTTATTTTGATTAAACATGGCACATTGTTTTTACTATATAGGTTATACTGGTAACCAAATTTGATGCCTGCTTTCTTAAAAAACACACATATTTATTATTAAAAACATTTTTATGAAAATTCACTACCATAATGCACTTGCTGCGTCTAAAATTTTATTATATAATGGTGAACTAGCCAAGATGTATGCAACTCCCCATCACAAATTAATAATCGCGGGGTAAGTTATCTATTACCAATTACTATGATCTGTAAGAAATCAAGTTATGTTGTTTAGAATTTTGTACAATTCTACATCTTATTCACTCTGCATCATAGTTACCTAGCTCGGAACATGTAGAAATTTCATTTGAATTCCTGCTACACAAAAGAGATGCTTTGCAGGCACTTTTTTAACATAAAAAATTTCCTGTTTATTTCAAATTCAATCTAAATACATTGGAGCTTCTTAACGTAGGTAACTAAAGAATCCGCATGAAAGTGCTTTTACGCACAGAGGGTTGTAGATTGCATACAGCGATGTATGTATAAATCCGTTACTTTCGTAAAGTAAAATATAAATTCGTTTCGGTATCCAAGTGACGGTCGCACACATTCTGTTCACTCGGAGCGTTTTTCAGTAAAATATTGAAACGTTGGGTAACACAGACAAGTGTATCAAGTGAAATTTACAAGACACATGAGTAACTCCAAAAACAGGACACGTAGTTTTGATCAGACTGGAAAAGTTTTCTCCTAAACACATGTATTTTATTTGAAATACAAAATACAGGGTTAGTGAGAAGCATAAAAAGGCACTTGTGTATTTCCTGAGATATTCGATATACAGAAATTTGTTTGAAGATAAGTTGTTCGACATACTTTTTCCTATAAATTGGAAATACACAATTTTTCGTTGCTATGTAAACAAAATTTTGCTTAATGATAAGATATGTTTTCTGGATATTCAGGAAAAAAAAAACATCTCCTTGACATGGCACTATAAAAAAATAATCGGGTTCCATAAGAAAACAATTGAGAAAAAATTAGGGTGATTATTCAGATGAGCGGCACCCGTCGTTTTTGCAAAATGTTTCCAGAAACAGGCTTAAAAGCGATAAGAGAAATGTTGTGTAATTAACCGCCTCCAAGTTACGGGACTTGGAGTAAATAGGTGTGCTCGGCGGGGAACGGAATATGGAAACAAAATCGGCAAAAACAGCTTAGTTGGACTTACATAAGCAGCCTATTTCACAATGTGCATCAACACTTCTTCTTGACCATGTTCTCCGCCCTCCAGTACGTCTCTTTGCTCCAGGTCCCCAGCTTGTTTGGGGGTTGAAGCGAACAAATGTTCCTTGTCGTTTATGCACCAAAACTTCTACCACGCAGACCTGAACGTCCTGACCTGACCTTACCTAACCTGACAAAAAAAAAAAAAAAACGCTTGGGAAAACCGAAGAAAACATAAAAAACATAAATTAAAAAAAAACAATGTTAGTGTAAACTTAACGTATGGGACCAGCTACAAACCAATAATGTCAATAGTTTGATGACGAATAACTCTCACACCGTAAAAACAAATTTTCACAATACAAAGGTATTATTAAAGTGCAATAAGTTAGTATTATCTTTTTTTTATCAATACACAATTGAACTAGCGTTTAAAAAGATTTAATTAAACTAATTTTGCTAGAATGCGCAATCCGTCTTGTTTCGCCAATAATTCTAGGTCTTCCAGATTTAATAGCCTCCCTTTGCAGGTGACATTCTTCAAGTGACCAAAATTCAACACGCCTTTTATAACCGCTATCTACAATTTGTATGGGTGAAATTTCTTTTTAATAGCAAATTTACCACATATTTTTGTTAAACATTGTGTAATGAAGCAATTTCATTTGTAGAGAAATTAAGGTTTTCATAAAAAGACAACAAAACATCTATTGCCTTATTTCCAGCTACAGCTGGCTTTGGTCTTCCCATTGTTAGTTTATCTTTTACACTACCAGTTTCGTTAAATTTTTTCAATAATTTGGAAACATTCCCTTTATTAATTCGTGGTCGATTAGAAAACACTCCATGAAAAAGCATACACACTACTTCCTTACTATGTTTCCTGCCACCGTAGCCACAAATCATTAATATTAGTGAATTTTCTTTGAAATGAGCGCAAACTAGGCCTCCTGGAACCCATATCCAGGGTCAGTTTTAATTTATATGTATATATGTATATATATATATATATATATATATATATATATATATATATATATATATATATATATATATATATGTATGTATGTATATCACACCGTTAACTCAAAAAATAATGGGCCGATTTTGATTAAATTTGGTAAGTACCTTCCTTATGTAAGTGGCTTGGCCAAGTTCGTTAGCCAGGAAAACGGCCAAGGTTTTCCCAGAAAATGTTGTATTTTCTTTCGAAAAAAATGTATATGTCCGGAAATAACAAAGTAAGGGCAACCAAATTTGGTACACGCATTTGCATTATAAATAGTGAACCATGTGCCAAAACCTAGGTCTACATGTCTACTAAAAACAAAAACTAAGAGGCATTAAAAAAAGGGATTTTCCTCAAAACGTCAAAGACGCGATTTGAAACGTCCAAACTGGTCACATTTAGGCAACGAACCTGAAACAAATATGACTTGTGTAAAAAATGTCTCAAGAAGTGATTCTGCAAACCCTTAAGTTTCAGCTTTAACGCGGTCATTGTCCTTCATTTAACTAAAATATTTCCATAAAATTAATTTCAAACAGACCCATTCTCTGATGCTTTGGTAGTAGTTTTAGTTAAGTTTATGGTTTAACGGCCTGTAATCTTTAGCTAATTTTCGTAGAAAAACTTCGTTAACGGGGAGATCGCGACTTTTTAATTTTAAAAAGATTTCTTCAAACGAGTGCAAACTACACCCGGGTTTAGTTTGAATTTTTATCTATTCAATTATATACATGGTGACGCATTTCTGCGGTAAAGCTAAATATAATTGGTATTATGCAAGATACGAGAAAAAATTTTCTAGGTTAATTATAGGGTGTCTATCTTATATAACTATTTTGACAATCACAGGATGGGAGTCGTTGGAAATACCTACAATGTTTTTTTCGAACATCCCTTATATTATTTCCATTTTTATCGAAATATGATGCACGTCTGTAAGCAAAAAACATCAAAACGCAGTAAGTGCGTTTTGGTAGCGATATTTCATTAAACGCTTCTAATTTCAATAACTCAATTTGCTATTAACCTAATATTCGTTGACTACGAAGTCAGTTTTCTCTGAAACATTTAAAGTTTATTTTCGGAAAATTTTTGTACATTTTTAAACAATAATTTATTTTGATGAAATATGGTACATTGTTTCTACTATATAGGTTATACCGGTAACCAAATTATGCCTGCTTGCATTAAAGAGACATATTTGCTATGAAAAACATTTTTATGAAAATCCACTCTCATAACGCATTATCTGCGCCCAGACTTTTTCAAATTTCAGCTCTTTGTTTCAAAGCTTTTTAAGGCATAACAAACTACAGATAATTGACAACAAACAATGAGTTAGTTGATAAGAAATTGATTAATGAAGTCCAACTGAAGAAGGTGCTTTTTTGGGAAACTTATTTTTTCTAAACTGTTTTCTTATGAAATATGATCACATTTGCATAGTGCCTTATAGAAAAAGAAACGTTATTTCTGAAATCTCAGGAAAATCATCTCTTGCCGTTAAAAAGTAGATTTAGTTGCCATAACAACGAAGTTGTTTACGCTAGAAAAATTCCCAAGCAACATTTAAAGTCAAATTGACGTAAAATCGCCCTACCAATAGGTCGGCGACCAAATCACCACAGGTCATTTTCAAGTAAAATTTAAGTGTATCTTACCAATGTGGGGAATAAATTCAAATTAATATGGAAGTCGATAATAGGTCCAGCAAGGCGTTTCGACCAAGGCGTTTTAGTTATATTTAGGGCATTTTCATTCAACATTGGGCGAATGGACGTAATATATTGGTAAATATGTGCTACGCTTTACTTGAATCTGACATCTAGGCGCCGAGTGCTGTGACGTTCTTAACAACGAACTACGCATGTGACATTATTCGGTTCTGCAGGATCTGTGGTTATGTATGTATAAACAAACAGTGGAGTAGTAGAGATATTGTCCATCTTTGTTAAAAAATGACATCTTGAATGATCAAAGAACTTACTTCAAATATTCGCAACAATGATAAAGGTGATTCGCACTGTATAAAGAAAAAAACCACTGCGGTTATGTTTTTTTCTGTTAACATGATAATGATACTTCGATAAAATTCGAGCGCCCGTGTAAAAGATAAAATTAGTGAAAATAAAAAATTATTCAAAATTCTTGAAATTCTGATTTTGGAGCATTGGTGATGTAAACAACACAAAACTACCTTGTTGTCATGGTATACAATCATTATTTAATGTTTTTTTCGAACTAAAATTTAATTACACTATATTCAACAAAATATTATTTTTATTTTTCAATACAATCAAGATGGATACCGCAAAATTAATTTAATATGGCTGCCCTTCTAACATTATTGACCTGAAAGTTAATTTTGCCCTATTTTTTTACCTATAAGTCACAATTCCTAATGACAGGGCAAACTAACCAAACTTTGAAGGCATTTTGTCCTATTATGGGAATTTCAGCTATATGGTAAACGAATTTTGTTTGAATTTATTAGAAATGAAACATTTTCGTGTATAGAAATATATATTACTTATATCCGTGCACAGCGGAGAGACATATAGGAATGATTATACAGCGCTTTTAGTCTTTGATTCCATAATATATAAACATTAATAGAAAATAGAAACAAGATAAAATAAGTAAATAAACATAAACATGACAGCTGACCGTGTTGCCAATAATTCACTCCATTTGGCATGAAAAGGGATGTATTATATTGAAGAGGGAAACGTGCTGATTTGATACCAGCATAGAATTGAAATTCAGTTTTACTTTCATATACCTAGTAGTAGTAGCCGATAAAGTTGTCATACTTCTTTAGGATTGAAAAATGAGTGTTCTTCATTTGATGTAAGCCACTTTGGATGATCAGCATCTATCACTATTTTTCTGTGAGCATTCTTTACTATTCTATAATAGTTTGTAGTATGTCTGTAAACTTTTATTGGTTTTAAAGAGGGCATTGTAACACTATATTTGTTACTGGTGCACGCACATTAATAACAAGAATAAACTTTTATTGATGAAGTTTATCAACTGACACACCTTTAAGATTCACAAATGCATTTCACTGCTGTACACTTTGAACTTTGAGGACAATTTTTATTTCAAGTCAGATTTTATGGGTATTTTCAACTTGAAAGTAGGCAATTTGACTTGGAAGACCATTTATGCAGTAATTGACTTTATAGCCGATCAGAAAGCCATTTTAGGTTAGCTCAGTGCCCAAAATATTTCCTGTGCTGTATTGCAATAAAATTGGTAATATATATGTAAGCTGGACTTCATAAGAGGACCTCCAATTTACTATACCACAGAGACATATTGCAGGTTAATATTAGGTAATAAATTACCTTAAAGTAGGTATTTCAGGTATCTGGGCTTGGTAGTCGATTTTCAGTCCAATTAAGGGCACACTTCGACCTAAAAATTACCAACTCTGGAATTGAAACACAAAAGTATATTCAAGTATATTTTATGAGTAAAATTAATCCAATTTTTTCCCAATTTAGTTACTTGTAAGTTACTGACTTTGGAGTAATTTTAATAGTCAAAAATAAGCTAGTTCGGAGCCGCATTTCCAAATTTGTAGTCATTATGACAATCAAGGCAACATTTTAGTTAATTATTACTAAATTACAACTTGGTTAGGTTATTTGGACTCGAGTGCTGGTTAACATACCTTAATTTGTTGCTTCGGTTTGACTCTTGCTTGTTTGTAGCAAAGTACATGTCGAAAATTTTGGTTTGAACGGTTTTTTGCATAGCGAATACATCCGGAAATATAAGTACCTTTCCAGAGTTTCTACCAACCCAGTATAACGCTTATAGGACATTGACGACGGCTAATATTCCTTGTGGAGTACGCAGCTATCAAGTTGAGTTTGATTTTGCAGAAATAGCTAGATGTATACTTAACTAGGCAGAAAGGTTCTCGTCCTGACATAATTCGCAAAGTTACACTTTTCTAAAGGTAGAACAATACATAAAAGTCTGGACACAGCAAGTGTGTTATGGTAGTGAATTTTCATTAAAATGTTTTTAATGTCAAATATGTCTTTTTAAATAAAAGCCATGAAATTTGGTATAACCTAGATATAGTAGAAACAGTGTACCTTATTTCATCAACATAACTTTGTCATTTATTAAAGTACAATAATTTTCCGAGAATAAACTTAAAATGTTCCCGAAAAAACTGGTCCCATTTCACTGGGCAACGAACCACTTCAAGCTATTTACACACCTGCTAAAATATAATTATCCACAAAAAGCTTTTTGACAAAAATCGCCAAACAAAAATGTTGGCATGAAAAGTTTCAAACTATTTCTGTAACAAAAATTGCCATGTTCTTTACTAAAATTGGTTAAAGTACTGTTACACGAAAATTATATTTCTTAACGAAAATTTGCTGAACAATTATCTTTCAGGAAAATGAGAAAGAATATTTGTTTTAGAATAACTTATACATTTATTATTACCAACACTTCACAAAAAAATCTTTCAAAAATGTTTGCTCAAAAACACAAAAATAAATTTTCTTAATCCTTTTTCCATGAAAATTTGCTAAATAATTTATAATATTCAAATTACATATATACCTAATATGTATCTAAACTATCGTGTGTAATTCACATTCTATGAATTAAATCTGGTTGCCATAGATTTGTTATTTCCATAGGTATAGAAATCTTCCGGAAGAAAACCAAAATTTACCAGAAAAAACCGGTACCATTTTCCTGACTAACGAACTTACCCAAGACACTTGTAAAAGTAAATATGATCAAAGTGGGCTTATAATATATATATATATATATATATATATATATATATATATATATATATATATATATATATATATATATATAATATGTGGGAGTGTGTGTGTGCGCGCGTGTGTTGTGTGCGCGTGTGTTGTATGCGCGTGTGTGTGTTTATGTGTGCGCGTGTGTTTTTGCGGTATGCAAATTCCTCCGAAGAATTTTGTAGGAATTTGCCTGGCATTTAAAGCAATAATTTCCCTATACCTGCTTCCAATTCTTTTGGATTTACTGGTCTGGTTATGTAAGACATGTTTTAAAGTAACTCCGTGGAAATAATCCATAGCTGTAAGGTCAGAAGAACAGCCTGGCCATTCAGTAACACCCTCGCGCCTTATCTATCGTTCAAGAAACATTAAATTCAAATATTATAGTATAATATAAGTCTTGCTCAAACCACACAAGTCCTTAGCATGAATTAGTTAGTTGTTTGGATAAAGCCCGATAATAGTGATAACAATATTATTTCTTATTAAATACAAGTACCTAGGTTCAGTAAACTTACTTGAATAAAGAAAGGTAGTAACTTTTACCGGATACTATGTATGCACCTATGTCGCATTCAACGGAGATTGCCTTCACACCAAATTCGATAGATATGTCTCTTGGCTTTGCTCTTCAAACATAAAGTTGCTTCATATGCGAAAAGAGACTGCCTGTTAAACTGCTATAAATTTGAATATATACAGTTTTAGATGTGTGTGTGTGTGTGTGTGTGTGTGTGTGTGTGTGTGTGTGTGTGTGTGTGTGTGTGTGTGTGTGTGTGTGTGTGTGTGTGTGTGTGTGTGTGTGTGTGTGTGTGTGTGTGTGTGTGTGTGTGTGTGTGTGTGTGTGTGTGTGTGTGTGTGTGTGTGTGTGTGTGTGTGTGTGTGTGTGTGTGTGTGTGTGTGTGTGTGTGTGTGTGTGTGTGTGTGTGTGTGTGTGTGTGTGTGTGTGTGTGTGTGTGTGTGTGTGTGTGTGTGTGTGTGTGTGTGTGTGTGTGTGTGTGTGTGTGTGTGTGTGTGTGTGTGTGTGTGTGTGTGTGTGTGTGTGTGTGTGTGTGTGTGTGTGTGTGTGTGTGTGTGTGTGTGTGTGTGTGTGTGTGTGTGTGTGTGTGTGTGTGTGTGTGTGTGTGTGTGTGTGTGTGTGTGTGTGTGTGTGTGTGTGTGTGTGTGTGTGTGTGTGTGTGTGTGTGTGTGTGTGTGTGTGTGTGTGTGTGTGTGTGTGTGTGTGTGTGTGTGTGTGTGTGTGTGTGTGTGTGTGTGTGTGTGTGTGTGTGTGTGTGTGTGTGTGTGTGTGTGTGTGTGTGTGTGTGTGTGTGTGTGTGTGTGTGTGTGTGTGTGTGTGTGTGTGTGTGTGTGTGTGTGTGTGTGTGTGTGTGTGTGTGTGTGTGTGTGTGTGTGTGTGTGTGTGTGTGTGTGTGTGTGTGTGTGTGTGTGTGTGTGTGTGTGTGTGTGTGTGTGTGTGTGTGTGTGTGTGTGTGTGTGTGTGTGTGTGTGTGTGTGTGTGTGTGTGTGTGTGTGTGTGTGTGTGTGTGTGTGTGTGTGTGTGTGTGTGTGTGTGTGTGTGTGTGTGTGTGTGTGTGTGTGTGTGTGTGTGTGTGTGTGTGTGTGTGTGTGTGTGTGTGTGTGTGTGTGTGTGTGTGTGTGTGTGTGTGTGTGTGTGTGTGTGTGTGTGTGTGTGTGTGTGTGTGTGTGTGTGTGTGTGTGTGTGTGTGTGTGTGTGTGTGTGTGTGTGTGTGTGTGTGTGTGTGTGTGTGTGTGTGTGTGTG
Organism: Tillus elongatus; assembly: GCA_964006375.1. Taxonomy (NCBI): domain Eukaryota; kingdom Metazoa; phylum Arthropoda; class Insecta; order Coleoptera; family Cleridae; genus Tillus; species Tillus elongatus. Next base: position 66,945,403 of record OZ023265.1, read on the forward strand.
TGTGTGTGTGTGTGTGTGTGTGTGTGTGTGTGTGTGTGTGTGTGTGTGTGTGTGTGTGTGTGTGTGTGTGTGTGTGTGTGTGTGTGTGTGTGTGTGTGTGTGTGTGTGTGTGTGTGTGTGTGTGTGTGTGTGTGTGTGTGTGTGTGTGTGTGTGTGTGTGTGTGTGTGTGTGTGTGTGTGTGTGTGTGTGTGTGTGTGTGTGTGTGTGTGTGTGTGTGTGTGTGTGTGTGTGTGTGTGTGTGTGTGTGTGTGTGTGTGTGTGTGTGTGTGTGTGTGTGTGTGTGTGTGTGTGTGTGTGTGTGTGTGTGTGTGTGTGTGTGTGTGTGTGTGTGTGTGTGTGTGTGTGTGTGTGTGTGTGTGTGTGTGTGTGTGTGTGTGTGTGTGTGTGTGTGTGTGTGTGTGTGTGTGTGTGTGTGTGTGTGTGTGTGTGTGTGTGTGTGTGTGTGTGTGTGTGTGTGTGTGTGTGTGTGTGTGTGTGTGTGTGTGTGTGTGTGTGTGTGTGTGTGTGTGTGTGTGTGTGTGTGTGTGTGTGTGTGTGTGTGTGTGTGTGTGTGTGTGTGTGTGTGTGTGTGTGTGTGTGTGTGTGTGTGTGTGTGTGTGTGTGTGTGTGTGTGTGTGTGTGTGTGTGTGTGTGTGTGTGTGTGTGTGTGTGTGTGTGTGTGTGTGTGTGTGTGTGTGTGTGTGTGTGTGTGTGTGTGTGTGTGTGTGTGTGTGTGTGTGTGTGTGTGTGTGTGTGTGTGTGTGTGTGTGTGTGTGTGTGTGTGTGTGTGTGTGTGTGTGTGTGTGTGTGTGTGTGTGTGTGTGTGTGTGTGTGTGTGTGTGTGTGTGTGTGTGTGTGTGTGTGTGTGTGTGTGTGTGTGTGTGTGTGTGTGTGTGTGTGTGTGTGTGTGTGTGTGTGTGTGTGTGTGTGTGTGTGTGTGTGTGTGTGTGTGTGTGTGTGTGTGTGTGTGTGTGTGTGTGTGTGTGTGTGTGTGTGTGTGTGTGTGTGTGTGTGTGTGTGTGTGTGTGTGTGTGTGTGTGTGTGTGTGTGTGTGTGTGTGTGTGTGTGTGTGTGTGTGTGTGTGTGTGTGTGTGTGTGTGTGTGTGTGTGTGTGTGTGTGTGTGTGTGTGTGTGTGTGTGTGTGTGTGTGTGTGTGTGTGTGTGTGTGTGTGTGTGTGTGTGTGTGTGTGTGTGTGTGTGTGTGTGTGTGTGTGTGTGTGTGTGTGTGTGTGTGTGTGTGTGTGTGTGTGTGTGTGTGTGTGTGTGTGTGTGTGTGTGTGTGTGTGTGTGTGTGTGTGTGTGTGTGTGTGTGTGTGTGTGTGTGTGTGTGTGTGTGTGTGTGTGTGTGTGTGTGTGTGTGTGTGTGTGTGTGTGTGTGTGTGTGTGTGTGTGTGTGTGTGTGTGTGTGTGTGTGTGTGTGTGTGTGTGTGTGTGTGTGTGTGTGTGTGTGTGTGTGTGTGTGTGTGTGTGTGTGTGTGTGTGTGTGTGTGTGTGTGTGTGTGTGTGTGTGTGTGTGTGTGTGTGTGTGTGTGTGTGTGTGTGTGTGTGTGTGTGTGTGTGTGTGTGTGTGTGTGTGTGTGTGTGTGTGTGTGTGTGTGTGTGTGTGTGTGTGTGTGTGTGTGTGTGTGTGTGTGTGTGTGTGTGTGTGTGTGTGTGTGTGTGTGTGTGTGTGTGTGTGTGTGTGTGTGTGTGTGTGTGTGTGTGTGTGTGTGTGTGTGTGTGTGTGTGTGTGTGTGTGTGTGTGTGTGTGTGTGTGTGTGTGTGTGTGTGTGTGTGTGTGTGTGTGTGTGTGTGTGTGTGTGTGTGTGTGTGTGTGTGTGTGTGTGTGTGTGTGTGTGTGTGTGTGTGTGTGTGTGTGTGTGTGTGTGTGTGTGTGTGTGTGTGTGTGTGTGTGTGAAGAGTGTGTGTGTGTGTGTGAAGAGTGTTTGGCCTCGAGCTTGTAGTCTCATTGGCCACAGACTTTTTAGTTACTTTGAATTTCCAATTTAAGTCGGAAGATTGCACTTTCATGCAGAATTGCCATATCACACAAATTTCTGTCATCAAGACCTATACTTACAATTCTAGTATTTACTTATACTTTATATATACCTATTTTACACCTTTTGTTTTTTCTCTTTTTTTCGGTTATTTATTTATATATATATTTTTTATTTTTTTTTTCCTTTTCTTATTGTTATATATATATATATATATATATATATATATATATATATATATATATATATATATATATATATATATATATATATATATATATATATATATATATATATATATATGCCGTGAAACTTTATATGTGTATTTTATTTTGACTAAGAAATGTAATCAAGGCTGTTAACAAATTTATCTGATTTGGACAGCAGACTGGTCAAATTTAGAGGTAAATAAATATGTTTGCTAAATAGTTGTTCGTACATGGTTTTACGTCCTTGTTCGTAAAATCTACATTGAAAAAAAAAATGTGATCCAAGTTACATATGGTACTACTATCACAGAGACAGGCATCCGAACCTACTATACCTATCCGTCTTAAGCGAGCTGGATATCTACCGTGACCTGATTTAAGTTGACCAAAGCAGATGAGTAACTCCTTGATTTAATGTGTTTATACAGTTCTTTTTTTCTCGTGAGATTTGGGTGAATTAGTGTATAGTCGTTTTTTGATCGTTCAACATATTCCCTCCATTCTACTTTCCAATCGTCGCTTGCTCGTTGCTTAATTTCTGTGATCAGTTTTAGATATAATACAAGAACTGAATCAAGTATAATAGACGTTTAAAAAAATTAGAAACCTGAAATGTCTGACAATTTCGTTTCAATTATTGTTTAAACCTGAAATGGTATTCATCAGCACTATTAAATTTCCAACCTGGCAACATTTTAGTGTTTAGATAACCAATTTAATTTTATATTAGCACGTTTTGATGTGTCATATAAAATATAATTTCATTTCTGACGTCATTCAACGTTTAATTATAAAATATAATATAATATTTTTTAACGCAGAAGACTGTTGTACTTTCTATGATTTAATTTGAATTTATTTGAAATATCATATGTAAATACACATGTCACCCCATCTTCTGTTTTATATGCGCAACGTATTATTGTTCACTGAAGCTAAAAAATGTACATGCCAGCACCACCTATTATTTTTGGCAAAAGAGTTCTTGAATTGGAGGAGCTCCGCCATTTTAGTTTACGGGCACTCTTGACAACTAGTGAAATGAAAACACGAACGGCTAATCGGCGGCGCATTTTAGATACCTGTCGACTTAATTGGAGTTAAGCAACATCGAACCAGGTCAGTTCCTGGATGGGTGACTGGTTTGTGATCTTGTCCAGGTTTGATGCTTGTGAAAACCTTTTTTTAAAGTAAATTTACGCAGAAAATATTTTCAGGCGTATTTTCGTTAAAAGTTATTAGAGGGTCTTTGTAAAAATATGTTTTAGTCAATTGTTATAAACAAAAAATGTTTAATGACTTTTGTAAAAACTATGTCATGGGTACAATATCAGCAATTCTTTTAGAAATTTTTAATAAACTCTTATAATACATTGGTTTAGCATAATTCCATTGAAACTTTTTGCGGAGTTTCGTAAAATTTTTGAATTTTTTTTTGCGTTTTGCTGTTAATTTTTTTTTAAATAAATTTGTTGTGCAGGTAAATAAATTATTTTACTCATGAAATAACCTGTGCTCTTTTCTGGTCTCTAAAGTAAAAACAAATTAACGGCTGCAACTCAATTTTATTTCAAGCCAGAAACTTAAAATTTTTTATAAAATGTTTCTGTAAATAAAATTGTGTTTAAATTTCTACTAAAACAAATTTCTTTAAGATAAATAAATCTGAAAATGAATTTTTTTACAGTGTTTTTCGGCAAATTTTTGTAAACATTTATTTTTTGATGAGTGTAGTTGATCAAATTATCTTTTCTTATACAGAAATTTGTGCTCTTTTTTTGGCTTATAAGGCAAAAATAAATAAATGGCTAGAACCCAATAATTTCCTTTACAGCTAGAAATGTAAGATGTTCTATATATTATTAGCTCATATAAAGAGAACTTGTGTCTGAAATTGTACTAAAATAAGTTTGTAATTTTTAAGCTAAGAAATATGCCGTAAAAAATATAAAATATTCTCAAAAAAGCTGGTTCGACCAGGTTGGCTAACGAAACTATCTAAGCTAGTTACACAATAAAAGTACCTGTCCAATTTATAAATTTCCCTTGGGCAATTGCCTGGACGAATTGTTGACTAACTGACCAACTCACACAAACCTAGTTTCTGAAAAAATGTTTTTGCCTACACAAATTTGTAATTTGAAACTAATAATTTTGAGCCTCAGTGGTTTAGTGGTAAGAAGGTGTGCCTCTGAACCGAGAGGTACTGGGTTCGATTTTTCAGTACATACTGTGCAATTAACATCAAACGAGGTTGTGACATTGTATTTGAGCAAGTTAAACGTCTGCACGTTCCGCCCTTCGAAGGCGGCGTAAAGCCGTAGGTCCCGTGTCCATGCGATGTTGGGAACGTAAAAGATCACCAGCCTCCTGACAGAAAGGCAGGGGTTCGGCAAAATTTTCAGGATAGTGAGGTGAAATTGCTCCCTCGTCGGTGATTGGCCATAGTCGCGGATATAGACCGATGTTAAAGAAATAAACACACACACACACACACAAACTAATAATTTCGTTAGTTTACGTGGTTTGAAATATTTTATTTATTTTTGATTAAAGGTGGGCTAAGGAAAGATTCTGACTTTCCATATTTAGGCACATCTTAGTAACTTTGAATGGTATCGAATTATTTAGAAGAATGTATAATTCAAATACGCTCCCCCAACGCACGTGATGTACCAGGACGTATTGTAAATCGAATGAGCAAATAATTATTTGTAGCCACTCACTGTTTGTGTTTAAGACTTATTTGTAAATATTATCTTTGGATACAGCTTCACACTTTTAATAACGTAACGGTTCTGTCGGAATAAAGCTCTTTGCTACAAATTACTTTACCACAACACGGATCAAAACACTAGACATTTATCGTCAAAGCTTATATGAAAATGCCTATACCAGACTAGGTGATATCGACTAACAGCCAGTTGATCATTCTAAATCCCTCAGGTCAAAGCAGTCGAAATTAATTAATGCAACACAGCACAAAACATGCAATCGAATTGCATCCTCTAGTTAACTGGAATCTAGGAAATGAATTGCATTGCCAACAATAAAACTGATGCAACAATTCTGTACGTTCGGACAACCAAAATGAGGTGATTCACTGTTCCAGTTGGACTTTATTAAGATTCACGGAGCGTCGAACTTTGGACTGCAGTCTGCACAGAATCTATACGGAATGCAAGCAGACAAGTGAAATTTGATAACGTGGCTCCCGTTGTGCAAGAAACACCTTCTATCAACTGGAGATTGCCTTGATGAGTCCTTTCATGTGGTTTACTCCCATGAATAAGAATCAAATTTCATCAAAATTTCAATATTATTTTAGAAGTGTGTGATACGTTTCTAGTAACAAATTCGCAGTCTTTGTGGAACGTAAGGCTCATTGTCATTTGTTTTATTTCTGGGTTCACGAGTATCTGTTACCACCTGGTAGTTAGAAGTAACATTTCACGATACTTAACTTTTAGCTGAGAGGTTATGCCCCTACCTGTCAATTAAATCAGTGCAGTATTTGTTTTCGATATAAGATTAAGTTAATAAGTGTAGCATATTAGCCACATATCGGATGACCAATGATTAAGGACCGACTGAGGGCCACACATTTGACCGATTTCGACGAAACTTGACATGCATATGTTAAAAAAATGTGCATTTCAACGATATCAAACTCTCAAATGGCAGACTTCCGGTTTTGCCGAAAACGGCTTGAACTCTAAGTTTTCGAATGAAACAGGCTACTGATCATGTCATTTTCTGAAACTACATGTAATTCTTATTAAGTGAGTCATGCTTACTTCAATTCCTACATATTTTTTTTCGGCGTTGAGAAAATTTTATTTTTATTGTTCATCCTATGAGAGTGCAACAATTTAAAAAGTTTGGGGCGAAGCAAGTGCATTATAGTGCTGAATTTTCATAAGAATTGTGTACTATTAGTAAGGTATATCATTAAAACTAATTCTTCAAATTTAAGTGGATCTTGGAGATTGGTTTTAGAGGTCCCAATAAGCGATTAATTGAAGAAATTTCTATTTTCTATGGAGCTAGAAAATTAAATTTGGTACATATATGTAAATACTGCAAGTCGCTTTAAAAACATTATAGCTTAATGGGAAGTTGAGTTATCGGATTTGAAATCTTTTTCCGAAAATCCTCTACAATGTATTTGCTGCACCCAGACCCTCTTCATGACTGATTTACTTTTGCTGTATCCCTACTGTTTTAAATGATAAAATATTGTAGCTCTCTATGTGAGACTGACCAACAAGGCAACCTCAAATTAATTTTTGGAAAAATATTTTAAATAAATGAAATGAGGTAACAATTTAAACATAAATTGAAAATCTTGGTTCGCGGCTTCGTCACCGGTATTCTCCTGTCCCTTCTACATGGCTACAACTACCCTCAATGCATAAACAAGAACAATATAAAAAAGAAAAATTTCTTCGGAACAATCCCCAAAAAAGTTGCGGAACCTGGGGTGAATAATGGTTCTAGGCGAAGTAAACGGAATTTTAAGGAAGTATAGCTGCAAAATGGGAAAGAGGTAGCATAAATATGTCCAATTAAGCTGTTTTTTTTTCAAAAAGTTTTCTCACGTTTCCTTTTTATCTACTTCCCCGCCCAGCACCCCTATCTACTCTTTGTCTTAGGGGCCGTTTGTGACAAATTTTTCTTGTGGTCTGTGCATCGAGAAAGGGTTCTAAGTATGTTTCCGAATTTTTTTAAAAGTCCCCCGTATGCTAAACAGCAAATTTACCAAAAATTTAATGTTTATTTTCAAAAGGAATGTACCTGCCAAATTATAAACGTGGCACGAATTTTTCCTTCTTAATCGCTTGGATGATCCGTTTTACTTAACTCAATTGCACTAGTTCCTGCAAACAAAATAATAAAAAAGGTTTTTCAAAAGAAATTTGTAGTTATTTTTCAAATCTAGTAGCCACGCTGCCTTTATAGTGGTTTTACTATGTATCAAGAGATAATTCTAGTTTAATGGGAAATCGAGTTATCATTATTTGAAATATTTTTAAAAACATTCGCTACCATAACGCACTCGCTGCACCTAAACTCTCTTCAACACTTATTTACTATTACTGGATCCATAGTTTTCTAAAATTAAAGAAATATAAACAATACAAAATTTTGAAATTAAAATTTTAATAATATACACTAAACATCTCATTATATAAATATATATATATATATATATATATATATATATATATATATATATATATATATATATATATATATATATATATATATATATATATATATATATATATATATATATCACTTAAACTGCTTAATGGTATTATGTAGTTTCATTTACTTCGAATGTTCCATAAAGAGTAAAGCAAAGAGTAAACAAAACCATAAATACCTAGGTACCCTAGGTATTACTTGCATTAGTTTGCGGTAGGTATACTTCTTCTTGAAATAATTTTGTTTCACTTTGGTAATACAGTATCTACATGCATTGATTAAGAACCTGAATCTGATGTACACAACCACTTTCTTATTTGTTTGATTGGATGTTAAAATCATAATATACTACAGTCACAGTCGACGGCCGAAGGCATTTGTTAAAGTTATGTGTAAATTAAAAGTTGGGTTATTATTTACCTACTATTTGTAGTAACCTTAGAATATAGGTAGTTGTTTTATATTCTGTGATTCGAAGGTATTAGCGGAGTCGATTTCGAGGTTATGCGCAAAACGTTCACGATTCTGTCATAACTCCTGTCAGTTGACAAATTACACATAGTGGTGTGACACCACAAACTAGAGCGATGTAGATGGTTTTAGATACCGTGAAAATGTGAAGCTTAATATTTATACATAATAAAACATAGTTCTAGGTTGCTTTTAAACAAATTAAATCACTTTTATTAAAATTTTTATTTATTTACATTTTTCTGATATCTACAGATTTAGATGAGAGTTGTCGTAAATAGCAACGCCGCCGATTGTTTATTATGTTAAAAACTTAATTTGAAGATTTTGTTTGTAATGGCAGCGGAACACTGGTTTGTGTGTCTGATCTTGTCTAACATTATATGCATCCATTTAGAGGTAATTTCAGGTCATATCCAAGTTATTTAGTTATAACTTAAGATCTTCAACCGACCTTTTCTTTCATTTTACTAAAATATTTCCCTATGTGAAGACTGGAACCTGTAACGAGCACTGATAAGTATACTTGGAGCCCCCAATCCACCACAACACATCTTTTCAAAGACCTAACGATCGTTTCGCTAACAACGTTAGCATCATCGGAGGATGAAAAAATTCAGAATTGTTAGCGATAGGATCGTTAGGTCTTTGAAAAGATGTGTTGTGGTAATTTTGGCTCTCCAAGTGGACTTATAAAATATTCTCATAAAATTAATTTTAAATAGACCCTTTCTCTGATGCTTTGGCAGTAGTTTTAGTTAAGTTTATGGATTAACGGTCTATAATTTCTAACAAATTTTCGTAGAAAAAAAATCTTTATTGGGGAGTGTAAACTAGAGCCCCTAGAACCCATATCCAGGCTTAGTTTCAATTTTTATATGTTTACATATATACAGGGTGACATATTTCTATGGTAGAACTAAATATAATTGTTATTATACAAGATACGAGAAAAAAATGTATAGGTTAATTATAGGGTGTCTTGAGCTGCAACTTATAAAATTATTTTGACAATCCCAGGCTGGGCCATAAGTCGTTGGTGATGGTACATTGTTTCTACTATTGCTTGCATTAAAGAGACATATTTGCTATTAAAAACATTTGTATCAAAATTCACTTCCATAACGAATTTGCTGCGTCCAGACCCTTATTTTAATACTGTCTTCTTTTCTAAATATAACGATATGCTTATCATCATTGTTGGTTGTTTACTCTGTGTGTAGTGTGATACTGTGTGCCTTGTTAGATTCATAGACAATTTTAAATTGTGACTTAAAAGAAATTTGCTTGTACTAAATGTGAAAAATCCGCAATTGTCAATTTTACCAGGAAAATTATTGCTCCCGACAGTTTCCTGAGTGGTTTGACGTCGTGCGGTTTAAAACTCTCAAAGTCTGTGTTACTCCTAGAAACCGTTATTAGCCACAATTTAAATTGGAGTTGTCATATTGACACAGTTTGTAAAAGACTGAATAGTTCATTTTTTGCGCTGAGCAGAGTGAGGGTTATCTTGGACACGGATATGCTGATCAACATTTATCATGCCCTGGTCCAGTCAGTGCTTTCGTATAATATACTTGCCTGGGGATGCATCTCCGACGCGGACCGGGTGTTTTTGGCACAGAAGAGAATACTGAGCCTTATTCTTGGTTTAGAAACAAAGGATTCCTGTTGCTCGTATTTTATTAAATATGGTATTTTGAGTACGCCTTGTATATACATATTTAAGGCAGTTGCGTTTGTAAAGCGATATTCAGAAATGTTTGGTTGCAACACTATCCCAAGTCAGTATCAAATTATAAATAGAAACACTAATGTGACTAGGCACCACTCAGCTAGCTACGAGCGGTCGCCATATCATGCAGCGGCCAAGCTACTTAAACACTTGCTCCATGCAGTAGGCCTTGTCTGGAAGGTGAGTATTTTTAGAAAATCCGTCAAGAGCTTCTTGATAAGTAAGGTTTTTTATTCCGTGGGTAAATTTTTAACGGCAACATGACGTTTGGTTTTGAGCAGTGTCAATGAGCTGGTTATTTTGTTAATTTAGTGATTTTAAATGTTGAAGTTTTTAATCTTATCAAAGGACTGAAAAGATATGTTCTTTCAACATGTTTACTTTATGTGTGTTTTGTTGTTGTTTATGTTTATTTGTATTTATTTATTGACTCGTTGTTTTCATTTTTACGTGTTGTATTTGTTATTTATTTGTGCATCTGGTTATATATTTTAATGTTTGATAAGTTAATATTAATATGAGAGCACCTCACAAACACATCTATCTATCTATTTACTTTCCCTGTAATTACGAATAATCATTAGGATCGCATGGAAGATTTTCGAATATATAGTGATCTCAACGATTTGCCATATAAATGCCCAGCAACGACCAAGAAGAATTGAACAAAGCTGACTCGCTTGTAAAAAATGTCACGTAATTTCAGAGAACCATATAATATATAGAATGGTAATTAGAAAAATGAGAAATCAAGCAGTTTCTGGCCAAACCGGAAGTCGGTCATCTTGTGTTTTGTGTCGCTAAATTGCCAAATTCTCGGAGATTTTGCGGAAATCGTTTGAAGGGATACGAATTTAGAGGGGTGGTCTAAATCAATGGTCACCCAGTATATTTACATTGCTCCTGGGAAAGGAAGTGATTCAAAAAATATTTAGTGACTTATATGGCACTAATGCTTCGAGCGGAGGATCAGCCGTAATCGCAGAAATCGTGAAACATTGAATTAAAAGAACACAATTAAACAAATAAATATAATTCTAGATACAAAAACGTTGTGGCGTAAGCAAACTTGTTGTACCAGCACATCTTCGTCTAGTTTGAGCGGAAGATTAAATGTATGAAAAAATGGTATATTAAAGATTTGGGCTCTAAAATGCTTTAAAATTATATACATTGCAAATTGCACCTAGTATAATTTCCCTTTAGATTAGATTAAATGTAATTAGGGAATGAGCTGGATATTCTGTCTTTGTCATCACAACCTGCATGATATATTACGATGCTATTATGTAAATCTGTAGAGCACTCTGTCCAGTTGAATGTTCCTTTTCAAAGCCAACAGCCCACATAAAGGCCTCTTCGTGTAGCTTTTATCCTTTATAGAAGAGACACAATCGTATTTTCTTTGCTTCCTCCATGGATTTTTGTCCGCATATAAAGTGCAAAGTTGCCTTGTGTTCGCTGCTGCTTTTTCTTACGATTAATCTGGTCAGCACTCCACTGGCCTCAAGTGTTTTTCCCTGTTTGTCTGGTACGTAGACGGTCCAGGTGGTATGCAGCGCTCGTACCCATCGCCTTCCAGTACTGATAGGGTTGCGCCTTCCTAGGATCGGTGCAGAAAAATGGCCTTTCGAGCTACTTTACACTTGCTGCATAGGCAGACGATGAGATGTATCTTAGCCTATTTGTGCATTTCCGAAAGAATTTCGTTAGGTGCTTTTGCGGTGAAACCCAAAAGAGCCATTATTTTTTTGGCTTTATAGTCGTGGCTATGAGACTATTTTGAATAGTAGTATCCCCACCTGCTGTTAGTGTCTCTTTAAAAGATGTTCGCTCCATTGTGAGTTATCTCATCGTACGTTATGCACTCAATGGTTTGGCTGACTATTGATGCGAGCTTTTTGTGTAATTTTGTCCCACCTTTTATTTCGCCACCTCTATTTTCTTTGGTGTATGGAGCCTTTGTTTGGGAATTTTGAAATCTGCTCAGGCTGTTTCGGTAAACAACCTTTTTCGCTTTTTTCTAAACTTTCTGTATCAGTCTGCGCAGACTATTATTAAGCCATGGAAGTCAGGTGCTGACACCTCCTCATCAGTGATTTGTTTGTAAATAAATATATTACCCCTCGATCCTTTCAGTGTGTTAAGCTGTTCAGCTTGAGCAGCTTTCTGCCCTTCAATAATGCTAGGCTAACTCGCAATAGGAGGATCTTTATAATGGTGTTAACCTCTTCATCTGGCCGTCACTCTACTTTTTAGGGCTTGTGGTCTTCTGAGCTTTATGTTTTTGCGTTTTACTTTTGTTCCTTTTTGTCCTAGGAGCTGCAAGAGAAAAAGTGTCCAATAAAACAGAGTCCTGCATGTTTAAGCAAGGCACGTTTACAATGAGTGTGCTCCCAGTTATAAGTTTACTGCTGCCTATAACACGGCGACTATTTTACTTTTGGCACGTTGTCTTACAACAATTATTGATTTACAATTTTGTTTGGGTCCTTAAGAAAGGAAAGGGGAGACAAGTCAATGGCATAGGGATAGAAATATTGGCCAGATATAAAATATTAAAGAGAAAAGAAAAGCACCATGCCCCATACTAGATAAAGTTAAGACATATTTAAAAGAAAAGAAGTTTTTTTTCATTTTGTCAGATTAAGACACACACACATTATGCAGTTTCCTACTTTAAGTTTTGTACTCTTAGAAAACTCGAAGTATATAAAATTGTATTTTGCATGTGAGTTTTTTTTTTTGAACATTAACGGAGTTATTTAAAATAAAATGTGGTTCTCTATAGAGCGTGTTTCTCCCGCAAAAAAAGCATTTCCTATAAACACAAGGCTATAGGACTCTACTACCAAGATGTAGGGTGTTAACAAGTAATTTATTTCAAATATATTGTAGACACAGCACAACAAAATCAGTAAATTTCAGCAAAAAATAATATTCAAAATGAGCGCCCATGGCCTCAAAGCAAATCCTACACTCTGCCATGAAGGTTTTGGTCTCAGTATTTCTAATTCTTTAAAAAGCATCTGGCATTGTTTTACGTACATGTTCAATACTATTGATTTATTGCACTAAAATTTTTTGTGAAAATCTCCAGACCTTTGGAGGTTGAAAAGTAAAATTAAAGAGTATTCCCTCATTTCTAAATAAAGTGGCAGTTTTTACAACTGTTTGCAATAATTGTTCCAAGGTCTGAATGGGGTTACTGTAGGTAACTGAGTTGAAGTGATCTCAACAAAAGTCTGGAGGTTAAAATCTGGGTTAAATTTGATGGTAAATGATTAGTGCGTTGACTAAACCCTAAAACCCGCGAGGAGGTATATAAATGTATCGTGCAGATGTAATAGTTAAACCAAATACACTTATGATAAAAATGTATAATGTGGCAAAGATGACGTGGCAAAACGAAGTGAAGAACTTTGTGAGACTATAAGAAGTCCAAATGTGGTTTTGGCATTTGACAGGTTTCATTTATTCCTCAGTATGAACCACGAGCCTAACCGGAAAAAAACGCGCCAGGTCTATCGTGACTAAACGGCAAGATACAAACAAGTAATATTATCGAGTAACTGTCATGGTCCTGAAACAAAAAGTGTGAAGAAAGAAGACAAAACTGGTAATAAAATAAACTCCCTTGCCTCGCTGCCATAGCTTTTTACAAGGAAATAATAGGGGGAGTATATCTCGCAGACCAGGTGAGTGGCATTTGCAATATGGTACAAAAATCTTGCCACTGATCAAAAACAGTGTTTTTATTTCAGATTCTGATGACATGTGTGGGTAACAGTTGGGTAACATATATATATATATATATATATATATATATATATATATATATATATATATATATATATATATATATATATATATATATTGTGTGTGTGTGTGTAATGACTTGCGAACGCAAAAGGAGATACCCTTACTGGAATTTTTGTTTTCTTTATCAAAAGATCTAATTGTCAAGGCAAACGCGCATATTGTATTTAAACTTTGCCGAAAAACTTGGGGCAGGTCCTCAAGGAAGGCTAAAGAAGAAAAATTTAGGAGAAAATATGCTTATTCAAACACCAAACAGGCGACCTTATGCGCTCGTTGTTAACCAATGGGGAAAGATCGAGAAACCACTACCATCTATGCAATGTGGTATATAAGATTATGCAAACAGTATTTTACAATATATCATATATCCTAAGTGAACAAAAGTGTAGTTATAATGATTACATTTTAGTGAATTTTTATTTAAAAAAAATCACTAATAGAGAGGTACCGATGGTGAGACTTTGCAAAAATTTTTTCAAATGAGCGCGAACTAGGACCCCTAGAACCCATATCCGGGGTTAGTTTGAATTTTTTTATGTTTATATATATATATATATATATATATATATATATATATATATATATATATATATATATATATATATATATATATATATATATATATATATATATATATATATATATATGTCCGTCTGATAACTCAAAAAATAATTAACCGATTTAAGTGAAACTCGGCAAGTGCCTTTCTTTTATTAATGGCTTGGAAATTGGAAAAGTTTGTTAGCCAGGAAAATCGGACAAGGTTTTCAGGGAAAATTTTGAGTTTTCTTTAAAAAAAAAATTTTTCTCCGAAAATAACAAAGTTGCTTTAATAAAATTTACTATATATGTTGCCTTAGGAGAGACCTTACTACGTACCAAAAATAAACTTTCTAAGTTTATACAAAATTGGGTTATTGAAATTTTAAATTTTCTTTCGAAAACATTTTTTTTCTCCAAAAGTTACAAAGTGTTTTTAATGAAATTTTGTGGATCTATTTCCCTAGGAAAGACCTTACTACATACTAAAACTAAACTTTCTAAGCTTATAGAAAATTGAGTTATTCAAATTTGAAGCATTTAATAAAAATTCACTCCCATAATGCACTTGCTGCGTCCCGAGCTTTTTATGTTCTTCTGAACAAATTTATTATTTTTGATTACTTTTGTTATTATTTCCCCATCAATGGCGTAAATAATAACCCACTGGAATTATGTTCGAATACAATTGTTATTTTTGATCATTTTTAAATTTCTCACTCAATACCCTCTCAATATTTACTCAGACATATCACCAAACACCTATATTTAAATAACAACCTATTCTAAACATACCAAAAATTGGTTCTCATATCGCTAAATAAGAATGTAGCAATATCTATCGGACCATCTTCGTTTGTACAGAGGACATACAAATTTTTTTTAAAGCATTAAATCTATTAAAAAAAGGAACATTTTACAAAACAAATGGCAATTGTTTAAAAAAATCTACACCCTCGTGAAGTAATTTATATAATCTATATAGAAACTGACCCACTCTGCATATATAAACAAATAAAAATTAAAGCCGTATACATTTTGGGGATCTGGATTGCCCGGACTTATATATTTTTCAAAAGTTTTATATGGTGATCTCGCGATTAGAGAATTTTGTCTACGAACATTCGCTAATATCTTAATTCATAAAACATTAGGGATTAAAATCAAAATAATTTATATGTACGATACGCCGTACCTGACTACTGACAGAAATTAGGTTGCTGAAATATAAACCCCTACTTCTAATCCTTCATGCGTTAAAATTTTGCCAAAGTATATTGTGAAATTTCGCGATTAGCATCGGAATTCATCTGTGATGTGCTTTGAATTGGTAGGTTACCCTAAAGACTTTATTATACGAGCTGTTGGAATTTGAAGCTTAGAACATCATCGATCCCGCTAATTAATTTTGCCTTTAGAGCAAAAAGACACCGACTAAAACGCATGACGTTCATGCGTGTGTGTGTGTGTGTATGTGTATGCGCGTATCCCCAATGCTGGAATTTATGCCTAACATAGTTAGAGATTAATTACAGTTCTCATTTAATTGAAATTAATCGTATTTCGACTGCAAGAGCAAGAGCTCAGGTGATTGATAGCTTACCCTGTGGGAGAGCTATCCATGTATCAGTCACGATATTTTTTGTCGCATACGAGCAAACTAAATTTGAGTGTATTAGTGTATTTAAAAGAATTAATAACTACTAATGACATACTTATTCTTAGGCATACTTCCCTTTAAAAATAATACTATGAGATATATAAATGGTAAATACAGACGTAGAGACTATTTCTCTAGCTTCACAAATGCTCGTTTACTTTCTAATTTGTTATTATAACTTTTTGAAAATAGTTATACGTAGTTTGTGTCAAGTATTCATTTAGAAAAAAGAACTTCCAGGGATCGGGAATCCGTTAAATCAGTTTGCTTATTTAAAACTAGGTAGATATTGTTGTGTATGTGCTTTCTTACTCCTAAAGCTTAAAAGAAGTCAAGTTTGCGTTTGTCATTACAAAAATTTAGTGGCTCTATGCGGTCATCTTCTGTGGGTTTATGTTGAGTTTTGATAACATGTTATCCAAATGTAGATTTTTCAGTGTTGTTACTTCTGAGTGCAGAAATATATTCCTTGTATCTGGTGAATGAATAGTTTACAGTTTGAAAATTTACTATTAACTCGTTTCCGTTTTTTATTATATTTATTTCATTAATTATGTTTAAAAAAATAAAGGATTCATGCAAAATTTCAAATGTCATTAGTTTCGTCACTAGGCAACCTAATTGAAAAAACACTCCCGAATAGAGAACGCACATGCCTTTCAAATAACATGACACAAACATACCCTTACAATTTTAAGATTTAGAGGTTGTAAGTATCACACTGATAAGTGTAGTTTAAAAGTAAAAAATCGACCTGTATTTTAATTATACAAAAATTAATTGAGAAAATCAATGTATTTATTACATATGGTCCACACTTTATATACGAGAGCCAAGGCTACCCCACTGCAATAAAGAGTAACGCCTTTACTTCCTTTATAAGTTGTATTAGTGAATTTTCTTTAAAAAATTCACTAATGGGGAGATCCCGATTTTTGAATTTTGAAAATTCTTCAAATGAGGGGAATCCTAGAACCCATATCCGGGGTCAATATATGTGTATATATATATATATATATATATATATATATATATATATATATATATATATATATATATATATATGTATGTATGTATGTATGTATGTATGTGTGTGTGTGTGTGTGTGTGTGTGTGTGTGTGTGTGTGTGTGTGTAGGTATCACACCGATAACTCAAAAAATAATGGTCCGATTTTGATACAATTGAGCATGTACCATCCTTTTATAAGTGGCTTGGATAAGTTCGTTAGCCAGGAAAATCGAACCAGGTTTTCCGGGAAAATTTTGGGTTTCTTTCGGAAAAAAGTTCTATCTCCCAAAACAGAAAAGCTACGGAGACCAAATTTAGTACCTAAGTTTACGATATTAAAGGGAGCCACATACCAAAATTTAAATTTCTATATGTGAGAAGAAAAAAAAGTTATAAAGAATTCTTGGTGCCCAGTCATTTCTATTAAAATTCACTACCATAACGCACTTGCTGCGTC
Source organism: Tillus elongatus (assembly GCA_964006375.1). Lineage (NCBI taxonomy): Eukaryota > Metazoa > Arthropoda > Insecta > Coleoptera > Cleridae > Tillus > Tillus elongatus. The sequence goes on from OZ023265.1 coordinate 66,962,477, forward strand.
CAGACTTTTTTGTTAGTTTTATAGATCTCCATTTAGTGGTCGCTATTTTTTGGCACGATTTTTCGGGTTTGTAATATACAAATAAGACAAATGCATATTTATTTATAATAATCTCAGCAGTAACAATTTACCAACCGGTGTTCTTTTATCATTATTTACCCATAGAAAGCCAGTAGGTATGGCGTCGCCTTGGGCAGACAGCGAGTGGGGGTAGATGTGCGTGACGTCACGGTGACAACAGTCGACATGTGTCATTTGTGACATTCCAAGATGGCGACTGACAGTTGACAGCTGACATTCCAAGACGGCGGCTGACACCTGACATGTGCCATTTATGCCATTTGTGACCTTTGCGACATTTGTGAGAATCTTACCAGATTTAGTGTGGTTTTTCTAGCGAAATTTTTATGCTTTTTAAAAAACCAATTCGGATCAGACTAGGTACGAACCTCGGGACTTCAGATGAAAGTCTGACGCGCTAACCTCTGAACTGCGTCAGTACCTGTGATTTTACTGTTTAATGTTTGCACATATGCGACTAGATGTTTATACTCGTATATAACACAAATGCAATTATTAATATGTTAAATAACCAAAAAGTTCTATTTAATGTTAGCCATAAACACTGAATAATTAACATGTTTAATAATGAACATGTTTAAATAAAAGCTCGTATTTGTTATTATACAAACTAATTCATTAAATAATTTTATCGGATGAATAAAGAGCCTCGGTGGTTCAGTGGTGCCTCTGAACCGAATGGTACTGGGTTCGATCCCAGGGTACTCCTTTCACTTTTTCAGTACATACCGTAAAATTAACATCAACCGAGGTTCTGGCATTGTATTTGAGCAATTTGTATGTCTGTACGTTTTCCATTCGGAGGGGGCGTAAAGCCGTCGGTCCCGTGCCCATGCAATGTTGGGCACGTTAAAGATCCCTACCCTCTTTACAGGAAGGCAGGGGTTCGGCAAAACGTCCAGGATAGTGAGGTGAAACTGCTCCCTGGCGTCGGTCATTGGCCATAGTCGCGGAAATAGGCCGACGTTAAAGAAATAAAAACACAACACACACATGAGATGTATGACTAATTGCTATTTCGCAAATGTTCTGTAGAAGAAAAGCTATAACATTATTCACACGAAATTAGCTGGCGGAACGGCTATTCGCAATTATTACACATGTGTCATATGACAAAAAAAGGTTGAGGTGAATTTCGTTTAACATAAAATAACACAGATTACTGATATTAGAGGTCGCTCTAACTCCTTAGCATATTAATATCAAACAAATACGAGGGACAGCATATACGAGGGGTACTGAATAACTAAAGAGTAAGCTCGGGTTTCTAAGTAAAAAATTAGAAGATGAATTTTAAATCAACACAGTCAATCTGACTTGTTAAAAAATAATAATGATAGAGTCTAACATTTTGATTTTATTTGAAAGAGATACAGGTTCGAATCCTGATATATGCTCCTTAATATGGTAGTGTCAAACAAATACGAGGAAGAACATATACAAGGGGTACTGAATAACTAAACAGTGAGCTCAGGTTTCTAAATGGTATGCATGTGTGGTTACAGGTTCAAATCCTGATGTTTTCTCCTTAACATGTGAGTGTTAAACAAAAACGATGGCCAAACACACACACTAACACACAAACACACACACACACACACACTCCCGATATATGCTCCCTAATATTGTAATGTCGAACACATACGAGGGACAACATATACGAGGGGTACTAAATAACTAAACAGTAAGCTCAGGTTTCTAACTATAAAAGAAAAAAAAAGAAGATGAACTTTAAATCAACAGAGACTTGTTGAAAATAATAGAGTCTGACATTTTTATTCTATTTGAAAGAGATACAGGTTCGAATTTCGATATCCGCTCCTTAATATGGCAGTGTCAAACAAATACGAGGAACAACATATACGAAGGGGTACTGAATAACTAAACTGCAAGCTCAGGTTTCTAAGTGGTGGATGTGCATGTATGGTTACAGGTTCAAATCCTAATCTTTGCGTGACTACAGGTTCAAATCTTAATGTATGTGTGATGCGTTTTGTATCTGTATATGGAACTGCATGTCCAAAACTTAATGTCTTTGTATGGTTACGGGTTCAAATCTTTATATGTGTGTTTGTGAGTGTGAGTAGGTTAGATTCAGGTTTCGAATCAGATTTGGATTCAGATCAGGATAGGGAAGCCATATTTTTTAGCTTTTAACTTAGACCCCATGTGTTTGCAGTATGTTACTCGTCTCAGTAAGCAAAATTCAAATGTAGTATATGCGCATGTTCAAACCAAGCATTTTTTGTTTTTGACCAAGACCCCATGTGTGAGGTGTCATTTTATTCGGCTCAGTAAGCACAAATCAAATATAGCATATGCGCATGCGCCAACCAACGTATTCGGTTTTTGATTTAGAAGGCATGCGTGGTGTATCATGTTACTCGTCTCGATAAGCAAAATCCAAATATAGCATATGCGCATGCGCAAACCAACTTTTTGGTTTTTTATTTAGAGGGCAAGTGTGAGGTATTATTTTACTCGGCTCAGTAAGCGGAATTCAGATATGGCATATGCGCATGTGCAAACCAACTTTTTTACTTTTTTGGTTAGAGGTCACATGTGGAGTAGCATTTCAAACGTTTTGATGAGTAGAATTTAAATATAGTACATGCGCATGCGCAAATAAACCACAAATCATTTGGAAGCAACCTAACAACTCAAACTGAAGGTCATGAAATGTAGAGTTCAAATCTTGTAAACCAGCACACTATCCATCATTTTAGAGTAAACTTAATCATGTGATGAGTCAAACCAATCAGCTTGAGGTGTAGCTTTCAAGTTTGTAAGCCATCACGTCTCAGTCGTTTTAGAACAGCGTATCCATGTAACGCTTAAACTAAATTTTTATGCTTACACTTCATTCTGCTAACATTATTTTATTATGTATCTTAAGTGTGTTTAGGTAACATTCATTTTAAAAAATGAAAATAATACCAAGAGTTATAAAATATAACACTAAGAAAAGGACAATTATTAGTTTTGAAACATTCATGCTAGTTTACCTAATAATTCAAACTGAATGTCTTGAAGTGTAGATTGCAATTTTTGTAAACCAGCACGTGTCTACCATTTTAGAGTAATCTTAGACATGTGACCACTCAAACTAATTGTCTGGAGGTGTAGCTTTCAAGTTTTATTTGTTTTCAAACATTCATATTCTGAGATAGTTTCCCTAACAAATCAAACTGAATGTCTTGATGTGCAACCTTCAATTTTCGTAAACCAACTCGTCTATGTCATGTCAGGGTAATCTTAATTATGTAACCAGTCAAACTAGTTGTCTTGAGGTGTAGCTTTTATGTGTGTATGTAATTTAAATTTCGATAGTGTAAAAAATAAAAAGTTTGATATATAAAAAATAAAAAGACAAGCGAGTTGATTGTCTATTTCAACAGGGAGTTAAAGTAATATTTGGGTAGCCGGAATACTGGCTACCCAGCAAAACGAGTCCACTTCTTACCTACAACTGCTACATAAGTGGTAAACATCGGTGGAGGGAAGGAACATTTGGACAGCCGGATTAGTTTCTGTCCAAATATTCCAACAGACCCCTAGATGTACAGGAAGCAACATACCGATTAACACCAACAGCTCCATACTTGGTGGACTTTGGTGGAGCTCACATTGTACACGGCATGATATGTGGTACATATATTTGTAAATATTTGGTATTAAATTGGGTTTGTTGGATATCCAAGCATTTTTATTGAAAATGCAACCAAATTATTTGCTTTTAATTCTGCGTAAGTGAATTTAATCAGAAATAGAGAACCAATCTTCGTAATCCGAAGCAACATTATAAGAACATTAAGAACAAACATTCCGATACCGAAGTGATCCTAAACACGTTGTATAATGAAAATTCTCTAAATATCTTTAACAGAAGAAAGACAAAAGTCAAATACCTTACGGCAAATAGAAACGACATACATAGCAGATGTGCCTGCGGAGAAGTGTATTCACGTTATTGATTTACTTAGTTTTAATTATACTAAAATAACAGTCTATGTAATAATATGGAAAAACTAAAAAACATATTAATTTAGCTGATCCTATTTTTTTCTCCAAACATAACTACATCTGGATTTATTTAATAAGTGTTAGTGCATGTGATAGATATATGTAAATATACTCATTCAACAAATCTAAATATGTAAACAACCAAGCAACCAGGGCAACACAACCAACCAACCAACGTTTAGTGGCGTAGAGATAGCAAGCTACCTACAAGTGGCCCCTCTGAATCTATGATGTTAATGATGGGTTAAGGGTTAACAGATTGAATTGACATGTTTGTATTGAAGGCTGGAAAGCTACATACAAATGCACCACCCCCCCCCCCCCCCCCCGGATCCATGACGGTGATCATGGGTTAAGGGATTAAATTGATATGTATTGAAGGCTTAGCGGTTTTCACTTGAGTTATAGTCATTCTAAAAGTATACCAACGAAAACCGGGTCTTTTACTCTAGTATATCTTGCTCAGTAGGACGCAAACGTCTTCAACAACAACATTCGTTACATTTCTGAATGGCAAGTGAGCAGCCCCTTTGTCGAATCCTTTCGAGTTAAAGGTAAACCCCACACATTGGGTCTGCAAAAACTAAAAAATCTTGCTTTGCGCATGCGCATATGCTACATTTGAATTTTACTTACTGAGCCAAGTGAAACGACACCTCGCACGTGGGGTCTAGGCCAAAAACTAAAAAAGATTGGTTTGCGCATGCGCATACGCTATATTTCAATTTTGCTTACTGAGACGAGTAACATGACTCCAAGCACATGGGGTCTAAGTTAAAAGCTAAAAAAATGGTTTCCCCAGCCTTATCTGAATCTAATTCGGAATCGAAATCTGAATCTAACTTAGTTACACACACCCACACATAAAGATTTGAACCTGTAGCCATACAAACACACTAAGTTTTGAACATGCAGTTCCATATACAGATACAACAAGCAACACACATACATCAAGATTTGAACCTGTAGCCATGCAAAGAGTAGGATTTGAACCTGTAACCATACCTTCACATCTACCACTTAGAAACCTGAGCTTGCTGTTTAGTTATTCAGTACCTTTTCGTATATATTGTACATTGTACAGTAAAAATGTCAGACTGTTATTTTTAACAAGTCAGACTGTGTTGATTTAAAGTTCATCTTCTTATTTTTTTTTACTTAGAAACCTGAGCTTACTGTTTAGTTATTTAGTCCCCCTCGTATATATTGTCCCTCGTATTCGTTTGACACTACAATATTAGGGAGCATATATCGGGAGTGTGTGTGTGTGTGTGTTAGTGTGTGTGTGTGTGTTAGTGTGTGTGTTTGGCCATCGATTTTATTGTTTTTGTTTAACACTTACATATTAAGGAGCAAACATCAGGATTTGAACCTGCAACCACACATGCATACCATTTACAAACCTGAGCTTACTGTTGAGTTATTCAGTACCCCTTGTATATGTTCTTCATCGTATTTGTTTGACACTACCATATTAAGGAGCATATATCAGGATTCGAACCTGTATCTCTTTCAAATAAAATCAAAATGTTAGACTGTATCATTATTCCAAAGTCAGATCGACTGTGTTGATTTAAAATTCATCTTCTTATTTTTTACTTAGAAACCCGAGCTTACTGTTTAGTTATTCAGTACCCTTCTTATATGTTGTCCCTCGTATTTGTTTGGTATTAATATGCTAAGGAGTTAGAGCGACCTCTAATATCAGTAATCTGTGTTATTTTATGTTAAACGAAATTCACCTCAACCTTTTTTTTGTCATAGAACACATGTATAATAATTGCGAATAGGCGTTCCGCCAGCTAATTTCTTGTGAATAATGTTATAGCTTTTCTTCTACAGAACATTTGCGAAATAGCAATTAGTCATTTATCTAATAAAACCATCTAATGAGTTAGTTTGTATAATAACAGATACGAGCTTTTATTTAAGCATGTAAATTAGATGTGTTTATGGTTAACATTAAATAAAACTATTTGGTTATTTAACATATTAATAACTGCATTTGATTTATATACGAGTATAAACATTTAGTCGCATATATGCAAACATTCAACAGTAAGATAACAAGTACCTACGTAGTTCAGAGGTAAGCGCGTCAGACTTTGATCTAAAGTCCCGAGATTCGAACCTAGTCTGATCCGAATAGGTTTTTCTAAAAAGCATCAAAATTTCCCTAGAAAAATACACTAACTCTGGTGAGATTCTCACAAATGTCACAAATGGCATAAATGGCACATGTCAGGTGTCAGCCGCCATCTTGGAATGTCAGCTGTCAACTGCCAGCCGCCATCTTGGCATGTCACAAATGCCACATGTCGACTGTCATCACTGTGACGTCACGCACATCTACCCCTACTCCCTGTTTGCCCAAAGCGACGCCATACTCACTAAAGCCATAAAATATCAGAAACAGATTATCTTAAAACTATCGTCATAGAATTGAAAATTCATATTCACACATATATATTAACTAAATTCGCCCTCTACTCTTATATTCTGCGTAAAGTTTTTGCAGATAACCATAAATAATTAGGAAAATCGATATAGCTATGTGTTTCACAAAGTGGTGGAACGTTGATAATAATGAAGACTTTGCAAAGAGAAAGTCATTACATTCAAAGCACATCACACGCGAATTCCGACGCTAATCACGGAATTTCTCAGAGTTGGCTATGTGAGTTCGCCTGTATCACCTGGAGGCACAGAGACAACGGGAGATCATTCTGATGGTGTTTTATCTGAAAGACGACGCACACTCAAATATATAATATACACAAGCGCACAGAAACACGAAAAGCAAGTGCCTCTACTGATATCAGATTACAGGTCTTTTTTATTTACACGTCCATTTACAGCACTAAGCTTCAAAGACAGTAGAGGAGTTTGTTGAAAAAACAAATGAAAGGAAAAGCCAAGTGAAAACGATGTGATTAGACACGGATTTTAATTCGCAAACTCTGTTTGTTTGGTAAAAGGATTTTGTCATAATTGACGCTTTAACAATTTTCTCTGCTATTAAATAAAATTACCGTAATTTATATCAACGTCAATAAACGAATAGTGAAGCTGTTTTTTCAGATTTTATTTGCGCAGCAAAGTATAGTGACGATAGCTTTTAATTTTTTTGACATTATAGCATATTTTAAAATTACGCGTTATATAAATACAAGCCAAACTTATTATTTAGCACGATATATAATAAATAATATTAAATAAGTAAATAAGTAAATAAACTATCTATCTATACATGGGACAGATCTCCCTATAGTCTAGGGTTGAATACGCTGAAACCTTACAGACGATCGCCAGCAAGATTTGGAAAAAAGGTAAAGTAAGAACTCGTAATCAAACTACAAGAACTCAATCCACCTTGGGCTCATGCTGGCACTCCCAGTCGATCGAGTCTGATAGCCATGGGATGTTTCAATGAGTCCTCCTCTATTCTTTTGTTGCCAGATACCCACAGACCCAAGGTAAATCTGAGAGAGGTCCGGGACACGCATTTCCGCATAAAGGTCATCACTTTTGTAAGTGTAACATCTGTTCACAGTTACTTTTAAAATACACTTCTGAGCGACTTCCATCCTTTTCTTATAACATCTTGCAGCTCCTCCCCAGATGAGGTTACCGTACAGCAGATGGGTCTCAACCAGAGATTTGTATAGGGTCTTTAAATACTTTTGGTTTAACATATCACAGTACACTTCAAACCGGCTGCTCAAAAATCGTATTTTGCACACCTGATTGTTTATGTGCTCATCCCATCTTAGATGACAGTCCACTGTCACCCCCAGGTATTTTACCGTCCTCACGACATCTATCCACACAGTTCCATTATCTCCATCTTTAACCCTCAAAGCCGTGTATAATGGCAAGCTGATAGCATAGCTACAAAAAGGCGAAAATTTAGTCTTGCTGAAGTCAATCGTGAGTAATCTAGAATCAAACCAGGTTGCTATGCTTTTAAAGTCCTCTTCGGCTTTACTTTTCAGCTCTTCCCACGCTTCTCCCCTATAGAATACAATTGTATCATCCACTAAGCCAACGACAGTACTCTGAGACGACTGTGCAAATAATTCGTTGCTGTATATATTAAACATTATGGACCAATGACTGTGGAACTCAATATTCTATTGTTTTTTGTTCACTAATGTATTCACCAATCTTTACTCACTGTCTTTTTCCCAGAAGGTGACTCTTTAATTACTTGTGTGTGTTTCCTTTAAACCCGACAGCTTCCAAAATATCCAACAGCTTCCCATGGTCCACGGTGTCGAAAGCATTCGCGAGATCAATAAAAATCCACCTGCTTGGAGCTCCGTTGTTCGTCTCGGAAATAACCCTCCAATAACGTACGATTTGGCATCATGCGCCGATCTACCATTACCAAATCCATATTGTCTCTCCGACAGCAACTTACATTCTTTTAAATAGTAGGTCATCCTAAGCTTTATAACCTTCTCAAAAATCTTTGCAATGTTGGAAATCAGAGATATGAGTCTATAGTTTTCCATTAAAGTTTTGTCACCACTTTTGTGTATGGGAACAATAGCAGACATCTTCAGTGCCTCTAGAAAACACCTACTACCAAAGGACATATTCATTAAATAGGATAGCAGGGCTGAATGATGTTTATAATAGTCCTCAAAGCGGAACCTCCTATGCCGTTTAACCCAGGAGAGGTTCCCAGCTTTAATGTTTTAATAATCCCTTCTACCTCCTCTTTTGTTGTCCCTCCAAAAAACACGATTTTAGGTGCCCCGATGTTTTTCTCTTTTGATAGTTTTCTCCGTTTTTCTTTATTTGTCTGCCAATCTCTTACCCACCTTAGCAATATATTCACTGAATTTGCAGGCAATTTTTTTAAACTTTTATGGCTACATTATCACTTTTGATCCCTTGGAACTCTTTTTTCTCTTCCTTCTGTCCTGTAGAATTGACAAACTTCCAGATACCTTTTGCGTTTCTCTTGCTGTTCTGCAGTGTATCACGATAAAAGTCCCTTTTTCTTGCTCTTATTATGTCGTTCGGCCTATCTTTATAACTGTTAAAATGCCTCCGAAGTTAACAATCGTCTGGGCGTCGCTGAAGCTGCCCATATAAGTTACGTTTCCTATTACAAGCCCTAACACTCCCCACTGTGATCCATTGATTTCTCTTAACTTCTCTTTTTTTTGATTTTCCTGCTAAGGGTGTTATTTGCAATCCTAGATCTTATCTTCTCGATAAAAATTTATGTTGCTAAATCAGCACTATTGGCGCAATATACGTCCACCCACGTTTCACTCAATAGTTCCTGGTTTAAAGTGGAGAGGTTTAAAAATCGCTCCATTTTTATCGTTTTGTTGTCCCCATTTATAGGCCGAAGCGACATCTTTAACACGGCACTATAATAGTGAGTAATTCAGCTGTGAAGAACCACAGGTGTCATTCTAAAAGCAGAGTTAGACGGATACTTCACAAAAATGTGTTCTATACGGCTAGTACTTGCACCAAAAACACGTGTTGGTTTATCACCGAAGTAAACCCCTTAGATACCAAAATGTTCCAATAGTTATCACTAAACTCTGTTCGATTCAAAATGTCTATATTAAGGTCGCCACTCAAAACATTTTCTCTTCTAATTTTCACACGCTCCAACAAAACCCAACAGTGCCTAATTAAATATATATATATATATATATATATATATATATATATATATATATATATATATATATATATACAGGGTGTAACATAACGTCATGCACATACATTATGGAGTCATAGTGCAACGCAAAAAGGAAAATAATATTAATAGACCCATGATCAAAAACATACAATTTTTTTGCCTTTTATAATAAAATTTGAAAATCGTTGGTCGTCATACAGAGGGTCTTATGTTTTTTATGTTTTCTTGGGTCACGTACTATTGTATTCTTCGTAACTTCTTTTGAAGCACCCTGTATTAATTATGATACCGAATCTAAATTGCGTCTTCATTTCTTTAGCTTTTTGTTTTTTTTAAAACTATTATCGTATCTTTTACCGTTTTAAATTAGGCTGCAAAAATAGCTACCAATGTACACCAATATTAATGAAAAATAAATTAGTGGGCTGGGTCAGTTTATTTGTTAATGTTGCTTGTCGACTTTTTGCAATTCGCCTTAAGTACCTTGTTTCTTTTAATTTCGCCGAATTGTTTTTCAGTTGTCGACTATCCTTGAGTTTCCTAATCAAGAGTATGCATAACTGCATTTAATCCACGGAATTGCCAATTGCAACTCTTATGAAGCCTGCATACTCCATGCACGTAGATATCATAATCGAATACTACCAAGCCCAGGGACGTTTTCAAATGCATATATGCGGCTATGTGAAACTGAGTCACTCGAGAAATACACGTACTTTGGATGAGGAAATCAAACGACAAGAACTCCAGAAGTCAAAGAAACAGTACTTAATGAAGTGAAGACTGACCTTGCTACGAGTACAAGAAAAATTCCATCAGCATGAAGTATTCCTTTTATGCTTGTCTGTAAAATTTTGGTAGATAACCTAACGTAGCTTTACCACGCCACACGGGTTTAAGCATTTCTTACAAGTAAATTTCCTCTAGGTTTGAATTTTTGCCAGTGGTTCCTGCAAACGCTTGCTTAATATCCCTTGTTTGCAAACACATTTCTATTTAGCGATGAAGCAAACTTCTCGAAGAATGCCATCTGGAATTTCCATAACGAACATTTTTGGGTAGGAGAAAATCTGCATGTAGCACGCAAAAATATTTTCCAACAGCAGTTTTCTGTAAATGTGTGTGCCGGCATTATTGGATATTATTTGATAAGACCAATTTTTCGGTCGGCTAAGTGAACGTAATTACTATCATTTTTTTAAAGAGGAACTTCCAGTGCTTTTAGACGGGATACCAATTCTTTGCTAAAAACAAGTGTGATTTATGCACATTTCAGTATTGAGGTGAAGGAGTTTCTGAATCAAGATTTCAAGAACTGTTGAATAGAGTTAGAGGGGGACCTCAGCCATGGCGTCCTAGATACCCAGACCTGAATAGTCTGAACTTTTATATGGACTCCTGAAATCATAAGTGTATCGGACTCTTATTGAAACAGAGTAGGAATTGCGATATAGAATAATGGCGGAATGCGACATCATCGTAATGCTTTTGGAATTTTTGAGAGAATCCGTCGGTCAATGAGGAAAATACTGGAGTCCTGCACCTTAGCAAGAGGAGGGCATTTTCAACGGTTTTTGGAGTTTTATTAGTGCATTTTCTTTAAAAAATTCACTAACGAGGAGATCCCGACTTTTGAATTTTGAAAAAATTTCTTCAAATGAGTGCTATTTAGGACCCCTGGAAACCAAATCCGAGGTCGGTTTCAGACTTTATATGTTATTATATCTCCGGAATTAACAAAGTAAGGGCAACCAAATTTCACACACGGGTTTATATAATTATAAGTAAGTCACCTACCAAAATTTAGCTCTATAGGTTAAAGGACAAAAAAGTTACAGGCATTTAAAGAAAAATAATTTTGGGTTTTCCTCAAAACGTCAAAGTCTCGATTTTAAATGTCAAAATTGGTAATATTTAGGCAATGAACCTGAAACTAATATAAGCTACGGAAGGCAAATGTCTCAAGAATAATGTTTTACAAAGCCTGAAGTCTTAGTTTCAATTGTCATTCTCCTTCATTTTACTAAAATATTCCCAGAAAATTCATTTCAAATAGACCCTTTCTCTGATGCTTTGGCAGTAGTGTTGGCTATAGAGTTTATCGGTTAATGCTATATCATTTTTGTTGAATTATTGTAAAAAATCTTTAAAGCTAAATATATTTGTCATTATGCAAGATACGAAAAAAATTGTATACATTTATTATAGGCTGTCTTGAGCTACATCTTAAAAAATATTTCTACATTTACAGGGTGGCCCATAAGTCGCTGGTGATTCAAATTTTCCTTTTTAGTGAATTTTCTTAAAAAAATAAATTGACTAATGGGGGTGTTTATACATACACACACACACACACACACAAATATATATATATATATATATATATATATATATATATATATATATATATATATATATATATATATATATATATATATATATATATATATATATATATATATATATATATATAATAGACCGATCTTGATCAAATTTGGAGAGTACTTTCCTTTCGCAAGTGGCCTGGATAAGTTCGTTAGCCAGGAAAATCAGACCTGGTTTTCCCGGAAAATTGTGTTTTTTTTCTAAAAAATTGATATTTTCGGAAATAACAAAGTGAGGGCAACCAAATTTGGTACGCGTATTTGTATTATATAGTGTGAACCATGTACCAAAAGTTAGGTCTCAAAGTTTTAGGAACAAAAAAGTTACGGGCAGCTAAAGCAACAAAATTTGGAGTTTTCCTGAAAACGTCAAACCCTCAATTTAAAACGTCAAAATTGGAAATGTTTAGGCAAAGAACGTGAAACAAATACGGATTGTGAAAAGAAAATGTTGCAAGAAGAGTGTTCTGCGAACCCTTAAGTTTCAGATTTAACCGTCACTGCCCTTCATTTTACTAAAATATTTACAGAAAATTCATTTCAAATAGACCCTTCCTCTGATGCTTTGGCTGTCAGTTTAGTTAGGTTGATGCTTTCGCTGTAGGTTTAGTGAAGTTTTTGGTTTAACTGTCTATAGTTTGTTTAGCTAATTTTCGTGGAACAAACTCGTTACTGCATTTTAGCATTTTTTATCGAAATATGATGCATGTTTGTAAGAAAAGATCTGGACGCAGTAAGTGCGTTTTGGTAGTAAATTTTTATTAAATCCTTCAAATTTCAATAACTCAATTTGCTATTAACGTAAGTTGTGTTGGTTAGGAAACCAACATTTAACTTTATTTTCGGAAAATTTTTGTATGAACGCAGCAAGGGCGTTTTGGTTGCGAATTTTCATTAAATGTTTCAAATTTCCATAACTCAATTTGCTATTAACCTAAGGTTCATTGGCTAGGAGACCAGTTTTCTCAGAAACATTTAAAGTTTATTTTCGAAAATTTTTTGTATATTTTCAAATAATTATTTTGATAAAATATGGTACATTTTTCCTACTATATAGATTATACCGGTAACCAAATTGATGCCTGCTCGCATTAGAGCGATATATTTGTAATTAAAAACATTTGTATAAAAATTCACTTCCATAACGCACTTGCTGCGTCCAGAGTTTTTTTATTTAGATTTAGTCAGTAACTGAATCAATAATTGTGCGGAATAAGCAATAATAGAAAACAAAAAGTGAACTACAGTGCTATAGACATTTTGTAATAGAAAAATATGTTAGTTTGTGTTTATTGTCGAAAATTAAATTATAATAAATTAGCAGTTTGAGAAGCCGTGTTTTGTTTATCTACAAATAGAGAACCCCGAAGAACGTAACAACTGGTGTCAGTAGTGGGATTTTCAAGCTGCTAGTGAAAATATTTTTTAGAATATTCATTGAGCAACGTGGACATTTTTGGAATATCTGAAAGACCAGTGTGAGAATAACCTATAACTGGCTATTTTTCAGACATAATAAACTGTGGAGCAGGTTTAAGTACGTGAGTGCTAAAACACGCATCGTACTTGCCAATATGGACACTCAGCAATTATAATTGATTTCATAACTTAAAGAAGTAGCTAGAAAAGAGACGAACGAGCTAAAGAAAAAAATAAAAACAAATGGAGAAGCAGAGGAAGAAATGAAAAAGAGATATGAGAAAAGCAAATAAAAAAAAATTAAAAAGATGCGAAGAAGAGATGAAGAAGAGAAGAAAAGGGATGAAGAAGCAAAGGAAGAAATGGGCAAAAGGTCGAAGAAGAAAAAGAGGAACAGAGAAAAAGATATAACAAAACCAAGAATATTCTGCAAGGACAACCCAACAGAACCCAGGGACGATGTGCATGAGAAGCGAACGAGTACGCAACCAGAAGTAGAGTACAGACTGAAATCTCTGGAAAAGGGATGTGATACCTATCTTATCTACAGGAAACACCAGACTCGAAGATAGCCTCATCGTACGAATTAAGGCGCATACGCTTGATGGTTTAGACTCCTGGGGTACTCATCTACGCCAGTTCGATGACGCCTCAGCTGCCAATGGTTGGACCGATGAGAAAAAGCGTTAATTGTAGCTCTCAGATCAGATGCCCTAGATGTACCGCAAGGTATTTTCAAGGAAGAACAGTACAGTTTTAACCGCATTAGACATCAATTAGTAATGAGGTTTGGTGATCAGCACTTACAACAGTTGCATCGATTTCAATTGAAAAATCGTTGTCATAAATCGGGCAAAAGTCTCCAGCATCTACACGACGACATTGTCAGACTTGTACGATTAGCCTACCCCATAGCTCCGGTGGAGTTTTTAAACCAGCTATCGCTGCAAACATTCATGGGCAGCTTTAGGCATACCGAGATCCAGCGGGCCCTGAGGATGGCGAGACACAAAAACTTGAACAATTCTTTGGCGTCTTGTAGTTTGAAGCGGCAAAGCAAGGGTCAGAAATTCATGAGTTCGCAGCCTCTAAATCCGAGAAGAAAATAAAACAGATTCCTCCCAGGTCATACAGCTACTAAAGGGAATATTATAATAGAAGAGCCTACGTCTTATGGGGGCCCCATTACCGTGAAAATGCCTGGCGTTGTTGGAACTGCGGTAAGGGGGGACATATATGAAAAACTTTTTTACGTAACGAAAATGCCTGTATTTATAAGCCTGTACAATTTAACTAAGATTTAGCCAGACGGCGAGGAACACCCGAATATTACTTAGCACTGAAATCTAACATCTTAGTGTCTTAGATCAGCATTTTTGGTCATGTTTTTTGGTGGAAAAATGGAAATTGATGTATATATAAAAAATGACACAAGGGAGGTATCGACATATGCTGAGGAATTCGTTAGGAGGTTTGTAGATAATCGAGAAATGAGACCATATATCGTGTGTTGTATTTAAAATATAAAAATTGGTACTACTTTCTAATATAAGTGGCTGCGTCGCATTTTCAAGAATTTTTAGCTAGCTAAAACATGCTAGTTTAGCAAAATAGACAAATTTGCAGAGCGATTGGTTGACTGGTTTTTTAGAAACTTCTAATGTATTATCCACCGTGAACAAGCCTGTGTATGGAGGAGTATTTTTTTTCCAAATCTGGATAAATTAAGCTATTTTGGTAAGCTGTGTACAAATGGAGAACACTCTAAAAGAGGCCTCTATATTTAGATTTCTCCAGCGCTACGTATTACCACAGAACATTTGATGTAACAAGAACCTGGATAAAACAACAACACATTAGCATAGACACTGACGTCAGCATCTCGATTTTCACCGTAGCTATCCTGATGTTACGACGCATATCTCAATTTTGTTTTATTATATAGCAACACGGTTCATTAACCCAACACATTAAACCAAGATAAATGTAATTTGCTTAATTGTTTCTCCAATAATGTAACGCAGCCTCACTTAAATTGTACATACATAGAAGCTTGAGAGACTGGCGTCCCCCCTTCGCGTTACCGCTGCACGTAATAATGTAATCTGAACATTTCAAGCTTAATAACAATTTCCATTAAATAGAATATAAATTGTCGAGGATGAACTCAGCCGCAATACTCACACACAGATGGAACAAGTCTGCTCCTACAGAAACAACCGAGAAGCTTGCGGATATGGATTATGCAAAATTGTGCCAAGCCTCGACCTCCCCTTGCCGCGCCAAATCTGAAATTTAAACGTGCAATCTGCTCGTCCTGATGTGTATCTGGATCTGCGGCCACAGAATAATCGTATATATACATATATAGCGGGAGGTGACTATGTTATGTGCTTTTACTTGAAAATGGGGGTACGAGACTATTAGAATTATTAGATCACGGAAAGATAAAAAAACTTAAAAAAAGTTAGACTTTGTTAAATCTTTTTTTTCAAACTTATTTTCTGATGCTTCAGGCAATACAAAGAAATTCAGAAGGTAAAACATTTGGCATGTGTGATTTCAACCGCACAACTTTTTGTATATAGTGCTACCAAAAAACTGCTGCCTGTTCATATGTGCACTTAGATTGACTTTAAGTCAAACAACATATAGGCTGTTAATATATATATATATATATATATATATATATATATATATATATATATATATATATATATATATATATATATATATATTTATTTATTTATTTAATATGCAAATACATAGTTTATAAAACCAATTACGTATTGCATAACAGGATAAGCTAGCTATGGTGTAGACCTATAATTCAACAATCTCACTTTTTTTATTTTAGAGAAAGAAAATTTTGCCTCGACTACTAAGGTCATTGACATATCTAAATTATATAGAAAGGCATTTTAGGTACAATGTAGGTGCATTAATAATATATGTGTTCCTGAACCAGTAAATTATACAATACAACGGTTACAGTTATATGTGTTTATATAGTTCGCTAGATTTTAAGAAATTTATCATGTTTTCTGGTGCTGCTGTGGCTAGGGTTACCATGGATATATTGTCGCCTGAAAAAAACCTTCTTGGGAGTCTGTGGTTAGTGCACTCTGTGACATTGTGACTTGCTGAAAGGCTCACATTGCAGGTATCACAAACTGGTGGAATTTGTTGTTCCAGCAGGTACTTGTGTGTGAGTGCTGTGTGTCCTATCCGGAGTCTTCTCAAGACGGCCAGCGATCTGCGACTTAGTATAGGTAGTAGGAATGCCTCAATGGTTGGTGCTAGTTCGTGCAGCGTGGTGGTTTGATTATTCCAGTATGTTTGCTATTTGTCGTAAATAACTTCTTTAACGTGTGGTCTTAATGGTTTGTGGTATTGGCTTCTTACTGTCGTGCCTTCCGTGATCGCGCTTTTCGCAATATTATATGCCAGCTCATTGCCTATAATGCCAGACTATGAGGGTACCCAAACGAATCCAATGTGTGTGAATTGGCGTTGAAGATCGTGAGCAGTATTTTGTATTTCCCTTCCTATATGGTTCTTGGTGTATAGGCTACTTATTTCATTTAATGGCAATTTAGAGTATGTGCAGATGACTATGTTCTTTGGACAGTTGGAAATCTCTTTTATACGCTGTATGGCTTGCAGTAATATCACTTACTACCCACATTAAATCAAAAACAAAGTAACACATGGAATCTTGAACCATTTCAAAGAAAATGAGTAACTGTTATAAAAACGTACCAAACCTACATGCACAGAAAAAAAAATGAGATTAAAGCATTTCTGATAGTGATAGAAAACCTTAAAGGGTCCAAGAAAAATATTTTTTACTATAAGGACAACGACTGTTAAGCGCATTCTGAAGAAAAATAAGCACTATGTGAAGGTTCATTTGAACATGTCAAGAAAGAGACTGACATTTGAGGCGGTATAAAGTTTGCATTTTGATCCAAGGAATAATACAAGAAAAAGGTTATTTTCATCGACACATCCCATTTGGTGATGAATCCACATTAATGACAAATGGTATTGCTTAATCCCAAAATTATAGATGGTGGTCAGACGAAAACCGAACTTTTTTTATTGATAACGAAAATCAGTACTATAAAAAAACGAAGGTTTTGTGTTTTGTCCAGAATGGCAAACTGATAGGTCCATTCTTTTCTCTGGAAAATTCAACTGGCGATAGAACAACAGTTTGGCGACAGATACTGATGAATACAACTTCGTTGTCAAAATACGAATCTACCGCATAATTTTTGTTCTAATTTTGTGGCTTTTGGGGCTATTCT
The DNA here is from genome assembly GCA_964006375.1 of Tillus elongatus. Classification (NCBI taxonomy): domain Eukaryota; kingdom Metazoa; phylum Arthropoda; class Insecta; order Coleoptera; family Cleridae; genus Tillus; species Tillus elongatus. The sequence continues at coordinate 66,980,371 of OZ023265.1, forward strand.
GATATGTTTCAGTTTTTAACCATAATGTCTACCTCTAGTTTTTATGGTGACAGATATTTAAACTGTTTGGAAAATTATTTGGGCGTTTGTTTAGATCACATCAGAGGAACAGCAAATATTTGACTATACCTCATCAGTTGGAAAACTAAGCCCATGCTGCAGAGCCACAATTCAAGAACGACAACAAACAAGGGCGACATAATTTATCGTTCCAATAAGATAGGTGACTATCCGACTCTACTACAGTTGTTTCTAAATCATAAAATAGAAGATTTGCTGACAAATAGATAGCAAAAAATACAGATACACGGCGACGGCCTTGTTAATCAGCATCCAACACAACTAGATCTTTTCTCTTTTTAATATGACAATACTCGCAGCAAAAAGTATCAATTCAATGATGCTAAAGTATTTAAAATAATCATAGCATTCCATTGTAGAAATATTCCTGCCAGGATGCTGCGACCTAATGTCTTGCCAAATAAGTAATTGCACCAAACGAGAAGGGCACACTCGATAATTTTTAAGTAATTATTTTCTTTCCACCTTCTTCTATCATGGATGATTTTAGTATAATCCGGTAATGTGCATTTGTCTTCTTTGTATAATTTATTTAAAAATTGTAAATAACAAATTTGGACTTGGTAGGAGATTTTTTTATTATGTTCATTATTATAAATGGAATAGTTTCCAAGCTAAAATGATATAAGCAAAATTCCGAAGGTGCGTGAAATATCGTGACAACAGACACAATAATTCAGCTTGTTAAAAAAACAATGATCGTACTTATTTTTCAAATTCTTAAAGTACGGAAATAAAAAAAGTCTAGACGCAGCATGAGCGTTACGGTAGTGAATTTTCATAGAAATGATCTGGCACCAAATATTTTTTATAACTTTTTTTTCTTGTAACATAGAAACCTCAATTTTGGTGTATAGTTTACAGTTTATACCATAAACCAACCTACCAAGTTTGGTTGCCATAGCTTTTTGATTTTGTCCTGGAAAACCTGGTACCGATTTTCCCGGTTAACGAACTTATCCAAGCCACTTACAAAAGGAAAGTACGTGCCAAACTTGATCAAAATCGCCGGCTTATATATATATATATATATATATATATATATATATATATATATATATATATATATATATATATATATATATATATATTACCAGATATATTAGATTGTGATTGATTTTTAGACGTATTGAAGCTAGAAGCTAAACGGAATAAATATATCATAGGGGAGTTATTTTTCATCAAAAAACTATTTTCCGAATAGAAGGCAGTGACTTTAGACTTCTAAATACATTTCTTTTATAATGTTTTGTTGCATTTTAAAGATAAGCGTGATTTTCTTAGAGCACCCTACATGCGGTTTGAGTTAGTCCATCTATGTGCACTTTTGATGATAACTGAGCACGTACCAAGTTCTAGCGACATCTATACTTCGGTTGTGCAGCTAATAAAGAAATGTTCATTAGATATACACTTAAGAAACAAGACTGTATGTCACAAAAATAACTCAAAAAATAATCGACCAATTTTAATAAAACTTGGCAGCGTTCCATTTTTAGCGAATTAAAAAAAAAGCTAATAGAGAGGTGTCCATGGTGAGACTTTGCAAAAAGGTTTTCAAATGAGCAAAAAAGTGATTAACCGATTATGATGAAATTTGGCAAGAATCTTCCCTTTTTTAATGCTATGCTGTGCCAATACTCAACCTTATATAAAATTGAGTTAAACCGAGTTAAATATATTTGAAGTATTTAATGAAAATTCGCTACCATGATACACTTGCTGCGTCCAGAAATTTTGTATTATTAGTGAATTTTCTTAAAAACAATTTACTAATTAAGAGATCGCGACTTTTGAATTTTGAAGAAATTATATATATATATATATATATATATATATATATATATATATATATATATATATATATATATATATATATATATATATATATATATATATATACATAGTGACCCATTGAAAACGAGCTGGTAGCCGTAAGTGCCTGGAAAATATTTTTTTCTAAAGAAACCTGAAACACGTCAAGAGTGTACGGGGGACAACTTTGATGTAAAAGTATAGCGCAAACTTTACCTCCCTAAGCCGGCCTGTCTTCGCTCAATTTTTTTTCAGATGGGAATGGGAGTCGTGTGATACTTCGTAGAAAAGAACTTTTGATTTCCTATATATCGCTTTTAGTGAATTTTCTTTAAAAAAAATCACTAATGAGTGCTAATTAGGCCGCCTAGAATACATATCCGGGGTCAGTTTTGATTTTTATATGTATGTATATATATATATATATATATATATATATATATATATATATATATATATATATATATATATATATATATATATATATATATATATATATATATATATATGTTTCACACCGATAACTGAAAAAATAATCGGCCGATTTTTACACAATTTGGTGAATACCTTCCCTTTGTAAGTGGCTTGAATATGTTTGTTAGTCTGGAAAATCAGCCGAGGTTTCCCCGGAAAATTTTGTGTTTCCTTCAGAAAAAAATTCATATCTCCGGAAATAACAAAGTAAGGGCAACCAAATTTGGGACATGCTTTTATACCGCTATAGATAAATAAGCTATAGCGCTGTAGGTCAAAAGAGAAAAAAGTTATGGGCATTTAAAGAAAAATAAATTGGGGTTTTCCTCAAAACGTCAAAGTGCCAATTTAAAACGTCAAAATTCGCAATATTTAGGCAAAAAACTTTAATCTAATACGGGCTATGGAAAGAAAATGTCTCAAGAAGAATGTTTTACAAATGCTGAAGTCTTAGTTTCAACCGTCATTGTCCTTCATTTTACTAAAATGTTTCTAGAAAATTAATTTCAAATAGACCCTTTCTCTGATGCTTGGCAGTAGTCTTAGCTATAGAGTTTATCGTTTAATGGTATATAACTTTTGTCGAATTTTCGTAAAAAATCAAGAAAGCTCAATATATCCGTTATTCTACAAGATATTAAAAAAAATTGTATACATTAATTATAGGGTCTCTTCAGCTACATCTTAAAAAATATTTCTACAATCACAGGCTGGCCCATAAGTCGTTGGTAATACAAAGAAAAAATTTTTAGTCGAAAACGCCTTATGTTTTTGCATTTTCCATCGAAATATAATGCAACACACATATTTGCTATTAAAAACATTTTTAATTTTTGAAATTCTGTCCATTCCTGTAGAAAACTATGGATTTGTTAAATATCACTAATGCATTTCCATCGAAATATAATGCATGTTTGTAGGTAAAGAAATTCTGGACGCAGCAAGTGCGTTATAGGAGCGAATTTGGATTAACTGCTTCATATTTGAAAAGCTCAATTTGCTATTGACCTATAAGGTGACCAAGAAACGATTTTTTTGGTTACACTTTAAGTTTACTTTCGAAAATTTTTGTACATTTTCAAACAATAAAGTTATTTTGATGAAACATGGCACATTGTTTTTACTATAAATGTCTTACACTGGTTATCAAATTTGATGCCGGCTTTCTGAAAAAAAAACACACATATTTGTTATTAAAAACATTTTTATTTTTGAAATTCTGTCCATTCCTGTAGAAAACTATGGATTTTTGAAATATCACTAATGCATTTCCATCGAAATATAATGCATGTTTGTAAGTAAAGAAATTCTGGACGCAGCAAGTGCGTTATGGTAGCGAATTTTGATTAAGTGCTTCATATTTGAAAATCTCAATTTGCTATTAACCTATAAGGTTGACCAAGAAACAGATTTTTGTGGTTACATTTTAAGTTTACTTTCGAAAATTTTTGTACGATTTCAAACAATAAAGTTATTTTAATGAAACATGGCACATTGTTTTTACTATATATGTTACACTGGTAATCAAATTTCATGCCTGCTTTCTAAAAAAAACACACACATATTTGCTATTAAAAACATTTTTTATTTTTGAAATTCAGTCCGTTCCTGTGTAGAAAACTATGGATTATTTAAATATCACTAATGCATTTCCCGAGAAATGATTAATGCTTGAGTTGGACCTCGCCAGCGTTGACTACAGGATAAAAATGTTGTTGAAGGTTTGCGTAGGTAATAAAAAGTCATTTAGATTAAGAAGGTGCTCCAAAAAGCCTCAGCAAAATATGTCTTGTGATCGAAAAATAATGTGCCGATTTCGATCAAGTGAGTACTTTCCTTCTGCAAATGGCTTGAACAAGTTCGTTAGCTAGCAAAATCGGCCTGGTTTTCCCCGAAAAACTTTGTGCTTTCTTTCGGAAATTTTTTATATATCAGGAAATAACAAAGTTAGGGCAATCAGATGCAGGTACCCATGTCTATGCCACAAAAAGTCAACTATGTACCAAAACTCAGATCTGTAGGTTAAAAGAAAAAAAGTTATAGGCATTTAAAGAAAAACATTTGGAGTGCCACTGAGAACCAAAACAAAATATTTTATGTAGATAACAAAATCTACTGTATATTACAGATACAAATAAGGTTTTTTTTGGCGCATAAAGGTTAAGAAATGCCAGAAAGGTTACTTTATAATTTTTTTATTTGTTCCTCTTAAAACGTCAAATTTGCGAGTTGAGACGTCAAAATTGGCAACTTTTAGGCGCAGAACCTGAAGCGAATGCGGTTTATGTAGATAAAATGTCGCAAAAAGTATGTTTTACAAATCCTTAAGTTTCAATTTCAACCGTCATTGTCCTTCATTTTACCAAAATCTTTCCAGAAAATCAATTTCAAATAAACCCTTTCTTTGACGCTTTGGCAGTAGTTTTAGTTAAAGAGTTTATGGTTTAATGCTCTATAATTTTTAGCGAATTTTCGTAGAAAAAATTCGCACTTGAGGAGACGGCGACTTTTGGATTTTGAAAAGATTTCTTTAAATGAGCACCAACTAGGACCCCTAGAACCTATATGTGGTGTTAGTTTCAGTTTTTATCTGTTTACATATATACAGGGTGACGCAAGCTCAATATTGCCGTTAATATACAAGATACTAGAAAAAATTGTATAAGTTAATTATAGGGTGTCTTGAACTACATGTAACAGAATTATTTCGAAAACTACAAGTTGTTGCTGATACAAACTATTTTTTTTAATCGAACACCTCTTATATTTTTGCATTTTTCATAGAATTATAATGCATGTTTGTAAAAAAAAATCATAGCATTCATTGCTTTCGAGTTATTTCAATCGTCACATTTATGGCATATATCAAGAATTATGATTTTTACCAATATATGGTAGAGTATCGTGAAAATCACGGGTTAAGAGAGGTTTTCGTTTATATCATTCCTGAAAAAATCGAGGCCCGTATACAATTTTTCTTGTCTTTTCATAGAAATCATTCTTTGTAAAACTTTTCTGAAATTTTGTTAATTCATAATAATTGTTCAAAAAGGTATTGTAAAAAAATATTTTTGGACTTCCGTGAAACAATTGTTTGCAAATTTTCATATATGTTTTTTTAAGTTTCGTCGAATAGCTTTTTGCGTCACTTATATAATGATAGGTAGGTAAAGAGTTTGTAGAGGTTCGTTGGCCAGAAAAATCAGACCAATTTTTTCAGGAACATTTTAAGTTCATTTTTGAACGTATTTTGTACTTTCAAACAATAAAGGTATTTTGATGAAATATGGTACATTGGTCCTACTATATAGGTTATACTGGTAACCAAACTTGATGCCTGCTTTCATTAAAAAGACATATTTACTGCTGAAACATTTTTATAAAAATTAGCTACCATAACGAACCTGCTGAGTCCAGAGTTTATTCTATAGTTTATAATTTAAAGTTGTTCATTTGACAGTAGTGGTCGGTCCATCATTAGTTAATTGCAAACTCAATTAAACAAACTTTGAAAATGTAACTGGATACTGCATAATTGCACTGAGTGTGTAATAAACTAAGTAATTTGGTGCACCTGCAGTAAATGTTTCAGTGATGTTATAAAACGAAACTAGCGCTACCTAATTGTAGCCAGGCTTCAATAATTTTAGATTACAGCACTACTGAGAAATTAGTTCACCAGGTTCTGAACCACGGAAAATGGAAGACCCCCCTGAAACGGTTTATTATTATAAACCTTATAATTTATATATTAATGGTCGAACTTTATAAGATAAACTTTTAACTTATACAGGGAGGACCAAGTATCCTTGTATGTCTGGGTATCTTGTTATTTGAATAGCTACAAGGTCGGCTAAATTAGAGAAAAGTTGCGCGATTATAAGCCTACTAAGGTGCCATTCAAAAATAGGAAACAATTAGCGGTTCTCAATATGTTTAAAAAAGACAACTGAATACCTGTCAAAACCAGGAATTATTGTAACTTTGTTATTCCTAAGAATAAAAAAAAGTAAGTTCTACATGTAAACACAAATATTTATCTTGATTTTCATTCAATTTATGATTTTTTTTTCGCCTCTTAGAATTCGAGTTACCACTCTACTACTCTTTTGTTTATATGGCCGCTATATTGAAACATTACATGGTTAGATAGACAAAAATTAAGAAATCCAATGATTTATCAAACTAACTACTTTAGTTAAGAACAACCCCGACGTGATAATAGGTATAGACAATTGAATAAACAATAAAAAACAATTAAATTAACAATTAAAACAATTAGATAAACAACAAACGTCAGCAGTTAAACATAACGTTAATTTAAATAATCAAACTGTCTTCCGTTGTTTTGTAGAAAGCTGTTGCAGCGGCGAGGGAGACTATCAATAGCCCTCCCAATATGCCTTAGTGGAAATGCTATTATTTCTGGAGTATCGCAGTTTCGATTGTAGATCATATCTTTTAAATAAAAGGCAAGAAGTGTAAGACATGGTGATCTCGCTGGACATAGCACTGTTCCGTTCATTTCTATCCACCTCCTCAGAAATTCTTGGTTCAGATATGCTTTTACAATCCGTATGTTGTGGGCAGGAGAACCATCTTGCTGAAACTATATGACTTTTCGCAATTGAAACAGTGGTAAATGCTCTTATGCATCTTGATTTTAAAAAATATTCAAATATCTCTGACCGTTTCTATTTTTGTTATAAATAATCGGCCCAGCCACTTGGTCATCAAACATACATTAAATTGATATGTTATTTGTGGTCGAATTTGTTGCATTAAATGAGTTTTTTCCTGATGCCATAATACATCGTTCTATCTACAGGGCTTTCATTAATTTCCGAACCCCACGTGACCGGATTATGTCTCTCTCTTAGTGGAATATGATTTTATCAGTTGGCAGTCAAAAAGTAACCAAAAAAACCACTAGACTAGGGACCCTTAAGTTACTAAATCAATTGACAATTGACAGTTCAGTTCATTGGCGCTCAATTCCCTTTTGACGGTTATTTTGTATGTATATTGTGCATTTTCCAAGTTCGACCAGTATTTACCTTCCTCAAATAATTTTCTATCTGTTGGACAATAAAAATAAAGAGTTTTTATCAAAACTTAGCATTTTCATTGCGTTTTTACGTAAGTTTAAAGTGTAGGTATGTTAAGGTTATGTTGTTAACGATATTCGACATCGCATGGAACAAAGCCCTACCAAATATGTTCGTCGGTAATCTGCTCAAACAGGTACATATTTGTTACATGTTACACAATATACATTCCTAAAACAGTAAATTAGAAGTTTAAATAATCGGACCTCAATTTGTTTACGTACACTACAAAATTTTGTTATCTATACAAAATAAAAGTAATATTTTATTATGTTTTTAATTTATTTTTTCAACAATCAATAACAGTAAACCATACATGAACAGACTTTCTGTTAAAAATACTAAATAAATACATTTAAGACATTTACTGTTTCAACTTATTATAGTTTTTTAGTTTTTATAAAACCCCAAAGGAAATATGAGACAACACTGGCATCTTAGGGATTTTATTAATTCAGGTTGTACAACCGTGTATGCCGGGTTTGCATTACTTAAGCGGTCACGTGGGGTTCGGGAATTAATGAGCGCCCTGTATTAAAAATACCATAATTCGTAAATCTAGACTCGTCTGTCCAAAGGATTGTGTGTGGGAAATTTTCGTCATTTTCTTTTTAATTGAAAACCGCGTAGAAAAAATAGAGCGGTGAATAGGGTCATGATCGCCATTTAATGTGTGGCACATCGTTTGCGGTACGGCTTGTATTTTATATTGTGCAAAACATTGTTGTCGTTGCACTTGTACCAGCAACTACGGATAGCTCTCGCAATGATGCAAGATTATTTACTTCTAGCGCTGTCAGAACATTTATTTCAGCTACCTCATTAGAGCCCAATTATTAATAATTAATCTTTTTAAAATTGCGAGAAATCGGTTGTCTTCTTTCGAAATAATTGTTTAGATATTTTTCCGCACATTTAGTGTATTCCGACTACAAGCAATATAGATGCAAAACGTATCATACCTTTCGCCTGCACTGTTACTTGCCATAGTTTTGCTGATGCTTAAATATTAAAACTGGGATCTGTGATGAGCACTAATAAGTACATTTGGAGAACCCAAATCACCACAACACATATTTCAGACACCTTACGATCGTTTCGTTGACCACGTCAACATCTTCAGAGGAAGAAAAATTCTAAAAATAAACTACTAGCTACCGTGTATTTGTATCGCGTCTAGGTAAACGAACTAGTCCAAAGTTAAATTGTGGTCGAAGACCCATCGTTTGTTTATTGTGTAGTTAAATTACGAGGTCGAAGACCTGCTTTAATCTTCTGGTCGACAAATTTGTAAGCCCTTATCTAATATATAATAGGCTTAAAAGGAACGGTACCGAGTTATTTAAGGAATCTGCACGTTCCCTTTCGATCTAGAAATTTACTATGTGGATATTAGAGAAAGTCGACAACCACATCTCGCGAGATAAACAAAATAACCACCACTCATCTTTTTTATATATAGAAAACTAAACCCGGGTGTTTGGCTCACATTGTTAACTCTAACAAAGGATAAATAATTCAACTAAAATACTACATAAAAAATATATTTATATTGATTTAAATTTTTCGTAAACAGTATTTATATTGACTTCATAGATACACCGAAAAGGCAAGGATATTTGAGTCGAGACAAGCGTAGAGATTAGTATATGCATAGACAGGCAGAGTTATTAACATTAATTTATTATTCTACCAGACAAATTAGGAGTGTTTAAGTGGTCAAATGCAAAGTGAAAATAAAAGGCTTGAATTTAAAGGTGCCGCATGATTCAATGAAGTTTTGTTCTGTTCTTAATCGACCTTGATATAAAAATACTTTCTAATGAATCAAGCATAGTTTGATGTCTAACATTTTTGACAAGTTTAAAATTTTCTTTGTCAATGTGGTGATTATTATCCTATATATGTTTTGCCACACACGATTTGTCCACCGTACCATATCGTAAATGTGCGAGATGTTCACGAAATCTGGTGGCTATGTTTCTCCTAGTTTGACCCACGTATTTAAGATTGCAATCTTTGCAACTAATCTCATAAATACCGGACATTTCAGTGACTTTGTCTTAATCTTTTGTATTACCCAACAAACTTTTTAAATTACTTTTCGTCGAAAAAGTCAAATGTAAATCGGCTTTCTTAAAAATACTTTCCAAACCCTTTGTGATTCGTGGTTCATAATGTAAACACGCAAATTTTTTCTCTATTTTATCTTTCTTAAATGTCGTACATTCAGATAATAACAACGGATAGGAGGTCGGCAGTTGATCTGCGCTGACGGAATCCATATTGCCTGTTGTAAATTAAACTGTGTTTTTCAAGAAATTTTAGTAGTTCGGTGTTTGTATACTTTTCCATCACTTTAGAGACGACTGAAAGGAGATAAATAGGCCTGTTGTTGCTAGGAAGCGCTTTGTATCCTTTCTTGGGTACGGGTTGTACTCAAGCAGTTTTCCAGTTACTAGGGAATATGCCTCTATTGTAAGATGTATGTTACAGACGACTCACGACAGGTGCAAGTTCTGGTGCGCCTTTTTTTGAGAACAATTGCTGGGATCTCGTAAAGGCCAGAGGCTTTCCTGGTATTAAGAGAATAGAGCATATTTCGTACCTTTTTAGTTTTGAAAATGATATCCGTCATTTTATGCGCGACATTGGGGACTGTTGGTGGTTGAACATTTGGAGGTGGGTTGAGAGTAGAATCGCCGGCGAACAACGAGGCAAAAAGTTCAGCCTTGCCCAGGGCGGTAGAAACAATTTCATCCCCTGAGACAAGAGGTGGGAACGTGCTCTTGCAGAAATTATTCCCAATAGATTTAGCAAGAGTCCAGAAGGGTTTGCTGCCACCGGAGCTTAAGAGGACTTTGTTTTTGATGTGGCTATTAAACGAGTTTTTTGACTCAGAAAGAATGCGGACATAGCTGTTTCTTGCGTCGTTAAATGCTTGACGGTTTTCTTGACTGGGATTGTGTAGAAGCTTTTTGTGAGCTTTGACCTTTTCAAGTCTGGCCTTGTCACAGGATTTATAGAACCAGGGATTTTGAGTGGCTGCAAAGGTTTTCTGTGTACGTGGAATAAATAATTCCATGCCAGCTTGGATAATTTCGGTGACGTTTTGTGAGATATCAGAGGGATCAGGATGAGAGAAGCAGACAGGCGCCCATTGAAATGAGGAAAAGTAATCTCGCATTTCGTCCCAGTTCGCGGAGTTGTAGTGCCAAACTATACGTGGGTGTGATGACTGTATGACCTCGGGTTGCATTGCGTAGGAAGCAGTGACCATGCCGTGGTCTGAGCGACGCAGGGGGGCGGTGACTGTAGCAGTCATGATTTGTAGTAAGAAGGAGAACCAAGGGATTTGAGCTGTGTGTTGGGATGCGAGGAAAGTAAGTAGGTTGCTAAACCATAATTGCATGACTGCAAAGGCCTCCGTTGTTCTTCCTTGTGGATCCTAGCCTTTCTTTATTATTGACATTGAAGTCACCAAGGATAGTGACCTCGGAGGAAAGATATTCAGAAATCAGATGGTCCTTTTTTTTCAGAAAGGTAGTCAAAGAGCTGGACAAAGTTGTTGTCAGAAGGTGACCGGTAAATGCAACAGATGAATTTGGTTGCAGCCCTGAGAGAGAGAGAGAGACTTTTATCCATATGTCTTTTCTTCCAGCTTCTAAATTGGGAAGTCTGGTGCAGGGTAGATTGCTACGGACCTACGTGCACACGCCTCTATTAAATCTAAAGGAAGTATGGAGCTAATACCCCGGGAAATTAAGGTGATTAGTGGCTGTTTTGGCACTGATTTGAGTTTAGGTGAGGAAGAGAAGTTGGGGCCTATTATCCTCAAGGAAATGGTGGTCGGAGTTCAGGTTAGAATTTAGGCCACATATATTCGAGAAAGATATTTTAAATCTTGATGCTGGCGCCCCCTGTACACCCCTCTCCCGGAGATCCGAATAGAGGAGTACTTTACAGTAGATAGGGAGTCACCTGGGACCATCCCCTCCACTTTTTACTGCGCATGCGCGTGACGTCATGCGCATGCGCTGACCTGCGCAGACCTGTGACAGTTGACAGCTGACCTGTCAGATTTGACAGGTGTCAAATGTCACTGACCTGACAGCTGTCAGCTGTCAGTTGTCATCTAACCTGACAGGTGTCAACGTCAAATGTCACCTGACCTGTCAGATGACGTCACAAGCATTCCAAGATGGCTGACCTGTCATAGACAGCCGCAACCCGGGTCTCTATGGAACTGTCTGACCTGAGATGACGTCACAAGCATTCCAAGATGGCTGACCTGTCATAGACAGCTGCAACCCCAGGGTTCTCTCTATGGAACTAACCTGAGATGACGTCGCAAGCGTTCCAAGATGTCTGACCTGTGTCCATAGATATCTACAAGTCAGGTTAGGTATTAACTGTCTTATGTCTGACCTGTGATGACGTAAGATGTTCCGTCTGACCTGTGTCCATAGATATCTACAAGTCAGGTTAGGTATTAACTGTCTTATGTCTGACCTGTGATGACGTAAGATGTTCCGTCTGACCTGTGTGTCCATAGATATCTACAAGTCAGGTCTCCATGTGTGTTTGTCGAATACCAGCTGTCTGATTGTTTATTAAGGTTATGTATGTATTTGTTTATTAAGGTTAGGTGTTCGTATACAAACTGATTACCAAGCCATTTTGATTGTTTATTAAGGTTATGTTTGTATTTGTTGATTAAGGTTATGTTCGTACACACACAGCTGTCTGTATTTGTTTATTAAGGTTATGTTCACACACACGTGTTGATTACCAATCATCTGATTGTTTGTTAAGGTTATGTTTGTATTTGTTATTTGAATGCAAACAGACATGATAATACAAGAGTGTACTTACATACAACAAGAGACGTCAGCCTTCTTTCACAGCTTAATACACACACTACTGAACAGGTGTCTTCTGTGTTGAGGAAACAGACAGACAGACAACTGATTGCCATTGTTGAAGCTTATACATGCTGTTTAACAAACACGTCATGACAGTTCAAAGTCTTTGCTTAAACTGACAGATGCATGTGTATTTGAAAGAAAAGCATTCGCCTGAAATTAGATTTGAACCCATGAACCTCGAATCGACCATAGACAGCTTTCTCAGATATACACTGTCCCTAAACCAATAGCTCCACAGACGCACACGTTAAAAGTTTGTTCGCAGTTGTATATATAAAACAAAAGCCAGTTGTTGTTTACATATGAGGTTAGGTGTTCGTATACATGTTGATTACCAATCATCTGATAGTTTAGTAAGGTTATGTTGTTATTTGTTATTTGAATGCAAACAGACATAATAAGAAGAGTGTACTTACATACAGCAAGAGACGTCATCCTTGTTTCACGACTTAACACATACTGAACAAGTGTCTCTCTCTCTTGTATTAAGGAAACAAACTGATGTAAGAGAGAGAGAGGCCTTACAAAAGGATAAACAACGTTTTACAGTTGTTAACCTTGATCCTGTTTGAGCTTGTCTGTGTATCTGTTTAATATACGCAAGAGAGAGGCCCTCTTAAAGGTAAACAACGTGTCGGTTGATGACCTTGGCGAATGTTATCTTGTGTTATATCTGTTCAATCACCCCATTATTCGTGTTTGAGCTTGTCTAGAATACAGACACAACCGAAAGGATGACATCATCACATTATTTGTGTTTGTAGAAAAGGCCCCTGCTCACACCTTAAATCGTTTCTATTTCCCATAAGATTACATGTATTTTAGCCTAATATAGAGCTTTTGATACGTTTCCCATAAGAAACAACGTATTTGTAGACACACACACATTTAGTAAGGTTTCTGTGAAAACAAATATGGTTTTAAAAACGGCTATTGTGGCAGCATATATAAAGTGGGTACACACACTCTAAAGCTCATTCACAATTCAGTTGTCGTTGAGAAAAGACGTGCTTCAGTTTACTCTACCCAAATCTGTTTCAAAATGGCTACATTAAGTGATGTGTGTTACCAGCAAATTAAAGACAACTTCTGGTATGGTCTATTTGGAGACTTTCAACTTATTATCGATAAAAACACTGGCTATTTTAATGCAACTAAACTGTGTAAAACTAGTAATAAAAAAATGTATCATTGGTTGGAAAATAAGAAAACTAAAGAGCTGATTGCCTATTACAACAGTCTGCTAAAGGAAGAGTCAGGGTATCTGAATACCGATACCCTCAATATTTCAACTGAGGGAGCCCACTTAGAGTTATCGACAGGGAGCCGGACTACTAGCCCCCTTAAAACGGAAGCAACAACTCAAGTAATACCAACAACAGCTACATATCTGGTGGACTTTGGTGGGAGACAGGCTGAAAACAACTTGATATCTGGTACATATGTGTGTAAAGATTTAATATTAAATTTGGCTTGTTGGATATCCAATCAGTTCTATAAAAAATGCAACCAAATTATTTCTGATTTTTTCCTAAACGAATTTGATCAGAAATACAGGGACAGCCTAGATGCGATTGAAGTAAAATTAATGGAGATAAATGATGAGTTGCAGCGTATGCGAGAAACAAATGCTAAAGTCACAGAATATCTTGAATATATATCCCCAAAGCCAAGTAACCTGGGAAAAATAAGTGTGTTTGGTTTACTTGCAAGAAACGAGAAAGACGCCCCCTATCCATATCATGCCGTAAGAACACAAAAGAAAAGTTTCCCCAGGGCTGTGAGGAACTTTAAAAATAAGCACCCCAACGCCCAAGTGATCCTAAACAAGCTGTACGATCCAAATTCAGTAAACCTCTTTAACAGAATCAAGACTGAAGTGAAATACCTTACAGCACATAGAAACAACCTACATATAGCCGATGTACCACAAGATAAGTTTGTTCAGGATATTATTGCTTTAAGACATACTTTTTAATTGTATTACAAAATAAAAACACATTAATTTTAACAAAGACTTTTATTTGATTCTAAGTACAAGTATGTAAACTCTTTGTTGGAATACATTTATAGAATTATTAACATTAGATGGTTCAGTGCTGCGTTGGTGCTGTTGTTGTTGTTGTCGTTGGTGTCTCTTCATGGCTGTGGGTTTACTAGGTGATAACACTAGCTTCTTTTAGTTCTTCCAAGATTGACTGAATTTCGTTGTTATGAGCATTATTACCTGCAACTTGGGAAGCCACTAAAAGTCTAAGTCTGTCAACCAACTCGTTTATGTCATTCCAATACACATAGGCTATTTGTTTGTTATTTTGTATCATATAGTTGTTGGTGCTGATGTTGTTGTTAGGGCTCATGCCATTGCTATCGCTACTCTTATCACTCTGAGTTTTAAGTTCAGTCTTTTGTTTTTTGTTAAGATGTCTGACGTTGCTGTCGTCATCGTCTTCCTCGTAGGTGTAACCAAAACCTTGAGGTGTTGAGGATCTACGACCTCGTGGATTTATCACTGGTTTTATTAGAGTCAGATACTTTTCAGAGGAACAACCCTTGGTTCGGGCGTTAGGATCATAGTTCATTTTATAAACACTAGTTGCTTCTAGAATATCTCTATAGTGTTGAAGATCGTCATAAGTATACCCCCGGGGTCTTTTCATAAATAACAATTCTAGCAAACCTTGTGTTTGCGGGTATCTCCTTTGGCCCAGTTGAATCTCAGCATCGGTAAAGTCTAAGTGTTTGTTACCAAGACTCCAGCTACCGGTATCTTTAGCGTAGCGGGCACCATACGTTTGATCAATGGTACCGAGCCTTGGTGGTTCAGTAAAATACTTGTCTACATAATATCGAACTCGGTCAGGATATTGCTCCAAAAATTCTTGATATGCAGGGTTGGTTGTGACAGTTTGTAGGTCTGCCTCAAGCTCTTCAAATGTTGCGATATCCTCATCGGAACTTGCCGCCTCAGCCTCTTCCCTTGGTTCAGCTTCAAAAACTTCATGATCTTTAAGGAACTGTACTTGGGGTTGCGTTTCTGGTATATCGACTTCGTCTTTGATTTGTTCAGCCTTTGGTTGTTGCTGGGGCTGCTGCTGCTGCAGTGCTGCTGTGTTTTTAGATATTTCACTTAGGGGGTCAACAAGTGGTTTATATAAACGTTGCAGAGCATCATCATTCTCAGCTCTGTTAAGTTTAAGCATTAAATGTTTTTTTCGAATATTGTCAGCAAGTTGTAAAATCCTTTTCTTAACTTTTCGCTCTTCCTTACCCAACACTTCCATTGTGCTACAACTGTTTGGTGTTACCAGACGGTCTAATCATTTGTTTGAGCGATACAGGTTGTGTGGTGGTTTAACATATACTGACTCAGTCATGGTACATGCCTTCTTATTTATCACGATATCCGGCTGTCTTGTTAGACAGCTGTATGACAGCTGTGTGTTAGACAGCTGTGTTAGACACCTGTATGACAGCTGTGTTAGACAGCTGTGTGTTAGACAGCTGTGTGTTAGACAGCTGTGTGTTAGACAGCTGTGTGTTAGACAGCTGTGTGTTAGACAGCTGTGTGTTAGACAGCTGTGTGTTAGACAGCTGTGTGTTAGACAGCTGTGTGTTAGACAGCTGTGTGTTAGACAGCTGTGTGTTAGACAGCTGTGTGTTAGACAGCTGTGTGTTAGACAGCTGTCTGTTAGACAGCTGTGTGTTAGACAGCTGTGTGTTAGACAGCTGTCTGTTAGACAGCTGTGTGTTAGACAGCTGTCTTAGACAGCTGTGTGTTAGAGAGCTGTCTTAGACAGCTGTGTTAGACAGCTGTGTTAGACAGCTGTGTTAGACAGCTGTGTTAGACAGCTGTGTTAGACAGCTGTATGACAGCTGTATGACAGCTGTGTGTTAGACACCTGTATGACAGCTGTGTTAGACACCTGTGTTAGACAGCTGACTGTCCTGTCTATCATTGTTAGAATAATATATATCTATCGAATCCTTTTCTATATCGACCTTTGTGTACATCGTTTTCCTTCACAATCACCAACACACCATACTTATTATCTTTCCAGCATTGGTAGCAGATAGTTTTAAATTGTTTAAAGTCCATATCGGTCGTCACATGATCGTCGTACACGTGTTTTAAATTGGTTTCATCTTGCTTGAATAACACAATAACATTGGTGTTGTCACGAACCAGATGTTTGGGTATTCGTGTATATGTTTGACAGAGATAGAATGAATCAATATTCTTATGTCTGCCCATACTGAAGTATGCTCTTATTTTATCTTGTTTGTCACAAGCTACATCATCAAATATAAACACAGAGTTGTCCTTGGCATCTGCCGGATCTAATATTTCATCGTTTTCTCGATAAGGATAGTAACCAACACCTTTTGTGGCATTCATCACCTCCTTTAACATCTTGTATTTCGGTTGATACAGAGACTTTGAATACACATACACGTTATCAAATTTTAAACCGTTTGCTTCAAACAACAAACTCAGCATGACATTAGTTTTACCACAACCACTCGGACCACATATGATACAGCGAACGGTGTTTGGAAAGAGAGGACCATGCCTCAGTTGTTGTTGAGCTGTGTCCGTAACAACATCGTCTATATTTGTAATGGGTAAGGCAGAAGCGTGTTTGCTGGTACGCATCTTAACTTAAACTAAACTATATTTTTTTTGGGTGTGTATATATATGAATGCAAGTGAGACACCCAGTCAGTATGCATGTTGGTGTCACAGAGTGAGGGTTGTTATTAACAAAGACAGATACAGGTTTTGCTGAAACGTTGCGGGGCGTTACAAACACCATGAAAGTTAACAGAAAACTTGATGAGGGGTTTTATGTAATCAACTCGAAGCCAAAGAAGAAGGTTCCCTTTAAAAACATACTAAGTCTGATTGAGGAAGTTATAAAAGATAGAAACCTTATTCCAACAGCGAACGCCGTATTTGATATAGCTCATACAATCGTTAGAAACATTGGTGGACGTAAGAATGTGCAGAAACCTCGAGTTATTCCAATACCTAAAAGCGGAGGCTTCCTTCCGCTGTTACCTCTTATATTTGGTGGGCTGTCAGCACTAGGAGCTCTGGGTGGTGGTGCTGCAGGTATTGCCAAAGCCGTGAACGATGCCAAGTCTGCGAAACAGAAACTAGAGGAGGAAGAACGGCACAACAAAACAATGGAAGCCATCGCGATGGGTAGGAGAGGGAGTGGCTTGAAATTTAAGCCAAAATGCAAGAGACTGGGCAAAGGCATGTATCTCAAGAAACAGCGCTCCGGTTATGGGTTGTATCTGCAAAAACCGTTGCAATAAAAGACTCAAACAGTAGCCTGTGTGTATCAGTCATGGCGCACACCTTTGTGTTGAAAGACCGCAGCTCCCATCTGTCGTCAGACTACCATCCACCAATTGTTTTGGATGGTAATTATGCTGTTGCCTTGATAGGCTTTCACACCTACAACAACATACCCAACATCTATGAAGGTAAAAACAAATTTCATGTAAAAGAAAGAACCGGTTGGCGAACCATCACGATACCCACAGGTGCTTATGAAATAACACACTTGGAAGAGTTACTTCAAAATGAACTTGTTGGTGCTACAGCAACACACGAACAAAAGCAACAGGCTCTGATTCTGAGACCTAATCCGAACACCATCAAATGTAGACTAAAGTGTTATACAAATGTCAGTTTTGAATTTGATGGTTCGATTGGGCGAATGTTGGGCTTTTCAAAACAAGTTCTTCAGCCGGACACCTTTTATGAATCTGATTTACCTGTTGATATAGTGGATGTTAGACAGATTCGCATCGAAACCAATATTGTGTCTGGTTCCTATTATAACGGACAACCCTCACATACGCTGTATGAGTTTGCTCAGATGGTTGATCCTGGCTACGCAATCGACATAGAACCTAAAAATTTAATTTACTTGCCGGTGAACAAGCAAGAGATTTTCAATATAAGCATCGACATCGTCGACCAAGATTCAGTTCCTGTCAACTTTCAAGGTGAAGAGGTGTCTGTTCGCTTGAAACTTATAAAAGTTGCTTAGTATGTTGGTCTTTAAGGATATAAAAGCAAGTGCATCTACCACATCAAATTCAGTTGAGTCAGACACGTCAAAGGGTACGCTTCGTCCCGATAATATTGAGTTCCTGCAAAGCCTGGGTTATCATGTCGTCAAAACTAGAAATATTCAAAGAACCCGTGTTTGATGATGGCATCGATCGAGAAGAGCTGCGCTCTTACTATTCACCAACTAAATCGTTTGGCAACAGCGATGAAATTGAAATAGCCATCAACCAACAAGATGCGTTCGTATGTCTGGCCGAGTCAGCTCTAATAATCGAAGGTGCTCTGGAACCTGTAGCAGTCCAAAATGCCACTGGTGCTTGTTATCTGTCAAATAATGGAGGAGCAGCTCTGTTTGAATCCATGACCTATGAGTTAAATAACAAGGAAGTGGAACGAGTGCGAGACCCATACACCACAACCATCATCAAAAGTCTGCTATCGTTCAGTAAGAATGAAGCCCAATCTCTTAGCAACGCCGGTCTGAATGTGTCGTCGGAGCACATCACCTTAAATGATAACAAGTTTCACATGCTCATACCTGTCTGGTTCCTCTTCAGTTTCTTTCATCATTTCAAAGGAGTTCTCTGTGGCAAACATACTTTCCGCTTTACAAGAGCTCGAAACGATTCCAACGGCTATTACAGCACAGGTACGGCACGAGCAAAAATTACCGTAACCAATATGTTTTTAAAGGTAAAACATGTATTTCCCAATGATAAAATGAAATTGGAACTGATGGATAAAATAGCCAAAGACACCTCTATATTTCTCGCATACCGCAAATGGGACATATATGAGTTACCAGCACTCAGAGATATCAACAGAGATGTGTGGGCTGTTAAAACTGCAACCAACTTGGAAAGACCTCGATATGTGATTATAGCATTTCAAACAGATCGTAAGGACAACGTGAAGAAGAGGCCAGACTATTTCGATAACATTGGTATGTTGGACCTCAGAGTGTTTCTAAATTCAGAATGCTACCCTTATGAATCTATGAATATGGATTTTGAGAAATCGAAATATGCAGAAGCCTATAACAAGTATACAGATTTTCAAAAAAGCTTCTGTTATAAAAACATGTCGGAGCCTATCTTGAATTATGACGAGTTTAAAGACAGAGCTCTATTTGTGATTGACTGTCAGCACCAGAACGAGTCAATCAAGTCTTCAACGGTGGACATTAAGGTGGAGTTTATGAGTCACGCCAACTTCCCAAAAAATACTCGTGTTTATTGTTTGGTTATTCATGACAGTGTAATGGAATATAAACCTCTAACGGGCATCGTTAGAGCCATTATGTAATAATAGTATGTCATTTATGTATCAATATGTACAACTTAATTAATCCTAATAAATTTTTATTGTATGTAAAACAGTTGTTTTATTTTTATTTTGTTGCATTTTTATTAACCCCTTTCTGTCTGTCAGTCTAAGCAAAGACTTCGAGCTGTCATGACGTGTTTGTTAAACAGCTGTACAAGCTCCAACAATGGCAATCAATTGTCTGTCTGTCTTTTATTACACAGCTCTGTCAGTCTAAGCAAAGACTTCGAGCTGTCATGACGTGTGTGTGTGTGTGTGTTAACAATCAACAACAGCGTCTATATGTTTTGTTTGGTTCAAGTGGATGTCATTAAACAACTGTGTTATTTCTATAAGGGCCCCATTCAAGACCTCAACAGACGTTAGTGTGTGTGTGTGTTAAGCCGTGAAACATGTATGACGTCTCTTGCTGTATGTAAGTATACTATTATATTATTTATGTTTGTATACAAACATTACTTATCAAACAATCCTCGTATATCAAAGTTTAGTTTGATGTTTTAAATTGAGTTTTGTTACTTGTGTGTTTTTGATCACTCCCTATATAAATTTAGATTCACTGTGATATAAAACACTAACATAAACAAACCTCCATAAAACCAGGTCTGAGTTTTATTACCTCATTAAAAACAAAACTCATTAACATATCTAGATGTAAATACATTTTGTTATTGATATTATTGATAGTTTGCTTCAAACGTTTTTGTTATTAAATGATATTAGATAGGTAAATTGGAACGTCTTTAAATATCTTTTTTACTATAAATATACAATTGTTTTAAAATTACAGTTCCTATTATTCAAATTGGTATGTAATAGAGATACCACCCCTGCCCACACACACAAACTCATCAGCCTGATAAACTCGTTTTATGTACCAGGTTTTATTTTATATATACCACTGCGAACAAACTTTCATCGTATGTCTGAATAGCATGATCGGTTTAGGGACGTTTGCATATCTTAGTAAGCTGTATGGTTGGGGGTTCAAATCTAATTTCAGGCGAACGCTTTTCTTTCAAAATTCATATTTCAAATTAAAATCAAATTTCAAATTACCCGCTCAATATATCTTCCTCATATATGTATGTGTGTGACTAAACCGAATGACTGTGTCCAACAGATGTCTCCCCTCGAGCTAGAGAATATTCTCTCACTCTACAACTTTACACATAGAATATTCTCTAGCTCGATGAGTCAGATCTCTGGACACAACAGACACAAATTTTCAAACAAATTCAAATTTCCCGCCAAAAACGAAATACCCTAACAAACTTCAATACACCTTAACAACAACACAATAAACAAACAAACAGCTGTGTTTACGAACATAACCTTAATAAACAAAATACACCTTAACAACACAATAAACAAACAAACAGCTGTGTTTACGAACATAACCTTAATAAACAAAATACAAAACATAACCTTAATAAACAAACAGATGCATGGTAATCAACACGTGTGTGAACATAACCTTAATAAACAAATACATAACCTTAATAAACAATCAGACAAATGGTATTCGACAAACACACACATGGAGACCTGACTTGTAGATATCTATGGACACACAGGTCAGACATCTTGGAACGCTTGTGACGTCATCACAGGTTAGTTCCATAGAGAGAACCCGGGGTTGCAGCTGTCTATGACAGGTCAGCCATCTTGGAATGCTTGTGACGTCATCTCAGGTCAGACAGTTCCATAGAGACCCGGGTTGCGGCTGTCTATGACAGGTCAGCCATCTTGGAATGCTTGTGACGTGATCTGACAGGTCAGGTGACATTTGACGTTGACACCTGTCAGGTTAGATGACAACTGACAGCTGTCAGGTCAGTGACATTTGACACCTGTCAAATCTGACAGGTCAGCTGGCAACGGTCTCAGGTCTGCGCAGGTCAGCGCATGCGCATGACGTCACGCGCATGCGCAGTAAAAAGTGGAGGGGATGGTCCCAGGTGACTCCCTATCTACTTTTTACCTCCGGAATCTTTTGTACAAGGAGAAGCCATCATCATTTTTGCTTACTTATAAGGGAAACCGACTCATATACTAGAACCAGAAACGTCCGTCGGGACTTCACCGGCTCCTTGATGTAAGTGGTGGTACCTCCTCAGGCGTGAAAAAAATCCTTTACTATCACGTAAAGGAAAATTCCACTAGCACCTACCAATGTGTGTGTAACTGGGTTTAAACTAATTTTTGTCATATTTCTTGGCTATTAAAAAAGGATTTTGTATATTTTCAATTCCTCTGCTCCTACGAGACTATCTTTACATGAACCCATAAGCGTTTTTCGTCTTTTATTTATCTATTCTGCGCCAAACTACAGTTATTTCCATTGGCCTGCCCCTACCGCAATAAAAAAATCTTAAGTTTAATTACCTGAACCTGTTTATTCACCATCTTACACAGCTGTTTTATGTTAATCTACATTTATTCTTCATCACTTTGTGAGGTCGGAAAGTATATTTGTATTACCGTGATATTCTACGGGCTTGCTTAAATTTTCACAATGAGCAGATTGTTGTTGACATTGCACATATATGTGTTTATTTAATTAGTAAATTTTTATTTGGCTGAAAAATTAAATAATCCCTTGTGAGAAATTTTTTGCTAAAGTCGCTCATTTAAAATAACATTAATTTATAAAAGATAATCTATTATTCATTATAACAATGGGATGACGGTAAAAGTTGCATCAAAGTTAACTAATGTACTTTTAGTAACAGTGCTCAACGTCGCCTGTTTAAGTATTGGGGTTTGTTCATGAGAAGGGCTGTAGGAGACAATAACGCTATTTGATTTTAACTAATAAAGGATTTGGAAATTTGTTATATATTGTTGTAATTATAATTGTCTACTTAGGTTAAATTGGTATTCTAATCATTTAACATAGATTGAGTACTATCATGTTACAAAACCAGCCGGGGTTTATGTAAACATTCACATCGTTTTGTTTTGAATTGCAAATAACAGAAATGCCATTATATTGCATATGTTCTGTAATTTATAATAATGCTGATTAATAATGTTCTTTATGTGTTGTGAAAACCTCATTTTACCTAAGTTTTGTTGAGGTGTTTGTACATAGTTGTTGAAATTTTTATTATTTTAATGAAAGTATTTAGATCGCTATTATATCGTTATAATTAGTAAAAATATCTGGGTTTCCGTATTCCCTAAATATACCCTCCTATTTAAACATCGCATAGCAAGTATTTCGCTTTTCGCAACAGTAAAGGTAATCCGGACCTTTGTTCAGATTAGTATAGTTAGATAAGCCAGGGCGAAAAAACTGTGTTTAGTCTTTGCAGTTAGGCACAGCTTGGGTTAGTAATACTGGCAAAAGTGGACTGTCAATCATTTTTTCAAGGAAGGGCTATATTATTTTACAATAACTAGTATTAAATAAACCAACACAAAAACCTTAATGTAAATATTGTTACGTTCCACGGGGTTCTGGATTTGTTGACTAACAAAACACAGCTTTTCAAACTGCTATTTATTATTACCAACTATTTTCCACCATCAGTATCAAGTAAAATATTTCTCTTCTCTATTATAAAATGCCCATAGAACTATATTCCACTACTCGCCTTGTATGATTGCTTCCTAAACACCAACGCTTACTGCTGACTCGCTTAATACTCTATGATCACTTCTTCTACACCACACTAATTCAATAATTAACTAACTTACCCTGCGCACCGCTCGTCTATTCATACTGTCTATAGGGATTCTAGACCTTCTACACTATTCTACACCTGTCACTTCTGGTCTCTTTTAGAAATATCACTCCAGACTGTTCTCCCCAAAAACCACGTTGGCTGGTGTATGTCTGGTAGTCTCATGTACAGCCAAGCGGTATGCCAGTAGAAATAATGGAATGTGGCGGTCCTAATCCGTTTCGTGTTCATTGACAAATATTCTTAAGTAGGACTCCAAAGTAGCATTGAATATTTCCACAATTCCGTCAGATTGAGGGTGCATGGGCGTAGTTCTCGTTTTCCTGATTACCATAAGCTCACAAACCTTCTGGAATACAGCCGACTCGAAGTTGCGTCCTTGGTCGGAATGGGGCTCTATTGGTGCGCCAAATCTACAGAAAAACTCATTCACCAATACTTCTGCGACGGTGGTGGCCTCTTGATTCGGGACCGCAAACACTTCTGGCGACTTGCTAACATAATTCATGGCTACAAGCATATAGCGATTTCCTGCGTCTGTTCGAGGGAAAGGACCAGCTATGTCGATTGCAATTCTTTCGAAAGGGGCTCCCACGTTGTACTGCTTCATTCGCCCGCTGGATTTTTATTTAGGCCCCTTACTGGATGCACACACTTGGCAGGTTTTGCACCATTCTTCTACATCAGCTCTACATCGTAACCAACAAAAACCTTCTCTGACCTTTTCTTAACCCCTAAATGGCCTCCGCCTGTCCCGCCATGTACTTCCTCGATTACCTCCCTAACTCTTGGCCGGGGAAGGATAATTTACTTCAATATGCGGGTTTCATCCTCTGACGCCCAATTCCAGACCAGAAGATTACATTCGATTTCAATGGAGTCCCACTGGGCGCAGTAACTTTTGGTGGCAACGCTGTATGATGCTTACTGGCGAGAATGTTCCGATTTGGGAACCTTATTATTATTTCGCAAGTTTATTGGCAGTCGACATAACTACTTCCTCATCACCGATATTTAAGACATTGTTCTCGAGATCAAACTTGACACCGTGACCTTGTAGAACATCTAGACCAAGTATAATAGGGTCTGATATGGCGGCAACAATAACTCTCTGTTTGGTCGTCCAAACTCCAATTTGTAGCTTGACGTCAGTCTCACAAAATACACGAATCTCTTCGCCACCAGCTGCAGCCACTTTGTAGATTATCTCTGGCTCTCTTACCTGCCACCTTGGTACGACATCACGACGGATAATCGTCCTGGATGCGCTACTGTCTACAATCATTTGAGTCTTCCTGTCGCTGATGTATCCGTCTACGACGAGCGTGTTGCCGGAATTGTTGACCAGTGAAACAGTTGTAGACTTCGGGGCATTGTGTTGGGCAGCCAGCTCTCGCCCCATCAAGCTAGCTGCATTTAGTTTTCCTGTACGTTAATTGATGTTGATCTTGGATCCCGGCATTCATTTATTATGTGCCCAACCTTGCCACAGCTCCAACAGCGTATGGCACTTGCACGACGAGCTTGCGTTGGCTCTTTATGAGGCGTGGGCTTCGTCTGTTCTACTATCTTCTGTAGTAACTGCATGACCGTGGATGACTCAGTTTTATATTCTTCTCCCGAGACTTGGAGACTGCGAACTCTCACGTTGCCTTTAGAAGCTTGCTTAGCAGATTCAAATTCTAGCGAATGTGTCAAAGTATCGTTCAAGTTTTTATGTCTCGCCATCCTCAGTGCCTGTTGAGTGTCGGTATCCCTGATGCCCTCAATGAATGTTTTCAGCGACAGCTGCTTCAAAAATTCCATCGGAGCTGTGGGGTAAGCTCATCGTGTTAGTCTGGCAACGTCGGCTTCGAATTGGTGCAGACTTTCGCCTGATTTATGACAGCGACTTTTTAGTTCAGTTTGATACAGCTGTTGTAGATGCTGGTCTCCAAATCGCATTTCTAGGTGATACCGAATGCTGTCGAAACTTTTCTGTTCCTCCCTGGGAATTCCTTGAAGCACGTCGAGGGTATCTCTCCTGACAGCTACTATTAACGAGGTCGCTTTCTCTCTCTCGCCCCAACCATTTGCTGTAGCAGCAACATCGAACTGGCGTAGATAAATACCCCATGGGACTGAGCAATCAGATGTGGAGACCTTAATTCTTACGACCGGGCGTTCTTCGAGCCTGATGTTTCCTTGGGCTAGGGTTTCCCACTTATTATCTAGTGATTGTATTTTCTGATGCACTTTCTCTTGTATATTTGTCAGCTTGTCATATACATCCTCGCTGATACCCTTTACTCTACTTTCTGGAAGATGTAGTCTTTTACCCGCTTCATACGTTTGTCGGCATATAAAGTAATATTCTCAATTCTAATGGCCTGTTTCTGTAGAATTTTCTTTGTTTCTTCATCTTTTCTTCTCATTTTTCCTTTGCTTCTTCGTCCCTTTTTCTCAGTTCCTCTCTTATTTCTCCGTCTCTTTTTCTCATTTATTCTTTGGCTTCTTCGTCTCTTTTTCTAACACCTTCATCTCTTTTTCTGGCTTCTTCTTTTGCTTCTTCGTCTCTCCTTCTGACCTCTTTATCTCTTTTCCTTATTTCTTCTTTGGCTTCTTCGTCTCTTCTTCTGGCCCCTTTATCTCTTTTTCTCAGCTCTTCTTTAATACCTTCATCTCTTTTTCTGGCTTCTTCATCTATTTTTCTGACCACTTCATCTCCTTTGCTTATTTCTTCTTTGGCTTATTCGTCTCTTCTTCTGGCCTCTTCATTCATTTCTTTAATCAATTCCAATAGCTAGGCGTTCATATTGGCTGTTGCTCTACGTGTCTTAGGCATACACGTACTTAAAGCTGGTACACAGTTTATTCGGTTTCAAAAAACACACCCAGTTATGACTTTCTGCTGACACTGATCTTCCAGAGATTCTAGAAATTTTCACGTTGTTCAACGAATATTCTGGAAAATATTTCTGCTAGCAGCTTGAAAATCCCAGTTCTGACACCAGTTGTTACGTTCCATGGGGTTATGTATTTGTTGACTAACAAAGCACAGCTTTTTAAACTACTATTTTTTATTACCAACTATTTTCCACCACCAGTATCAACTAAAATATTTCTCTTCTCTATTATAAAATGTCCATAGACCTATAATCCAATATTCGCCTTCTATGATCGCTTCCTGAACACCAACACTTACTGCTGACTCGCTTAATGATCACTTCTTTTACGCCACACTAATTCAATAATGAACTAACTTACTCTGAGTACCGCTAGTCACTTATACTGTCTATAGAGATTCTAGACCTTCTAGACTGCTTTTCACCTGTCACTTCTGGTATCTTCTAGAAATGTCATTCCAGACTGTTCGCTGTGATAATATCATATATCATGGAGCTCATTTAAGCACTTCAGGTGAGATAAAAGTTTTATTACATGTTCTAAATAAGTGATAGTTTGACAAAATAGAGATACTAAGCAGCATTTTAGATCTGTACGTCACTCGACAACTAAAATAATATACATTTTAAAGTTTAGCGTTTTGAGATTCCATGCACACGCTTGATCAAAAGCTGCTACAGAAATTATTCCTTATATTGGACCATCATGTGGATTTTATAGTTAAGCATTCTTGTCAAAGCTGTAAGCGGTTACAAGTTCACTACAACGAGCAGAACGTGTCCGAAAATTAAAACTAATGTTGCAAATGCTACTTTGAACCACGTAGTTTGAAAATTCCTCATAATAGTTAGAGGACATGGAAATAATAATATGGATATTGTATTTCAACAGGGACGTTTTATTAAATAGTATATTGTATATTGTATGTAATTGCAAGCGACAATTTCAATTGCGTCGTCAATTATTATAGACACATATTTCATGTCCATTGTGTATGTAGAACAGAATCGTTGAATATGTTGACAGGTCATAAATATTAACACATGTCATTGCTGTCGAAAACACATTTGATGCTCAAATGTCCACAGTAATTTTTAATCATATTAACATAACAATCATTGGCGAAACAGTAATTACCGACCTTTTGTACAACGAAACTTTTAACTGCTGTCAGCTAAGTATACAAATGGCTTGATTATCTAAAATAACAAATAACGTGATTGTTGTAATTTCTAAATATTCATATTCTACCTTATATAGCAGCATATGTATACCGAAATAACTATATACTAAGTGGGATCAAATAAAAACCTTAGAACCTCGGTGGTTCAGAGGTAAGAACGTGTGCCTCTGAACCGAAGGGTACTGGGTTCGATCCCAGGGTACTCCTTTCACTTTTTCAGTACAAACTGTAAATTAACATCAACCGAGGTTCTGGCATTGTATTTGAACAAGTTGAATGTCTGTACCTTACGCACTTCGGAGGGGGCGTAAAGCCGTCTGTCCCGTGTCCATGAGATGTTGGGCACGTTAAATATCACCCTTCCCTCCTCACAGAAAGACAGGGATTTGGCAAAATTTCCAAAATAGTGAGGTGAAACTGCTCCCTGGCGTCGGTGATTGGCCATAGTAGCGGAAATAGGCCGACGTTAAAGAAACAAAAACATACACACAAATGAAAACCTTAATCCCGTGACTTTACTGTGTGTACCAAAGTGGATGGGAATGTATTGCTATCTCCGTTATTATTAGAGATAGGGAGACGGTTAAATTAGCAATGTTTTGTATAATTTCATCCTTGTTCCAAATATGACCTGCCTCTTTTTGTTTTCGAGATATTTTGAAAAAAAAAATTTTCGATATATTTTTTCTTCAATAGCTAAGTAGGCGTTGATCTGACATGTCTAAGGCTTGCCCATTATCAGGACACACTTTACAGGGTAATATTTTTGTGATATTCTCAACTTTGGATTGTCATTTGTTTTTGAGTTAAAGGTATCAACGTTTGTTTTTATTATGGCAACCATATTAGATTTTTTGCTCACGTGATGGCCTGTGAAAAGAGCTTTCCAATGATGTACAACGTGCTTGAGAAGTCTTGTAATTGCACTGACAATTTTGCGAAAAATTGTTTTGAGGATAGTAGGCTATGAAACCCAATACCAGAAAACAAATTACAAAAAATGTGCTCAAAAATCAGTAGGCCATGGAGTCTAACAATAGACTTCTACTTTTAACATAATTTTCCGTAATGATTCACGATAAAAAAACATTGTGATTTAATTTACAATACTTAATTAGATAATAATGCTAGGTAATATTATGTAAAACAGTTTAATAATGAAACCCGGCAATAAGAATAAGAAACTTAAACTCCAATAAACAACACAATTAGAAACGGAAGTCAAGAAATCTTAAACAAGATACTTAAAAATACACGAAATAGAAAATTGTTCAATACGGCCACCGTTTTGTTCAATGCACTTTATACACCTTTTTGAAACATGCCTGCAAACTCTGGTGAGGGTGCTTCCGTGATTCTGTTTCGTAATTCATTGATATTTTGTAGTCGATCGAATTTATACACATCGTTCTTCAGAGTACCCCAAAAATAAAAATCTATGGGTGTTATATCAGGACTTCGAGCACACCAATTACCGGCCCATTATTACAAATGACACGATTATTAAAAGTTTGGTACAAGAATTCTTTGACGATCCTAGCATTGTAAGCTGGACAACCATCTTGGTACCAAATCTCGTCTAAATTATCATGAACACTTCTAATTGTTGGTAAGATATCATTTCTCAATAGATTAAGATACCTTTCCCCGGTTAAATTATTTTCAAAAAAGAACGGACAAACAAATGAAGTTACCTGAAATGTTTTAAAATTAACTGTCTAATCTACAAACAAAATAACAGTTTTTTACCTAATAAGCAGCACCAAACATTAATACCAAATCTGTCTTGCAATCGTCTTTCTTCCTTTAGATGGCGATTTTCACTTTCCCAATAATGCCAATTGTGGCGATTATACACACCACAATTTGTAAATCTGGATTCATCAGTCCATATTATTCTCAAACGAAAATTTTTCTCTTGCTGACATTATCCTTAATACCATATGCAGAATTGAAGTCGCTTAGGGTAATCGTCAACATTTAAGCCTTATACGATTCAAGGTTTGTATGGATGGTAATGACTGTTTTAATACACGGTGTACCGTACTTTTTGGAACGTCAATTTGTTCACCATAAAACCGACCATATTGCGGGGGGTTTTTGTTTGATAGCTGTAAGACAGCATTATTTCTTTCTGCATTTCTAGGCATTGGTAGTTTTTTTGCGTGGAAGCTACCGTCGTTCAATAGATTGGTCACTATCCTGCGAAATATTTTAGTGTTTGGTTGTCGTCTTTCTAAGTAATTGTTTTGATATGAATTTGCAGCTGCTTCAGTATTTCGGTTAGAACGAATACAACATTCCAACATGTCAAAATATTCTTCATTACTGAACATATCGTTAAACAATATTTAAAATAAACAGGAAACAAACTATTTAGTACATTTTAAGCAACGCGTTAAATACACCTCAAATTGTTCAGATAATTAAGAATGACAGTATTCTTAATTGTCGCGGTAGCGTTATATCTATACCAACCTTTCTTATGTTGTTTTTCAGTTCACTTAAGTTCAAAAATCAAACAATTTTCAAAGGCTTCTTCGCAAATTATTAATCTGCTTTTTATTGAGTTCTGTTAGTAAATTTAGTTATTTACCAGGTTTACCTATTTAATTAAATCATAACAATTTTTTAGGATAATGTTGTAATATAAAATATCATTTGTAATAATGGGCCGATTCGTTGGTGTGCTCAAAGTTCCTATTTTCTTATCTTGAATCATTACGCAAAATTATGTTAAAAGTAGAAGTCTACTGTTAGACTCCATGACCTACTGCTTTGTGAACACTTTTTTTGTCATTTGTTTTCTGGTATTGGATTTCATAGCCTACTATCCTCAAAACGGTTTTTCTCAAAATTGTCAGTACAATTACAATATTTCTCAACCATGTTGTACATTATTGGAAAGCTCTTTTCACAAGCTATCACATGAGCAGAAAATCCAATATGGCTACCATAATAAAAACAAACGTTGATACCTATAGCTCAAAACAAATGACAATCCAAAGTTGAGAATAGCACAAAAAGATTACTCTGTAAAGAGTGTCCTGATAATGTGCAAGTCTTAGACATGTCAGGTCAACACCTATTGAGGTATTGAAGAAAAAATAAATCGACAAATTTTTATTTTTTTCAAAATAACTCGAAAACGATAAGAGGCAGGGCAAAATACAGGTCATATTTGGAACGACCATGAAATTCTACAAAACATTGCTAAATTAACCGTCTCCCTATCTCTATAATAACGGAGATAGCAATACATTCCCATCCAGATTGGGACACACTGTAGAGGCGGGATTATCTTGATCCATGCGTCCATCTGATTTGTTGATTTCTAGCCAGCAGCCTGGGTGGTCCAGGAACAAGAACGTGCGTCCTTGAATCCAAGGGTCCCAGGTTCTATTCGTAGTAGAAACGTCAAATTATTTTTCAGTACATACATCTTAGGTTCTTTATTGGCTGTCCAGCTTGCGCTGTTGTAACTTGTAGATTATATATTGTTTAATGAGTCTTATAGGCCTTTGGACCCTCAGCGCAGCGACCCCGATGGGTCTTTTTTGCATGACTCCATTTCCTAATACTTCCTCAGAATTTTCAGACTTTTTATGTAGTCCCCTATATTTTTGGGGAATGACCTATTTCCTGCGGTATCAGGATCGCCACTTTAATTTATTTATGCCTTTTGCAGAACTGACCAATGCAGTCGCATAGCAAGTGTTCTGTCGCTTCAGTGCAGTTTATGCAGGTTTCACTGTCCGCCTTTTCCATCTGCATAAGGTGATACCTTGCTAGAGAGTGCCCTATGAACCGTCCTGTGATTATTCTCAAGTTGTTCCTGTTTAATCGAGGACACAGTATAGACTTCTCTGTTAATATGGTGATGAACCGTTTTGCCTGCCTTAAGCCTGGCGTTCATCTCCAGTATGACAACATTTGGTTCTTATCCCAAGTGTCAAGTTCTATACCAGTAACCAAATTGATGCCTGCTTGCATTAAAGACATATTTGCTATTAAAAAGAGTGTTATGCAAATTCACGCCCATAATGCACTTATTGCGTTCAGTCCTTTTCGTTTTTTTAACAACACCGATTAATCTATAATGCTCATCTTCCAGAGCTGTAATAACGCATTAGTCATATACCAACAACTTAAAGTTTTGGCGCGTCATCACAAAAAACGGCTAGTTCAAATTTTTTAGTAAATAAAGTAAGACAATTTTCCCTAAGTAAAAGTATATATAGCAGAGAATTATAATATAAAAAAATGTGGCTAAAGATAACGTTCACTTAGTAGAATGTTTTTTGTCTGTTCTGGCCTGGAGATGAATTCATTCAGCCACCGACATTTTTATTTTCATTGGCCTCTTTGCAGACTATTTTTATACCAAATTAATTAATAGGCACAGAACAAAGAAAATTTTAGCGGAATCAACGACATTCAGAAAAAATAAAGTAAAAAAAAATTTGGTTTGATTACCATATAAACCGCGAATCACAAGGAGTCTCGAGAGCGTTTTAAGAACGATGATTTGCAGCTAATTTATTAGACAAAAAATAATTCGAAAAACCTGTTAGGTAAAACAAAATATAAGGATAAAGCCACTGGAATGTCAGGTATCTACGAGACAAGTTTTAAATTTTTATTTTAACAACACACCACGAGGGCTCACAGCCTAAATACTATCGTACCATGGGTGTCGACAAGGAGGAAAGAGGCAACTTGTTAATTCTGGACTTAAAGGTCTGGAGGTTCGGAGGAGAAGGAAAAAATGTGCCGGCAAGGAATTCCAGAACTTGGAAGTCCTCGGGACAAAAGAGCGGGCATAACAAGATGTTCTATCTCTCTGTGACCTGGACAGTAACAGGGTGCATTTGCTCTGTTCCCCTGGTAGGTCTGTTGGGGGCAGCATGTGGAGGAACTATGGAAGAAAGCCCCTCTGAGCAGTGGCCGTGCAGATATCTATAAAAGATAAAAGAGAGAGAGGTCACCAATGGCACATCGGTGGGCAAGGGACGGCAGCCTTTGGGTGAGGGTAGGGTCACCGATGAGACGTATAGCTCTCTTCTGAATGTAGTCCAGGATAGCGAGTGTAGAAGCAGCAGCGACACCTCATATGTGGGAACAGTATTCGTGGTCTGGCCTTATTTGTGAAGTATTTAAGATATAGAGATTAGCTGTTAAAAGTATTTGCGAGCCCCGAAGAGCAAACCTAGTTTCTTAGCAGCCGCTTCTGCAACTGATGTGACATGTTGATGCCAATTGAGATTTCGATCCACAGAAATGCCAACAAGTGAAAAGGACTCATTACTTTGAATAACTGGGTTGTTCATTGTGATGGGTCTGGGGCTGGGGTATATCTTATGAGATATAAAGCAAGACTGAGACTGGGTGGAGTTGAATTGTACAAGGTTTCTACTTCCCCAGTCAAAAATTTCTTGGAGACCCACAGAGACAGAATCCTCCATGATTCTGCGCTCATCATCGAATTGGGCTAAAGAGACAGGCCTACAATATTGTAGATTTGAGTAGAGGGTGCTGTCGTCCGCGTAA
This sequence comes from Tillus elongatus, assembly GCA_964006375.1. NCBI lineage: Eukaryota > Metazoa > Arthropoda > Insecta > Coleoptera > Cleridae > Tillus > Tillus elongatus. The sequence continues at coordinate 67,013,505 of OZ023265.1, forward strand.
CTGTGAACTGGGTTGGATCTGCTAGAGAGAAGGTCAGTGATGTAGAGAAGGAACAAAGTAGAGGCTAAAGCTGAACCTTGAGGGACTTCTGCATTAATTGGATAGAGTTTAGAGGAATGGTCAACCACGACAACAAAAATGCTCCGGTTGGAAAAAAAAAATGCTGTCCAGGTACACAGTTTTGGTGATAAGCCATAGGCCGGAAGTTTATTATGCAGCGCTGCGTGGCAGACCTGGTCGAATGAGTTGGATATGTCTGGAGCGACATTCTGGGATTCACCGTGTAGTTCTATAGACCTGTTCCAAACATGGGTGACAAAGGAAAGGAGGTCAGCAGTTAATCTGCGCTGACGGAATCCATACTGCCTGTCATGAATTAAACTGTGTTTTTCAAGAAATTTTAGTAGTTCGGTGTTTATATACTTTTCCATAATTTTAGAGACGACTGAAAGGAGATAAATATGCCTGTAGTTGCTAGAAAGCGCTTTGGATCCTTTCTTGGGGACGGGTTGTACTCGAGCAGTTTTCCGGTTACTAGAGAATAAACCTTTATTGTAAGATTCTGAAACAGGCGAGTCTGGACAGGAGCAAGTTCTGGTGCGCATTTTTTGAGAACAATTGCTGGGATCTTGTCAAGGCCAGAGGCTTTTTAGGTTTAAAGAGAAAAGAGCATCTTTCGTACCTTTTTAGTTTTGGTCATTTCGTGCGCGACATTGGGGCCTGTTGGCGGTTGAACATTTGGAGGTGGGTTGGGAGTAGAACTGCCGGCGAACAACAAGGCAAAAGGTTCAGCCTTGTCCAGGGCATTAGATACAATTTCATCCCCTCAAACAAGGGGTGGGAACGTGCTCTTGCAGCAATTATTCCCAATAGATTTAGCAAGAGTCCAGAAGCGTGTACTCTTATATACGTTGAGCAGACCAAAAGCCATTGACACCAGCTGGCCGACACAGCTGAGATTCAATAGTATATAAAAGTCATGCGTGGCGCAAAATATTTGGGATAATAATTACCACATAGATAAAAAAAAATCTGCAGATTATTAAAAATGTTAGGCAACCAGTGAAATTAGACGTCTATGAGAGTATTTATATCTCCAAGTTCATAATCAGCAAAATCTCCCTAAACGGATATCCGCCACTGATTAATAGTCACCTGTTCACTCTGCCTCTGTCATATAAAAGCACAGAATAAAAAATAATGGTTATTATGCTGTGATAAAAGATATTCAGAAACTCGCTAGGTAAAGTAATAAGGGGTTTTAAAGGGACGTCCGGAAATTATAATGCAAACGCAGAAAATTTTCCTGCATTTCTTCCCTCTTGGTATCGGTCTTTAACCTAACACGTAGTATAAATATAATGTGTAGTAGCTTAGTACCTTAGAATTTTTCATCCTATGATGATGCTAAATTTGTTAGTCAGACGATCTTTAAAAGATGTCCGTAAGCACATCATTCTAAAATTCTACTTATTTGTTGATTTGGTATACAGTTTAAAAACTAACTGAACAATTTGTATAATATTTCAATAGGCAATTTGCAGATTTTTTCTTGTTTTCTATCTTATTGTAGTCAATAAAAGGAACATTTTGATACATCACAAGTGCGCAAAAGAAATCGTTTAACGTTTGAAAATATAAATCTGAAACTTAATACGTGCAGAAGGTTTGCAACGTGCGCGCATGCAGATAGGTCAGTTTGTCCGATACAAGGGACGACCTGTCAAGTGGTAGGCAGAACGTATTGTTGTTCCCTTGGTGCATGTAATAAATCTGTCCCTAGATAGTGGTTGCTTCCCTATTCTTCTTATATTGCTCTTGTTGTTTTAGTGTAAAAGAAGAGCGATATGCATTCGATAGATAGTTTAGGCCCATTGCCATTCTTAGTGTTTTTGCTAAGATATTAGAGAAACTTGTATTTAAAAGAACAGTTGCTCTTAGTGGATTTTTATTTAAACAAATTTAGTAATATAGAGGTATCGATGGTGAGACTTTGCAAAAAGTTTTTAAAATGAGCACGAACCAGGACCCCCACAACCCATATCCGGGGTCTGTTTCAATTTAATGTTATATATATATATATATATATATATATATATATATATATATATATATATATATATATATATATATATACATATGGGTGTGTGTATGTGTATCCAACCGATAACTCAAAAAATAATGAACCGATTTGGATGTAACTCGGCAAGTACCTTTCGTTAGCCAGGAAAATCGGACAAGGTTTTCCGGAAAGTTGTAATTTATTTTTCCAAAAAAATTTTTTTCTTCGAAAATTACGAAGGTATTTCAATGAAATTTTGTGGTCATGTTGCCTTGGGAAAGACCTTACTACCTTCCTTTGACAAAATTGAACTTTCTTAGTTTATACAAAATTGAGTTATTCAAATTTGAAGCATTTAATGAAAATTCACTACTATAACGCACTTGCTGCGTCCCGAACTTTTTTTACATCTAACGGTTTATTGTCAGATTGTTAGCATTGCTTTTGTCAGAGATTTTTCACTGAGACAGCTGTCTATCAGCTCCTGCAGAATATAAGTCGGGATCTGGCTAGCGGTAATTGGGTAATAGGGATGTTTTTCGGTCTCAGTCATGCCTTTGATACCATCCGTACAAACTTTCTGTTAAGTAAACTTAAGAAAATGGGTGTGAGTGGTCAAATTTTGGAGTGGTGTAGGTCCTACTTATCACGCAGACTCATGGAGTTGAAGATCGGTAACAGTTTGTCATCTGGATATTTTCTCGAGCCTGGGAGTTCCGCCGTGATCAGTCCTGGGGCCGTTAATGTTTTTGACGTATCTTAATGACTTTATGTCCCATTTAGCAGGACTACGACGGACAATGTACGCCGACAATGTTGCATTGGTGCTCTCTGCGACTATCCCTCGTGGGCTTCTTGAAAATTGTTACTGGTTTTAGGGAGCAGTCGTATGAAAATCTCCTGCGGACGAACATGAACAAAATGCTTCTTTATCACTTTGCTAGAGGGATGGTTCTTTCAAATGGTTTTGTCAATTAAATTGACGCGATGGGTTTCGCTTTCCGACTCTGTGACTTACCTGGGCTCTGTCATGCAGAATAACCCTTCATGAAACCTAGGTAGGCTCGGTGTGTGGCAGGCTCAATTCATAATTTTTTTTCATTGAGGAGATTTAAAGTGTGTTGGGCGCGGATGTGTTGATGCCTGTGTACTATGCACTTGTTTATTCCGCACTCTCTTACAACACTGTTGCTTTAGGTTGTACTACTGAAATTGTGCGGCTATTTGTAGCACAGAAGAGAATCGTTAGACTTATCTTTGGTATTCCGCTAAAGGGTAGCTATCGGCCTTGTTATGGTCAACAGTCCACCTTCACTGTTCCTTGTGTCTCATTTACAAGACTATAATGTTTGTCAGATTACATCATCACTATTTTCATTTTAATATCGACGTACGTGCTTATGACACGAGACATAAACTCACCATTAACACAAATAGCCACCACATACCTGGCTATGAGCGGTCAACTTACTATGCTGCCCGTCTATATAATAACTTGCCTATCATAATTAGGCCGATAGTTAATGTTAATCATTTCAAACGCCAACTTAATTTTTTTTAATGAGCAATCGTTTCCTCGACTGATGAATATTTGACTTTTAAGTTGTAGTGTCGTTTGAAATTGCGTCTCAAGTTTTAAAAGGCACATTCGCTATATTCTACCATTAATAATTTCTGTTTTGATTTGTGTATATGTCTATTGTTAGCCTGTTTCTTATCACTTGTATTTTATTTTTTATGCATATTTGTTTCCTTTTGTTCTGTATTCTTTGGTCGTTGGTTTATATGTCCATATGTCTTATATTTTTGTTAACGAGTACATCTGTTTTTGTTACAGGTTTGGTATAATAAATATCTATATATCTATCTATAAGATAAACAAAAATTATTCGTGGTTTTGTACGTATGTGAAACTGCTTATTTTACCCTTTTCTTGGCTCTATTTTAATGAAAAGAACGTACACATATAACCTTGCCGAAGTCACAAAAGTAGCCGGATCCCTTATGGTCGCGTGACAAAATTTAAAGTAGTGAGGATTTTCAGAGACGTATAAAAGCTTCTTATTTATCTTTCATTATTGATGTTTACTATAACATTAAACAAGCGTCTTCAGCCACCGCGATACTTTCAGAATCCCGCATGCGTAGTTTGGACTTCCCGCTTGTTTGGAATTTGATGTTTGATGATTTGATCAGCTGTTTTCCGCTTGCTTCTATTGTGTAGTATTGTTTCACCTTGGTCTTAGCAATAGTTCTAGTTTTTAATATCTTTATCGTTAGTGAATAGTGGTTTCTAAATTCCAAAAGACTATCTATCATTCGGTACTTAGTAAAAGTAAATATGCCACTGTGTACAATTTGTTCCGCCTCATTTGTGTCTTTTCCCAATTTGAGAAAACATGCAAGGAAGATTCATCCTGGTAAGTAACTTTGTTTTCTAACATGTCATGCAACTTTATTACAGAATCTATTTTTTACAGACCAGCTTGAAGAAGTAGTGCCACTTAAAAAATATCAGAGTGCTGCTCATTGCATTCAGTGCGGCAAATTATTTTGTAAATATTCAAATTTGGTGCAGCAGGTTAAAAAATTTCATCCAGGTAAGTTTACCAAATTTACTAATAGAGAGGTATCGATGGTAAGACTTTGCAAAAAAATTTTCAAATGAGCGCGAACTAGGACCCCTAGAACCCATATCCGGGGTCAGTTTCAATTTTTATATGTTTATATATATATATATATATATATATATATATATATATATATATATATATATATATATATATATATATATATATATATATATATATCCAACCGATAACTCAAAAAATAATTTACCAATTTTGATGAAACTCGGTAAGTGCCTGTCTTTTATTAATGGTTTGGATGAGTTCGTTAATCAGGAAAATAGGACAAGGTTTTCCGGGAAAATTTTGAGTTTCCTTTCGAAAAAAAAATTTTTTCTCCGAAAATTACAAAGATATTTTAGTGAAATTTGGGGATATGTTGCCTTGACAAAGGCCTTACTACGTACCAAAATTCATCTTTCTAAGTTTATAGAAAATTGAGTTTTTCAAATTTTGAGTTTTCTTTCGATAAAAAATTTTTTTCCGAAAATTACAAAATTATTTTAATGACATTTGGAGATATGTTGCCTTGGGAAAGGTTTTACTATATGCCAAAATTCAACTTTCTAAATTTAGCGAAAATTGAGTTATCCAAGTTCGAAGCATTTAATAAAAATTCACTACGATAACGCACTTGCTGCGTCCCGAACTTTTTTTATTTCCTATCCATATTGAAAATTATATAAAATTGCAGATAAAATAACCAGTTTGATTGCACCGAAAGTTTATAATTACAAGTGCGAGTTATGTCAAAAACAGTTTTCCCATTTGAAGAACTGTAAAAGACATACAGAGAAGAATCATTCCACACCAAGAACTACTGTTTTATCAGTATCTAATTTAAAATATCCACTCTGCGATTATAAAGACTCCTCAAAATTGCAATTACACGCACATTTTCAATGTGCCCATGACATCACATGTAATTTTCAATTTAAAGAATTCGACAACTTGGACGAAGTTAATAAACGGAAAAGATCATTAGAAAGCGAGACTAAATCACTTTTTGTCAACCAGCATGGCCATCGACACTCAAAAAAACTCTACAAAAACAGTTTAGTATATTAATTTATTTATTGTTTTATTTTATATACCTGCTTTTGTATAGACTTATTTTAAGTGACTATAGGAATAACTAGTTTTTGACACAGTTTACTAATTTAATATTTACTTCTGTGCAGATAATTAAAACGTTTTGAGAATGTATATTTTCTATTTTGGAATATGTGTTAGTCAAGAGTTTAGGCCATAATGTGAATACGTAAATGTGGCAATGCATTAAGATTTTTTTATTTCTTTTTATAATTGTTTAAAACCATGCTGAAACAATACTACACAGCAGAAGCAAGCGGAAAACAGCGGATCAAATCATCAACCATCAAATTCCAAACAAGCGGGAAGTCCAAACTACAAATGCGGTATTTTGAAAGCCAAAGTAACGCTGTGGCTGTAGACGCTTGTTAGCATTAAGGTATGAAAAAAAAGGTAATAGATGTGAATTAAGTTTATGCAAACTCCCTATTGTAATTTTTACAGTGTATATAGCAAATACTGTTGTTTTTCTTAGCGTGTTCTATCTCAAGCGAAGATGGTAAAATCCAAATGTGCCAAGGTGATACAAGGGAACATTATAGACTCCCTATTAATAATCCATAATTGGAACATAAAATATTTAAATCTAGTAGGCTGGATACGCAACCCCTTGTCTATCTCTTGTTTATTTAACAATATTATGACATAGTTGTGACTGTGATGGCAGTGTTGTGTGTCAGTGTAATACAATGTCTACGTAACCCCTAATTATCTAGGGTAATATTGTAGGCTGTTTTAGGTGACGGATATCCCTTTAGAGCATTTGATAATGGAAATTGCCTTGCTTAATACCATAACGAATAGACCTCGGTACATATTGTAAACTGCAACATATTATGCTACGCAGGAGCAGCGTGCTGACAAGCAGGTATCACTGGTATAAAGGAGGCATAAAGTATCATGTTTACAAAGAGAAACAAGCGCGTATCAATTATATTAATGATAATATACCCCATCTGATAAGTCTTTAGTTGTGCAATACGATTTCACTAAAAGCAAGTGTACTATTTAAATTATGAGTCTAATGATTCATTAAAAACTCAAAGACTCAGAAAGTGCGTTATGGTAGTGAATTTTCATAGAAATGATCTGGCACTAAATATTTTATTATAACTTTTTTTTCTTGTAACATAGAAATCTAAATTTTTGTGCATAGTTTACTTTTTAAATTGTAAACCTACCTACCAAATTTCGTTATCATAGATTTTTTATTTTTTGAGATAAATTTTTTTTTCTAATGAAAACTCAAAATTTTCCCGTTTACCTCGTCCGATTTCCCTGACTAACGAACTTATCCAAGCCACTTACAAAAGGAAGGTACATGCCAAATTTTATCAAAATCGGCCCATTATTTTTTGAGTTATCGGTGTGATACACACACACACACACACACACACACACACACACACACATATATATATATATATATATATATACATATATATATATATATATATATATATATATATATATATATATATATATATATATATATATATATACATATATATATATATATATATATATATATATATATATATATATATATATATATATATATATATATATATATATATATATATATATATATAAACATATCAAAATTGAAACTGACACCGGATATGGGTTCTAGGGGTCCTAGTTCGCGCTCATTTGCAAAAATTTTTTCAAAATTCAAAAGTCGGGATCTCCCCATTATTGAATTTTTTCTACGAAAATCGAAAATTCACTAAAAATTAGACATATACAAAGCCCCCAAGATGACGTGATTCTTAATCTTTTTTGTTATTTATTATTTTAGGGGTGTGTCACACCACCGCTTAGCTTGATGTGTTTCAGGCAGTTGTGGCAGTGATATAAATATATATATATATATATATATATATATATATATATATATATATATATATATATATATATATATATATATATGTATATGAATATATATATATATATATATATATATATATATATATATATGTATATATATATATATATATATATATATATATATATATATATATATATATATATATATATATATATTTAAACAGGTGGCCCATTGAAAACGTGCTGGCAGCCAAAACGGTAAGGAAAAGATTTTGTCGAAAAAACCTGAAACAGGTCACGTTTGCTTGTGGTGGACAACTTTTGACGCAAAAAGTATAGCCCAAACTGGGATAGGGGCCATGTCATAGCTCGTTGAAAAGCGCTTTTGGTTCCCTATACACTGCTTTTTTACTTTTTAAACTCGCTCTATTCGTTTAGAAGATATTAGAGTTTTGAAACATCACTAATGAATTTCCCGAGAAATTATAAAACTAAATCGTTTCACTTAAAGTAAAAGTTGAAAATAATTACGACCAATCACACTACTAAACGAACGAGCGAACATACCAACGAATTAAACGTTAATCCAATAAATCTTCAAATTGAAGACCACCAACTTCCATATAATTGTATAAATTTTGTTCAAATTTTTGCCTAATATTTGCAAGCATTCATCACTAATGCGCTGACGTAATTCTTTCAATGAAATCGTATTCGGTAGCAAAAGCTTTTCGTTTTAAATGCCCCTACAAAAAAGTCTAAAGGGGACATGTCTGGAGATCGGGCTGGCCACTATACAGCACCTCTTTGACCTATCCATTGACCAGGAATGGGTATATTCAAGAACTCCATAACAGTAATGGCAAAATGTGGTGGACTCGATCTTGTTGGAAACAAAAAATTGTTCCGAGTATCGTTCATCGTTCTCAACAATATCAGTTAGCATAGGGTAAACCAAGTTTGCAATATTTTCAAATTCCGTTCTCCTGTGAAAGTGTGGGCTATGAAGATTAGTCCAATGATGTGATTACTCAAAATACCCGCGCAAACATTGATTTTTTGTGGCTTCTGAGTGTGGATTTAATGAAAAACACGAGGATTTTCATTCAACCAGAACCGGCAATTATGACGATTTATAGTGCCATTCAGAAAGAAAGAACTTCCGTCGGAAAAACAAGTGTTAAAAAGAAATTTCCTGTTGTCAATTATCCTTTGAGAAATATTTTCGCAAAATTCCAAGCGCCGGCCAAAATCATCTTTATTTAATTTCTGAAGTAGCTGGATTTTATATGGATGAAACTTTTTTTTTCAGAATTTGTTAAATTGGACATTTTACGTAGATTAGTAATTTCAACTAATTGTCCTGTACTTAATGTTGGATCTGCATGAACTTGACCTATCACTTCCAGGCGTGTAGCTTCATTCACCATAGGAAATGTAATTTCGGGATTTTGTTTCTTATTAGCCACTGATCAGGTTTCAAGGAACTTTAGCAACTCTGGCACGTACTTATGACGAACACGTCTATGAGGCCGTAGGTTATTAAATACACGTGCTGCTTTGTTTAATTTTCCTGATTTTAAGAAAATGTCCCACAATTTCAAATCTTTCGGCAATGAGGAACTTGCACATTTTTTTATTCTCCTCTTATTAAATTCCCCACATTGTATAAAATCAATTGCCATATAAAATTTAAATTTTTAACCAATAGTTTTCCTTTAAAAAAATATCTCAATCAAAGTGACTTTTTATTACTTACGCAAACCTTTAACAACATTTTTATTTTGTAATGGACGCTGGTGAGGCCCAAATCATGCATTAATAATTTCACGGAAAATGCATTAGTGATATTTCAAAGATCCATATCTTCTAAACGAACAGCCCAAATTTCGCAAATAAAAAAGCAATGTATAGCTCTTTTAACAAGATATCACATGACATTTAACCCTATTTGCAAAAATTGAGCGATGACACCCTTGCTTAGGAGGCAAAAAAGAACCCCAAAATTTTTACGGAAAACCTAGTCTGATTTTCCTTGCTAACGAACTTATCTAAGCCACTTACAAAAGGAAAGTACCTGCCAAATTTTATCGAAATCGGACTATTATTTTTTGAGTTATCTCTGTGACAGCTACACACCCAACCACCTACACACACACACACACACACATACACGTATTGCAATGATTATGGCAACCGTGCAATGTACCAACAAATGGCGACTCAAACGATCTGAGTTGTAGTATACTCAGTTTGACGTTATAATGCTAGATATATCGTCAGATCATCTATACACTCGCTGATTGGTGAGATATTTCGAGATGAGCAAGCGTGCATACAACAACATTGTGGCATCGGTTGCCATAAGTTGTGTGTATGAGTGTGAATATATATCAAGAAAATGGCAACTTTATGTGTGAACTATTAACAACATTGTGGCAACGGTCGCCATAAGTCCTGTGTATGAATGTGAATATATACCAAGAAAATGGCAACTTTATGTGTGAACTATTAACAACATTGTGACATCGGTTGCCAAAAGTTATGTGTATGAATGTGAATATATATCAAGAAAGAGGCAACTTTATGTGTGAACTATTAACAACATTGTGACATCGGTTGACATAAATTATGTGTATGTAATGTAAATATATATTAAGAAAATGGAAACTTTATGTATAAACTATATGACAATATTGAGGCATCGGTTGCCATAAGTTCTGTGTATGAATGTGAATATATATATCAAGAAAATGACAACTTTATGTGTGAACTATTAACAACATTGTGCCATCGGTTGTCACAAATGCTGTGTATGGCAGGTGAATATATATATATATATATATATATATATATATATATATATATATATATATATATATATATATATATATATATATATATATATATATCAAGAAAATGACAACTTCTTGTATCCACTGTATATAACTATGAACGACTATGCGTTGTTGTGGCTTCGTGTTTAAAAAGGTAAACGTGTGTATTCTCAAGTCATAAGCTGGACTGTGTAGCAACATGCGGCATCTATATTTACAGGAGTTTGAGCATGGAAATTAGGAATTTTGATTGAGATCTTGTGCAAGTTATAACATGGTTTGCCAGCAAGCAAAGTGAATTTTCTTTAAAAAATCACTAATGAGGAGATGGCTACTTTTGAATTTTGAAATTATTTTTTTCACATGAGCGCTAACTAGGCCCCCTAGAACACATATCTGGGGTCAGTTAAAATTTTTATGTTTATATATATATATATATATATATATATATATATATATATATATATATATATATATATATATATATATATATATATATATATATATATATACCTAACTTGTCGGTTTGTTGATTATTTTTTCCTAGGCAATCCGCTATCGCCATTTATTGCAGGACCTTTTCATAAGCAGATTTGAAACAGATCTTGAAAGTGAAAGTGGTTATTTTCCTTCGAATGTCGTTTCGTTACGTGGATGATATTTTCGCAGTGTTTAACACAAACATTTTCAGAACAGAAGATTTTATTGCCAAATTAAACAATAAATTTGATTCGATAAGTTTTACGCACGAATTAAAAATTAATATTAAATTAGCCTTTCCAGATGTACTAGTTATCAAGAATAAAGAAACTTTAGAATTCGATGTCTATGGAAAGGCAACCACCATTCTAAGCTACATTCCGAACGACCGACATCATACGAACGAACAAAAAATGGCCAGTCTGAATTTTTTAGTAAACCGGTTAATTAATTTTACTTTAAACAAAAGTACATATACCAAAGAATTAAATTATATTAAGGACGTGGCCGAATATAAGGGATACAGTGCTTGCCTAGTGGAAAAATTATTCAATAAACAGACAACAAAGAAAATGTTGACGGAATCAACGACGTTTAGAAGAGAGAAATCCGAAAAAACTTTGTTTGATTACCATTTGAACCTCGAATCACGAGGGGTCTAGATAGCATTTTAAAAAAAGTCAACTTGCAGCTAACATTTTCGACAAAAAATACCTTAAAAAACTTGCTAAGTAATCCAAAAGACAAGGATAGAACGGCCAAAATGTCGGGAATTTATGAAATAAGTTGCAAATATTGTAATATTAAGAACGTCGGACAAACAAAAAGATCGATTGGAATTAGATTCAAAGAACACTTAGCCCAATTACGTTACGGTACTATAGATAGATCTTCCGTTGCCTGACCTAGTTAGGATAATAATCATCTTTTATAATATATATATATATATATATATATATATATATATATATATATATATATATATATATATATATATATATATATATATATATATATATATATATATATATATATATATATATATAGATATAGCCTATTCATCATATTATATATGAATATATCAATAAATAAATATTTTTGGTGTTTTTTTGTGTGTGTGTTAAAGAACGTTTTTTAAATGCTTTGGCATCTACTCTTTGGCCTCTTAGCTCAAAATAAGGTTTTTTGGTTCATAAAATTTAATAGATGCCGTCCAGCTTAAAATAACGTTACTTTGGTCTATATAATTAAATTAATTTCGTTAATCAAGCAAAATCTCTCAACACTGTAGCCTTATTGGCCTCCTGACGAAGCAAACAAAAAAATCATGACAATAACCGAATTTTCCATAACGTTAGCAACTTGAGATTTGGTGCACAGTATAGTCTCTATAAAGCATAAACGTATCTACCAAAGTTCTTTAAAGTACCTTAACTATTTTCGAAGATACAAAAATTTCCTCAAAAAATTGAATTTTTCGCGAAAAAACTGGTTCGATTGAACTGCTTAACCTTTTCGACAGAAATGTGTATAAGCTGACTTGGAGAAACCGAATCATCACAAAACAGTTTTAAAAACCCGACAATCGTTTAACTAACCAAGTTAGCGTCATTAGAGGATGAATAATTCTTAGTTAGAATTATTCATCCTCTGATGACGCTAACTTGGTTAGTGAAACGATCGTCGGGTTTTTAATTTTTTTTGGTGATTCGCGTTCTCCAAGTGCGTTTATCAGTGCTCAGCACATGTTCCAATCTTCACTTAGAGAAAGGTGTATCCAGATTTCAGCAAACTCAATTAGTTATTTATTCATTACTCACTGGACCGATGCATATATGTTATCATTATTTTTATTTATTGATAAATAATTATACCGGTACTTTATATCTATATAAATAAGCCTTAAGATTTGCGCAATATATTTTGGCATGATATTATCAGCTTACAAAACCAAAACATACAAAAACTGGAATAAGTGACGATCTAAATGCATTATATAGGCCCCAAATTAACATAAAATATATATGGTAGTTACAACCCATAAAAGATTACAATCATTACTTCACTAGAAATGTGTAAATTTTTGTTTCAATGTGTTTATCATCTTGTACCTACCTAGAACCAAATAAACATAAAAAGTTCTGAAAAAATGAGGTTTGCCTTAACAGCAAAGTTTGTTTCTCTAAATCTTAAATCGATAATTGATTATAATCACAACCTATTTGGCGGACTTCATCTCATATACGAGCCACCTTTAGCATATGCCTCCAAATGGAGGCATTGTTGGAAATCTTACGATTTTTATAACGAACGTCCCTTGTAGAAAAAAGCAACTTTGATTAATAACTACAGGTAAACATCCCAGTGATTTTTAATTTTAAAAAAAGACTTATTTTATATAATACATATTTAGAAATTCTTCTACCCCACAACAGATCACAGCTGTAAAATTACTGTTATGCAGCAAACAAAGAGAGCAGGTAGTAAATAGAAAATAAATATGGGTACCCTTGAGCATCTTGTCAACTACAGTAACAATAGAATCCTAAGAATACTGGTATACTTAGGTAAATATAAAATTCTGGTGGCAAAGATGTTGTATGGCAGCCAATTTTTATTAAAATGTTTAACAAATATATACATTCAAAATTTCATGAGCACAAATTAAGTAGATAAAAGGCATGTGGTGTCGTAAATCTTTGATATAATTTAGACAGAAAGTTTCTGATACCTTTGAGGTTCTATAGAATATGTGTCATAGATTTGCTTTTAGCATCATCCTAGAAAAAATGAAATGGAACAATAAATTAGAAACTTTATTAGGAGGTACCTATGAGTTAAACGGTAATAAGGGGTGCTGCTGTCTCTCACATAATTTACAGAGAACATTCTTATAAGTGCAATATATTTTTCAGATCTGACAATCGTTTCGCAAACAAAGTTAGCGTCATCAGAGGAATGACACCTCTTCTCAAATAGCCATAGAAGGAACGAAAAAATGCTTGAAAATAAATAGGCTAAGCTATTACGAAGTGAAGAAAAACATTTTTATTCATATTGCTGATTATTACTTCAATATAGTCACAACGTGTGCAAACCTCGTATCGGCGACAAAAATTTCAACATTTTCTTTTCGCTTAAACGTCATAAAAGGTATCAAAACATCTAGAAAACATCATTTGGGAACGAATTTTTTTTTTGACTGTCAGTCTGTCGATCTGTCGGGTTGTCGGTCTGTCTGTTTGTAGCCACGGTAACTTTAGAACGAATTGAGATATCGTCCTCAAATTTGGTATACAGTTAGTACTAGACAAACGAACGGTTCGGATTGCTTTTGGGTAAAATCGCTTTAGGGGGTAGGGGATGATGAGGATGGATAGGTTCGTTAGCCAAGAAAATTGTAACAGTTTCTCCAGAAAAATTTTGTGTTTTCTTTCGAAAAATTTATATATCTCCGGAAATAACAAAGCTATAGCTATAGCTTTAAAATGTGGTAGCCGGGCTTACGTCGTTAAAGCTGAACTATGTACCGAAATTTAGATTTCTTAGTTAAAAGGAAAAAAAGTCTGAACGCAGCAAGTGCGTTATCGAAGTGAATTTTTATAAAAATGCTTTGAATAGCAAATATGTCGTTTTAATGCAAGCAGTCATCAATTTGGTTACCGGTATAACTTATATAGTAGAAACAATGTGCCATATGTTATCAAAATAACTTATTGTTTAAAAATGTACAAACATTTTCCGACAATAGACTTTAAATGTTGGTTTCTTAGCCAACAAACCTTAGGTTATAGCAAATTGAGTTATTGAAATTTGAAGCATTTAATGAAAATTTGCTACCAAAACGCACTCACTGAGTCTCGATTTTTTTTTCTTGCAAACATATTTCGATAAGAAATGCAATAAAATAAGGGTGTTCGAAAAAAATTGTAGGGATCACCAACGACTTATGGGCCAGCCGGTGATTGTCAAAATAATTTTATAAGATGCAGCTCAAGACACCCTATAATTAACTTATAAAATTTTTTCTCGTCTCTTGTATAATAATAATTATATTGAGCTTTACCGTAGAAATGCATCACCCTGTATATATATATATATATATATATATATATATATATATATATATATATATATATATATATATATATATATATATATATATATACAGATAAGAACTGAACGTAAACCCGGATATGGATTCTAGGGGGCCTAGTTTGCGCTCAGTTGAAGAAATCTTTTTAAAATTCTAAAGTCGCGGTCTCCTCATTCACGATTTTTATGTACGAAAATTGGCTAAAAATTATGGACCGTTAAACCACAAACTACCGCCAAAGCATGAGAGAGAAAATAACTAGCCTGTTGCATATCAGCCCTTTTTATAAAACTTAGATCCTTTATATCTGTTGATAAAACATAACCAACACTGTTTAGTCCACCCACTAACATTAATAAAATGGTTAAGGAATAATTTGCATTGTATATTAAAATTCCCAAATAACGCAAACAATTTGTCAACTGAAATTGAAAACAGATAAACGATCTAATAATATACGATAAACGTCAGTTATAGCGTGTAATTGACCTCCGCAATGATATCAAATGTGCCACTGCTAGGTAACGACTCAGACATACTAGATCTCATATACCTATAAACCAGTTTTTACCATTGTCAACAAAAAGCGGTGATATTAAAAATAAATGTTTCAAATTTGAATAACTCAATTTTCTGTAAACCTAGAAAGCTGAATTTTGGTACTAGTTAGGTCTTTCCAAAAGCAACATGTCCACCAAATTTCATCGAAACAAAAACATATAAAAATCGAAACTGATCCCGGATATGGGTTCTAGGGGCCCAAATTGGCGCTCATTTGAAAAAATTTTTTGCAGTCTCACCATCGATACCTCTTTATTAGTGATTTTTTAAAAATAAAAATTCACTAAAAAGTCATAGGCATTTAATGCAAAAAAATTTAGTGACTTGAATTTTGAAAGATTTCTTCAAATGAGCGCAAACTAGGCTCTATAGAACCCATATCTGGGTTAGTTTCAGTTTTTATCTGTTTTCATATATATATAGGGTGACGCATTTCTAGGGTAAAGCTCAATATATCCATTATTATACAAGATATGAGAAAAAATTGTATACGTTAATTATACGGTGTCTGGAACTGCATCTTATAAAATTAATCTTACAATCACAAGCTGGCCCATAAGTCGCTGATGATACAATTTTTTTCTTATTCAAACACGCCTTATATTATTGCTCATTTTGCATTTTCCATTCAAAGATAATCCATGTTTGTAAGAAAATAAATTCTGGACTCAGCAAGTGCGTTATGGTGGCGATTTTTCATAAAATGTTTCTTTCGATAGCTTAATTTACTATTAACCTAAGGTTCGTTGGCCAGGAAACCAGTTTTTTGGGAAGATTTTAAGTTTATTTTCCGAAGATTTTTGTACATTTTCAAACAATAGAGTTATTTTGATGAAATATGGTACATTGTTTCTTCTATATAGGTTATACTGTTAACCAAATTTGATGCCAGATTTTATTTTAAAAAAAGATATATTTCCTATTAAAAACATTTTTACAAAAATTCACTACCATAACGCCGTTGCTGCGTCCAGACTTATTATTATTATTATTATTATTAAATACTCATAGTTTCATATCACAAGCTGTCAAAAATAACAACGGTATTTAAGGCTGTCATTTTAAAGTTCCATTGGACATTTGTAAAAAAAAATACGAAAATGTAAATATGTATGGATAATCAGATTAATTATTTTCTACCTTTTTTGCACCAAAGTTTGTTTAAATATTTCAATATTTTTCCTCAAAAATTTGTAAAATTATCCCATAATCTGATCGGTTAATATAATCAAATAAAAAACTAAAAAACTGTGTTAAACTGATCGCTAAATGAATTATGGTATGCGATTATAAATACTTATATTTCCAAAACTATAGTCTTTAGGTATAGGCGGTATAATACAATAAATAATGTAGGTGGTTGAAACCGAAATGGATATGGTTGTAAATTTTAGATGAGGCAAGTCTTCGTAAAATTATGAGTGGTTATTTTAGACATGTCAAAATTACATTGACCTTGTCAAAGTTTGGAAGCTAAATATAAATTGTATATGTGTACAGCAATTGCAAATATAAAATTATACATCTAAATTTTTTTGATAATTTTCATAATTTTGATTATGTTACAACGAATTATTTACAGTATATACATATATTATAACTAAGGAAAAACCATAATGTGCATGCCTGAGTTAACACTAAGAAATCCTCGGTGTTCCCTTAGTTAGTTAGTACAATGGGTGTGAAAACATATGGTGCCCATTTAAAACATTCTCAGTCTCGCCTTAAAATAAGAAACTCAGAGTCACTGTTTATTGCGATACAAGCTAGGATTAGCCCACGGCATCAAATTCGTTTTAAATAAGTGTATACTGAAGGGTGCGTTGGAATCAGTCTTTCCTGAGTAGCCACAAGTTGGCTTATTACATGTATGCACAAGACCCATAAATGGCAACTCACACAAAAAATATTAAACTGCTAAGTATTTCTCAACAAATTGATGAAATCACCTTCTGAATGTTTCTACACGTCCGTGGTGCGATGAAGAATCATGACGCATATACTTTTTTCGAGGAATGCATATCATTCGGTGATTTTCATCTGTGGCAACCCCAAAAAGTTGCCACAATCTGAGCGGTAGCCACAATAGAGTACTATTCTCACACACGTTGTCATAATCATTGCATCACAAACACACACACACACACACACACACACACACACGCACACACGCGCGCGCGTACACACACAATTACATATATATATATATATATATATATATATATATATATATATATATATATATATATATATATATATATATATATATATATATATATATATATATATCTGTGTGTGTGTGTGTATGTGTATGTGTGTGTGCCAATTAAAGCTTCCCACCTAGAAAATATCGGAATTCAAAAGAAAAGAAAAGAAAAAATCCAAGACATGTCGACTCTGTCTTTAATGAGGACACATGATGGCTGGCGTAAGTTTTGGTCTTTTGAAACCGACCCCTTAGCCAGGGGCGTACTGTACCCTTAAATTTGAAATGGCTTCCTATGTCGAGTGACGTCTCATTTTTCTCAATTCTGCAATAAAATCACCACATAAAGAATAAGACAAAATATAAATGAATAAAAGAATGTTATTTAATTAAATGTTCAGATGCTTTTCCCTATCTAGAGGTGAGGGCGTAAATGAACGTAATAAGTAGGTAAGATAGTGTAGCAGAAGAAAACTTGTAAAGTTTATATATATATATATATATATATATATATATATATATATATATATATATATATATATATATATATATATATATATATATATATATATGTCCCCATCCCCATGTTTTCCGTGGTCTTCTTGTGTGTCTTGTGGCAATACGCTCTGATAGACCCCTGGGCAAGTATTGTAATCCCTCTTCCTATTATACATATTAATTGTTTAAAAAGAATAATATATAGAAAGTATGGATAAAAAGAAGAAAACCAAAAGAAAGATAACCATATCGATATAAGAAAGGGATAATATGGAGCTACATAGAAGAATAGGTAAAACATGTAAAATAAGTTAAGGGTAATTTCTAGAATGACCATGTACCACCAGTACTAAACAGAAATAATTCAGCAAAATACTTTATTTAAAATTTCTATGGCCAATGGAATTAAATTCCAAAGCTACCTTACTGAACTAAACCTTTTCCTCAGCTTGCCTACAATACATGAAGTCTTTGCTACGCTTCCGTACAAAAATTTCAAAGCATTTCGTAGGTTGCCTGAGGTTTTTAACTTGTTTTAAACTTTACCGAAATTAGATAAGTTTGTACGTGGTTCACAATATAAATAGTACATTTGTTAGGCTTGTAACTTTCGAAGAGTCGAAATACCACTTTGGTGTCTGTTTGTCTTAGAATGAACCCCACCATATGCTCACAAAATTTGAATACAACGATACGGGATATCTTGTATATATAGGGCGTTTCGTTACGGGTGAAGAGGTACCATACCTCAGGAACGAGTGGTTCAGAAGATCTGTGAAGAAAACTCCTGTTAAGAAAAGTGGCTACAGGAAAATGTTGGAAATATTTTAAAGTGCCCAGCTCTGACGCAAGGGGGCGTAATTTCCATGGTCATGTGGAAGAAGGCATTTTTATGGAAAATATCCCTATAAAAGCTATTAAAATACAATACAGTGTTAACCTTGCTGAAATCTTAAATCTTTTTGCTTCAACGCTCTTTGCTGTAATTCGTAAAATTAGGGCAGGAGGGGAGGGGAAAGTCTACTTGAGAAACTGTACATAATTTTGGTATGGCTCCACCGAACTGGATGAAATCTGTGTTGTTTAGGAAATAAAGGAAAGAGGGAAATAAACTATGAGTGTGATTTAATAGAATAAGGTAAAAATGAAATAAGAAGTAAAAAGAAACGGCCATAGGGAAAATATTATTATTTGTAATAGCACCCTTAAGCACGGACCTTTGGAAACAATTGTTTTTCATCAATTAACATCAATTAATCTGATGGACATATCAAACTTAATCTTTCACAAATTCGCTTGCAACATTGTTCCACTTTTCGGCGATGATATAAAACTATGTCATTCTAATTAAAATTCCCAAAAAAAATCGAAAAGCCACCACGTTATTTTCAAATAGCGTCCTCTGGAAAGGGCAGCAAAAATCACTGTGAGTTAGCTATCGTCGCGTTTAAACTAACAGACCTTCTTTTCCTAAATAAGACAGATTCAATCCAATTCGGTTGAGCCAAACCAAAATTATGTACACTTTCATCAATAGCCTTTCCCTCTCACTTCCTGTCCTGTTTACTTCACGGGTTTTTTTCGCAGATATCTCCTGTTCCACCCATTCCTAAGATATGGTATCCCTTCACCCTTCATGAAACAGCCTATATATATATATATATATATATATATATATATATATATATATATATATATATATATATATATTATTATTATTATTATTATTATTATTATAATTGATTGACAATATTACATCAAATTTAGAATACCTCAGATTTTGACATACCAAATGACGGATACCTTAGGCTTTACAAATTTTCTTTTCCTAATACTTCAACCATTTCCTTCAATTACCATTACACTCCACTATCTTATACCACCTGCTAAACTACCATTCTTCTCGAACAGCCCATATTTTCGCCAAAATGTTTTATTTTATATGGTGACAAAAGTGACTTTACTTTAACGGTTATACATACATATATATATATATATATATATATATATATATATATATATATATATATTTATATATATATATATATATATATATATATATGTATATATATATCTATATATATCTATATATATCTATATATATATATATATATATATATATATATATATATATATATATATATATATATATATATATATATATATATATATATATATATATATATATATATATACTGTTCACAATTATTATGACTTAAAATGATACTCTTGATTTGAACAAATATTTCAGATGAGAACAAATTTGTTAGTGGCTTCTTTTCTTTATGCTACAAGTAAGCTTATGCTAATGAACAGTTAAATTAATATACATTTTTATTAATTTCAGTACAATGAAGTAAGTAATGAGAGTTCTTAAAGGTCAAGGGGGTTCCTTATTTTATTATAAAATTGATAGTTTTCTGTACGTTTTTTTTAAACAGCTTAGAATGTAAACTTATTTACTTAGGGAGACATCGGTTGGTATACAGGCTAATTTGAACTCTTATTGACTACTAAAAACTTAAATATTACCCACAACAACAGAAAAGGGTTCTCAGATGCCTAACTATTAAATGGTCTATATTATGGACCTATAATTAAATGGAAAATGTCTAGTTATATGCGTTTTACTTCAGCCTATAAGGCCCTTTATGTTTTTGGATACATGAATATTATAACATGTGTTATATTTGTGCATAAAAATTAAATGTATCTTTATTCTTTATTATCTTTGAAACGATCTGTGCTAATTATATCTGGGATACTTTGACGATGATTCTTATCCACTCCCTTAAGTAACATAAACTAACTGTATTCTGCTTACTTTCATATTTTATGACCTTTAAATATTTTAGGAATTAAATTAGCGGCTTGTCTGAACGACAGAAAATTAAAAAAATCCTTACTAAACAACTTAAGTTCTGGAATAGCTGTCAAAATTCATTGATTTATAAACGTAAAAAAATCTAAATGTAAAGTCCTTATGCCATTATCATTGGTAAGTTCCTTCTACAAAAGTTTACAAAAATTGTCACCACTAAGATTGAAATCCGCCTTAGAATATTGTATTACCAGGCCACGGAAAACATGACAGATGCCCTGTAATATACCCGGTATATGTCATATGTGAATTTTCTACGGTCTTGAATTATTTATAGCAAATGATTTCCATTTCAAATACATTTCTTGCAAATATTTTATTTCAATAAAGGAAAGTAACAGTTAAAACAATTAAACCGTGTTAAAGACAATCTACTCAACATTTTATATTCATAGACTACATATGTTAGGGAATATTTGTTTAAAAATTACTATACATTACGACACTATACGTATAATTTGCTTAATATCTTCTGCAAATATTAACAAGTTAAAATTGAAAATGTAATTAATCTGAACAGCAAGATACGTTGTGAACTCGAAGCGTTACATTTCTCTATAAGATAATAAAAACTCTGGACGCAGCAAGTGCGTTATGGAAGTGAATTTTCATAGAAATGATCTGGCACAAAATATTTTATTATAACTTTTTTTTCTTGTAACATAGAAATCTAAATTTTGGTGTATAGTTTACTTTTTATATCGTAAACCTACCTACCAAATTTGGTTATCATAAATTTCTTTTTTTTTTTCAAATTAAAACTCAAAATTTTCCCGGAAAACCTCGTCCGATTTTTTTGATTAACAAACTTGTCAAAGTCATTTACAAAGGGAAGGTACGTGCCAAATTTTATCAAAATCGGCCTATTATTCTTTGAGATAAAAATTTTCTTCGAATGAAAACTCAAAATTTTCTCGGAAAACCTCGTCCGATTTTCTTGACTAACAAACTTGTCAAATCCATTTACAAAAGAAAGGTACATGCCAAATTTTATTAAAATCGGCTTATTACTTTTTGAGATAGGAATTTTTTTCGAATGAAAACTCAAAATTTTCCCGGAAAACCTCGTCTGATTGTATATGGCTAACAAACTTATCCAAGCCATTTACAAAAGAAAGGCACATGCCAAATTTTATCAAAATCGGTCCATTATTTTTTGAGTAATCGGTGTGATACATATATATATATATATATATATATATATATATATATATATATATATATATATATATATATATATATATATATATATATATATATATACGTATATATATATATATATATATATATATATATATATATATATATATATATATATATATATATATATATATATATATATATATATATATATATATAAACATATAAAAATTGAAACTGACCCCGGATATGGGTTCTAGGGGTCCTAGAACGCGCTCATTTGAAGAAATTTTTTCAAAATTCAAAAGTCGAGATCTCCTCATAAGTGAATTTTTTCTAAGAAAATTCACTAATACAAGTAACTTATCTATAATAAGAAATTATTATCAAACAGGGTATAAATCTCATTATCAGTTGTCGCAGCACTAAACTTATAATTTAAGAATTAGTAAAGGTCTGGATAGTGCCTCTTCCTGATCATCGTTTCATTCCAAAATTATCCAACGTCGGCTAGATAAGGTGACGTAATTATATACGGTGACCACACATTATAATATTTCAGAGGCTAGTTAGTTTTGAAATTTAAATTCAATTTGAGACATCATGTGTTCAGGCATGTTCTTATCAAATAAAATAATGGCATCAACTTCCGGTTATACCAGAAGTCGCCATCCACTTGCTTATTGTAAATAGAACACCCTATGTTTTTGCAGTTTTGGATTATACCTAAAATTTTAGGTAAACTTTCATCAAGGTTCCGTATTTATAAAGTTAACCGTTTAGAGATATTTAATTTTTTTCAAAAAAAAATGAGGAGAAACAGTATTTAGCTTAAAACCATATGTATTTTACAGTAGAAAATATAAAGCAACAGTATTTATAGGAGGCATAGCTAGACCACTGAGCTTCCCATCCATCTTTTCAATATAGCTTAACTGCATACAGGGTGGTACAAATTTAATATCGAGTCGAGTTAATTTCAAACCATCGAAAGTTTTTTTTTTCAAATGGAGCATTTGTGTGTTTCCCATAGTCTGGTGGACAATATATTTTCTTTCGAACGGTAACATGGTTTCTCATACATATCTCTTCTAGTTTTTAAGTTATCTACTCTCTTTTGTTTAACAATCTAAAAACATTTAGTTTCATGCGTCGATGGCTACGAAATTATTAGCAAATTTCAAAACAAACAATTAATCTTTCACCAGTTATTATTTGTCAATTTAACAGCCATAGAGGCGGTTTAATTAAGTATTGTTTCATCCAAAGGATTTTATAAAGTAATGACCTACAAGCACTCAAGTCCAATTTTGTTTCTGCACTGCAACCTTGAGATGCTAAACTACGTGCACAATTTTATGAAATGATTTTAACTAGAACACAAATTGATACTGATTTTTGTGCATAAAAACATTTGGACAGATGAATAGAGATGATATTTTAAACCAGCGTAATCGTCACTTCCGGGATTCTGAAAATCGGCAGATCCTACGCGAGAGAAACTTTCAAAATAAATTAGGTGTTAACGTTTTCTGTTCAGTTTAAGATAATCCAGTTCGTTTGGTTAGCTACGAGGAGAACTTAAATACGCAAAGATATGTCTAACGTTTGCAAACTGTCGTAGCGGATTTCCTGGACGATCTACCTTAGATCAATTGAGGAGTTGCTGTTACAAATTAGATGATGTTCCACCTCACGGTGGGAGTTCAGTTAACCAACAACTATAAATGAGATGCTTGAGGACCGATGGATGAGAATTTTAGGACCCTGGTATTGCCCAGACTCGATGAGTGAACCTAAAAATTTACGTAGAATCCAAAAATGCAATATGTATTATAAAAACAAATTAATAGCGACTTTATGTATAACCGGAAGAGCTACGTGAACGCCATTGCCTTATTTGAGGAGGACATACCCAAAAACCCGATATTCGAAATTTTGAAATTTCAAAAGGAACTAGTCTCTGAAATATTTTAATGGGTGGTCACCGTGAGAGACCTATATATATATATATATATATATATATATATATATATATATATATATATATATATATATATATATATATATATATATATATATATATATATATATATATATATATATATATATATATATATATATATATATATATATATATATATATATATATATATATATATATATATTGCTATGGTATTTAGTGTGGTTTCTTTTATTTAATTTATTTTATACCTTAATAGCACTTTTAATTGTAAAGAATGAGAATTCAATTGGGTCTTTATTAAAAAAAAAAAAAAACGCTAATATTGAAGATCCTGAAATTATGCCAAAAATTGCTTACTTACTGCTATGATTTTAAATTTTTCTCTCATCTCGTGGGTAGGGTTCTGTGCTTGGGCTAGCATTTTTGTTTAATATATCGTTTTTATGAATTATAGTATTCCCAAGTGGTTGGAAATTTCGAAAAAAAATTATGTCTGATTGGGTCTTTTGATTTTACTTTTTATTTAACGCTGAAAAATAGCCTTACTTTTTTATATTATTAATATTTGCTTGATTTGAGGTCAAAATTAAACAGATTGATCAAGTTAATAAATTTCTATTAAAAAGGTTATATCAAATTTATCAAATCAAATTTAGTTAACACAATGAATAATCTAACTATGATATGATGATTCGGCCTTTATATAACATCCCCCTTATTGAACTAAAATTTACATTAAAATCATAAATGGGACAAAAATATCCTTAAAAGCTATTCACACTATAGAAAAAAAGTCAGCATATTGAGTTCGATAAAGTTCCTAAAACGACTTACTGGATGTTGTCTTGTTTGCTCCTTCCATTTGACGTGTATTTATTACTTCCCATTTGATGTATAATTATTACTTTCCATTTGATGTGTAATTATTACTTTCTATTTGTTCTTCTTTTGGACTTGATTGTCAGTAATTATTAATCAATTTCCATTTTTATTTAACTTTCTTCACAAACCGTGTACCATGTATTTAATTTTCTTTACACAAATTTTTATGATTATCAGGCACTTGCCTTTTACGTTTTAATTATCAACTTCCATAATTTTCAGTCGTCGCAGCACGGCCACTAATTTAAAGTTTCATTTGTGGTCACTCAATTACGAATTCCTAGTTTCTCTTCTGGCAGTTCAGTTACTGATCGTCCTATCGACCTGCCGTCGACTCCTTAAATAAACTATCCCTGTGTTACAAAAAACATTTTCGCGCTGTGTATCGGTAACAAAGTTCATAGGCCTTTCGTTATCCCATTGTTCAACTTTTTGTCCGTTGCACTACTCTTTTGAAACACGCACAAAAAAACTATCCTTATCAACAAACACTGCGTCTTTGTTTAAATAGGCATTTACAAAAAACTTATTTTTCCTTAATATTATAAATGTATAATATGGTAAATGTGCCTACTGCCTAAGAATAAAATAAAATCGTTATATTCTAGTAAAATTCTATGAATAAAAACAAGGCTATTGTTCTATTGTATTTTAACGACTACATGTAAGAAAAGAAAATCATTGTTCTGTATTCTGCTACCTAACCTTATTTCTTATTTAACCTAAAATATTTTACTCTCAATTATACAGGGCATTTAAATTTTAGGATGTATTAATTTTATGTACATTGGCCCGTTTTACTCCACAATAATGTTTCTATTTTCTCACATATTTGCTATCTATAGCAATATATATATATATATATATATATATATATATATATATATATATATATATATATATATATATATATATATATATATATATATGTGTGTGTGTGTGTGTGTGTGTGTGTGTGTGTGTGTGCGCGTGTGTGTGTGCGTGTGTGTGCGTGTATAAAATAACCATGTTCTTTCTAAACAAATGCCAGGCAAGTAAAATTTTAAATTTGTACAAAATGTCTATCCGCTATAAACAGCACTTTACTCCAAAAATGTGTGTTAATTAACAAAAGAACGCCAACGTAATCTTTGTAGCATTATTATTGTACTAAGCTATTTTAATACAAGCACAAAAAAATTAATCACACTTACGTATTTTCAACATGGGAATAAAAATGCGAAGTCAGAAATGTTTCCTCTAGAAGTAAATTCGTTTACGGTACGCTCGTTAACCTGTTTGCATTTCCCTTGTTTTTTCTACTTTAATCGCCATATAATTAAGTGTATTTTCCAAGCATGTATAATTTACGTGGGAGCAAAAAAACAAGGTTCATTATTTCAGTGAAAAAAAAAAAGGAATCAGAGCTGGCTTGTATGAAACGTCGAATATATAATGCCTTTTTACATGTCGGAGTACACAAACTCAATGTAAAGGGAATTTAATGTTATCATTAAATACAATACTAAATATTGCAGTTTTGCGCTGCCAAGAAACGTTTCCGCGTTTTAATTACAGGATTTGTGTAAGAGGATTTTCATTATATTTTTTATACCGCATGTTTTGCTTTACTTGTAGTGTAATATAATATGTACAAAAATTTAAGTAAATTCAATGTTAAATAAAATTTCTACTCGCTAATTACTTTTATACTTGCCCCAAAAAAAATATGAAATAAAACATTTATTTACATACAGATAAAAAAATTTCGACGAAAATAGTTACATTGAGGGGGTGAAAAAAATTTACATGTGCGCCATAAGTTTAACCGCTGGACTATATTTTTAAAATCAAGTAAATGCATATACTTTTGTCCTGCCTACTTAGAATATTTTTATTGCATTTTAAAATTGACATAATTTCAGTAACTACAAATGCTTTGTAATGCTTGTATTACAGAAAAAAAAACGGTTGTATAATATTTACCGCACAAAAGTATTGTAAAAATTCATAACACAATTCGTAACGTAACATATACTAGCATCTATACAAGTTAAATAAGTAAGGTTGACACTATGTGCAAGCTCAAAGACGTTCAAAGTCCAGAAATGACGAATATATTCCAATATTCTTTAAATACGTCAATATTACAGATCATAACGAAGGACGATGGGAGAGTATTTTCGAAACTGAATTAGGAAAATCTGTGGCTAATGGACTTGAGCTTACGAGTCCATCTAATCTATTTTAACCAACTAACTAGCTAGCATCAATATTATAGCTGCAATAACAATATGTAGCAAGTTATTTTATTAGTGAATTTTCATTAAGAAAATCCACTAATAGAGAGGTATCGATGGTAAGACTTTCGGAAAATTTCTTGAAATGAGCACGAATTAGGGCCTCTGGAACCCATTTCCATGGCCAGTTAAAATGTTTATATATATATATATATATATATATATATATATATATATATATATATATATATATATATATATATATATTCAACCGATAACTCAAGAAATACTTCACTGATTTGGACCAAATTTGGGAATTAACCTTATTTTGCTAATGGGTTGGATGAGTTCGTTCATCAAATCTTAACGGTCACATTTTCTTAATAAAAAATCAAAAAATATTTTTTAGTACGCAATATCTCCTAAATTTTCTAAGTGATTGAAACAAAAATTTACGGCTTAAAAAAACGTAGACACGCGTGGTTGTGTACCAATTTTTAAGTCGTTTGATAAAAGGAAAATTAAGTTGTACGAAATTAATAATAAAATAATCGTCGACGTCATTTCAGATTATGTAATCCAATATCTACAATGGTGGACAAACACAGATGACGTTATCTGTACTTATATGCTATATAAATAAATCGTAGATAACAATGGAAGTTATTGTAAAAGATCAGACATTGTGAGATACGACAGAGACGCCATCTCGGCAGAGGACCATGTAGTATCTTGTCACGACGAGTCTTGTTTATACAAAATTTTATAGATAGAGCTGTCTAACTAACAATTTTATAAATTTTCAGCCTTGGACCATTTCTTTACTAATACCAGGACAAAGTTTGCGTCCAAAAATGTCTAAATATTAGCATGCAAATTTATACTAAGAAATAAAAAAAATAATGACAGTGATTCAATTTGTTTAAAAGTAATCTAGTTGAGCATTGCTGATAGGATTTACTTTAAAAAAGAAATCTTCCATCGAAGACTAACAGTTAATGTTAAAACAAACATCAATGTGATAAATTTAAAGTAGATTTGTAGAACATGTAAGATTGCGACCATTGAAAATATTTTAGTGGTTAATTTCATTTCAAATTTTTAAACTGTAATGCATATTAAATAAAAACAATTTCAAATATAATTATATCCTTATACTAGCAATGTCACTGTAAAAAAAGAAAAGGTTCTTAACTGGCTTTTGGTCGATCAGGTTGCCAAAAACAGTTTGAAAGGATGCAGTTTCAAAGGATCGACTCCTGTTCGGTGCCTATCCTAACCTGACTAACCAGGCACTAGATCGGACTGCATCGCTGTACCAAACAGTTAATTCTCCTTTAAGAAAATTTCTCTAAAACTTCATGATTCAAGAGAAAAAATCAACAGTTAAAGAGCCCTAAACCGAAAGTCGTTCCCAACCTTAGTTACTCCACAGAAAACCTGCTAATTACTACCTTGAAAGTTTTAAATTTATGTCAATATTGTATAGTGGAAAAAATATTTTGTAGCGGCTTTTTCTGATATTTTTATGGTTAGTCAACTAGTTAAAGACAATGATGTTGCAATTGAGAAAATAAAAGGTTAATTATAATTACATTTTTTAGACCGTCAGTTTAAAATTCTGACACTTAATAAAATATATAGTAATTAATTCGGTACCAGGATAACACTATAATTATGTTACTGATGAGCTTGATAAAACGTGGTTAGGAAACAGAACAACCATTTTTATTAATTAGTTAAGACATCAACAGTGAGATAAATGTTAAATTGTGATGTTGAAAACAAATCGATTAATATGTATTGGATCTCAAAATGGGACTTATATGGAAAGTTGTTAAATGTAACAATAAAGGTATCTGGCCAGATAGGTTAGTTTATTTGCCGTAGCTGCATGCCCTGTTCCAAAATAAAACAACTCTTGGCCTTTTATTTAATATTGATCAGTTAAATTTGAAAGAATACAAAAAAATGAAAGTATTATGGACTCTACTCAGACAAAAAAATATGTATATAATGAAATTTTCTAAGTATGTTAAAGTGATCGATTCAAATTTTTCATGGGCTGCAACTTCTGAAATTGTTAATTTTGATAAAAAAAAATGCAATTACAGAAATTCTTGCAAGTAACTACAGGTTATAACTTAAGGAAAAATAAATATTAGCAATGTCACTCACAGGAATATCTAAAAAATTAACTGCTTCTAACTGGCCTCTATTTGGTTCCTTTCTTGTCCAGAAAAACTTTAGATGAGATAAAAAATATAGTAGACTCACTCGGTTCGGAAGAGACTCACTTATTCCTACCACTCAGTTTACCATTTGTCAACAGAGTGGATGCTCGAGATGGAATATCCAGGTCATATATTTATCAGGACTCAACACCAAAATCTCAAATCCAAAACATTTTTTGTTGTTAAGTTATTAAATCCAAACCAAAAATTTCAACGTTAACAACTGATGACGGAAAGTTAGCGATTAGATTTGCCAACAAAGCCTATTCGGTAGTTAATGCTCGACAACTTTTTTAACACTTGCCCAAGACCTCTGCAATTAGGCAAAAAAATATTCTGAAATTTGTGAAACTTGTAAGAAAAAGAAACTTTGTCTTACTATCCATTCGATGAGGCTCTATTAGAAAGTTTGCAGACAAAAATTTATCAACTTTAATTGAAACACCAATAAAAAGGTAATTACTGTTGTCATTTAATCAGATAGGGTTGAAATCGCTGTGCCCTAAGAGAACAATACTACTTAACGCTCTTTAGTTGAACTCCTCTTTTTCCCGTCTTTTGCTTCTATCTAATACATCTTCGCGTCTGTTCCTCGTCAAACCTTTGCAGATGCCCATTTTCTTGCATCTTATTGGTAGAAGTAATTCTTGGTATGCGAGTGGTTATGTATGAAAACAGACTGAAATTTAATTCAGATGGACATTACTTGAAAACGGATGCGACAAAAATCACATACTACGAAACATCAGAAACGCACAATACCCAGTTAGTACACATCAACAAGAACAGAGAGAGTCCTCGCAATATCACAAAGTCCTCTTACCCTACATTAAGGTGTCACTGACAAAATCAGCCGAATTTTTAGAACCCGTAATATCAAAACCATATATATATATATATATATATATATATATATATATATATATATATATATATATATATATATATATATATATATATATATATATATATATATATATATAACAGAGCAAAAACTGTCAAATCTATGAAAAACTCCCAAGGATACGAGTATACGTATTCACAACAATATAATATTATATGAACAGTCACTAGTAATTATAAAATCCGACCCCTAATGCCCGTTACACAGAACACAAAATAGATTTAGGTCAAGTTCTGGCAGATTTTTCTATTTTAAATGGTATAGATTGTTATTCTGTTTGGTTAAATTTATATCTATTTGGTACAGTCAAATTAGAATATGTGTCATTAAACCAACGGCAAGTTCTTTGAATAATTCTGTGAGATTCTCCATGAATATAAAATAAGTTAGAGATATCTGTCTTTGAATACCCTTGATTTTTTATTTCAATTAACACAACAGAAGAATGCAACTTAAATGGTTAGCAGTTATTAATAGGACTCTTTGTTGCCATTTATATCACTACGATATAAAAATCTGTTACAGATTTCTCTACACTTTATTAAAACCCCCAATAACTTGTTCAACATCGCAGGTGAATGCAGGGAATGTATTGCAGTTGATGTAAAATTTAACTCTGCTTCAGAATATGGGAATAGAAATAGGGTATTGTATTTGAAAAAATTGAGTTTTAATGGTCTGAAGTTTTACTAAAAGAAAATCAAAGTTTGGACATGCTGTAGATAATGTGCCAATTCTAAAAATTGCATATATACATTGATATTCTTTCTACCCATAGCCATGAATTAAGCTCTTGTGCCGTAAAAATGGCGGCGGTACATAATTTTAGGTATCATGAAGTAAATCCATAAATTTTCAATGATGTCGAAATAACTCTAAAAGGGCTGAACTTAGGTATAGGGAATGCTACTGAAAGCGGCCCTAAAATAACGTTTGTAATTGAAAAATGCAAAAAAAACGATACCTTTCCGTTTTAAATAGGAAAATTGATGTCTACTTCCGGTATTTCTGGAAGTACCGCCATTTTGGAAATCTTTTCATTGAATAGACCATAGGTCCACGCGTTACCCGTGAGCTAAATTTTCAGAAATATATTATTATGAATATAACTCCTTATACTTTTAATCGGCGGTTTCGTCAATCACGGTGTACACTTTTTAACTTCGTAACTTAGGTACAGCTTTAACTAATTTGGCCGTTCGATATATACTTAAATTATAAACTAATGTAATACCTGCGGAATAAAATGTAGACTATATATTTATTGTGTTATAACAAACTTAAAATGATTGGTTTATTTTGTTGCAATAGTCAAAAAACTTACTTTTTGCCTTTAGGTAGTCAATCATACATTAGGGAAAACTCACCTGCAACCAAAAAAAAAAAAACATAAGTAAATTTAAATTTCTCCAGTATATAACATGAATTTATATTATAAATAATTAACTAATTGACATTGAATTCTAAATCGATATAGTTTAAACAGGTAAAATTGTATATATATATATATATATATATATATATATATATATATATATATATATATATATATATATATATATACATGATGTGTCATGCAAATATAACTATTGCATACAGAGTGTACAAAAAATAAGCATTTGTAAAATATAAAGGGGCAAGTAGAACATAGAAGCAAAGTATTTTAAAATCGAATACCCAATATATAATAATGAGAATAGCAAGAACAATCGATTTTCTATCTAAAAGTACCATATGACTTTATACATATTCTCAGCGGTTTTTGACCTATAAGGAAAAAAAACAAGATATTGCAAGTAAAATTTTTACACTTCGCGGGGTAATACCAATTATTGATTCCTCAACAACCAGTTATCTGATCCAACAATGCTGAAAGTAATCTGGTTTATTTGTTAATACTCAAAAAAATTACACAATAACCGGTGCTACTGCATATTAAGGGCCAACTAGTTTCATATAAATCGATTGCTGATAGATGAAATTACTACCTTATATGCACTTTGATACTATTTTTATATTGTGGAAATTCGTTTTTACGTTGTGGGAATTTAATTCTGCCGAGTTAGTTATAGTCTAAGATCCGGCTGCAAAATTAGTACATTAATAATCTAGATTATCAAGATTTAATTTTTAAGTATTTTTACAACTAGGAGAAGTCACTTTTCATCAGGTGCCAATTAAAAATTACCCGCCAGTATTATTAATTAAAATATAATTAATTTACTTTTAGAGAAACATTTCGTTAACATCTTACGGAAATAAAACCTACACAACTTCACAACAGTGTATTTAAAATATCTGAAACGTCATAGTTGCTGCTGATTGCTTAACCGCTACCTCTACGCAGCCAGGTGTAAACAGGTATAATTTTATTAAAACTTTTCGTTCTTAACGTACACTCATTTCATTTATACCACATTAAAGCTCATTTTTTTCTGTAGTTAATGATATAAAGGTGCCTATATAAAAAAAACCGCAAATCAAAGTTTCCTACCCTAAAAGATGCTAGGTATGAAAAATAAACTGACAGAGAGTGATCGCGCGACGCTACTTGTTAGACAAGGATGCTCAATGCCAGGTGAACGTATTTTTTGAGCTATTGCGCATGCTCCGATAAGCATCTGAGTCCAGTAATTTTTATTACTACTTATATCGTTGGTTGAGAACCCTATTTATCGGAGCATGCGCAATAGCTAAAAAAATACGTTCAGCTGGCATTGAGCATCCTTGTCTAACAAGTAGCGTCGCGCGATCACTCTCTGTCACTTTATTTTTCATACCTAGCATCTTTTAGAGTAGGAAACTTTGATTTGCGGTTTTTTTTATATAGGCACCTTTATATCATTAACTACAGAAAAAAATGAGCTTTAATGAGGTATAAATTAAATGAGTGTACGTTAAGAACGAAAAGTTTTAATAAAATTATACCTGTTTACACCTGGCTGCGTAGAGGTAGAGGTTAAGCAATCAGCAGCAACTATGGTGTTTCAGATATTTTAAATACACTGTTGTGAAGTTGTGTAGGTTTTATTTCCGTAAGATGTTAACGAAATGTTTCTCTAAAAGTAAATTAATTATATTTTAATTAATAATACTGGCGGGTAATTTTTAATTGGCACCTGATGAAAAGTGACTTCTAGTTGTAAAAATACTTAAAAATTAAATCTTGATAATCTAGATTATTAATGTACTAATTTTGCAGCCGGATCCCGTACTATTATTAGTTGGTTGCTGGTCACATACGGTAAGTTTTAGACTAACATTTTTATATTCTTTGTTGTAAATTGCATGCTTTTGTGCTTCTGTTGTCTTCAACGTTTTCTGATCAAGGCAGATCAGGTTAGATCAGGTCTGGTCAGATCAGGTCAGGTCGTTCAGGCCTGCTTTACAGAGTGTTTTGTGCATAAAAGATAGGAAAATATCATCCGCACAACCCCTAACCAAGCTGTGGGACCTGGAGCAAATAAAAGTGCTTAAAGAGGAAGACCATCATTCACAGAAAATGTTGTGAAAAATGTGAAAAAGGCTGCTTATGGAAGTCCAACTAAGTTATTTTTCTCGATGTTATTTTTTATCGCCCGCCCCGCCAACACCTCTGTTCACTATGTGTCCCGTAAATCTTTCCTTCTTGCTTATGCATACTAGAGTAGTCTTAAGCAAGTTGGACATGAATATACAGAATTACCGAATTAACAGTTTCCTACGTTCCAAAATAAAATTTAAAAAAAAAACAAACACAAAAGTAAAGGTCAATAACTAAATTGCTGAAAACGTCCTCCTTCAACCCTGAAACATTCTAGGACTTGTTTCAGAACATTATGTGTTGTTGCTGCTTCTATCGCACAAACGTCTAGAGACAGGAATGCACTATATTCTAGAGCTATTCCTTGGTGGTAATTGGCGTAAGGTAAACAATTTGTTTCATCCTACACCAAAGACAAAAAGCAAGTGTGGTGAGATCTGGCGTGGCCAAATCCAAGGACCTAGTTGATAAATCCGACGATCTTCAAACATTTGTGAAAGTTCATTTGTAACTTAATTGGTGCAGCGGGCTGGTGAACCAGATATCTGATACCAACAGTCTCGTAGAGTTTCAAAATTTAAGTCCTCGAGGAAGTCAGATACTGTGGTCCGTAATACTTCACGATATTTTTCTAAATCGCTAAAGCATAATCTTATTTAGTCTTTCATCATCAAGCAGGAGTTATTCAAGTCAAATTTGTGTTGAAACCCCGTTTCTCTCCCGGAGTGCGGATTTTCTGCGATCTACTAATGTAAATTCCTCCGATTAGAAATGCCTTCCCTGGTAAATTGGCTTTCGTCGATCAAAATAATTTTCTTCAGAAATTGGATCTTCTTGTGTACGAATTAAGTCATCTCACATAAATCGACACGTTTTATAGGATCATTTTGCTCGATGGCTTAGAGTGTCACAAACTTATAATTATGCTTATGCATAATACTTTCTATAGACTTGTAGTCTATTCCTGAGTCTTTTTCAGCAGACACAAGTGACACACGGGGTAAATATTCCAGGACAATTATGTGATTGTTCTTGTTACCTGTTACTCGTTCAGTTTGGAGTCCTCTTTACGTGACCGTTGTCCAGGAAGTTATCTTTTAACCTCTTGAATTTCTTCTCCTTCATTGGAACCGCGTTTGTGGAAGTTGCTGCATGTTCTAGAAATAATGTTGTTACACTGGCCATGCATGAAGACCAAGTTAAATATTGTCCTTGTTACCTGTTACTAGTTCAGTTTGGAGTCCTCTTTACGCGACCGTTGTTCAGGAAATTATTTTTAACCTCTTGAGTTTCTTCTCCTTCATTGGAGCTGCGTTTATGGAAGTTTCTGCATGTTTTAAAAACAATTTTGTTACACTGGCCATGCATTAAGACCAAGTTAATTATAACTCATTTGTATAATATTTTGTATGTCCAGATAACAGATCGCGCAGCGTGTCAGTATGAGAACAGGCTTTCAAACAGATATACATTATGACAATGGGTCTGGGCTGTTTGGAAGCATAGCGTGCTGATAATAAGAAATATGTTTCCATTACAGGCAATATTTTGGGTTTGTTCATAAGTCAAAAACCACTGAGCATAGGTATAATATCATACAGTACTTTTAGATAGAAAATCAATTGAAACTTCTATTTTTATTATAAAGTACAGGCTGTTCTATTTGAAAATCCCAGGTTCTTCTATGTGCTACTACCAATTTTTTTTGTAGACACCTATATACAATAACTGGATTTGCACAATATATCATGATATAGCAACTTATTCAAAAATAGCAACCAAAACTCAGACCTCCAGTTATGTTGGTTGCGGAAAGAACAATTTTTTCATAAATGGATGCAAGTTGCTAAATTTACTTAATAATAATTTTCATCTTTTTAACGGCTTCAGAAAGGTGGTGAAAGATATATGATATAGGTTGAAAAAGCTCTGGGGAATCTGAAAAATTCATATATATATATATATATATATATATATATATATATATATATATATATATATATATATATATATATATATATATATATATATATAGGCTATTTCATTTGAAAAAAAAAGTTGGTATGAGATGCGTCTGGCAACACCGCACTATAAAAAATGTTTTTTTTTTCAGATTATATCATAATAATAATTATAAATGTGACAGTTGACAGAAACCTCTAGGTGTCATTAAATAGTTTTCAAAATATGCAGACACTTTTATTCCAGGCCTTTTTTTTCAGTTGAAACTAAGGGTGTTCCCCCATTTTGCAGGACACTGTATATTGTACAGATCCAATGTTTTAAAATTTGGTTTTGCTGAATAACTGTATTCCAAGTGTTTTCGGAATTAAATTTAACATAATATGCAAAATCTCGCTAATGATGTTCACCGTTTAGTACAGGCAATCGATAATTTTTTTCTGCATTAAACTACAGGAGTTTTTTTTTTTTGATAGATAGGTTCAGAATTACGTACTGAATGTAAAAACACAACATCCTTACAAATTAGGAGGGCGGAAGTACCGCCATTTGGAGAAAAACCGTTTCGACCTCCGCAACCGTGCACTTTAGACCAAAAATGGTAATGACCTTTATTGTAGATAATTGCATTTTTCATCTTTTTTGTTAATTTTTTTTTGTATCACTCACCGTTTACAACTTATACGACTATTAG
Source organism: Tillus elongatus (assembly GCA_964006375.1). Taxonomy (NCBI): domain Eukaryota; kingdom Metazoa; phylum Arthropoda; class Insecta; order Coleoptera; family Cleridae; genus Tillus; species Tillus elongatus. The sequence continues at coordinate 67,050,199 of OZ023265.1, forward strand.
CATTCATTTATTGACTTTTTTACCTATTTCTTTGTTAATAATTGTTTAAAAAATAAAATGCTTATAACTTAACTTTTCAATCGACAAATTTTCTAGAACTTTTACTTAAATTTTTTTTTTCTAAAATTATTATTAGTGCATTTTCTTTAAAAAAATTCACAAATGAGGAGACCCCGACTTTTGAATTTTGAAAAAAAAAAATTATGTATGTATCACACCGATAACTCAAAAACTAATGGGCCGATTTTAATTAAATTGGGTGAATAGCTTCCTCTTGTAAGTGGCTTGGATAATTTCGTTAGCCAAGAAAATCGGCCCAGGTTTTCCTGGAAAATTTTGTGTTTTCTTTCGAAAAAAAATCATATCTCCGGAAATAACAAAGTAAGGGCAACTAAATTTGGTACACGGTTTTATGTCGCGAATTAAAACGTAAAAATTGGCAACATTTACGCAAAGAACCTAAAACTAATATAAGCTATGGAAAGAAAATGTCTGAAGAAGAATGTTTTACAAAGCCTGAAGTCTTAGCTTCAACCGTCATTGTCCTTCATTTTACTAAAATATTTCCAGAAAAATTTGTCGATTGAAAAGTGCAACATTTAACGCGTTATAACTTTGGACATGATTGATTTTAGAAAAAAAAGTTTTTAGTAAAAGTTGTAGGAAATTTGTCGCTCGAAAAGTTAAGTTATAAGCATTTTATTTTTTAAACAATTATTAACAAATATATAGGTAAAAATGTCAATAAATGAATGCTGATAGTCGTATAAGTTGTAAACGGTGAGTGATACAAAAAAAAAGATGAGAAATGCAATTATCTACAATAAAGGTCATTACCATATTTGGCCTAAAGTACACGATTACGGAGATATAGGTCGAAACGGTTTTTCTCAAAATGGCGGCACTTCCGCCCTCCTAATTTGTGAGGATTTTGTGTTTTTACATTCAGTACGTAATTTTGAACCTACCGAACAAGAAAATAACTCCTGTAGTTTAGTGTATTATGGACAAGAGTAACGGGCTCCTCTATTGCCTGTACTAGTTGTTAGAAAAGGTCATTACTGTGTACTTAAAGTTAAATAGAATAAACAAAGACGGATATACTAAATGATTATTCGTTGACATTAGTGTTTCTAGTCAATAGAATGTCACATGTGTGACATTAATTTGAGAGAAAACATTCAGATGGTTTAAAGTGAATTGATACTTAAATTAGCTAGTTAAAGTTAACATTTTCGAGAATATACTTCAAAGATTCAGCAGATCGGTGATCAGGAGAGAACTGAGATCGGCCTATGCTAGAAAGGAGGAGACTGATAGGAAACTGAAGACACACTACTGGTGGGCTGTGCACTATTGAGTATGATGCTCTTATGAAAACTAATCATGAATTCTTATCAATTCTTTATTATGATAAAAAAACAAATTTTATCTCGTAAAATTTCACATTTACAACGTCCTAAGGATAATCCCTCACCGTCAAACGATTTTAAATTTAGTGATCACGTTTCTCATGAGGGACTTAAGAATATTTCTTCTTTCAGTGGTTTTGATGACCCCCAATTGGCTTTAATCAGCCAGGGCATAAACTTTGCGTTCCCCTAAGCTTAAGTCTTGGATGTTCGAGACGGTTAGGGACGCAGAAGTCGTCCTGAGAAGGTTTAGAATCGAGAATTCTGATAACTTGCGAGGAAAGGCCTTTAACCCATTTAATAAGGTTGTTTCCTCTCTGAGAAAGACTATCAATGGCAACGATCTTTTTCTGTCAAGGGCTCACTTTCCTAAGGGTAAATAAAATTTTGACAAATAACTACAATCCACTCCCTTCCTTCACGTCTAAGTTTAGGAAAGTTTTCGATAAGTATGCTCCGTTGGGTTCGGAAAATTACAAGCAGTTGTTATCCATGAACCATATTATTCCACGTCTATATGGCCTCCCTAAGATTCGTAAAGAGGGTTGTCCTATTCGTTCAGTTGTCTCCTTCGTAGGTTTCAATTCCTATAAACTGTCGAGATATTCGTGTTCCCTGATAATGTCCGGGCTGGATTACCAATCACCTTACTCCGTCAAGAATTCTGCAGAACTGGTAGACAGATTTAGTAATATAATGCTGAGAGATAATTCTTTTTTGGTATCTTTCGATGTCTCCAATCTCTTTACCAGTGTTCCCGTCAATTAGACACTGTTGCTCTTAAAGGATTTACTTGCTTGCTCTTCCTTCAGCAGCGAGTCCCAGAGGGCCCTCCATGCCTTGGTGGAGGTTTGCCTGGCCCAGAACTTCTTCTCGTTTGATGATAGGATGTTTGTCCAGAACGACGGCCTACCAATGGGTAATCCCTTGTCGCCTCTTTGCGCGGAGATTTTCATGAGCTTTTTTGAGAGGGACCTGGTTCTCAGAGACTACAATCCTTATTCGAGTCACATTTCATTCTGGTCACGTTATGTAGACGACATACTTGTGGTTTGGTTGGGTACCATAGAGCAGCTCCACCTGTTTCTGAGTTGGCTCAACAACCTCCATGTCAAGATCATTTCCTATATTTGAAGCTGAACAGAAATAACAGTTAGACATTTATAGACAACCAACTCAGCAGACCACCTGATTTCGTTCAAGTCCTGCCACCACATTTCTCACAAGTTGGCTTCAATCAGATTCCTGGTCGACTGTTCAGAGTCCCACTGCCTGGGACGAATGTCATTAGATAACTAAACCTCATCAAGCAACTCGCAGTATCCAGATGGTCAGTAAAAAGCGCCGTCAGCCCTTAGTGGAAATAAGCACCAGTTTACCTCTCGCCCAGCCAGAAGGAGTTTCTTATTTCACCCTTCAGTTATCGTGGTCCTGTGTCCAACACAATAGTTAAAGCCCCCAAGAGAGACAATGTGACGTTTTCGTTCAATCCACGAACACAGTCAGTAATATGTTCATCCATAACAAAGACAGACCTTAAAAGAATCGATTTTATGACACATTCGGGTGCGACGTTGTTAGACCTTCGGTACAATAGATGAAAATCCCAACTTGGTCGACCTTTGTATAGTTTTGACTTCAATTTTCAAGAATAGAAAAGTAAGTACAAATGCCATTTTGTTTTCTCGTTCAGTTTATAAATTTCAAACTCCTTAAGAGTTCTCATTGGGTTTCTGCTTGACTGTGTAATCTCTTGTTACGTTTTTGCTGTGTCAGTTCACTCCACAGCTTTTTAATTTTTAATTTCACAGTTGACTTTTATACTTTGTCATAGACTTTATTTGCTTCAGTTTAGTCAGATAATTTTAGCTTGCTTTGACTGCATGTTTTTGACTGTAATGTAGCCTTTAGCTTGTTTAATTGTAGCCTGTAGTTTCGCTGTAACTTTATTAGCTTTTACTGTAAGTTTTAACCTACTTACTGTTTGACTGTAGATTTTTAACCTTGACGATTTCTGTAGTGTTTATCTTGAGATTGTTGTGCTTCAACCGGCACTACCAGAAAACAAAGTTTTCTGACAGATCTTTTTTATTGTATTTTAGATTTGCACTTGGGGATGGCTACCAGTTATCCGAAACGCGTAGGGTTTAATAAAAAAATTACTGTCTGGATCAGAAGCCATTCATTGAGTATTTGATTATATTTAACGTGTTTGAGTGTACAGATAAAAGGATAACATTAAAAGTATATCAAGCATCCACAAACTAAATTTAACATAAATTTATCTTAAGAATGATAATAGTCAAATATACAAAATTTTAGGGTTTGGGGTTTTTTGGGTCGAGGAATTAAAATCCGCTACAGTTTGCCTATAGTTCATAGAGGGCGCTAGCTCCGGTAGAATGAATACCACACTCTATTTTCAAAAGCGCCTAGTGAGACAAATAAAGTTAGTAAAAAATACAGTTTCATAAAAGAATCTACTTTACTTGCTCCATTATTTTAAGAAACACTGCCCCTATAGTCTAACTATGAAAGTACAAAAAACTGCAATTTACTCAGCCATTCAAAAGAATATCTACGTATAAACCATATTATATATTTGCTCTCAATGAGCCGGATCCAATGATATACAATTATGCAAGTATTGTATTTAAAAAATCACATGTTAGATTTGTATCACCAAATTTGTGCTTAGAAAAAAAACTATTTCCACTATTTAACTTTACGTAAAAGAAAATGTTTTGAAACAGTTTTTTCAGTTTCGTTATCTCATTACATAAAGAGATACAGTGTCACTACTCAGTTGTAGAACCGTTGAAGTACTCCGATCAATGTACTTCCAAAAATTTAAACATTAAAGTGACCTAAATCTTCAAAAAGTAATTGGTAGTGCGTTATGATAGTGAATCTTCATAAAATTGTTTTCAATACCAAATATGTCTTTTTTTTTAAGAAAGCATGCATCAAATTTGGTTACCAGTAAAACCTGTATAGTAGAAACAATGTGTCATGTTTCATCTAAATACCTTTTTGTTTGAAAATGTACACAAATTTCTGAAAGTAATCTTAAAGTGTTCCCGAAAAAACCGGTTTATTCGTCAACCTTATAGGTTAATAGCAGATTGAGCTATTCTTATTTGAAGCATTTAATGAAAAGTCGCTACCATAACGCACTTGCTGCGTTCTGAATTTCTTTTCTTGCAAACATGCATTATATTTTGGTGGAAAATGCAAAAATGCAATAACATAAGGCGTGTTCGATTAGAAAAAACGAAATTTGTATCACCAACGACTTATGGGCCACCTGTGAGTGTATAAACATTTTTTTAAGATGTAGCTCAAGAGACCCTATAATTAATGTATACATTTTTTCATATCTTGTATAATAACGGATATATTGAGCTTTATCAACTTTTTACAAAAATTGTATACCATTAAACGATAAACTCTATAGCTAAATCTACTCCCAAAGCATCAGAAAAAGGGTCTATTTTAAATGCATTTTCTGGAAACATTTTAGTAAATTAAATGACAATGACGGTTGAAGCTAAGACTTCAGGGTTTGTAAAACATTCTTCTTGAGACAACAAAAATTGTATACCATTAAACGATAAACTCTATAGCTAAATCTACTGCCGAAGCATCATAAAAATGGACCATTTTCAATGAATTTTCTGTAAATATTTTAGTAAATTGAAGGACAATGACGGTTGAAGCTAAGACTTCAGGGTTTGTAAAACATTTTTCTTGAGCTATTTTTCTTTCATAGCCCGTATTAGTTGCAAGCTCTTTGCCCAAATGTTGCCAATTTTGACGTTTTAAACCACGACGTTGTTGTTTTGAGGAAAACCGCAATTTATTTTTCTTTAAATGCCTATAACTTTTTTGCCTTTCAACTTGGAAAGCTAATTTTCTGGCTAACGAACTCGGCCAAGCCACTTGCAAAGGAAAGGATCTTACCAAATTTAATCCAATTTCCGCCCATTATTTTTTGAGTTATCGGTGTGATATATATATATATATATATATATATATATATATATATATATATATATATATATATATATATATATATATATATATATATATATATATATATATATATATATATATATATATATATATATATATATATATATATATATATAAACATATAAAAATTGAAACTGACCCCGGATTGTGTTCTAGGGGGCCTAATTAGCGCTCCTTTGAAGACATTTTTTCAAAATTCAAAAGTGGGAATATCCTCATTAGGAAATTTATTTTAAGAAAATTCACTAATAAGTGAAGCAAACAAAAATAAAACGTTATGGTTCTAAATGTTTTTCTGTTTAACGACGGCCTATTATCGCGACTATGACCAAACACCGACGCCGGGGAGCATTTTCATATCCTGGAAATTTTGCTAAACCCCTGGCTTTTTGTAAGGAGAGTAGGGATCTTTAACGTGCTCAACATAGCATGGACACGGGACTGGCAGCTTAACCCCCCCTCCGAAGGGCATAACGCGCAGACATTCAACTTGCTCAAACAAAATGCCACAACTTCGGTTGATGTTGATGGTGCAGTATGTACTGAAAAAGTGAAAGGAGAACCCTGGGATCTAACCCAGTACCCTTCTGTTAGTTTTAAATGTTGAAACCGTGGAGATGCCAGCAAGTATATTCTGTCTGGGTGTTTTTGTCTATTTAACGTCGGTCTATTTTCGCGACTATGGCCAATCACCGACCCCAGAGAGCAGTTTTACCTCACTATCTTGGAAAATATGCCGAACCCCTGCTTTTCTGTAAGAATGGTAGGGATCTTTAACATGCCCAACATCGCATGGACACAGGACCGACGGCTTTACTACCTCTTTGAAGTGAGGAACTTGCAGACATTCAACTTGCTCAAATACGATGCCACAACCTCGATTGATGTTAATCTATATACTGAAAAAGTGAAAGGGGTACCCTGGGAATCGCACCCAGTACCCATTGTTTCAGAAGCACACGTTATTACCACTGAACTACCAAGGCTCTCAAATATATTCTACTACTGCAGCAATTATAATTTATCTAACTACTGATCAAGTATTTGCTTTTGAATCAAGTAACACTTTGGGTCTGTAACTGACATCCAATCGGTGTTAAAACTTATATTTCTAGATATCAGACACAATTTGGTTCTGCACAATACCACATTCCTTTGAGGTTAAATTTGTAATGACATAGCAGTGGCGACCTATCTGAAATTTCTCCGTTCACTGTTATTGAATTCCATTAATGTCCCAAATATCACTTAATACCAGCCGCACAGTCGAGATTGCAGTTCAAATTGAAATTGCTGGCTTGCAGAATCCTAGACGACATTACTAATTGGCAGGCTTCGTCAAAGGGAAACCCTTAGTACACTAAATTAAATTTCACATTACATTATTGGTAAGCCACTTGTGTCAAAGCTTTTTTTAAAGTTCAACTTAATTTAGCACGTTTGAGATCCAGCTCTGGAGAAACAAGACAGCAGCTCTTGTCTATATTGCAATAAAATGGTCGCAATAAATTCTTATACATTAGGGTACGAAATGTTGCTTCTGAAGATGTTAATAATTTTATGTAACGTTTTCGCAAATAAAGTAACTATTGCCGTTTGTAACCTTCTGTACGGTTAGTTATACACATAAAGTTATATAGGGTGGCGCATTGAAAACGAAACAGACAGATTTGCGTCCAGAGGTTTTTTTTTAAGTAACGCTGAAATACGTCAATTTTAATATTAGTAACGCTGAAATACGTCAATTTTAATATTGAGGAGGTCATGTTTTGACATAACAACCCTTATATTTTAAATAGGGAACATGGGTCGAGTGTTACATCATTCTAAAGCTTTCTTTTTTGAATTCAATACACTAATTTTTTTGGAAGTTTTATCTACTAGTTTAAAAATTATTCCCAGTTAAAAATGCAAAAACGCATTTCACTCATTCCGATAAGAAATGTGCTGATAGTCAATGTTTTGTTGGTTTGTAAAAAAAAATTGACTATCAGAACAGTCCTTATCGGAATGAGAGAAATGCGGTTTATTATTTCAGTTTTTCGGTCGGTTTGATACTTGATAGTACTACCGAAAATTAATTTCACAATGGTGTATTCTGTAGAAGAAAGAGTTTAAATAATTACTGTTTTTGTCAAAAACGATGACTGTGCCAACCGTGCCGCAAATTTTTTTAATGAACGACATCCGAACAGACATGTTAACAGAAAACACATTTTGGAGTTTCGACAAAGTGGTTCAGTATCCGACAAAAAACGGGATCCTCAACGTAAATTTCCAGTTAGAAATGAGACTACTGAGATTGAAGTTTTAGGAAAAATCGCTGCAGACCCAACTTTGAGCACGGGAAAGTTGGCCACTGTTTCGAACATCAAAAGAAGACCTATTCAGCGAATATAGTAGCATCATAAATTTCACCCGTATAAAATTCTTGTACAACAACTGAACGAAGATGATTTTGATCGGCGACAGGAGTTTTGTGAAGTTATAACTGCACGAATAACTGATAACGGAAACTTTCTGATCAATATCTGTTTTTCAGACAAGTGTGCGTGTTTATTAAACTCTACAGTCAATCTTCATAATGGTCGTTATTGGGCAGATAATAATCCAAGAAATTTTCACGGAGTCCACACTCAAACTCCACAGAAATTGAACGTCTGGACTGGCATTTTTGGAGACCGTTTAATCGGGCCAATTTTTTTTTATGGCAGTTTGAGTGGCGAAACGTATTTTAAGTTACTAGAATATATCGTTTACCCTCTACTAATTGACATTGTTGAAAACGATGATCGCTATCAAGAAAATCAATTAGTGTTTCAAAAAGATGGAGCTCCTCTGCATTTTTTACAGAGCAATGGATTGGATGTAGAGGTGCTATTGAGTGGCCCATTAGATCACCGGATGTAAATACTTTAGACTTCTTTCTATGGGGCCATTTAAAGAGTAGAAATTTCGCAACAGAACCGGAGTCTCTGGAAGAATTACGACGACGCATTGTTGAAGAATGCGGTCTAATAACTCCAAAATGCTCCAGAATGTCAGAGCTCGTTTTGAAGAAAATTTGTACTTTTGTATGGAAGTGCATTTCTTATCACAATGAATGAAATACGTTCTTGCAATTGTAACTGTGAATAATTTTTAAACGAGGTGATAAAACTTCCAAAAAAATTAGTGTGCTGAATGCAGAAAAGAAAGAGCTTTCAAATGATGTAACACTCGACCCACGCTCCCTATTTTAAATATAAGAGTTGTTATCATCACCCATAAGGGGTTGATGTGACAAAGTTGAGTTTTATGTCGAAACATGTCCCCCTCAATATTAAAATTGACGTGTTTCAGCGTTACTTAAAAAAAATTATCTGGACGCAAATCGGCCTGTTTTATTTCCAATGCGCCACCCTGTATTTGAGTTATTTAGTAATAGTATCATAAGGCCGATTGGTCGGAGCGAAAAGAAAACGCAAAAAAAATTCACAACAAAACCTAAAAATGAGTTTAAAAATACATGTTTGTTTAGTAAATAAGAAAACAAAGTATGTTATATAAAAATCCTTAACCACCAAATATGTATAAATAATTATAAATTCACAAACAGACCAGTAACTAGTTTCGTTAATACACCTATTCATACCATAGCCACCAGATTGATCTCACTTATTAGATAATGCGATTGCGTTCAAAAATAATAAGGTTTGAATTCAATTCAATTTCTATAGCATAATTTAAGTAACATAATTAACAATAAATAAGTTCTGTGTGATGTTTGTAGCAGGTATCTTAAAATATAGAAAACAACGTAGGTGTCATAAAACACAAGAGTTAATCTTTCTACCGAATGTATAAAACAAAACTGGTTTAGATTTAATGATAAATATATTAGCAAAATATAGGCCTTCCGATAATATGTAGTCTGCATATTTTACTAGCCGATATATTTATGGAAAACTTAGAAAAATATATACATCAGAACATGGATATAATATTCTCTTTTGGTAGAGATATGTAGATCATAATTTAGCATGTTTTCCAGGTAGCACTACAGAATTATTAAAGAATTTATATTAATAACGCTTATGTAAAAATCAAATTTGTTTATAAAAAGAAGCTAACAATGGTACAAACTTGTTATGTTTTCTAATAGAAAGTTAGACAATAATTTGATCGACTTTTCAAAAAGCAGGAAACTTACACAGACACAACTTTATCAAAGGATTCCTATCCCCCTTTTTGAAATAGCTGTTATCAGCCTGTTATTCCATGCTACATGGTGCATTTCCAATACTTATCACTGACACCAAGTTTAATAAAAAAATTCAATAATTAAGCATCCAGCATTTATTAATGATTAATCTGCTAAATGAATAGATAAGATCACAGACAGAAAAAAATACAAATTTCAATTCAGCTTAATTTATCCAAAATATTAGAGACAACAAAAGATAATGAATCTGTGTCGATGACCTACTTTGGAGCCATTTTAGAAAATATTTCAAATATCTGTAACGATTCACTTTTTATCTCGCATCGCTACTGGTTTAAAAAGACTTAGAAAACCCCCAGGTATCTCAATTACTATATTAAATATTTCAAGTTTTTGATTTCAAAATTTTTCATTGAAAATTCGCTAAGAAATTTTATATCGTAAGACCCGTACTGAATTCCCTATAATATACGTCGAAATCCAAATATTGAAAGACGTTGCATTTTTGTTGGGGAAAATGAATATCTGTATTTTCCTAGAATTCTAGGTAAATAACAGAAGCTGACGTAATTTTGATGAAATCTAGAAAAACGGTTAGAAAAGGATGGACCAAGTCCATTATTGTTTTAAGGTGTGTATAGAAGACGGCGTGGTTTCGCCACCGATTAGAGGTCTCGTTGTATCTCATTCGAAGAGAGAAAGCTAGAAAGAGCTCGCGCACAGCCAATAACAGGTCACGGTAAGAATTTTGCGTGCAGGTCTGGCAAGAGAAAGAAGTTGAACCTCAACGGACAAAGCGTTAACTAGGGAGGAGTGTTAGCTGGGCGGTTGACATCGTTCTAATTAGCGTGGCTCATAATTATCTTAAAATACGTGATACAATTCCTTTAAGTTGTCGATAATATCTAACAACAGTTGTCAGTGAATGTGTCATGTCTTTTGATCGGATTTTGAATTTAAATTAACGACGTGTTTGACAGAAAAACGCGAATTAAGCAGTAATCCTTTGTTCACCGACCTGGTGAATCCCTCAAATCAATCAGACAAAGTTTCCGATTATTACCGAGCTCTGAATCAGTTGACATTATAAATTTCACTTGAGCCAATCTACATTTTAATTGCTGTAGAGAGATTTTAGTCAAATAAATTCCCAACATCGACATAAGACAGTTGTTCGTTTGATGTTAGGGGCCAAATTGTCTCACCCAGTATTGGTGCAACAATATCCAGCTGCCCAATTAACGTTTATGTAAAGTACCACTTATTCTCTCCACTCTCCTCTCTCGTATAGGAATTGGTAGGCCTATGTTAGATCCTGATGGTTGACTCTGCTTGGAGAGCATCTTCAAAGGTCCAGCAGGTAACTCCAGGTGCCAGGACTTGGTGAGTCGATTAAACTTTATTTTTGTGTGGAACAATCAAAACCATTCATTATTTGAACCTTTACAATTTGAATTTTCAAAGTAACATGAGCAAATTTGATTTTAAATAGTGTCAGTGAGGTGCCTGTAAGGGAGACAGTAAATTTCCTGTTTATTCCTTAGAATGTTGCCAATATTGTGAATTTAAATACATAGTACTTGAAATTGTAATTAGCAGATTTTTGCTTGTAAAATATTTAACCTGTATATTCTTAATATTTTTCATTGACAATCATAAAAGTAGAAATGTCACATAGTAATATTTTTCTTAAATGGAGCCTCACTTAAAGGACTGGCCAGTTAATTCATTGAAAAATCAACCTAACTAATTGACGAGCGTCAAGCAATTTAGATAATAATTTGTATTTGCTTTTGAGTTGTAAAATACAGCATTTGTTCCTTAATATACCTCAAATATGTAATGGTAATATTTTTTATAAACTAGAACCATTTTATTTTATTATTTTGTCATATGCCACAATTTCTTTTTCTTGAAACTCTTGCTGTTTATTTGATATTCATTCGTGTATATGTTTATTTGAAATTTACCAACCATGTTAATTTGATTGTGTTTACTATCCCAAATTTATTTATATGAATAAATTTAATATTATTGTTACATTAAGATATCTGTTTAATTGAAGAGAAATTCCTCCCTAATATCTCCCCTGTTTGGCAGCAACACAATTAATAAATTCTAATTATCGTTTATCTAGATTCCTTAAATTTTATATAACCAGACCCTAGCCTGGGGCGCTCACAAATATAAGAATTCAGGCAGAGCAACACAGAAAAAAGCGTGAGTATCAAATCATATTAAGATCTGCCAATCTCCTAAAGTGTTTCTAGTCTTAATAATAATAATAATCTGATAGATATATGCTTTTAGGGTACGGCTAATAGGCAACAGTGACCTCACTATCAAGCAGATTCAAATCCACTTGAGGTCAATCACAATATACCACGTCTCAAGTAGTTTTTCTTTAAGCACGGTTACATATCTCAAATGACTGTACAAATACAAGCGACTTACAAGATGCTTGAATTGCTATTTAACACAAACGAATGTTTACGTTTCTTGACATAGGCTGGAATGTTAAAATTTGTTGTACACATTTTACCTTCTAGAAGTATTAATACCAGATACAAAGAGTATATTGCTTCATTTATAAATAACCACGCTGTCAAATCTTTCATTTGCAAAACATATAATCGATGCTCAACATAGGCTCTGCGTAATTGAGCAGTCACTGCATTTTTGTAATAACAAGCGAAAAACTTGACTTTTCATAGCTTTAGAAATAAAACAACCCATACACGATAACAACTTCCTTGTTTTAAGTAATCATACTTATTTAATGTATTCCCGTTTCTTGTAAACTTTTATGTCTAACTACAATACAAGTAATAATATAATAAATTGATGTACCTATGTGGATATTTTCTTTATGTTTTAATACATATTTCTGTTGTTGTTATTATTAATTAGTTATTTTAATATTATAAGAATTGTTGTTAGTCCTATTATTGTTGTAAGTTGATTTTACTTGTATGGTGAATATTGGCACATAACACACACACACAGTATTAATTATAAATATATCGTCTGTAATTTTTGATTTGTTGAATAATTTTTTGATCCCAATATCCTAACCAAACACATATTTTTATTTATAGCTGTCATGAGTACGTGTAAATAAATTAAATTTTCTTTTGTCGGACGATGCGGTAAGGGGGTGAAACCGTTTGGAGAAAAGAAAACAAGCAATTGCCAAGTCAGAGAAGAGGTCTTATCTCTGTATTTAATCTGCTAAATATATTTTTTTACTTATGGAAACTAGTGCTTCAAAATCGTGTGTAATAAGTCCACATAAATGCTATTAAATTGCGGCAGACATTAGCTAGGGTCAAGAGAATAATGTACCTACTAATTCTAATAGTATTAAATGAAATATTTTACAGAATATTCTTCTCCATTCATTCGGTTAGAAAGTTTCAACGATAATTTTATTTGTTAGACTCTGCCTCTCTCCCACTCTCTCCACTCCTCTCTCTCTAAGTAGATGTAAGATTGTAGGCGTGGTTATCTCATATCCTAGGTCAGTTTTATTTTCTAATGTCTAAGGAGTGCATTTATCGAACACGATATTTTTCTGATTAAAAATTATGGCTATTAAAATCAGCCTGTTGCAACTGTATAATGAAATGAAATGTCCACAACATCATCCGTTACAACAATGATGACTTTGTGTTTTAAGAGTGAATAACGCAAAAATATTAATCTCAATCTTATGGACAAAACACCGTTGCTACAACATTTTATATTGCAGTATTTTAATACAAATGAACCCTTGCATGGAGCCTGGACTGATGATCCCGTCAACTGGAGCTATTTTTAAGCATTCCCTACATTAGAATACGAAGGATATGTTGCATACAGATTGGTGAAAAATCGTCTAGCCGATCGTATCTTTCTTCAAAAAATCGGACAGGTTGAAGATATTTTCTGTAGTTATCGTGGCGAGCAAGCAACCGGATGGCACCTTATAGTGTCCTGTAGACTGGCTCAACCACTTTGGTCATTTATCAGCAACGTGAAAAAAAAAAGTTAAGATGTCCATGACTGCTGAAATATACGGAGGTATTCCATCATGTGGAAGCAAGTCAAATGCAAACTTAATGAACTACATGTGTAATCTGGCAAAATATACAATATACAATGTGCATCTGTGATCCACAAGGAATAAGATCACAAGTTCTCCCTATTTGGCCATTTTCAAGAATAGTTTAAAATCCAGAATTGTACATGAATACTGTTGGTTCGTAGGTAGAAATTGTACTAAAGCCTTTGAATGCAAATGGAATAACGACAAGATTTTATTCTCAATCCAGGATGACAACATTTTAATTATTTTTAAAATTGCTTCTTTTAGTGAATTTTCTTTAAAAAAATTCACTAATGAGGAGATCCCGACTTTTGAATTTTGAAAAAATTTCTTCAAATGAGCGCTAATTAGGCACCCCAGAAAACATATCCGGGGTAAGTTTCAATTTTTATATGTTTATATATATATATATATATATATATATATATATATATATATATATATATATATATATATATATATATATGTGTATCACACCGATAACTCAAAAAATAATGGGCCGATTTTGATTAAATTTGGTGAAAAAATTCCTTTTGCAAATGGATTGGATAGGTTCGTTCGCCAGGAAAATCTGCCTAGGTTTTCCCGGAAAATTTTGTGTTTTCTTTCAAAAAAAATTTATATCTCCGGAATTAACAAAGTAAGGGCGACCAAATTTGGTACGCAGGTTTATATCCTTATAGGTAAATCATCTACCAAAATCTAGCTATGTAGGTCAAAAGACAAAAAAGTTATAGGCATTTAAAGAAAAATAAATTGGGGTTTTTCTCAAAACGTCAAAGTGGCGATTTAAAATGTCAAAATTGGAAACATTTAGGCAAATAACTTGAATCTAATACGGGCCATAGAAATAAAATGTCTCAAGAAGGATGTTTTACAAACCCTAAAGTCTTAGTTTCAACCGTCATTGTCCTTCATTTTACTAGTATATTTGCAGAAAATTCATTTCAAATAGACCCGTTCTCTGATGCTTGGCAGTAGTCTTAGCTATAGAGTTTATCGTTTAATGGTATATAATTTTTGTCGAATTTTCGTAAAAAATCAATAAAGCTCAATATATCCGTTATTATATAAGATATGAAAAAAATTTGTATATATTAATTATAGGGTGTCTTGAGCTACATCTTAAAATAATATTTCTACAATCACAGGCTGGCCCATAAGCCGTTGGTGATACAAATTTCCTTTTTTTTTTTTAATCAAACACGCCCTATGTTATTGCATTTTTGCATTTTCCATCGAAATATAATACAGTTTTGTAAGAAAAGAAATTCGGGACTCAGCAAGTGCGTTATGGTAGCGAATTTTGATCAAATGTTTCATATTTGAACAGCTCAATTTGGTATTAACCTATAAGGTTGACTAAGAAACATGTTTTTTCGGGAACACTTTAAGTTTACTTTTGGACATTTTGGTACGTTTTCACACAATAAAGTTATTTTGATGAAACATGGCACATTGTTTTTACTCGATAGGTTATACTGGTAACCAAATTTGATGCCTGCTTTCTTAAAAAAACACATATTTGTTATTAAAAACATTTTTTATCAATGCTCTGGTTTCATATTTTAAGAAATGTTTCGACACCGATAATGCACAAAATAATAGGCCAATTATGATCTAATTTGGTAAATACCTTCCTTTTGCAAGTGGTTTGTATAACTTCGTTAGCCACGCCCAGGTTTTCCCGGAAAATTTGGTGTACCAGTACAAAGTATAGCCAACCAAATTCAGTAGGCGTTATTTTATTCTAAAAAGTGAACCATGTACCAAAATTTAGGTCTGTAAGTTGTGTAAGAGACAAAAAGTTATATACATTTAAAGAAAAAATTTTTAGGTTTTCCTCAAAACGTTAAAGTCGCTATTTGAAACGTTAAAATTGACAACATTTAGGCAAAGAACCTAAAACAAATATGGGTTATGTAGAGAAAATGTCCCAAGAAGAGTATGTTACAAATCCTTGCGTTTAGCTTCAACCGTCATTGTCCTTCATATTACTAAAATATGAACAGAAAATTCATTTCAAGTATACCCTTTCTCTTGTGCTTTGGCAGTAGTTTTAGTTATAGAGTTTATCGTTTAATGGATTACAATTTTAAGCGAATCTCCTTAAAATAATTCGCTCATGAGGAGACCGCCACTTTAAATTTTTAAAAGATTTCTCTAAATGGGCGCGAACTTGCCCCCCTAGGACACAAATCCAGGGTTAGTTTCAGTTTTTATCTGTTTTCATATATACAGGGTGATGCATTTTTACGGTAAAACTCAATATATCCGTTATTATACAAGACACAAGAAAAATTATATACTACGTTAATTATAGGGTGTCTTGAGCTGCATCGTATAAAATTATTTTTACAGTCAAAGGGTCAATCGTTGGTGACACATTTTTTTTATCGAACACGCCTTATAGTATTGCATTTTCCATCGTAATATAGTACATCTTTGTAAGAAAATAAATTCGAGACGCAGCAAGTGCGTTATGGTAGCGAACTTTCACGAAATGGCTCAAATTTCAATAGCTCAATCTGGTATTTACCGATGGTTCGTCGTTCAGGAAACTAGTTTTTTCGGGAACATTTTAACTTTGTTTTCGTCAAGTTTCTGTACATTTTTAAAGAACAAAGTTAACTGATGAAGTATGGTACGTTGTTTTTACTATATGGGTTATACTCGTAACCAAATTCCATGCCTGTCTTCTTTAAAAAGAAAACATATTTGCTATTAAAATAATGTTTATGAAAATGTATTACGATAACGCACTGGCTGCGTCTAGACTTTTATTCTTTGTGTATGACCATATAAAACGTTCGCTGATAAATCGTTTCTGAACTTGGAGCCCTTGTCATAAAAAAAATCATAGATTGTTGTCAGTTATAAGTAATAAAATAATACAAAAAACGATAAATTTGATCTTGAGAAGTGCTCACAAAAAAGTAAAACCCATCTGAACTCCTAAATTCACTACACGTACGTCCAGACTCGAGTCCGCATAGAGTTTACGATTATTATCTGGGCACATATCATGTTTTTTATTGATCTCAGAAACAGACCTTGGATATCAGAAAATGTCACAGAATGGATATTTCATGGATATCATAGTCATATCTTATAAATATGCCCGACCGCATATGCATTCGTTCCCGTGTCCGCCACATTCTTCTACTGGAAACTAATAGGGATTTTATTTTTGAGTGTACCGTATAAAAACTTATTGTTATGTGCTACGTTGCCCCGCACGCTTTATTGGGATATAAATAATGTTTCCAGTCATATAGCGGATAAGAAATAAATCAAAGCATGCGGGTAAAAATAATGAAATATACTGTTAGATGGTGTACGTATAACATACATCTAAAATTTTACACAATCATGGTTAAACTTCATTCTTGTATAGCCTATAACTTTTAGTGCCCTGTTCAAATCTATTAGGCAAGTGGCTTCAGCAAACCTACCCAAAAACGCTATAGGGTGTAATATGATATGTTTATAACATTTTATTTACACAATGTGTCCCAGGTTCGTTTCTCTATACAGGGATCTCGACTCTCATTATACCTACAGCAATGGTTAAATGGGGAAAGTTTGTGAGGAAGCTTAGTGCATTAAATATTAGGCTTCACGTTTACGATTGGTCAATTGGTTTCGGGAATATCGTCCAAAAACCGAAAATTACGGATTTCGTTTTTCGCTGGTAAATCCGAAACGGTTAAATTGGTAGCTGTCAAAATCTGACATTATTGGGACGTTTTTTAAGATAAATATGATGACGTGCCTGCCATATCTCTATCGTCTTTTGTTATCCAGAAACTCGCCTCAACTCTCATTTTCCTTATGGCTGCCATATTGGATTTGTCGATTTTTAAAAAGAGCGTAAAATTTCCAGTCTAGTGATGTCTCACAAGTGCATAGAAGATTTGAGTTTCATCGAAACATCATACTTCGTAAAGTTAGGTATATTTTTGTTCTAGGGAGGCCATGTTTTATTTGTCAGAAAATAATATTAATAAGTACTGTATTAAACGCATTGAATTTTCAATAGAACATGAACATAAATAACGATTTATAATTATTAAGTAAGGTCTAATTAAGTTCTTCACTGCTTCGTAACTCGTTGTAATTTACAGATTTGCAAAATGACGTACATTTGCATCGAGACATTTTTGACAATTGATAACTATTTTTCGCACAACCCTAACAAGTGTATTTCTGTTAATACTATTTCTAAATGTGTCCAAAACTCTTTGTATTAGGATTTCTATGGTCACAGAAGGATCAAATTCATAGACCTCATTCTTTGTATGACCTCAGAGGTAGAAATCCAAGGGCAAAAGATCAGGGAATCTGGGAGGCCAGGATATTAGACCATTTAAGGAAATAATTCTTTCGTTAAACTGTTCTCTTTAGTTTCTGACTTGTTGAAACCAGGTCCTTATAAACTCATCTTCGGGTAGAGTAGCTCGTAAAGCCGGCACAACCTAGCTTCGAAAAAGCTCTAGGTACCTGTCCGTTTAAGTTGTAGTCAAACAAAATGGTCCTATAAGTCGATTTCCTCAAATGATTAATAATTTACGGTAGGTGCCGAATTAAAGAGTTAAGTTAAATTAAATTATCAATGATCCCACACCAAACGTTAAATCCAAATCTGGTTTGTAGACTTCTCTCTGCTACTTCGCGGGGGGTTTCCACAGCCCAATGATGGGTGTTGTGCCTATTAAAAGCTCCATAATTCGTTAACCTACTCTCATCAGACCACAAGACATGAAAAACAAAATCGTTATTTTTATAACACTTCCTAGTATACCAATCACAGAATCGCATTCGTTTTTGAAAATCAGTTTCCTTGAACTATTGTGGGTTTCTATGGATGGTACCTGTTCTTTATTAACTTATCCGTTGATTTTGATACACAAATTTCCCGTTCTACGGTTCTCACCGATGCACTAGAGTTTTCGTTGACAGCTTGTAAAATATTTCTGTCGCGATTTTTATTTTCAATATTGTATCCGCTTCTATATTTTTCGAGGGCCCCATGGTTAATTATATTAACTACGATTTTTCTGGATTGGGTTTTATGAGGCTGCTGTCATTCGGGATACATCTCCAAGTACCTTGCTTAGGTAATGTCGGCATTTCGGTGTGACTGCAAGTACACCGCTAACATGTCCAATTTTTCTTCAATTGAATAGGGAATACCGGCCATTCTGAACAGTTTTCGATGATTTGTGTGTCAGATTTATGATTTTAACGATTTGTGATATTTTGATAATACTTAAACCTCTTATGTACTTGAGAGACACCACTAAACTGTAAATTTCACGCTCTTTCCAAAAATCGAAAAATACAATATGGCAGCCATAAGAAAAATTAAAGTTGAGGCGGGTTGCTGTATAACAAAAGACGATAGAGACATGTCATGCACGCCATCTTATTCGTCTTCAAAAAGTGTCTTAATAATGTCACATTTTGACAGCTGTCAATTTAACCTTTTCGGATTTACTGGCGAAAAACCAAATCTGCCATTTTCGTTTTTTCGGCGATATATCCAAAACCAATTGTCCAATCGTAGACCTGAAGCCGGATATTGAATGCAGTAAGCTTCCTCTAAACCTTTCCCATTCAGCCTTTGCTGTAGGTATAATAGGAGCCGAGATTCCTGTATAAGAAGCGAATTTGGGACACACTATATATCTACATGATATGTATTTCCTAGTAGTGATGGGCAGATAATACAGTACCGTGTATTCGGTATTTTGTAATACTCTAAGTACGAATACTCATTTAGAAAAGTAATCGCTACTTAGTATCCACTTGTCTACAGGCATCCGGCATTTATACTCCGCACACGATTCTAGTATACAGGGTGGCCCAACGAAAAGTATGTTTCCAGCTTTAATATTTTTACGAATTTGGGGAAAGAACGCTCGGACCCTTCATTTGTTATTTTTGGAGGGACACATGTTAAGCACATTTTTCAACCTACCCCTTCAACCCCCTAGAGGGAAACAAATGCACCCTCAAAGGGTACACAATTACCTTTCCAATGATGCTTTATTTGTTGGATTTTACTGCAACAGTTGAAGTAAAAACGGCTTTACAAACTTAAACCCCATAGTTTTGGTATTAATGAAAAAAATCCGTTATTTACAGAATCTCCTCACATGTGTTGACATGTCGCGCGCTTTGACTGATAATGAGTAACTAGAGTTACTGCAAACTGATGACTTAGATGATTTCCTACCACCATTAGAGAAGGATGCAGAAACAGATGTAGAGTCTGACGGTCTGACGTCAAGGATGAATTGGGAAATAACCAACCAGTGTAACATAGTGATCTCGATATGCTGTCAGAATTAGAGCCAGAAGCTCGGGTTCAGAATCCTCAAGAAAATATTGCTCATTACCTGAATTCAACGTGATTCATGGGAAAATATTTATTTCAATGATTGCATAACAGCAGCAAATGTATTTATCAAGCTTGTATGTGAGAACGTTGAAAATATTACTTTTCAAAATCTATATGCCACCCAAAAAATAATGGTCTCAATACTACAGAATATGAATTTCTAGCATTTATCGGAATACATTTTCTTATGGGTTACCACAATGTGCCAAATATTGAGAGTTACTGGTCAACCGCAGATGATTTGAAAGTGGAACTGATACCGCAAACTATGTCTCGAAATATATTTCAGAACGTACTTTCTAACTTGCACCTCTCTGATAATACCCTCATTTTGAGCAATAATAGAGAAAGTCTATATAAAGTGAGAACATTTATAAACACCCTGAACTCAGTGTTGATGAACTACGTGGGAGAACAAAAGATGTATGTAGATGAATCGATTGTGAAATTCAAGGGCTGTTCGTCAATAAAACAGTACAACCCCATGAAACCTATAAAAAGGTGTTATAAATTTTGGGTTTTGTGTATTATGAATGGATTTGTAAAGAGGTTTAAAATATATCAGGGAAAGAATGAAAACATAGAAAGTAAATGTGGAAATTATGGCTTGGAAGAGAGAGTTGTTTTATAGTTGACGCAAGATTGGCAAAAAAATAAAATAATTTACTTTGATAATTTTATTACCGCTGTCAGGTTTCTTAAAAACGGCTTCTAGAAAAACTGAACCCGGCATGTGGAACTATTCGAAACAATCGGAAAGGGTTACCAAAAGGAATGGCAAATGATAAAATCCTGAATCAAGGGTAGTTTCACCACAAAACTTCGAATGCTGGGTTTACATTTTACAAGTGGATGGATAACAAAATAGTTACCCTAGCCTCTAATTTTCATGGAACAGAAACTGTACAAATAAGAGGTGAATTACGTATTGGTACTGTTTTGTATATCAATAGACCTCAAACTGTTGATGATTATAACACATTCATGGGAGGCGTGGAGTATCATGATCAATTGCGTCAGTCCTACGGTATTGACAGGCGATCTAAAAAATGGTGGCATAGGATATTTTGGGCTGGCATAGATATTACTTTTATTAATGCCTACGCTATATATCAAAAAATCAAAAACGAGCCAAATATTGCTCTTCTGGCCTTTAGAAGAGAAGTGGCCAGTGGTCGATGTAGCAAGTCTCCAAAGTTTACACAGAGTGGGAGTTTGTTGTTATTTCTCGAATTATTGCTGTGGTTTTTTGGCATTGGCTCCACAGTGGGAGGAAATCTACATCAGAACCTATTCCTAAAAGAAGGCGTTACAACCTTAGCGTGTCATCTGAAATTCGATTGGGAAATAGAGGAAACCACTGGCCTAAATTTGTAGAAATTTAAGAAAGATCTGTGTGTTGAAAGAAAACGCGTTATAGGCACTTAAAGAAAAATAAATGGATGCCACTGATGACTAGACGACCACATAAAACCAAAAAGTTTGGTATGGATAAAAAAATCTATTTTATATTACAGACGAAAATAGTGCTGAAAATTGAATCATAACTTCCACATATATCTGATTCCCTCCAAGCACCTACGAAATCAAGATCAGATAATATTTTTGTTCACAAAATAAAATAAATGTTATCAAATTTCAAAACCATAAGCAACATGTTATCTGTCTTATTTTTATGGGTACCATCGCATATCGGTATCGAGGCAATGGGACAACCGATTCCGATGCTAAAACGGTTATAAAAAACGGAACAAAAATGAAATTCAGAATGTGTTATGATCTCATCGCTGCTTACAAACGTCTTTTATTGAGTGGCAGGATCTTTGGTCAACAAAAAATACCAAATTACATCTGTTTAAATCAGTAATTATCAAAAGTCAGTTAAAAATAAACGTAAAGACAACGTTCTTGAGGACTACGATTAGGACACACAAAGAGGACACACTAACATATTCTAGAAGGAAAAACACCCCCTACATGTAGTCAGTGTTTTGTACAACTATCAGTGTCACATTACTTCTTTAACTGTAAAAACTATTAACAGCAAGGAGATTTAAAAGTACGCCTATTTCGATAACTAAGAAAGTTCCGCAGCTTAAAAAATTCTTATCCGACTTTATAACAGGCTTTAATTTATTTTTGATATTTATTACTTCCTTTATAGTTACTGTTAATTAGAAACAAGGTTCACCTAACATTTGTTAAAAAAAAATATTGCATTATTAAATATTGTAGGTGTCATTGACAATTATTCTCGAGGCTCCAATTGAAATAAAGCAAATAGTATTTTGTTTCTTGTTTGTAAACGTAAACTATATTGCTTAAATATTTGGAAAAGAATTTATTTCTTTTTAAGTATTTTATATGTCCTATTCTTTGGAATATATATATATATATATATATATATATATATATATATATATATATATATATATATATATATATATATATGAGATAACGCCGGTTTATAAAACTTTGGGACTATTAACTGTACCATTTTGAGGGTATATTTTTGTGTGAAATAAAGTACGTTACAGAACCTCGGTGGTTCAGGGGTAAGAACGTGTGCCTACGAACCGAAGGGTACTGAGTTGGATCCCAAGGTACTCCTTTCACTTTTTCAGTAAAAACTGTAAAATTAACATCAACCGAGGTTCTGGCATTGTATTCGAGCAAGTTGAATGTCTGCACGTTCCGCGCTTTGAAGGGGGGGGTAAAGCCGTCGGTTCTGTTTCCATGCGATGTTGGGCACGTTAAAGATCCCTACCCTCCTTACAGAAAGGCGGGGATTCAGCAAAATTTCCAGGATAGTGGGGTGAAACTGCTCCCTGGCGTCGGTGATTGGCCATAGTCGCGGAAATAGGCCGACGTTAAAGAAACAAAAAACACACACACACACACACACACACACAAAGTACGTTGCCTATTAACCTTCCTTGAAAATAAGATGGCTTAAACCACGACTTGAATTGTAGACTGATATTCTTTGGCACCACCGAAGTACAAAACGCGTTCATTTATATTCGTTTTTCATCCTAAAGAAATTCTGTGTACATTCTCCGCTGTTTTCATTATTAAACAAGCAGCGCATGTTAGAATGTAATTCCATGATAAAAGCTAATTTGAAACTTTGTTGAAATGCAAATTTTGAATTTGTATGCAATGGAACTAACTTATCTTTAATGTAATTGAATAACAAAAATTCACAAAGAGCTGCACGGACGTGGAATAAGTACAATACAAAAAAGCTTGATGATATCAGCTCGATTTGCATCCGAAGAAAACAATTGCAGTAGAAGTGTTATGAAAGCTTTAGAGTATTATGATATTAGTCGCTTCTTACGAACCTAATTGAAAGTTAATACGTCCATATAAAACAAGTTTTCCCGTGGAAGTGAAGAATACCAGAGAAGAAACATTCCGCATTAATTAGTTCTTACTCTCTGTGCGAATAAAGTTTTATAACACAATATCGTAAAATTTGCGGAGTTTTAAAACTTTTCTGGTGCTAAAATATTAATAACTCAATTTCTTTAGAATAACTCGTTAGTAAATTCTGGTATTAGGAAACTCTCTAAAGAAACAGCTTTCATGTTTTCTCATTTAAAGTAAATTTGCCTGACTTAACATCTAATAATGCTGAAAGCTTTTCAACTTTTCATATACACGGGTTATAACGGCGACATTATGAAACTTGTAAATTAATATCTGGCTCGTTTTGTTTTGAGGAAGGAACTGAATATGTAAATTCACTTTGAAGTACACGAATATCCTATATAGCTACTGACACTGTATCCAAGACTGCATATATAGCTTTTTTAATATAGCTGTTTTTTGCGCTTTACATTTTTTGGCCTTTATTTAAAAAGAAGCCTACTCTACCACTAGCATCATTGCAGGTGATTAAATTTTTGTCATTGTAATTCGGAAATTAAAGTTATAACTAAGATATAAAATGAAAGTCTCGACGCATCAAGTGCGTTATGGTAGTGAATTTTCATAGAAACATTTTTTCATCAAAAGCTTATATATTTTTTTCTTATAACATATAGATTTATATTTTGGTATGTAGTTTACTTTTCATAACATAGACCTACGTACCAAATTTAGTTACGATAGCTTTGTTATTTTCAGAGATAAAGATTTTTTTCGAAAGATAACTGAAAACTTTCACGGAAAACCTGGTCCGAGTTTCCTCGGTAACGAACTAGATCCAAGACATTCACAAAAAGGAGGTACCTGCCAAGTTTCATCAAAATCAGCCCATTATCTTTGTGTTATCGGTGTGAAACATATATATATATATATATATATATATATATATATATATATATATATATATATATATATATATATATATATATATATATATATATATATATATATATATATATATATATATATATATATATATATATATATATATATATATATATATATATATATAAACTAACCCCGGATATGGGTTCAAGGGGTTCTGGTTCGCGCTCATTTGAAGAAAAATTTTCAGAATTCAAAAGTCGAGATTTCCCCATTAGTGAATTTTTTCTACGAAAATTCACTAAAAGTAAATCTCTCTTTTAAAACTACTAGCCATGTTATTTTGGAGTTCGCTTCTAATATTGTCAGATGTTACAAAGTTTTCTGTTACCAAATTATTTTCAGGATACATATTTTCGATTGATTGATTGATTGATTGATTGATATTTATGTAATATAAGTATATAAATGAGTACATCTTTGATGGTTAATTGTTCGGCGCAGTATACTCAGGAAAATTCCTCCAGGACAAATTTGCCAATTTAGACAATTTTTGCTTGGTGTTCGAAAAGCCAAACCAAGAATTTTGGAATTAATTTTGGAATCATTAGTGTACCTAGATAAATAAGTAGGTTAGGTTAGGTTTGAATGTGAGTGGGCCATACCAGTCCCTTCACCATGACCATAATGTCTATTGTGGCTCACGCCTAATGGCCTATATTTCGCCCAACAAAGCCAGCCTCCTGCAGAGATCGATAATCTTTGTGGGCGAAAGTTGATCCAGGTCTTCCGGAGCAAGCTTTGTCTTGCCAAAAAGCAGGTATCTAGTACACAGTGCATGCTCTGCTGTCTCGTCACTCTCCAAACACAGCCGGCACTCGGTCTCCTGACCGACTCCAATACGGTGCATGTGGTGACGCAAGCGGCAGTGTCCTATATACAGGCCGACTAGAGTACATAGTTGGTGTCTGTTTAACTCTAGAAGTTGTTTAGCCTTTGACTCAGACAGGCCATTTATGAAGGCCTTAGAGTGAGCTGATCCTGGCAGATTTTTCTATTGCTGGATTGTCATTCTTTCTGTCCAGGTCTTTAAGGTGCGTTTGCTGTGCATGATGTTATCCCAGCACCGGTTCTGGTCCGATAAAGTCCCTCTGGGCACCACTCCTGGCAAGCGCGTCGGCCGCAACATTGCCATTGCCATCATGGTCCGAGTGACCCGGTATCCAGACCAGTGACACCTCATTACAGCTGCCCAGTTCGTTGAAGGCAGATTTAAAACTCCATGCGATTTTTGAATTGCAACGGTATGAACCAAGAGCATTTATTGCAGCTTGGCTATCTGTATATATCTTTATCGATTTGTGTGTGCACTGGGTTTCTATACTTTTCCTTGCACATATCTCGATGGCATACACTTCTGCCTGGTGTATGGTTGCGTACTTGCCGGGGCTAGTTGATAGTCCAGCATCGATGTTGCCCCCATATGCGCCGGCTCCTACTCCCATATTGATTTTGGAGCTGTCAGCATACCAGCAGAGATCAGCTCTCAATAGGGTCATTTGATTTCGATCCCAGTCTTCCCTTTCCGGGAGGATGGTCTTGAAAGACAGATATCTACTGATCTTTCTAGGCATCAAGTCTGAGACCATTCCCAGAATCTCATGACCCTCAATGTCATCAAGAAGTCCGGACCCTCCCAGACTGATTTCCTTCGGCATGCTGTCGGCCGTTTATTTTAATCTGTACGTTGTCCACCTGGCCACCCTCTCCAGCCATATGTGAAGAGGTGGAATATTAAGGAGGACCTCCAGAGCGGCTGATGGTGCGGTGCTCATCGCTCCCGTTATCATCAGACAAGCTTGTCTCTCTAGATGAGCCAGTTAGGTGTTAGAAAAGCCAAGCCAAGAATTTTGGAATTAATTTTAGAATCATTAGTGTACCTAGATAAATAAGTAAGTAGCCTGAATAGATGCTGGAAGCAATGTTGCGAAAGTTATTTTACTTTCACATCGTCAACACGTGTGGAGGTATGATAGCGGTGACATAAATATAAAACAAAATCACTTATATGAAGTCAAATGTATCAAAACATTGTTACGGTCTGGCCGTGTATATGACTATTTTGCATAAATTCTATATAAAAAGGATACCAAAACCCTATTTAACAAACTCTCTGTATGCACTGGACACTTAAAAACACTAAATACTATTATTACACTATTATTTCACTTTAGGTGGATGCATAGTTTGGTTAAAATCTTCATTTGTTTACTATCCTGTTGTTTACTATTTTTCTTCTGATAAGAAAGCCAGCCACCGGAAGGTGTCTCCCCCTATAGTCGAGTAAGAGAACTTGAATTTCCTTTAAAATTGTTTTTAATTATCTTCCAGTTGATTTTATTTTAATCAATTTTCATATCAACCACGCGATCAGGAGATAAGGATGGCGTGAAATTTCAGTTGATTTATGCACTCTTAGTATTATTCTCTCACAAGTTCTTGTAGTGAATATTTAAGATACTGAAATGGTAAATATAAATATTAGAGAATTTTCACAATTATGATTTTAAGAATTTAGTTGAAGCTATTTGTATAAGTGAGGAAACCCCTGTGCCTGGGTAAGTGATTGGAGATTGAAATTAAATAACCATGGTTGCCTTCATAATTTGAACATTTTAGGGTTTTCTCTTCCGGCCTGTTTTTGGATTCCTGGTAAATTTTTTTATCGGGGTTCCTGTATTTCAGTATTTCTGGATTTCTTATGCTTGGATTCTGTCTTTTGAACGGTTCTGGTTGTTATGCTGCATGCATAAAACCAAGCATGGCTAGTATGGGATTATCACATTCGTTCATCAGTAGCTGATTGAGTTGGAAAACCAAATTATATTCATGGACAGTTATTAGTTATGGGAACAAGTGTAATTAGTGAGGCCTTGGAGCCGTACCTGGAATAAACAGCTAAGTCGTAATTTTATGTAAATAGTTTTAAGGATCGGCAATAAGTAATTGTTCAAACCAGAGTTTACATTTTTACAGTATTAGTGTTAGCATTAGCTTACCTGGAACTCGCATAATTATCCATTAATTGCGGATGTACTAATTTTATATGAGTCTGATGTAAACAAGACTGCAATTGCAATTTTGGGAAAAAATTTAATATTTCCTTTTATCACCGAATAGTGCGGGTTAAGAAGAGTAGAAGTTATTTGTTTCATTAAATTTTGTTGTTAGGAGATATGTCATATGCTAAGAGGTTAGTTAGTTCATTAGTTCGATGCTAGAAAGTGACAGTTCGGGAATTGTAGAGTAGTATAGATTGTAGAGTAGTATAGATTAGAAATCATAGAGGAAGAATCACATATTAGATTTTGTTAGGAGATATGTCATATGGTAGGAGGTAATCTAATTCGCATGATTATATTATATTTTAGTTTGAACTTTTACGTTATCTTATAGTGACAGTTCGGGAAATGGTAGATTTTAGAGTAGGATAGATTAGAAATCATAGAGCTATTAAGTTTTATTTTATTTATTTAATTCGAATGATTATATATTTGAGCCCTGAATTTTGACTTTATCTTATTTATTTAACAACCCTCTCATTGACTGCATACCACATCAAAAGAACTGGCAACGTAACCATAGGCCAAGAGTCTAGGAAGTACGTAACAACATATAGAAAACATGATTTGGACACCAAATTTCTCTGTCGGCATGTATGTCTGTCTGTTAGCAGCCACGATAACTTTAAAACGAATTGAGATATCGTCTTCTTTGGTATACAGTTAGCACCCGACACACGAGCCGTTCGGATTGTTTCTATGTAGAATCCCTCCAGGGGGCGCCGATGAGTTGGGGATGATTTGGTAAAAATTTATCTTTTTTCGTTAAAACTCGAGTAATATAACGTTTTCGAGTTTGCTTATTAGCAAAGTTTGAATTTCATCAGGCATCTGGTATTCTGTGCTCTAATTACATTAGGAGTAGAATGTGTAGGGATGCAGTATCGCTGACAGATATTTCGATTTTTTTCCAATACGGCGTAAGAGGTCCCAAAACATATAGAAAACTCGGTTCTGGAACAAAAGTTTTTTGGTTTGTCGAACGATCGGTCTGTCGGCCTGTACGTCTGTAGGCGCAATAACTTTCGAACGAATTGAGATACTATCTTTAACTCTGGTATACAGTTAGCACCCGCAGACACCGATTCTTTTGGATTTGATCCTGGCGATATTTAGCAAGGTCAAATAAAGGTACATTTCATAATTTCGATGAAATTCAAGTAGGGATTGATCATCTAGAGGTCAAATATTAAATTGTTTTGTAATTAAGCAGTCGACATCAAATTTGGTGCATATGTAGCTGTTCACAACCTGATACTCTGTATTATTTGTGAGTAAGATCGCATCAAAGAAAAGGGAAAAAAGAATGGGTTGATTAGGGAAATTGACACTTTTCGGTTGAAAATTGTGTAATATATAATTTCAAAAGTCTATGCGCTCAGGAATACGAATATTTTCTCTGTAGTCGAGTCATATGGACCCTAAATTCATTTCGTGAGAATGTTTTTCTAAGGGGAGTAAAATATCACAGCTATGTGAAAGTAATGATTCGATTTGCTGCACTATTTTATAATATTTAGATGTTTACCGGTTTTTAAGCGTGCTACAGTTCTGTATTGATTTTGGTTGAGGGAGCTATCCAGAGAAGATACATTTATGAAAGATTGATAGCGGGCATGTTTATCTTAAGGTATTTTCTTATTTTGCCACTTTTCGTCATCATAATCCTGTCTGATGATGGGGCGAAACCGGTTACAGAAAATAAAACTAACAATTGTGAATCCGCAGAAGCGGTATCCACGTCTATATTTAGATAACTGTTTTAGCTTTTTTAAGTATTAAAAGTTTGACAATACAACAGCCTAGGATAATACCCAGAGAAATACAGAATCATCATCATCATCAATCAGCCCTCTGCGTCCACTGCTGAACATAGGCCTCCGCTAGTTGAGTCCATTCTTTTCTGTCTTGAGTGCTACGAATCCAGTTTTTTGTAATTTTTGTAATGTCGTCTGTCCAGCGAGTTGGTGGTCTTCCTTTGTCTCTTTTATCGGATCTGGGTCACCATTCAAGTAATCGTTTTGTCCACCTGTCATCTTGCATGCGAGCCACATGTCCACTCCACATCCATTTGAGTTTTGCCACATGTACGACCACATCAGTCACTCCTGTTCTTCTGCGTAATTCTTCATTTCTAGTGTGGTCACGTAACGAAACGCCAAGCATCGACCTCTCCATTTTGCGCTGTGCTACTTTAAGTTTCTTAGCAGAAGCGTTGGTAAGGGTTAGTGTTTCGGCGCCGTAGGTCATAACCGGTAGAACACATTGGTTGAAAACTTTTCTTTTCAAGCATACTGGAAGGTCGCCTCTGAAAACGTCTAGAAGTTTGCCGTAAGCCGTCCAGGAGAGTATAACTCTCCTGTTTATCTTACATGTTTGGTTGGCTTTGGATATGCTTATCTCGTGGCCCAAATAAGTGTATTTATCTACCCATTCCACATCAGAGTTTTCAATAATCAGGTTGTTACTAGGGACGAGGTTTGTCATACATTTGGTTTTTCCTATGTTAATTTTTACCTTCTAAGCCAAAGTCTCCAATTGCTTCCTCACTTTGATTCATTTTCTGCCTATTTTGGCATTGAAATCACCGCATATTAGAGTAAAGTGCTCTGGGTGTTCGTTTAGAGCATTGTTAATGTCTTCATAGAACAGGTCTATCTCCTCATCGTTATGATCCATTGTAGGGGCGTATACTTGTATGAGCTTAATATTGTATCTGGTATTGAGTTTTAGAATCAAAAAGATAACTCGTGTTGATATTTTATTTAGTGACACGATTCTTGATTTGCGTCGCTTGTATATGAGAAATTCTGTTCCTCCCCAGGAGCTCTCTTATTCACCCACGGTATAGAATATGTACCCAGATTTAAGGTCTATGAGATGTTCGCCTCGTCTTCTTACTTCACTTAGTCCGACAACGTCCCATTTTATACGTTCCAACTCGCCTTCTATTTCCATTAATCTTTAATCTGTTGACAGTGATCGGGTATTGTAGGTTGCAAAATTCAGTATTTTGTTGTTGGTATGTTTGGTACTCATTGCCATATGTTTGCACCCCCCCCCCCAAATCCTGGGGGTAGACTTGTTTGTTGTCAGTCAATACTCTTCCACTCGCCTGGGTAGTTCATTTTTTACATCTGGCATGATCATAGAGGGTATTTAGACATAAAACACCACGCTGGCTAGACGTCTTGGTGAGTTTGGAAGTTCAGCCGCCCATTCTGGGTCAGACGCTGTTCGTAGCTGCCCATTCTGGATCAGACGCTACTGTAGCTATTGGTCCGCGGGAGGTATTTTATTTCCCTCCTACCACTCATATCTGAGAGGCATTCCTTTATCCACCACCTGAGCACGCGCCCTCTAGGGGTTACAGCTTGCCCCGAGGGGAAATACAGAATACTAACAGTCAATTAGAGATAAAAGGCTAGAAAGTCGCTCGAGTCGAAGAATTAAAGACGGTAGTCTTTGATTTAGGTTTAGATTTATATCACAGTGGAAAATTTAGGTACCCAAATGTTTCAAATCTATTTTTAAAAGAAAGATGAATAAAATCTATTGTTAAGAGGAAGTCAGTAATTGACGACGAACCCAGTTCAAAGAGAGCTGTGGAGCTGGTAAATCTTAGCAGAGGACAGCTCAGAAACGTAACAGGTCTCATAAGAGGACACATGGCCGTCAAGAAACAACTGCATAAAATGTGGCGGTTCGAGTGGGATCTCGCATGCAGACTTTGCGGCGAGGGGGAGGAATCCGCCCAGCACATCTTGTGCGAGTGTAAAGCTCTGGACCGCAAAAGACAACTGATCTACGGTCAGTCTAGACCGGAGATAGAGCAATATAAAACTTCACCCTACCAATAATCGCTGTGGAAAGTAGTTCAAGGTACAGTGATTTTGGAATGGGTGAAGTAGAGAAGACTAAGGGCATGCACAATAAGCCAAAGGATGAGACGCGGACGAGGAGGAGAAAAAAATGACTAAGAGATTGGCAAGTTCAATGGATATACAGGAAAGATTAAAGCTTGCTAGTAGTTGGAAATTGGATGAGTGGATGTTAAATTTGAAAATTTTCACAGATAGAAATGCCAGTGTCAAAGGGATTTCGATAGGTTATACTATGCTATTTTAGCCAAATGTTTGTGACTTCTACGTAACACGCACTGTATAATTTCCCATGCATATAAATAAAATATTCATCATTTGACTGTGGACCCATTTGAAATATTCTGATTGGAGGAAAATACAAATTATTGTTTATTTAAATGTCTTAATCATCAGAACTTTACAAACATTAAAAAGCAGTTCGCTGACACCAGCCGAGCACTTGATCCCAATCTAATGGTATCATCCACCTGCAAAATACTTTTGAGGCACCCCGTGAGTTGTCAGATACCTTATAGTTACTTATTTGTACAAACATGTAATGTATTAATGACGCCGTGCATTTGTGATTAATTGCTAAGGCTTTAGAAGGGGCATTATCTTACCGGTCTTACAAACATATTAAAAAACATAGCCATTTTAACAAAAAGGTACTGCAAATTTTGGGGCGCCGTGGCAAAACTGCATATTAGCCATCAAACTATAGGAAGAAATAAAAAAATATAGAATAGAATTTCAAGCAGCCCATACAAAAATAGTTTCAAACCACTAAGTGAAGATTGGAATCCGTAATCAGCACTTGGAGAACCCAAATCACCCAAGCTCATATTTTTAGACCTGACGATCGTTTCACTAACAAACTTGGCGTCATCAGAGGATGAAAAATTCTAACTTACAAAAATTCTAAGTTAGAATTTTCCATACTCTGATGACCCAAACTCTGTTAGTGAAACGTTCGTCAGGTCTCCAAAAAGATGTGGTGTGGTGATTTGGGTTCTCCAAGGTACTTATTAATTTAAAACCGATATGAAATGTATAGTTTGTACAAAAAAGAACATAAGACACATACGCTACGTTGAGTTTCAGACAAAAAAAAATATCGTTCGGCGATCGCTATACGAAAAAACATTTCAATTGAAAATTTGCATTAGTCATTAATTGTAAACTCTAATTAACTTCCTAAAAATAATTACTATTGAACGAGTACGGTTGTCGAATTTAAGAAACTTCGTCCTACAATCGATGAATATTCCAAACGTAATACTCACATACCGATCCAATATAGTAGTTCGATCTAATTGTTTACCTTGCATTAGTGGTGACTAGCTTTTCCCATCTGCCTGAGAAAATATAGACGATAGTTGAGCAAACAGACATTTTCTGCGACAATATTACCTCGCTATCGTCAAGGCAGTTTTGGTACCATAAATTCAATTAAATTTATAAAACTATGCGACATTAAATATGAGAATTTTAATCATGCTGTCTCCAAACATAAGCGAGACAAGCTTTTATGCTAGCCTTCTAAATGCTAGCTCAACACAAGCCAGTGCAGCACGATACTACATTTTTTGTGCTAAGAATTCGTAAACATAAATTATATGAAATAACTGTAACGTAAAATAAAAGGATACATTTCCAATTGGTGATTTTCTTGTGGACTTGTTGTTTCAATTTTGCAGGTTTGCAATATTTTAAACTTCTAAGAGTGTAACTTTCGTAGGGTCCCATTAATTTATTTAACTTGTTACACTAATAATACTTTAGCAGATAGTCTGGCACTTGGGCAACCCCCTTCTGATTGGCTGTGACGTCAGAGTTGGGTAGAGGGGGTAGCCTGAGAAATAGCCATGTGTGCATGCGTTAACAGATGGCGGGTAACCTGGCATCTGTCAGCTGATGTCACATGTTCCTGTCAACTGTCAGCTAACGTCACATGGATGGCGGGAGTCATCTGCCGGGCTGACGTCACATGTTGCTGTCAGCTGTCATCTGCCAGCTGACGTCACACGTTCCAAGATATCCGTTGCAGCAACCGGCCATCTTGTCGCGGGTACCAGATATCCGCGCCCGCGCGCCGACCTTCATGAGTTTTATGGAGTTATTTTGTATTATGTGACCCAGGTATTTTACTGATTCAACTGCAAATGTACATTTTGAGAATTTTGAGCTGAGTTCTTGTTTTTTTATTGCTTCAAGTAACTATGTCAAATGTTGTACGTGTGATAAAAAAGATTTTGAATATATCAATATATCATCTAGGTAGATTATTTTCAGCCACATTTATGAAGTAGTTTGCACTTTGCGTTTTTGACGTCAAATTATAAGCGTGCCTTGTAAGATGGTCGAGAAGCAGATGGAGGTATTTTTTTGTAGATCTTGATCCTCCTATTGTGTCTACGAAAACTATTTCAAAAGGCTTTGTATCTGGACCTTAATGTGACATTAGACTGGACTTCTTTTGTCTTCTCGACTTATTTTTGATACAGATTTCACAAACTTTACAGAAGTTTTTAATATTTTTGGTTATTTTTTTTTGCTGCATACCATTGGCTTATCTTTATTTTTTCACTTGATTTATGCTTATGTGGCAATAGCGTCACGGATCTACGCATCTTTTATTAATTTTATTTTTTTTATTTTTAATTCTTCTGACAATATATTTTTTTTCTTTTTTCTTTACTTTTATAGTAGAAATTATTTTTAGAAATAAGTGTTTTTATTATTTTGTAAATTTTCTACCCATTAACAAGTGCTGACAGTATTTTACAGAGATTCTTTGATTGCTAGGCATTGTAAATATATATCTTTTTCTTTTTTGTACTTCATTTAACTTTTTTGAAAAATATGCCACAAGCTTTTCTTCTTTCTTGTGTGTTTTTTTAATGCAGCCCATACTCCTCGCGAACTGGAGTCTGCGTAAATAAAGTCGGTAAATTTGGGTCAAAGGTTTTAAATATCGGTTGAGAACATAATGCCTTTCATCTCATCAAATGATTTTTGACATTCGTCTGTCTAGAGAAATTCTTTATTTTTCCTTAGTTTATGTATTAGTTCCAGTTTAATTGCTATTTTTGCATATATTTATGGTAAGTTTATTTTTCCCAAAAATTGTCTTACATTTTTGTGTGTTTTTGGAGTCGGAAAATTTTTGACTGAAATCAAGTTATCCTTCATGGGTTTTATGGAGTTATTTTGTATTATGTGACCCAGGTATTTTACTAAGTCAGCTTAAAATGTACATTTTGGGAATTTTAATCTGAATTCTTCTTTGCTTATTGCTTTAAATAACTGTGTCAAATGATGTACGTGTGATGCAAAAGATTTTGAATATATCAATATATCATCTATGTAGTTTCTTTTCAGCCACCTTTATGAAGTCGTTTGCACTTTGGGTTTTTAACGTCAAAATATATCCGTACCGTATAAAATAGCAGATAAGCAAATGGAGGAATTTTTTTGCAGGTCTTGATCCTCCAAATCCACCTATGTCTCTGAAGACTATTTCAGAAGGCCTTGTAACTGGACCCAAATGTGACAGACAGATCTTCTTCTGTCCCCTGGACTTATTTTTGATGCAGATTTCACAACTTTTACAGAAGTTTTTAATAATTTTGGTCAATTTTTGGATCCATACTATTGACGTGTTTTTTTTTTCATTTAATTTATGCCTATGTGACAGTAGCGTCCGTAAATATCTTTTATTAATTTTGAACTAAATTTTGCTGACAGTATTAGTTTTTCTTTTTTCTTTACTTTTTTGTAGTGGACACTATTTTTAGAAATCAGTTTGTTTTTCTAGTTTTATATATGTTATTTCTTGATATTTCAAGATATCCTCTAGTTTTATTAGATTTACAACTTCTAGCTGTTCTTCCATATTCTCGTGTGGTTATAGGAGCAGATTTCTGTTTAAGCAATCAGCCTATAAGTTATACCTTCCAGGAGAATATTTGACATCAAAATCATATTGTGCTGTATATGTTCATTCTTTTCTTGATCTTTCAAGATATCCTCCAGTTTTATTAGATACACAACTTTTAGCTGTTCGTACGTATTCTCGTTGGTTCTAGGAGCGGATTTCTGCTTAAGCAATCAGCCTCTAAATTGTACGTTTCAGGAGAATATTTGACTTCAAAATCATATTGTATTACTTATATACGTTAAATCTCCTAGTTCTTGATTCTATGTTCATGAGTGTTTTATGATCTAAGAAGATAGTAAATTTTCTACTCATTAGCAAGTGTTGGCAGTATCTTACAGATTCTCTGATTGCTAGGCATTCTAAATATATGGCTTTTTTTGTATTCTATTTAACTTTTTTGCAAAATAAACCACCCGTTTTTCTTCTTTGTTGTCTTATGGTTGTTTTAGTGCAGATATTACTCCTAGCAAGCTGGCACAGGTGTAAATAAAAGTAGGTAAATTTGGGTCAAAGATTTTCAATACCGGTTGAGAACATAATGCCTTTCATCTCATCAAATGATTTTTGACATTTCTCTCTCTACATAAATTCTTGATTTTCCCTTGACAGATTATGCAATGAATCCAGTTTAATTGCTATTGTTGGCATATATTTTTGGAAAAAGTTAGTTTTTCCCAAAATTCTCTTAATGCTTTTTGTGTTTTTGAAGTCGGAAAATTTTTGATTGAAATCAAGTTAACCCTAATGGGTTCTATGTGGTTATTTTGTATTATGTGACCCAGGTATTTTACTGAATCAGTTGCAAATATACATTTTGAATCTAAATCCTTCTTTTTTGATTTCTTCAAATAACTGTGTCAAATCTTGTATGTGTGATGAAAAATATTTTGGAAATATCAATCTATCGTCTATGTAGTTTACTGTAAAACCTGCAAGTTTATGTTTTCCGATTATATTGCTGACTATCCTTTGGAAAATTGAGGGCGCTGATTTTAAACCAAATGCTAAATATGTCCTTCTTGTGAGACGAATGCTGTTTTGTGTTTATCTGAGATGCGCAGGTGTATAGAGCAAATTCTGAATTTATGTCCAGCCTCGAGAAAAATTTGCAATTTCTCGCTTTTACCATTAAATCCTCAATAAATGGGAAAGGGTGTGATTCCGGCACAAAGGGTGTGATTCCGGCACAACAATATAATTCAGATCACGAAAATCGATGCACAGTCGTGATTTTCTTTCCTCATCTTTTTTGGGTACTAAAGTTACTGGAGCAGCAAATGGGCTATATGATTCCTCTATTAGTTTTTTGTACAGTAATATTGCAATTGGGTTTTATATTTCGTTATTGTCGTTAATTGTGCATCGATAAGGCCTTTTACTGCACTATTTTTCCACTAATAAATCTATGTGTGCCTCATAATCCTTTACTGTGCCGACATCATATTTATCTTTCCATTATATTTTCTGGCAACCCTAACACAATGAGGTTTATCATTGTATTGTCGATTGCCCTACTGACTCCTAATAGTAGCCTTTCTTTTTTAAGTGAATTTTCGTAGAAAAAATTCACTAATGGGGAGATCCCGACTTTTGAATTTTGAAAATTTTTTTGCAAATCAGCGCGAACTAGGATCCCTAGAACCCATATCCGGGGTCAGTTTTAATTTTTATATGTTTATATATATATATATATATATATATATATATATATATATATATATATATATATATATATATATATATATATATATATATATATATATATATATATATATATATATATATATATGTCACACAGATAACTCACAAAATAATGGGCCGAGTTTGATAAAACTAGGTGTGTACCTTTTTTTTTGTTAATGGCTTGGATAAGTTCGTTAGTCAGGAAAATCGGACGAGGTTTTCCGGGAAAATTTTGAGTTTTCATTCGAAAAAAATTTTTATCTCAAAAAATAATGGGCCGATTTTAATAAAATGTGGCATGTACCTTCCTTTTGTAAATGGCTTTGACAAGTTTGTTATCCAGAAAAATCAAACGAGGTTTTAGGAGAAAATTTTGAGTTTTTATTCAAAAAAAATTCATATCTCAAAAAATAATGGGCCTATTTTAATAAAATTTGGCATGTACCTTCTTTTTGTAAATGGCTTTGATAAGTTTGTTATCCAGGAAAATCAGACGAGGTTTTCCGGGAAAATTTTAAGTTTTCATTCGAAAAAAATTTTTATCTCAAAGAATAATAAGCCGATTTTGATAAAATTTGGCATGTAGCTTCCTTTTGTAAATGGATTTGACAAGTTCGTTAATCAAAAAAATCGGACTAGTTTTCCGGGAAAATTTTGAGTTTCCATTTGAAAAATATTTTTATCTTAAAAAATAAAAAATATATGATAACCAAATTTGGTAGGTACGTTTACGATATAAAAAGTAAACTATACATTAAAATTTAGATTTCTATCTTACAAGAAAAAAAAAGTTATAATAAAATATTTTGTGCCAGATCATTTCTATGAAAATTCACTACCATAACGCACTTGCTGCGTCCAGGCTTCTTTTTTGCATATTCTAGTAGAAAACCAGCCTGCTATCTGATTGTGAAGGCATATCAGATTTGGCGCTAACCTTTTTATCATAAGTTACACACTAGTTTGTTTCCAAATTTGCCAATTTGAATTTGTTGTGAGTTTAATCAACATACTGCTGTACCAATTTAGGCATTATTTTTCAAGAAGACGTTTCAAGGTTTCTATTTTCTTTTTAATCTTCCAAAACCTCAAATCTTCCACATTCTTTCTCAAATTCGTCAATCCATTCAGTAACCTTTGGTGTTTTTATAGAAGATTTCTCCACTAAAAATAAATTTCAGCTATATTTCCCAAATTTTGGGTTTTTGGTACCACAGTTTCACTAGCAGTGGTTGTAAGTTGGTTAAATTCTTCTAAATACTGCGCTCTAAATTGTACAATTTCACCTTTATCAAGATAAGTTTCTTTTACTCCTTCATCGACTGGTATCCACAGATTACGTGTCTGATGTATTTTCTTCAGCGTATTTTTTATTTTTGCGTATATGTTTGAATTCGCAATGTACAACCCGTCCCCAAGAAAGGATCCAAAGCGCTTCCTAGCAACCACACGCCTATTTCTCTCCTTTCAGTCGTCTGTAAAGTGATGGAAAAGTATATAAACACCGAATTACTAAAATTTCTTGAAAAACACAGTATAATCCACGACAGGCAGTATGGATTCCGTCAGCGCAGATCAAAACTATGTACGTGGACAACAAACTTCCTCTCCAATCGGAGCGTTTCTGTTGTTGTGGATGGCCATTCCTCTAAACTATATCCAATTAATGCAGGAGTTCCTCAAGGTTCAGCTTTATCCCCTACTTTGTTTCTTCTCCACATCAATGGCCTCCTCTCTAGCACATCCAACCCAGTTCACAGTTACGCGGACGACAGCACCCTCCACTCAAATATACAATATTCTAAGCCTGTCTCTTTAGACCAACTAGATGAGGATGGCAGACACATGAAGGGTTCTGTCTCCGTGGATCTCCAAAAAATATTAGATTGGGGAAGTAGAAATCTTGTACAATTCAACCCCACCAAATCTCAGTCTTGCTTCCTTTCTCATAAAAGATACAGCAGTCCTGGAACCATCACAATGAACAACCAAGTTATTCAAAGTAATGAGTCCTTTTCACTTGTTGGCATTTCTGTGGATCGAAATCTCAATTGGCACCAACATGTCACAGAAATTGCTGAAGCGGCTGCTAAGAAATTATGTTTCCTCTTCCGGGTCGCAAATAATTTTCACCAGCTAATCTCTATGCCTTATATATTTCGCAAATAAGGTCAAACCTCGAATACTGCTCCCACATCTGGGGTGCTGCTGCCGCTTCTACACTCGCTATCCTGGACTCCATTCAGAAAAGAGCTATACGTCTCATTGGTGACCCTACCCTCACCTTAAGGCCGCCATTCCTTGCCCACCGACGTGCCGTTGGTGACCACGCTCTCTTTTATAGATATCTGCACGGGCAGTGCTCAGAGAAGCTTTCTTCCATAGTCCCTTCACCTGCTGCTCCCAACAGATCTACCAGCAGAACAGAGCGAATGCCCCCTTTTACTGTCCAGGTCACCAGACATAGAACATCTTGTTATGCCCGCTCTTTTGTCCCGAGGACTTCCAAGTTGTGGAGTTCCTTGCCGGCACATGTTTTTCCTTCTCCCCCGAACCTCATAACCTTCAAGTCAGGAATTAACAAGTTGCCTCTTTCCTCCTTGTCGACACCCACGGTACGATAGTATTTAGGCTGTAAGCCCTCGTGGTGTGTTGTTGAAATAAAAAATAAAAAAAAACGTATCTTTACTTACAGGCTTAAATTGATCTGACACATCGAAAACACGTCCATTGGGGTCTCTATTAAGGTTATACAGGTTATGTTTGACTTACCATCCGTCGATCTCAATATAGAGAATTTGAATCGTAACTTATCCAGTTTCTTTGTTATAACTAAAAATTTCATTTTATATTGTATTTTATACAGTTAGGAGAAGTGGCACCAATAATCAAAACAACACTGTGTTTCTCTGTAATAAAAATTTTGTATTCATCATTTACATGTGTTTTTAATTATTACACTATTAACAAAAATCTTACCTGTAATAAAATAATAGACATTTAATGTAATTAATTACAATGTCAATACCTAACCACCAGTAATTATGACAACTATTCTGCTTAACAATTAATATCGTGATTTTATTCACATGTGTGCCATCCGTTTCTGATTATCACGTTCTTCTGTAGATGTTGTGTTGAGAACCTCGGTGGTTCAGGGGTAAGAACGTGTGCCTCCGAACCGAAGGGTACTCGGTTCGATCCCAGGGTACTCCTTTCTCTTTTACAGTACAAACTGTAACATTAACATCAGCCGAGTTTCTGGCATTGTATTTGAGCAAGTTGAATGTCTGCACGTTCCGCCCTTCGGAGGGGGCGTAAAGCTGTCGCTTCCGTGTCAATGCGATGTTGGACACGTTAAAGATTCCTACCCTCCTTACAGAAAGGCAGGGGTTCGGCAACATTTCCAGGATAGTGAGGTGAAACTGCTCCCTGGCGTCGGTGATTATCCATAGTCGCGGAAATAGGTCGACGTTAAAGAAACAAAACACACACACACACACACATGTTGTGCTCTACTGCGCCGGTGCTCAGGAAGGCGCGGCTGTGATTTGGTATTCAAAACTAAAGATACATTTTTCCTTTAAACCTTTACACCTTTACAGATCTCGTACATATAAACCACTTCATAGGCGTATTACAGTTGTACCGTCTCATATGCTCCAACTCTCTACAAATATCTGCTCACGTGGTCACTCGCTCAAATTGAAAAATAACCAATTTCGCACAATTTTTCGTAGTTCATTTATGTTTAATAAGGTTTTAAGCGAGTGGAGTACAACAGCTCCTTGTACAAACCTTTTTAAGAATAGCTTAGATACAATAAAGAGGGAGCGGTGAGAGTGGTGTAACAACACGTTAATCATAGACAAATTGTATGATTGGATAGTTTGGGTATTCCGAAAATATGATGTTTCTGGGTGTTGTTTTACTTTATGTATTGGGCAATTTATTAGCATTGCTTTTAGTCTTACTTGCGTAATAATAATATCAAGTTTTCGAAAACTTTCGTTGCCATGGATAGTGGTATATAGCTGTCGCAGGTAGAACACTGATGAATACACACGTAGACTCCTGCTTTGGCTGTACAAGTGTTGGTTTTCTTCTCTGTAACCGGTTTCGCTGCTTGACAACATCAAGGGATTTGGCAGAAGTTTCAGGATAGTTTGGGGAAGTTGCTTCCTGTCTGATGATGTTGCCAAGCAGCGACACCAGTTACAGAGAAGGTAACCAACACTTGTGAAGCCAGAGAAGAAGTCTCTACATCTGTCTTTCGTATGGAACGGTTTCACCAAGTTAAGACAACAACAATTACTGAATGATACTAATGAGGTATAATAAGGCAGCACCCACTAGTTCTTTTTTTACGGTGACTGTACAT
This sequence comes from Tillus elongatus, assembly GCA_964006375.1. NCBI lineage: Eukaryota > Metazoa > Arthropoda > Insecta > Coleoptera > Cleridae > Tillus > Tillus elongatus. Next base: position 67,091,595 of record OZ023265.1, read on the forward strand.
CACAATTAACATAATTTTCTTGTAAATAATATGCAACAACTGAGTTGTATTTCTTTGCTTTTTGTATGAATAAAGCCTTATTATTATTCTACATACAGACTTTGAGACTACTTCTCCGGCTTCACTGTTGGCTTTCGTTATTGTAAGTTATGAACGTAGCCACCGCATAATCTAACTGGAGCAAGTGGCACTTATAAATTATAGATGTACTAAGATGCTTCGCAAGGTTTATGTAACCCGTTTCTCTGCTTGACAGCATCCCCAGACAGAAGAAAATAAATGCTGCCAAGCAGCGAAACCGGTTACAGAAACATGGAAGAACATACTATAATATCTAGAATTCAGAACGGTCACTTGCTCCAGTTAGCTTATGCAGTGGTTACGTCCTACACTTGCAAAAACAAAAACCAACAGTGAAGCCAGAGAAATCTCCAAGTATGTAGTAGTATGGACCAGTTTCACCAAGTCAGGGCAACAACAATCAATGAATTGAAGAGGTCTTCTATCGAAGAGCGTGCCCATTTGTATAGAAAACCTTATTAATATTCTCTATATCCTAATATATACCTATTCATATATGCTAAGCTCACAGTTTAGATTGCTTTTTTAGTATCGTATATTTTGCCTTAAGGTAGGTAGGTGTTTACTTACCTGTAGATTACCTGCGAAGTGCGGGAGTAAATATGATACGTACAGAAACAGGAAAGGAGCATTTGTGAAATTTTATACTTCTGGAATTGGAAAAATCCCTGGAGTAACCGGATAATACAGCAATTACGTTTGATGGCTTTCATTTAAAAGTGGAAATCTTATCTGCACTCTCCTCATGTAATACGTGAACACTTAATGTTCAGTTACATTGTTGCCCTCAGGCATGATGGAAATAAAAAAGCCCTAGAAGTGCACTTAACAAATAAAAACTATTTGAACGAATAATAAAAAACGTGTGCCTCTGGACCCAAGGGTTCTAAGTTCAATATAAGTAGAAACGTCATACTATTTTTGAATACATACTGTAAATTAACATCAACCGAGGTTGTGTCTTTGTGTCTAAGCGTGTTTAATGCCGGTCTCGTGTACCGTGCAATGTTGGAGACGTTGAAGATTCCTACATTCCTTACAGAAAGAAAGGGATTTGACAATATGTCAGGACAGGGAGGTGACACTGCTCCGTGGTGTCGCTGACTGGCCATGGTTGCTTCCGCAACTAGACCAAGGTTGAAAAGAAAGTAATACTGCTTGTGCCAGTTAAAATGTGTTTTGTCTTAAATTAATTATAGCTGTAGTCTCCTGTCACATGAGAATAATAACAAATTCTTCTGCATATGGGCACTTTTAAACAAAACGGTAAATGTTTATAGACCTTGCATATACTGACAATTTTCGAGACGCAGCAAGTTCGTTATGGTGACGAATTTTCATTAAATGCTTTAAGGTTGTATAACACAATTTTCTATAAACCTATAAAGTTGATTTTTTTACGTAGTAATGCATTTGCGAGGGCAATATATCAGCCAAACTTCATCAGAACCAAAAACTGGTCTGATAGGGCTGGTCAAGGAACTTATCCAAGCTATTAATAAAATAAAGATTCTTGCAGAGTTTCATCAAAAGCGGTTAATAACTTTTTGAGTTATCGGTTGAATATATATATATATATATATATATATATATATATATATATATATATATATATATATATATATATATATATATATATATATATATATATATATATTGGATGGATGGATGGACAGAGTACGCAACAGAAATTTGGAGGACGAGATAGACTTGTTTAACAACATATATAAATTTAAGATTACTAGAAGATTGACTACATTCCACGTTGGTTCTATAATTAGTCTGATAACATTATCTGGGAAAACCGCTACAAATGGCATCTTCTTTAATTTTGTTAAGCCTCGAATTGCATTGCTGTCTGCTCAAAGCAAAACTGAGTAACCTTCAAACAAGAAGCCCAAAATCGATATTTTGTGAACAGGATGATACGAGTCTGAGCGTATAAAGCAATTTGTAAAAATTTCTTTCTTATAAACGTCAAATTCTACCATATCTGCTGAGATATGTTAGAATTTGACGTTTATGTGATGATGAGTGACAAAGTAGGGCAATCGGTCGTTGTTCTCTATTTAGTAAGTGAACTTGATTGGAGGGAGTCTACTGTTTAATTTATTAGCAGCTTTATTGATGTTTTATTTACTAAGACACCATATGGCAAAAATATTCCCGATAAATCCTAACCACCCCCTCTGCTTTTAGTCTACCGTTGCAGCAGAGTCACTCTTAAATTCGCATACAAAAAAGTCGGCAACAAACGGGAACAATGAATTTCCCATTGGGGTTCCTTCCATTTGCCGAAAAAAGTTCTTGCCGATCTTGAAAAACTCTGACATGTGAAATTAATTTAAGAGTTTCCCCCACATGTACGTCTGATAGCTGGTTACCGTCGAGCATGCCCGAAGATACTGAAGAGCTACATCGATTGGAATGCTGTGGAACATGACTTGACATCAAGAGGAATTAGTAACCAACCTAATATTTTTGATTCGTCGGGAAACCAATACCAACGATGACGAATTAATTTTTTCCCGGCTTATATATTATCTGGAGACAATACATGCAAGGTATAATTCGATGGGATCCTCCTGATATTTACATCTTTTTAACTAATGCATCTTCTGACTATACGTTTCCACCCAGTTGTCATACCCGGAAAAAAGACTTCCGTTATTTCGCGACAAGACCAGTGCTAACGAGATTCACCATAATATCTGCTTTGAAACAGAAGCAATATTTCCTCTCCAAATATTTTATAGTTTAATTTGCTTTTTACTGTTAATTACCTAATGTTTAAATCTGGTTTAAAGAGCAACTTTTAGATAAATGACGTAAGGCGTTCTTACTTTGGACGCCAAGAACTTTGTTTGAGCTCTTTAATCTGACAATGATATCTGTTACTGGTGAGCTCACAAGTGGTGGAGCATATTTTAACCCCATGCCGAGCAAATTAGGCTCTCTCTTCTAAAATTTGAGGAATAAAGAGAAACTTTCGGCGAGTGAATGTTGGAGGTTTGTGTTATTAACGACTTCTTTTTAAGGTTTCATATATTAAACTTATTTTGAAATTTGATAGTAATAATCCCAAATGTTCATCGCCGAAGGCTGCTAAACTTCCGAACACACTATTATCTAACTTACTTACTATCCACATATCATGATCATAAACCGCCAACTCCCACTTGCTACGTTTGGAGTATAGAGAGTTAATCTCTTAGTAGGGAAGCTTTCCCTTCCTAAACCACACCGCCTTTTGACAATCAAGGGATTGTGTGATCCTCAGTTTGCTCTTGATATTCTTTGAGAAGAATGAGCGCCACCTACAATATTTAAGAAAACGCGTATCTAAAGAGATAGGTTTAATAATCATGTAATATTACGTATCTGCTGGGATATCCAAGGAAAACTATTAAGAAAGTATTTACACATTATTCAACTTGAGAATATGCAGACTTGCCATGCCGTATTGCTAATGTTTGTTTATTTGCTATATCGCAAAATCCTTTCGTGTCTTAAATCTTCTTGACGTGATGGTTCCGTATAGTAAGTTGCGACTTAACATATTTTTCACGACCTCGAAAAACACAGGAACTATTTAGGCCAACTGTATCAAATAACAACGGAATTAGAACCACCCGCTAAAACTAACAAAGGTAACAAAGAGGTATTTCAAAATATCTACGGTTCACTGAAATCGTTACCCAATGGCCTTTTTAGTGAATTTTCTTTAAAAAAAATCACTAATGAGGAGACCCCGACTTTGAATTTTGATAACTCAAAAAATAATGGGCCAATTTTGATAAAATTTGGCGAATGCCTTCCTTTTGCAAGTGGCTTGGATAAGTACGTTAGCCAGAAAAATCGGCCTAGGTTTTCCCGGAAAATTTTGTATTTTCTTTAGAAAAAAATTCATATCTCCGGAAGTAACAAAGTAGAGGCAACGAAATTTGGTACGCGGATTTATATCGTTATACACCTACCAAAATTTAGCTCTGTAGGTTAAAGGACAAAAAGTTACAGGCATTTAAAGAAACATAAATTTGGGTTTTGCTCAAAACGTCAAAGTCGCGATTTAAAAGGTCAAAATTGGTAATATTTAGGCAATGAACCTGAAACTACATCGTTTATCGCTTTATATAGCTATAGGTAAATTACCTACCAAAATTTAGCGCTATAGCAAAAGACAAAAAAGATATGAGCATTTAAAGAAAACTAAATTGGGGTTTCTCTCAAAACGTCAAAGTGCCGTTTTAGAACGGCAAAATTGGCAACATTTAGGCAAAGAACTTGAATCTAATACGGGCTATGGAAAGAAAATGTCTCAAGAAGAATGTTTTACAAAGTATTAGTTTCAACCGTCATTGTCCCTCATTTTACTAAAATGTTTCCAGAAAATTCATTTCAAATAGACCCTTTTTCTGATGCTTGGCAGTAGTCTTAGCTATGGAGTTTATCGTTTAATGGTATATCACTTTTGTCGAATTTTCGTAAAAAATCAATAAAGCGCAATATATATATATATGTTATTACACAAGATATGAAAAAAAAATTGTATACATTAATTATAGGATGTATTGAGATACAATCACAGGCTGGCCCCATAAGTCGTTGGTGATACAAAAAATTTTTTTAGTCGAACACGCCTTATTTTATTGCATTTTTGCACTTTTTAAGTAAAGAAATTCTGGACGCAGCAAGTGCGTTATGGTAGCGAATTTTGATTAAATGCTTCATATTTGAAAAGCTCAATTTGCTATTAACCTATAAGGTTGACCAAGAAACGGATTTTTTCAGTTACAGTTTACAGTTTACTTTCGGAAATTTTTGCACGTTTTCAAAGAATAAAGTTATTACGATGAAACATAGCACATTGTTTTTACTATATATGTTATACTGGTAATCAAGTTTAATGCCAGCTTTTAAAAAAAAAAACCTGACATATTTGCTATTAAAAACATTTTTATGAAAATTCACTACCATAACGCACTTGCTGCGTCCCGAAATTTTTTATAATGCAAACTTGCGAAACGCATTTGCAATGTTTCATTAGTATATTCATAAATAGATTAGAGTCCCGTTGCATATTCCATAGAATATTCAAGCCATTACAATGTTATAAGCACAAAGAAGCCTAAAACAATATGTTTTACTATCCACTAATACTACACTGAATTTTCAGATTGGTAGTTAAATATATAAACGGCACCTTTATCGACACTTTTATATAGAGGCTTCAATAAAACACGAAGAGATAAAAGTGTACCATTATAAATTCATTTCTTTGAGGTTTTCAAAGAGGATTCCAACCAGAATAAGACTGCACACACACATGAGGGAATTCAGTTGACGTAAACGTCGCTTGCCAGGACGTCTATCAAGACGTCGTGCGGCGTAGACGTATCATTGATCCAGCAGCTTCCTGGGAAAGCCTCCTAAAAATCATTGCTTGCTGTCATTTCAGATTTTTTTTATAATGTGGTGTAGATTCGAGCTTGCAGAATTTCCTCCAAATGTGACAGATACGAATTTATTTTATATATATTTTTTATATAACACAAAATGAAAATATCCCCCTTTTAAGCAGATGTGTAATAATAAAATGACAAACTACAATATTGCATTATATTGTTTAGCTAAAAGGATACTAGGTTATCGACTCACTTATACAGGGTGATTCATTGGTAGGTGTACATACTTCACCTACATATATAGGTCACTTGGGTGGTTCCATAGCATCTATCGTTAGCGGGTGAATAATTCTGAATTAACCAGATACAAGGTGTTTTATTGATGCTGCCTATTTCTGTCTTGGACCATAATTTCAGCACCACTAGGAATAAAGACACAACACTTGGTGTTTATATTTTGCCCAATCGGCTATATAGATTTATCAATTTAGCGGAATAAAAATATAGGTCAGGTCAGAAAAATATGGCTGAATTCTTAAAACTTAAAGAGAACAGCCTGTATAAAAAAAAATTAAAATATGTTTTAAGATTTCAAAAGAGCAAAAAAATATAAGCCCAATAAACTACATTTTGATATTGGGCGTCTCAAATTTCTGTTCCCGTTTTTTGATGTTAGGAAATTATACAAAACTAAGAACCGATTATCTCATACAAAATACCGTCTTATCGTTATAATTGACTACAAGTTAATAAAACCGTTCTTATTCAATAAAAAAACTAATCATACAACAGAGGTCCCGAAAAGAGTTCAACCATTCAATTGCAACCAACAGATTTGCACAATAGTTTATAAATTTGAAATTTCTATAAGAAAGCTTTCATTACAACAAACAAGATGGCCTGAACGCAGGACGTGCGTTATAGAAGAGAATTTTCATAAAAATGTTTTTAATAGCAAACATGTCTCTCTATGGAAACAGGCATAACATAGTAGAAACACTGTACCATATACTATCAAAATAACTTATTGTTTGAAAATGTGAAAAAAATTACCAAAAAGAAGCTTAAAATGTTTCCGAAAAAACCGGTTTCCTAGTCAACAAACCTTAGGTTAATAGCAAATTGAATTATAGAAATTTGACGCATTTAAGGAAAATTCGCTACCAAAACGCACTTACTGCGTCTCACTTTTTTTCTTACAAACATGCATCATATTTCGTAAAAAAATGCAAAAATGCAATATTATAAGGGCGTTCAAAAAAACTGTAGGTATCATCAACGACTCATGGGTCATTGTCAAAATAATTTTATAAGATGCAGCTCCAAACACCCTATAATTAACGTATACAATTTTTTCTCCTATTATGTATAACACTTAAATTTAACTTTACCGTACACATGAGTCACCCTCTATACATGTAAACAGATAAAAACTGAAACTAAACCCTGAGGAAAACCCCAATTTTTTTTCAAATGCCCATAACTTTTTTGTCTTTAAACCTAAAGACCTAACTTTTGGCACATGTTCGCTCTCTGTGATACAAACACGCGTGAAGAATGTGGTTGCCCTTGCTTTATTTCTGGAGACACAATGTTTTTCCAAAAGAAAACACAAAATTTTTCGGGAAAACCTGGGCCGATTTTCCTGGCTAACAAACTTATCCAAACCACTTGCAAAGGGAAGGTACACAGAAAATTTGATCAAAATCGGCGTATTCTGTTTTCAGTTATCGGTGTGACACATACACACTCTCATACATATATATATATATATATATATATATATATATATATATATATATATATATATATATATATATATATAGGTATATATTAAATCTGATCCTGGATATGGGTTCTAGGTGGCCTAGTCCACGCTCATATGATGAAATTTTTTCAAAATTCAAAAGTCGGGATCTCCTTATTAGTTATTTGTTTTTAAAGAAAATTCACTAATTGAAACAATCAAGTGTGTTGTCAAATTTCTAACAGTTGATCATTCCTAAAGGGTTCAGGTAAACTTTGTTTAAGCTTTTCTCACCTAAATACTAATAATCTTCAGAGTAAAATGCCTCAATATTTCTCGAACGGAGAATATGGAGTATGTTTACGGATTTTGTGATGGAAACGGTCGAGCGGCTGCCAGAAAATATGCTAAAAGATTTCCAGGGCGTATACCTAATAATTAAACTGTTTATAAGGTGTTCGCAAGTGAAAAAATATTTCACAATCTACTGTTTAGCGAAGATTAAAAAACACCGTCTCTACCATTTTCATATGCAAATAGTCCAACTGTTGCAGCCAGAAAAATATGTCCCCCGTTTAAATTTTAGCCAGTCGATTATTAGAAATGGAAGAAATGTAAGTAAGATACTGATTACTGATGTGGCGCAATTTACAAGGGATGATGCGTTTTACTCACACATTTGTCAAAAATACCCCTCATTCTATAGGACAGTCAAGGTCTCAGTATACATTTGCTATAAATGTCTGGTGTGAATGGCGAATGTATATATATATATATATATATATATATATATATATATATATATATATATATATATATATATATATATATATATATATATATATATATATATATATATATATATATATATATATATGGCGTGAATAACTATTGTTTGACATAAACGTCATGTTACTCTCGTTATCGCCTTGACATTTAAGTATTTTGTAAGGTGTCAATACCTTATAAAACCATGAAAGTAAACTATTCTAGCGCAGTTCTTATAAATTTATTTCTTTTGTTTGGGCAATTAACTTCAAGGTTTGTTCCACTTTTTAAAAGCGCCACAAAGTCAACACTTAACTTGTGACAAAAACAACCGGCTTAGTGTCCTCGCATATTTTTGAGCATTGCCCCAGTCATCAATACGTGTGTGGAAGATGATTTAGCTATACTTTTAGGTTTTCGTTTAAAAGAAAAATCGTATCTCCGAACATAGAAAAGTTAGGGCAACCAAATCTGGTACGAAGGCTAACACTATAAAAATTATACTATATACCGAAACTTAGATCTGTATGTTTAAAAGAAAGAATGTCGTAGCCATTTAAAGAAATTTAGTGCCACTGGCGGTCGGAGGATGGCACAAAGTATTTCGTATGGATAAGAAAATCTATTTATTATTACAGGCAAATAAATTTTTTTTCTTTGTTCGGATGTATAAATATCGTAAAAAAATTGCTTAGACAGTTTCTATTCACTAGCATAATGCACTTCCTGCGTTAAGACTTTTTAATAAAATAACTTAGACTGATGGAGCAAAGTTTTTAAGATAAGGGATCTTCAAAATGTTAGAGGGATACATTAAGTTTTAAAATAAAATTCGTCACGCACCCACATTTGAAATAAGGCGTTTGGTTTTTTCGAATAACTGTTAAACCTTATGGGAGAAACTTTAGGAGGCAAAAATTGTTTGAAAATATCTGGCAGTTATAAATTTTTCACTTAAAAATTTAAGTGCTGTCGCATAACAAAAATTATAAGGTTAAAGTGTCGTGAACCGAAAAAAAGCACTCTCTAGGAAGTTCCGAATGAGATCAGTTTGTAGGGAATAATAAATCCGGCAAGTTTCATTAAATTGTTTTGAAAACTCTATAATAATGTTAGGAGTAGCAAAAAAATTAATTATTGACACTGTTTATCTCAAAAATAACGCAACTTAGGCCACATGTTTATAGAAAATTTTAGTCATAAAATAAGCCACAGAATCATGTGTTCTATTCGGAGTATTCAGTTAAATTACACACTGCATAGCTTTCATGAATGACTGGTCCGCGATCACAATAGTTTAAAATCGCTGTTATTTAAAAATGGGAGTTACTGATAGCAGTGCTAATCGCTATGTGACTCAGCAATATGATGCACACATTACTAAATTAAAAAAAATAGTCTCTTGCAATTTACTTACTTACCCCTGAAAGAAAGCCCTACTATGCAATCCGCGCTGACCTGACCTCTCCTGATCTTGTCACCATCAAAGCAGACACTAAACACACAACACTACTCTTTTAAAATAAAATACTATTTGAAAGTTCCCAATTATTATTAAAATATTCACTAAATTCACCTCACTGGTTAATGATTAGTAAAAGTAAGAAAGAAAGAAACACCAATGCATTGTTCTAATAACTATTAGATTAGCTAGTTATTGTGGTTGAACGCAAATGCACTTAATTGTAATAATTGTGAAAATCAACTAGCCTCAGAAATCAATAAACTACTGCTATGAAACACAAGATAACTTAAGGACAACTATAACACGACTGAGCTCCACGCAAAGGTGACAGATTTAAAAACCTTTAGGAAATAAAAATATAACATCATATGATAATGAATTGCGCAATAACTTTGTAAAGTTTATGTTGATAAGGAATCCGACAACCAATAACTACTTGAAGCAAAAAAAGGATCCTAAAGCCTGCTTGCATGATATGTGAGAATATAAAAATTAAATATTCCCAGCTACGAAACGAACGCTCTGAAAACTGTCAAATTGTTGCAGCTTTTTAACGAGTAACTTATGTGTACATTAATTTATTTTTGGGGTGTTTGTAAAGAATTAAAAGCGCTAAAATTTAACTACTACTACTACTACTACTACTACTACTGTATATATATATATATATATATATATATATATATATATATATATATATATATATATATATATATATATATATATATATATATATATATATTATATCTGACCCTGGATATGGGTTCTAGGTGGCCTAGTCCGCGCTCATATGATGAAATTTTTTCAAAATTCAAAAGTCGGGATCTCCTTATTAGTTATTTGTTTTTAAAGAAAATTCACTAATTGAAACAATCAAGTGTGTTGTCAAATTTCTAACAGTTGATCATTCCTAAAGGGTTAAGGTAAACTTTGTTTAAGCTTTTCTCACCTAAATACTAATAATCTTCAAAGTAAATTGCCTCAATATTTCTCGAACGGAGAATATGGAGTATGTTTACGGATTTTGTGATGGAAACGGTCGAGCGGCTGCCAGAAAATATGCTAAAAGATTTCCAGGACGTCATATACCTAATAATTAGACTGTTTATAAGGTGTTCGCAAGTGAAAAAATATTTCACAATCTACTGTTTAGCGAAGATTAAAAAACACCGTCTCTACCATTTTCATATGCAAATAGTCCAACCGTTGCAACCAGAAAAATATGTCCCCCGTTTAAATTTTAGCCAGTCGATTATTAGAAATGGAAGAAATGTAAGTAAGATTCTGATTACTGATGTGGCGCAATTTACAAGGGATGATGCCTTTTACTCACACATTTGTCAAAAATACCCCTCATTCTATAGGACAGTCAAGGTCTCAGTATACATTTGCTATAAATGTTTGGTGTGGCGAATGTATATATATATATATATATATATATATATATATATATATATATATATATATATATATATTTATATTTATTTATTTATATATATATATTTATATATATATATATATATATATATATATATATATATATATATATATATATATATATATATATGGCGTGAATAACTATTGTTTGACATAAACGTCATGTTACTCTCGTTATCGCCTTGACATTTAAGTATTTTGTAAGGTGTCAATACCTTATAAAACAATGAAAGTAAACTATTCTAGCGCAGTTCTTATACATTTATTTCTTTTGTTTGGGCAATTAACTTCAAGGTTTGTTCCACTTTTTAAAAGCGCCACAAAGTCAACACTTAACTTATGACAAAAACAACCGGCTTAGTGTCCTCGCATATTTTTGAGCATTGCCCCCGTCATCAATACGTGTGTGGAAGATGATTTAGCTATACTTTTAGCCCACTTTTTCGTGGAATTTTAGGTTTTCGTTTAAAAGAAAAATCGTATCTCCGAAAAGGGCAATCAAATCGGGTGCGAAGGTTAACACTATAAAAGTATACTATATGCCGTATCTTTGAAGAAAAGAATGTCGTAGGCATCTAAAGAAATTTAGTGCCACTGGCGGTCGGAGGATGGCACAAAGTATTTCGTATGGATAACAAAATCTACTTATTATTACAGCAAATTGACATTTTTTCTTTGTTCGGATATATAATTATCGTAAAAAATTAGTAGACAATTTCTATGAAAATTCACTAACATAACCCACTTGCTGCGTTAAGACTTTTTAATAAAATGACTTAGACTGATGGAGCAGAGTTTTTAAGATAAGGGATCTTCAAAATGTTAGAGGAATACTAGTTTTAAAATAAAATTCTTTACGCACCCACATTTGAAATAACGCGTTTGGTTTTTTCAAATAACTGTTAAACCTTATAGGAGAAAACTTTAGGAGACAAAATTTGTTTGTAAATATCTAGCAGTTATTAATTTTTCACTTAAAAAAATTTAAGTGCTGTCGCACAACAAAAATTATAAGGTTAAACTGTCATGAACCGAAAAAATAACACTGTCTAGAAAGATCCGAATTAGATCAGTTTGTAGGTAATATTAAATCCGGCAAGTTTCATTAAATTGTTTTGAAAACCCTATAATATTGTTAGGAGTAGCAAAAAAATAAATTATTGACACCATTTATCTCAAAAATAACGCAACTTAGGGCACATATTTATATAAAATTTTAGTCATAAAATAAGCCACAGAATCATGTGTTCTATTCGGAGTATTCAGTTAAATTACACACTGCATAGCTTTCATGAATGACTGGTCCGCGATCACAATAGTTTAAAATCGCTGTTATTTAAAAATGGGAGTTACTGATAGCAGTGCTAATCGCTATGTGATTCAGCAATATGATGCACACATTACTAAATTAAAAAAAATAGTCTCTTGCAATTTACTTACTTACCCCTGAAAGAAAGCCCTACTATGCAATCCGCGCTGACCTGACCTCTCCTGATCTTGTCACCATCAAAGCAGACACTAAACACACAACACTACTCTTTTAAAATAAAATACTATTTGAAAGTTCCCAATTATTATTAAAATATTCACTAAATTCACCTCACTGGTTAATGATTAGTAAAAGTAAGAAAGAAAGAAACACCAATGCATTGTTCTAATAACTATTAGATTAGCTAGTTATTGTGGTTGAACGCAAATGCACTTAATTGTAATAATTGTGAAAATCAACTAGCCTCAGAAATCAATAAACTACTGCTATGAAACACAAGATAACTTAAGGACAACTATAACACGACTGAGCTCCACGCAAAGGTGACAGATTTAAAAACCTTTAGGAAATAAAAATATAACATCATATGATAATGAATTGCGCAATAACTTTGTAAAGTTTATGTTGATAAGGAATCCGACAACCAATAACTACTTGAAGCAAAAAAAAAGATCCTAAAGCCTGCTTGCATGATATGTGAGAATATAAAAATTAAATATTCCCAGCTACGAAACGAACGCTCTGAAAACTGTCAAATTGTTGCAGCTTTTTAACGAGTAACTTATGTGTACATTAATTTATTTTTGGGGTGTTTGTAAAGAATTAAAAGCGCTAAAATTTAACTACTACTACTACTACTACTACTACTACTACTACCTGTAACGCCATTCCTATAAAAGGGTAGACCACCACAAAGCATTGCTATTTCTTAACAATACACCTCCTAACATGTCTGCCCTGACACGGTATTTTCGTTTACTATAGATTCGCACATCCTCTAATACACGCTCTTGTATTACGTAACCTTCTGACATATTTATTTTAGCGAATTTTCATTTAGATATTACTTTTTTACCGGTTCAAAAAAATTTGGAACAAGAGAACGTGCATTGAGTCTACCAGAGTGCAAGTCATAAAGCCTCAAGATCTTAAACACACAGTCGGGTTTTGTAAAATATTATTGGTGCGCCCGCAACAAGATTCCCCTTTCCCCCTTTTTAGTAGTAGTAAGTGGTAGTAATAGTAGTAAAGGTGGGGCGCCTATCGCGAGACAAATAGGCCATATCGGGCACTTTTTGCCAACCATGCCCTACTTCTCCTCGGTTTTGTCACAAAACCCCACTAACCTCAAAAAAAAAGTCATGACAGTCTTCCATTGAACGGAACTTACTTGACTTCGCTGTAGGGCGCTTGAACTAAACAGTTCTGTTCGAAGATTCCCAGAAGACTTACATTCACATAGGTAGTGGTAATACATTTATACAGTTTCGCCGCTTTTCTAGCAAATGGGATCCCCCTCGACACCTACCAATGTAAAATATCTTCTGAGATCACAGTGGCATGTTACCACCCCGATGATACAGCGAAGCGCAGAATGACTCTTGCCAAGAAGCCAGACAATCTTGTTTCTATAAGGCATCTCCACAAGGCTGGTTTATAGCCACTGACCGACCTCCAGTGCTTCTTCATGACCACTTCAGTTCATCTATATAGAGCGTCGGAGACCGCCTTTATACTTATACCTCTAGTAGGCTCCGGGCCATAGATTGACCACCGGAAACCTTGCCTTGCCCCCTTTTTACTAAAGTAATTTGGACCGACCAATCAAAGTTTTTAAGAGAAGAAATTGACAATTTAAGAATTATTCAATTTGTGTCACGCAATAATTCTCAGGCTACGGTGAAATTCGAATCTCAGGAAAATTATAATGTCTCCTGCATGTTAATGAACGATCAAATAGGGTATGTGACATACCAGGAGTCCTTAATTTCCAGAAACTACCTCAAAAGGTCTTTGGATAAGGCGTTTGGGACCACGGAATTGGCCACCAATGCCATCAGATGCTAATTATTGAGATACCTATGGGACATGCTGAAAGAAAACGTTTATACATCGTCAGTGAATTTAAGACAAGGACCTTTACATCGAGTTACTAAAGCATTTTAAAACTTGAACCTAAATCAAATTAGATTAGTCACGACGAATGCGATGGCATTGTTGGTAAACAATGCTTAGAACTAACCCAGCGGAGTTTTAAACATCTATCTTAATATTCTGTTTACCTAATTTATTAATTTTTAGACAAGAAATATGACATTAAAAACAATTAAGAAAATTAATAAATTCATTAATATAGTTAAAATATTTTCGACTAGGTTTGAATCGTTTCATTCCATGTTTTTTGAGGTATTTTGAAATTATAAGTTGTGTTGATTTATGACCTAATGCGATCCCTCAGTTTAGCCGACAAAAGCAAAACGGTTTAGTTTACATACGAACGTATTGATATGTATGTAGTATATGAGTGTATAGTATATATCTTTGATGACAGCAGAATCCTTACTGGTCTGTTGATTACAGCGGACAAAATTGCACAGAAGGTAGCTTATCTAGTTCTTAATGACGATCTTTCAAGCTACATGTGTAGTTCTTGAGCTCAGATATTAATGTCAAATTCACTCCGCAATACAAGCAAAAACTCTTGGGTGCTTATTTTGACCCGCAATGTCAAGTGATGATCTCGATTTTTCGATGCTGCTACTGACCACTTTAATGTTAAGATTACAATTAAGTTAAAATTCTTGGTGTGAATGGTAACCGTAAACTCTACCCGAGCTACACCAGATCTTTCCTTCTATACATTTTCTGTCACTGCGATGAAAGTAATACAGATAAGACTTTCATCGCACGATTAGTCTTACTACCACCGAGAACAGGTTCACTGTTACGAAACTCGAGGTAGAAGTCAGTGTGTGATTCCTCATCACAGGATAAGCCGCACGCAAAAGACCAATGGGTACACTGGTGTATAATTCACTTTCAGAAGTGGTCAGGGAATTTACTAGAAGACAGTTTTCATCTGTGATAAAAAGAAAATTAATAGGGAGGCCTATATATTCAATTGAATAATTTAATTTTTAACTAACTATTGTGTGCTTTTGTCAGCTCATTTTATATTTTGTTTTTATTTGATGTATCTTGTCACCCATTCTTTGTCATGCGTAAGTCCATTATACAATTATTTTATGTGCGACGAACCATGTAAATATTGATGGTTAAATAAATGCTATGTTATGTTAAGTTATGAGGGCTCGGTGAGGCGCCTAGGTTTGTCTCGTTCGAACTAACAGCACGGCAACGTGAATCGCTGATGTGCTTGTAAATTTAGTGATAAATACGCTTATATTTGGCAAATTAAAACATGTAATGCTACAAGTTAGCACAATTGATGAAGTTCAAAAGCTACAATAAAGTTAAAAGAGTTGCAAAAAGCAAAAACTAATGCTTGCAACGACAATGCGACATAAGCGCTGAAATATCAAGATACATTGCCAAATATTAGTTATTCATGGTCTACTTAAAAATTTTAATCAAAACCAATCTATTAGTTTTAGTGAATTTTCGTAGAAAAAAATTCACTAATGGGGAGACTTTTTAATTTTTAAATGTTTTTTTATACAGGACCCCTAGATCTATCGAGAATATCGAGGGTCATTTTCAATGTATATATATACACATATATATATATATATATATATATATATATATATATATATATATATATATATATATATATATATATATATATTGCTATAGATAGCAAGTAATAGGAAAGATTACGAAATTTTAATGGGAAAACGGGAAATTTATACATCCTAGTACATATAAAATAAACGTATACACCCTAATGTAGCAACGAAAAAGTTTAGCATGAGATGTCAACGCCCGACATGAATGTCAGTCACCCATGTAGCAACCCTCGATGTTAAGTTTCATTCGAGTAATAAAAAAAAATTATATTCTAGAAATATCCGTAAAGAAACCAAGAACAATGCTTCAGTTTTTGTAGGGAGAATGAGATTGTAGCTAATAAATGCAATTCTGTTGATTTGTGTGTAAAAATAGGTATGACCAAGCTACCTAAAGGCTCGATGTATCAAACGAGCAGAGGTCATTTGTAAAGAAAAAACTTTATGTAGTATTAAGGTATATGTGCGCGCAAGAAAAAAAACGTAAAAAGACACTAAAGGTTTGACGGAAAGCTCAAACACAGGTGGTTTGATGAACAATATCGTTTTTTCACCTGTAAGAAAGTTAATAAAAGCAAGAGTCCGAGAGTGTCCGGGGTCTTTCCATCCAGTGAATTCATCAGCATCATTTCACCAGATCATGTGATCATTATGTAAGCTGACATAAGAGATTCCAGAGTGCCTCGAAGGGAGATTATAAAAAACCTCCAGAGTGCTACTAATATGGAATATATCAACATGTTAATAAATTAAATCCGTTAATAATCAATAAATGGGCAGTAAAATATGGCATGGACAAATTGGAAAAATAATAATAATAATAATAATTAATAATTTTTTCACCTGTAAGAAAGTTAATAAAAGCAAGAGTCCGAGAGTGTCCGGGGTCTTTCCATCCAGTGAATTCATCAGCATCATTTCACCAGATCATGTGATCATTATGTAAGTTGACATAAGAGTGCCTCGAAGGGAGATTATAAAAAACCTCCAGAGTGCTACGAATATGGAATATATCAACATGTTAATAAATTAAATCCGTTAATAATCAATAAATGGGCAGTAAAATATGGCATGGACAAATTGGAAAAATAATAATAATTAATAATGGACAGCAATAATAGAAAAACAATATATAATCCAATGGAAAATGTTTCAGTAAGTGTTTTCTTTTCCTAAATTGATCAGTGCGGTTTGAATTTCAACATTTTAACAGCACCAATTAAATATTGAGTGCCAATAAATTTCATTAAGCAAAAATTTGCTTGAAATGAACAGAAAGAGACTGTGATCTCTGTAGAATTGTCGATGTATATTGCTTATGTTATATCAATGTTTAACCGGTAATTGTGTAATTATTTATAATGTTACCTTAATGTTTTAATAGGATTTTTCAATTTATGTTTATGTAATGAATGCTTTAAATGTTTCTGTTTGTATTTAATGTGTGTCACATAGACACCGTAAAATGTTTTAATAGGATTTTTCAATTTATGTTTATGTAATGAATGCTTTAAATGTTCCTGTTTGTATTTAATGTGTGTCACATAGACACCGTAACGTAATTAACCAGAAGCATTGTTTTTCGTTAATAATTAATCAGTAAAATTTTTGATCAAGTAAAAAAAAACCAATAAATGAATTTGAATAGCACATATTAATGAATTTTAATTAGTAGAAGCTAGCTGTAATTATAATGAACCCACCCTGATGATTAAGATATATGTTCTCAGCTCTAAAATAAATATTTGCAGGTATACTTAAAATAAATACCATAGCAATATATATATATATATATATATATATATATATATATATATATATATATATATATATATATATATATATATATATATATATATATAAATGTACATCTTCTCATGTGTTCTTCGATATATATGTAGCTATATTTTTTGCGGTGAAACTTGTTTGTTATTAGAATCGTATTCGATTTATCATCATTTCATGATGATATTGGAGCAGGGAGAGGCAATATAAAATACCGAGCAAAGTTCGTCACCGAACGAACCACTCGAATATGGAAATAATTTTTATGGCTCATTATCTTTAAACGATTGAACATTCGTCAAATGGCTCTTTGATAATCGTTCACTTTGACCGACTGCAAATCGGAATAACGAATGCGACGCCCGTCTCTAATTTATGGCAATTTTCCATATAGCTCCGTTACTTTGTAACAGATTTAAATTACTGCACAATGACAGGGAGTAATATTGAAAATTTTACGGAATGCAATGGTGCGTTGTAAATCACATTTTATTAACATATATATGTCAGTTTCAACATACCTATTGTTAATTTCCAAAAAAATTATTGTAATTGATCCATTCATATGAATATATTTTATTATTTATAATATGGTCCAACGAATTCAGAGATTAATGTCATTTTACTCAAATTTCATAGAAAAAATTACTAAATTAGCACTAATGAGGAGATCGACACATTTTAATTTAAAAAAAATATCTAACATGACTGCGAATTTGGCCCGTAGAACACAATTCCGGGGTCAGTTTCAATTTTTATATGTTTATATATACAGGCTATCCAGAAAGAAAACCGACAAACAAAAACAGCGGATTCCAGAGATGATATGATGACGATTTGACGTAAATCTTCGTATTTTAAAATGATTCCTAACGCTAGAGCTATTTCAAGATGGCGCTTCAACATCAAGTTTTTTCAAATATCTTTAGAACGCGTCCAGCTTATAAGATGAAACATGACACGCAAATATATATAATATATTTTATTGTTGACTGTATACTTTGTATTTCAAATACTTAATAAACGTGTCGTTTGGGGGGACCAACGGGTCTTTTTAGCCAGATTTTTTTTAACTGGCTTCTTCGCATTTCTGATATTACATTTAAAAACTTTTGAGTTTTTACTATTGCCATCACTCATCGTTTTAAAGAAATATTAATGTTAACTTTTGAAGTCCTTGTCTAAGTTTCTCAATAATAACCAAAATAAATGCTGGATTTGGAACAGTAATAAAGTAAAAGCTGTAACGAATGTCCACAAACATAACTGTCATTGTTAGTTATCAGATTACGTTGGGGTTCAACAATTAGAATTTTAAATTTTCTGTGTTGTAAACTGTTCGGCGCAAAAGTAATATTTTAGGCAAGGACTTCAAATGTGAACATTTGATTATTCTCAAAACGTTACATACTGGCGCCAATAAATGAAAGCATCTTGTTTTAAGAAAAAACTCCAGAATCTACAAATCAGACATCGAAAATTTGGAAGTCCAATAAAAAAATGGTTAAAAATACCCGTTTCTCCCCCCAAATCACGCTTATGGAAGTATTTGTGTTTTTTGTTTCTTTATTGTTCGGTCTATTTCCGGGTGTATGGCCAATCACCGATACCAGGGAGCAGTTTCAGCTCACTATGCTGGAAATGCTGCCGAACCCCTGCCTTTCTGTAAGGAGAGTGGGGATCTCTAACTTGCCCAACATTGCACGAGTACGGGACCGACGGCTTTACGTCCTCTCTGAAGGCCAAAGCGTACAGGCATTCAACTTGCTCAAATACAATGCCACAACCTCGATTGATGTTATTGTTACAGTATGTACTAAAAAAGTGAAAGGAGAGCCCTGGGATTGAACACAGTACCCTTTGATTCAGAGGCATACGTTCTTACTACTGAATCACCCAGGATCTAGGAAAGTATTTTAAATACAGACTTTAGAGTCAACGATTATATATATATATATATATATATATATATATATATATATATATATATATATATATATATATATATATATATATATATATATATATATATAAAAAAATTGATTATTTTGGCAAAAATATGGATATGTTAGGATGAATTGTAAATTAAAAAGTAAAATAAAGATTTGTTGTAAATGAAGGCAACGAATAAGGCATCAGATGGAAAAAATTGGAAGCAAAAAGAAATTTTATTTGGTATGTCAAAATTTGAAGTGCGAAATTTGGATTCTTACTGTCAAGCAATTTTGGATATAATATTATATATTAAATTACGTTAATATACAGCACAAGTCTTTGACTTATTGTATTAGCGTACTGTATAATTTAAACAAATAAACAAATAAATAAAAATAAATAAACAATATATATATATATATATATATATATATATATATATATATATATATATATATATATATATATATATATATATATATATATATATATATATATATATATATATATATTAACTATAACAGGATTGATAACACGGCATTTCTGTACTATACAAGGAGAAAGGTTTAAGGGCAAAGCCGCAAGGAGACAACCGCAAACACGTGTTTCAGGCTTATTAGCCATCATCAGTACGGTATAGCCAGGTGAAGATGGGAACACTCTGGATGAAGATGCAAAGATACACGGAGTCACAACAGGCAACCTGTGCACAATTGCATTGTTATATATATATATATATATATATATATATATATATATATATATATATATATATATATATATATATATATATAACAATTTAGCTCCCGTAAGAATAAGAAGTTACAGGCCTAGAAGAATAACATTTCATTTTATTTTTTCACGATAGTTTATTTATTTATTGGGTAATTCACTACACATTTTGGTAAAAGAGGTTCATCTTGGCAATTATATTTTGTGTATAATGTAGGGCGTTTTGAGCTCCTGCACTAGTATGTTATTTTCTTCAGTTTTTTTTTAAGAATAGTGATTTTTGGAAAATGATCAATTATTTTGAAACACAATTGAGTTTTCTTTAGAAAATGTTTACTTTTTACAAGTCGCAAAAATGCACCATTTTTGAAAAAAAACGGGGTTCAAAATATTTGTTAAGTTTGGAAAATAATACACGAATTATATCAAATTGGTTCAAAAATGTATTGCAGTTACAACTGTCCTTCTCCTAATAGAAAACAAAAACGACATAAAACTAAACATCGAAATATATGACAACATGAAAGATATACCACTTTTGAAATAACAACTAAACAAATAATATTTCAACCCAGAAGCAATACCAAAAAGAAAGTCTTTGTTTTAAAGCTGTTTTTGGAAATGTTCGCAATTTGCTTCAATGGATTTTCTTTACCTTTCTAGGGAATTTCTTCTAACCGCGAATAATGTTAGTTTAATTTGCCGCTGCCACTAGTTTTGGTCAGAGTTCATTTCTGGTAGGAACAGTAGGACCACAATAAACTAGGCTCTTAATACATCGCCAGAAATAAAAATCCAGATGATTCAAATCTGGACTGCGTTTGGGTGCTCCTTGCTAGTCCTATCCATCGATGGGGAAATACGTTATTTAAATAATTTCGTACTGCCATGGGATAGTGTGCAGGAGCGCCATCAGGTAAGTGCCACATACAAAGCCTTGTATTTGAAGGAACATCTTAGCAGCCCTTAAGGCCCTAAGTAGCACACGGGTAAATTCCAGGCTGGTAAGTGAATGCCGAGACGAGACGAGTAACCTGGCTGGGCAGAACGAGGTCACCCTAATCTGGGTGCCGGATCACTCGGGGGTCAAAGCAATGAAGAAGCTGACAGTTTCGTGAAGAGGGGTCAGCAGAACCATTTATGGGACCAGAACCGGTTCTGGGCGTGACAAAGAGCACGGCCAGGGGAGCCATTAAGTCCTGGGTCAGAAACGAACACAAGGTGTACTGGGCAGACTGTCCAGGGCTCAGACATGGGAAGTCAGTAATGGAGGAACCCAGTTCAAAGAGCTGTGAGCTGCTAAATCTTAGCAGAAGACAGCTCAGAAACACAACAGGACTCTTGACGGGACACATGGCCGTCAAGAAACACCTGCATAAAATGGGACGGTTCGAAGGGGACCTGGCATGCAGACTCTGCTGCGAGGGGGAGAAATCAGCCCAGCACATCTTGTGCGATTGAAAACCTCTGGACCGCAAAAGTCAACTGATCTACGGTCAGCCTAGACCGGAGACAGCAATATAAAACTTCACCCTACCAATTGCTATGCAGACTAGTTTAAGGCACAGTGATTTTGGAATGGGTGGACTATAAAATACAAAGGGCATGCACAGTAAGCAAAAGGCTGCGGTGCTAGCGAGGCGGCAAAGACGCGGACGAGTGCAGAGGGAGAATAAAGAAAACATCTAGCAGATTCAATAAATTATGTTGGAGAAAATCTAAGTAATCCTGTCAATTCAATGTTACTGGAAGTTCAAATGGTCCTACAAGGCTATCTTTAGCTAAACCAAACCTGACATTTATTCTAAATTCGTGCTGAAAGTGACGCACTCTCGTACTCTTTGGGTTTTCTTCAGGCCAGATGTGACAATTTTTGTGGTTGAAAATTCCTCTTCTCGTAAATGTTGCCTCACCAGTGAATAGAATTTTACTTACAAAAAGTTGATTATGTCTGTTTTTATTTAGGATGAATGCACAAAAAATTGTTACTGAGAGATCAGCTGACACTAATTTTTGGACTGGAGAAAAATGGGATAGGTGTAATTGTTGTTCCCGTAAAATCTTAAACACAGTATCCGGACTCAATTCGACATTGGCAAACCTACGGCCGATACTTTTTGTTGGGAAATTTCCAACAATATTTTACGTACTGCTCGGCGTTTGAGAATTAGTTATGCTGCGGCACTGTATGTACAGGAATAGCAAATTTTATCGTACACAAAAGTGATACTCTTTAATGCTAGAAATGACGCTACATTTGACAACTAATTGCTACTACTTACTAGATAAGAAGTCTCAAATTGACAAATTGTAGCGCAATCTATCCATTTTCGACACTAACGTTAAACTCACTAAAATGGTGCATTTTAGCGACTTGCAAGAAGTATATCTTTTTTAGAGGAAATCAAATGGTGTTTTAAATAAACTGATTATGCTCCACAAATCACTATTCTTAAAATGAAACTGATGAAAATAATATAATGGTGCAGGAGCTCAGAACGCCATGCACATTAAACACAAAAAATAACCAGATATTCGGATTTACCGCCAAAAGAAATATCCTTTGCCAAAATGTGGAGTAAATTGCCCAATAGGTAAATAAATAGTGGTGAAAAAAAAATAAAATGTTTTTATTCTCAGGCCTATATCTTCTTAAGAAAGAAAAATTGACCTAAGGTAAGTTGACTTAAATCACCTGATTTTTGTCCAAGGTAACAAAACTTAAGCTTGGCCCATTCTTTACTGAACACCCTGTATATACGGAGTAGGAGGAGTAACAGTCGTACTGTTAGTTATCGAAACTTAGAATCACAATTAGGGCTACCGACTTTAAAATTTGAGCAAGGAATAATCCAAGTTCTTTTCTGAAAGATGCTTTATATTTCGCACCTACTTTCGCGCTTCTTTAGAAGCCTAAAATCATAAATGTTCTTGCCGAAAACTGAGCAATGTAATAATCTTTGGTTGGATCTTCGTTTTGGTTGGAAACACAAAAATTCCGCCATTGCCCGCCCAAGCCTGGGTAAGAAAGGAGAAGGGGGTGGGGTAGCAACCACGCTAAAAAGCCAGGGTACGTCTGGTCCAGACGGTAGCACCTGTAAGGGCCCCTGGCTAGGTGACAGGTCTGTCTGGCCGGTGGGTGTACTGCTTTGAGCAGTGTGCTCACCGATACTCACAACGACGTAAACGGTACAGCAAGCGACGCTAGCTGTTCGCTGTCCTATTTATCCTCATTTTCCTTAACCATTTTACCTTACTCCCTTCTTCATCCCTACCTGGGCCACCAGGGTTGATTGGTGGGGCACCTATGGAAATTCGGCAAAACCGAAGCCTCGGAAAAATACTGCTGCCTGTGATTCGCCAGGGCATGTCTGGACCAGGCCCTGAACATGACAGCATGCGGGACGTCGGTAGCGGGTGCTGACGAGGCGTGCCCCTGTCATGCAAGAAACTACAGCCCGCGCTCACCCAGATGGGATTATCAATGCATGAAATGGAATATGGATATGAATGAAAAAATTATGCGCATCTACTACAAAGTAACACAACTCGGACAACATACGACCGGATAGGCAACAATTTCACAACCGAAATTCTCAGAATGTACTCACACATACAGGGGACATAACAGAGAGTAGCGGGTCAGTATCGTGTCGTACTTAGGAATAACCTTATTCTACAAACGAGACTGAATACCATCAAACAGGAAGTTGAATATAAAATTACTTACATAGCAGTAACGGAAAGTAACGAGATGCTTTGATGGTAGTAATCTGCAACCTGTACGCACTGAGCAAGATGAACACATCGACGGTACGCAAGACAATGAGGAACTCATCGACAAATTGTCCACAGAAATAAGTCGTGCAGTCGCGGAGTATGAAGGAACAAATCCCCTTACTAGAGCACCATTACCTAGGCTAAGATCATGTAGAAAGCTGGCAACTGTTTTGGAATTTTTGAACAGAATAATTTTGTCACCACACCTTCTAGAGATCAACCCATTGGAGCACATCCATACACGGATTTACTGTGCAGCAACTGCAGCAATGAAAACTTTAGGTATTAAGATTTCTGATCGAAGGTCCAATCACAGAGACTTGCGTCAAAGAGTGCCCCCGTGGGAAAAAGGTTGATAAGTAGAGTAGAAACATTTCGAAAAGAGATTGGACAACTGGCGCAATAAATTGGGGGAGTACAAACAAGAAAATTGCAGAAACGAGTATAGGAAATAATAGGCCGAGTTCGACAACACTAAGCACAAGATCCGCCACAAGATCAACCACACTGCACAAGAATATTTGGACACCTTAAAACAGAAGCTTTTTGTATATGCAGAACGGTTGAGAAGATATAAAGTGAGCAACAATAGAAAGTGCGACAATACAATATTTGAACGCTCTGAAAGGACTTTTTACCGCCAACTTAATTAAGCTACGAATGCAGCCACCGATACTTTTTCAAATAAGGAACAAGTTGAAGAGTTCTGGAAAAGTCAACCAGCCACAATAGCCTCCTGAAATATTGGCGCCAGCTGGGTTAAATGATAACACCGAGCTTGTCAGAGTTATGAACAGATGCATCATAAGCCGTTTATCACAGATGAAGTCTCCGAGGTTATTAAAGATCTTCGTAACTGGAAGGCGTCCAAAACTTTCGACTGGAGAAATTTGGGTGTACACATCATCTATTGACGGTGTTAATAAATGATGTTATACTTTACCCAAAAGAAGATGCCATTACTTTTCATACAAGGAGGCACGTATCTTCTGCCAAAGGACCAGCAGTGTTCTGAAGACCCCGACAGATACCGATCAATTACTTGTCTTCCGACCGTATATAAATTGATCACATACTGCCTTGAGAAACGCATATATGCGCACTACGAACGAAACAACATAATTGACAGCAAGCAAAACGGGTGTTTCAAAGGATCTATGGCATGCAAAGAACAACTAATAATTGATTCGGTTGTGTGCAATCAAGCATACGATGGACGAAGAAATATCTTTGCTGCCTATGTGGCTTACAAAAAGGCATTTGATTCAGTTCCACACAAATGGCTATTAAGCGTGCTGAAGGATATAAGTATCTATAAGATTGGCACTTATATCCTGAGGTTCCTTGAGCAGACAATGTCCACCTGGAGAACAAAAATCCAGTTACGGGTTAAAACTGGTGATAACATCGTAACTAGCGCGATATCAATTAGAAGAGGTAAATTTCAAGGCAACTCGCTAAGCCCATTGTGGTTTTGCCTCGCATTGAATCCCCTATCAAACCACCTGAGCTCCACTAGATATAGCTTTGGTATAAAAAGCAATAACAGGGGGCAAATGAGGCTAAATCATCTGCTGTATGTGGATAATCTTAAGCTGATGGCCTCCACAAACAACCACCTGCAATAACTCCTTAAAATCCTGGAAGGGTTTTCCAGAGATATTGACATGCTGGACAAATGTCGCATCTTATCTATATTCAGAGGGAAGATACAACCAGGTGTATTTGAAACGCAGAACAGCCAGCAAATTGCTTCGATGGGTGTAGAAGGGTGTTATAAATACTTGGGAATACAGCTAACGAGAAGATAAAACACTTGTTAATGAAGAACGATATGACAAATGAGTTTACGAAACGAGTAAAGCAGGTGATGCGATTACATCTTAACGGCAAGAACCTGACGAAAGCTTTAAATACATATGTACTTAGCTACACATTTGGGATTGTGAACTGGAGTTAAACGGACCTCGAAAATCTACAACAGAAGTTGCGAACACTCCTAGCAAAATCCAAAAAGTGATCCGTAGTGATTTCGAGCGAGTAACCCTACCTAGACACCAAGGTGGAACAGAAGTGTTGGATATTAGTAAACAGTTCGAGCAGCAGATAGAACTTGCGTACATATTTCCATCAGCAGGTGCTTACTCCTGGACTACACCCGGCCATATGCAAGACAGATGATTCGCTACCGCTACAATTTAAATAAAGTGAAATACAAAGTCACCATCGGACCGATCAGGACAAGCTGCAATCTTGAGTGCAGAAGCTTCTCCATGAGCGACATCTGAATGAGACCTTCCAGGCACATGTCGAAAAATTTCCGTCGAACTACTGGTTAGTGTCCGGACAGATGTTTTCAGAGACAAAGAGGTTTTAGCTAGCCACATAAGATCAGGTTATCCCGACAAGAAGCTATCTGAAGTATATAGTTGGAGATAATTCGGTCCGAGATGACAAATGTCGATTTGGGTGTCAGTCATCAGAGACCACCCAGCTCGTGACTGGACGATGTCAAGCGTTTGCTGCAACAGAGTATAAAGAGAAGCACGACGTAATTGCGAGAATACTTCATCAAGAACTGGCTTTGAAACTAAGACTTTAAATCTTAGTAAGGTGCCTTACTATATATTATTCCTGAGCCTGTTCTGCTGAACTCAGGATGCAGGTTTTACTGGGATCGAACCGTGCTTACAGCCAAAGAGTTGCCCACAACAGGCCAGATATAACAATAGTGGATAAGTCCTGCAATCAAGTGACACAGATTGATGTAGCCATTCGGAATACTAATAATCAAGAGATAAATTACAAAGAGAAGATCACTAAGTACAGAGACCTCGAGATACAAGTAAAGAGACAGGCAGATAGTGTACGAGTGATTCCAATAGTCATGTCTTCAACTGGTGTGGTTCCTAAGAATATTCGAGAGAACATTAAGAGACTGGGTCCTGGGGAGCATCTTTATAAGGTTAGGCAGAAGGCGGTAATACTTGCAACTGTCCACACCGTGCGGAGATTCCCGGGAAATGAAGTTGCGTTGCGTTCAGAGCTTCGAAAACGCTCCACCTGAGCTCAGTCCCTTTGGTATCTGGGATACCTGGGATGAGTCAATCTTCCTCTTTGGGGGAGTGTGAAAGCTCTTCAGGCTAAAGTCCAAAATATAAAAATAAAGGTAAAAATTTGCGCGTTTTCATGGAAAAAGTTGAACTAGCCAGCAAACCTAGCTCCCGGAAATATTTTTACAGTGTTATCAAACAACCCAAGAATCTCTAAATGGCGTACAAGCACGCGATGTTATACACATACAGGTTCAAGGTGTCTATTGTATAAGGTTTCTCGAGGATTTTCCCGAGAAGTGCTGATAATTTCGAAAAAGGGACACTTTTTTGAACCCTAACAAATTTTCTCGCATTCAACCCCTAGCAGGGGTTAATTTGAATAGGGAAGGTGGGTCGAGCCGGACCTTTTTGGAAAGCTCTATCTCTACCAATTAGTTATTGCTTTCAAAAAATATATGAACAAGAATTTAAATGAACCCGGAAAAGAGTTTCACAGGGTCTAACTCGCGCACATTTCAAAAAAGTCATTGCCCCTCTACAACTGAAGTTTGTTTATTAAAATTCGCAATGTAATATAGATCTAAAGTGTTATATTTTAAAATAACGAAAGTCAATCAAAGCAACTGACCTAAACAAACGTGGTAGGTAGCGTGGGCATCTTTAATAAAATGACGATTATGAATACTGCCCGAACGGAAATTTTATGATTTTAAATCAAATTTTATTTTAAGATAATTCTATTATTCTCGTTCTTATATTACCAGTGAGGCCCGTACTGGTAATAATAATTGTCTTTTATATCTAATACAAGATTATGTCTAACTCCAGATAATAGATCAAAAATATGTTTTCCAAAAATACATAACTAATATTATTTTTATCGCCGTCACATTATGTTATAATATTCGGTATTATAATAACGCTCTCATGTATAAAGCAACCAAACATATAAATTCTAAAAAAACATAAAGCACGCCGGTCTCGGCATTATTTTGTGTTGAAATTATGCTTGACTAAGGAAAAAAAATCATGCATGAATGATTTGTTTGTATTTCATAAATAAAATATACATTGTTCGAGGCAACTTGATTTGATCGCCTACAATAGATCCGTATAACACAGCTCTCAAGTGTACTTCATTTGACATTCATATGTAAAATGAGTTTGTATAAATACATAGCTTAGAAGAGATAAAGCATAATGGAATGTGTGCTCGCATGAATAACTTATGCGACTCTTTTGAAGAACATAAATAAACCAAAAACCGAGAAATTATTACTTTGTTTGATTTAAAACGGAATTTCAACGACTTTCGGAAATACTGGTAATATAATGATAACGTTTATTTACAAATAAAACGGTATATGTTAACACTGATATAAATAAATACAAAAAATGTAAATGAATTTACTACAATTATGCCATGACTTGTTTATGTTTCCTAGAAATAATCTGACACCAAAATTTTATTATAACTCTTTTTTCTTGTAACATAAAAATATAAATTTTGGTGTGTGGTTTACTTTTTATATCGTAAACCTATCTGCCAAATTCTGTTATCAGAGCTTTTTCATTTTTTGAGATACAATTTTTTTTCGAAAGAAAACTCAAAATTTTCCCGGAAAACCTCATCAGATTTTTTTGGCTAAAGAACTTGTCCAAGCTACTTTGAGTTATCAGTGTGATACATTTACACACACACACGCACACACACACACACACACACACATATATATATATATATATATATATATATATATATATATACATATATATATATATATATATATATATATATATATATATATATATATATATATATATATATATACATATATATATATATATATATATATATATATATATATATATATATATATATATATATATATATATATATATATATATATATATACATATTGCTATAAAATTTCTTCACCATAACGCATTTGCTGCGCTCAGACCTAATTTTAATATTTATTAGTGAATTTTCGTAGAAAAAATTCACTAATGGGGAGATCCCGACTTTTGAATTTTGAAAAAAATTTTGCAAATGAGCGAGAACTAGGACCCCTAGAACGCAGATCCGGGGTCAGTTTCAATTTATATGTATATATATATATATATTATATATATATATATATATATATATATATATATATATATATATATATATATATATATATATATATACCCCGGATCTGCGTTCTAGGGGTCCTAGTTCGCGCTCATTTGCAAAAATTTTTCCAAAATTCAAAAGTCGGGATCTCCCCAATAGTGAATTTTTTTCTACGAAAATTCACTAGTAAATATTAAAATTAGGTCTGGACGCAGCAAATGCGTTATGGTGAAGAAATTTCATAGGAATATGTTTTCACAAAAGATATTAGTTATATAATATATATATATATATATATATATATATATATATATATATATATATATATATATATAATATATATATATATATATATATATATATATATATATATATATATAGTTATTAAAAGTTGAAATAAACAAGAATAAAATGTTTGTTGTAGAAAGTTAAATACAAATTTCCTAATTATAATGAATAAGGGCATGATGCAAAATAAAAGGTAAAAATTAATATATGTAGATACTGTAGTCTCCTTATAGGAAACCTGGGTTAAAAATTTTAATAAAAGTACAACAGCTTTGAAACAAAAAGCAAAATGACCCCCAAACCACAGAACAATAACGGAGGGTTATTCGTATTTCGACAACAAAGTTGTCGTCATTAGTATCTGTCGCTAAACTAACTGTATGCGCAAGATTGTCCTATTTATCCAAACCACTGGATGATGTAATACATGAGTATGCAATATAGGGTGATGTAATATAGGATGATGCAACATAGGCCGATACACTACCGTTTTATACAAAACCGGATGATGAAAATACCGCATTATGCAACATCGCATACACAATATCGGATGCCTCAGTACCGGATGATGCAACACCGTATCACGTAACACAGGGTGGCGCAATAGAAGGACTATTGCTGTGTCAGTGGATGCGCCTAACCGGTTGTTGTGTCGATGTAGAAAGTAACCTTGGACGGAATTCCTGCTATTTCCAAAAGTGTCTAATTGACCGGGCCCATGTCTAAATTCATTAAATTTTGTGTCGTCACTTTTCGAATTTCTAAACTTTCCAAAGCACCCAATTTGCGAGAGTCTGTGGATACTTTCAATTACTTAAGATTACTATCGCCCGCCTTCTGTCCCGAGTCAATCGTATGTTGGGCAACGCTATCTTTTTCTCCTTTACTGAATCTAAAATGGGCTGTGTTCTCTTTGATTCTTGTTATTGACTTCCACGAGATAAATAGCCTTACTAAGTGAGTGGTGAACGTGTCGCCACCTAGTTCGGAACCAAGTACTATGTTGTCACGCCCGCTCCAAATAACACAGAGTGTTAAAAATATAGACAGTATACAACTAACTAACAATTTAAAAAAAAAGTTAGCCCTGGCCCATTTTCACCCCAATATAGGGACAAAGTATGTAAGACTAGATGCATTTTCGCAACCATTAGAACCGTAGACCGGTTTCGCTCTCATTAGAGCTCTTCAGTACGGCATACTAATTGTAGCAAAAATGCACCAAAAATAACACGGCTATCGTATAGCCAGTCTTAAAACACTAAGTGAGTGGTGAACGTGTCGCCACCTAGTTCGGAACCAAGTACTATGTTGTCACGCCCGCTCCAAGAGCTCTAATGAGAGCGAAACCGGTCTACGGTTCTAATTGTTGCGAAAATGCATCTAGTCTTACATACTTTGTCCCTATATTGGGGTAGAAATGGGCCAGGGCTAACATTTTTTTTAAATTGTTAGTTAGTTGTATACTGTCTTTATTTTTAACACTCTGTGTTATTTGGAGCGGGCGTGACAACATAGTACTTGGTTCCGAACTAGGTGGCGACACGTTCACCACTCACTTAGTGTTTTAAGACTGGCTATACGATAGCCGTGTTATTTTTGGTGCATTTTTGCTACAATTAGTATGCCGTACTGAAGAGCTCTAATGAGAGCGAAGCCGGTCTACGGTTCTAATTGTTGCGAAAATGCATCTAGTCTTACATACTTTGTCCCTATATTGGGGTAGAAATGGACCAGGGCTAACATTTTTTTAAAATTGTTAGTTAGTTGTATACTGTCTCTATTTTTAACACTCTGTGTTATTTGGAGCGGGCGTGACAACATAGTACTTGGTTCCGAACTAGGTGGCGACACGTTCACCACTCACTTAGTGTTTTAAGACTGGCTATACGATAGCCGTGTTATTTTTGGTGCATTTTTGCTACAATTAGTATGCCGTACTGAAGAGCTCTAATGAGATCGATACCGGTCTACGGTTCTAATTGTTGCGAAAATGCATCTAGTCTTACATAAATAGACTTAAATAGTCTTAACCGTAAAGTAAGTCGCGTTTGCTCAATATAGATTTTCTGGACATTTTTACAAGATACTTTATAAATACCGCATTTTTGTAGGAAGTCAATAGTATCCTTTGATCTACTTAACCCAGTCTAACGACATTGTCAGATAGAGTAAATTAGGTTTAATGGGATAAATTAAAAATAATGAGAAATGTGTAATTCGAAATTTGCAAATATTAAATACAACTAAGGATAAGGCATTTTTAACTAACTGATAAAATTAATATTTATAAAATGTTTTCTTTATTATTAGAAGTTGTGAAAATTTTAGATGTTTACACATGAAAGGTTTAACGACATGAAATTTCTGAAGACCTGGCAACCCCGGTAAGAAAGAGCTACATCGCGACATCTTGCAATGATTGTAACTTCGATTGTTTAGGTTTTCATTTACGATTTATTCAAATAGCATAGCAGTACAGGTAACATCATCTGTCTTTGTTCAACATTGTAGATATTCCATTACAGAATTTGAATAAGACTATTAATAGAAACGCATACTGGTTTCGCTCTTATCTGACCTCATCACCGCGTTATACCAGTACTAATAAAAATATATCTAAATTAATTAGCTTAAGGTAGCAAAATTATGAACGAACCGTGAGATGTATGTTGCCTCCCAGATGTCAGCAGCTCGATATATATATATATATATATATATATATATATATATATATATATATATATATGTGTGTATATATATATATATATATATATATATATATATATATATATATATATATATATATATATATATATATATATATATATATATATTAAACTGTTTAACTGGTCCTGGATATGGGTTCCAGGGGCCCTAGTTCGCACACATTGGAAGAAGTTTTCCGAAAGTCTAACCATGGATACCTCTCTAATAGTGAATTTTCTTAAGGAAAATTCGCTAAAATCATAAAAAGTGGAATCTGAAGCGTTACGTAAACATTTGATTTATACCTTAAGGAGGTTAATTCAAGATTCTAACCATATTTGGAGATAAATACATATAAAGAATTTTTGCGTAAGCTTTAAAGCAACTACACTGTAAAGGAATAACTGTACTGTCAAGGGTTTTGGCGCCAATCACTTAAAAGGAGATTGCACTAATCTTAAATACGCTACTTGAAGATCAGGTGTGGGATAGGACACAAAATATAATGAAGTGGCTCAATAAAGCACAAATACTGTATACATTGAGGGTAAATAGTAGTCATACTAAAGAAGACATTCGAACACAGTCAAGCAGAGGAAGCAGACAATAACCTCATGCGGGAAAATCATTTGGCCACCTGGGTAACTGCTATACACGGTCATAATACCTCTTATCATAATTGTTTTCGTCATTATGATCTGTTTATATAGTAGGTGTAGAAAATATTTTTTTATCGTTCAACTGTATCTATATTGTGTTTGGTTTGTTTAACGTCGGCCTATCTTTGCGACTATATCCAATCACCGATGCCAGGGAGGAGGTTGTACCTTAGCATCCTAGAGCATTTGCCAACCACCGTTTTTCTGTAAGCCAGGTGAGGATATTTAGCGTGCCCTACATTGCATGGAATACTATGCAGATGAATATACGTCTACTCCAAACCACAGGACGTGTAGGCATTAATGCTCTATGTACACAGTGTCAAAACATTAGAGATGCTAATTTTACAGTATGTTTCGAAAGAGTGAAACCAAGTTTTTACTGCGATTTAAACACACTACTTGTGGCTTCAGAGGAACACGTTATTACTTTCTTACTACTCAACCGTCGAAGTTTCATGATAATTGTTTTAAGTGGTTTAAACGGAATTTATAACAAATCGGGTATTATTTATTTCTATGTTTAATTTTGAATGTAAATTTTAAACCTGCGTACTAGATTAGGAACACAGCCAGCTAAATTTTGCCAATAATCAGCTTCACTTCATTGTTATTCCTATGCTGTTTCACAGAACGGGAAGAGGATAATTCTCCTCTTTGAAAACACCGACTAGAATAACGACCAACTTCGCGATTCAAACTGTTTGGTATTAAGATTTCAGAAAGAGTTTTTAACTCTGGGGCATTCGGTAGGTGGAGCTGGGGGTCGTTAACTTTGTTCAATTTTGCTGAATAGAATAACAAATTAGTTCCCAGTTCACATATATGTACAGATAAGTTGCATAAGCTCTTGAGTATACACAACTTGCATTAATAACCGCTGTAACTGTTTAGTAAACAACGAGTTTTAAGGTTTCATGGACCTCCTATCTTGCGCTTTTGATGATTTATGCTTGAATGTGTTATTGCTGAGTAAATAGAGCTCTGCCTAATACTTTAATAAACATTTCCATGCATGCTATAAATGTATAAGCTGAAATTTGGTTTGTTTTAGGAAATTTCTGTTATTACAGTAAGTAGAACCACAAACTTAAGAGTTTTCTAAAGTATTTTTTTTCTCTCTTTATGGGAATTGCTAAAGGGTAGTGTTCAACATCATCACAGTGCAAAGGAGAGGTCACCTTTTGGCCGCAACCATAACTCTCTCACTTCACACGGATTTTATACTCTATTGTCGCTGTTAAACTTCATCAATTGGACAGGTTCCCCTCAAGTTTTGTTTTTGGTCTACCTCATTCCTTTTATTCTTCGAAATAATGTTACTGAAAAGTTATTTGGTCTTGAAATATCTCCAACACATATTGCTGTTCTCCTCTCAATTTCTTTCAACAACATTTCTTTACGTCTTTCAACAGCTGCGCCGTGTCTTTGACGATTTTTCAGTTATCTATATTACAAAAGGTTCTATTATCTTTATGTCCAGTATACTCAAGGTTCAGATTTTTACTCCATACGTTATAACAAGTCATATTCAGACTAAATGCGCCTCTTTTTCAGGTCCACATTAAACTAATTATCAATGGGAAGAGTATTAGATCTAAATGCTTGCTTTGACATTGCGATTATGCTTCCCAGATATCTGCTACATTTAGAATTTTCCGTATTAAAGTTTTGCTTGTTTTGTTTTCTTAGCTAATTTTTATAGAGAAAACTTCGCTGTAAATAAATTTTCGAAAAATATTATCCCTGTTTCATTGTTAATATATACATTAATATGTACATTTGGAGAACCCAAATCACCTCAACACATCTTTTAAAGACTTGGCGATCGTTTCACTAACAAAGTTAGCGTGATTAGAGGATGAAAAATGCTAACTAATTTCTACTACAACATTTACAATAACTATTTATATTGCTTCTTAGGTATAGAACGATATAGAGAGGGAAATCTAAATCGCAGGCTCATTTTCTGTGTATTGTTTCTTTATTGCCAGACGAGGTTATTGAACTTCCTTTATTGCTTTACCTGACAGGTTTTGAAATGTTTATCTGATTCAAAGAGACATCGTAAACAGATCGGTGGAGCGGCTCGATTCAAGGAACTTTTGTTTTTTATTGCTCGAGAAATATAGATACTCTCATATACATCAAGCATCGCTTGTCGCCTAACATTTTTGATAGATTTCAGATTTTCCTTACCAATGTTGTGGTTATTATCCGAAATATGTTGTGCCGCATGACTTGTCTACACTGCCGTTACTCAAATGTGCCAGATGTTCACAAAATCTAGTCACTATGGCCCCAAGTATTTAAGATTACAATCTTTAAAACCTATCTAGATACCTGACATTTCAGTGGCGTTATATTTATCTTTCGTATTACCTAACAAATTTCTTAAATAATTTTTTGTCGTAAAAGTTAGCTGCAAATCGGCGTTCTTAGAAATGCTCTCAACACCCCTTGTAATACCTGGCTGAAAAGGTAGGCAAACAAATTCTTCACTATTTTATCTTCCCTGAATGTCGTACATTCCGCTAACATTTTCTTTGTTCTGAGTCTATTAATTCATTTTCCCACTAAGCAATCCAAATATCTGTTATATTTAGCCACGTTTTCGATGTACTCTAATTATATACTATGTCTACTCTTACTTAAGGGAAAATTTATCAATTTATTTACTAAGACATTTAAACTGGCCGTGTTTTGTGCAAACGTATAATGTGAACCATTTGAAATGTAACTTAGAGTGCTGGTTACCTTCCTGTAGACATGGAATTCAAAAAAGTCATTATTTTTAATAACCAGTACATCTAGAAAAGGAAGTTTGTTGTTGGATTCTAATTTGTGGGTGAATTTTATTGAATCAAAGTGACAGTTTAGTCTTTTAATAAAATCGTCTACCTTGTATATATTTGGGTTAAACACTGCAAAAACATCGTCCACCTAACCAAAACATACTCTAGAAAATCACTCACTTTCATTTTCTAAATCCGTCTTAAATCTTTTCATAAAAAGGTCTGCAATGAATGGAGACAGTGGGTTGCCCATTGCAGTGCCTTCAGCCTGTTCAAGAAAATCATTGTTAAATTAAAAACTATTTTGTTTTATACAAAGGCTTGTTAAAGTTGCAAACCTCTTCAGTTGTGTTGTTCAATTTTAACAACTGTTCTAAATACGTTAGCGTTTGTTTTGTTGGCGCATTAGGAAATAAAGACGCTACATCAAATGATATCAAAACCTCGCCTTCCACCAATTTAACATCTTTAACTTTATTAATGAATTCAAGTGAGTTTGACAGTGAATAACTTTTTTTTTGTTTAACAGGCAAGCTTCTAAACTCATTTGGCAGCCACTTTGCTAGATTATATGTCGGAGAATCTACAGCCAAAATAATAGGTCTCATTCATTTTCCCGGTTTGTGAATTTTTGGGAAACAATATTTTTGGAGCATTTGTGATTTGCAGCCTGTAACTGTCTTCCTAAGTCCTTTGTTATAAGGTTTTGACAAGTCTTTAAACTATCTTTTGCCTCGTTATTCATTTTTGGTGGCGGGTTTTGATTTAGTTTTCTATACGGTCCTGCCTCATTTATATGTTTATATTGTCAAAGATCATTATGTATTCCATTATGTGGACGATATTTTTGCAGTGTTTAACACAAATATGTGCAAGGTATACGATTTTATTAAAAGACAAAACTGTCAATTTGCTTTAATGAAATTCACCCACGAATTAAAAGTTAACAATAAACTTCCTTTTCTAGGCGTACCAGTTATTAAAAATAATGACTTTCTTGAATTCGATCTCTACAGGAAGAAGACCAATACTCTAAGTTACATCCCAAATGACTCACATCATACGTCTTTTTGTAAAGAAATGATAAAAATGTTAGATAATAATGTTATCCAAATAGAACATGTTTTGTTTTCGGGCGAGTGCAGTTTTACACTTCACAGCCATGCTAATTGTCAAAATGTTCAATGCTGTCCTAAAGAAAATTAACACTTAATGAGAGAAGAACATACGCAATACACTGAGAAATTATTGTTTGTGGAGAAATAGTTGGAAAACATGTCAGTGGTCCTATTTTTATGGAGGGCAATTCGAATGGAGGCCGTTATTTACTTTACTATGCTGTTCCAAAATAATATCGTGCAAAATTTTGCAAACTTGCATCTTGATTGAAGAAATATACACTTGCGAGCGAATCTGAAATGGTCCCAGCAGTATGGAGCACCAGCACATTACCAAACCAATGCTTGGCAGTACTTTGACTTAATATTTCTAAATCTGCGCATAGGAAGGCGAGGACCGTTTATATGGCCAGCACGATCACAGGATCTCACGCTATGAAAAGCTCTTTTTCTTACGGAGCTATGCGAAAAGTATGGTATAACGTGGAAGTGGCTAAAGTGCGTCTATATTTGTATTGTTCAGTCAATCATAAG
The DNA here is from genome assembly GCA_964006375.1 of Tillus elongatus. NCBI lineage: Eukaryota > Metazoa > Arthropoda > Insecta > Coleoptera > Cleridae > Tillus > Tillus elongatus. The sequence goes on from OZ023265.1 coordinate 67,129,027, forward strand.
TTATGCTATCATAGCCTGGGGAAATGCATACGAGGTACACCAAATATATGTTAACATAACACAACAAAACAATGCTGAATAGATCAATATTATATCCTAGTGCAACAGTTTTTGAGAATAGCGGTACACTCTCACCGTGTCAGATCTCCACATATTCTCAGTTGCTAAATTCATGAAAAGTCCCCATTTATCACTCACCTATTTCTTATTATATTACAACGTCATAGAGCATAAGCAAAGTAACAGTTTCCTTTTGCTACTTAAATTTTTCACAGTAACACATTTCATACTTGAACCCTTTAATATACAATAAGATTTCAGCACACAAAAGTGGTATCAATATCATCAGGAAGAATCAATCACGCAAAAAAATATTACAAGCTTAACAAACACTATTTTGTTGAACATTGTGAGATGCACGACAGGATCGTCGTCTCGGAGCGGAACCAGGTAGTATAGTGTCACGTCAGCTCTAGTTAAACACAAAATGTTATAGATAGAGATTGTGTACAACCAGCTAATAATTTTGTAAATTGTCAGCCCTGGCCCATTTCTTCCCTAATCTAGAGACAATGTATGTAAGGCTAGATGTATTAGAGCCTCGGTGGTTCAGGGGTAATAACGCGTGCCTCTGAACCCAAGGGTACTGGGTTCGATCGCAGGGAACTCCTTTTACTTTTTCATTACATACTGTAACATTCACATCAAACGAGGTTCTGGCATTGTATTTGAGCAAGTTGAATGTATGCACGTTTCGCCATTCGGAAAGGGCGTAAAGCCGTCGCTCCCGTGTCCATGCGATGTTGGGCACGTTAAAGATCCCTACCCTCCTTACAGAAAGGCGGGGGTTCGGCAAAATTTTCAGGATATTGAGGTGAAACTGCTCCTTGGCGTCGGTGATTGGCCATAGTGGCGGAAATAGGCCGACGTTAAAGAAACAAAACACACACACACACGTTAGATGTACTCTCACAGTAATTAGAAACGTAGACCGGTTTCGCCCTAATGAGAGCTCGTCAGTGCGCCATACTTATCACAACGATAACACATCTATAAAGTAATACGGCTATGGTGGCCAGCCTCCTATAATATTGTGCACCGAGATAGAGATCCTGTAGTACATCACACAATGTTCTAGGAGGCTGGCTACCGTAGCCGTATTACTTTATAGGTGTGTTCTCGTGTGATAAGTATAGCGGACTGACGAGCTCTACTTACAGTGAAACCGGTCTGCATTTCTAATAACGGTGAGAATACATCTAGCCTTACTATTTTATGGTTAATTTTTTTACTCATTTTTTGTTTGTGTTTGTTTCTTTCTACTCAATTTTATTCCCTTCTATTCGTTTCTCTATTTTATTTTCTCTTATAATATATTATAAATACTGATTGTTACATAATAAGCTAGTGTCATATATATATATATATATATATATATATATATATATATATATATATATATATATATATATATATATATATATATATATATATATATATATATATATATATATATATATATATATATGCCTGTGTGTGTATATATGTGTGTGTTTTATTTCTTTACCCTCGGTTTATTTCCGCGACTATGGCAAATCATCGACGCCAGGGAGCAGTTTCACTTCACTATCCTGGAAATTTTAACGAACCCCTGCCTTTTTGTAAGGAAGGTAGTGATATTTAACGCGCCCAACATCGCATGGACACTAGACCGGCGACTTTAGGCCTCCTCCGAAGGGCGGAACATATGGGCATTCAACTTGCTCAAATACAATGCTACAACCTCGGTTGATGTTAATTGTACATTATGTACTGAAAAAGTGAAAGGAGTACCCTGGGATCGCACCCAGTACCCTTCTGTTCAGAGGCACACGTTCTTACCACTGAACCACCGAGGGTCTATGTGTGTATATAGACACCTTAATAAAAATAACGAATTTCGAAATTACATATTATCAGGATACAAGTACACTATGTGTATACACAAATCCGGGAACATTTTATAAGATTTAAATTTAAATTTAGAATAAGATCTAAATTAGACTCTAACAATTTACCATCATAATTTTTAGATTAGATTTAAGTAATATTAATATTATCGAACTTTAAATTATATGTAATTAGTATATTGTATAATTTATATATTATTATTATTATCTTATTAACTACCTTACTATTAGTAGGAGTGTATTAAATTGGGTTTCATGATCACAAATACATTAAATTACAGGTTCAAAAAACCCGCATCTTTAGATTGGTGTATACGAGGGGTAAATCACCAAAATAATTTGTACACTAAAATCCTCCTTTCAGAAAAAATTCCCCGCAATTCCCCGAAATACCTCGAAACTTTCGAAATACCCTGGAAATTCCATTAAATTGTCTGCAATTCCCCAAAAATTCCCCGAAATTCCCCGCAATTCCCCGAAATTCCCTGCAATTCCGCAAAAATTCCCCTAAATTCCATTAAATTATCCAAAGCGCTCTTGCAATTCCCAGCAAACTCTTTTTATTTTGTGACGTCACAACTGTTATTATGTATTAAAACTCAAATAAATACATATAGATACATGTCTGTGAATGCTTACTCTAACCGAAAAACAATAATCAACTGAAGTACGTATGGTTGGTAAGTACTATTATGTCAAATTTATTAAGGAAGAAAAATTCATGTTCGACACTAAATTTTTATTCACACTAAATTGAAAAGAAAACAAACTCACATAACAACACAACACAAAATATTCTTATGCAAAAAATAAAACTAAACATATCGAAACTCATATAAAATAGATGGTTTGGCTCTTTCAAATTGGCATTCTTGAACAAACCCTCGCAAAAATTTATAAAAAAATATAAAACACCTCAGAAAATCTATTTGGTATATCATTATGGAGATCAGTAGTCTGTCCAACTTTAAAAACAAAAAAATCTCTTAATATGTATTAAAGAAGTCATTTATCTCAATTACGCAAGGATTTGCGGTATAGTATCCAGTATTTTCACTTTTAGGGTATCCCTTCTAAATAAAAAATATATAAAGAAAAATTTTTAAAGTCATCATGATAAACATATTTTTGGCAAGTCCGATTTTTATTAATACGGGCAATTTTAATCAAAGTTTCCAAAAATGTATTACGTGTTAAAGATGAGCGAGTAGACAGATTACCACTTGAGTTATCATTATGCACATTTAACCTATTTACAGTGTCATTTAACATATCTACAATACTTGTATTGCTATTAATATTAGCATCAATAACAGAACTGATTTCTGGTAAGATTTGATAAAAATTTGTTAATAATGTTTTATTTTCATAAAGCTTTTCTCGTTTTCTTCTGCTACGTTCTTCACGGCTGCATTTACAAGCGGTTCGTTTTGAAGTAATAAAATTTTAAGACATTGTGTTAGACATTGCGTTATCATGATTTTCAGATATTTCTTCTGGTAATAATTCTATATTTTTATTACTCGTCGTATATGCCGTGGTGGGCAATATTATCGGCAATATTGTAACCGGTTGTTCTTGAATCGATTATAAGTCTGTACCTCGGTCTGTTCTTCTGTCTAATGACTGGAACAAAAATTTTTAATTTTATGGATTGAATTACATTTATCTGGGATCCTTCATTGAACTTGCTACATTCCGACTTCTGCGTGGTATCAAAACTCACGGCAAAGTTACTACTTTCAGGATAATGTTGATCGACGGAATCATCTGTGACACTGCTTGATCTATTAGGACTTTCGTCAATACTTGTTGCTTTATCGAGTTTTACGAAATAGATGCTAATACTGGTAGAACTAGTTTTAACAGACAGTTTACCCAATTCGCCACATGACCCATCTTGCGTATTTTTGATACTGTCAGTTAATCTGGAATCTAATCTTAAATGTTTTCTTTCCAAATGGGTATGGTAATTAATATAAATCCAACGAGTTTGTGTATTTGTTAATTTTTCACCACAAAAAAAAATCACCAAAACAATGTAAATAACAACACAAACTAGTGAGCGTGCCACGATGGACGTCGCACTTTGCATCAGCAAAATAGCGGCCCGGCGACTTTTAGTACAACGTTGCCAAACTGTGGAATATTTCATGAAATATTATGCAATATACGCTGGAAATTCCCCGAAATACCTTGCAATTCCCCAAAATACCTCAAAATACCCTGAAATGCCTCGAAATTCCCCGAAATAACCTGAAATTCCCCGAAATACCTCGAAATGCCCCTGCAATTCCTTACCTTGTACACTAAAATACCCCAGTGATTTACCCCTCGGGTGTATAGCACAAACTGAGCCAAGACGGCTCCTTTATAATTAATTATTGATCAGCTTCCACCAGTTTCTACACAGCTCTCTTATATTTAAATACATATACCCTTAAGTTTTTGTATCGTCATAATTGTAATAAATATGAATAATTATTGTTTTATACAAGCTGCAAATCATGCTGCTTACAAATTAGTGGAATTTAGCTTTAGGAAATTCACCGCTTTATACGAAACAGATAGAATTTCAGGAACCTTATAAATAGAATAGTAAAATTCACAGTAAGTATTTAGGACTTGCCAACTTTGCCCCTTATTAATTTTACTTGGCTACGAAACTCAATTTACACAGCCAGAACTAACTCTAAGTTTTCCCATAATTTCCGGGGCAATTTCTGAAAGAATGCGAGTGATTAGGAGATTCTATTCACGGAGTTACATCCCTAGTAGAGATACTTTCTTTTGAAAATATTTAATTAAGAGTGGACTCTAAACCGGAAAAAGTTCAAGCGGGTCAAGTATAAAATAAAACAGGTACAAAGCGAAACGGAGGCATTTGGAAGTTGTCAGGCTTTATATAGTTCAAATCGGCGAAGCATGTTGGGGGAGCCTTCTCGTTCTTGTTATTTGCTCTGTGGATTGTCTTTCTCACTCGTCCAATTAAGCAACGGCATAAATCACATTAAAGAACTTAATTCGCGGAAGTGTTCTAATATTTTAAGCACACACGGTTCCTGTGTAACGGTTTAATTCGGGACGATCCCCAGATATCAGAAACTCATCTCTTGTTTACACAGTCGACTGTATCTGGTTTTAATTTGCACTTATTTGCAGTTTAATAAACTTTGAGGTAACAAGTTTAAACGGTCGTTGATTTACAGAAGGCACGATCTAGAATTCATTACAAAATTGTGGGTTCTCGCTCAGTTGTTGTGGTAGAAATTACTCAGTTGTATGTGCTGAAAATATGAGCATACAGAGACATTCACGTGATATATTTACTGGAAATTTCAATATTTATAATGAAAAAAAAACTACACACACACGCACACACACAGGCATATATATATATATATATATATATATATATATATATATATATATATATATATATATATATATATATATATATATATACGGTGAGATTGCATCATAGAATGGAACAGATTCCATAATGTCCTTTAGGGGGGGAGTGGTAGCACAAAAAAACCTCTGCAACATGTCGAATATGAGACTTGAGTCTGCACATTTTGACGTGTCATTGTGAATTTGTACAAATTGTATTTCGTACTTTTGAGGGTTCCATTGGAAAGAGTGGCTCTTTCTGAATACGGACCACCAAATTCCACGATGAGTTACATAAGGATATATTTGAAAAATTGTGGTATGAATTTTGAACACTTCCTGCTTTTTCTCAAGATGATAATGGCCAACAATTTGCACATTTAATTTAATATTGTCATGCCTTGTTATGTTTTTTCTGCGTTGTTTGGTTAAAGAGTTCAAAACATATACCTCCATTTTTTCAAAAATATTCTTATGTAATCGAGAAACTGAGGATATGTGCGTGGCTAACAAATTTTCTAAACTACCCGAACGAAGACTACATGTATGAAAGCCTCCCCTGGACGGACCTGGAAGAACAATAATCAAATGGATTTCATTATTGTTAAACATAGATTTCAAAACTTCATTCTCTCAGCGAAACCCTACGTTGGAACAGATATCGGTTCAGACCATAACCCTGTAGTGTCCACACTGAAAACCAAACTCAAGATAATAAAAGCAGAATACATCAAACAACTGGACATAATAATAATAAACGAACAACAAATAAGAGAAAATACTACAAGAGACATCAAACGGAGACTGCAAGAGATTAGAATATCAAATGAAGCAACAAACAAGATCATCCAAAGTGGGTGAATATAAAACTGGCAATAGCAAAAGCAGGAACATGCAACTGGACACCAACAATATCCTTCCTCCGAGGTCACTATTCTTGGTGACTTCAATGTTCATAATCAGGAATGGCTAGGATATTCAAAAACCGATCCACAAGGGAGAGCAGCAGAGGCCTTTGCAGTCAGCAATTCTTTAGCCAATATGGTTCAGCAACCTACTTATTTTACTCGTATTCCAACACACAGATATCCCTTGGATATCCTTCTTACTACAAAACCTGAATGCTATAAGATATCAGTCACCCCCCCCCCCCCCCTTGGCCGGTCAGACTGCGGCATGGTCACTGCTTCCTGCGCAATGCAACCCGAGGTCACACAGTCATCACACCCACGTATCGTTTGGCACTACAACTCCGCAAACTGGGACGAAATGCGGGATTACTTTTCCTCATTTCCATTGGTGTCTGTCTGTTTCTCTCATCCTGACCCCTCTGATATCTCACAAAACGTCACCGAAATTCTCCAAGCTGGCATGGAGTTATTTATTCCACGTACACAGAAAGCCTCTTCAGCCACTCAAAAGCCCTGGTTCTCTAAATCCTGTGACAAGGCCAGACTTGAAAAGGTCAAAGCACACAAAACGCTTCTACACAATCCCAGTCAAGAAAACCGTCAAGCATTTAACGACGCAAGAAACCGCTATGTCCGCATTCTTTCTGAGGCAAAAACTCGTTTAACAACCACATCAAAAACAAAGTCCTATTAAGCTTCAACGGCGGCAAACCCTTCTGGACTCTTGCTAAATCTATTGGGAATAATTTCTGCAAAAGCACGTTCCCACCTCTTGTCTTAGAGGATGAAATTCTTTCTACCGCCCTGGGCAAGGCTGAACTTTTTGCTTCGTTGTTCGCCAGCAATTCTACTCTCAACCCACCTCCAAATGTTCAACCACCAACAGTCCCCAATGTCGCGCATAAAATGACGGATATCATTTTCAAAACTAAAAAGGTACGAAAGATGCTCTCTTCTCTTAATACCAGGAAAGCCTCTGGCCTTGACGAGATCCCAGCAATTGTTCTCGAAAAATGCGCACCAGAACTTGCTCCTGTCCTGACTCGTCTATTTCAGATATCTTACAATAAAGGCATATTCCCTAGTAACTGGAAAACTGCTCGAGTACAACCCATCCCAAAGAAAGGATCCAAAGCGCTTCCTAGCATCTACAGGCCTATTTATCTCCTTTCAGTCGTCTCTAAAGTGATGGAAAAGTATATAAACACCGAATTACTAAAATTTCTGGAAAAACACAGTCTAATCCACGACAGGCAGTATGGATTCCGTCAGCGCAGATCGACTGCCGACCTCCTTTCTTTTGTCACCCATTCTTGGAACAAGTCTATGGAACTACACGGTGAATCCCAGATTGTCACTCTAGACATATCCAAACATTCGACCAGGTCTGGCACGCAGCGCTGCTTAATAAATTTCCGGTCTATGGCCTACCACCAAAACTTTGCACCTGGACAGCAAATTTTCTCTCCAACAGGAGCATTTCTGTTGTTGTGGATGGCCGTTCCTCTAAACTGTATCCAATTAATGCAGGAGTTCCTCAAGGTTCAGCTTTAGCCCCTACTTTATTTCTTATCCACATCAATGACCTCCTCTCTAGCACATCCAACCCACTTCACAGTTACGCGGACGACAGCACCCTCGACTCAAATATACAATATTCTAAGCCTGTCCCTTTAGCCCAATTAGATGAGGATCGCAGACTGATGGAGAGTTCTGTCTCCATGGATCTCCAAAAAATATTAGACTGGGGAAGTAGAAATCTTGTACAATTCAACCCCACCAAATCTCAGTCTTGCTTTCTTTCTCATAAGAGAGACACCAGCACTAGACCCATCACAATGAACAACTAAGTTATTCAAAGTAATGAGTCCTTTTCTCTTGTTAGCATTTCTGTGGATCGAAATCTTAATTGGCACCAACATGTCACATCAATTGCAGAAGCGGCTGCTAAGAAATTAGGTTTTCTCTTCCGGGCTCGCAAATACTTTTCACCAGCTAATCGCTATACCTTATGTACCTCACAAATAAGGCCAAACCTCGAATACTGCTCCCACATCTGGGGCGCAGCTGCCGCTTCTACACTCGCTATCCTGGACTCCATTCAAAAGAGAGTTATACGTCTCATCGGTGACCCTACCCTCACCCAAAGGCTGCCATCCCTTGCCCACCGACGTGGCGTTGGTGACTTCTCTCTATTTTATAGATATCTGCACGGGCACTGCTAAGAGGAGCTTTCCTCCATAGTTCCCCCACCTGCTGCCCCCAACAGATCTACCAGGGGAACAGAGCGAATGCACCCTTTTACTGTCCAGGTCACCAGACATAGAACTTCTTGTTATGCCCGCTCTTTTGTCCCGAGGACTTCCAAGTTGTGGAATTCCTTGCCGGCACATGTGTTTTCTTCTCCTCCGAGCCTCCAAACCTTCAAGTCCAGAATTAACAAGTTGCCTCTTTCCTCCCTGTCAACACCCACGGTACGATAGTATTTAGGCTATGAGCCCTCGTGGTGTGTTGTTGAAATTAAAAAAAAAACAAGACCAAAACATAAAGAATGGATTACAGAAGAGATACTCCTACTAATGGAACAAACAATGTCATTCGAAACACGAGATGCAACTAACTGCACGTCCATAATTATATTAATAAAGAGAAAAATTAAGGAAGCCAAAGAGAATTGATTAAGTAAGAAATATCAGGAAGTTGAAGAACTAGACAACAAATATGATACTTTCAACTAACACAAAACAATTAAAGAGATGGCAGGAATGAGAAAATCTGGGCAATCGAGACAACTAAGAGACGCCAATGGTACACTAATAACATATGTGATACAGAAACTGGACAGAGTAAGTAAAATAACTTTTCGAGGGCAAGAACACGGGAGAGAACCAAGATGAATACACAAAAGACACAGGACCTGAAATAGTGATAGAATAAATAGAACATGCACTCAAATTGAGCCAAAGATTGGAAGGCTAGTTGACTCGACGTTATTCCTGTGGAGCTGCTCAAATTGATGTACAAAGAATATATCACAATCATGCTAGAGCTATTTAACAACATATATAAAACTGGAATATTACCAGAAGATTGACTCCATTCCACGTTCGTTCTTGTTCCACAGAAAGCCAACCCAAAAGAATGCAGCGAGCATCGTACTATAGACCTAATGAGTCGCATGATAAAGCTTTTTTTGAATATAATATACAACAGAGTTTTTAATAACTTAGATGAAGTCATTGGTGATACTCAAATCAGATTTAGAAAAGGGATGTGTACTCAAGAAGCCTGGTATGGAATGAAGGTCTTGTCACAGAGATGTATTGATATGAATGAGGAAGTGTATGCCTACATTGTAGATTTTGACAGGACACTCGATGGGGTAGAGCAAGATCGCTTAAGACAAATTCTACTGAGTAAGAACACAGATAGTTGGTATATAATAATATGTAATTTGTACTGGAAACAACTAGCGAGAGTGAAAGTTGAAAAAACTTAACAACAGGAATTGAAATGAGCCGAGAAGTGCGTCAGGGTTGTGTGCTGTCGCCTCTTCTTTTGAATCTGTATAGCAAAACGATTTGTCAAAAGTCACTATCAGAAATGTCTGAAGAGCTGGTAATAAATGGAGAAACCCTATTAAAATTAGATATGCAGATGACATCGCCATATTAGCAGGCACAATAGAAGAACTACAATATCAAGCACAAAGACTTAATAATGAATGCAATAATTGCGGCTTGAAAACGAATCTTAAGAAAACCAAATGCATGGTAACAACAAGGAAGCATAACGTTAGAGCTAATCTTGTTATCGACGATACACGAGTTGAAAAAATATCTTCCTATAAATCCTTAGGTGCATGGATCACAGATAATACCAATCAAACGAAGATCAAAAGCCGCATTGAAATTGCCAGAACAAAAGAAAATGAGAAAAACATTCTGCAACCGCAACATCAGCATTAGTCTGCGCATCCTCATGCTGAGACGCTACGTTTTCTCCGGTTTTCTTTGCAGAGTGGAAGGTTGTACATTGAAGAGCAGAAACATCAAAAACATAGAAGCATTTGAAATGTGGTGCTACCGGCCGATTCTCAAAATCTTGTAGGTGGATGCCGTGATAAATTCAAGCGTACAGCAAAGACTAAAAAACGAAAAAAACCACTAAAATCTATCAGGAAGGGAAAGCTGGAGTACTTGGGTCACATTATGAGAGGAGCAGGGTATGCGTTACTTACAATTGTAATGCAGGGAAAAATCAAAGCTAAAAGTCCCGTGGGCAGAAGAAAAACGTCGTTGTTGCGCAATCTACGCTCATGGTACGGATGCAGCTCAATTGAACTTTCTAGACGCGCAACAAATAAGATGATATTGACTATGATGATTTCCAATCACTGATAGGCAGGCTATGATATTCGTCATATTATGTTGGACACTAACTTCTTGACGATAAGGAGGACAATTTTCAAATTCCTGGATTACTTGTTATATATATATATATATATATATATATATATATATATATATATATATATATATATATATATATATATATTTATATCTGTACATATACAAATTGCTATTGACCCCGGGTATGGGCTTTAGGGGGCATAGTTCGTGCTCATTTGAAAAAAAAAATATTCAAAAGTCAGTATCTCCTCACTAACGAATTTTTTTAGCAGAAATTCGTTAATATTAAGCAATAAATACGGCACACAGAAGATTGTTTGTAGGTTATAGATAAGGAATTTTTTAAATTCAGAGTGTGGGTATTTACAGTTTTGGAAATTTCTGAATATGACTTGCCGAATTTTTAAAACTGCTCAATTCTAAAAGTTACACTGCGCATTCCTTTCTACGAGAGTATTTGCTGATAAGGTGTACATATTACAAATTTAAAGATATATGGGGGCTGGATGTCCATCAGTGGCGCCGAATGTTTAATTGAAAACTGATTTACAAAGAGAGTCCACGGATCATTAAAAAATAAATAAATGAAAGTAATCCACTACCAGAAAACTCCCAAGATGACTGCTTAAGTTTTTGCCACAACAACCTGACCCCAGAGATACATAAAGTGTATGTAATAAACTGAATCCTTCTACTAATCATATGACATGGGAGTTAATTGACATGATGTTCAGCAAAAAATTTTGTGTTAAAGAATTAAGTTTTTCAGGAAGGTTTGGTTCAAATAAAAAGAAATATTTAGACAAGAGTGCAGATAAGTCTTTATAACGGCTATAGAAACGTTTGTGAAAAAAGGAGTAGAAGAAAAAGCAAGATCAAGCAAAATTCATAAAGTGACATTAAGTATAATTGTTTTGACCGTTTGATTATTTGAGGATTTTGACAAAATTATGTAAATACAAGCACAAGTGTAGCTTCTTTGTATGGCATAATGTATTATGCCGTATATAATATAATTTCACTATATGTTGTGTTGTGTGTTTTGTGTCTTTAACTTAGGCCTATTTCCGCCACTATGGCGAACCCTCAACACCAGAGAGCAGTTTAACCTCACTATCCTTGAAATTTTGCAGAACCCCCGCCTTTCTGTAAGGAGGGTTGGGATTATTAACGTACCCAACATCGCATGGACACGGGACCGACGGCTTTACGACCCCTCCGAAGGGCGGAACGTGCAGACATTAAACTTGCTCATATACAATGCCAGAACCTCGGTTGATGTTAATGTTATAGTTTGTACTGAAAAAGTGAAAGGAGAATCCTGGGATTGAACCCAGTACCTTTCGGTTCAGAGGCACACGTTCTTGTCCCTGAAGCACCGAGGCTCTCACTATATGTCTTAACTTAAATAAAGAACAAAAATGTTGTTAAGAGAATAAGTAAAAATATAAAGTAACTGTAGCTCCTGTTGTGCCTTATTGTATTGAAATCATCAAGGGAGAAAAATAATTTGCCACGAATGTTGTTCTAGTTTGAGCCTTTCGTTGTGCTTGTATGGGAATTTAAAAAACCTCAATTCAATTTTCTGCTGGCTCATGATGCTGTTAGGAATCGAAGCCGATAACAGATAACAAAACGAACATTTTTGAAGACAGAGAAATGGTCTCGACGTCGATATTTAGTATGATATGGTTTCACCAAGTAAGGGAAAAACCAATTATTGGAAAAACCTCGCTTTATTGTGGATTAGCTTTCAAGATTGTGTGTAGTATTTTGTATTTCCCTTGCTGTATGGTTCTTGGTATAACGGCTACACATTCCGTTCAGTGCCAGTTCAGAGTCTGTATAGATGATTATTTTCGTTACATTGTTGGAGATTTGTGCTTTTTACGGCTTGCAGAATTGTAAGAAGTTCAGCTGTGCCTATGCAAATGTCAACGGGTAAAATAATAAGCTGCTTGGCGGAGGGCAATGTCACTAGTGCTCCACGTGGTGACTTGTAGGCAATGGTAACATGACCAGTTCGGGTTTATTTTCCCTTGGCGTTCCTATGAATTTTGTCTGCGCAGCTGCATTTATTGTTCTGGCTCGTTTAGGTGGGATTAATGATGTGCTACAGTCCATACTGAATTGTAACCATGACGGTGTATTCGATTTCGGATCCTAAACATCAACCCACAAACATTACGTTCATATGGCTACCCCCATACTCTGGCATTGGGATCAATGTACTGGCAGATATTAAAGCCAAAGGAGCGGTCGCGGAAGGCATGGCAGTAAGAAGTCCCTACTATAAACAATTAATACCACATATTAAGCAGTAGTTTACGACGAATGGCAAACTGTTCCCACATCTGGGGTGCCGTTGCCGCTTCTATACTCGCTATCCTGGACACCATTCAGAAGGAGCTTTCTTCCATAGTTCCTCCACCCGCTGCCCCCAGAAGATCTACCAGGAGAGCAGAGCGAATGTACCGTTTTACTGTCCAGGTCACCAGACATAGAATATCTTGTTATGCCCGCTCTTTTGTCTCGAGGACTTCCAAGTTGTGAAATTCCATGCCGGCACATGTTTTCCTTCTCCTCCGAACCTTCAAACGTTCAAGTCCAGAATTAACAAGTTGCCTCTTTCCTCCTTGTCGACACCCACAGTGTAAGCCCACGTGGTGTGTTGTTGAAATATAAATATAAATAAATATAATATATATATATATATATATATATATATATATATATATATATATATATATATATATATATATATATATATATATATATATATATATATATATTTTAAGAATTCACTAAAAATCGTTAGGTAAAGGTTTACGGAAAGTAGACAAACAATGTTCATAGATTGTATATACACAAAAGATTATAATACAGACACAAAACGTGAAGTTAAATTAGGCAGCCGAATTACACATAACACGAGCGAACGTTGAAGAAAGAATGGTGTCTTCCTCACGAACGACCGTAGGCGGCCTCGATACAGCGTTGTCAGATCCATTGTTTTTTCTTAATTTCTAACACGGCCAATCCTAACCAAAACATCGCTCTCGATGTTTTATCTAAATGTCATCAACCACCTCCGGGTTAAGTTGATCGCCGTGTTCCTCTCCCTCGCTGAAAGTTAGATTATCACAACTTTATATGTCACTTTGAAATGTAATAAACAAAATAATCATTGCATACAAATTGCTACAGTAGTGCTTTCTTAGTTGTACAAGGCATTGCGTTTACTTTATCAAATACAATCAAATCAATTCTTAATACAAACTCAAATCGAAAGAAATCCTAAAAATAACATCACTGTATCAGTAATTAAGCACACTAGGGCACATCATTTCTTAAAATTAAATTAAAGGCTATGGAGAGCCTAAACATTTGCTAAAACACCATGTAAAGTGAAACATAATAAACTTCACACTTTCAACCAAATTTAATGCAAAGAATTCAAACATTAACCAAGCAGAAAGCAAAACTAAACAGGCTTTAAACATTCAATCAAAGCGTAACAAGATCTAAACGTTAAACAAACATAATGCAAAGCGTAACAAGCTTTAAACATCCAATCAAACTTAATGCAAAGCGTACTCAGCTTTAAACATTAAACAAACATAATGCAAAGCGTAACAAGCTTTAAACATCCAATCAAACTCAATGCAAAGCGTAACAAGCTTTAAACATTAACAAAGCTTGATGCAAAGCGTAACAAGCTTTAAACATCCAATTAAATTTAATGCAAAGCGTAACAAGCTTTAAACATTAAGCAAACATGATGCAAAGCGTAACAAGCTTTAAAACATCCAATCGAATTTAATGCAAAGCGTAACAAGCTTTAAACATTAAGCAAACATGATGCAAAGCGTAGCAAGCTTTAAAACATCCAATCAAATCTAATGCAAAGCGTAACAAGCTTTAAACATTAACCAAACATAGATACGAGTAAGTATATTCTAAATAAAAATATTCTAAAAATAAAAATATTCTAACACGGCTATTTGCCATAAGACCTACCTCAATTCACTTTCCATTAAATCAAGAAGTTCCGTCATGTCCATTGAAAGTGACCAATCATTCGGCCACATCCTCAGCTGCTCCTTGGCTGCTTTAGTTATCAATGACTTTCCTACTCTTCTGATTTCAAAGCGACCCTCTGGGGTTGTGCTCATGATTTCGTATGGCCCTTGAAACTCGTATTTTAATTTGCCCTGATGCATACATTCATCCCGGTGCATGAGAACAAAATCGCCCACCTTGTAGTTAACAGTGTTGAGGCGCCCTTGATTGGCTCTAAGACGGGTGTGAACAGAAGCCTCAAGATTATCTCTGACTTTGTTACAGTCTAATTGCATATTACGTATAGGTTGCAAGTCATTTGTGACATTTCGAAGTAAAGATTGAATGAGTGGTGTCGCGCCGTCTATACCAATCAAAGTTCTTAGCGGAGTGACACCAGTTGTTTTTTGAATAGTTGTATTCAATACGAGTTGAATTTTCCACAAACTGCTCGACCATTCTGACCGTATTTTTGTTTCTACTCGAATGAGATTCATAATACTTCTCATATATCGCTCTACTTGACCGTTCGACCGGTGTATGTCTGGAGTTGTGTAGTGGTATTCAATACCCAAAGAATCCAAGTACTCAGTTAAACTTAAATTCTTAAATTTTTTTTTCGCATCCATTATTATCTTCCCAGGAGTTCCAAAAAGTGATACGAATAATTGAATGGCCACCCTAGTTTCATCAGCTTTTACTGTTCTTAAAGATTGAAGGACACAATACTTTGTGAAGGCGTCAATTAGTACAAGTACGTGTTTATGTCCATCACTTGTTGTCTCTAATGGCTCCAGACAATCCGCATGTAAAACCTTTATGGGTTCTGTTGGTTTTTCCACATTGGTTATGAATCCCTGCAATGGTCCTGAACGGGTTTTCTTCACAGCGCAAACGAGACAATGCCTTATGTAATTCTTGACAAACTGGCGTAATCGTGGAAACCAAATGTGTTTTTTAATGGATTCAAGTGTCTTGTCAGTTCCTACATGGCACTGCTCATCGTGAAATATTCTTAATAAGCCTAGTCGGCTTTGGCGAGGCACAAACGCTTTTGCGCTTGTCTCATTTTCAGTTTTCACTATGTGATATAAAATATCATTTTTTACTGTATATTGAGATTTATCAAGACGCCCTTCTTTCCAGTCGTTTATAAGTTGCCTAACCTCAGCATTCCCTCTTTGTTCGATATAAAGCCAACTTTCATGTGTTCTGATATGTCGTATAGCAGCGGGATTCCTGCTTAAATAGTCGACGTGAGGCAAGGAACTTCCTTTGCGATACACAATGTCAAAATTAAAGTCTTGCATATACATCCACCACCGGGATACTCCAGGCAGAATATCTTTTTTTTGTTGCAATTGACTTAATAGCATTGCAGTCAGTTACAAGTGTAAATTGAATTCCCAGTAAGTATACTCTAAAGTGTTTTAAAGAGTTCACCACTGAAAGAGTTTCTAACTCGTACGAGTGATATTTTTCTTCAAATTTTGTCGTTCTTTTACTGAAATAACCTATAACCCTGTTATTTCCATCAGATTTCTGCATTAGAACACCACCATAGCCAATACTACTAGCATCGGTGTGTAATTCTGTAGGCAGTTCAGGGTCAAATACACAGAGCAAGGGTCTAGATGTCAAGTGATCAATGATGTATTTTCTAGCAAGTTCTTGTCCTTCCATCCAGACAAAGGGTTCATTACCTTTAGTGAGTTTAGTGATACAGGCAGTACGAGAGGCAAACTCAGGAATGAATTTTCGAAAGTATCCAGCTAAACCCATAAGTTGTCGAACCTGCTTAACTGACGTTGGTACCGGTGATTTGTGAAGCGCCTCTATTTTCCGCATTCCGGGGCGAATACCTTCTCCCGATATTTCTCTCCCCAAATATTCAAGCTTTTCTTGAAAAAAATGACATTTATTCAGACTCAATGAGAAGCCTGCTGCTTGTAGTGCCTTCAGGACAACGTCCAATGAATGTAAATTTTCTTCATAAGTTTCTGATGGGATTAGTACGTCGTCTATTAGCGGAAGGGGGTACCTGTCCTTGACAGTATGGGAGTTCAGTTCCCTGAAATCTACGCACATCCTGTAAGATCCTTTCTTTTTTCCAACAAGTATAATTGGGCTAGCGTACGGCGAGTCACTTTCTTTGATTATGTTGTTCGTCAGAAGATCATCTATAATGCCTCTAACGATTTTTCTCTCCTCAGCAGACAACCGATAAGGATTCCGGCTGACGATATACTCATCACGTAATTTTATATGCATGACAGCATTGTTCACACATGGTATTGCATTTCCAGTTGCTAACATACCTTTGAAGCGAGTCAACAAGTCTATGAGATCCTGTTTATGTATTTGTGGAACGTCGATATTTGTATCAAGGTTACCAGACATAGTGCATAGAATTTGGGCAATTTTATTACGAACAATTCTACTCCCTGTATGATCAGTAATACAAACAATGTCCGGTTCCTCGTACAGGTTGCATCCAACAAGAACGTCATATTCAAGAAAATCATCTGGCACAAAGGCAAATTTTAAATTGTGGTGACGTCGGACATCTCAAAGACAGCTTCAAGCTCCCGAGTAGATACGAATTTCCCTGGAAGTATACCAGTGATGGTTGTATAGCATAATCCAATTTTATGTTGAAACGGTATGGCCTATCTTTGAGCGATTAATGATATATCTGCGCCTGTATCAATTATGCCTGTTAAACTTACACCATCGACTTTTACTTTGGCTGGATTACTGAATTTTCCACTACCACAAAACTTGACATTTTTGCGCTTTTCAATATTTTGACGAAGGAAACATCGATCAGCATCATGTCCAGTTTTTGCACAAAAAGAACACACCTGGTTCTTAAAAGCGGTTGGAGCACTGGGTTTATTGTTTAAACGTGTTTCATTGTTCACATTTTCCCTGCAGTCTCTCTACATATGTCCTTCCTTACCACATTTGAAACATGTTGTTCGTCGGCGCCTAACCGTAACAAACGAATCATCTCGAAAACGTTTGCGAGGAGGCTCCCCTAATTCGGTAGGTTTTCTCTCGACATGTTGGTCAACATTTCGCTTAGGAACAGTTCCCAGGAATGAAATGAGCTCAGACAATTTTTTGAAATTTTGATTACCAGCTATGGTGCAAATATCTCGCTCCTTGATTGCATGAACCACTAATTCTACGAGATCTGCTTCTTCCCATTGAACGCGAAGATTTCGAAGTAGGCTCGCTTTTTCGAATACGTAAGCATCATACGTATTGCATGAATTGCTGTTAAAGTTAGCAGCTTCCGAAAGCAAACGGCCAAGGTTTTTCTTTGGGCGAAAGGCTTCCGAAAAATCTCGTTGAAATATTTGCCATGTTTTTACTTCTGGTGTCCACGTATCAAACCAAGTTTTAGATATTCCCGACAAAAAAACGACCTATTCGGGTTAAAACCTGTTGGTCGGACCACGCGAATTCATTTTTAATACTCGTGACTTCGGATAACCACTTCTTTGCATCTGTCAAATCTGGGCGAAAGAGAGGCAAATCAATTTGTTCAGGTGCGGTACGTGAAGATTTTATGGCCTTCACCAATTCTGATATTAATCCCTCCATCTTAAGGCAAAAAAATATAGATTTCGCTTAGTTCAATTGCACTCGCCGCTTTAATAAAAAAAAACACAAGGCGCAAATAAAATGCTTACGTGAAGAAACAAATAATGCCTCGGTAATAATAGTAAACAATAATATTAACAGCATTATTAATCATTGCTAACTCTACACAAAAGCAGGTGTACTGTCTGTTGTCATATGAGCGACAGTACCTATATACTGTTATTCTATTCAGCATGTTAAAATAAACCAAAGACAAAACAGAGAGTTACCAAAAATTGAAACAAAAGTAAAGGCCAATTAATGATACGTTAAAATAAGAAAAAGAACTTTAAGCATCTCGATTCTTTAAAGCGCAAAGATAATGTAGTAACAAATAAAGAAAAAAAAAAGTGGATTATATAAACTCGAAATATTTCAGACGTGACGTCGCGTCGGTGGGACAGCGGGAATTAGCCTTCCTAAAATGACTAACATAATGACGTGGTAAACAGATAATCTAGAACAACTCTCCTCACTTTTCACTAGAGGCACGTTGCAGCGCTGAGTCATACACGAAGTGGTTCACAAATAGTCAAACATGGCACATCGTAGATAAGTAGAGAGGTCACAACGCCACATACCTACCGTTCCGTTACAAGTTAAGTAACGCTCTAAAACAACGTTATAAGATAACGGTACAGTAATAATGACACATCTCGAAAATACCGCACGTGTGCCATCACGGTGACAAGCGCCGTCTCAACAAAATATACACAAACGCCGGTACAATTTCAATAAGACAAAGAGTAGGTACCTACATTATTAAAATAATTATTATTAGTCCGTGGAAAATAACAATTAGCCAACCGGCTTCTAAACAAAACAAACAAATAAACATGATACAACTTAGTAAACATCAGATATTGTTACACATTTTTTCTTTTACTTACTCAGTGGACAATGGGCACTTACCGCACTTCTGATTTAAGAATTCACTAAAAATCGTTAGGTAAAGGTTTACGGAAAGTAGACAAACAATGTTCATAGATTGTATATACACAAAAGATTATAATACAGACACAAAACGTGAAGTTAAATTAGGCAGCCGAATTACACATAACACGAGCGAACGTTGAAGAAAGAATGGTGTCTTCCTCACGAACGACCGTAGGCGGCCTCGATACAGCGTTGTCAGATCCATTGTTTTTTCTTAATTTCTAACAATATATATATATATATATATATATATATATATATATATATATATATATATATATATATATATATATATATATATATATATATATATATTCCAACCACCTGTTTCTAAGTCGCAGATCCCTGGGCGTGTTAACAAATCTCCGGATAGGACACACAGCACTCACAAATAAGTACCCTCTAGAACAACAGATTTCACTCTTTCGGCAAGTCACATTGTCAAATAGACTCCAAAAAATGTTGTTCTTAGACGACAATATATCCATGGTAACCCTTGCTACAGCTGCCTTAGGAGACATAAAAGAATTCTGGAAGCCTAGTGATATATATGGACACATATAACTAACTTTGTATTTTATAGCTTATTGGCCCAACAACATTATTCTATATGAGATATTTTCCTCTTTGTTTTGTATACAGTAGACTGCCGCGCTTATTGCAAATGTGTCTGCATATGTGAACATTTTTAGATATAGCATTTTTTCTAAATATTCTTCTGCCGTTTCCAGCAAACAAATTTTTTTCTCTAGTTTTCAAAATTTTGACAAATAATGCTTTGGTGTGGTGATATTTAGTTTATAAGTACACTTAAACAAATTCACTAATAGGGAGGTATTGATGGTCAGACTTTGCAAAAATATTTTCAAATGAGCGCGAACTAGGACCACTAGAACCCATATCCGGGGTAAGATTCAATTTTCATATGTTTAAATATATATATATATATATATATATATATATATATATATATATATATATATATATATATATATATATACCTAGATGTTAAATCAAAAATATTATAAAATTCGTCTATCTTCATAACTTTGACATTGACGGGGTAGTTATTGGAGTTTTTCACACATTCAATTCAGTCGTTAAAATCATATAGTTTTCCCGTCTGTTTAAGTGATTTGGTGGTGGAAGTGGTCGACGGAGTTGATCAAATAAACAAAAAAATTACGCTCCAGTTTCCTTTTCAATCACTTCAATGTATTTTTTTCCTGATGGATGACTTCACTTACTCACAGGTGCAACTAAAGTTTTTGATGTTTTATGTTTGACAATGTCCCTTATAATTCAGTGGCAACGTGTAGAATAACCAAAAGTCCTTACCTGGTGCGTTTTTTAAATAATAAGTCAATGTCTATACGGTCTTTATGATTGCATTGTCTTGTTTCTTTTCTCCCACACCTTTTTCATAGCAAAATAATCTGTTTCTGACCATCGACACTTAGTCGCCAAAATTCCTCATTAATTGCTTTTTGCTTCTCTCTGTAAAGTTTTTTACTGCACTTCTCTCTGCCCTTAGAGTCACAAGTTTCCTGAAAACTATTCTCTTTGGCTTCCTCCAAAAATGTTTGCTTTCGCAAATTGGCAAATCAGACAAACTTGTTACTTTCGTTGCTTAGTATAACGATTTTGTCTATTGTAGTCCCGGTCATTTAAAGTCATATCAACAAAGGATAGTACCAAATTTTCAATGAAAGTATCATGTAAAGTAATAATGAAATTTCCAGAAATATACGTAATGAGTAGTGGAAATACAAGCACTATCTAAAACACTGAGTGCATAAAACTGAACAGCTTCGTAAGGAATTATTTCATTTTATCCCATTTTTTTTCCAATACTCCTTTAATAAATACCCATTCCTTAGTTTTTGTTTTGTGCCGTCATCAATCCAAAAAGTTCACATATCCACTAACAACATTTAAATATCTAGCGGGGAATAATATACAACGGTAATTTTAATTTACTCAATACACACACCTGAGTGGTCTATAATGGAGTCTCCCAAATTATGCTAAAGAGATAATAAGTCGGAAGGTCGTATCTGAAATCTTTGCTTTACTTACGGCAAACTAACTTGACACACTACAGTTATGACAATTTAACCTGGCAGGCAGACCCTTTTTGTACTTAGGACTAAATAACTTATGCGAAATTAGCCTATTTCCGCAGGAGCTACGACATTTACACTTTGTGAAATGAAAGAGGGTATAAAATATACACAGGCAACTAAAAAACGCGAAATGTTTTTTTTTGCACTTACTGCATTTTGCCTTAGCACGGCAGTATATAGCAATGACCTTTGTAGTCGAGACACAATTTTTTTTCTAAAATTAAAATATATATATATATATTTTTTTGTTGTTGTTGTAAGAACTGCATAAGCAGATAGAGTATAATCTAGAAGGGCAGTTATTTACATTTCATAGTGTACGTGTTGTGCAAGCAGTTTTCCTCGCCAACAATTTGACATAGAAGATATTTAGACATCTTGACAGAAACCCTTACAAGAGCTTAAATGGGCTAAAATATCATTCTGCTTAATCAAAATGAAGTAGTCGCTGTTACTTGCGGTGTGTTAATATTGTTTGTTTACAAGTCTTGTGTTTACTGTGCATCAAGTTAACCAAGACAAGGTCATATTACAAGTTTCTTAATTACATCTGAAGTTCGTGTGATAACTTTAAATGAAAGTATAAAAAAGCCTGGACGCAGCAGGTGCGTTATAATTTTATTATAACTTTTTTTCTTGTAACAGAAAAATATAAATTTTGGCGTATAGTTTACTTTTTATATCGTAAATCTACCTACCAAATTTGGTTATCATAGCTTTTAGCGAAATAAAAAAAAATCGCTAATGAGGAGATCTGTGTTTATATATATATATATATATATATATATATATATATATATATATATATATATATATATATATATATATATATATATATATATATATATATATATGTATATGTATATCCGGCCGATAACTCAAAAAATAATGGACCGATCTTGATCAAAGCTATTTGTCATTGTCATTTGTTATTTTGCAAACTGACAGCAGCTGGGAGCAGAATTCGAGGTTATCTTCTTCTTTTGTTTACTGACGTCATAAAAAAATAATAAGACTCAGCTAATACCTTAGAATCTTGGAATAAGGTACTTATTGTTTGCTCTTAGTTTTTAGTAAATTTTCATTATTATTTACTCTTCATGTCGTATATGGAAAATTTGAGGTAAATAAAACTACATAATATCATGCAGTAATTTAATCTATACATATAAACATATGTTAGGTGTAAATTATTAAAATTTTAATTTCAAAGCTGTGTATTGTTTATATTTATTTATTTAATTTTCAAAAAGTATAGATATAGCAATAGTAAATGAATGTTGAAGAGGCTTCTGGTGCAGCAAGTGCGTTATGGTGGCGAATTTTCTACAAAATGTTCCAAATGGTGATAATTCAATTTCCCATTAAACTAGAATCTACAGTTTTGATACCTACTAAAACCTATATAAAAGCAGCGTGGGTACTAAGTTCGAAAAATAACATCATGAGCTTTACAGACAACAATAAATTTGTTCTAGAAAATTATTTTTGTTATTTTGATTGCACAAACTGTTGCAACTGAGTGGACTAAAACGGATCATCCTAGCGACTAATAAGGAAAAATACCTGCCACGTTTATAATTTGGAAGGTGCATTCGTTTTGTAAATAAAAATTAAATTTTTGGTAAATTTCCAGATTAGCACACGGGGGCTTTTTAGAAAGAAAAAAAATCAGAAACAGGTTTACATCTCCTTCTGGATGCACAAACCACAAGAAATATTTCTTGCAAACAGCCCCCAAGAAAGTTACGGGACCAGGTGTGAATAGTGGTGTTTGGCGTGGAAGAAGATAAAAAAGAAGAAAAAGAAGTTCTGTTTATCCCGCCCAGAACCCCTATATTTACTGCAGGTCTCGTAACTTTGTTGCGGGTTGTTCCTAAGAATTTTTTCTTGTTTACATTGTTCTTGTCTATGCATTTAGGGTGGTTGTATGCATGCAGAAGCGAAAGGAGAACATCTGCGGCGAACCAAGATTTCCAATTTATGTTTAATTATTGCCTCTTTCATTTGTTTAAAATATTTTTCCAAAAATGAAATTGAGGTTGCCTTGTCAATCTTAGATAGAGAGCTATAATATTTCATCATGTTAAAAAAGTGTGCATACAGCAACAGTAAATAAGTGTTTAAAGACATGGGTGCAGCAAACACATTATGGTAGACAGTTTTCATAAAAATATTTGAAATCCGATAACTAAATTTTCCATTAAGCTAGAATCTTCAATCCTGAGCCATAGTAACACCTATGTCAACGCAGCCTACGTACTAAATTGAAGAAAAATAACATAATGAGCTTCGCAGATAAATACAAGTCGGTTTTAAAAAACAGTTTTTGTTTGCAAAAACTGGTTCGATTGGGTTGACTAAAACAAAACCATCCAAGCAATTAAAAGGAAAAATACCTGCCATATTTATGATTTGGCAGGTACATTTTTTTGTAAATCATTAATTTTTTTCTAGAAAACTTTTGTGACTTTAACGAAATTTGTAACACTTTTTTTTAAAGACACTTGCACTACTTACATATGTCTCTACTAAACTATAATTTCATGGAAAATATAAACTTATTCAAATAATCGCCAACTGGGACCTCCAAAAACCGATAGGTCCATTTAAATGCAAAGAATTAGTTTTAACAATATACCTTACTAATAGTGTACAATTCTTATAAAAATTCACTACTATAATGCACTTGCTCCGTCCCGAACATTTTTTATAAACTTCTTTATCGATTTGAGTATATTTTTCACATCGATATCATTCATTTAATTTTTACTGGAATATGACCTGTATTGATTTGGTCGCTGACAAATTGTTTAATATGACTCTAAATGTTGCTTGAGGACAAGCATTAGAAAATCAGACTGTACGTATATATATATATATATATATATATATATATATATATATATATATATATATATATATATATATATATATATATATATATATATATATATATATACTCATATATTTAATAAAAAAACTGACCACTTATAAAATATAATTCATTAACGTGAAAAGCTTCCCTAACTCTGTGTTTCAAACAAATACATAAAGTGATCAAGCACTAACTCAACCACTTAAGAGCGAACGGAATCTGATAGCCAGGGCTTTTCGCACACATTCAAATGTCAACGCCGAGATAATCAGTAGTGAAAAGGTTAGAGCTAGGAGAGGAAAGATCTGCGGGTTGTATGTGTACAAACAGTACTTACCAAGTATGCCAAGACGGAAGTTGAGGGTAACCACAATGACGTGTCCGTAAGAGGAGAGGACGCTGCCGTCGTAGGGGTGGCCAGCTCCCCACTCGAAACTCTCTCCGTGAACGAACACCAGCACAGCGTAGGGGGCCTCGAGACCCCGGTTACCTGGAAGCAGAAAAAAGACCGTATTTATCATCTGATGTCATGGGGTCGCATACCAGAGATTTTACTTTCAGTATAATGAATTCTAATCATTCATCCCGCGACGAACAGTATAAAACTAGGGCATGCGGAAAGTTGTATGCCTTTGTGCTATTATATGCCAATTTGTGTAGAATATTCATATCACAAACGCTTTATAAAATGTATAAATTATGGGTAAAGATTTGTAGATAGCATATGCAAAATAATATATGGCACTTGATAACGCAATGTAATAAAATAGTATTATATATATATATATATATATATATATATATATATATATATATATATATATATATATATATATGTATATATATATATATATATATATATATATATATATATATATATATATATATATATATATATATATATATATATATATATATATATATATATATATAGGTAGTTCAAATTCGAGGCTGACCATTTTGATCTTCTAAACCGTAAGAGATACGTGGATGGTTAAATTGGGGCAGTTGCGCGTTTTTATGTTGATCAATTATCTGTAAGAAAATTTGAGATGTCATTTTCGGTTTTTTACTAGACTTTTGTTAATTATGACATTGTTAGAATATTATTTTTTTATGGACAATCTAAATATGACATCATATTTTCCAAGTCGTTCTTGATTGAAGAGTTACAATACTTAACTTTGATTTTTCTTATAGGCGCCATATAGGGTTTTTGATTTTTTTTAAATTGTTTTCTGATTATAACGATATATCACACGATACGATCAGATTTTACCTGTTATCGAACATTGGAAAAAATCCTCTCTGCGAAGGGTCTTTTGGACGGGACGCCAACAAATTTGTTTAACGATCTAACTATTGACAGTTCAGGGAAACTTTGATATTTGTTGTATTTCTGTACATCGTCTCTGTGGCATTTGTTCGAAAATCATGGGTTTTACAAATGAAGAAAAGGGAGACATAATAAAAATATTTTACGAAAATAATAAAAACGCTAAAGTTACTAGTGAAAACTATTTAAATGAATATTATGAAAGGCGGCAACTACACTACTCCAATTTTAATGTACTAGATCGTACTCTAAAAGAATATGGTTCATTTGAAAAACCCAAAATAAGTATGATATAGAATTAGCGAAGTTGATGAAAATGTAGTTTTACAACAGGTAGGCGTCTATTGAATTTAATTTTTGTTCTTAGGAATGAAGAAAATCGTTATCAATGTTGATAATCCACAACGTAAATACTTGACGAAATATGGTATCGGTGACAGAAATTTTAAATTTTTTTCGCTAAAAAGTGATTAAACGTATAGAAAACATGATTTGGGAACGGAATTTGTTTATTTTTGGTCTGTCGGTCTATCGGTCTGTCGGGTTGTATGTTTGTATGTCAGTCAGTTAATAGGCACGATAACTTTCTTTGATATATCGTCTTCATATTTGGTATACTGTATACCAAACACGCGACAAACCAACAGGCCGGATTTTATGAATAAAATCGCTCCAACAGTTAGGGGATAAATAACGGATTATTTGGTGAAAAGTCACATTTTTTCGTTAAAACTGGAGTAATATAACGTTTTACAGTTTGGTAAAACTTTTGATTTCCTCACTCATCTGGTATTATCTAATTAAATTGAAAAATTATTGTGTGATGTCGTCAGATTCAGATAATTGTATACACCTAGGGGGTAACGCGCCTTTTTTTCAAATAAGTGTGAAAAGCTTATCTCCGAGCGAAGCGAGTAGAAACGAATGCACTCTTCCCAGAAACGATTTTTTCAAGAGTTTGATAGTAGGTAAGATGTGATCGTATGTGTCCCAAGCAACAAATTAAGGCATGTTAACCAGCACTCGAGTCCAAATGACCTAACCAAGTTGTAATTTAGTAATAATTAACCACAATGTTGCCTTAATTGTCATAATGACTACAAATTTGGAAATGCGGCTCCGAACTAGCTTATTTTTGACTATTAAAATTACTCCAAAGTCAGTAACTTACAAGTAATTAAATTGGGAAAAAATTGGTTTAATTTTACTCATAAAATATACTTGAATATACTTTTGTGTTTCAACTCCAGAGTTAGTAATTTTTAGGTCGAAGTGTGCCCTAAATTGGACTGAAAATCGACTACCAAGCCCAGATACGTGAAATACCTACTTTAAGGTAATTTATTACCTAATATTAACCTGCAATATGCCTCTGTGGTATAGTAAATTGGAGGTCTTCTTATGAAGTCCAGCTTACATATATATTACCAATTTCAGTGCAATACAGCACAGGAAATATTTTAGGCACTGAGCTAACCTAAAATGGCTTTCTGATCGGCTATAAAGTCATAATTACTGCAGAAATGGTCTTCCAAGTCAAATTCCCTATATTCAAGTTGAAAATACCCATAAAATCTGACTTGAAATAAAAATTGTCCTCAAAGTTCAAAGTGTACAGCAGTGAAATACATTTGTGAATCTTAAAGGTGTGTAGGTTGATAAACTTCATCAATAAAAGTTTATTCTTGTTGTTAATGTGCGTGCACCAGTAACAAATATAGTGTTACAATGCCCCTTTGAAACCAATAAAATTTTACATACATACTACAAACTATTATAGAGTAGTAAAGAATGCTCACAGAAAAATAGTAATAGATGCTGATCATTTAAAGTGGCTTACATCAAATCAGCACTTTTCCCCCTTCAATATAATACATCCATTTTAATGCCAAATGGAGTGTAGCAGTGGCAACACGGTCAGCTGTCATGTTTATGTTTATTTACTTATTTTATTTTGTTTCTATTTTCTATTAATGTTTATATATTATGGAATTAAAGACGAAAATCGCTGTATAATCATTCCTATGTCTCTCTGTTGTGCACGGATATAAGTAATATATATTTCTATTCACGAAAATGTTTCATTTCTAATAAATTCAAACAAAATTCGTTTACCATATAGTTGAAATTCCCATAATAGGACAAAATGCCTTCAAAGTTTGGTTTGTTTGCCCTGTCATTAGTAATTATGACTTATAGGTAAAAAAATAGGGCAAAATTAACTTTCAGGTAAATAATGTTAGAAGGGTAGCCATATTAAATTAATTTTGCGGTATCCATCTTGATTGTATTGGAAAATGAAAAATAATTTTTTGTTAAATATAGTGTAATCAAATTTTAGTTCGATAAAAACATTAAATAATGATTGTATACCATGACGACAAGATAGTTTTGTGTTGTTTACATCACCAATCCTCCAAAATCAGAATTTCAAGAATTTTGAATATTTTTTTATTTTCACTAATTTTATCTTTTATACGGGCGCTCGAATTTTATCGAAGTATCATCATAATGTTAACAGAAAAAAACATAACCGCAGTGGGTTTTGTCTTTATACAGTGCGAATCACCTTTATCATTGTTGCAAATATTTGAAGTAAGTTCTTTGATCATTCAAGATGTCATTTTTTGACAAAGATGGACAGCATCTCTACTACTCTACTGTTTGTTTATACATACATAACCACAGATCCTGCAGAACCGAATAATGTCACATGCGTAGTTCGTTGTTAAGAACGTCACGGCACTTGGCGCGTAGATGTCAGATTCAAGTAAAGCGTAGCACATATTTACCAATATATTACGTCCATTGGCCCAATGTTGAATGAAAATGCCCTAAATATAACTAAAACGCCTTGGTCGAAACGCCTTGCTGGACCTATTATCGACTTCCATATTACTTTGACTTTATTCCCCACCTTGGTAATATACACTTAAATTTTACTTGAAAATGACCTGTGGTGATTTGGTCGCCGACCTATTGGTAGGGCGATTTTACGTCAATATGACTTTAAATGTTGCTTGGGGTATCATTGTAGTCTGAAACAAAGACTTAAAAAAAATCAAAAATCAAATATGGCGCCCATACAAAAAAATCAAAGTATATTCTAACTCTGGCATCAAGAACGTTTTGGAAAAAACGATGCCTGATTGGATTCCCCGAATCGAGACGGGGATTTTTACACTTGATACTTTTCCTGTAAAATGACAAAATTTGATTTGCGCATGCGCCAAGTGTTATATTTAAAAACGTCATATGCCGCATGCGATAGTCTGATTGCCGCCAGCGGCAAACAGATGGTATCAATGGGATAAGCAGCAAGGCACACGTTAGCCAGCCAGCCGCTCTTGTACAAATCCAACGCGGAAATTGTTTTTGCTTTGTATTTAAATACTACTCACCAAGCGAGCACGATGATACGCCAAACATAACCTCTAAACAAGAAATTTAAAAAATTAGGTATGTGAATGCGCCAACCGTCATCTATAGAAACGTAATTTTTTTATAAAATCGGAATAACATTTTTGTTTATTTTGGTAGGTCCGACTGAATGTATTTTGAAATTATAATTTTTTATTTTTAAATCCAAGTGGGTCATCTAGTACATCATCTTGGATTGCGTTATCTTGGGCTATCGTTTGGTATTTGGATAAAATAAACTAAATGCAAATTTCTATTATTTTCTCTATCATTCTTTCTATTATTTTAACAAAGTATCCATTATTAAATGTTATTTGTTTAATTATCTGAATTTCTTTTCAAAATGGTTTCGGACATATAGATTGAAAATACACGATATATGACTAAATAATAGGGCTTCTCTGGAAAAGCGTGTTTTTTGCATTAGCTGACTTTTTGGTGTAGAAAATAAAAATTCTTGCACAAACTACTTACATAATTCTACATTAATTATTCTGAAAAATTGTGATGCAAATTTGGCACACTAAGCCGTTAAGAAATGAATGTGTGTCAAAATATATTATTTGTAAAAAATTATAGGGTTGCTTGAATCAGAACATACCTGGCAACAGACCAAATGTAATTTTATATTAATAGGGCTAGAAAAAAAGAAAATGTAAAAAAATACTGTTCATTCTATACGAATTTTCAAATACCCTGTATGAAAACTACATTTGCAGCTTTGTCTGTAACATAGGCGAA
This sequence comes from Tillus elongatus, assembly GCA_964006375.1. Lineage (NCBI taxonomy): Eukaryota > Metazoa > Arthropoda > Insecta > Coleoptera > Cleridae > Tillus > Tillus elongatus. The sequence goes on from OZ023265.1 coordinate 67,158,842, forward strand.
TATCTCGTGGATAAAAAATAACTTAAAAAGGTAATAGAGACTATCAAATTTATCAGCTCATTTGATGAAGCCTCAGTGGTTTTGAAATTTCTGCCTCCTTCAGGAATATCCAGATATTTTTCTTCCCACTAATTTATTCTTTTAGTCTTTCTCTTAGAAGTTGTCTGGACCAAAGTAGAAAGTGGAACGTTTTCATCAGTTTTAGAAGACTTAGCAACTAGAATTCGAGAAATTTGTGGTTGGTTTAGATACTCAGCATTGTCTGATAAATTTTCCATTTACAATTTTACAAGCATTAGGTATCAAGATCGTTTTTTGAACATAAAATCGTGTTGTATCCATCTAGAAAATTAAATCACATTATAGTATATTTCCTTTAGCGCAAGTTTTGTCAATTGTGTCCAAAGTAAACAATTTCATTTATTTGATCAATGAGGGCTGAACAAGTTATATATGGCAAAATAGTAAATATAAACATTTACGTCACACAAATATTACTTTATATTAACAATATATTGCATTTACTGATTTCGCTTCTATGGGGATTACACAAACAACACAACGAATCAACTGTTTGACGACGACCAAACAAATATTGGGAGTAGTACCAAGATATTGATTAAAGGGTGGTATATACTAGTCAACATGAAGCAGAGAGTGTTCTAAATTCGGAATCGGATGCGTTAACAGAACTCAACCAAATGTTTGCTATAAAAAAATTAAATACCGGCTGAGTCAAATTTGGCTCAGCCGTAGGGGTCAAATAAACCGGCAGAGACACGCAATTCACATTTAAATAGATGTTATACCAAAGCCTTATACAATTAATATTTTACTGGTAGAGATGATTAATTTGTTCGTGAGACGAAATTTGGTGTGGTCGAAATATTGAACGTGACAATAGATTTGCGCCCTTAAAATAAATTACTATGTGTTACAAAGTTAGGCACACTTGGAGAACCCAAATCACTACAATACATTAAAAAAAAACTCTGGACGCAGCAAGTGCGTTATGGTAGTGAATTTTCATAAAATTGTTTTTAATTGCATATATGTGTGTTTCCTTTTTAAGAAAGCAGGCATCAATTTTGGTTACCAGTATAACCTATATAGTAAAAACAATGTGCCATGTTTCATAAAAATAACTTTTTTGTGTGAAAATGTACAAAAATTTCCAAAAGTAAACTTAAAGTGTTCCCGGAAAAACTCGTTTCTTGGTCAACCTTATAGGTTAATAGCAAATTGAGCTATTCAAATTTGAAGCATTTAATGAAAATTCGCTACCATAACGCACTTGCTGCGTCCCGAATTTCTTTTCTCACAAACATGCATCGCTGAAAAATTCAAAAATGCAATAACATAAGGCGTGTTTGATTGAAAAAAAAGAAAATGTGTATCACCAACGACTTATGGGCCATCCTGTGATTGTAGAAATATTTTTTTAAGATGTAGCTCAAGACACCCTATAATTAATATATACAAATTTTCTTCATATCTTGTATAATAACGGATATATTGAACTTTATTGATTTTTTACGAAAATTCGACAAAAATTATATACCATTAAACGATAAACTCTAAAGCTAAGGCTACTGCCAAGCATTAGAGAAAGGGTCTATTTGAAATGAATTTTCTGCAAATATTTTAGTAAAATGAAGGACAATGACGGTTGAAACTAAGACTTTAGGGTTTGTAAAAGATCCTTCTTGAGACATTTGATTTCCATATCCCGTATTAGATTCAAGTTCTTTGCCTAAATGTTGCCGATTTTGACGTTTTAAATCGCAACTTTGACGTTTTGAGGAAAACCCCAATTTATTTTTCTTTAAATGCCTATAACTTTTTTACCTTTTGACCTACATAGCTAAATTTTGGTAGGTGGCTTACCTATAAAGATATTAACTAGCGTACCAAATTTGGTTGCCCTTACTTTGTTAATTCCGGAGATATAAATTTTTTTCGAAAGAAAATACAAAATTTTCCGGGAAAACCTGGGCAGATTTTCCTGGCTAACGAACTTATCCAAGCCATTTGCAAAAGGAATTTTTCCACCAAATTTAGTCAAAATCGGCCTATTATTTTTTGAGTTATCGGTGTGATACATATATATATATATATATATATATATATATATATATATATATATATATATATATATATATATATATATATATATATATATATATATATATATATATATATATATATATATATATATATATATATATATATATATATATATATATATATATATAAATATATATATATATATATATATATATATATATATATATATATATATATATATAAACATATAAAAATTGAAACGGACCCCGGATATGTGTTCTAGGGGGTTTAGTTCGCGGTCATTTGAAGAAATTTTTTCAAAATTCAAAAGTCGGGATCTCCTCATTAGTGAATTTTTTTTAAGAAAATTCACTAAAAGTCTGGACGCAGCAAGTGCATTATGGTAGTGAATTTTCATTAAAATATTTTAAGTACCAAATATGTGTTTTTTTAAAGAAATCAGGCATCAAATTTGGTTATCAGTATAACCTATATAGTGTAACTTGAATCATGTATTCGTAACATGTATCTGACATTGGTGGTTTCCCAAGGTGCCACATTCCTCCCAACCTATATAGTAGAAATAACTTTATTCTTTGAAAACGACAAAAATTTCCGAAAGTAAATTTAAGGTGTTCCCGAAAACACTCATTTCTTGGCCAACCTCATAGGTTAATAGCAAATTGAGCTATTCAAATATGAAGCATTTTATCAGAATTCGCTACCATAACGCACTTGCTGCCTCCAGAATTTTTTGTCTTACAAATATGAATTATATTTCGATGGAAAATGCAAAAATCCAATAACATAGGGCATGTTCGACTAAAAAAAAAATTTGTATCACCAACGACTTATGGGCCAGCCTGTGATTGTAGAAATAATTTTTTAAGATGTATCTCAAGACAGCCTATAATTAATGTATAAATTTTTTTTTAATATCTTGTATAATAACGGATATAATGGGCTTTATTGATTTTTTACGAAAATTTGACAAAAATTATATGCCATTAAACGATAAACTCTATAGCTAAGGCCACTGCCAAGCATCAGAGAAAGGGTCTATTTGAAATCAATTTTATGGAAACATTTTAGTAAAATGAAGGACAATGACGGTTTAAACTAAGACTTCAGCGTTTGTAAAACATTCTTCTTGAGACATTTTCTTTCCATAGCCCGTATTAGATTCAAGTTATTTACCTAAGTGTTGCCAATTTTGACGTTTTAATACGCGACTTTGACGTTTTGAGGAAAACCCCAATTTATTTGTCTTTAAATGCCTATAACTTTTTTACCTTTCAATATACAAAGCTGAATTTTAGTGGGTAATTTACCTATAGCGACGTAAACCCGTGTGCCAAATTTGGTTGCCCTTACTTTGTCATTCTGGAAGATATAATTTTTTTTCGAAAGGAACACAAAATTTTCCGGGAAAACCTCGGCTGATTTTCCTGGATAACGAACTTGTCAAATCCACTTGCAATAGGAAGGTACTCAGCAAATTTGATCAAAACCGGCCTATTATTTTATTATATATATATATATATATATATATATATATATATATATATATATATATATATATATATATATATATATATATATATATATATATATATATATATATATATATATATATATATATATATATATATATATATATATATATATATATATATAAACATATCAAAATCATAACTGATCCCGGATATGTGTTCAAGGGGGCTAATTAGCGCTCATTTAAAGAAACTTTTTCAAAATTTAAAAGTCAGGATCTCCTCATTAGTGATTTTTTTTAAAGAAAATTCACTAAAACCTGACTATCGTTTCACTAACTAAGTTAGCGTCATCAGAGGATGAATAATTCTAAACATCTTACATCCATAAGTCTGCTTATATTCTTGTGCAGATCCATAACGATTGAGGGCGGTCCAACAACAGAAAAACTAACATATTTCGTTTGCCGTAAATACCTAAATTATTTTATCATCTATCAGACGTGCTTTTGCCGGTCTTTCTTCTGAAGTGATCTATCAACCGAGGTACCGTAGGCGGCGGTGCAAAGTTCATACACTTTTATTATTACTGTATTTAGCAATATATAGAGTGGCCCGTTGAAAACGAGCTGGCGGCCATAACTTCCAGGAAAATATTTGTCAAAAAAATCTGAAACACGTCAAGTTTTACCCTCCTAAGCGGGGGTCTCTCTATTCGTTTAGAAGATATGGATTTTTGAAATATCACTAATGCATTTCCAGAAAAATTCTAAATGCTTGCGTTGTGCCTCACCAACTTCCACTACAAGATACAACTCAAGCATTAAGAATTTATCGGGAAATCCATTAGTGATATTTCAAAAATCCATATCTTCTAAACGAATAGACCGAATATCAAGAATAAAAAAGCAGTATATATGGAATCAAAAGCTCTTCTCAACGAGGTATCACATGACTCCTATTCTCATTTGAAAAAAATTGAGGCATGAAACCCTCGCTTGGGATGGTAAAGTTTGGGCTATATTTTTTGCGCCAAGTTGTCCCACTCACTGGCAAACTTGACATGTTTCAGGTTTTTTTCGACAAAATAGTTTCCTAGCCGTTATGGCTACCAGCTCGTTTTCAACGGGCTGTATATACTTTCGAAAGCGCTTAGCTATACCGGTTTTATAATATTTTTAATAAATTTTAGATTATCCTTATTTACATGGTGATTAGTGTCCCAAATGTACCGGGCAATGGAAGATCTATCTATAGTACCGTATCTTAATTATGGTAAATGTTCATTATATCTAATTGCAATACATATTTTGTTTCTCCGGCGCATTTAAGATCACAATCGTTACAACTTATTTCATAAATTCCCTACATATTAGCGGTACTATCCTTGTCTTTTGGGCAACCCAGCAAGTTTTTTAAATATTTTTGGTCGAGAATGTTAGTTGCCAATTGCCAATGCCATCTAGACCATTCGTGATTCGTGGTTGAAATTGTGAGCAAACAAAGTTTTTTCGGCTTTCTCTCTCTCCTAAAAGTCGTTGATTCCGCTAACATTTTCCTTGTTTTCTGTTATATTCGGCCACGTTCTCAATATATCCTTTGATGACACTAACTTGGTTAGTGAGACGATGGTCGGTTCTTTAAAATGTGTTTCGGTAGTTTCGGTTCTCCAAGTGTACTTATAAGTGCTCATTGGGGGTTCCAATCTCATATAGTGTTACAAAGTTTCCATTTATTTACATTTTTAAGCAACAAACCACCAAAACGCTTAGTCAAAACTTTACTTTAGTTTAATAGCTCAGAATGTTTGAGTCTCACAACTATTCTAAAGGAGTACTCGATATAGTCTACACTGTGCCCATACTTAGTTTTTCTGAATGTTGTGTACCTATGCACCTTCCAAGATAGTTTTAAATTTTGGTCGGACCGATGTCGTCAAACATGACGTAAACTAAACAATTTGAGAGCAGGAACACTGGTCAATGAAGTAAATATAAGACAAATCCGGACGCAGCAAGTGCGTTATGGTAGCGAATTTTCATGGAAATAATCTACTTATTTTTTTAGGAGAATTATATATGCGTCGAAATAAAGAACATCTATATGTAATAATCAATAGATTTTGCTTAACACATTAATTTTTGGTCCTGTGGCCTTTACAGCGGTAGCATTTTTTTTATTTAATTTTAATGCTTATAATCTTTTTTTACCTAGATATCTAAATTTTGGCATATACTTTGTTTTTCATAATACAAACCTGCTTACTGAAGCGAGTAGTGGTAGCCTTGTTATTTTCGTAGGCGCAAAATTTTCCATTCTCCTCGCTAACGTACTTGTCTAACCACTTCCAAGGGAGAGGTAGGCCCCAAATTTCATCAATCTATTAGTTTTTGAGTTTTCAGTGTGAGATATATATATATATATATATATATATATATATATATATATATATATATATATATATATATATATATATATATATATATATATATATAGGGCGCGGCATATGTCATAAGTCAATTAACCGCTTTGCATACTAAACAAAAAAAAAAGAACACTATACAGAAACATGGGTTATTGTATTGTTTATTATATAACATGGATCTTGTAAAATCAGTTCGGTCCTGTTGCAATAGCATTAGCTTCGAATCAAAATGTCGGATAAATGTTTTATAGTGATTGCATAGTAGCTAAATTATCTTCCAATGTCCTCTATTACTACAAATTGTTTTATAAGAAGATGCCATTTGAAGATGGCAGCATTCCGTGATATAAAAATATCAAGGTTGAAAATACAAAAAAAAATTCTGTGTGTTAATATTACAGCTGCTGACAAATATATAAAAAATATTAAATAACGATACCTAGATGAACTTGGCAAAGGTTTTCTTGCCAAAGATAATCAAATCATCGAAACTAATTTTGATATGTTCAATTATTTTCTTATAAAAATTAATAAATAGGCAACGCACTTAACATTTATTAATATTATGGTAATATTTCACAATAAAATTTAATTCGCACTTAAAATTTTACTCCGCGTAATACAAACAATATCTCTTAACATATATTAAAGTAAGAGACGAGATTATTGAAATGGCCGTCATGTAAAAAGCAATACCTAATGCCTGTGACATTAAGTTATAAGGGCTATTTTAATGTTAAACACAAAACATAACGTATAGATAGATTTACGGGAACCCTGATAGCATGTGAAATTTGTGTCTTTTTTTACATTTTAACAATGCTTTTATAATCTGACCATGTAGTTCACTGCTTTTAGATGTTCTGTTAGTGAATTTTCGTAGAAAAACTTCACTATAGGGGAGATCCCGACTTTTAAATTTTGAAGAATCTTTTGAAAATGAGCGCGAACTAGGACCCTTAGAACCCATATCCGGGATCAGTTTCAATTTTTATATGTTTATATATATATATATATATATATATATATATATATATATATATATATATATATATATATATATATATATATATATATATATATATATCACACCGATAACTCAAAAAATAATGGGCCGATTTTGACAAAATTTGGCAAGTACCTTCCTTTTGTAAATGGCTTGGATAAGTTCGTTAATCAGGAAAATCGGACGGGATTTTCCTGGAAAATTTTAGGTTGTCATTCGAAATAATTTTATATCTCCGGAATTAACAAAGTAAGGGGTACACGGGTTTATATCATTATAGGTAAGCTACCTACCAAAATTTAGCTCTATAAGTTAAAGGACAAAAAAGTTACAGGCATTAAAAAAAAGGGGTTTTCCTCAAAACGTCAAACTCGCGATTTAAAACGTCAAAATGGTTAATATTTAGGCAATGAACCTAAAACTAATATGATCTATGGAAGGAAAATGTCTGAAGAATAATGTTTTACAAAGCCTGAGCTCTTAGTTTCAATCGTCATTGTCCTTCATTTTCCTAAAATATTCCCAGAAAATTCATTTCAAATAGACCCTTTCTCTGATGCTTTAGCAGTAGTGTTGGCTATAAAGTTTATCGTTTAATGGTATATTATTTTCGTCGAATTTTCGTAAAAAATCATTAAAGCGCAATATATCCGTTATTATGCAAGTTACGAAAAAAAGTTGTATACATTAATTATAGGGTGTCTTGAGCTACATTTACATTTTTGCATTTTCCATCGAAATATAATACATCTTTGTAAGAAAAGAAGTTCGGGACGCAGCAAGTGCGTTATGGTAGCGAATTTTCATTAAATGCTTCAAATTTTGAATCAATTTGCTATTAACCTATAAGGTTGACCAGAAAACCTGTTTTTTCGGGAACAATTTAAGTTTACTTTCGGAAATTTTTGTACATTTTCAAACAATAAAGTTATTTTGATGAAACATGGCACATTGTTTCTAATATATAGATTATACTGGTAACCAGATTTGATGCCTGCTTTATTAACAAAACATATTTGCTATTAAAAACATTTTTATGAAAATTCACTACCATAACGCACTTGCTGCGTCCCGAAATTTTGTATGTCTTTTAGATTGATATGTTTTCAAGCTTCTGCATTTTTTTACGTTTCTAACCACGGAGTTGTTTAATAGCTCAGCTTTCGGCTCCTGAAGAGGCACGAAAGCAGTTGCGAAACATAGAGCATGTTTAAGCATATAACTTCTATTATTCCTTACCCAGATTTTAGAGGTCGATAGCCTTTTTCGAGACTATGAGTTTTGGTGTACATATATATATATATATATATATATATATATATATATATATATATATATATATATATATATATATATATATATATATATATATATATGTGGTCCAAGTACAGGAACACTGTAAATGTGTTGGAATGTACGCCAGATTCACACCTACTCACATATCATACATATATATGGATACCTCGACCTCCTAGTACAAAACACTCTTTTGCAACAAATTTAAATGTTTAGTGGTCTAACCACCCGGACGAAAACGATATTGGAATACAGACAACAGTTTATTAGTCTCAAGAAAATATTGTTGTTTTTTCGTGAATTACTCTCTCTCTCTCTCTCTATTATAACAATGTTCTGGGCATTAACAGCTCTGTACTAAGAAGACTCATATATATTAACAAAATATCCTTACTGGTTTAGCCAGAAATTTGGCTATTGGTTTAATGGATGTTGTTGGTAAACAGTCATATCCAACAATATTTGTGTTTCTCGGTGATTTAAGTGTACGCTGTGTCTGATTTATCCACTAGGCAAAAGAAAAGGAAATATAAACTGAAGAAACAATAGCATTAAACTGTATAAATAAAAGCGAAAACTCTCGAATTTAAGTTTATTTTTTACAAACTGCTTAAGAGCTTGTCGCTAAAATTTATATTCTCACACATGTGGTATATGTACTTGCAAAGGCAGATTGTGTAATTTTTTAAAAATAATTTGCGACGAGTAGCCAAACAGCCGGCTTACGATTTTCAACGTATCCCCTTTGTATTGAACAATTTAGCCAGACTTTAACTTATCAGACAAATACTATACTAGTACAATAAAATATATGCAAACCAAACAAAAAGTTATAATTGGCTTGTTGCAAAACAAACCGTGTCAGCATTAAATATTTAAAGCAGTGATCTGAGTTAACGAGAGAAAGCGTATGTATATCATTTGACGTCACGGGTCGGTCACATTTTCCAGATTTCCCTTCTGGCACAATTAATTTTAATTAATGACCACGACTTTTTGAATAAACTGCGATTACATAATTCGCTTTGTTACGTAACAAATTTATAATAAATATAAATTTTTGTTGTATGTTACACTGTTCATTTATGTCACATTCAAAGTTAGGGAACAGTTGCATGCAACATAAGCAACAACAACCCTGCAAACGTGGTCAGTGTATGATGGTTGGAAATTTTCAAAAAAGTATTTCAAATTCCTATAACTTAACAGCAAACTAAGAAACCACATAACAACAACAGAACAATAAAACCAATAGAAAAGAATATATAATAATAAGACTAGAAAACCAAAAACATAAAATAACTAAACAAATAATCTGAATAAAAGTCCACATCGTTTGATTTACACAATCCATCAATGATAATCTGAATCCAAAAGTTCTATTTTGAATTCAAGTCCTGAAAATATCAAGCGAGCGTAGTTTGTTGTATGTTCACTTATAACAAATGTTCAAAGTGCCCTACGTTTTTCTCAGCATACTTCTGTGTTCTTTACAAGAACGACTTATTTACCGCCCGTATTGTATGAATGGGAACTATCACCAAAGCTTCTATAATTATGTGTTTTAGTGAATTTTGAAAAAATGAGCGCGAACTAGGGCCCCTAGAACCCATATCCGGGGTTAGTTTATATATATATATATATATATATATATATATATATATATATATATATATATATATATATATATATATATATATATATATATATATATATATATATATATATATATATATATATATATATATATATATATATATATATATATATATATATATATGTCACTCTGATAACTCAAAAAATGATGGGCTGATTTTGATAAAATTTGGCATGTACCTTCTTTTTGTAAATGGCTTGGATAAGTCGTTATTCAGGAAAATCGGACAAGGTTTTCCGGAAAAATGTTTAATTTTCATTCGAAAAAAAAATTTATCTCAAAAAATTAAAAAGCTATGATAACTAAATTTGGTAGGTAGGTTTACAATATAAAAGTAAACTATGCACCAAAATTTAGATTTCTATGTTACAAGAAAAAAAGCCATAAAAAATTTATCTCAAAAAATAAAAAAGCTTTGATAACCAAATTTGGTAGGTAGGTTAACGATGTAAAAATTAAACTAAACACCAATATTTAGATTTCCATGTTACAAGAAAAAAAAGTTATAATAAAATATTTTGTGCCAGATGATTTCTATGAAAATTCACTACCATAACGCACTTGCTGCGTCCAGGCTTTTTATTAAATATACAGCACAAAAGCATGTGATAATTATTATCACGGAATTATGTGTATGTATGTGAGAGAGGACAGTCATTCTTCAAACGTTTGAGCAAAGATACGTTAAATATTTAGTTGAGCAAGCATGTTTTTATATAACGTTACACATATCCTAGAATTTTTGCAAACTTTCAAGAAATATATTTGTTTTACTCAATTTTTATGTAAGAAAATCCATTATGTAGTAACTTTAGCTAATCAAAAATTTGCTTGAATACTTTTACCTTAAAAATTGGCCCTTAAATTCCCAGCAGTAGATCCGAGGAAATATTTTTAGGGTATTTCTCTTTGTACGTATGAAATAAATTATCTGTGAAGTAGACTCGTCGAAGAGCTACGAAATAAGGGATAAGTCAAAGTGTACAAAAAAACAGGAAATCACGTTTAGACGTTCCAAGTCTTCACTGTGGAAGTTTGAACTCGGGCGACAAGTCTCGTACCAAATTTAGTTCAACGTATATCTGAAATATAGGAAGAATATTGAAACCTGAGGAGAATATTTAATAATGCGGATGCTGAGAGATACGACATTTCGAAACTTTCGTATTTTCTCTCCAGTCTTGAAATTATTTTAGTTGGGACATAGCCTGCATTTTCCTGATAATTATTGTCAGTAAATTTTTGTTGTGACGTACGTTTATCGAATTTTTGTTGACAAAACCGATTATGATGAAATCGTGACACAAATATTTTGCAAAAGAAGTGCGCAAACTAGGCACACTATATATATATATATATATATATATATATATATATATATATATATATATATATATATATAATATATATATATATATATATATATATATATATATATATGAGAAACACTTGTTCTCGGGGTGAACCGCGTCTAGAATATATTCAAGTTAGACGCTTCGATTCCTGCTTTGGAGCACTTTTGAAGAGGTTAAAAAATATATAAAAAGGAATGAAGTCTAAGGCTTCAGTCTGTCCATTCCTTCGACCAGTGGATAAAGGTGGGTTGGGTTGTTGTACCCTCACTACCGGTCCTCGATCTCTTTACTCCCTAAATCTCGCTTGGAGATCGTCTCTACGGTCTCAGTGTGTTAAACCCTAGAGCTAAGAAAGATCTGACCGTTCTGTGTAAGCCTTGTAGTATTTATAGCATTTTGTCTACCTGGCTCGCTACCAGGGTAATTATTCCGGTTGCTAAGGTTTATTAAATCCGGTAGTTTTGTACCTATAGTTAGAGGACTAAGCGGGTTAGGGATATTTGTTGAGTTAGGTAATATGACAATTAAATTTTCTAATAAAATAGTTGCCACTTTGTGTGTTTTTAATGAAAACATAATAGGTTTACAGATAATCTAAAGTCGAAGACCATCATCTCTCTTGTTTAAACAATCGGAGCGTTTTCTGATCTCGATTGCTTTGCGGGTAATTCCAGTTTTGAAGCTGTGCACGGGTGCTATTTTTTTGCTATTGTCGAAGTAAATTTTATGTCTTGTTTAAATATGATACATGGCCAATGCGGACGAGGGATCGGATTTTCCAACTGCGAGGGTATGTTCGTATGTGGATACGTCTGTTGGTTTATCCTACATAGTGGCGTGCGGTCCATGGAAGAAAGGGAAGCATTGCTTCCCTTAAAATAACGACTACATACCTAAACCGCATTATTTAAAATCTCTTTTGTATTTTAAATATTAAATTTCAAATTCTAAAACTAATTTAATGATTAAAATTTTTATTTCACAAGCTCACACACATAATTATTTATTATGCAGCATACTGTATTTGAATATACGCTCCTAGTAAGGTGAATGCGACCGATTGCGGACAGCATGAACTTGATCTGATATGTGTGTGTGTGTGTGACAAAACAGCTTTGGTATGGCTTAAGACGAATCTATTAGCCACAGGTAATCTTGATCTGATACTATGAGTGGATGCATGCAATGTCTTCAGTTAAATACACGTAGTCAGCGGGCAACTTTATAAAAGAAACCACGGCTCGGCGCGATGTACGCATGTTTTTAGAACGTGTTGTACTACGAAGACCGGGTGCGGGTTCAAAGCGAATGTGGCTGATTATTTCGTATATATAAGCAGTCCAGTAAGTTAAATACATTGGGAATTTAAGATTATTAATATGGCTGCAAGTAGATCAGCTTTTAACAGCGGTGACGGTGGGGGTGGGGATTTACAAACTTTACAAACAAGTGGTAATAATAACTGTGATTGTATTGTATGTTTTTTGATAACTAAAGGATTTTTAGCTTTACTGTTTGCTGAAAAACTTGCTATTATTAATATAGGTAGGCCGAAACCTACTATAAAAAACTTAAATACAAGAACTAAAACATGCACCTATTCGTCACTTCAACGTGGAAAAAACTCATAAACAATATGAATGGTTAACGGGTTGTGCAAACAGGAATAAACTGTTTTGTTGGTCTTGTAGTCTATTTGTGACTGAAAAGGGGTTGTGGAATAAAAGTGGGTTTTCCGACTTGAATAATCTACATAAACTAGTACAAAGACATGTTATGGCTAAAGCGCATTTACAGACCATTTTAAAATTAAGTGTGTTTGGAAAAACGCGAATTGAATACGCCGTTGACAAGCAGATTGAAATTCATCGCCAACACAATGAACTGATTGATAAAAACAGAAACATATTTAAAAAACTTATTGATGCTATGTGTTTTCTTGGTCGCAGCATGAATTGGGCTTAAGGGGTCATGAGGAAACAACTACATCTGTAAAGAGAAGAAATTTTGAAGATCTAGTTTCTTTAACAGCCAAATACGACATTTGTTTGAAAAATCACTTGGAACAGTCTAACGTTTTTCTCGGGACATATAATCGCATTTAGAATGATTTAATTTCGGCTGCTGCCACTATTATTTTGAACAGAATTAAATCTGAAATTAAACAGACTCGTTTCATTGCTATTGTTCTAGATGAAACAATCGATGTAACTAATTTAAGTCAACTATCTGTAGTAATACGCTACGTAAAAATGGATGGGAGTGTACAAGAAAGATTTTAGACTTTAAAAATGTGACAGAAGATCGTACAGAAACATATTAAAAAGACTTATTGATGCTATGTGTTTTCTTGGTCGCAGCATGAATTGGGCTTCAGGGGTCATGAGGACACAACTACATCTGCAAATAAAGGAAACTTTCAAGACCTAGTTTCTTTAATAGCCAAATACGACATTTGTTTAAAAAATCACTAACTAATTTATGTCAACTATCTGCAGTAATACCCTAAGTAAAAATGGATGGGAGTGTACAAGAAAGATTTTAGGCTTTAAAAATGTGACAGAACATCGTACCGCAAACTCTCTATATAAAATTGTGCTTAATATTATGAAATATATTGAGTAGGCTGATATTAAATTAATTGCCCAAATCTATGATGGGGCTGCTGTTATCGCCGAACGTTTAGGAGGTCTTCAAGGTAAAGTGCGGAAAACGTTCTCCATTGCTCTATTTGTACACTGTTGTGCTCATAAATTAAATTAAATTTTATCCCAATCTATAAATCATATTAAAGAATGTAAAGTTAAATGGCTGCTTTTTTTCCAAATCTACGAAGCGCACACAAGCCTTAGACCCAATTGTTAAAAAACGTTTACCCAAAGTAGCTGCAACCCGATGGAACTACAACGGCAGGGTTGTGTTAACTGTATTTGAACACCGTGAATCGTTAATTGAACTTTTTGAAAACATCATGGAAAATAGCAAAAATTGGGACGCAGAAACAATAAATAGTTCTAGAGGATTTTTGGATGGTTTGAAAGGAGACTTTAATTTTAATTTTTTACTTAATATATTTTCGGAAATATTTCCGTTTTCAGATAATGTATTTAACATATCGCAATGTAAAATAAATGACATTAATTTTTGCCTGAAAAAAAAATTGTGAATTTAAATCCATTATAATTCAAAAATGGAATGAATTTGATAAGTTCTGGGAAAAAAACAATTGAATTAGGAGAAGTGGAGCCACGAAGAAAGCGTCTGAGCAATGATAATGTGGCAGACCTTCAAACTTCTTATTGCCGCCTTTTCTACGAAATTATAGATCAAATTCAGCAGCAAATTAACTGCAGATTTGATCATCTCAGTGACCTGAAATTTTTTGAATTGTGTAATTTTGGAGGATCTAAAGGGAAACCTTTCCCAGAAGATTCATTCAAATCATTATTTAACCACTATGGACATTATTTTGACAAACCCTTATTACGATCAGAACTTACAGTCATTTATGAACCCGATGTTATTGACACAAAAACTTACGCTAGCGAACTTTTAACTTTCTTAAAACAATCAAAATTGGAAAATGCATATTCTGAGGTGTTCAAATTATGTGAATTAGTATTAACAAGTCCTGCTACTAGTGCGTCTGTAGAACTAAATTTTTCTACATTGAAACGTATGAAGAGTTTTGTTAGAAATTCAACAGGACAGGAAAGACTTTCCCAAATTTCAATTTTGTCAGTTGAAAATAAACTCGTCCAGTAAATGTCCCAGAATCCACAGTTACATGACGACATTATTAACGGATTTTCCAAAAACAACAGAAGAATTGAGTTACACTATAAATAGGTAAGTTTTTGGGAATTGCTTCCCTTATTTCAAATGTCACCGCACGCCCCTGATCCTATATGAGTTCGGCAACAGTGAGAACAAGGAATTTCAGTTCCAACGACATTCGTTTGGAACCATATCTTTGGGAGGTTTTTTTTAATCCTTGGCAGTTGTCAATATAGGTTTGATGATACGGGTTTGAAAAATTCAGATGACTTTGCTAGTGACACCTCTGATGTGTGTTAAGCTAACTTTGTGCTGTTGCTAGGACTCCCTATGTTCTTCTTGTTGTGTAACCGGTGGGTCTTCCGAATTTCTAATGTTTCGTAGTATGTGGTTTTAGCTGTATTCGTTTTCTAGTAAAATCTGTTTTAAAATGTTTCCTTTTGTCTGTTTATTGTTATCGTATGTCAGTCTAAGCGATCGCGTTACTAGTGTTTGAACCATCGAATTTACTTTCGATGGGTAATATTCAGATTGAGTGTTAAGGTTCCGATTAATGTAGGTTGATTTTCGGTAAATAGTGTAAGAAAAACATCGGACTGGGTTTTGATAATGCGTTCATCTAAAAAGGCAATTAAAAATTATTTTATGTTTCCATGGTAATCTGAATTTGGGGGTTGATGGTATCTAGGTAAGTAAGGGATTAGTCCAAAGCTTTTTTACCATGTGGCCAGAAAGTAATAATGTCGTCAACGCATCTTAACCGGCAGGTCGGCTTTAGTGTGGATGAATTGAGGGCTTGAACTTAATTTTTTTCAGTAAAATGTTAACCAGTGCATGAGAGTGGTGAACTCATTGCAGCATGGTGAATTTGTTTGTAAAATTTGTTTTGGAAAAGGAAATAAGCGTTAGACCTATGATGTTCTTGGATGGTTAGGGTATTGTGTAAAATATTATATATTTTTTTAATGTGGAGCGTTTCAGATAGAGGCATATTAGTGAAAAAACATCGAAGCTAGGAAGGACGCGTTTTAAATGGCAGGAGTTTTGACATAGGCTGTGGCTTTTTCTACAAATCTCCGGAAAGTTTTGGCTACATATTTTGCAAGTTTTTGTGTGGGTGAATGGTGAGCATCAAGATGGGACACAGGGTAAGACCAGGCTTGTGGATTTTCAGTAAACAGTATTATATATATATATATATATATATATATATATATATATATATATATATATATATATATATATATATATATATATATATATATATATATATATATATATAATTAGTTTGTATGTTTAGTTTATTTATTTCGAAAGTTGGGCGCCTTTGCCTGTTTAAAAATCGGTGTCTAGCTATTATTACTACTAATCGAATATGTTTTGCAGTGTGATTTATCTGGTTATATGTATATCTTTAATCTAAATCTGTGGTGTATTTTGTTTTGGAACACTAGTTATATTTTTCTGATATATTTTACCGTCTAATAAAATGTTCAAATTACCACTGTTTATTAGTGAATTTTCTTAAAAAAAATTCACTAATTAGGAGATCCCGACTTTTGAATTTTGAAAAAAATTTCTTCAAATGAGCGCTAATTAGGCCCTCCAGAAAACATATCCGGGGTCAGTTTAAATTTTTATATGTATATATATATATATATATATATATATATATATATATATATATATATATATATATATATATATATATATATATATATATATATGTATCACACCGATAACTCAAAAAATAATGAGCCGATTTTGATTAAATTTGGTGAAAAAATTTCTTTTGCAAATGGCTTGGATGAGTTCGTTAGTCAGGAAAATCCGCGCAGGTTTTCCGGGAAAATTTGGTGTTTCCTTTCGAACAAAAATTATATCTCCGGAAATAACAAAGTAAGGGCAACCAATTTGGCACGCAGGTTTACATCCCTATAGGTAAGTCACCTACCAAAATTTAGCTATGTAGGTCAAAAGATAAAAAAGTTATAGGCATTTAAAGAAAAATAAATTGGGGTTTTCCTCAAAACGTCAAAGTGGCGATTTAAAATGTCAAAATTGGCAACATTTAGGCAAATAACTTGATGCTAATACGGGCTATAGAAATAAAATGTCTCAAGAAGGATGTTTTACAAACCCTAAAGTCTTAGTTTCAATCGTCATTGTCCTTCATTTTACTAAAATATTCCCAGAAAATTCATTTCAAATAGACCCTGTCTCTGATGCTTGGCAGTAGCCTTAGCTATAGAGTTTATCGTTTAATGGTATATAATTTTTGTCGAATTTTCGTAAAAAAATCAATAAAGCTCAATATATCCGTTATTATATAATATATGAAAAAAATTTTTATATATTAATTATAGGGTGTCTTGAGCTACATCTTAAAATAATATTTCTACAATCACAGGATGGCCCATAAGTCGTTGGTGATACAAATTTCCATTTTTTTTAATCAAACACGCCTTATGTTATTGCATTTTTGCATTTTCCATCGAACTATAATGCATGTTTGTAAGAAAAGAAATTCTGGACGCAGCAAGTGCGTTATGGTAGCGAATTTTGATCAAATGTTTCATATTTGAACAGCTCAATTTGCTATTAACCTATAAGGTTGACCAAGAAACGTGTTTTTTCGGGAACACTTTAAGTTTACTTTCGGAAATTTTTGTACATTTTCACACAATAAAGTTATTTTGATGAAACAAGGCACATTGTTTTTACTATATAGGTTATACTGGTAACCAAATTTGATGCCTGCTTACTTAAAAAAAACACACACATATTTGTTATTAAAAACATTTTTATGAAAATTCACTACCATAACGTTAGGTGTCCAATTTGTTACACGCGAATTTTTCAAAGCTTTTTTTGTTTTTTAACATTAGTGACAACCTTTTTATACTCTTTCATGACTAGCTTTGAATATTTTGAAAGTAGAAATGTTCGCGTGAGTTTCATATGTATTTTAAAGATATTTTTTTCATTGTTGTTTTTTAGCATGTTTTGTGGCACAGCTGCCCTGTTTTCAATGTTTAAGCCTTGCTTTTATAATTAGTTACAGTGCTTGCTCCTGAAGATGCCAGGAACTCCTGGCGAAATATATTGAGTTTTAGTACAGAGTGACTTTCTTTAAGATATAGCCCTCAATTGTTGGTCGTAATTGCCCTTAATATCATACATATTTTAGCACGCTAACGTGTAACGACTGTTACGCCTCCCTTCTGACTATATATATATATATATATATATATATATATATATATATATATATATATATATATATATATATATATATATATATATATATCGACAAATATAGAGAACGTCATGCATTTTAACGGGTCTGGCATGCGGCACTCCTCAATAAACTTTCATTGGACAAATTGCCTTTAAAAAAATGCCTATGTTTATCTCATTTTATGAAGGAGCGCTCGTTGCATATTCTTGTCGATATTGTTACATTAGATGAATTAGTAATTAAACGGCTGATTTAAAGTAACCAGCTCCCTAATTAATCACTTGTATAAGATTCTCAGCTGGGGCCCTATAAATCGGATTTTACTTTGGAGTGCTTTAAAACCTGCCCGTACCGACTTACATTGTTCTAAAGTATAGGTTATTTAAGAGAAAAAATAAACTCTTCTCAAAAATTGAGAAAACATTTTTTTTGAAAAAAAGTTTGTTTTGCGATTCCTTGTTTTGTGCGGCGATCTGCCTGATACCTAATGTGAAAACGATTTTTATTAGTTAAGAATTTAGAATTTGTCATCCTCTGAGGACTAATTTTGTTACTTAAACGCTCACCAGGTCTTTAAAATTGTGTCGTGGTGAGTTGGGTTTTCTAAGTGTACTTGGAGTGTGCTTATCGCAGGTTCCGATCTCCGTGTAATGATTTTTGTTACGGACTGATTATTATAATGATGATCATTATTATTATCAAGTTAGCTTGAATGATTTTCACACTCCCTCAAATAGGAACATTCATTTTACAGAGGTATCTCAGATGCCATAGGACTCAACTCAGATGAACCCATTTCCAAATAGTTGGACACTGATCGACAACGTATTCTTCAAGGAACACTTTTTTAAGGTTCTCTAAAAGATTCTTTGGAACAACACCAGTTGTTGACAAGACTATTACGCGTACACTATCTGCTCTCCCCTGTATCTTTACTTATATCTCTGTGGTACACTGTTTCCAAACTATTTGTATTCGGAATGGCTACACCAATCAGCGTAACTTTTTCGCAGAACTTATTTAATATCATAATACTTGGCCTATTGTAGGCAACTCGTTGGCTTGTAAGCGCGGTCCTATGGCGGTGCAACCTATATCCGGAGTTATTTGGAACAGGCTAAATAGTAATTCTACACTAAAGGAGCTCATTAAGATTTAAAAGTACTATGAATAAAAACCAATTGTTAAAGTATTTTTGCGACTGCCTCGAGCTTATATTTGTGCTTCATTGCGGCAAACGCCTGTAACCCCCAGCGAGACCCTGACTATTATTTGACGTCTGACATCCATATCTGCATTTAGAATTTTGGACCAAATGATTTGCAACTATCAACTTCAAGTAGATCTTTGGTCGAATGACCTAACCTTGTATGGCCGGCAAGAATACCTCTGTTTTTGGAAATATTTGTCTCGATACCGATCAGCTGTTAAACGCCGATTTGTCGACATATATCTAGGAGGTCTTTTATAAAGAGGCTTCTGCATCCAGAATCGCAGTTGATTTTGATCAGTCTGGTGGTGACTATTCTATTTTCTTTTTGTTGTAAAAGTGTGGAATCATCTGCCTCGTATATGACATTGTTTAGTTCGTATCGCGTGCCGATCGAAATATGTAAGCATGTTCAATATCTTCCAAGGTTTACGAATATCCAACAATTTTCTTTCGCCTTGTTGTCTAGGCGGCACTACGAAGGAAATGCTTTTTGACTTTTGCTAAGTGTGTTCACACCTCCCGTTGTACATTTTCGATGTCTCATTTATTACGATTCACAATCACATATAAGTAACTGAGTGCAGAACCCGCACAACTATTATTATTATTACTATCATTGTTATTAACATATGTCTATATTATTGGATTAACACGACATTTGCAATATTAGTATAGAAAACGATAATTCTCAAGGCGGTTATAGTAAAAGCAACTATGTAGAACTAATGTACTTGTGCAAGTCAAATAATGTTTGTAGGGTTGCCATCTCTCATCCTATGTAAACTATGAGGTTAAAAGGTCAGGAACTAGCTTATCGATATGAAAGCCATAACATTGAATGGTATGCTGTTTTGCTTATAGGATTATACAATCGAGCGGATCGAATAGAATAACAATCCTGTTTTGAGTCTTCAGTTATTTTTTGAGATTAAATAATTTGTCATATGATAATAAGTATCTGACAAAACATTATTAAGATAAAACACGAAAATTTTAATTTACTCCTCCGATGAGGCTAGTTTCGATGATTTTAGACATTCATGGCCAACTTTGATTTGAGTTCTCATTGGTTTCCTGGCTGTTATTGTTTGCTCCAACTCGCTTAGTGGAATGCAGGATGTTTCGCCAACCGTAGCTTTTGGCTCTATAGTAGTTGGACCTAAATTAAACAGACCAATGCCCTGGTAGTTCTTTTTATTTTCCGTAGATTTTCTTTTATACATTTTCAAACAATAAACTAATTTTGATAACTTGTTACTACCATAACATACTTGCGGCGTCCAAACATTTTTTTAATCTTATTGTGCTTGTCGGCTTGCTCCAATATTCACATAGTAAATTTCTAGATCAAAAGGAACGTGTAGCTTCCTTAAATAACTCGGTACCTTTTATTTTAAGCCTATTATCCTTACATTATATAAAAGCTCATAAATTTGTCAACCAGAAGATTAAAGCAGGCCTTCGACCTCGTAGGTTCACTACACAATAGACAAACGATGGGTTTTCGACGACAATTTTACTTCGGACTAGTTCGTTACCTAGACGCGAGATAACAATAGCCAACTCATACAATGTATATAAGAAGTACAGATCCCGATTGAACACCCAAGGTCGCTGACGAATGGGTTAATTAAAAGCAGCGCAATTAGAAGAATAGACTATTCATAAATGGGTAAACAACTAGACCTTCAACTCAGCAACCAGCCACCTGCTAGGATCACCTTCAAGACTGCAACTTAGGTGGAAACCGCCTCTCGGTCCACGCCCCACCAGAGACTATATATGGAAGTTACAAGACCACAGACCAACATTCCTACATTGTTATTGCTTGAGTCTCTTTTAACTTGTCATAATTTATATTTATCATTTTTATTATTATTCATAAGTATTTTATGTAACTATAATCAATAAATTCTTTTAAAAAGTCAAGTGTGTTAACAAGAAAGTTAACTGGCGCAGTCGCAACGGATAGTGCTGAAGAACCAAAAGTATATTGATTCTTTGCGTTTCAACGCTTAACAGCCAAAGAACCGATCAAGAGAGACGTCATGAAGACAGCAGCAATAGCATCGATTCTGTAAGTTGTTTGCTTCCTTTATTTCCTATTGATATACTGTATTTCCTCATATATTGATAATATTATATGTCTGATAGCGATATTGATAATTTAGAACATTTGGAATATAGATTAAGAAATATTAGTATTGGCGAAATTGATATTGTAGAACAACCCGATATAAATAATTCTAGAAACAATTTAAATATGGCAAATCAATTCCAAGAGTTTTACCTTAAAGCAATCCCCGAATTTAACGGACAACCTGAAAATGTAAGGAACTTCTTAAAAGCTTGTGATCTAGTAATGAACCAATTCTATGATGCAGATAATCCAAATTTATATCTTAACCATTTCCTATTAAATTATATTCAAACGAAACTAATTGCACAAGCCAGGTTAATTATTAACACTAAAATTATAAACACATGGGTAGACTTAAGACGGGCAATTGTTGAGAACTTTACAGACCAGCGAGATGAAATTAGCTTACTAGGCGAATTATTGACACTGAAACAGAGACATCACGAAGATGCCTTAGCGTTCAGTAATCGTTGCAGACACATTGAACAATTACTCATCTCTAATTTAATATCTAATGAACGTAACGAGGGAATTTTAGTATTAAAACAAAACATGTACAGACAACAAACACTGAAAGCGTTTATCGGTGGATTAAAAAACCCCCTCGGTATGGTGGTCAGATCCACTCGACCAGACAGCATAGAACAAGCTTTAAAATTTATATTTTCCGAGGAAAATTATGAATATAGGGACAGATTATTACAACGGTCAAATTTCAACAATAATAACTATAACAGGCACGACAAACAACAAAAACCAGTTTTCCAAAGAAATACCCCAAATTTTAACAATATTCAATTTCAAAAACCCTTCCAACAACAAAATTATCGTGCACCTTTTAACTATAATTCAAACAGACCCCAAATGTCTCACCCACAATTTCAGGGGAACCCTTCAAATCAATTTTCAATGAGAAGACCGACGTACAACCCTAATGACAATACTAGAAGATATCCACAGGCTATGGATGTCGGCAGTAACAACACGAGACATACTAATTTCAGCCGACAACAACCCTCACAAAATAGACGAAACAATTTTCCTTCCAACAATTTTCAAAAAAGACAAAATTTCATACCAGAAGAAATAAACTATAACGAAACGAATAATTCTTTTCCTTTCAATGAATTAGAAAGAAGACAACATTTCTTACCAGAAGAATTAAATTATGACGCAACATATAATGAACAATCACCCTCCGAATTATACGATGCACAGCATCAAAATTTTCCGATAGCAGGGAGCTCAAAAACAGAACCGTAATAGATATTAATAATTTTAAGACAGTATCCCAATTACCCTACGTAATAATAAAAGAACTACCCGGAAAAATACTGCTCGACTCCGGTACTACTAAGAGCCTTTTAAACCCGTCCATAGCATATAACAATGTTTAAAATAAGATTTACAATCACCCGTTTTTAATAAAAAGTGCGCATGGCTACTCCAGCCATAATAATCGAGCCAGAATAATTTTAAACTCACTAACGGACAGTGAACAAGAGTTTTGCCTATTTGAATTTAACAAAAATTTCATAGCTCTTATTGGAATTGACTTTTTGATAAAAAATCAAGCGAACATTGATTTTAAAAACCAGAGACTCAATTTAAAAAATCGAAGCATTAAGATAAACTTCCGTGATACAAGGGATCATGAAGATAAGATGGGTAGTAATAGTAGTAGCAATAACAATCGGATAAGTAGGATCATCAAAGCAAATGATGAAATGAATCACCTTAACGTAAGTAATGCAATAGACAGAAGCATTATTGCACTTGAACTCGACCTAGGAAAGCGTAATCAGCCATTAAATGATGACGATAGAAGGTTACAACGAACAAAAGACACAGGAGAAATCTTTACCCATAATAAATGTAAACGGGATCAAGTTTCATTAAACACATATGAATATCGTCGAAATAAAAATGTGATACGAGGACGATACAAAAAGATATAACGGATCAAATTGAAAATAAAGCGAATATGATATCAAATAATTCTTACTATCACCAGAATTATAATAATAATTATACGGGGAGTGTACAAAAAAATATTGCAGATAAGATTAGGTTAGATTTCTTGCACAAGCCTCGACAAGAAGCGAGCAATGCAGACAGTATAATGAAATATGTATATTCAATGTGTAAAGAACGCAATAAAATCGACCAACCGGTTAAAATCGAAGAGTACAGGGCGGTTATTCCGAACAAAATAAAATATACAGGCACCACGCAAAATGATAAGTTAAGTAATCATTTAATTCAGGTACAGGACGAC
Organism: Tillus elongatus; assembly: GCA_964006375.1. Lineage (NCBI taxonomy): Eukaryota > Metazoa > Arthropoda > Insecta > Coleoptera > Cleridae > Tillus > Tillus elongatus. The sequence goes on from OZ023265.1 coordinate 67,182,790, forward strand.
CATAGACAAATAGGTAAGGAACAAATTTCACAAATAATAAAATCAAAAATCAATAACGAAAGGAAATTCTCACACGATAAGGTTTACAAGTCGGAAATAAATCCCGTAAATAATGAAACTCAATCAAGATTAAATAATATAAATAAAGAAGAGAAAATCATACATATAAACGACAATGAAATTAACGACGCAATCGGATTATTTCACGGAAGTAAATTAAATCACATAAATGCTAAAGAAACATATTTAAGGATGAAAACTAAATTTAATTTTCCAAAAATGAAACAAAAAATAAAAGCTTTTATTAGAGCTTGCCAATATTGCAATAACGAAAAAAATAACTCGTTCCAACTAAATAGATTAAACAAACAGTCCGATTATATCACCTAGCTAAGTCGAACCTAGATATTCGGATAATCGACAAACGAGACATGACGTAAGAAACGGACTAATAAAGCCATAATACTAAACGACAAACTTGACAAACAGACGATCACCAATTTAAATAACGTTCGCCTTGCAGGTTCATTCTCTTCACCAGAGTAAAACCACAATTAGAAGACCTAACAGACAATCCAGGCATACTGCCACGCAAACTGGGACAAGCCTTTTCAGAAAACGATAAATGGAGAATGATTCATATACATGACCTAAGACAACTATACGACGACTTTAACAGACTAAAAACTTACTTTGACAACATAATAAGCGTAATGAATGCAGAATACAAATTAGAATACAAAAATTTTATTTTAACAATCAATTTCACCATCAGCAATATTGATGACACATTTTATCGAATATTTCCAAGAACGATTAGGAACAAAAGAGGTATAATAAACGGACTAGGATCGATATTCAAATCAATAACTGGGAACTTAGATGCAGATGACGGCGACAGAATATATAAAGCTCTTGAAATTTTGAGGAAAGATCAAAATCAAGTACATCAACTTTTTAGTTCACAAACATCCCTAATGATAGATGCTATAACAGAGTTCAATAAAACAATAGACAACCTGAACCATAACCAAGAAGCCATAGTAGCGAGAATAAACGATTTGGAATATACAATAGATAGTCTAAAAAGCGACCAACTAACAAATTTTCATAGAGTAAAACATTTGGAATTACTCACTCAAATCAGTTATTTGTTAAATAATGTACTAAACATGATATTAACAACAGAAAATGCAATTACTTTTTCAAAATTGAACACGTATCATACGTCAATACTGAAACCGAAATTTATATCAAAAGAATTAGAAAATATTGAAAACCATATCTCAAAATCAAGATTAATAACAAAATCCGACATTTCACTTTACGAAAAAATATTTAACATAAAAACCGTTCAAATTGATTTTAAAATTATATTCCAAATAGATATACCCTTAGTAGACAAATCAGATTATATTTATTATCAATTGTATGCATTACCAGTCCCTAAAAATCCATATACCTTCAGAATGATTGTCCCTAGAACCAAGTACCTAATCCTTAGCAGCAAACACTACGCTTACAGAAACGAAAAGTGTAGGAATCTAAAAGACCAGACATACTTTTGTGAAAATGACAACCCGACGGCACTTAACGAAAACAACCCATGCGAAATTAAACTGATCAACTTCCAGAAACCGATAAACAATTGCAAACAAGAACTTGTCAAAATAACAAAAACAACAGTCTCTAAATATGGCAATACCCAATACATAATAGTGGCACCCGAAGAAACGAAAATCAAACTTAGCTGCGAAGAAAATGAAGAAACCAAAATAATCAGCGGAACAAAACTGGCGACTCTGAAACCCAAATGCCAACTTATCATCAATAACGAAAGATCTAGTTCAGTACAAATGGCATCGGAAACACAACAATCATTCAATATCCCAAACATCGAATTGGTAACAAATAAAGCACCCATATTCCCAGACAAATTACCAGAACTAAAATTAGAAAATATCCAACTGCACGACTTGAACAATATCAAATCCCAGTTACAATCCATCAATGGCAACATTCCAGGAACCATCGATTTGCCCATATACCACCCTAGTGTATGGACAATTATACTATACATTGTGATAATAATAACAATAATCACAATAACTTCAAGATACTTCTGGCAGAAATCAAAAACGAAAACTGCTGACTCCAAACCAATTACTGGATTCCCGATGACTATTCGGAAGGAACCATAGGCTTCGTTCTCTAAAGGATGGAGGAGATAACAATAGCCAACTCATACAATGTATATAAGAAGTACAGATCCCGATTCAACACCCAAGGTCGCTGACGAATGGGTTAATTAAAAGCAGCGCAATTAGAAGAATAGACTATTCATAAATGGGTAAACAACTAGACCTTCAACTCAGCAACCAGCCACCTGCTAGGATCACCTTCAAGACTGCAACTTAGGTGGAAACCGCCTCTCGGTCCACGCCCCACCAGAGACTATATATGGAAGTTACCAGACCACAGACGAACATTCCTACATTGTTATTGCTTGAGTCTCTTTTAACTTGTCATAATTTATATTTATCATTTTTATTATTATTCATAAGTATTTTATGTAACTATAATCAATAAATTCTTTTAAAAAGTCAAGTGTGTTAACAAAAAAGTCAACTCGCGATATAAATACACTGTAGCTGTTGAGTTTAATTTTAGAATTTTTCATCCTCTGATGACGTTGACAGTGTCAACGAAACGATCGTAAGGTCTTTGAAATATGTGTTGTGGTGATTTGGGTTCTCCAAGTGTACTTAATTTAGATACATATTCAGTATATAGGTAATTTAAATATTATGAATTTTGTAGAAAATTCTCGTGTAAAAGAATATTATGAGAACCTCGGTGGTTCACGGGTAAGAACGTGTGCCTCTGAACCGAAGAGTACTGGGTTAGATCCCGGGGTACTCCTTTTACTTTTTCAGTACAAACTGTAAAGTTAACATCAACCGAAGTTCTGGCATTGTATTTGAGCAAGTTGAATGTTTGCACGTTCCGCCCTTCGGGGGTGGGAGAGGGGTAAAGCCGTCGGTCCCGTGTCCATGCGATGTTGGGCACGTTAAAGATCCCTACCCTCCTTACAGAGAGACAGGGGTTCGGCAAAATTTCCAGGATAGTGAGGTGAAACTGCTCCCTGGCGTCGGTGATTGGCCATAGTCGCGGAAATAGGCCGACGTTAAAGAAACAAAAACAAACAACAGAATATCATAAAAAATTATTTTTGTGTTTTTGAAAAAATATTTTTTGGAAGATTTTTTGGTGAAGTGTTGGTAATAATAAATGGCTAAGTTATTGGGAAAGAAAAACCATTTCACATTTTAGTGAAAAATAGTATTTTTCGTAAAGAAAACACAATTTTCGTGTAACATTACTACTTTAACCAATTTTTGTCAAGAAAATGTTAATTTTCGTTAAAGAAATTGTTTGCAAATTTTCATGCAAACATTAAATATTTTTTTTCAAAAAGCTGTTTGTGGATAAATAATTATATCTTAGCAGGTGTGAACAGCTGGGAGGGGTCGTTGCCCAGGAAAATCGAACCAGTTTTTTCTGGAACATTTAAAGTTTATTTTCATAAAATTATTGTACTCTTTTAAACAATAAAGTTATTTTGACGAAATAAGGTATATTGTTTCTACTATATGTAGGTTATTAGAAATTCCATGCCTTTTATTTAAAAAAGGCATATTTGCCCTTATAAATTTTTTGTGTGAAAATTCACTACCACAATTGGTGCGTCCCGAAATTTTATTACATTAGCCAACCGAATTTTAACAAAATCGGTCAAAAATTATTCGAACGGTCTCTGAGATATAAACATTATTCCATATTCATTAGATAGTCTGTATAAACTTATTTTGGCCGAATAAAGAGAAAGCTCATTAAAATGAAATGTACAGGAAGACTAAATATACTGGCAAAATCTGTGACTTCTAACTTTCGGATTATTTCATCTAGCAAACAATGAACAGCTTCACAAAAATGATTATATTTGTTGTCGTGGACTAACTTATGACATGGTCACATTATACTTAATCCAGTCTCCTTATTTCAATCTCATTCCTTGCAAGTATTTTAGTCCCTCCGAGCAGTCATTATCAGATAATAGTAGATATATTCGCGAAACAAGTTGTTCATAATACACCATGAAGCTCCCACTTCACGTAGCTGGATGCGTAGTATTCCTGGTATACACGAACAAAACGTTCAGCAAGGGTATTAACCCTAACATAGGACAATGCAATAGGCGTTAAAGGATTTAGTCCATTTGGTTCTAGGGCTTTAATAACGCCAGAAAACGGGCTGGTTTCTTCTTTACCCCAGACATGACATTTCATAGAATCAAGTGACCCAATTCAATGAGTTATCTGCAGTTCGCAATGCGCTAGATCGGAATATATCACAGCTGAAACAGAAATTATTCTCCTCCATTGGTTTATCTGTAAAAGATTTTCTCACATTCATGCCCCAGTTACTTCCTAATGTTTCTTTCAGGCAAAGGCGAGCGAATTTGGTGAAATCTGCGCCAGTGTGTTGGTCTTTTTCGTTCCACTCACATTGTAACTGTGGAGCATTTAATTACTTACTATGGGAAATTAATCGATCGAACTAAACATTTAATGAGACTGTCGAGATTGGAGAAGATATATTCTGGAGGGCACAGACACTCTCATTTTCCAGCTAGGCTGATATAAATCAATTACACTGATGAGTTAATCTGTTTTATATATGATTTATGTTCACCGTGAACTTTCGCTAACTGATCAGCTTACCGTTAACAGGGGAGGCGAGGTCGTTAGGATCGTACTAAGAAAGGTACTTTATATGCCTCTGTTTTCTACAGCCTTGATTTAAAAACAGAATCAATACTTTAGTCGCAAAAAACGTTTTAACCTTTAACTACCCGCGCCCTGAACTTTCACCTAACTACCCGCGCGGTGTATTCTCTACAACACATATATCACTGTAAGATTCAGAACATATATTATTGTATTTGGTAAAGAAAGTACATCGGCTTCATTGATTAAGCTTTTATCAGAAATATAAACATAAATGAATATAACAATTAAATATAAATTATTATAGTAATTAATAATAAAGAAAAACAAACTGATGAAACTTAATTTACATTTTTATTCGCTTCATTCGCTGTTTCGTTCACCACTCTTGCATGAATCGGATGTAACGGCAGTGGTTATATATTACTTGCATACCGATTTATTGAAATTGCCGCAGATGATTGTTGTAACTCTATTCTTTTTCGTACCGCACAAAAAACATCTCACTCTTATTTTTGCAAGTGGCTCCTCTTCAGCTCCTTCTGGTCTCTTCTATTTTGTCAGGAGACATCTTTGGTCACCTGGCAATTATTCCAGACTGGCACGTACAGAAAGATGTGCTCCTTTAGAATGTCGGAATGTAACGACATTCAATTTGCTCAAACACAATGCCACAAACCCGGTTGATGTTAATTTTACATTATGTACTGAAAAAGAGATGTCATCCTCTACTGTGAGTTAAAGCCAGGGTCCTTGAGTTACAGAAGCACATGTACTTTATTATTTAGTTATTTTATTATTATGATGGTTATCATTGTTATAATTACATGATTTAAATGTATTATCGAGTATTGACGTAAATCACGTAGATATTTCAGGGACATAATTCTATTCTTTTATTTTAGAGTATTTATAAAATTTTGTGGATCAAAGTTATCTAATGCAGCAATCACTTGTAATTTAAAGTTTTCATGGGCGCGTTCATAGATTAGATATGTTGTCGGATAACTCGGAGGGGGAGTGATGCGAGATGAGGGTAATACGTCATGTGTATTCCATATCTGAATAACACCTATAGTTTCATATGGGGTTTTGGTGCTTTAAATAACGTTTATTGCAATTTTATGTAACTTTGCTCAAAATTTTCGAATACGATCAGCTACGGATTTATTTTAATGTTTATTTTGTACTAAATATCGGTTAAATCGAAATTATTGTCTTAAAGACAATATCTCACTTTTTGAGGTACTGTGTTGTAAACATAACTGCACAGTGAATAAACGGTATGGCGAATTATTTATTCAAAATTATTGTATATTTAACAATTAAATCAGTAAATCGTCATAAATGTAGATTTGTGTTTAAATGAGAAAAAAAGGTTAGATTTGCTTAAAACAGAAATTCAATAAATAACTCAATTGAAATATATGTTTAGATGTATAGTTTTTTTTTTCACATTGACATTTGGAGAAACAATAGTGTTCAGATTTCACACGTTTTGAACAAGATCTTATTTCTGTTTAAAACGCCTAAATAACTTTATCACCGTTAAGTCTAAAAGTATAATTTTTAAACTACATTTTGTTGTTGTTGATATTGAATTTTTATTGAGAAAATTCGCTAATAGAGAATTTGTTTTTAAAAACCTTTTTTAGCTGTTCAAAAAACCTGTTTGATTAGGTTGACTAAAATGAAATCATTCAGGCGATTAATAAGGAAAAGTAACTGCTACGTTTATAATTTGGCAGATACTTTACTTATAGAAATATGAATTAAGTTTCCTTCTGGAAAGCTTTTGTAACTTTAATAAAATTTCTAATACAAGTTTTTCTTAAAGAGACTTACATTATCTATAGATATAGCAAAATTTCATTTTCCAGCTTCATAGAAAATTGAGTTTTGGGCATTTTTCTCAAAATGAGTTAGAACACAAGACTTTTTTGATAGTAGAGAGATATCGATGGTAACACTTTCGGAAAAGTTTTTCAAATTTGCGCGTACTGGGACCTATAAAATCCATCTTTAAGGTCTGTGTAAGTTTAAAGGTTTAATTTTGGTAATAATAGTGTCCAATTCTTACGAAAATTTACTATAATGCACTTGCCGGGTCCCGAACTAGAAACAATTTTCTTCCATTGGCGTGGAAATTTGGTTGTGTGATGATTAACAAAAAAAAAGTTATTCTTAACAGTAACTTCAGAGCCGACTAGCGGCCAAACCAAGCAACTTTTTACTTGGGTAAGTTGGCTAAAATCGGTTTATTTTCGTCTAAGGATTATTCGGTAGGATGTTGTAGAAACCTTTTAGAGACACCCTATATATATATATATATATATATATATATATATATATATATATATATATATATATATATATATATATATATATATATATATATATATATATATATATATATATATATATATATATATAGGGGGGTGTGGTCCCTTAGCCTGGTCGTGCGCTGATCGTTCTCTTGATCGATCAACGAGTGACTTAGCTACTGGACTCCTAGAGACTGGCTCCACGTGCCACCCCTGGCGCGACTCTCGGCAATGGGAATAACGCCCAGGGCCGATGGTCTACTAAAGTCTCAAACCTTCACACACACATCATACACACGCATACAAACACAGCCACGAGACACATAGATCGGGTTGGGCTTCTCGGCCTTCGGCGCGGACTCCGAGGAGGGGCTCCGAGCGGAGCCTGCTCTGGACTGGCAGCGCTGTGCAAACCAGGGTTGGCACACCTGGCGCTGTATGGACAGTACAGGGGCCCACCCTTGCCTTGGCCGGTGTAGGGGGCTGCCCTATCATCCATTCGAAAAATGCTCGATCGTGCCAGCAGCACCGGGTAGCTCCGGAACAGGGGGTTAGCTGCACGCTTCGGGTCGCCACGGCGTGGCCGCAGAGCCGCTCTTAACGGAATCAAGTCTCATCACGAATGAAGCGCCGGGGGGCGGTGGGGTGACCTCCCGTATCTATACGCTCACCAAACCATAAGCACACCATCACACAAAACTTTTCTAGCAACCATGAACGAGGACAAAGAAGATAAAGGTAACGTGCCAAAAATAAGCGAGGAGGTAGAAGGTAGAGAGATCCCTGTCTCTCCAAGCAGTTCCAGCAGGGAACTGGAAGAAACGCTCCTCCGCTCTCCTGGCGGGGTGTCCGGGGTGGAGCCGTACGGGTCCCGGGGACGTTGCTGCCGGGGGGGGCGACGGGGGGAGAACTTCGTCGGCTGCGAGTCTGGCCGGGCCCATGGACGTGTCCATGGGAGGGGCCGAGGACGGGGAGTCGCGAAGGAAGCGAAAGAGAGGAAGGAAAAGGAAGTGGAGAGCCCAGAAAAGGAGGCGAGAGAGGGAGGAGCTGAGGCAGCAGCGTCATCAGGGGGGTGTTGGTCCTCCAGAGGCGCAGGCTGCTTCGGCAGCGGCGACCCCGCAAGGCGGGGGGGCGCCGCAAATCCCCTTCGCCTCTGCGGCCGGTCGGGGCTGCTTCTGAGCCGGGTGAACCCTCAGGGATCGTCAGGGCTGGGAAGCTGCCGGATCGGGTGGCCTGGCGGCAGGTGCGACGACGGCACCGTGAGGCGAGAGAAAAGGAAGTGAAGGCGATTGTTCTGCCGACGGGACCGGGCGAGGGCCGAGGTGTGGGGGAGGGGCCGAAAGGCTCTACCCCTGTGTCGCCCCCCGGGCGGTCGGCAGAGAAGCAGGAAAAAAAGAGATCTGGGGCGCAGCCGAGCCCACAGGAACGGAAACTGGACAGGCGGCCACCGACTCAGGGGGGACCATCAGGCTCTCCACGGTCGAGGCCGCCAGGCTGGCCCAAGTCAACTGGGGGCGCGTACGCGAAGCGCCCAAGACCGGAAAAAGAAAATCCGCCGGAGAGGCGGACAAGAGGGTTAGCCGCGGGTGTGCGCCGGAGGCCGGGGGGGAAGCGGCTAATGTGTCCCCACTCCTTCGGGGGCGGGGAGTGGTCGCGACCCCGGCTGCTGCGGCTGGCCCCTCGGGAACGTCAGGTCCGGCGGGTAGGAGGGAAATGCAGGTAGTCATTACCTCCAACAGGGGGGATGGCGTAGTCCTGACGGAAGAGGCGGAGCCAATAAGGAGGAGTTTGCTGGCGGGGATGTTGGACGCCATGACGGTATCCGACAGGGCGTTGCAGCTCCGCTTCCGCAACTCTGGGAGTCCCTGAGTTGGCTTCTCAACGGCTGGTCCGGGACGACGATGGGGGAGATCGCCTTCAGCGCCGTAAGGGCAGGGGGCGCCCCATGGCCGGTCCGGATCGGCTTTTGGCTCAGAAGTCAAGAGGTGGACCTAGAGGATGTTGTCAGGATGCTTGCGCTCCAGAACCGCTCGCTCAATGTTGGGCAGTGGCGGCACTTGGAGACTGCAGGAGGACCTGGGGCATGGCGTCTGGTCTTTTCGGTGAGGCCTAAGGTAGCTCGTGAGCTGGACGGGCAAGGCTGGCGGCTGTACTTCGAGTTGGTGACTCTGAGTGTAACCAGAGTTCCGACATGGAGTGCGGTCGCCTCCGCCCGGCCTGCGGCGGGCGAACGGACAGGAACCGACCAGGGGAGGCCTCCGCCCGAGTGGCGTCGCGATTAAATTCGTGGGGCAACTGCGGGTGGGCCAGATCAACCTTCAGCATAGCCGGGATGCCACTGGGGAGCTAGCAAAGCTCCTCGCAGGCGGTCCAGGCGGCGTAGTGTTGATTCAAGAGCCTTATGTGTTTAGGAAGCAAGTTAGAGGGCTTGGAGGAATTGGCTTCAACATCCTCATCGGTGGTGAAGCACAGGAAGAATAACCAAGGACATGCATACTGGCGTCGAGGGATCTGGACGTGATGTTGCTGCCGCAGCTCGGGTCCTGGGACGTCACAGCAGCTGTCCTGGAGTATAAGGTGAGTAATACTAGGCTTAAGGTTCTGATGTGCAGCCTTTATGTTCCCTACGATCGGCAGGGGCTGCCTCCGTCGGAGGAATTGGTGCGTATCGTCGATTACGCGAGGGAGCATGGGCTACAACTGATAATAGGCTGCGATGCCAATTCTCACCACAGATTGTGGGGCAGCACGGATACCAACCCACGCGGCGACGCTCTATTAGAGTACTTGGCTACAACGAACCTAGAGGTATTAAATAGAGGTACAGCTCCAACGTTTGTCAATCGTATCCGACAGGAGGTGATCGACATTACGTTAGCGAGCAGAGGAATAACGGAGGATATATCTAACTGGAGGGTGACGGAACACATATCAATGTCTGATCATCGTATGATCAGCTTTGAATTGGATGTGGACCGTGAGAGTCCTCCCCCCAGGAGAAATCCAAGGAAGACCGACTGGGATGCCTATCTAATAGGCCTCGGTGGGTCGCCAAGGAGCCCAGTGGGGAGTAGACTCTCTATAGAGGCATTAGATAGCGAGGTCGAGGTCCTAGAAGGGAAAATAATGGCAGCCTACGAGGCCGCGTCACCACTTAGGGGGAACCGTCCATCAAAGTTAGACGGTGGAACAAGGATCTCGCCGTACTACGCGGGCGGACTCGGAGGGCCTTAAACCGAGCCGTCAGAGAATCGGTTGAAGCGGCCTGGGACGAGTTTAGGGCTGCCAGAAGGGAGTTTAAGAAGAAATTACGCCGGAGTAAGCGAGCTGGTTGGCGCGCGTACTGCGGGGAAGTCAATTCCCTGCCTGACGCAGCCAGGCTGGTAAGAGTACTCAAACAAGACTTAGGTAGTAATGTAGGATCTCTAAGGAAACAGGACGGGAGCTGGACAAGCACCGGTGAGGAGACCCTGCGTCATCTCGCCGAAGTTCACCTTGAGGGCGGTGGAGCCGTCACGGAGGCTGCCGAACCGGGCCGCTGGACAGTCCCGAATGCGGACTGGCAGCTGGCGGAGGAGGTGGTCACAGATGGCTCTATAACCTGGGCGGTGAGCGAGTTCGCTCCATTTAAATCCGCAGGCTGCGATGGGATTTTTCCAGCCCTGCTCCAGAGGGGCCTGGATATACTGCTTCCCAACATAAGGGAGGTTTTTCGGGCCAGCCTGGCGTGGGGCTACGTCCCAAAGGCCTGGCGCCGGGTTAGGGGGGTCTTCATTCCCAAACCGGGAAGGGAGGACTACACGCTGGCCAAGGCGAACAGGCTAATTAGCCTAACATCCTTCCTACTTAAGGCATTGGAAAAGTTAGTAGATAGGTTTATGTTGGGAGCGATCCTAGTGGATCATCCCTTCCACAAAGGTCAGCACGCGTACCAGCGGGGGAAATCGACGGAGACGGCTGTCCACGCTGTGACGCGGAAGGTGGAAAGGGCCCTACACTACGGGGAGAGCACATTAGCTGTGTTCTTCGATGTGGAGGGGGCCTTTGATAAGGCAAGGACGGATACGGTCTGTAACGCCCTACAGGATAGGGGAACGCCGAGGTCCCTAATAAGCTGGGTGGCAAGCATGCTGGAGGACAGGAGAGTGTCGCTGACCTTGAGGGGCCGAGGGCGGCTGTCCCCAGGGCAGCTGCCTTTCGCCTCATCTATGGTGTCTGGTCATGAACGGCCTCTTGGAGCGGCTCTCTGAGAATGGCTTTTACGCCCAGGCGTACGCTGATGATGGGCTGGTCTTAGTCACCGGCAAATTCCTCGGCGTCGTCTGTGAGTGCATGCAAGCTGCCTGTAGCATAATCGAAAGGTGGTGTGGTGAGCAGGGACTCTCCGTAAACCCGGCGAAGACGGAGATGATCCTATTTACCAAGAAGAGGAAGGTAGAGGGGTTCAGGGCGCCCGTGATGTTTGGAAAACCTTTAGCTTTAGTGCGGGAGGTCAAATATCTGGGGGTGATCCTGGACCCGAAACTAACATGGGGGTCGCAAATAGAACGAGTTGTAAGGAAGGGACTAGCGACCCTCTGGCAGCTGCGTCGTGTGATAGGGAGGACCTGGGGAGTTAATCCCCGGATCCTTCATTGGATCTACACTGCGATCGTCAGGCCGAGAATCCTCTATGGGGCGTTGGTCTGGTGGTGTGGTGTGAACCAAACAACCAGCAGGAAGCTGGCCAAACTCCAAAGGCTGGCTATCCTGGGTATCACAGGCGCTATGAGGACCACACCCTCAGCCGCGCTAGAGGTCCTGTTGATGCTGCCACCGCTTCCCATATGTATCAGAAGGGAGGCTATGGCGTCGCATCTTAGAATCCGGGACTCAGGTAACTGGTGCGGAGAGGGAGCAGTAATAGGGCATGCACGAGTCGCCAAGGAGGTGGAAAAGGAAATTCCGATTTCCGCCATAAAGGTGAGGGATGCCGAGGACGATATTAGGTTGACTAGGCCATACACCCTTAGGATCCCCAGTAAGGATCAGTGGAGGGAAAATGAGGTTGCATTCCAGCCCGCAAGCCTGGTCTGTTTCACCGACGGATTGCGGCTGGAGGACCAGCAATCCTCCGGGGCAGGAATATACATCGAGCGCCTGGGGGTGCGCGAGAGCTATGCTCTTGGCGCATACACAACGGCATTCGAAACAGAAGCGTATGCTATCCTGTCTGTGGCCAATAGACAGGATGTGAAGATGAGTCCCGAGAAATGTGTGTGCATTTGCTCGGATAGCCAGGCAGTCCTCCAGGGAGTCTGCGCGGCCAGAATCAGGTCACCCCTGGTTCAAGAGTGCGCTGACGCCCTCAGAGGGCTAGCCAGGACGAAGGAGGTGCAACTGGTGTGGGTTCCGGGACACTGTGGCGTGGCGGGGAATGAGGTGGCGAATAATCTCGCCAAACTCGGTTCCCGGCGGCCGTTCTGTGGCCCGGAGCCTGCGATAGGCATAAGTAGGAAGACAGTCTCTGTCGTCTTAGACAGGTGGACCGAGGAAGCAATGGAGAGGCACTGGGGGTCGGTTGGTGGCTGCAGGCAGGCGAGGGACTTCGTGGAGGGGCCGGACAGAGATAAAGCTGTCTGGCTACTCGGAAGGAGTCGACCTACGCTTCGCCGCATCCTCGGGGTGCTGACAGGCCACTGCGCCCTTAGAAGACACCTCACATTGATAGGCGTAGAGAGGGATCCGATTTGCCAGGAATGTCGCGAGGATGAAGAAACGTCCTACCACTACCTGTGTGAATGCGAGGCTTTTGGGAGTCTTCGAGCAGAATTGTTCGGATCAAGGACTCTGCAGAGGAATCTGGTAAGTACCGTCCAATAGAAGACCGTCATGGCCTTCATCTCGAGGTCGAGGCGGTTTGGCGACGGAACCGAGGAAGAGTAGAGCATGGTTGCTGGGTTGCTGGGGTTGGCAAAAAAGGCCCATTGTGGCCTACTTGCTTGGCGTTGGCCTCCCCACCACTGCTACTACTATATATATATATATATATATATATATATATATATATATATATATATATATATATATATATATATATATATATATATATATATATATATATATATATATATATATATATAAGTAGATAGGGCGACACCTGGGACCATCCCCTCCACTTTTTACTGCGCATGCGCGAGTCATCATGCGCATGCGCTGACCTGCGCAGACCTGTGACAGTTGACAGCTGACCTGTCAGATTTGACAGGTGTCAAATGTCACTGACCTGACAGCTGTCAACGTCAGCTGTCACCTGACCTGACATGTGTCAACGTCAAATGTCACCTGACCTGTCAGATGACGTCACAAGCATTCCAAGATGGCTGACCTGTCATAGACAGTTGCAAGCCGGGTTCTCTCTATGGAACTAACCTGAGATGACGTCACAAGCATTCCAAGATGGCTGACCTGTCATAGACAGTTGCAACCCGGGTTCTCTCTATGGAACTAACCTGAGATGACGTCACAAGCATTCCAAGATGTCTGACCTGTGTGTCCATAGATATCTACAAGTCAGGTTAGCTCTCCATGTGTGTTTGTCTGATTGTTTATTAAGGTTATGTATTTGTTTATTAAGGTTATGTTCGCTCACGTGTCATCTGTTTGTTTATTAAGGTTATGTTTGTATTTGTTTATTAAGGTTATGTCATGTGTGTGTGTGTTGATTACCATGCATCTGTTTGTTTATTAAGGTTATGTATGTATTTGTTTATTAAGGTTAGGTGTTCGTAAACACAGCTGTTTGGTTTGTTTATTGTGTTGTCGTTGTTAAGGTGTATTGAAGTTTGTTAGGGTATTTCGTTTTTGGCGGGAAATTTGAATTTGTTTGAAAATTTCTGTCTGTTGTGTCCAGAGATCTTACTCCTCAAGCTAGAGAACATTCTATTTGTAAAGTTGTAGAGTGTAGAGAATATTCTCTAGCTCGAGGGGAGACATCTGTTGGACACAGTCATTCGGTTTAGTCACACACATACATATATGAGGAAGATATATTGAGCGGGTAATTTGAAATTTTGATTTTAATTTGAAATATGATTTTTGAAAGAAAAGCATTCGCCAGAAATTAGATTTGAACCCCCAACCACACAACTTACTCAGAGAGATACCTGTCGCTAAACCAACTATTCCACAGACACACACGTTAAAAGTTTGTTCGCAGTTGTATATATAAAACAAAAACCTGTTGCATATGCTAATTTAAAACGAGTTTATGAGGCTGATGTGTGTGGGCAGGGGTGGTATCTCTATTACATTCCAATTGAATAATAGGAACTGTAATGTTAAAAACAATTGTTTATTTATAGTAAAAAGAAATTTAAAACACGTACCAATTTACCTATCTAATATCATTTAATAACAAAAACGTTTCAAGTAAACTATATCAATAAGAAAAACGTATTTACATCTAGATATGTTAATGAGTTTATTTTAATAGCCTAATAAAACTCGGGACTTGGTTTTATTGCCGGCGTGTTTGTTTATGTTAGTGTGTTTGTATTTTGAATGAATGAATCTAAATTTATATAGGGAGTGATCAAAAACACACAAGTAACAAAACTCGATTTAAAACAACTAAATTAAACTTTGATATACGAGGATTGTTTGATAAGTATTGTTTGTATGTAAACATAAATAATATAATAGTATACTTACATACAGCAAGAGACGTCATACTTGTTTCACGGCTTAGTACACACTAACGTATGTTGAGGTCTTGAATGGGGCCCCGTTATAGAAATAACACAGTTGTTTAATGACATCCACTTGAACCAAACAAAACATATAGACGCTGTTGTTGATTGTTAACACACACACACACACACGTCATGACAGCTCGAAGTCTTTACTTAGACTGACAGAGCTGTGTAATAAAAGACAGACAGACAAACAGCTGTTTAACAACAGTTAGAGCGTGTAACACAGCTAAAACGTATCAAAAATAGCCAAGTGTCTCCTGTGTAGAGGAAACAGAGACAACTAATGGTCATTGTTGGAGCTTGTACATGTTGTTTGAAAGGATATATAACACACGTCATGACAGCACGAAGGCTTGGCTTAGACTAATGGATGTGTGTAACAACAGACATACAGACAATAGATTGTCCCCACAAGTATCATAGATAATCTTGTTTGAGCTTATACAGCCGTGTAACAAACGTGTCATGACATCTCGATGTCTTTGCCTAGGCAAACAGAGCTGTAATAATAACAGACAGACAGACAGCAGTTTAACAACAACAACTAGAGCAAGTAACACAGCCATGTTCTTTGGTTCAAGTGTCTTCTGTGTTGAGGAAACAGCTGTTTAACAAACGTTGTCGTAACAACTTGTTGTCTTTGGTTAGAGTGACAGAGCTGTGTAACAACAGACAGACAGACAGACAAACAATTGAATACCATTGTTAGAGCTTGTACACGTTGTTTGAAAGGATATAACACACGTCATGACAGCACGAAGGCTTTGCTTAGACTAATGGATGTGTGTAACAACAGACATACAGACAATAGATTGCCCCAACGAGTATCATATGGAACCTTGCTGAAGCTTCTACGTGTTGTTGTGACACACACGTCATGACAGCACGAAGGCTTTGCTTAGACTAGTGGATGTGTGTAACAACAGACAGACAGACAATCGAATGCCAACAAGTATCTTAGATAATCTTGTTTGAGCTTGTACAGTCGTGTAACAAACGTCTTGTTGTCTTTGCTTGGAGTGACAGAGCTGTGTAATAACAGACAGACAGACAGACAGTTGTTTAACAACAACTAGAGTGAGTAACACAGGTAAAACGTAACAAAAATAGCCATGTTCTTTGGTTCAAGTGTCTTCTATGTTGAGGAAACAGACAGACAGACAACTGATTGCCATTGTTGGAGCTTGTACACGTTGTTTGAAAGGATATAACACACACACACACACACACATAGGTCATGACAACACGAAGGCTTTACTTAGACTGACAGACAGATGTGTAATAACAGACAAACAGCTGTTTAACAACAGTTAGAGCTTGTAACACAGGTAAAACGTAACAAAATAGCCATATTCTTTGGTTCAAGTGTCTCCTGTGTTAAGGAAACAGACAGACAAACAATTGATTACCATTGTTAGAACTTGTACACGCTGTTTGAAAGGATATAACACACAGGACAGCTTGATGTCTTTACTTAGACTGACAGACAGACATACAGTAGTTTAACAACAGTTAGAGCGTGTAACACTGCTAAAACGTAGCAAATAGCCATGTTCTTTGGTTCAAGTGTCTCCTGTGTTAAAGGAAAACAGACAGACAAACAAACAATTGATTGCCATTGTTGAAGCTTGTACACGCTGTTTAACAAACACGTCATGACAGCTTGATGTCTTTACTTAGACTGACAGACAGATGTGTTTGTAATAACACAGACAGACAGACAATTGATTACCATTGTTGAAGCTTGTACACGCTGTTTGAAAGGATATAACACACAGAACAGCTTGATGTCTTTACTTAGACTGACAGACAGATGTGTTTGTAATAACAAACAGACAGACAAACAGGTGTTTAACAACAGTTAGAGCGTGTAACACAGCTAAAACGTATCACAAAATAGCCAAGTGTCTCTTGTGTTGAGGAAACAGACAGACAAACAAATAACTGATAGCCATTGTTGAAGCTTGTACATGCTGTTTAACAAACACGTCATGACAGCTTGATGTCTTTACTTAGACTGATGCGTTTGTAATAACAAACAGACAGACAGACAGACAGCAGTTTAACAACAACTAGAGCCAGTAACACTGGTAAAACACAGCAAACAGTCGTGTTCTTTGGTTCAAGTGTCTTCTGTGTTGAGGAAACAGACATACAGACAATTAATAGCCATTGTTGAAGCTTATACATGCTGTTTAACAAACACGTCATGACAGTTCAAAGTCTTTGCTTAGACTGAGAAGACAGAGGTATGTAATAACACAGACAGACAGACAATTGATTGCCCCTAACAAGCATCATATAGAACCTTGTTGTACAGCTGTTTAACAAACACGTCATGACAGCTCGATGTCTTTGGTTAGACTAATGGATGTGTGTAACAACAGACAGACAGACAATCGAATGCCAACAAGTATCTTAGATAATCTTGTTTGAGCTTATACAGCCGTGTAACAAGCGTGTCATGACAGCTTGTTGTTGTCTTTGCTTAGACTGACAGAGCTGTGTAATAACAGACAGACAGACAGACAGTTGGTTAACAACAGTTAGAGTGTGTAACACAGGTAAAACGTAGCAAATAGCCATGTTCTTTGGTCCAAGTGTCTCCTGTGTTTAGGAAACAGACAGACAGACAATTGATTGTCCAACAAGTATCATAGATAATCTTGTTGAGTCTGTACCTGGTGTTTAACAAACAGACGTAAGAGATTGGGACCTACAAAAGGATAAGCAACGTTTTACAGTTTGTTAACCTTGATTCTGTTTGAGCTTGTACACTCTGTTTAATATACGCAAGAGAGAGGCTCGCTTAGGGGTAAACAACCTGTCAGTTGATGACCTTGCCGAATGTTATCTTGTGTTATATCTGTTCAATCACCCCATTATTCGTGTTTGAGCTTGTCTGTGTATCTGTTTAATATACGCAAGAGAGAGGCTCGCTTAGAGGTAAACAACCTGTCAGTTGATGACCTTGGCGAATGTTATCTTGTGTTATATCTGTTCAACCACCCCATTATTCGTGTTTGAGCTTGTCTAGAATACAAATATAACCGAAAGATGACATCATCTCATTATTAGTGTTTGCAGAAAAGGCCCCTGCTCACACCTTAAATCGTTTCTATTTCTCATAAGATTACATGTATTTTTGCCTAATATAGAGCTTTTAACACGTTTCCCCATAAGAAACAACGTATTTGCAGACACACATGAAACAGACCTAGGATTAATATATCGATATCAGTTGCTTATAACACGTACACGATATGTTTTTATATGTTATAGTTGATGAAATAAGAGAAAGACACAACAAGTGAAAAACTGAAGCTATAGCAAAAGGGTTCAAAACAAATTTTTGTTCAAAACTGTCTAAACGCTCCCTGTATCTATGTAAAGCAAACAACGGTTGATTCACTGAAGCCCCGAGACTGTCCAACCTCGTTCATTCATAACAACAAACTTTGCTTTGTCCCCAGCTCAAAAATACTATTTACGATAAGTTGATATACTAGTGATTATTATTCAGCGACTTTATTTTTGTTTTCACATGCTCTTGTAAAACAAACAGACATATATGTGTTATCTAGTAAATATAAATAGAAATAGACCTTACAGCTTAGAGATGATTAAAGTTTATGGAGAAAGCAAGGTCAACATGTTCAGCTTTTCGCTCTTTTTAGTAACGTAGGGGTGTTATCATGAATATTTATAGAAAATTAGAAAGGATCACAGTTATACAACAGGTACTGCCCACACACACTCACACACACATACTTGTAGCTCTATAAAAGAACTCTCGAAACCGATCTTCACCACTTACGTCAAGCAGTTGTTTATACAGGTATTTATGTTTTTTTTGTGTTAAAGATTAAACCCTATTTAGATTATTAAACATTTTTCGTATAATTAAGTGTATAGTTAAAACTTGTGTGTGTGTGTGCTTTTAAATATTTTTGTGCTTATATATAGTTAGCGGGCTTAATATTTTATATATTTAAAACTTGTGTGTGTGTGTGTCGACTTAGTAAATATTTTTGTGCTTATATATAGTTAGCCGGGCTTAATATTTTATATAGTTAAAACTTGTGTGTGTCGACTTAGTAAACATTTTTTGGTGCGTATATATATAGTTATCGGTTTAATATTTTATTTAGTTAAAACTTGTGTGTGCGTGTGTGTGTTTAGTAAACATTTTTGTGCTTGTGCTGGTGTGTACGTGTAACAAAAACTTTTTAAAACTATTTCCCGGCTTTGTGTTTGAAGAATAATAATGGCTTTCACCATTGTACGGGACTTTAGCAAATCCAACCAAAAGTATAGAATGCAACAGCACTGCATCGAATTCAGGCTAAACCCCCTTGATGCTGCTGTTCAAGAGCCTGAACAGTGGCTTAAACAGGGCTTGCGGGGCATTTACGAGCATATAGTCTAGAGTTTGGATGCCGAAAGCAAGGTAGGGTTAACGTTTACGGCTGATGGGCTAGATACAGACTTCCACATACCCTTCAAACCGGTCCCAAGTTTGAAATTTGACGACTTGTGGAAGCTGTTGGACTCTCTGTACCAGAGCAAAAAGGAAGCTGTAGCTGGTGATACATTTAAAATTATTACCACAAGCTTCCGGCCGTACAGAGGGTCTGGTCGACAACAATCGCCTTACATGACCTTCCAAGAGGAGTGTGCAAAGAAAAGGGGGGTTATTGCAATCAAAAACAAGGACAACCTCTGCCTTGTTAGAGCTCTCGTTGTTGCCCTGGCATATGTTATGAATACCTCGTATTTGGTTCAAGTCAGGAGAAATATAGGGAAAAGGCAGGACCAGGAAGCGATGGAATTAATGCAGAAGGCTGGTGTTGATATTCCTGCTAATGGTGCTGGTGTCGAGCAAATTCAGCAGTTTCAACAACATCTCAAAGACTGCAAAATTACCGTGTACGAGTACGGGTCTAGAGGAAGAGATGTACTGTATGAAGGACCCGATGCTAAGTACAAGTTGAATTTGCTGCACCATAGGAATCATTTTAATGTCATCACCAGCCTTACATCAGCTTTCTCTTCCGGATATTTTTGTCAACGTTGCCACATACCATATGATCATAAAGACAAGCATAGGTGTCTAGGTCAGTGTCCATGTTGCCGGCAAGAACCACCGTGTGAGAAGGTTGTTAATGAAATTTTGTGCTCAGATTGCAATCGTAAGTTCAGGGGTCAGAGCTGTCATGACCAACACAAGGCCTCATCTTCGACGCAGGGAAAGACCTTGTGTGAGCGTGTCCGAAGATGCGGTGATTGCTTAAAAACAATTAAAGCAGACAGAACACACATATGTGGGGAGATCTTTTGTAATATCTGCAAAAAGCACCAACCTTCAACACACCAATGCTACATCCAGGTGGACACTGGTAAGCCAAAGTTAGATAACACCTTGTTTGTCTTTTACGATTTTGAGACCAGGCAAGATGAAGAGAATGCCCGTGGTGAACACGTACACAAGCCTGTTCTGTGTGTTTACCAGCAACGATGCAGTGACTGTTTTGAGTTGGGTAGTGAAGTGCCTACATGCCAGAAGTGTGGAGTGAGAAGGCAGGTTATATCAGCCGATGACGTTATTCAACCGTTTCTGCAACAGCTATTCATCAGCAGCAAGAAATTTAAAAGTGTCATCGTCTTAGCTCACAACGGCCAGGCTTATGATCACCAGTTTATTCTACGTCATGCACTGGAACAAATGACCGGTCTTAAGCCTGAGGTTATTATGCGAGGAAGTAAGATACTGATGCTGGTCCTTGGGGTGTTGAAATTCATTGATAGCATAAGCTATTTTTCTTTGAAATTAGCCTCCCTTCCTAAAGCTTTCGGTCTGAGTGAGTTGAAGAAAGGGTATTTTCCACATCTGTTCAACACTCTTGCAAATCGTAATTATGTTGGTCCGTTGCCCCACATGAGGTTTTACAATCCGGATGCTATGAAAGAAGCCGACCGAACAGCGTTCCTCAAGTGGTACGAGGAGAATAAACATAAGGAGTTCGACATGCAGAAGGAAATGGTTGAATATTGTATTAGTGACGTGGAAATATTAACCCAGGCCTGCCTTACATTTCACAAGATGGTTATGGAACAGGGTAACGTGTCACCGTTTACCGAAGCCATAACCATACCTGGGGCTTGTAACAAACTGTTCCGTCGAAATTTCCTAAAACCTCAAACCATTGGCATTATTCCGAAGAACGGCTATAGGAACAGAGACAGACAATCAAAGATAGCCACACAATGGCTCATACACGAGGAAGAAAGAAGAGGTGTAGACATCAGACACTCTGCCAAACAACGGGAAGCAGTCATTGATGGTGTTAAAGTTGATGGCTATTGCGAGCAAACTGGAGAAGTGTTCGAGTTTCACGGTTGCTATTTCCACGGCTGTCCCAAGTGTTTCACCACCACCAACAGAGAGGACCCCCTACACGAAGATCCAACAGACACCTTGAACGCTCGCTACGAACGTACTGTGAGGAAAACAGAACGGCTTCGCCAGCGAGGTTACACAGTCCATGAAATGTGGGAACACGAGTTTAGACAGCTGTTGGAAAACGATCAAGTGCTCGAACACAGACTGAATAGCCATCCTCTGTTAACATACCTGCCACTTAATCCTCGGGACGCCTTCTTCGGTGGTAGAACAGGTTGTGTAAAGAGTTATTACAAGGTGAAACCAGGAGAGAAAATACGCTATGTTGATGTTTGCAGTCTCTACCCATGGGTTTGTAAATATGGGAAGTTTCCCATGGGACACCCCACAGTACACACAACATGTTCTAATATAGATGACGTGAATGGACTCATTAAATGCACCATCTTACCACCGCAAGACTTATATCACCCTGTGTTGCCTGTAAAAATGCATAATAAATTAATGTTTGCCTTGTGCAGAACGTGTGCCAAACATATGAACAAGGGTGAGTGTTGTCATTCAGAAGAAGAACGGGCCTTCACTGGTACTTGGGTGGTTGACGAGGTTCGCAAAGCTCTCGACAAGGGTTACAAGTTGATGGAAATACAAGAAGTTTGGGAGTATACCATTACCCAATATGATAGGTCTTTAAACACTGGTGGTCTTTTTGCTGAAATGATGAATAAATTTATTAAAATAAAGCAGGAAGCATCAGGTTGGCCTTCAGACTGTTCCACCAACGAGACCAAAGAGACCTACGTCGAAGCTTTTCTTGAAAATGAAGGTGTTCAGTTGGAGTTTGCAGCCATCACCAACAACCCTGGTTTGAGGTCACTAGCTAAACTGATTCTGAACAGTTTTTGGTACGTTTATATGTTTTATTTCATGTGTGTGTGCATGTGTTTTATTGTTTTTCTCTCTATTGTTTCAGGGGCAAATTCGGACAGCGAGAGAATCAGACCAGAATGGATATAGTGAGACAACCATCTGAATTTTATAAATTAGAAAACAACCCGGCCATTAACGTAAAACACGTAACAATCATTAATGAAGATGTGTTGCTAGTTAGTTGGGAGTACAAGGATGAAGCCGCCGACAGCACAGCTACCGTTAATGTAGCCATTGCTGCCTACGTCACAGCCCAAGCCCGTTTGAAGTTATATTCATATTTGGAAAAGTTGGGTGACAGAGTGCTGTATTATGACACTGACTCTGTCATTTACGTGTCCAGAGAGGGCGAATGGGACATTCCAACAGGTTCCAGCTTGGGTGAAATGACTGATGAGTTGGCTGCTTATGGAGCTGGTAGCTATATTATGGAATTTGTGTCGGCGGGGCCTAAAAATTATAGTTTTACTGTGTACTCTCCAACAACCGGAGAGACACAGAAAGTGTGCAAAGTAAAAGGGTTTGCTCTCAACTATAAAGCATCACAACACATTAATACCGGAGTTATGAAACAGATGGTTGAGAACTCTAGTGCGGAACCGGTCGTTGTTCACTTTGATCAGATACGGAGGACACAAACACACGAACTGGTAACCAGATCGGAAACCAAAGTGTACAAACCGTGTTTGACGAAGCGTAAGTTCAACGACGATGGCAGTTTCGACTCTACTCCTTTTGGTTTTAAAAGACTCAAACAGAGTGACTAAGTGTGTGTAGTTTAGGTTAAATCTTGTATATATATTTTTCTTGTATATCTATAGCTTTAGGTTAATGAATTGGTGTGTGTGTGTGTGTGTGTGTGTGTGTGTGTGTGTGTGTGTGTGTGTGTGTGTGTGTGTGTGTGTGTGTGTGTGTGTGACTATTTTTAGCTTTTATCTCTGTTTTATACAAGACATACACGTCGAGAGTGTTTCTTAATATTTCCATAGGTTACTGTGTTTTAGGTTAAAATGAATAGGGTATCTAAAAATATGTTAGTTTTAAGTTTTTCCTGGCTAATTTTAGTAAGAGGGTGTACTTTTTGTTTTGTAGCTTTCTGTCTACAATATATATGTTTGAGTATTTTTCTTTTGTTTAGATTAAAAACTGTCTTGAAAATAAATATTGTAATTTGCTCAAAATAGCTTATTAGGGTTATTCATGTTAGCTGAATTTTCAGTTCAAAAGACATATTTTTGTTTAGATTAAAACTGTCTTGAAAACTAAGTATTACTATTTTCTCAGAGTAGCTTTAAGAGTAAGTGTTTATTAGGGTTAGTGTTTTTTATCTGAATTTCGGCTTTTCTGGCTATGTTTAGCAAACAGTGTGTATTTTTTTTTGTAGCTGTCTGTCTAGAAGATATATTTTTATAATATAGTATTATTGTTATTATCTCAAATAGCTTATTAGGTGTTTACGAAGACATATTTTTGTATAACAGATTAATTTTCTCAAAGTAGCTTTAAGAGTAAGTGTTTATTAGGGTTAGTGTTTTTTATCTGAATTTCAGCTTTTGTGGCTATGTTTAGCAAACAGTGTGTATTTTTGTAGCTGTCTGTCTACAAGATATATTTTTTTATAATATAGTATTATTGTTATTATCTCAATAGCTTATTAGGTGTTTAATCAAGTTGTTTGTTTTTAACCTAATTTCAGTGTAAGAAGACATATTTTTGTATAACAGATTAATTTTCTCAAAGTAGCTTTAAGAGTAAGTGTTTATTAGGGTTGGTGTTTTAAAGAGAGAGTTTTACTATTTTTAAAAATGTTTGATTCAGCTTTTCACAAGAATATCAGTACCAAATAAAAATACTTTTTATATTGAATTTTGTCTTTATTTAAATATAACTCCTTGTATATATGGTAGTTGTTTGTAAAACATTTAAACAAACACTTTACTGACCCCAGTCAAAACTGTATCAGCCGAGTACAAGGCTAGAGTTATCTCACTGGTAACACACAACAAAAACAGACAGACACACTGTTATATACATAGGTTGGAATGATTAAACGAATCGAAAGTAATTTAAAAACATTTATTACATGAAACGGTCCTATACATGTTCAATAGAAAATTAAAAAATAATACGGTTTCTTTAATGATCTCCTTGATTGTGTTGAGGAAACAGCTGTTTGATTGTCTAAAAAAAAAATGAAACAAGTTTTAGTCTATAATCATTAAAATGAGAACAAAAAAAAATTCTGTTGATTGTGTGTAAAGACAAAGATGATACTACTTGATATTATGCCATCATATGACCTTTCATGCTGTAAGCCAGAAAAAAATGCAAAACAGTAACAGAAAAGAGACCTGTCAAAAATATTTGATGCTAAGAAAAACAAGTATACAAAAAAAAAAAAGCCAGATTTCTATATCTAAAACTGAAGTAGAGCTGAAACAAGTTACAAACATGCAGTTAAAAAAAACAAACCCCTTTACAAATTATATAACAAAAAGGTTTCACAACAAGAATCTATTTTTCTATTAATACAAACAATAAAAACATACACTAGAATTAAATACATGCTAAAAATAATATAACCACCAAGCAGTAAAACAAATACAGAATATTACCTTACAGTGAAGATACCTTCATTACCCTTCAATACTGTATTAATCTGTAAGTGTGTTTGAGCAGATTATATATTTAGGTTTAAACTGAAAAATATTACAATAAAATCAAACAACATTATTTTTAAAACGTTTTATTATTATATATATTTTTATTGTAATGTTTATTTTTTTTTTTTTTTGGTGGCCCAGGTGGTGTCACAGACTGAAACAAAAGAAATGAAACATAAATTCTTGTATCCAAACGAGGGACAATGGATATTACCTTCCTTTCTCGAGATCTACAAGACGTAGATCTCGAGAATTGCACCCCCTACAGGTTGGGGTGGGGCTTGAAATATCAGCCCCACACCCCATGGGGCTATATACCCCACCCAGACCAGGGTTGAGTACTGCTGCGGAGAGGGCAGCTCCCCCTCACCCGCAATATAAATCGCTATTATAGGCTAAAATAAAAACAAATCTTTTATAAACTAAAAGAACCATTTTAAAAATTACTTACTGCGTTTCCCACAAACATCCCATTTACTATATTAAATATTTCAGCTGGAACAAACAAAAACTTTATTAATAATTTCACTCTAAACACAGAGAGACAGGGGTATACCTTCCATTATGTTTGTTGTTTGCTAACTGAAAGTCGAAACCTGCAGACAAGCTTTTAAAGCAGAGCTTCACTCATGGTATATCCAAAAAAACTGCAATCCTATAAAAATGCCCCGGTCTTTGACTAGAAACATAAGTTGACCCTCGAAAAATGTTATATATAATTGTTTATTGCCTGGTTTAAACAAAAAAAACACGCTAAGGACTTTGGAGACGAGTCTGTTTTATTACAAAATATATAAAGTGTATCTGGATTTATAGGGGATAGAAAAATGTTATATATATAATTGTTTATTACCTGGTTTGAAAAACACGCTAAGGAATTTGAAGACTACGATGCTGTTTTATCACCAATTAAAATTGTATCTGAATTTTATAGGTGTCGGGTTTTTTATGATTCATTACCTAAAATCAATCTTGAGTTATCATTGGTGTTTTTCTGATAACAGAATGTATGTAGTTAGATGAAAACTCAGGAAAGCGGGTTTTTTAAGACCAGGGGTCTTTCAACCTACGCTTTCAAACCTGATTGGTTGAACCCTTATATATATACGTTCTTATCAAAGCTCTACCCCACAGTATAAAATCAGAAACAACAACAACAACCATGGCTTCATCATCAGCATCAGTACTAGCTGATTTAAATCGTGACGGTCTTTGTGAAGCGTCACCTGTAATTAAAGCTGCAGACTTGTTGTTAAACACCCCATATAACATATTAGGGGGTGAAAAAGTGAAAACCCGCTATGGTTACCGAATGTTGATGAAATTGGAAAACGGGGTGGTGTTTCTACCGAGACGTATGCTGCCAACTGACGATCGAGTCGTCTTTTTCGAGTCTGGGTATGCTCAAGCAATATATAAAGGAGAAAAAAAATTAAAAAATGGTATGTATACCAGTACATTCAAATTTCAAGACAAACGAACCAACACCATCGCTGACTTGTAATATACCAGAATAATCAAACGTATACAGTTAAGAAGATAAACTATCAACATCAACTTATGAGAGGGGTTTTCATCGTAAACTACCAACCATATGTACTTTTAGAAAAAGAACAACAACAGCAGCAGTAACAGTAACAAGTATGAACCATTGTGAGAAGTGTTTTTTTATAATGGAGCAGTTAAAGCATCTCACTTTTATCAGCAGGGAATTAAAACCAAACTTACAAACACCAATTGATCAACTAATCCTGGACAGCGTGTTGGCTGATATGGAGTGGTTTGAAACCGAGAAAAAATTTTGTTGCGTGCTAGGAGGTTATGCCTCAACACTATACGGTACAGAACAACATTATCTTATAATTCGTTTAATAATATCTGGAGATAAGTATGACTCTTGTAATTTACCTAATATGCAGGGCTATCATAGTACTAAGAATGGTTTTATATTTTACCGTATTTTTTCAGATGAGAAGAAAGTGTGGTATAGTTGTAGGTTTTTGTCTGAGCTGCTTATTCATAAAGAACTTTTTATACTCAAAATATTTCAATACTATAAATATGATTTAGATAGTAGTTTTGTTTTTTATAAAGCAGAAAAAACTAAAAAACTTCTTCTTGTTGAAAACCCAGTCAGTGTTTTAAATTTTTGGCGATCTTATAAACCGCAAACCTTGCAATCATTATGTATGGGTTCGTTAGCTAACCAAATCTAGAGTATTATTTTTAGTTGTGTTTATTAAGCTGTTGTATTTTAGTCTAGTGTTTGTACTAAATTATATTGTATTTTTGTATAAACTGTACTTTTGTATAAAAATAATTGTAACAACCAATATAAACTCCACAGTATAGTGGAAAACTGTAACGATATATCAAAGTATAGTTTTTAAATAAACCTCTTTCATAGTTGAACTTTGTGTTTTTAAAACCTATAAATGTTAAAGGTAAACACATCTTTACAAAAACAAACATAAAAAACGTAATCTAGAACGGTATACTACGTTATATGTATTAATGCAATACTAGTGTTGTATTATTAATGAGAACATGTTTTTACGATTATAAAATAACTCATTAAGAAGCCTGAGGCAACTGGAAACAGATAGAATATTAGTCACCGATGAAACAGTTTTTACTAGCGTTTTATATTTTACAAATATTTCTAGTTGCTTTGGCGTTCCGTATATATACAGGGAGCGTTTAGACAGTTTTGAACAAAATTTGTTTTGAATACTTAGCTGTAGCCTTCTGTTTTTACTTGGTATGTGTCTTATTTCATCAACTATAACATATAAAAACATATCGTGTACGTGTTATAAGCAACTGATATCGATATATTAATCCTTGGTCTTTTTCATGTGTGTCTGCAAATACGTTGTTTCTTAGGGGGAAAACGTGTCAAACACAAATACTGTACTGATGTCTGTATTCTAGACAAGCTCAAACACGAATAATTGGGGCTAACAAACGGCAGGTGTTTACATACTTGGAATCAAATAAAAGTATTTTGTTAAAATTAATGTGTTTTTATTTTGTAATACAATTAAAAAGTATGTCTTAAAGCAATAATATCCTGAACAAACTTATCTTGTGCTACATCAGCTATATGTAGGTTGTTTCTATGTGCTGTAAGGTATTTCACTTCAGTCTTTATTCTGTTAAAGAGATTTACTACATTTGGATCGTACAGTATGTTTAGAATCACTTTTGCATTGGGGTGTTTATTTTTAAAGTTCCTCACAGCTCTTGGGAAACTTTTCTTTTGTGTTCTTACCACATGATATGGATAGGGGGCGCCTGTCTCGTTTCTTGCAAGTAAACCAAACACACTTATTTTTCTCCGTTTACTTGGCTTTGGGGTTGTATCTTCAAGATGTTCTGTGACTTTAGCGTTTGTTTGTCGCACAAGCTGTACCTCATCATTTATACGCGTTAATTTCACTTTACTAACCTCTGGGTTGTCCTTTGATTTCTGATCAAATTCATTGAGGAAAAAATCAAAAATAATTTGTTTGCACTTTTCATAGAACTGAATGGATATCCAACAAGCCAAATTTAATATTAAATCTTTACACACATATGTACCAGATATCAAGTTGTTTTCAGCCTGTCTCCCACCAAAGTTCACCAGATATGTAGCTGTTGTTGGTATTACTTGAGTTGTTGCTTCCGTTTTAAGAGGGGTAGTAGTCCGGCTCCCAGGCGATAACTCTAAGTGGGCTCCCTCAGTTGAAACACTTGTCATGTCGTTGTGCTGAAACCCTAACTCTTCCTTTAGCCGACTGTTGTAATAGGCAATCAACTCTTTAGTTTTCTTATTTTCCAACCAATGTCTGAATCTTTTCTCACTAATCTTACACAGTTTAGTTGCATTAAAATAGCCAGTGTTCTTATCGATAATAAGTTGAAAGTCTCCAAATAGACCATACCAGAAGTTGTCTTTAATTTGTTGGTAACACACATCACTTAATGTAGCCATTTTAAAACAGATTTGGGTTAGAACAAACTGCAGTAAGTCTTTTCTCAACAACAACTGACTTGTGAATATGTTTAAGAGTGTCTGTGTGTAACCTATTTATACATATTACCCACAGTAACCGTTTTAAACTGTATTTGTTTTTACATGGATGATGTCATACTTCTAATGACTGTATTCTAGACAAGCTCAAACACGAATAATGTGGGGTTATTGAACAGATATAACACAAGGTCATCAACTGACAGGTTGTTTACCTTTAAGAGGGCCTCTCTCTTGTGTATATTAAACAGATACACAGACAAGCTCAAACAGGATCAAGGTTAACAACTGTAAAACGTTGTTTATCCTTCAAGAGACAGAGACACTTGTTCAGTATGTGTTAAGTCGTGAAACAAGGATGACGTCTCTTGCTGTATGTAAGTACACTCTTATTATTATGTGTGTTTGCATTCAAATAACAAATACAAACATAACCTTACTAAACAATCAGATGATTGGTAATCAACATGTATACAAACACCTAACCTCATATGTCAACAACAACTGGCTTTGTTTTATATATACAACAGCGAACAAACTTTTAACGTGTGTGTCTGTGGAGCTATTGGTTTAGGGACAGTGTATATATGTAAAGCAAACAACGGCTGATTCGAGGTTCGTGGGTTCAAATCTAAGTTCAGGCGAATGCTTTTCTTTCAAATACACATGCATCTGTCAGTTTAAGCAAAGACTTTGAACTGTCATGACGTGTTTGTTAAACAGCATGTATAAGCTTCAACAATGGCAATCAGTTGTCTGTCTGTCTGTATCCTCAACACAGAAGACACCTGTTCAGTAGTGTGTGTATTAAGCTGTGAAAGAAGGCTGACGTCTCTTGTTGTATGTAAGTACACTCTTGTATTATCATGTCTGTTTGCATTCAAATAACAAATACAAACATAACCTTAACAAACAATCATATGACTGGTAATCAACACGTGTGTGAACATAACCTTAATAAACAAATACAGACAGCTGTGTGTGTGTGTGTGTGTGTGTGTGTGTGTGTACGAACATAACCTTAATCAACAAATACAAACATAACCTTAATAAACAATCAAAATGGCTTGGTAATCAGTCTGTATACGAACACCTAACCTTCATAAACAAAATACATAACCTTAATAAACAAACAGATGCATGGTAATCAACACACATGACATAACCTTAATAAACAATCAGACAAACACACATGGAGAGCTAACCTGACTTGTAGATATCTATGGACACACAGGTCAGACATCTTGGAATGCTTGTGACGTCATCTCAGGTTAGTTCCATAGAGAGAACCCGGGTTGCAACTGTCTATGACAGGTCAGCCATCTTGGAATGCTTGTGACGTCATCTCAGGTTAGTTCCATAGAGAGAACCCGGCTTGCAACTGTCTATGACAGGTCAGCCATCTTGGAATGCTTGTGACGTCATCTGACAGGTCAGGTGACATTTGACGTTGACACATGTCAGGTCAGGTGACAGCTGACGTTGACAGCTGTCAGGTCAGTGACATTTGACACCTGTCAAATCTGACAGGTCAGCTGTCAACTGTCACAGGTCTGCGCAGGTCAGCGCATGCGCATGATGACTCGCGCATGCGCAGTAAAAAGTGGAGGGGATGGTCCCAGGTGTCGCCCTATCTACTTATATATATATATATATATATATATATATATATATATATATATATATATATATATATATATATATATATATATATATATATATATATATATATATATATATATATATATATAACTAATATCTGGTATATAAGCAGGTATATGCCTATAATTTTACACAAATACATATTACATAAAGATTAAATAGTTCAAGCTATATTTTCTGTTTATGTATATAAAGTCTAGGACCAGAATTTAAATGAAAAAGGCATAAATAAGTGCCAGCTAAAATAGTTAAATTAAAAATATACATAGAAATTAAATACTTTAGAATGTACAATTCATGTTCTACACAACCACACTCAGAGTCAGGGGTAGTAACATAGTCAATTTTTTAGTAGAATCTGAAATGAAAATATATAACATTAATCTCAAAAGTTTAAATGACACATAGAAATAGATAAATATCTGCAGCCACAAGTTCAAAGCAATTGTCAACTATATGTATTTATAAAGTCAAAGTAATTGAGATCGAGCATAACATAGTTATTACACAAAAAAGCATGTAGCCAGACCATGACTCTATTTAATATAAAATGTGACAAACAGTATCTAAACGTGGAGTGACACTGTGTTCAGAACGACAAAAATAATTATAAGGCCTGAATACAAAACGTTTAAAAGGACCAGCGTAAAGTTAATAAGTTAAGAAAAATGATCGTTATTTTTTTGCATCAATTGGTTTAATGGAATAAGCTAAATTATAGGCTTGATGTTGTTAATATAAGGAAATTTTAAATTGTGACTAATTTAAGAAAAGTTTGTGTACAGGTTAGAAAATTGTAACTTATAATACATACAGACTTAGAGACTACATCTCTGGCTTCACAGTTGGTTTTCGTTTTTGTAAGTGAAGGACGTATCCAGCGCATAAGCTAACTGGAGCAAGTGGCCCTTACGAATTCTGGATCTTCTAGGATGTTCTTCAACGTTTCTGTGACTATAGTTTCGCTACTTGACAGCATTCTCAGACAGATAAAAATTGAATTAGTAAGAAATCATGACAACTACAAATAAAGATCTGTTGCTAGGTTATGATATGATGTTTTGATCAAAAAAAATTATCAAATTGAAAATAAAATAAAACACAGATGACAGATGAGGCTTTCAAAATGTCTATGTGATGTATGTCAATATTTAACATAAAAATAGAACTAGCCTATAATAACTATGATAACAGTTACAACAATAAAATAACTAAACAATAACAGTATAAAAGCAGTCTCTATACAACGAAAATATTGACATACATCAACTCATTATCTTAATACAGCTCTTTTCAAAGAATATTTAAATTTATTTTCTTTGACTTATTTAATTAGAAAGAAGAATATCCAACAAATGGGAATTCATTAAATCAGTTTGCTCGTTTAAAACAAGGTATCTATTGTCGTGTGTGTGCTTTTTGACTTCTAAAGCTTCAAAAATGTCTAGTTTACGTTTGTCATTATAAAAATGTTGTGGTTGTATGCGGTTATTTACTGTAGGTTTATGTTCAGTATCAATAATATGTTTTGAAAATGTAGATTTGTCAGCGTGGTTATTTCTAAATGCAGAAATATGTTCTTTGTATCGGGTGTTAAAATTTCTAGACTTTTTTGAAGCTTTAGAAGTCAAAAAGCACACACACACGACAATAACTACCTTGTTTTAAACGAGCAAACTGATTTAATGAATTCCCCTTTCTTGGATATTCTTCTTTCTAATTAAATAAGTCAAAGAAAATAAATTTAAATATTCTTTCAAAAAAGTTGAAATAAGATAATGAGTTGATGTATGTCGATATTTTCGTTGTATAGAGATTCCTTTTATACTGTTATTGTTTAGTTATTTTATTGTTGTAACTGTTATCATAGTTATTATAGCCTAGTTCTATTTTTATGTTAAATATTGACATACATCACATAGACATTTTGAAAGCCTCATCTGTCATCTGTGTTTCATTTTATTTTCAATTTGATAAATTTTTTGATCAAAACATCATATCATAACATAGCAACATATATTTATTTGTAGTTGTCATGATTTCGTACTAATTCAATTTTTATCTGTCTGAGAATGCTGTCAAGCAGCAAAATTATAGTCACAGAAACGTTGAAGAACATCCTAGAATATCCAGAATTCGTAAGGAACACTTGCTCCAGTCAGCTTATGCGCTGGCTACGTCCTTCACCTACAAAAACGAATTAGACCCCTTAAACCCATATCCGAGGACAGTTTCAATTTATGTATATATAGTTTTTTGGTATAAATGTAAACTTAGTAAGCAATCTATGTATTTCTATGACACTTCCTCTCCAAAATGCACTTCCAGCGCCAAGACTTTTTATATATACTAAAGTCCGAATATTTAAATAGTAAGGGCTAAAATTATCTACGTAACGATAGTTTCAAATTATTTGTCTTTAAATAAAACTACCACTCGGTCAATTAAAGCCGCAGGGTCCAACAGTGCACTCATCATTTTCCATTAACAAAATACATATGTGACAATGGCATATACTGAATGCATGAAACTTGGTACAATGTTTGCCGGTTCATGCTCATAATTTCAAGTATCTTTTGTGTAAATAACATAAACCTCTCAGTACCAGAGAGCTGTCCACGCAGTGTTTGCCTGGAAATGTTAATCGATACCAGAATGTTAGTACATCCGGGATTATATTCCAATGTTAGTTGAACACAGTTTCATATATGCCGATATCACATTTTGTATGCAACATATGCTTTAATTCTGCATGTAAATCGGTTAACTTTATCTTGTATGCGTTTAGGATTCATCTGTCAATGAACATAATGTCTCTAGGTCTGCTTAGATACACTTTAACCCATTTCCGGCCGCTGATGCGTTTACGCATCAGTCATATAATATTTTTTTTCTGTGCAACCACCTTAAGCAAAATCGAATACAGCTAATGTGCGATGTTATATAAAGATGCTATTATCTAATGAAAAATAAAAGACACGTATATCATAGAATATCTATATTGGAGAAATTATTGAAATAGGAAGAAATTAGGATTCTTGTCGGCATATACTTGTATTTGTTCTTACAAATGGTAAACAGAAGAATGAGCTAAAAATTCTTGAAAGTTCTATTGGAAACCTAAAGGAGAAACAATTAAATGAGAGTCCTTCAGAAAATTTTCGAATGGAAAGAAAAAACCAGCAGCTAAACATGTGTGATGCGTATGCGCATCAATGGCCGAAACCGTCAACTTCTGCACTTCTGCATGTCGAGACGTGTTAGAGCACTGTGATGTATTCTGATTCCAGATTACGGATATAATAGCATTAGTTTGTTTCCTGACTGTGCTACGTTAGGTTAGTGTTGTGAATTGTGAAGTGATATTTTTTGTCGTGTGAGAAAATGCCGCAATTTCTTACCCAAAGAGAATTAGAACTTGCTTTAGAGGAGATCGTGCAAGAATTAGCAGATGATCGAGGTAAAATAAAATTATATTTATAATTATTGTGTGCTCGTGAAGTAATTCTTATGTTTGTTTTTTATACAGATAATAATGTAGATGCAGTGTATATACCGCCAGATGTAGACGAACTAACTGACGAAGAGATTTTCGAAGAAGACTGTGAGAAAGTAAACGAATTCAATGATATTGCAGGGACATTCGAAATTCATACAGCCGATGACGATTTGCTTTATGACTCGGATGATGAATGTTTGGCAGCGAAACGTAAGAAGTTTTTACAATATAAAGGTGTAGATCGAAAACCTATCTGGAAAACAGGAGAACACTTGCATAATTCAAACAGCAATCACGATGTCAAAGAAAAAGAAAATATTGCTAGGCTGAAGAATGAGTTAGACAGCAAAACACCTTTAGATTTATTTTTTATGTACTTTGATGATGAAATGCTTGAAAACATAATTCAGTATAGTCAGAAATATGCACGTGACAATAACAGACATGACTTTATAATCGACAAAGATTATTTGCTGAATTTCCTGGGTATCATGATTTTATCTGGGTACCACACTCTCCCTCAAGCTGACTTATATTGGTCTACAGAAGAGGACAAAGGCTTGAAAATTGTAAAAGATTGCATGAGTGGAAACAAGTTTAGAAATATGAAGAAAAACATTCACCTGTCTGATAATAACAATTTAGACATACATGATAGATTTGCCAAACTTCGGCCGTTTTTCGACCTCCTGAATAAAAAGTTCATGAAGTTCGGTGTGTTTTCGACTTGTTTGTCAATAGATGAACAAATGGTGCCCTATTTCGGACGACATTCATGTAAAATGTATATGAAAGGCAAGCCTGTCAGGTTCGGATTTAAATTATGGTGTCTCTGTTCATCTGATGGCTACATCTACCAATTTATTCCGTATGCTGGTGCATCCACAGAAAAAACTCCACTTGGTTTAGGAGGCCAAGTTGTGGTCAATTTATTATCAGTCATCAAAGAAAATGCCGCACACAAGGTTTTCTTCGACAATTTTTTCTCCTCCTATAAACTATTTTCAGTTCTAACTGATAAAGGATACTCTGCCACTGGTACGATACGCGACAATCGAACAGGAGTTTGTCCACTGGAGACAAACAAAATAATTTCGAAGAAGCAGCGTGGGTCACATAGCTGCGCTTATGATGAAGAGGCTGGTATATCACTTGTTCGATGGAATGACAATTCAGTGGTGACGGTGATAAGCAACTGTTACAATGTTCAACCTATGAATATAGCGAAGCGATATAATCGAAAAGAGAAAAAAATTGAAAATATAAATCAGCCTGCAGTGATTTCCCATTACAATAAATTCATGGGAGGGGTAGATTTACACGATAATGCAATAGCAAACTATCGTACCAGGATCTTGGGAAAGAAATGGTGGTGGCCTTTATTCTCAAATGCTGTTGATAGTACTATTGTAAATGCTTGGAAACTTTTCAATCTGGTTAATGAAAAAAAGATATCACAACTTGACTTCAAGTCATATATTGCATACCGTCTCTTGAAAATCCAGAATCAAGGAGGCGAACAATTTTCAAGTCTGGTATCCATATCTAATAGTATACCAACTGAAATACGGACAGATAAATTTGACCATGTGGTGGTTCAGGAAGCAACGAAAGCTAGACGACGATGTCGATTATGTCATAGTGCAACAATATATATGTGCAAAAAGTGTAATGTACATATTCACGCTAACTGCTTCGAAGAATTTCATAAGAAATAATGTTTGTACATTATATTTTTATATAGTATCAGTTAGCACTTGTATTGCATATATTTGGCCATTGATGCGTTTACGCATCAGCCTGTAATTCACTAATTAAATAAAAAATATTTTTTTGTTTGTTGGTTTTATGTTTAGAAACTTTATTGTTGCTGGAGAAAATGAGTGACATTCAATTTTGAACGTTTTTTGATACCTTGGCCATAAATGGGTTAACGATTGCACACATATCGCATTAGTTGTGGAAGTAGGGTAAACAGTACAGTGATTGGCATCTTAAGTAAAATTTACCATTACAAACAGAATTATAAATTCCTTAGTGCATCCATATCAAAAATAATTATTCATTCAGATCAGTAGAGGTCTGCCCATTGACACAGCGTGCAAAAAATTGGCTTATCATGAAAGGAAAAATATAAAATAAATTAAATTTATTGTCATGTCGAGATTTATAGTGATTGGCATCTTGACTAGAATCATTGGCACTTCGCTCACAGTTATTGGCACAGCCAAAATATTTACGATTCCCCTTCTAAATGTGTACCTAGGTACATATATATATATATATATATATATATATATATATATATATATATATATATATATATATATATATATATATATATATATATATAGAGAGAGAGAGAGAGGGAGAGATTCCGAAATTTATAAAATAAATGAAACTTACTTCAATCATATAAAAAAACACTGAAACAAGATCCATGTATATAATCAATATATACAGGTAAATAACATAGATTTCGTTATCACTTTACTTATTAAATTTCTTCTCACATCCATTGCAAATATATAAAACTTTATCTGTAAATACTTGTCTCTTCAAAATACAGTTTGTGTGGAATGTTCGTGAGCAGCTACTACACTTAATTCTTCTAGAAACCATCGAGATATTTCTGCTACAAATAAAGCAGACATTTCTATAGACAGAAGCATTTCTGAATGGGCTTGTAACATCTTCAGCCTTTTTCGATAAGACTGATTCATCCCTATTAGAGAAAATATTTTCTTCTGAAAAAATGATTTTTGAAGCTGCTTGGTGGCCGGACTTTTTCATATTCTTGTTCTCCTTATTCAATTGGGAAAGCTTTCCTTCGACTCTTCCTTGAACGCTTACCTCTTGCTCTTCAAGTTCCTTTTTAAATAAATATCTAACATAAGTAGCCTCATTTTGAATAACTTTCGGTGTAACTGATATATCTGAGGTCACACTAATATTATCATTCTGTTCGGTTTCATTAATTCTTTTGTGAAAATTGACTATCTTAGCTTTAAGTAGCGCTTGATTCTCATTTAGTTGTGTTTCTGCACATAACCCGTTCATGCTATTTTTTTCTGAAGAAGTTTTGTTCATTATATCTTCATGCTCTTTGGTAGATTTCGAAAATTCGTCCACAAATTTTTCAGTCATTTTTATATGTCCACTTTCAAGTCCTTTATTCAAATGGATAGGTTCTATTGCATCTATTTTTAGAGTAATCACAATACTTGAAATAACCTTAATCGTTTTGTCATCCTCGATTTCATTAATACTGCCTTCCTGGTGATATTTCTCACTCTTTGGAAGTCTTTGATATTTTTTCCGTTTCGCATCATTATTCTTGTTTCATTTTTTTTTGGAGTCTTTCGTTTTTCCTATTTTCTTTTGCTTGTTGTAAGCAAATTTTAGCGTGCATTTTATCTGCTTGTTTTTATTTCCATACAGATGAAGTCAATACAAATGGCATTTTTTTCAATGTTTCGTTTATTTTTTCTTTCTGGCGTGACTGGATAGGTCAGGTAGTCTTGCAAACAAGTATTTTGTGTAGTATGAATTGAGACTTGATTTTCAAATTTATGATTTTCACTTATATCTTTAGAAGGGTCGGTAATTATTATTGACATATTTTCTAAGTCAGTCAAGTCGGGAACTCTCATAGTACTATTCAAGATCTGCACTGAATCATCACTCCAACTTTCAGTATTTTCAATATTAATACAATCGGTCAATATGTGCTCCTCATTCGACTCTGCATTATCGATTTGCTGGTCAATAATTATTTCTGCAGGTGCAATAATGTTGGAGCACTGACTCGTTCTTTTCGATGGTTTGAAACATTGCAATATATTTTGCAACAATCCCAAATTTTGTATGTTTTCTCCCCTGTTGCAATATTCTTTAAGTTGAGCTACCCTCTCTTCCCCTCTGATATCTTTGAATTCTTTTAGGGTGAGGATATAATTATCGTCTATTTTTTCATCAGAAGACTCATCAGTTTGAAGTGGTGCATTATTTTTCCGGGGCACTTCGAAAAATCTATAGCGGATGGATTTCAGGGAAATAAGCCACATGCTCTGAAATTGTTTTTAATTGTCTCTGATTTAAGTGAATGTTGGACAACTGATTCAAGGATCACCGCAAAATTTTCTTTTGTAATTGATTGGTTAGGATGGTTGCGTCTAAAGTCTAAAACACCATTTCGCCAGCCATCTTTTAAAAGTTTGAATATATATCAGAATTTAGATACAAAATTTTCACTCTAATGTGTACCCCCAAAAAAATTCAAATAGAATCTTGGGGAGTTTTTACGAACTATAAAAAATGTAAGACCACTTTTTTTATAAACACGGCGGTGTAAATAAATAAAAGTTTTCATGTTGCTTGCGATAACAAGATATAATTAATATAATTCTTTGTTAATAGAACATGTTTGTAAGGTGCCAATCACTGTTCGACATACTAACATAATGATTTCGATTATTGGCATAGAATGCCAATAACTATTTGTGGTGTGTTTTTCAATTACAGTAATTGGCACACCATTATATTCCCGCCAGAACCTCAAAATCCTCGAAATTATCACCTTAGTTGTGATCAGTCATCTTCTGTTATATAAATATTATAAAACACACATGATAAAATACTGTCTAGTAAATGTAAAACCTTAATTACTCACCTTCAGTTCTTAGCAGTTTCACTAAGAAATCAGAGAGGATCATGTAACACGTGTTTCTAGGTTCACTATTAGACTGATAGTGGCGCCGCATAGCATAAAAATTTTGAACTCGTGTTCAGAAATTTCTAAGAAACAAGTTTATATCTAGAGATCTACAATAGGAATTGCAGAAATCTTATAAAACGTGTATAAATAAGAAAATGCCAATCACTATCAGTGTGCCAATTACTGTATGGTTTACCCTACTATAGCTGAACATAATCACTGTATTTCAGTCAAATGAAACCAATTTTCGACAAATAAACACATCTGAATTTTGGTATACATGCTTACTACGAATTTCCATTGAACATACTAAAAGTTGCTGGCAAAATCTGTTGCGCTCAAGCCACCATGTTGGAGAAAAGGTTCACTTTTTCAGTTTTCTTACTATATCTCGACAACTATAAGTCATAAAAAAGCAGTTCAAACAAAAAATATAAGGTGTTAAATTCCCTACAAAAAGTCTTGTAAACCCTTTTATATCTCCAATACTTTAGCTGTAATCCGTTGTTAAATAGCAAAAATATTTATATTTTTGCGCTCGCTTTGCCTTCTTTTCTGTACACTGTAAAATTGGTAATATATTTTTTTTGAAATTTATTCACTGAAACTACTGAGAGATGGAGATAGAGAGAGAGATACAGACAGGCCGACAGACAATTAATTTACTCAGGCCAATAAAAAATATTTTTTTGATCAATTGGAGCTTCTCCGATTAAAACCTACTGAAAACGCAACTAATCCGAAATTTACGAAACTCCACGATAGGTTTTGTTACAAATGAATAGAGTATATTACACGAATTCACTCACGATCCACTGACTGTGGAAACCGTTGGTGAAAATACGGTGCTTCAAGAGATCTACGACAAAATAAAGAGCCAGTTACAGGAGGTGGAAAAAATAGTGCGACCTCAAAATTGTGGATGCAATACTTCTATATGGTCACATTGGTGAAAGAATTCATGCAAGCAGAAAGATAAAGTAACTCGAGCAGTCACCTAAAAACCGTACAAAAAATATTTCCATTCTTTCACGCGAATGACCACTTCCTATACGCCAAAGCATGTCACATTTATCTTAAAGATATTTTAATTCTACAGTCGCACATGGATATCGACGAATAACGTAAATTCGTGGATGATCGCTACTTGACGATGTGAAGGATGGATAAATATTGGTCGGATATGGTGATAGAGCAAAATATTTAGCGGAGCATGAAGATAGCCAGTGGTATTTTAACTCGAGGATTCACTGATCGTGTTCTATCTAAACGGATTTTACCAATGCCAACTTTCCATCAAATCTGCGAATTTTTAGAGCAATATTCTGGTACAGTCTTTGTCAGCAGAGGGCGTCATGTTGATTTGAGTGAACATGGAATAAGGGGATGACCAATACGTAAAGCGGCTGGAAAACTTACTTGCCTGCCATGATCCATTTCAGAGTTGCAAAATAATGATATCTATTAGCGCAGCAGTAGTTTGGGGTGATAAAATGGATGTAGTAAAAATCGAAACGAAATCAATCGAGGCCATCGTTGGAGAAAATTTCAAGGAAGTAAAAATAAAGCGCGACACTCGAGTTCGTTCTCTGGCCACAGTTCATTCCTGGATCAAGGTGAACGATGTGGAGGTACCTGTTGACCCGCTTATATTGTTTCAAAGAGTTGCCATTGCAAAAAAAAGATGACGCTAAACTTCTTTAATACCTGGAGTACGAGCTGGTCCCATTTTCACTCGCTATTATTAATAAGGCGCGTATGCAAAACCAAGAGTTCCCGTTTTGTATGACATTTTCTAAGAGTCACGTGAAAATATAAATCACGTGTATTGCACAGATGTCACTGACGGTGGATATCTTCTACATCGCGTGGTATGACATCAAAATTAGCTATACTGGTCCATTTTCCCAGCAGATGTACACTTCATAAAAAATTCGGATCGAAATCTGTAATAGTCTTTGATGGCCACACCGATTCCTCCAGCAGCACCAAAAAAAGTAAACAGCGACGTCGTGCTATAAATCATTCTAGCGCTGACATAATGACATAATCTTCGATGCTACTCTAATCGATACAGTAACACAAGAAAATCTTTTGGCTAACAATAAAAACAAATCTTGATTGATTTCAATATTATCGGAGAGATTTCAAAATGAAGGGTTTGAGGTCAGACAAGCTTAAGACGATGCTGATACCCTTATCGTTACGACAGCAATATAACTATATACGTCTGCAAGTAACGCCAGTGTTGGCGAAGATATTGATCGTCTCGTTCTAGTTACTGCATTGTCCTCGTAGGAAAGGAATATTTCCTTCACGAATCCAGGAAAGGAGAAAGCTGATCGGAAAATCGCGTCTCTTGCAATCACATAAAGGGATGCAGGATTATATTTGGTTTACAGATGTCTTCACTGAGTGTGACACCACATCATGTCTTTTCCAAAAAAGTGAACAAAAGGAATAACGTTTTTACAACAACGATATGATTTGCAAGATATCGTAAGAATTGTCAATGACGCTAATGCCACCCACGATAAAATTTCTCGCGCTGGAGAACGTTTTTCTTATTTCTATATAATGTACCAGCTAGTGAGCGATCTTTAAAACGACATCGTAATCACACCTTCAGAAAATTCGCGTACCAAAGTAAGCCAAAGCTAGCATTGTTATCCTCCTACGGCTGCAGCCGCCCAGCAACACTTGTTTCCTCTTTATCAGCAAGTCGAAAAATGGCGTTGATATGAAAAATCTTCGGACTGTGGGGTTGAAAGATAGTCCGCGATTTTCTTAGTCCTGTTCGGAGACTGAAGGCTCC
Source organism: Tillus elongatus (assembly GCA_964006375.1). NCBI lineage: Eukaryota > Metazoa > Arthropoda > Insecta > Coleoptera > Cleridae > Tillus > Tillus elongatus. The sequence continues at coordinate 67,224,347 of OZ023265.1, forward strand.
TGCTCCATATTCCTTGCTCTCATTACTCTCATGCAATTGTAAAAGGGAATGCGCCTAATCTTGTGGATGCTGGAAAGCGTGACTAAAATGTGCAACGAAGGCGAGAGTTCAATTTGGAGGGAGTTTTATAAAGAACCTTTCGATGCGCCTCACAGCATAATTGAGTATTACGAAACCGACCAGCACTTCCACCAGACGATTGGGCTTCAGACAATGCTACGTCTGGTATGAGTAGCATGCGACGACTTTAGTTGATAAGAATAGACGAGCTTTTACACATTTTGGAAAAAGCGGCACATTTTCAATGAATTTAATGATTTGACATTTACTGATAATCTTTGGAGGTCATGAATCTGCAAAAAGCCATAGCACCACAGTTTGAAGGACCCAGGAGACTTCCTTCTTTATTCGATAACATATTACAGCTGAAGTATTGGAGATACAAAAAAAAATCTTAATACTCGTTTTTGGAAGAAATTTAATAAACTATATTTTTTATTTGACTTATTTTTTCGTATCAGTTACAGTTGCGGAGATATAGGCAAACAAAAATAAATAGTGTACCTTTTTCCAATATGGCGGCTCGAGCCCAACTGATTGAAAAGGACTTTTAGTATATTCAATGGGAAGCATCAATAAGCATGTATACCAAAATTCATATTTTTTCCGATTTTTTTTAATTTGCCTGGACTACTGATAGTTTTGCCAAAAAATGTACTTCTGCCTCCAACCAAATACTTTTAGTTTGTCATTCACATCAGCTACTTAAAGTATACTAATTATAACAAAGTAAATAAATTGCAATTCGAAATCTTGATAACAAATTATTAGATGCACGACAACAAAATCAAGCTGAATTACACAAGCCAGACGAGATTGTCACCTACGGTCACTACACACATAAGTTTAGCAATTCGGGACGCTGCGTGCGCCCTTATCCGTCTCGTATAAGATAAATTATACTAGAAAAGAACCACTTGTTTAGATTAGTTCAACGCACCCGAAATTCTACAGATAAACTAAACGCCAACAGTCCCGTCAATCAAGTACGACCCGTCCTAAAAGAACTCCGCAACCACCGTTGATACAAACGCCTACAAATTTGATCTGCCTAGGACAATGCCATCTAGCAACTAGCAAATGTTTTTCTTTTCCAGAAAATTCCGATCTCACCACTTCTCGGTCAAAAAGGCATCGTTTACAGGGATCCAGATACAGGAAGTGCTTTCGCATATCGTCTGGAGTTGAAATTTATTCTGAAATACGAAGACGTTGATCTGTCGCACTTTGCGAGAAGACACCGTAATGTCTAGAGTGCGTTTAACGCCATCTCAGACACTTGCGTCTAGCCCACCACTTAGAAAAAACTTTCCCTAATAATCAAGTCCCTAAAGAATTGGAAAGATCTAGAATACGATGGAATATCCAACGTATCCCTGAAAAACTTACCTCGTAAAACAATAGTATTCATATTGTTGCGTTTTCGCCGGTTCTGGATAAGTGAGACTTTAAATTTTAGCAAAACAACTTTACTTATTCTCCTAAATATGGATACAATAAAAGCTCTAGAATGTCTCTCTCATAAAACACTTAGTTTATCTGGCCGTACAATCACTAATCTGCACACAAGGCACTACACTGGAACTACAGTCGCTACTCTCTAACACTTCACACTGGTTACTGCTTCTTCGAGTCGCTTCAACATTATCCAATTGAACTCCACTGAACTGGCTTACTTCCACCTTTATATAGCCGTCATACCTTCCACCTCGTTTCTGGAGTGTTCAATTCCAGAATGTTTCAGGATATTCTTTTGCTAGAAGGTTCTGTGAATAGAGAACGGCTCCGTGCGTATACAGGGGGATGCATATACAGGTGATCCGAATGTGGCCATCACTCCTATGTTACACAAGAGATGTTTCTCGTACTATAAGGACTCTCTGCGTATACAGCGTGTAAGGGTTCTCTGCGTATACAGGGTGTATATACAACAATATTATTATTATATCGCAGAGTCCCGTGAAAATGACGCGTTAAGAGAAGTTTTCGTTTATACTATGCGTGAAAAAAAAAACGAGGTCCCGTATACAATTTTTTTGTGTATTAATAATAAATGTTTAAGAAGTTATTGTAAAAAAGGTTTTTGGATTTTTTTGCAAAGCTTAATAAAAAAATGTTTCGTACCTTTTTCGAAAACTTTTTCTGAATAATTATATCTTGATAGGTGGGTAAATAGTTTGAAGAAGTTCGCTGGCCAGGACAAATCGACTATTTTTTCGGGAGCTTAAGTTTTGTTTGTACTTTTACAACCAGTCAAGTTGTTTTGAGGAAATATGATACATTGTAAAAGAAAAAAAAAAGTTTTAACATGATCGCCTGTGGGGAACGTCTAAACTGAAAGTCAGGGCGCCACCCCGTACGTTAAAAGTTGTGTTTTAATCTGTGATACAGATGAAATCTCATATTTTTTATTATATGCTGAAAATTCGGTACGTACCAAATCTCAAATTTTATTAATTTTAGTGAATTTTCGTAGAAAAAGTTTACTAATGGGGAGATACCGACTTTAGAACTCTGAAAAAATTCTTTAAGTGAGCGCAAACTAGGACCCGTAGAACCTATATCCAGGGTCAATTTATATATATATATATATATATATATATATATATATATATATATATATATATATATATATATATATATATATATTCGGGGAGGTGAATAGAAACCACGGGAATATAAATATCTAGCTCTATATCGATATCTATATATTAGATATTTATATTCCCGTGGTTCCTATTCACCTCCCCGAAAATTCTTGGTCCAGATATGCTCTGACAGTTCAGCTCTTGTGGGCAATAACACCATCTTGCTCAAACCAACTGGTTTCTCACAATTTCGACGGTGGTAACTGCTCTAATGCATTTTGTATTTGATTTTGAAGAATATTCAAGTATCTGAAATTATAATTATATTAGTTTGATACCTGCATATTGTATGTGAAAATCTGAAGTTTGCTGATTTTCGAGTTTGGCTAGAGTTTAGGGTTTTTCAGTATTAAATTATGTTTATATACAGCACAAGTTTCCGATCTCTTGTATAAGACATTCTGTATAATTTTTGTCAATAAAATTATTATTATTATTATTAATAAAAATAATAATTTCTCTGACCGTTTAAATTTTCGTTATAAATAATTGGCCAACCACTTGGTCATCAAAAAACTATATATTAAAACCAATTTTTATTTGTGGTCGATTTTGTTCCATTAAATGAGGATTCTCCTGATGCCATAGAACCTCTTTCTGTCTATCCAAAAGATCACAATTCTCACATTTAAACTCGTTTGTATAAAAGATTGTGCAAGGGATATTTTCATTATATTATTTTTCATTTAAAAACCACGTAAAAAGGTAGAACGTCGAATATCGTCTTGATCGCCATTTAATGTGTGACTACATCTCCTATGGTACTCTTATGGTACGGTGTGTATTTATTTTTGTGCAAAATCCGACTTATTGTCGTAGCACTTGTACGAGCAACAGGTAGCTCTGGCGATAACGCAATATTGTTTACTTCTAATGCTGCGCGAACATTTATTTTAGCCAGCTCATTAATACCTATTTTTTTATTTGCCTTAGAAGAAATTTTGTGCTCATAAACATGTGCAATCTTTTGAACTTGCGGAAAATTGGATTTCCTTCTTTCAGGATAAATGTATATATATATATATATATATATATATCACACAGATAACTCAAAAAATAATAAGTCAATTTTGATGAAATTAGGCCTGTATCTTGGTTTTCTATGTGACTTCGACAAGATTGTCAAGAAAATCTAAACTGGTTTTCCGAGAAAATTTTAGGATTTCTTTTGGAAATTCTTTTTATCTCTGAAAATAACAAAGCCGTGGCAACCAAGTTCGGTACGTAGAGTAATCTTATCAAAAGTAAACTATCTATCAAAATTTAAGTCTATATATGAAAAAGAAACAGAGCATTTAATTTTAAAATCCTTGGTGCCAGATCATTTCTATGAAAATTCACTACCATAAGGCACTTGCTGCGTTCAGACATTTGATATTAATTTAATAGAAATTTGTTTCTTTGACTCAAAAAAATTGCCTATGAAAACGCGCTCCCATAATGCACTTGGTACGGGCGAACTCTTACTGCTGCATATATGTACAGTTCGTTTTATTGCTTTAAGAGCGAGAACATTAAATTTATTTTGTTAAATAACAAAATAATAGACAATTAAATCACGAAATCTACGACTTAAACTGATACCGAAGCCTCAGATAAATGGTCTATTTTAAATGAATTTTTGCAAACATTTTAGTAAGTTGAAGGACTATTGCAATCGAAATATAATCTTAAGGCTTTGTAAAACACACCTCTTACGGTGTTTCTTCTACATAATCCGGATTTGTTTCAGAATCTTCCTTAGAAACCGCAAATTTTGTCGTTTTACATCGCTATCTTGACGTACACACACTATATATATATATAATATATATATATATATATATATATATATATATATATATATATATATATATATATATATATATATACACTTTATTTGTTTGCTGTACGTTTGTGATTTCTTATTGGTATGCGCGGACTGCAGTTTAGAACCGTCACGGTTCATCATCAGCATGCTGTATATATATATATATATATATATATATATATATATATATATATATATATATATATATATATTGCTAAATATAGTATTAATTAAAAGTGTATGAGTATGGCTCCGCCGCCTATGGTGAGTTTATTGATCCGTTACTTACCGAGAGGAGCACGTCCCATAGATAATAAAAGAATTCAGGTATTTCCGACAAACAACATATGTTAATTTTTCTGTCGTTCAACCCACCCGTAATTGTTATAAACCAACTACCTGCAGACGAATATAAACAGTGTTTTTGATGTAAGACATTTAAAATTATTCATCCTCTAATAACGCATATGGTTAGACAGAAGGATAGCTAAAAATATGTACAAAATTTCAAGTAGGCAGTAAAAACTAAAATAAGGTGACGCTAACTTGATTAGTGAAACGATCGTTAGCTTTTTAAAAATGTGTTGTGGTGATTTGGTTTCTCCAAGCGTACTTATCAGTGCTCATCACAGGTTCCAATCCTCACTTAGTCAAACTTTCAACCAATCATTTCCGATCGACCGTGTTTTGAAAACGCTCTGTCTTGTAAAGCCGCAATGCACAAATGACGATCGTCCCGTGCTGAGGTTGCTCGAGGTCGTCCGGATCCATGACGACGGTTATGGATTCCTTCTTCAGACTACTTGGACCAGCATTGTAACACTGTTTACATACTGTGTTCTATGCGATTAGAAATTCGTCTGATTGATAAAACGGCTTCTCGAATACCAACAGTGCGCCCTGTTTCGAATTCACTTAAATGATTAAAGTAATTTTTTGATAAAACAAAATTGCAAAAGTGTACACCTGTTTAGATTTTTTGCCCATATTGTTGTCATTTATTATCAGAAACAAAACAGTGTAGTATAGAAGATTTCATTGCAACTGGTCGACTTTATTATATATAAAAAACGAGTAGCGTGCTGATGATGAACCGGGACGTGAAGCGGCTGGAAAACTTACTTGCCTGCCATGATCCATTTCAGAGTTGCAAAATAATGATATCTATTAGCGCAGCAGTAGTTTGGGGTGATAAAATGGATGTAGTAAAAATCGAAACGAAATCAATCGAGGCCATCGTTGGAGAAAATTTCAAGGAAGTAAAAATAAAGCGCGACACTCGAGTTCGTTCTCTGGCCACAGTTCATTCCTGGATCAAGGTGAACGATGTGGAGGTACCTGTTGACCCGCTTATATTGTTTCAAAGAGTTGCCATTGCAAAAAAAAGATGACGCTAAACTTCTTTAATACCTGGAGTACGAGCTGGTCCCATTTCCACTCGCTATTATTAATAAGGCGCGTATGCAAAACCAAGAGTTCCCGTTTTGTATGACATTTTCTAAGAGTCACGTGAAAATATAAATCACGTGTATTGCACAGATGTCACTGACGGTGGATATCTTCTACATCGCGTGGTATGACATCAAAATTAGCTATACTGGTCCATTTTCCCAGCAGATGTACACTTCATAAAAAATTCGGATCGAAATCTGTAATAGTCTTTGATGGCCACACCGATTCCTCCAGCAGCACCAAAAAAAGTAAACAGCGACGTCGTGCTATAAATCATTCTAGCGCTGACATAATGACATAATCTTCGATGCTACTCTAATCGATACAGTAACACAAGAAAATCTTTTGGCTAACAATAAAAACAAATCTTGATTGATTTCAATATTATCGGAGAGATTTCAAAATGAAGGGTTTGAGGTCAGACAAGCTTAAGACGATGCTGATACCCTTATCGTTACGACAGCAATATAACTATATACGTCTGCAAGTAACGCCAGTGTTGGCGAAGATATTGATCGTCTCGTTCTAGTTACTGCATTGTCCTCGTAGGAAAGGAATATTTCCTTCACGAATCCAGGAAAGGAGAAAGCTGATCGGAAAATCGCGTCTCTTGCAATCACATAAAGGGATGCAGGATTATATTTGGTTTACAGATGTCTTCACTGAGTGTGACACCACATCATGTCTTTTCCAAAAAAGTGAACAAAAGGAATAACGTTTTTACAACAACGATATGATTTGCAAGATATCGTAAGAATTGTCAATGACGCTAATGCCACCCACGATAAAATTTCTCGCGCTGGAGAACGTTTTTCTTATTTCTATATAATGTACCAGCTAGTGAGCGATCTTTAAAACGACATCGTAATCACACCTTCAGAAAATTCGCGTACCAAAGTAAGCCAAAGCTAGCATTGTTATCCTCCTACGGCTGCAGCCGCCCAGCAACACTTGTTTCCTCTTTATCAGCAAGTCGAAAAATGGCGTTGATATGAAAAATCTTCGGACTGTGGGGTTGAAAGATAGTCCGCGATTTTCTTAGTCCTGTTCGGAGACTGAAGGCTCCTGCTCCATATTCCTTGCTCTCATTACTCTCATGCAATTGTAAAAGGGAATGCGCCTAATCTTGTGGATGCTGGAAAGCGTGACTAAAATGTGCAACGAAGGCGAGAGTTCAATTTGGAGGGAGTTTTATAAAGAACCTTTCGATGCGCCTCACAGCATAATTGAGTATTACGAAACCGACCAGCACTTCCACCAGACGATTGGGCTTCAGACAATGCTACGTCTGGTATGAGTAGCATGCGACGACTTTAGTTGATAAGAATAGACGAGCTTTTACACATTTTGGAAAAAGCGGCACATTTTCAATGAATTTAATGATTTGACATTTACTGATAATCTTTGGAGGTCATGAATCTGCAAAAAGCCATAGCACCACAGTTTGAAGGACCCAGGAGACTTCCTTCTTTATTCGATAACATATTACAGCTGAAGTATTGGAGATACAAAAAAAAATCTTAATACTCGTTTTTGGAAGAAATTTAATAAACTATATTTTTTATTTGACTTATTTTTTCGTATCAGTTACAGTTGCGGAGATATAGGCAAACAAAAATAAATAGTGTACCTTTTTCCAATATGGCGGCTCGAGCCCAACTGATTGAAAAGGACTTTTAGTATATTCAATGGGAAGCATCAATAAGCATGTATACCAAAATTCATATTTTTTCCGATTTTTTTTAATTTGCCTGGACTACTGATAGTTTTGCCAAAAAAATGTACTTCTGCCTCCAACCAAATACTTTTAGTTTGTCATTCACATCAGCTACTTAAAGTATACTAATTATAACAAAGTAAATAAATTGCAATTCGAAATCTTGATAACAAATTATTAGATGCACGACAACAAAATCAAGCTGAATTACACAAGCCAGACGAGATTGTCACCTACGGTCACTACACACATAAGTTTAGCAATTCGGGACGCTGCGTGCGCCCTTATCCGTCTCGTATAAGATAAATTATACTAGAAAAGAACCACTTGTTTAGATTAGTTCAACGCACCCGAAATTCTACAGATAAACTAAACGCCAACAGTCCCGTCAATCAAGTACGACCCGTCCTAAAAGAACTCCGCAACCACCGTTGATACAAACGCCTACAAATTTGATCTGCCTAGGACAATGCCATCTAGCAACTAGCAAATGTTTTTCTTTTCCAGAAAATTCCGATCTCACCACTTCTCGGTCAAAAAGGCATCGTTTACAGGGATCCAGATACAGGAAGTGCTTTCGCATATCGTCTGGAGTTGAAATTTATTCTGAAATACGAAGACGTTGATCTGTCGCACTTTGCGAGAAGACACCGTAATGTCTAGAGTGCGTTTAACGCCATCTCAGACACTTGCGTCTAGCCCACCACTTAGAAAAAACTTTCCCTAATAATCAAGTCCCTAAAGAATTGGAAAGATCTAGAATACGATGGAATATCCAACGTATCCCTGAAAAACTTACCTCGTAAAACAATAGTATTCATATTGTTGCGTTTTCGCCGGTTCTGGATAAGTGAGACTTTAAATTTTAGCAAAACAACTTTACTTATTCTCCTAAATATGGATACAATAAAAGCTCTAGAATGTCTCTCTCATAAAACACTTAGTTTATCTGGCCGTACAATCACTAATCTGCACACAAGGCACTACACTGGAACTACAGTCGCTACTCTCTAACACTTCACACTGGTTACTGCTTCTTCGAGTCGCTTCAACATTATCCAATTGAACTCCACTGAACTGGCTTACTTCCACCTTTATATAGCCGTCATACCTTCCACCTCGTTTCTGGAGTGTTCAATTCCAGAATGTTTCAGGATATTCTTTTGCTAGAAGGTTCTGTGAATAGAGAACGGCTCCGTGCGTATACAGGCGGATGCATATACAGGTGATCCGAATGTGGCCATCACTCCTATGTTACACAAGAGATGTTTCTCGTACCATAAGGGCTCTCTGCGTATACAGCGTGTAAGGGTTCTCTGCGTATACAGGGTGTATATACAGGGTGTTCGGAATGCGCAGATCTCAGTTATCCGTTCCGACAGTGTACAAGTTGGTAACTTTGTTATTTTTGGTCCTAGAGGGTTGAGACTTCGCCTGTTGGAGGTCACTCCAGGCACCACCAAGAGACGTTGAGGCGGTGCTGCCAGATTGTGCAAGAATTCCTAGATGTTGGGGAAGTTTTGGTGATGTGGCAACACCGCACCTACATATATTGAAGTGCTTTGTAACAATCTCAATGTCATGCTAAAATTTAAATATATTTTTAACCAAGTGGAAACTTGTCGATATCATTAACATTCAAAATTCCAGTAAATACCCACTATTCCTTCAAAACTATGGGCCAATTAATCTACTTCTTGTCGTAAGCGAAACCACCGAAACGATAATTAAAAACTAGCCTCATAGACCTCTGAGAACCAAATCTTTTCGGACAAGCAATTCGGATTCAGACACCAGCACTAGACCACAAATAAAGCTCTCCGAGTGGTAGAGAAAATCACCGAAGTATTTATCAAGAATAAGTCAACAGTTGCAGTATTTATCGAGTTATCGACATCGCTTAAGCCTTTGACAGAATTTGTCAGACAGGGCTCCTTAGAGTAAATTAATTACCTGCCCCATCTGAGATATCATCGGAAATAACAAACTTATGGCAATCAAATTTGGTACGCGGATTCATATCATAAAGAGTGAACTAGGTACCAAAATTTAGATCTGTAAGTTAAAAGAGAAAAAATGTTATAGGTATTTAAAGAAAAAAGTTTGGGTGCCAGTGATGACCAAGGAAACGCACAAAAACAAAATATTTTGTATGGATAGCAAGGTGTATCGTGTATTACACACAAACATTAAGTTTTCATGACACAAAAGGGTCAAGAAAGGCAGAAAAATTACTTTGAAAATTGTATTGTTTTTCCTACTAAAACGTCAAAGTTGCGAATTGAAACGTCAAAATTGGTAACTTTTAGGCGAAAAGGATGAAACGAATACGAGTTATGTAGAGAAAATGTCGCAAGAAGTGTGTTTTACAAACTATTACCTTTCAGCTTCAACTGTTATTGTCCTTCATTTCAATAAAATGGTTACAGAAAATTCATTTAAAATATAACCTTTACCTAATGCTTTGTCAGTAGGTTTAGTTATAGAGTGAAGAAAAAATTGCGTACCCTTTTAAGCTAATTGCACGTACGCAAGAGTGCCAGATTTGGCATAGGTAAAGTTCATAAGGAGATGTGTGCAGAGAGGTAAAATATATCTACAATGTGTGTTACAAATAGAGGAAACAATGCTTTGTTTTAATTATACAGCGAGATTCCCCCATCCTGAGCTGACCGTTTAATTTTTACGTGAAATGTCAAACACGTAAAACTCTGTGGTCCAACAGTCAATGACAAAAGAACATCAATAACGTTCAAACTTAAAAGTTTAATTAATAACGGTCGAATTTTGACCACTGTACAGATTTACTATTATGGTTTAATACTCTATAATTTTTAGCGAATTTTAGTAGAAAAAAATTCGCTATTGAGAAGACCGCGACTTTTGGATTTCGAAAAGTTTTCTTCAAATGATCGCGAAATAGGACGCCTAGAAGCCACATATAGTGTTAGCTTTAGTAATTATCTATTTACAAATATACAGGGTGACGCATTTCTACGGTAAAGTTCAATATTGCCGCTACTAGAAAAATTGTAGACGTTAATTATAGGGGGTCTTGAGCTGCACTTACAAAATTATTTCGACAATTACAGGGTGGTCCATAAATCTCATGTTATTGAATTTTTGCACTTTCCAGCGAATTAGAATGCATGTTTGTAAAAAAAAGATAGCGTGCATTGATGATTTCACATTTTTAGCACACACCAAAAATTATGATACGGCGTTTCTACTAATATATTGACAGGCCAAATAGCTCAGTTTGCAAGGTGAGTAACCTCTAGAATCGGACTAGGAGATCGCGAGTTCAAGTCCCGTATTCAGACAGTCGGTCTTTTTCACACGAATGTGAAAGTGCTGGCTTCTGATGAGTTATGGGTGGTGTCCGTGGTCTATATGTGTGTGTAAGCTCCACCTACATCAGTCAAAAACCTCTGAATGCAGAGCTTGTCTACTGTGGTGCCATTATTATTATTATATCGCAGAGTCCAGTGAAAATGACGCGTTAAGAGAAGTTTTCGTTTATACTATGCGTGAAAAAAAAAACGAGGTCCCGTATACAATTTTTTTGTGTATTAATAATAAATGTTTAAGAAGTTATTGTAAAAAAGGTTTTTGGATTTTTTTGCAAAGCTTAATAAAAAAATGTTTCGTACCTTTGTCGAAAACTTTTTCTGAATAATTATATCTTGATAGGTGGGTAAATAGCTTGAAGAAGTTCGTTGGCCAGGACAAATGGACTATTTTTTCGGGAGCTTAAGTTTTGTTTGTACTTTTACAAGCAGTCAAGTTGTTTTGAGGAAATATGATACATTGTAAAAGAAAAAAAAAGTTTTAACATGATCGCCTGTGGGGAACGTCTAAACTGAAAGTCAGGGCGCCACCCCGTACGTTAAAAGAAGTGTTTTAATCAGTGATACAGATGGAATCTCATATTTTTTATTATATGCTGAAAATTCGGTACGTACCAAATCTCAAATTTTATTAATTTTAGTGAATTTTCGTAGAAAAAGTTTACTAATGGGTAGATACCGACTTTGGAACTCTGAAAAAATTCTTTAAGTGAGCGCAAACTAGGACCCGTAGAACCCATATCCAGGGTCAATTTATATATATATATATATATATATATATATATATATATATATATATATATATATATATATATATATATATATATATTCGGGGAGGTGAATAGGAACCACAGGAATATAAATATCTAGCTCTGTATATATATATATATATATATATATATATATATATATATATATATATATATATATATATATATATATATATATATATATATATATTATATATATATATATATGTATATATATATATATATACCTATAGATTAGATATTTATATTCCCGTGGTTCCTATTCACCTCCCCGAAAATTCTTGGTCCAGATATGCTCTGACAGTTCAGATTTTGTGGGCAATAACACCATCTTGCTCAAACCAACTGGTTTCTCACAATTTCGACGGTGGTAACTGCTCTAGTGCATTTTGTATTTGATTTTGAAGAATATTCAAGTATCTGAAATTATAATTATATTAGTTTGATACCTGCATATTGTATGTGAAAATCTGAAGTTTGCTGATTTTCGAGTTTGGCTAGAGTTTAGGGTTTTTCAGTATTAAATTATGTTTATATACAGCACAAGTTTCCGATCTCTTGTATAAGACATTCTGTATAATTTTTGTCAATAAAATTATTATTATTATTATTAATAATAATAATAATTTCTCTGACTGTTTAAATTTTCGTTATAAATAATTGGCCAACCACTTGGTCATCAAAAAACTATATATTAAAACCAATTTTTATTTGTGGTCGATTTTGTTCCATTAAATGAGGATTCTCCTGATGCCATAGACCCTCTTTCTGTCTATCCAAAAGATCACAATTCTCACATTTAAACTCGTTTGTATAAAAGATTGTGCAAGGGATATTTTCATTATATTATTTTTCATTTAAAAACCACGTAAAAAGGTAGAACGTCGAATGTCGTCTTGATCGCCATTTAATGTGTGACTACATCTCCTATGGTACTCTTATGGTACGGTGTGTATTTATTTTTGTGCAAAATCCGACTTATTGTCGTTGCACTTGTACGAGCAACAGGTAGCTCTGGCGATAACGCAATATTGTTTAATTCTAATGCTGCGCGAACATTTATTTCAGCCAGCTCATTAATACCTATTTTTTTATTTGCCTTAGAAGAAATTTTGTGCTCATAAACATGTGCAATCTTTTGAACTTGTGGGAAATTGGATTTCCTTCTTTCAGGATAAATTTATATATATATATATATATATATATATATATATATATATATATATATATATATATATATATATATATATATATATATATATATATATATATATATCACACAGATAACTCAAAAAATAATAAGTCAATTTTGATGAAATTAGGCCTGTATCTTGGTTTTCTATGTGACTTCGACAAGAATGTCAGGAGAATCTGACCTGGTTTTCCTAGAAAATTTTAGGTTTTCTTTTGGAAAAATTTTTTATCTCCGAAAATAACAAAGCCGTGGCAACCAAGTTCGGTACGTAGAGTAATCTTATCAAAAGTAAACTATATATCAAAATTTAAGTCTATATATGAAAAAGAAACAGAGCATTTAATTTTAAAATCCTTGGTGCCAGATCATTTCTATGAAAATTCACTAGCACAAGGCACTTGCTGCGTTCAGACATTTGATATTAATTTAATAGAAATTTGTTTCTTTGACTCGAAAAAATTGTCTATGAAAACGCGCCCCCATAATGCACTTGGTACGGGCGAACTCTTACGGCTGCACATATGTACAGTTCGTTTTATTGCTTTAAGAGCGAGAACATTAAATTCATTTTGTTAAATAACAAAGTAATAGACAATTAAATCACAAAATCTACGACTCAAACTCATACCGAAGCATCAGATAAATGGTCTATTTTGAATGAATTTTGGCAAACATTTTAGTAAGGATTATTGCAATCGAAATATAATCTTAAGGTTTCGTAAAACACACCTCTTACGGTGTTTCTTCTACATAATCCGCATTCGTTTCAGAATCTTTGTTAGAAACCGAAAATTTTGTCGTTTTGCATCGCTACCTTGACGTACACACACTATATATATATATATATATATATATATATATATATATATATATATATATATATATATATATATACATTTTATTTGTTTGCTGTGCGTTTGTGATTTCTTATTGGTTTGCGTGGACTGCAGTTTCGAACCGTACCGGTTCATAATCAGCGTGCTGTATATATATATATATATATATATATATATATATATATATATATATATATATATATATATATATATATATATATATATATATTGCTAAATATAGTAATAATCAAAAGTGTATGAGTATGGCTCCACCGCCTATGGTGAGTTTATTGATTCGTTACTTACCGAGAGGAGCACGTCCCATAGATAATAAAAGAATTCAGGTATTTCCGACAAACAACATATGTTAATTTTTGTGTCGTTCAACCCACCCGTAATTGTTATAAACCAACTACCTGCAGACGAATATAAACATAGTTTTTGATGTAAGACATTTAGAATTATTCATCCTCTAATAACGCAGATGGTTAGACAGAAGGATAGCTAAAAATATGTACAAAATTTCAAGTAGGCAGTAAAAACTAAAATAAGGTGACGCTAACTTGATTAGTGAAACGATCGTTAGCTTTTTAAAAATGTGTTGTGGTGATTTAGTTTCTTCAAGTGTACTTATCAGTGCTCATCACAGGTTCCAATCCTCACTTAGTCAAACTTTCAACCAAGCATTTCCAATCGACCGTGTTTTGAAAACTCTCTGTCTTGTAAAGCCGCAATGCACAAATGACGATCGTCCCGTGCTGAGGTTGCTCGAGGTCGTCCGGATCCATGACGACGGTTATGGATTCCTTCTTCAGACCACTTGGACCAGCACTGTAACACTGTTTACATACTGTGTTCTATGCGATCAGAAATTCGTCTGATTGATAAAACGGCTTCCCGAATACCAACAGTGCGCCCCCTTTTGAATTCACTTAAATGATTAAAGTATTTTTTAGTTAAAACAAAATTCCAAAAGTGTACACCTGTTTAGATTTTTTGCCCATATTGTTATCATTTATTATCAGAAACAAAACAGTGTAGTATAGAATATTTCATTGCAACTGGTCGATTTTATTTAAAAAAAAAGAGTAGCGTGCTGATGATGAACCAGGACGGTTCGAAACTGCAGTCCGCGCAAACCAATAAGAAACCACAAACGTACAGCAAATAAATAAATTGTATATTTAAAAGTGATTACAGTGTAGTGTAATATTCCAATATATATATATATATATATATATATATATATATATATATATATATATATATATATATATATATATATATATATATATATATATATATATATATATATATATATGTATATATATATATATATATATGCTTCAAAAGATTTGTGGGTAGTGAATAATGCAAGTTATTTACTAAGACATGCCGCATATTTCTCAGCTTTTTTGGTGCGTCCTCAGGAGCCTAAGAAGAAGAATAGCTGTAATGCACAATTAATAATTATCTTAGAATTACCTACTAAAAGCTGAACAATATAAGAGCCTTCCTGATCAGAAACACACACACACAACTACACACACACAAACACACGCACACACACACACACAGAGAGAGAGAGAGAGAGAACTCTCATAGGTTTTGGGTATTTTACACGTAACAAGCGCATAGAACAGAACAGGACACTTAAAAACCTGTGATTACATGGTGGGACCTTTAGGAACATTCTTAAAGCTAAAAATTGAAAGAAATTTGATGCAACGCACGTGTTTCTTGAAAACTTGTTGATTTACAGCTGACTTATACATATTGATTCTACATGAGCCAGGAGTGCCAACAGAAGGATGCCAGATTGAAAGATTTCAGAGTCAAAGAATGTGAGGCCACAGAATATGCAACACAAGGAAGGTAGTTAGTTTTTGGAACAATTGACTTGAAAATGAAAATTAAATATGATCAACCGTTGACCCTGAAACACTGAATTTCTGAACGTAGTCTTAAAGTTAGTTAGTTATATCTGGGGCAGATTTTTATTACATCTGACCACCTGCCAGTCAACAGATACGTTAAAAATATCACAGAAACACTATTCCATCCTACTCATAAAGGACAGCTTGACAGACTTAAGTGGAAAGGGCAGAGGGCATATCCTGCCGATCTTAGGTAAAGGGAAAAGGGGGAAAGACGAAGAATTATAAGACTGATGGGCAAGTAGGAAGACATGGTGCGCCCCTCCCCAAAATGTATTGGAGGCAAGAGTACAGAGCGTGACAAATGCTCACATCAGGCGTTAGTGACGTCACACAAATATAGAAAAAACCGGAAGAGTATCCCCATATTACTAGGTTATGGCATTATTCACTGCCCACAAATCTCTTAAGGTCGATAAGTTTCCTAAAGAAAATTTATTAATAAAATATTCTAGTGACATTAAAGTTAGACCTGTGAGCGCAATAATTCTTACGATATTAAAATATTTTTACGTAAGAAATAGTTTTATTTGCTAGAGATAGGAATAAAATAATTTTTTAGTGAATCTATTTAAAGAGTGGAACATTAAGTAAACTTGTAAATTACCTTAAGGCATTGTTTCATGTTAATTAACTTCACAATTCATTATACCTCGCTGTTTTAATTTGTAAACTTTTTTTACATCATGCAAATTATAGAAACAAAACGACCAGGTTTATGAGAAAAGTTTGATAAAAGAATTACCACTGAGTAACTCTTTTATTCAATGAAATATAAACGCGAGCAATAATAAATGAATGGAGAAAAGTTCAAGTTGTTTCGAAATGAAAAAGGCACTGTCACTTTTTTTTTCTCATTAGCTGTGAAACTTAAATTGGATTAAAAAGTTGAATACGACCGGTGTTTAATGAATGAAGAAGCCAACCCTCGGTTCCTATTTTGCAATTCCTGAAATAAGGCTTCCAAAAGATCCCACAGTTTTCGAGTAAATCAGGTTATCACAACTTCTGAAATTCAAATTGATTGCAGGAAATTCCAGAGGAAGTCGGATGTATACACGAATGTGTTTTCTATATTAATATTAAAGCTTTTTTGTAAGCGTTGAAGCTTCTGAATTTGCTTTTGAGGTTTTTCTTCGGCGATGTGTATACATCAGTCTGACATTTGCACATATTTCTTTTAACTAACATCTTAAACTTTACTAACAAGCAGAAAGTATCGAGAACTCACTTTTCACTTACAACTGTTAAATTATGAAAGCAAAATGAGTTTTTAATGGTGAAGGTATTTATCTGAGATTTCCAAAGTTTGTTGGAAAAGTTTTGAAACCTCAAATATTTTTTTAAGATAAATCCGCAAAGAATTGATGTTATAGTATCAGATAAAATATCAGGCAATCTGAACGTGGCAAAGTTTTAGAAACGACTACACGCCCACGAAGTAACTTTTATATGATGGAATAAGGAAAATATATTCCTTTTACAGGTATTTAAGACGTAATGCGATTTACACAACTGTCAGAAACATTTTATTTTTATTGTTATATATTATTTGTGGTAATAAACAAAAAAATAGGTTTTATAAGTTGTAAATTTATGAACTATAAAAAGTCTATACTCTATACTATAACGTGGCAAGCTGGTTATGGTGGCAAATTTTTATTACACATTCTTTAAAGCTCAAAAGCTCATTTTGCTCTCAGGAATATGGAAGTTCAAACATAGTATAATATATTTGTTATAAGTGTGTGTGTGTGTGTGTGAGAGAGAGAGTTTCGGTTTCTTTAACATCGTTCTATTTCCGCGACTATGGCCAATCACCGACGCCAGAGAGCAGTTTCACTATCCTAAAAATGTTGCCGAACCTCTTTCTTTCTGTAGGGACAGTATGAATCTTTAACGTGCCCAAATTCAAAGTAAATGAAAAATCTGTGGCCAATGAGACTACAAGCTCGAGGCCAAACCACTCCTCACACACACACACACACACACACACACACACACACACACACACACACACACACACACACACACACACACACACACACACACACACACACACACACATACACACACGCACATACACAAGCGCGCGGGCACTTGTATTTCCTGAGACATTCTGACAATTTTTTTTGCTAACAACTGGGGATATTAATTTTTTCTAGCGTAAACAACTTGGGTGCTACAGCAACTGAGTCTTTTTTTAAATGAAAAGATGTTTTTTTTTTGTATTTTAGGAAAGAGCGTATCTCTCGATATAAAGTTTTAATCGGGTTATACAGGAAAATAAAATGAGAAAAAATAAAGGAACTGACAAAATAAAAATAAAATAAAATAGCAATAATAATTAATAACTAAATCTTCAAAATGTTGTCTATTAATATCAAAACAAAATTTAACTGGAGTTTCAAAGAAACGTATTACATTATAATCTGGAATGTACAGGGTGAGTCACTTAACTTTCCCACACCTCACCCCAATTATCACCGTTATTGTTAGAGTTGGAAAGACATTCCAAAAACGATGTTGTAGGGGATTTTATAAATTCTCTAACGACGATATCTGTAAAAATACATGGTGTTTTATAAAAATAAGCCCAACTAAACTTATATTTTTTTTAAATGTAACACTATATGTTCGATTTTTTTAAACTACATGCTATTACGAATTTATATATATATATATATATATATATATATATATATATATATATATATATATATATATATATATATATATATATATATATATATATATATATATATATATATATATCGCGAGATAAATGGACTACTACCAGTAGGCGATTATGCAACATTGTCACCATCCAAGAACGCAGACATAAGAGTCAGCAGAATTATCTGAGGGCACCTTGAAGTCAGCATAGTAGAGGACACATTGGGAACGACGCAGTGAGGTCAAACCAAGCCGTGGGAAGCTCAGTCAGCATGGCTGCAGGTCACCTCTAAAAGACAATAGAGCCACTTCCAAGTGGAAAGTTTATAAATTGCCAACCCGCCTTCAGCGAGCGGTTCGTTTATGTTTCTCGAGTTTTACTCTGCACTGTGCGTGCTATATTATTGTATCACACTTACGTATTGATATTTAATTATTTTATTCTTATGTCTTATGTATTGATTGTGTAAGCGATTAATAAATTTGTTTAAAAAATTAATCCGTCTTAACCGTAAACTTAAGTCGCGTTCATTTAGAAGTTCATGACCTTCTAGCCTTCAGTGAATACAATTTGGATTTGGCCATAAGCGGTTATGAGGAACCTAGGGAAATTACATTGAAGTACATGGCAATTTCGGTTACCCTGGAAGTACCATGTAAGTGGTGGTGGTGGTGGTGGTGATGGTGGTGGTTGAAGTCTAGCCTCGAAGGTTTCGTTTCATTAGCCACACATTTTTGTTATTAAAAGTACTTAAACAGTCACAATACTTGCCTCGCCCCCCATTACAATAGTTTTGTTTCTTCTTTTAACTTTGTTACATAATAATAGATCTCCACGCATAGAAATAGAACCCATTCATTACAAATTTGTATATTTTTACATACAGTTTGTTTGTATTTAAATGTATTTACACATAAGTCATTCAATTAGACATAAATAAACATGTTTTTTGTTTCTTTTTTGTTTGTTTTTTTTGCTGTTTTTGTTGGGTTTTTTTGTTTCTTCGTTTTTGTTTTTGTTTTTTTAAATTATGTACACATATTTTTTTTATATACATACACACTTTCTTTATTTCCAAATTTTGTATTTTGGACAAACAGGGATACAATGCGTCCTTTAAGGACGACTTAACACAGACGAAACTGGACCACGGTTTAGATGGAACAATATGTAGGGAGACAGTAGGTTACTTATAAGCTATTTACAATTTTTTTAACTACCGTGATTAGTAAAAATGTTTAAGTTTCTAAGGTTAATTTTTTTATCATTGCCTATAGGTCTATTTTAATATCTTTAAAAAACTTAAACACAGCTACTGCGATTGATCTGGAGTTCTCTGTCAAAGTACCATATACTTCGTTATTTTAAATAGAACACCCTATGTATTATTTCTTTTTTAGACTCCGTATAAAATTATAGATCATATATTATAAAGGGATTATATCTCAGAAATGCGATGTTTTCGAGTTAATTCGATTTTTTCGAAAATCTTTCAAATGTCACTACTGTGTTTGATAAGACATATCTGCGCTCCTAATCAAGGTCGTAGATTCTGCATCAGTGAGGAGACCAACAAAACCTGGTTCTAAGTAAAGCGAAGTTGAAGTTTTCAGTAACTTATACAGAGCGTTCTATATTAAGTGCCCAACTAGAGCAACTTATTTCACACATTGCTTCATAATTTCAAATAAAACACGCTATATTTTCTTACCTAGTCTCATTGCACATTAAAATCTCTCTAGAATTTGTTAGCATTTCTCTATAACCATTTCCGAGATATATTGTTTTCTTTTACATGCTGCAGATATTCAAATATCTGATCATACTTAAGTAGTTAACTATGACCGAAAATGTCAAATAATTTTAACCGACATTGCCTAGGACGTCCCATTGTAACAGCTGGTGGACTTTTTTTACGAAAAGTTTCAAAATTGTAATCTAACCTAACCTAGTAATATATAGTTCATCTTATAAAACTTTTTTTTAAATGATACTTTTAATTTAATCTTATTAGTACATGGCGAATTTAGCAGAATGAACTAAAGGACAGCATTCAATGGCCCATATCCACATTACATCCAACTTGGTTAAATTCTATATCAGCCAAAGTATATACGTTAATTTGACACTTGTTACTAAAAAAGTGAAAAAAATGTTTAATTACCCTGCCATCCGTCACTTCTTGGGTATTATGACAAGGAGCTCCATCTTGCTGCCAAATTACACGTTGCAGGAGCAGAATATTTACTAAAAAATCATAGACTTCAGTTTGCAGAAAATTCTGGTATCTTCTACCTGTTAGGCTTCTGTGATACGTAAAACAATGTATACGAGAGCTTAGTATATCACACCATACATTTAGGCTTCTAAGGCCCTAGAATTGTATTTTTTGTATATAACGGGGGTTCTCTTGCAACCAGAAATGGCTATTTTTTCTGGTAAACATACCTGCTGTTGTAAATGTGGATTCATCAGATCCAAATACATCGTTGAAAATAAGGGGATCGTCGTTGTGTTTATCAACCATGATCTGATAAATTGCTTCTCTGAAATACGTCATTTAAGTAAAGTGTTTGGACTGGCTTGATTTTATATGGCTTTACATTGTTTTTCTTTACAAGTCGTTGGACAAAACCATAGGAAACATCAAAATCTCTGTCAGCATATCTAATTGAGAATTTGGGATGTTTGAAATATAATACTATATTTACTTGAAATCCTTCATATTCTGACTTCCCACTCATTTCTTGTCTTCGAGAGTAAAACTTCGTCCTAATTTGCGTGTAATGTTAACAAAAGTTTTTCTGTCGAGGATATAATAATATAGGAATAATGCTTCTATTAGAATATTTGTTCCGATAATCACGGATCCCTCTGAATAATTTCAACAAATTTTGATATTTTAGCATCCTGCATCTTCCAAACGAATGACGCAAGCATATAACATCTAAATATGTAGTTTTAAAAAATCGAAAAATATACAGTGTTCCATTTAAAAAAAAGTTTGATTAGGTGTACTTTTATAAAACACTATATATTCACAGATATCCTCATCATAAAACATTCTCTTTCAGAAAAGACTTTCTAACTGTAAAAATAATGGAAAAAGGTGGGATGGGAAAGTTAAGTGAATAACCCTGTACGATTCGTCTTGTCTGCCTATTAATTATAGCTTTTAGATCTTTCAGATTTAATGGCATGTCTTTGTAGACAACGTTCTTTAGGTGACGTCAAAGATGAAAATTACATGGCGTCAAATCAGGAGAGCGAGCAGGCCACCCAAGAGTACCCCCATACCCAATCCAATTTCCCACAAAAACTTCATCCGGATATTGCCGCACACATCTCCCAAAATTACTGGGAGTATAATTTTGATGAAACCAAACTTTACTAACAGGCCTTACAGCAACAAGCGGCCGTTACAACTTCTGTTAATAAATTTAAATATTTTTCAGGTTTTATATTTTCCTCAATGAAGAACGAACCGATAATACTGCTGTCTATTATCCCGGCCCATATATTTTTTGTGGTCGCTTCGTTTTAGGCTCCAGCATCGGATCATGTTTTGAGTTGAAAGTTTCTTTTAATAACAAGAACTTATTTTACTGCCTAAGACACATATACGTTCAAGGCTGGAATACTGTTCTCATCTTTTCCCAAAAGCCACCGTATCTCTCTTTGATTTTATTCAAAACAGGCTATTTGCCTTTTAGACAACCCACCTACCAGTCAATCTCATTTACATCCAGCTTAGAAGAAAGTTTGACGTTCCCTGACTATTCTGTTGATACTGCTCCTCATAAAATTACTCGCCTAGTACCCACACTTGCAACCAATTACCAGCCAACTCGATTGAGCTGGAATCGCATGGGTTTAGCGCAAAATAATCCACTTGTCAAGGAGTTTGCTACGAATCTACTTCTTTTCCTAAAGCAAGTAAAATGTTCATTGGTCCATCGGTGCACATATGTTCAAAGACAAATAAACTCGCTTTTCAAGAACTAATAACAACCAAGCTCCTGATGTTTTCGAGACGAATAGGCTGCGAGTATCTATAAGGAAATATGATAAAGTGGTAACGACGAATTTTTTTTGCTAAGATAGCAGAAACCGTAGCCTAAGGTATAAAAACTATGGCTCTAGCCGAAATCAAACAAAGAAACAAGCGACTGACCTTAACCTTACTGGTGGTGATCTTTAGTTGAAAATAAATTTTCAAAGTAAAACTTTTGTATTTTACTTTGCTCAATAAATTTTCCATAAAATTCCAGCTAAGAAACAATCTCTCAAATAACAGTATCTCTATTATTTTAGATAGTGGCACAATAAAGAGCAGAACTTTATTTTGAGGTAAAACCTTTGGTAAGAGCTTTAGCAGATATGACATTCCCGTCTCACTCCAAATAGTTATACCTAATCTTGAATGAGTTTTTATTTTTGAAGCACATTTTATTGCAACACAGCGTAAATATTTTATTTATTACTATATCAATAGAAAGTCGTTTTAAAATTACAGCAGAAGTCAACTGCACTGTCATCCAGGTATTGTTGTTTTAAGTAAGCTTTTTCATTCTCGGAAAGCCGACGCTTCTTTGAAACTATTTTATGATAGAGGTGCTCTCACAAAACTCGGCAGAATGAACCTAACTAAAGTTTGAAGAAAGAGTTTCCGAGTGGTTGAGTATTTAATGCTTGGCAGGTAAATAAAAGTAAATAAAGCCCTTTTGTTAGAAGGCGAGCTACAGTTGACTTGTATAATAAAGTACCAAGAGAAATTTCCGTTTTTTATGAGTCGCCTTGTTTTAACGAACGAAATTTATTTTAGGATGTTGTGTTTTTCAGAATACGTTGTGTTACTTTTTTGTATTTTGAATAACATGCTGTTCAAAAGTATGATTAGTGGTAGATGTTTGGTTCCCCTGTAAAAAGGAAAACAACTAATTTTGCATAAAATACAAAATAAACAAAATTAGGTGCTATAAAAGCTACCAAAAGTTGAAATATTATTGTCATTACATAAAGCTAAATATCCAGATAGAGCAGTATGGCTATAAATTTAAAAACTATAACTTAACATGTGTAAATAACACTCTCAAATGGCAACCGGGTAAAGATACGTAAGAGACCCCTGTTCGTGGAATGTTTAATTAGCTTGCTAATATGGTTACTTGCGGCAAACAAATAAGGTATTTAGTTATTGCGGCCCAATCCCCTCTCCCTTCTATTTGATTTAAAAAGAAGGGTTAAAAAAATTGCCATTGTATATATATATATATATATATATATATATATATATATATATATATATATATATATATATATATATATATATATATATATATATATATATATATATATATATATTATAACTGATAACTAAAAAAATAATGGACCAATCTTGATCAAATTTGGTGAGTGCCTTTCTTTTGCAAGTGCCTTGGATAAGTTCGTTAGCCAGAAAAATCGGACCAGGTTTTCCCGAAAAATTTTGTGTTTTCCTTCTAAAAAAATTCATATCTTCGTAAATATAAAAGTAAGGGCAACCAAACTTGATACGCGTCTGTATTATAAAGAGTGAACTTTGTACCAAAATTTAGGTCTCTAGCTTTAAAGACAAAGAAGTAATGGGCAGTTAAAGAAACAAATTTTGGAGTTTTCCTCAAAACGTCAAACTCGCAATTTTATACGTCAAAATTGGCAATGTTTAGGCCTTCATTTTACTTAAATATTTACAGAAAATTCATTTCAAATAGATCCTTTCTCTGATGTCTTGGCTGTCGGTTTAGTTAAGTTGATGCTTTCGCTGTAGGTTTAGTGAAGTTTATGGTTTAATGGTCTATAATTGTTTTTAAGCTAATTTTCGTAGAACAAATTAGTTAATGCATTTTTGCATTTTTTATCGAAATATGATGCGTTTGTAAGAAACAAATCTGGACGCTGTAAGTGCGTTTTGGTAGCGAATTTTCGGTAAATTTGCAGTTTATCTCCCGAACGCTTTTCAAAAAACTGTTTTCAGAAACCTGCCTAGGTCCCCCTCTGGATCCACAAATCCCAAGAAAAATTTCTTGTTCACACCTCCCAAGGAAGTTACGGGACCAGGAGTGAGTAGGGGTGTATAGTTTTTATTTTAGCTAATTTTCGTAGAACAAATTCGTTAATGCATTTTTGCATTTTTTATCGAAATATGATGCGTTTGTAAGAAAAAATCTGCACCCAGTAAGTGCGTTTTGGTAGCGAATTTTCGGTAAATTTGCAGTTTATCTCCCGAACGCTTTTCAAAAAACTGTTTACAGAAACCTGCTTAGGCTACCCCCTGGATCCACAAACCCCAGGAAAAATTTCTTGTTCACACCCCCCAAGGAAGTTACGGGACCATTTGCAGTTTAGCTCCCGAACGCTTTTCAAAAAACGGTTTACAGAAAGCTGCCTAGGCTCCCCTCTGGATCCATAAACCTCAAGAAAAATTTCTTGTTCACACTCCCCAAGGAAGTTACGGGACCAGGAGTGAGTAGGGGTGTATAACTTTTTTTAGCTAATTTTCGTAGAACAAATTCGTTAATGCATTTTTGAATTTTTTATGGAAATATGATTCGTTTGTAAGAAAACATCTGGACGCAGTAAGTGCGTTTTGGTAACGAATTTTCGGTAAATTTGCAGTTTAGCTCCCGAACGCTTTTCAAAATTTCAGAAACCTGCCCAGGCCTTCCCTGGATCCACAAACACCAAGAAAAATTTCTTGTTCACCCACCACACCACCCCCCCGCACAAGGAAACTACGGCACCAGGAGTGAGTAGGGGTACTGGGCGGGGCAGGTAGTAAAAAGGAAATATGAGAGCAGAAAATTCGAATAAAACGGGCTTGAAAGCTGTCTTTTTCACATCTTAAAGAGCCATATCCCCCTTAACCCTGCCTACTCCGCACAGTACCCCTATCCCTCCAGGTGCCATAACTTCCTTGGCGGGTAGGAACAAGACATTTTTCTTGTGGTTTATGCAGCGAGGGTGGTTGTATGCACGCGAGGAGGAAGAAAAATCCTCACAACGAAGCAGCCACCCTCCAACCCCTGCCAAAAGCCTAACCGGGGGGTCTGCTTCGTTGTAGGCATTACAACACCCCGCCTCCCACCTCCCCCACCCCCCGTGTGCATACAACCACCCTCTTTGCATAAACCACAAGAAAAACTTATTGTTCATACCCCCCAAGGAAGTTACGTGACCTGGGGCAAATAGGGGTGCTGTGCGGGGTAGGCAGGGTTTAATGGGGATATGGCTTCAAATAGATAGCTTTCAAGCAGTTTTTGTATATTTTCAACCATAAGTAATTTTGATAAAATATGGTACATTGTTTCTACCTCATAGGCTATACCGGTAATCAGATTGATGCCTGCTCGCATTTGCTATTAAAAACATTTTTATGGAAATTCACTTCCATAACACATATGTTGCATCCAGACTTTTGAAAAATGTTTATATATTTTCAAACAATAAATTTATTTCGACGAAATATGGTACATTGTTTCTACTATATAGGCAACCAAGTTTGAGGCCTGCTTTCATCAAAGAAAGACATTTGCTATTAAAAAATATTTTAAAGAGAATTCGCTATCATAACGCACTTGCTGCGTCCAGAGATTTAATTTTTTTCCTCTCGTTCAAAATATAGAGAATTTGGAAAATGTCCCTGAAAATATGCAGTCTATCTCCCTTAACTGGTAATTTTTTTAAGGTCGTTGATTTAAAAAATTCTAGAAAATGACAATGAGTTTGAAAATTTATTTATAAGTGCGGAGGAATATGTTCATTATCTATTGTAAGTAATTTGCCAAACCATACCTGCATAAATTTGTTTAAAGTTTTTGAGAGGGTGTGCCACTTTAAAAAATGCGATTTTTGTTTTTGTTTTACTTATTTGTGCCTAGTTTTACGTCCTGGAGTGTTACGCATTGTTTACACAATCCACTGGTTAACTGTTAACATGAGTTTTTGAACAATATTACTAATACCTATATATAGGTCTATATCTACAAAACCAACAAAAGGGCATGTTTATTATTCTGTCGATGGGCAATCTCTTTATGAAACTTATTTTATTAATCCAGGAATAAATATTCATAGATAGTTAAAATATATCGAGTTTTTGGAGTTCAAGTTTGAAACAAACAATTAATATTCTGGTGAAACCAAAAATGCTCTTAGGTAACATGAAACTGAAACGAACATAGTACAGCACATTTATAAGCGTTTGACATATTGTTTGCATATTTTTTGCAAACATTGCAAACAGTTGAGGCTGTTGCATTTAACACATTTGTATATCATTCTGTTGTTCATGTAGGGGCAATATCTGCAGGTAAGGTCAGGTCTTTCTTTTTTTTCTAATTTATCAGAACGCATGACATATTCTTCGCTTGACTTGACATTTCCGTCTCCTGAGTTTGGATCTTTATTACGTGTTCTGACTAAAATAGTTCTTCTTATATCATCTGGAAGATTGGGAATCGATATTATTCTTTTCATATGTGGTATAATCCAACTAGTAGCTGGAGTTTTCAAAAAGTCATACATCTTCAGAGACGAATCGTGCAAGAGATTATATAAAATATGCGAATTAACACACGTAACTGCAATCATACGGGAAAGAATGGGTAATCTGCACCTCTTTGTCCGCCGAGCCAACTGTTCTCCTCCTATCTGCTAATAACTGCGTTGGAATTTCTCACTTGTTTGCCTTCAAAGTTCCCACATAGGTCAGTTTTCCTTTTTTAGCCCGCCGAAAAGTTCTAAGGAGGAGAACCAGTTTTCCGCTGTAACATTCCGATAACTGATTTCGATAGGTTTCACTAATCGGACGACAGACTGTGTCTTACTTTCCACATTTGTGTCTATATCGCAGAACCAACATTTTTTAGTTTTTCCCTTATTTTAGCGGATTGATATCTTAATTTTTATTATATTTGCGCTTGGAGTTTTTGACTGAGCTAGTCTATTTGAATTCAAAACAAAACATTTCTTTCTTCCAACATATTTTTCGCTGCGTTCTGCATTTTCGTCGTTATTCCCATTTTCTTCTACAACTTCAACATTATTTTGACTCCATTCATGGCTAGGTATAGGCATATTTTCTTGGTAGTTTTTTACTATTCTGACGATTTTGCTCAGTGCTTTCTACGATATACTCATCAGATTCTATTTATGAAATTCCTGAATTAGAATCATGGACAGTAATGATTAAGTTATTGTAGCTGGGAACATATGAATCATAGGAGCATATCTCTGCATCACTAGCTTCTGATTCTGACACAACAAGGGGCGTATTCATAGCTAGCTGAAGAAAACCTTTTGTACGAGCAGATACAGGAAATTTATAATCTTCTAGAACATCTATCTCGAGCTTAGCGATGGAAACTGAAATAGATAGTTATACATAAACTCTATGACAAACACACGTTTCCAAGGAAATGTGAAGATAATCTTAAACAATACAAAAATAAATTTAAACCAACTGACACAATAAAAACGCAATATTGGAAAACAACCATCCTGTAGACCGAAAAAATCAATACAGTATGAGTTACACTCGTCTGCGTGGTTGTTAAAAAAAGACTTACCGTATGAGTAAAATTCGTCGCAGAGGTGGGTGGATGATTCCAATTTCACCAACTCTGAAACTTGACGACGTTCCTCTATGACAACTACACACTGCGCTATTGGTAACTGGAATAGAGCATATTGCCAAGCTTGTGTCAAACACGTGATTCCTAGGACATCTGGCGACATATATATATATATATATATATATATATATATATATATATATATATATATATATATATATATATATATATATATATATATATATATATATATATGTGTGTGGGATCTGAAACCTTCACATGACCCGCCTCTGGTAGCAGCTATTGCAAATGTGGTAGAGAACTCCAGCGCGACGGCGGAGAGTGTGTGAAGAAGAGTTGACAGATGATTAAGTGTTAAGACGAAAAAGACGAAAGACGACTTTAAAACCATTAATTGTTTAATTTACAGTGTTTTCTCATATTATAAATATTAACCCTAGACATAGTCATTACAATAAAGTTTTTTTTCTAAAGTTAAACCCACAAATTTGAGGACTCAGCCCGGATTGATACCCGATACCGGCACTCGGGAATAAAAGTATAAAAACACAGTTGTGTTGTGTGGTAAATAAACTTATCACAAACTTAAGTTTTGAAGTGTGTTGAACTGAAAATAATAGTGAAAATCATTACGTTAAAGGAACCTGAATTAGTCAAGAGTAAGACAGGTTTGATAATAACTTGACAGCGAGACTGTAAGTACAATTACGTTTTTATTTCATATAAACAGCTGATGCAGAGACTTTTTATTTTTATCAATGTCATATTGTGATCAAAGACTTTCAAATGTTGTGTTAATGCATGATATCCTATGAACATTGTTTGATTTTTCATGATTGACTGTTAGTGCGCGCGATATACGAGATTTACAGGTTTCAGCGAGACTACTTCACACCCCGCGCCGTGATACTCGTTCGGTTGACCTTGAAACTTTAATACTTTGAGACTATTGCGAATTGTGCGTACCAGTGGCGTATCCGATTTCTATTCCAGAACTTTGTTCGCAATGTTACGGTTGGAAAACTTCGAGAATATAAAGAACAATATTGCTTTAGCACCTTTCAAAGTGATAAAAGTAATTCACAGATTAATATTTGAAACGGATGGTGACCGACAAAACCGAAAACGTCTACGCGAATTTACCGGATTTACTTTTAAAACAGGTTCTGATGCTTATGTAAACAAACTTGAATTTATTACGAACAATTTTTCCAACAACGATGTTGTAACAGTGTGTAACTTTTTATCTATTGATCACAATGATGCAAACGATGAGTTACGTAAGAACATTTGCATGAAGCTGACCGATCTAGCATTGTTCGAAGATGACGAAAATGAAGACGAAGATGAAAATGAACGTATGCAAGAAGGTAAAATAGAAGAAGAACATGAAGACGAAGATGAATCAGAAGATATTGAACAGCAAGACGAAGAAATGGAAGACAAAATTGTGCGAGGAATGAACAGCATGACGACTAGAAGCGTTACTTCGCGAAACAGATTTGCACTTAGTTTTCGTGACATTGAAGACTCTATTAGGCAGTTCTCAGGCAAAGACGACTACCCTGTAGAAGCCTGGATAGAAGAATTTGAGGAAGTTGCAACAATCATGAGCTGGGATAGCTTACAGAAATTTATATTCGCAAAAAAATCTCTGAGTGGATTGGCAAAACTTCATATTCAGGGAGAACGAGGTATTAAGTCATGGAAAATACTGAAAGCCAAGCTTTTGGAAGAATTCGAAACTAAAATAAATAGTGCTGACCTTCATAAATTATTGTCAGAAAGAAAAATGCAGAAAAGTGAAAATGTTCAGGAATATTTCCTAAAAATGAAAGATATCGCCAACAGAGGTAACATTGAAAACAGCGCTCTGATTCAATATGTTATAGATGGAATATCTGAAGATCCAAATACAAAACTAATTTTATATGGAGCAAAAACAATTAAGGAATTCAAAGAGAAACTTTCAATTTTTGAAAATATCAGAGACAAAAAAGCTAAGAAGCCAGAGTACAAAAAGTTTGGGAGCAAAAAAGAGTTTCATCAAGAAAAAACTGGAGGCGAAATTAGGTGTTTCAATTGTGGAATCAAAGGGCATAAATCAGTTGATTGTTCACAAAAGACTAAAGGAACCAAATGCTTTAGATGCAATAAATTTGGCCATAAAGCTCCAGAATGTACCAATGTTGATCCAGATGCAACTAAAAGACCAAGAGATGCACCTGTAAATAGCTGCAATTCTAAACCTGATAGTTGCATGAATAAGCGCATTAAAATTGAAAATATTGATGTTACAGCCCTTATAGATACTGGAAGTCAATTGAATCTGATCAAAGACAGTCTCTACGTGCAGCTGGGTTCGCCAACATTAAAAAAGAGCACACTATTGCTAACTGGTTTTGTGTCAAGTGTACCCTCTTGGTTATTTTTCCACAATGTTTATTTTAGATGAAAATAACTATGAAATGGACCTCTATGTTGTTTCTAATGACTGTATGTCCATGGAAGCAATAATTGGTATCGAGTTGTTAAAGCAAGCTGAAATAACTGTAACAAAGAACGGTGTGGTAATAAAGAAGATAGAAAACCAGGATGAGGAAGTTCAGCTAATGAGAATAGAAACTCAAGATAGACAGCTAGATTTTGGTAATGAAACATCATCGTTGGCCAGAGCTGAAGTTGAGAAACTTATTAACAATTATCAACCCCATAAAACAAAGACGACAAATGTCGATATGAAGATAGTATTGAAGGAAGATCAAGTTATTTCACATAGGCCGCGACGCTTACCTTTTG
The DNA here is from genome assembly GCA_964006375.1 of Tillus elongatus. Taxonomy (NCBI): domain Eukaryota; kingdom Metazoa; phylum Arthropoda; class Insecta; order Coleoptera; family Cleridae; genus Tillus; species Tillus elongatus. The sequence goes on from OZ023265.1 coordinate 67,255,233, forward strand.
CTGATCGAGTTGCGGTAGGAGAACAAACCGAACAGTGGCTTCGAGATGGAATCATCGAGCCTAGCACTTCAGAATACTCTAGCCCAGTGGTAGTAGTCAGAAAAAAAGACGGAACTCCGCGGTTATGCATAGATTATCGAAAGATTAATTCTATAATCATGAAAGATTGCTTCCCGTTACCACTCATTGAAGATTTGTTAGACCGATTGCAAGACTCAGTGGTTTATAGTACTATTGATCTGAAGAACGGATTTTTCCATGTTCCCGTGGAAGAGAATAGTCGACGCTTTACATCCTTTGTAACTCATGATGGAGAATTCCAATTTTTAAAGGTCCCATTTGGAATGTGTAACTCGCCGTCTGTTTTTATGCGCTTCATCTGCTGCATTTTTAGACCTCTTTCCAAAGAAGGTATAGCATTGCCCTATATGGATGATGTTATTATACCAGCTGACAGCGAAATGGAAGGCATCGAGAGATTGAAAACTGTGTTGAAGGTATGTAGCGATTATGGTTTGGAACTCAATAAGAAGAAATGTCAATTCCTTAAGCGACAAATAACTTTTCTTGGTTATAACATTAAAAATGGTACTATATCACCTTCCCCTGAGAAAGTCAGAGCTGTCATTGACTTTGCAGAACCGAAGACCGTTAAGCAAGTCCAGAGCTACTTAGGGCTCACTGGTTATTTCAGGAAGTTTATAAAAAACTATTCATTAATAGCGAAACCACTCAGCGATATGCTTAAAGAAAATTCCACTTTTGAGTTTGGTGACGACGAACGTTTTTCTTTTAATCAGTTGAAGAAACTTTTATCAGAAGAGCCAGTTCTAATGATCTACAATCAAAATTTTAAAACCGAGCTACATGCCGATGCATGCAAAGTTGGCTACGGAGCAGTACTCCTGCAGAGGTCTCCTGCTGATAAACTGTTCCATCCTGTATATTATATGAGCAGAAAAACCAGTCAGGCTGAACAGAAGTATGACAGTTATGAGCTAGAAGTTTTAGCTATCATAGAAGCACTCAAAAAGTTTCGTGTGTATCTCCTCGGAATACCATTTAAAATCCTAACAGATTGTTCAGCTTTCCAAAAAACAATGCAGAAGAAAGATTTCACGACTCGTGTAGCAAGATGGGCTCTACTTCTACAAGAATTCGATTGCCAAGTAGTACATAGATCTGGGTCGCAAATGTCCCATGTTGACACTTTAAGCCGTTATCCAGTTATGATTTTGTCCTATGACAGTTTGCTGTCTCAAATCAGGAAATTACAAGAAGAGGACTCAGATGCTAAAAGGATCAAAATGGAAATCGATTCGAATAAAGCAACAGACTTTTTTCTCAGAAATAATCTCGTTTACAAATTTCAAGATGGTCAAGAACTACTTTTTGTTCCAAAGTCAATGGAAACCGACATAATCAAGCTTGCGCATGAAAAAGGTCATTTCTCAGCAATCAAAACAGAAAAGGCTATCAAAGAAGAATACTTCATACCAGATTTGAAGAGTAAGGTAAAGCGACAGATAGAAAATTGTGTGAAATGCATCATCATGGAGAAAAAGGCAGGAAAACAGGAAGGATTCCTACATCCCCTTCACAAAGAAGACTTGCCTCTGTTCACCTATCACGTGGATCATCTAGGTCCATTGGAATCCACCAGCAAGATGTATAGACATATTTTTGCAGTCATCGACTCATTTACTAAGTTTGTATGGTTGTACCCGTGTAAGTCCACGACGTCCAAAGAAGTCATTGCAAAGCTAGAAATACAAAGGAAGACCTTTGGTAATCCAGCTAACATAATTTCCGATCGAGGCACAGCTTTTACGTCGGACGAATTTGCATCCTATTGTGCTGAAAATGACATTGTGCATCACAAGGTAACTACAGGCCTGCCACGTGCCAATGGTCAGGTAGAACGTCTAAATCGAACCCTCATACCAGTTCTATCAAAATTATCTATAGACGATCCCCAAACATGGTGGAAATACGTCGACAAAGTCCAACAAGTGCTAAATACCACGTTTCACAGAAGTATCAAGATGACCCCATTTGAATTGCTATTCGGTGTATCGATGAGACAACCAGAAGACCTGCAGATACAAGAACTCCTTGAGGAAGAAACTCAGAACTCTTTTGTAGAAGAACGAGACAACAAAAGAAAGGAAGCTAAGGAGCAGATCTTAAGAGTGCAAGAAGAGAACAAAAGAACTTACAATCTACGGCGAAGAGAAGCAAGAAGATATAAAGTTGGTGATACAGTTGCAATCAAACGTACCCAAATTGGTCCTGGTACCAAGCTAGCAGCAAAATATCTTGGTCCCTATTCTGTAACCAATGTAAAGAAGAACGATACTTACGATGTAAGAAGAAACGGCAATTACGATGGTCCACTGATCACATCAACTTGTGCTCAATACATGAAGCCATGGTGTTCATCATCAGGGACTGATGAAGGTCAGGACGGCCGATTGTGGGATCTGAAACCCCCACATGACCCGCCTCTGGTAGCAGCTATTGCAAATGTGGTAGAGAACTCCAGCGCGACGGCGGAGAGTGTGTGAAGAAGAGTTGACAGATGATTAAGTGTTAAGACGAAAAAGACGAAAGACGACTTTAAAACCATTAATTGTTTAATTTAGTGTTTTCTCATATTATAAATATTAACCCTAGACATAGTCATTACAATAAAGTTTTTTTTCTAAAGTTAAACCTACATATATATATATATATATATATATATATATATATATATATATATATATATATATATATATATATATATATATATATATATATATATATATATATATATATATATATATATATATGAAGCGTATCCGTCTTTCAGATGGATGTTACCAGTTGAAGGTTAAAACACAGTTTTATGTATCTATGTATTTAAATATTTGTTGTTCTTAATCTCTCTCACTATATTGAATAATAAATAATACTTAATTATATGGAAAAAGATTGTTAATGCTTTAGACAGGCGAATGGTTTTCGATAAATATGTTTTATAAGATACATTGCAGCTAGGTGCCAGCAAGAACCTGTGGTACGTAATCTATTAGCACATTTGCAACAGTGACCTTTACCATATTCAATATAACGTTTGTATACTTTTTGATTTTTATACAATGATTTAATCGAATCTTATGCTACCTGGCTCTAGTTGTGTAAAAACCTTAACTTCAAGAGTTAAAATAAAACAAAATTTCTCCTAAGTGAGAAAATGCATTCTAGATTTAATCATTTCTAATTTACCAGAATCGGAATTTAGTCGCTTATCAGCCGAATTATCCAGAAGGCAAGGTGTTTTGTATTAAATTTCATCTTCATAAAGCAATGCATTTGTAAAATAATGATGCAAAATAGTATATTTTTCCGCTATCACTGCTTTTACAACACAACGTATCTTTGTCACAAAACGTGAAGAATTAGATGCTTCCGTAGTAAACTGTTCACGTTGTCCTTTCAAATCGACATTAGTACTTTGCACTTTCTCTCCTATAATACATCTTTAGCGTCCCTAAAGATTCTGCCGAGAACAACAATGTTTTCGTTCATCCATATACTTGTTACATCATGCGGATCATGTAACAAGAATTGTAAAACTTGTGCCTCATTCGACTCGCCTTCAAGTGGTGCAGCTACGTCAATCACGCAACCTTTTGTTGTGTAGATTAAAAATGGTTTGTATAGCAGCCACTCATCTCCGAAATAAGACACTCTTTGGTTGATGTGTTTATTTTTGGATAGTAGGAAATGCGAATATAAATTACTGTGTTTGTGGTTTCAAGTTGTTCACTTATTATTTAAAATGCGTTACCGATTTGGTAAAGAGTATGCGGATACGCATTTTATTTGTAGTTCTTGTAAAGAGAGTGCACGACTAGCAGTTAGTGAATACTGATATCGGTTTCCAAATAGCAAAATACCTACTTACAGAACATTTATGAAAGTACACAGACAGTTTTGAGAGTGTGGATCACGTGACAATCTTTTTGACAGAGGGATAAATTTTCCAGCATATGTAGACAAACAAGTACTCTATGCTATTACTAAAGATCGAACTACTAGTGTACGTCAAATTAGCAGACACTTTCGAGTACCACTAGTGACGGTTTGGTGAATTTTGAAACGTGAAGGCTTACATCCATATCATTATAGGAAGATGCAAGGCTTGCTAAAAGCAGACCTTGATTATCATCTAGTTTTTTTCTACCTGGATTCGACGATAGACAATGGTAAAGCTAAAGTTTAGTTTCTGCAGACTAGTTCTTTGGGCAGGTAAAACTTTATTTACTTGACACGGTATCATCAATCTAATCCCAAAGTAATATGTGCGTCCAGCTTCCAGCATGAATTTTCGTTAATGTTTGGGCTGGCTTAATCCATGATTTGCTAGTTGGTCGTTACATTCTCCCTATAAGATTAAATTCCGTCAATTAGCTACAGTTCCTTGTGGAAGATTTGCCACCACTTTTAGAAGATGCTTTTTTTGATCACAAAAACAAATACGTGGATTTCAATGGATGGGGAACCAGCACATTTCGAAATGGAGGTCTAGAACTTAATGATCCATAATTATCCACAATGGCGAAGAGCCTCATATTGCATGGCCGCCTAGATCACCAGATGATAACCCGTAAGATTATTATTTTTAGGGGCGGATCAAAGATTTAGTATACACACAAATTTAAAACAACAGAGAAGAATTATCGGAGCATGTTCAGCAAGCTGTACAACAAATAAGAAAAAATAAGCATGAAATAAGAATTGTCACTTCATCCGTTGGCATACAAGCACAAGCTTGTATTCAATAAGGAGAAGGGCATTTTCAACAAATAATGTATTAAAGATTTATTAAATAGGTTAAATGTGTTTGCTTTTAGAAACTACATCAAACATTTATTTTTTTAGGCTTCTAACTTCAGAAGGAATAAAAATCGAATTATCACAGTTGTGTCTTTTTTTGTCTTAGAATTAGACGTATTTTATGCTCACTATATAACGATACGGGACACCCTGCAGATATATATATATATATATATATATATATATATATATATATATATATATATATATATATATATATATATATATATATATATATATATATATATATATATATATATATATATATATATATATATTTGTGTGTGTGTCTATGTATAGGTGTCACGCAGATAACTCAAAAAATAAAGGGCCACTTTTGATTAAATTTGGCAGGTCAAGTTTGTTAGCCAGGAAAATCGGACCACGTTTTATGAACAAATGTTGTTTCTCTCCGAAAATAACGAAGTTATGGTAACCAAAATTGGTACGTAACTTAACACTATGTGAGTAGTGAGACACGAAGCAACGTACCGCCACCTAGTGGCGGAACCAAGTAGTATGTTGTCACGCCAGCTCCAAATAACACAAAGTGTTAAAAAATAGAGACTGTATACAACCAACTAACAATTTAGTAAATTCTCAGCCCTGGCCCATTTCTACTCTAATATAGGGACAAAGTGTGTAAGTCTAGATGTATTCTCGCCACAATTAGAACCGTAGACCGGTTTCGCTCTAATTAGAGCTCTTAAGTACGGCATACTAATTGTAGCGAAAATACACCTAAAAAGTAAAACGGCTATGGTAGCCAGCCTTCTAACACTAAGTGATTGGTGAGACACGAAGCAACGTGCCGCCACCTAGTGGCGCAAGTCTCTATTTTTAACACTTTGTGTTATTTGGAGCTGGCGTGACAACATACTACTTGGTTCCGCCACTAGGTGGCGGCACGTTGTTACCTGTATCACCACTCACTGAGTGTTGGAAGGCTGGCTACCATAGCCGTTTTACTTTAGAGGTGTATTTTCGCTACAATTAGTATGCAGTACTCAAAAGCTCTAATTAGAGCGAAACCGGTCTACGGTTCTAATTGCGGCGAAAATACATCTAGCCTTACGTAACTTAACGTTATAAAAGTAATATACATACCAAATTTAAATCTCTATCTTACGTGATAAAAAAATGTTATAAGCACGTAATTAAGTGAGATATCATTTCTATGAAAATCAACTACCATAACGCACTTCCTACGTCCAGACTTTTTAACAATGACTTTAGAGCAGAAGCTATTTATCTGCAGAATAAACATTCGTCTTTTGACAAAAACTTGCAAATTGGCTTCAAATAGTACATCAATTAGATTATATATTCTTCTACAGATAACAGAAGATCGCTTTGATAAACACACTTAGTCAAAAGAAAATCAAAACAGCTGCTACTTACTTGATTTTTGTAAGTTTTCAGATTCAAAACTCAGTGCCAACTTCTTGCTCTTCACGTGACGTCATACGAGTTAGAATGATATGCACCATATGATATCTTGTAAGCCATCATATCATGGACATCCAACTTCTGGCACAGCAACTACTCCATATTATTTTATACAGTATATCATTAAAAAATGTTGTTTGACATTAAAAAATACATCATTTAAGTGAGGTGTCTACTATCTGTGAACCGTTGTAACACGAAAGAAGCTATATGCTGTAACATGACTTTTAAAGAGTAAACCTGATCTTAAGAATAATCTGCAAGTAATGTTGGAAAGCAGGATAACAAGGACGGATTATCCATATGTCACGTTAATGTCGCTATGCATGGCGTACGACTAATTGTTTTAGACGTGGAAATACTGCTACAGAGGTTTTGGAATAGAAACAGCATATCTGCTGCCATAAAGTACACAAGTCCACTATGTGGAAGCAATTATAATTTACTCTCCAGGCGCAATTTCCATGTTTAGTGGCTTTCCGTGAATTAAGAATTAGACGTCTTCAAACGAGAGGTATACTAGTGTAATTACGTTGTGGAAAACCTTTTTCCAGTGGCGATGCGTAAAACTGTTCATGCATTCATTCATGGTATCTCTGGAACAACTAAATGGAATAACTAAGTGAAGATTGGAACCTGTGATGAGCACTGATAAGCACACTCGGAGAAACCAAATAACCAGAACGCATTTTAAAAAACTTGACGATCGTTCCACTAACCAAGTTAGCATCATCAGAGGATGAATAATTCTTTAATATAATTATTCATTCTCTGATGACGCTAACTTGGTTAGTGAAACGATCGTCAGGTTTTTAAAATGTGTTGTAGTGATTTGGGTTCTCCAAGTGTACTTATAAATGGAATAAAGTCAGTATGTTAATTATTGTACTTATTTATAAAAACCGGCGACCTTCAACCCTACATTTAACTCTCTGCGAGTGACAGTTGCAACCAAAAAGTTCTTAAATAGGAAGGAGGGGCTTGTGATATATCATTCGAAATATAACTTTATTCTCTTAAAAGTTCTATGGTTTTAAAATTTATTGTAAAAGTAAACGGTAAAAAAATTACAAATTTTGACGTGTCAAATAGCGACTTTGACATTTTAAGAAGAAAAGCTATAAAATTTTCAACAGACTTTGACGTTTTAAGAAGAAAAGCTATAAAATTTTCAACAGAAAATTTTTCTGTAATATCTTGACCTTATTGCGTCCAGAAAACTTCATCTTTGTCTGTAGTATACAATAGATTTTGTTATCCACAATAAAATATTTTGTTTTGTGTGTTTTTCTGGGCATCAGTGGCACCAATTTTTTTTTCCATTAAATGTCTATAACTTTTTTCTTTTTAACTTAGAGATCTGAATTTTGGCATGTAGGGTAAGTCTAACAGTGTAAACCTTAGTACCAAATTTGGTTACCATAGCTTTAATGTTTTTGGACAAACTAAAAATTTTCCGAAAAAATTCAAAGTTTTCCCGAAAAACCTGGTACGATTTTCCTGGTTAACGAACTCATCCAAGTCACTTACAAAAGGAAGGTACCTACGAAATGTTATCAAAATCTATATATATATATATATATATATATATATATATATATATATATATATATATATATATATATATATATATATATATATATATATATCACACAAATCGCCCATTCGTGAATTTTTCGTTCTACGGTATTAAAAATGCATGCCAGGTACATCTTGGCAGCATCCTAATCGGAATAAAAATGTCTTCTAACGTTAATCAACAGTTGAGGCATGATCGACCTAATCGCAATCGTTCTTCTTCTTAAGTCAGTTAAATCTGTGGTTTAGTTCACATGTCATATGATCCTCCCATATGGAGACTCTCAAAACCGGTTTAGGTATTTCGATATAATTTTCCAAAACATTTTAGGCCTTTCAATACTAAGTGAGTGGTGGACGTGCTGCAATCTAGTTGCGGAACCAAGTAGTATGCTGGCTACTATAGCCGTATTACTTTATAGATGTATTTTTACAGCAATTAGTATTCCGTACTGAAGAGCTCTAATGAAAGCGAAACCGATTTATGGTTCTAATTATTGCGAGAATGCATATACTTACATTTTAGGCCTATAATGTGAGGTAATAATTTGAAACCTAAATTCAAAAAACAAAATGAAATAAAGGTTATTGAATATTTTGTTCTCCAGAAGTCGTATTTAATTCTGAATCGTCGTTTATAAATCACTGAGTGTGACCTTAACCTTTGTATAACTGGTCACCAATCTAATAAACTGTCCCAACTGTTAAATACCATTACTGCATATCCAACCTGGCAAAAAGGGTGAAATAAAATTTCTCCAAAAATTTTACTTACATGCAGAAGAGCTACTGGTAAAACATAAATCTAAGACCTTACTAAACGAATATAATGCAGCACTTAAAATTGCACAATCCAAGCGCAGTATGGTAGCGAGTTTATTTCAAAGCTCACATTTTGACATGTGCCTAGGTTTGTATTAAACCCACATACGTACCGAATTTCATCAAATTTTCTTATCATTTTCGTATATATATTTTTTCGCAGGTAAACTTGATTCATTTTGTGAAACACTGAGCCGATTGGGTTGGTTAACAAACTTGTCTAAGGGATTTACAAAAAACAAACATACTTGCCAAGTTTGATCAAGATCGGAGAATTCCTTTTATTGTCGCTTTGCTAAAGTTACCTAGGCATGTTTAGCTGAAAGAGTACAGGAAAAGCGATTGGCTGTGGTGCCGTAAGATGTTATAGTTAATGACTTACAGACATATTTTTCCTTAGAAAACACTCCCACCTTAAACTATACAAATTGGTATAAATGGCCAATTTAAGCAAACGACAGCAATGTTTAACAATAAAAAAAAGTAGTATATTTTTAGAACGAAAAAGTTTTAGACGCTGCCATATGGTAAGTACATTCCTTATATTATTGCTCGCCAATTAAAAACGATTCTTAGCGCAAAGTTCAGACTGATACCGTAGTATCTGCTGTTGTACCACTTAACCCAAATGTCTACTCCGCGACGAAGATCCAAAAAATAAAACCACAAAAAATCTACATTAGGTCTGCCACCCCTCTTGTAAAAAAAAAATGAAATCAAAATTATAAACCAACTACTCAAGCTGCAAAAAGTTGGTTTTGCACAACTAGAAAAGTATGAGAAAATAGCTTACAGGCTAGCCGAGGAATTATGCCTAAGGCATTCGTTCTTCAATTAGCTAGGACCTGCAAGCTACGACTGGCTAGATAGTTTTTTGGAAGACATTCTCTCAGCGTGAATATCTTTAATCGGACCTCAAGGATTAAAGGGCAAATATATTCAAGATTACTTTCAACTGCAGGAAAAAAATACTTTTAGAAAATATTTTAATGAACAAACTAGATTATTTGTTTAGCATGTATGAAATTGGGCTTGATCTGGACAATTAACTACGTTTGGTAATTGCGCAGAAAACTCCTAAAATCTTCCCGCTATCACTTCACCTGCAAAAGACGAGATAATCAGAGCATTTTTTGCTCCAATGCTAACGAAATTTTTTCCCTCTTTATTGGATGTGTAAACGAAACAATAACAAACAAAAATTAAAGATATACACACCGAGTTCAAAGGTATGCATGTATGAAAATTAGCATATCTGAATAACGATATATTACGTTTTTTGTTTTACAAAAACCATGTGGTGAAGTAATTATAATTGGAGACGGTCCCTTATGCCATTAAAACTCAGATGGAATCCTTAAGTGTGCTGAAGAGAAGAAAATTGCTCTACTTTGTTTGCCCAGCTATGCAACACAGTTTTTGTAGACTCCCTAGCAATAATTTTGTAAGCCCCTTAAACACCATTCCAATACTGGGTGCGATCTATTTATGAACACAAACCGTACGAAGAAAATCTACCACCTTATGTTTGAAAAATCGCTGAATACAGCAAATTCGAAAAATGTGCCTTGGGTTTTACAGCTTGTGGACTTTTCTTTTATAATCCGAATGTAATCTTGGATTACGTATATTGAGGACTGGTAAATAATAAAGATGACTCCACCACAAGGGACTTGTCTACATTGATTAGATCCAATCTAAAGCCAGAAACTAATTCTTACCCGAAGAGAAACAAGAAACGACCGGTAAAAACCTACTGACAACCGTGTAGTCCTCTGATGCTCCTTGTGCCCAGTAATATAACTCTAAGAAAAAATTGGGCAATATTACCTAAGTGGAATCCACACCAGGTATGATGATGGCCAGGAAAGTCACAAAACCAATAACATCTGTAATAACAAGCACTGAAAATGTAGCTAAGCACAAAAAATCCTAAGAAAAAGTGCAACTTAAAGCGACACGGGAGAAAAAAATTAAATATGTCTTCATACTTGATTGACTTTGAAATGGCCTTTGCTAAATGTATCTGAAATACTTTGACGAACTGGCTGATTTTGTTTACTTTTGGATTTTGTTAACCTTTAAAATTTTTAGGAATTTAATTGGCGTGTCTTCTGGACAACGACAAACTCAAGAAGCGGAGCGTCCCCATGTATGATGGCAAATTCTATAAGATATGTAAAGTTTTAGCGTCCAGTTTTTATAAACTTCCAAAAATTCTGAATTTCCACGGTGTCTTTCATAGTTGTGGCATTTGTATGAAATTGACTACCTATTTACATTTTGAGTTCTGTAATCTTGTGGAGTTCTGTGAACACTGTGTGTAGCTGTCATAATGTAGCTGATGTTCTGCCGATTTTATTGGTGTACTTGAATCATTCTATTTGCACCGCGTTGGTAGTACATTTTAACAAAATATGCATACAATTCACCATCTTAAGAGGAGTAGTGATACACCTTTTTATAAGCTATTGTGAAAAAGGCTTTATTATTACATAATAGTGGATGTATTTATCTACGTTTCTGATAATTTACAAGAGGAAATTCATATAGTTTTAGTATATTTAGTTTTATGATACTGGTATGATACTTATGATATGATACTTCAATGTCTAAAAGTCGGTAAAAAATGTTCAAAATCTTGGGATTTTTCTATGGCAAAAAAATTATCAAACTTATGCTTGATTAGTTTTTATGACACAAGTCACACAGCAGGTAATTGTTACTAGTTAATTACTTCGAACTCTAGAGATTTTCTTGTATATTATGTCGTATCTGTAACAATCGACTAATGACAACAATTACTAGCTGTGTGACGTGTGTCATAAAAACAAATCGAGCGCAAGTTCGATAATTTTTTGCGATACAAGAAGCCCAACATTTTAAACATTTTTTGTAGACTTTGAGATATTGAAGTATCTTATCGTAAGTTTTTTAAAATGGGTTGTGGTGATTTGGGTTCTTCCAGTATACTTACCAATGCTCATCGCAGCTACCAATTTTCACTTAATAACTCTGTAAGTTTTGAAAACAGAGAAATTGGACAAAAACTGACTTTGAGCGTTCTTTTCCAAGTTTTTCTCACATAGAAAAAACAGAAGCGAATCATCTTTTGAACTTATCGATATAACTCGCATATTTTTAAATGAGTCCCGTATATATTTTTAGATATTTGGATGTAGCATTTATTTCGACTTTAACGATTGATACTTAAGATCAGGCGTTGTTTAGTTTGGTGCACAATTAAGTATAACCGAACATGTTTTGAGATGACTGCTTGGTCTCAAAGATGAAACAGGTGATAATATTTCAACATCAAACTATTTGTCATTACTAGTACTCACACAGTAATGACAAGAACTGCTCCACATGTATTGTTGTACATATTTATTATGTACCTTTAATATGTAACTTCTGGAATTTATTAGAGTTTTTAGGAGTTGCTCGAAGATTTTGAATAGGAGAACTAATGTTAACCTTCAGTTTTTGGTATGTGTAATAAGGTAAGTAATATACCTACTACATTTTTTGTAATGTCCTTATACAAGAAAATCCATAATTATTAAATCAGGAATATTAGGTGGCCAGCGTTATATTATTGATAATCAATTTATTTATATGGGTTGTATTCTGATGGTATTTAACAGGAATGATATTGTGGGGAAGAACTCGATATTGTTGCGAAATCAAGTTAGCAACCACATTCACAGGTAGTTCATCTATACCTTCCTTGATAGAAGAGTGCAGCATATTGGTAAACTTGTCACCAATGAGCCTTCCGTCAATAAATATTGGACCTAGTATATGAGTATGAACTATATTCTACCATACGTTAATGAACACCGTGATATTTGATTTCACATATTTAATGCGGAATATCCACGGACCAATATCTATTTTGACGACTACTTCTTCCCCTGGTAGAAAAAGAATGCTCATCGCTCCACAATACGTTTTTGAGGATGTCATTATCCGGAGTTGTAGAAATTCGTTGGAGAACTCCAGTCTGCTATGGTCCTCTGCACCAATACGCTTTTAGACATTTAAAAAATTGCATGCCTTAAAGTTATATTTTTTGAAAACTCTATGTAAAAAAAGAACGAGTGTGTGTATGTCTTAGGCTGCCTTGGAACATTACGTTCATTCGCCACAGAAATCTATATTAAACCGACAGGCTTAAAAAAATGGAGAGGCTTAACCGATTTGGCTACAATTCTAGTCCGAATCAGATGAAATTTGTCGAGAGATACTCAGGAACAGCTACAGCATCCTACATTTCTGGGTGATTTTTTAAAATGTATGTACAATTACATGATTTTTCATACTAAGTGTAATTTTCATGAAACTTTAACGAGACTTATTTTAATGCGATTAAACTAGTGATACTCGTTTCTCGCCAAGGTGTCCATCATGGGATCTTAAATATACAAATAAAAGATAGAAGAATGAGAAACGCCTAAATCGCACGTAGCATCAGTGGTTGGATTTTTCGAATACGCTTCAAAATAACATAACACATCTATTTGATTCTCTTCAGTAAGGACATATAAATGGTTATAAGACTTTTTAACATTGGAGACACCCCCAACCTCCAGTATTTGAAAACGTTGTAGCCAAACTTTTAAAAGTTGAGCTTTGAAGGGGCTCTACGTCTCGGGAACCCTATATAAGCTGTACTTTAGAGACAATAATATTTTGAAGGTCAGTGAGTTGGTCGAGAGCGGACGTCTGTGTGCTACTTTCCATGTGTCGACCACAGTAGGTATAGAAGAGGGGTTCTGGAGCCACCACCCACCACCCACCACCGGTACCGGTGGTGGAGGTGGTGGAGCTACTGACCGGACCAGACCGCTCCCGAGCTAACCCGCGCACAAGGTGGCGGACCCGACCACCCCCGAGCTAACCCGAGCACAAGGTGGCGGAGCCACTGACCAGACCCGAGCACCTCCACCACCTGACTTCGTATTTAACCCGAACAAGTAGCGAACTAACCTGAGATGACGTAATCAAATTCAAAAGCCAACTAACCTGTATTAGGCAAACGAGGAACCGCCATTTAAACATGGCGGCTAGCGCATGCGTACAAACAATTTTTTATTTGTTGGTTAAAGTCCTACGTGTTTGGTGTCATATCACTCGTCTAGGTAAGCAGAATCCAAATTTAACATATGTACATGTGTGCAATAAAATATTTATATTCTTACGTCTTATTGAAATCGGTTCGATTTAAAGAATCTGTTGAAAGTAGAGCTGACAACAAGGTATACAGCTAGTGGTAGCCGCGATATCGCTTCCAACTATGGTTATATATATATATATATATATATATATATATATATATATATATATATATATATATATATATATATATATATATATATATAGCATTTCCCGAAATTAACCTTGTTAGCCAACATATTTTCCTCGTAGCTGTTGAAATAACCTTGTGAGCAGTTCATATTTCCTGTTTGTGGTTTTATTTCCGTTGAATGACCTTAAAGTCATATGAAAGAGATAAAACTCCAGAATTTTTTGTATAAAAGGTTGATAATTTTAAATCAAAGGTGGGGATATAATTATAAAAACACCGAGTGACATGCAAACACATCAGTTCACAATTTGCTCGCAGTAGTTATTCTTAGTAGTTATAGTAGTGTACTTGTTCTGTTCAACATGTATGGTATCGATGTTAACATTGGATCTGAGTCCTTCAGACCTGCTAATAACAGTGTTTGTGAAAATTGGTATTGGGATCAAGTTGATGCAGCTATGCGCCAGAATATTATTGAGATTAAGCAAGAAAGTAGAATGCTGTTGGAAACAAGGTATACTGTTAACCCCTCTCTAAGTGTTGCAATTGGCATATCAAACGCTGCTGGATTGATTCCAATAATTAAGATTGTAAATAATAGTCCGTATCCACCAAATCCAAATATAACAATCTCATCTGGCTCCTGGGAGTGGGACTATTTTATTTCAACACTAACAAAAGCAGCTAAAGAATACTTTACCAAAGGTAATACGATTGAACCTGAAAATATTGGAGTATGTACTGTCAAACCTATTAAAATTTTAGACAGTAGAGGTATATCAATCTCAGATGATTCTACTACTTTTTATTTAACCGAAGATGCAGTTCAACAACTACTAGATCTGGTTGAAATCATCAACGAGAAGGTGAAGTTTCTAACTAATTTTAACTTTGATATTCGACTTAGCGATTTCCTCTTTTGTGTCGCTGATGTTCTCAAATGTGTTAATAAGAAGGAGCTACCGTGTGACAATGAAATGATAAAGCTTATAAAGATTATGTTGAAAGATCAGGAACCATCATTCCGAGTTTGCATGTTAGAGTGTTTACACTTTGCAGAGAAACAAATACTTAATCGTTTTAAAGAAATACACACGTATACAATGGGCCATTTTAAAGCAAGATTTATCATCCTGACAGCACTATGTCAGAATGTATTTTATATCTACAAACCACCAAATGTGAAAGAAGTGAGAATCTGTTTCGACAGCGACGGATGCATGAAATGGTCTGGACTTCCAAGAACACATCTACACAACGATGAGGTGATTGAAGTTTCAACATATAACATGTCCAAAATTAAGAGTGATATGGTGCGCTATAAACTTATGTTCTTGTTTGATAATGGTACCCGTGATGAGACATCTGATTGGAGAACTCTCATATTAACCGATTCTTATCTGTTTCCTTCAAATTATATTTCTATGTTTATGTCAACTGGTTTTATTTTATGTCTTGCTATATTTATGCTGATGTACTTTTGTTTTAAATATAACACTATACTTAAAGGTATCTATCGTAAACATTTTTGTTAATAAAGATATATAAGCTGAAGATTTGTGTTTTTATTCATTAGTTAAGCACCTATAGTTAAGATGAGATACTGTGAATCGTGCTCGTTACAAGTGAAAAAGAGTGCTTTCTCTGGGCATTTACGTAGTGAAATTCATAAATCAAAAGTATGTGAACCATGGCAAGTTGAACAAGTGCAGATGTTAACTCAAGCTTTTAAAAACAGAATGGCTACCTATCGTATATACGAAAAAGGTATTGATATTAAACAGTTTATGGAAACAATAAGACATAAAGTGTTTCATCTGATGGAAGCTGCTTTAGAATTGTTTGGTTTGTATGTACTCCAAAGTCGAAAGAAAAAAGAAATGAAGTCATTTAATACTAAAAATAAAAATGTTATAGTGTCAACTAATTTTGAAAGTATATATCAAGAATTCGTCGACGAAATTTACACAAAAGCTTTGGAGTTTGCAGAAGCTGAAAGCGGATGGATGTTGGAACAGCTAATGTGGTTGGAAATAAATATTAATAAATACAGCTTCAAGCCGTAGTGGCAGCAACATCTATAAATTGTTCACTACACACTGTCAAACTCATTCAAAATTTAGTTGTCGTAGAGGTAAGACGTGCTCTTGAGTATCTAAGTGTTTAGTAGTGTGTTTAAAATGGCTACATTAAGTGATGTGTGCTACCAGCAAATTAAAGACAACTTCTGGTATGGTTTATTTGGAGACTTTCAACTAATTATCGATAAGAACACTGGTTATTTTAATGCAACTAAACTATGTAACAATGGTGAGAAAAGATTCAGACATTGGCTGGAAAATAAGAAAACTAAAGAGTTGATTACCTATTACAACGGTCAGCTGAAGAAACATTTAGGTAGCCAGAATACCGATACCCTAAATATTTCAACCGAAGGAGTCCACTTAAAGTCATCTCCAGGGAGCCGGAATACTGGCCCCCTAGATGTGCCGGAAGCAACATCTCAACTAACACCTACAACCGCTACATACTTGGTGGACTTTGGTGGAAGACAAGCTGAAAACAACTTGATATCTGGTACATATGTCTGTAAAGATTTAATATTAAATTTGG
This sequence comes from Tillus elongatus, assembly GCA_964006375.1. Classification (NCBI taxonomy): domain Eukaryota; kingdom Metazoa; phylum Arthropoda; class Insecta; order Coleoptera; family Cleridae; genus Tillus; species Tillus elongatus. Next base: position 67,271,890 of record OZ023265.1, read on the forward strand.
CTTGTTGGATATCCAATAGTTTCTATGAAAAGTGCAACCAAATTATTTTTGATTTTTTCGTAAGTGAATTTAATCAAAAATACAAGGATAACCTCAAAGAAATTGAAGTGAAATTAATGGAGATAGATGATGAAGTGCAGCGTATGCGAGAAACAAATGCTAAAATCACAGAACATTTAGAAGATATATCTCCAAAACCAAACAACCCTGGAAAACTTTGTGTTTTTGGTTTGCTTTCAAGAAATGAGAAGGATGCTACCTATCCATATCATGCTGTAAGGACTCAGAAGAAAAGTTTTAAAAGAGCTGTCAAGAACTTTAAAAATAAACACCCTGATTCCGAAGTAGTTTTAAACATGTTGTATGATCCAAATTCTGTAAATCTCTTTAACAGAATAAAGACCGAAGTCAAATACCTCAAGGCGAAGAGAAACGATCTACAGATAGCAGATGTACCGCAGGAGAAGTTTATTCAGGATATTATTGATTTACGACATAAATTGTAATTGTTCACTTGGCTTAATTGTATGTAACCAGATGAAAAAATAAAATAACATTATTTTAATAAAGACTTTTATTTTATTCTAAGTACATTAATACATTAAATATATAAGCTTATTTAACATCATCTGAATTTATCCAAGAATTATGAGATTTATCAAAACCCAGCCATTTTACATAGAGCTGCTTGCCTTTCTTCCTCAAGATGCGTTCAACCAGATAGATGTCTGTTTGTTTAGTCGTTTGTAGTTCTTCCTCGTAAAACCCTCCACTGATTGGTTTCCCCTGCATATCTTCAAGAAAGTATGTTACTGGATTTGTGAAATGAATACTAACAATCTTGAATAATTCTGTTGACCAGCGAGGTGTATACCCCTTTTCAAATTGAGCTTTTGCTTTACTTATACGTACAACACCACCCATTTTAAATTTATTTTTGTTAAACACTTTCAGATTTGAGTAAACTTGTTTCAGAATAGCTTTTTCATTTTTCTTGTTAACATCTTGAGGTTTTACACCAGTTGTTCGATGAACAGTAGCGTTGTAAGTAGAAGTGACATCAGGTAGTGTATTAACCCACTTGTAGGAGCCAATCAAGTTGAAATTTTTATATATCTTCTCTTTCAAGGTACGTATGACTCTTTCCACCATTGCAGCCTTCTTCACACTATAAGTGCTGTAGTGATTGATGTTATATTTTTTCATTAAGGCGTTAAATTTTGAGTTATAGAACTCGCGACCAAGATCAGACTGGATGTTAGAGGGCGCTGTACTAGTAGATAAAATATCAGCCATAGCTTTAGTCACCTCTTCAGCAGTTTTAGATTTAAGAGGGCGAGTCCACACATACTTTGAAAAACAATTAATAACCAATAAAATATACTTGTAACCAGAGTTTGCTTTGTAGTAGTCTGTAAATTCTGCTAAATCAATCTGCCACAAATCATTTAAACCTTTGATTATTGTACGTCTACGTTTAAAATTGATTCTTGCTGGTTTATATAACTCATCAATAATTTGTTTTTTGGTATTAGATGGTTCAACAGTTTTGCGTCTCATGGTGATGTTGGATTTAAAAGTATCCACTTATCATGTAAATCTTTTAGTTTGCTGTCTATTTCTCCCAGCTTATTCTTTAGCTTCTTATTCTTTAACACATCAATATCTTTTAAAACTTGAGTAGTTATGTTCTTAGCTAAAATTTTCAATTTATTTTCAAATTCGTTTTTTAAGTCTTCCAACTCAGGTTTGTGTACAGCTTCAAGTAGTATGGCAATGATTCTTTGTTTTACCTCATCTTTGTTCTTCTGATAGTCGTCTATCCATACATCAACAAATTTTTTATTTACACCATCTGTAGGTTCAACAGGGTCGCCTACGTTACACAATCTATGGCTTTGCAAATCAAAATCACCACTATCAGTTCTTGGGAAAATCTCTCTTTCAATAATTTTAAACTTAGAACCTTTATTGGATTGGGAACGTCCGAACTTATCGATAGACATTTTTATACTAAGCACTAAGGTAGGTATGTCTGTGATATATGTAGGTATACTAGGCGATAACACCAACCTCCTTCAGTTCTTCAATGATTGACTGAATTTCATTGTTATGAGCATTATTACCAGCAGCTTGGGAAGCTACTAAAAGTCTAAGTGTATCAACCAACTCATTTATGTCATCCCAATACACATACTCTATTTGTTTGTTATTTTGCATCATATAGTTGTTAGTGCTAATTTTTCTATCACTGACGTTCTGAGCTCTAGGTTCTTCGTTAAGACGTATGTCGTAACCAAAACCTTGAGGAGTTGAGGATCTTCGCCCTCGTGGGTTTATAACTGGTTTTATTAGAGTAAGATACTTTTCCGAGGAGCAACCCTTGGTTCGTGCGTTGGGATCGTAGTTCATTTTATGAACACTAGTTGCTTCTAGAATATCTCTATAGTGTTGAAGATCGTCATAAGTATATCCCCTAGGTGTTTTCATAAATATCAATTCCAGCAGACCTTGTGTTTGAGGATATCTCCTTTGACCTAGTCGAATGTCAGTATCAGTAAAGTCCAAGTGTTTGTTGCCAAGACTCCAGCTACCAGTATCTTTAGCGTAGCGAGCACCATACGCTTAATCAATGGTAGCAAGTCTCGGTGGTTCAGTAAAATACTTATCTACATAATACCGAACTCGTTCAGGATATTGCTCCAAAAATTCTTGATATGCTGGGTTGTTTGTGACAGTTTGTAGATCTGCCTCAAGCTCTTCAAATGTTGGGATATCCTCATCGGAACTTGTCTCCTCCCCTGGTTCGGCTTCAAAAACTTCATGGTCTTTAAGGAACTCAACTTTGGGTTTCTTTTCTGGTGCCGCTTCTTCTTTGATTTGTTCAGCTGGTGACTGCAGTTTAAGCGTTGATGTATTTTTAGATATTTCACTCAGTGGGTCAACAAGTGGTTTATATAAACGCTGCAGGGCTTCATCATTCTCAGCTCTACCAAGCTTAAGCATTAAATGTTTTTTTCGAATGTTTTCAGCAAGTTGTAAAATCTTTTTCTTAATTTTCCTCTCTTGGTTACTCATCACCTCCATCTTGCTAAAGTTATTTGTTTCAAACAACCTGTCAACCTGATGTAAGCCACTTGTTAGTTGATCGTGCTAAGAGATACAAACTGTTTGGTGGTTTAAGGTGTACTAGCTTTGAGGTGGATGCATGTCTACCTATCTAGTGTTAGGTATCTATCACGACAACTGGTAAACAGCTGTTCTGCTAGACAGCTGTCTAACAGCTGTCCTGTCTAACAGCTGTCCTGTCTAACAGCTGTCTGCCCTCTTAGACAGTTTTAGCCAATTAGATTACTATATAGCTATCGAATCCTTTTCTATATCTACCTTTGTCTACATCATTTTCTTTTACAATCACCAACACACCATACTTATTACCATTCCAGCATTGACAACATATATTTTTAAATTGTTTAAAGTCCATATCAGTGGTCACATGATCGTCATAGATGTGTTTTAAGTTCGTTTCATCTTGTTTAAAGAGAATCAAAACGTTAGCGTTATCACGTATCAGATGTTTGGGTATTCGAGTATATGTTTGACAGAGATAGAATGAATCAATATTCTTATGTCTCCCCATACTAAAGTATGCTCTCATTTTATCTTGTTTGTCACAAGCCACATCATCGAATATAAACACCGAGTTGTCCTGGGCTTCTGCTGGATCGAATATTTCATCGTTTTCACTATATGGATAATAACCAACACTTTTTGTAGCATCCAACACCCTTTGTAACATCTTATATTTAGGTTGATACAGAGACTTTGAATACACATACACGTTATCAAACTTTAAGCCGTTCGGTTCAAACAATAAACTTAACATAACATTTGTTTTACCACACCCACTAGGACCACATATGATACCTCTAACTGTGTTTGGGAAGAGAGGACCATGCCTTAGTTGTTGTTCTGCTGTATCAACAACATCGTCTATATTTGTAATAGGTAAGACAGAAGCGTGTTTGATGGTGTGCATCTTGACTGGAACTAAACTATATTTTTCGAGTATGTATATAAATATAGACATGTAAGCGGATCACACAGTTAGTATCAATGTTGGTGTCACAGGGTGAAGGTCTTGTAAACACAGCTATTAACAAGCTACCTGTTGAGCTGCACGTTCCTGGTTATCAATTTTGTGGCCCGGGTACTAAACTTAAAGAACGTCTTGCTAGAGGTTATCAAGGTATCAATCCTTTAGATCGTGCTTGTCGATACCACGACATCGCTTACTCTCAATCAAAAGAGTTAAGTGATAGGCATCGAGCCGACGAAGTGTTGGAGAATCGGGCTTGGGAGAGAGTCAAGTCAAAGGACGCGAGTTTTGGTGAAAAGTTTGCTGCTTGGGGTGTTACAAACACTATGAAAGTTAAAAGAAAGCTTGGTATGGGTCTTGATGTAATCAACTCAAAACCGAGGAAAAAAGTTCCCTTTAAAAACATTCTTAGTCTGATTGGAGAAGTTATAAAAGATAGAAATCTTATTCCATCAGAGAATGCCGTGTTTGATATCGCTCACGCAATTGTTAAACAGATTGGTGGGCGTAAGAATGTGCTGAAACCGCGAGTTATGCCAATACCTAAAAGCGGAGGCTTCCTTCCACTACTACCTTTAATTTTTGGTGGCCTGTCAGCGCTAGGCGCTCTGGGTGGCGGTGCTGCAGGCATTGCTAAAGCAGTTAACGATGCTAAATCAGCCAAACAAAAACTAGAAGAAGAAGAACGGCATAACAAAACGATGGAGGCTATTGCTATGGGTAAGAGAGGTAATGGTTTGAAATTAAAACCAAAGTATAAGAGACTCGGTAAAGGATTATATCTGAAGAAGTAGCGTAGCGGTTATGGGTTGTATTTGCAGAAACCAAAAAACGAGTAAGATGTTTACCAGCAAGACCTCTAACAAATGAAGACCTTGTGAAATTTGCTGGTAAAATGAAATTTCCATATTTTAGAGGTGTATACATGCGAGATACTTTGCCATCGAATGGGCCACGCAATAATGAATCACTTATCATGAATTTGCAAACAAACAAGGAACCTGGCAGTCATTGGGTTGCAGTTAAGAAACGTGGTGACACAGCCGTGTACTTTGACTCATATGGAAACTTGAAGCCACCAGTTGAGATGCAGCGTTACCTTAAAGACTCTACTCTAATGTACAATCATGATGTGTATCAGAAAGATAATACTTATAATTGTGGTCATTTATGTTTAAAATTTTTAAATAAAAGCCTTAAACAGTAGTATCTGTGTTTCAGTCATGTCGCAAACCTTCACATTGAAAGATCGCAGTTGTCATCTGTCAACAGACTACGATCCTCCAATTGAATTGGATCCAGGTGGTAGTTATGCAGTTGATTTGATAGGTTTTCACACATACAACAACATACCTAACATATATAAAGGTAAAAATAAATTTTATGTAAAAGAAGGAGCTGCTTGGAGAATCATCACGATACCTACTGGTGCATATGAAATAACACATTTGGAAAACTTGCTTCAAAATGAACTTGTTGGTGCTACAGCAACACGTGAACAAAAGCAGCTAGCTTTGATTCTAAGACCTAATCCCAACACCATTAGATGTGAAATAAAGTGTTTCACAAGTATCAGTTTTGAATCTGATGATTCGATTGGGCGAATGCTGGGATTTTCAAAGCAAGTTCTTCAACCAGGTGTCTTCCATGAATCTGATTTACCTGTTGAAATAGTGGATGTTAAACAGATTCGTATAGAAACTAATATTGTGTCTGGTTCTTACTATAATGGAAAACCTTCACATACGTTATATGAGTTTGCACCGATGGTCGATTCTGGTTATGCAATCGATATAGAACCTAATAATCTAATTTATTTACCAGTAAACAAACGAGAGATTTCAAATATAAGCATCGACATCGTGGATCAAGATTCAGTTCCTGTAAACTTTCAAGGTGAAGAGGTGTCTGTTCGCTTAGAGCTTAAAAAGATTGCCTAGAATGCTAGTCTTTAAAGATATAAAAGCAAGCGAATCTACCAAAACAAATTTAGTACAATCAGCTCCTTTGGAGCATACACTTCGTTCCGATAATATTGAATTCCTTAAAAGTCTTGGTTATCATGTCATCAAAACTAGAAATATTCAAAGACCCTAAGTTTGACGACTCCATTGATCGAGAAGAACTTAGGTCTTACTATTCATCAACTAAATCGTTTGGTAACAGCGATGAAGTTGAAATAAACATCAATCAGCAAGATGCATTCGTATGTCTAGCAGAGTCAGCTCTAATAATCGAAGGTGCTCTGGAACCTCTAGCAGTACAAAATGCTACTGGTGTCTGCCACATGTCAAATAACGGAGGAGTAGCTCTGTTTGAATCAATGATCTATGAATTAAATAACAAGGAAGTGGAGCGAGTACGAGATCCATACACCACAACAAACATCAAAACTCTGCTTTCGTTTAGTAAGAATGAAGCAAAATCTCTTAGCAATGCTGGGTTGAATGTATCATCAGATCACATCACCTTAAACGATAACAAGTTTCACTTGCTCCTACCTCTTTGGTTCCTCTTCAGTTTCTTTCATCACTTTAAAGGAGTTCTCTGTGGCAAACATACTTTCCGATTTACAAGAGCTCGAAATGATTCCAACTGCTATTACAGCACAGGTACAGCAAGATCTAAGATAACTGTAACCAACATGTTTTTAAAAGCAAAACATGTATTTCCAAACGATCAAATGAAGCTGGAACTGATGGATAAAATAGCAAAAGACACATCTATATTTCTCGCATATCGGAAATGGGATATATATGAGCTACCATCACTCAGAGATATAAACAGAGATGTGTGGGCTGTTAAAACTGCAACCAACTTGGAAAGACCTAGATATGTGATTATAGCGTTTCAAACAGATCGGAAAGATAACATAAGCAAAAAAGGTGACTTCTTCGATAACATCGGTATGGTAGATCTACGAGTGTTCCTAAATTCAGAATGCTACCCTTATGAAGCTATGAATATGGATTTCGAAAGATCAAAATATGTTGAAGCCTACCAGATGTATACAGATTTTCAAAAAAGTTTTTACTATAAAAACATGTCGGAGCCTCTTTTAAATTATGATGAGTTTAAAGATCGAGCTCTATTTGTAATCGATTGCCAACACCAGAATGAATCAATCAAGTCTTCAACAGTCGACATCAAAGTGGAGTTTATGAGTAAAGACAATTTTGCTCCGAGAACTAGGGCCTACTGTTTAATTATTCATGATTGTGTATTTGAATATAAACCTCTAACTGGTATTGTAAGAGCCATTATGTAATATTTTGTATGTAAATATTTTGTATGTAAATATTATTACTCCTAATAAATTAATTGTATTACAATCGAGTGTTTTATTTCTAACCTTAAACCGTTGTCTAAGAAACAAATTTGGTGGGTTTACGATATAAAAAACATATATTTCAATTTTATAATAAAATAATTTACACCAAATAACTTATATAAAAATTCGCTACCGATTCTCTATTTAAACTAAAGCCGTCATATGATCTGGGCATTCACCTATCATCTCAGCCGGAAGCCGACGATAATCAAACGGTTACTCAGCTGGTGTAATCTTTAAACGATTGAATTAAATGAAAGCGAAATAAAACGTTATGATTTTATTCCAAACACATTAGTATATCAGCTGATTAACCGTTATCAAGAGTGTTTCCGGTTTTGTTGAGCGACCAGCTAATAACCTCAGTTTACATCAGCCAGGCGTGGTCATGAAAATTATGCGTTTTGCAGTAATAATTTTTGGAATCTGACCTAATATGCCATAGGTGTGTTTTCATTGCAGGTGTTTAGGTTTAGTGAAGCGAGAAGTTGTGTTTATTTGTAGAAATTTCTGTGTATATAGAGCTATGGTTTGTTGGTGACTTTGTATCAATATGTGCCTAGTTTTTTTTGTGAAAAATCAGAACTAAAACGTTTTACGAAAATAATCTGTCTGAAGGCGATGACTATGTTTGGTGAATTGGTCTACTAATTTTTTGTAGAAATAAGCTAAAGGCAGCAAGTGCGTTCTGTTAGCGAATTTTCATATACTTCTCAGGTTTGATAAGTGGTTTATATTTTATTGCTAATAATTAAATTCTTATTACACATGTTATTTTAAATGGCGACTCCTCGTTTGCCTAATACAGGTTAGTTGGCTTTTGAATTTGATTACGTCATCTCAGGTTAGTTCGCTACTTGTTCGGGTTAAATACGAAGTCAGGTGGTGGAGGTGCTCGGGTCTGGTCAGTGGCTCCGCCACCTTGTGCTCGGGTTAGCTCGGGGGCGGTCGGGTCCGCCACCTTGTGCTCGGGTTAGCTCGGGGGCGGTCGGGTCCGCCACCTTGTGCTCGGGTTAGCTCGGGAGCGGTCGGGTCCGGTCAGTAGCTCCACCACCTTCCACCACCCGGCGGTGTGTGGTGGGTGGTGGCTCCAGAACCCCTCTTCTATACCTACTGACCACGTGTGTATCTGTGTGCTTCGCTCACATGTATTAAAATTAACCTTCTTTGATAATTAGCAGTTTTTGTGCTCCGTAATAAGTATAAGTGCCATTATAGAAAGGGGCATAAACCAAGTGCAGTACAGAGAGACGATATGCTCTAGTCCTTGTGCGTCAACCAGAACTGGTAACCCTTCATATGTTGATGGTAATCATAAACTTAAAACAATAAATCATTTACGATCACACAAAAATGAGGTGACACTCATTAGCGACCTAAACAAGCTAACGAAATGAAAAAAGCTTTAATAATAAGAAAAAACGTACACAAAAACCCATTATGTCAGTCGATAGACAGTCGTAAAGACCCAATATAGCAGAAAATAGTATGGTAACATCACACTTCCACCATATTCCCAACATATCAGTCTTAAATTCGTTCGCCGTTCTAAGCCAAACTGAATTCCCATAAATAATAGACGCTGAAACTAATCTCGCTACTATAAAGCCAAAAGTAGTAGATGCTACCTCGACTACCTCACAGAACTACGACCAATAATCCTACTACCTATCACCAGATCACATGGCATTTCATATGAAACTCAAAAAATATGCAGAAATTAATATACTGTAAAATACCTCAAGGGGGAGGTTTTTCACGACGACCAAAGCTGACTATCATAACCTACGAAAAACACCCGAGGACAAAAGCCTACAGTACTTTACATACCGCCCAAAGGATTAAAAAATTAGAAAAATCGTCGTGAAGGCAGCTTCTCATTTTGAAGCAAATACAATAGAGACTCAATAAAAACAAACCTACCCTGCGGTCGAAAGCTGCATCAAGCTCAAAGGAAGAAATGGCACATCCTCCTACTTTCTTATTACAACCATCAGAAAACAAAACCTGAGAGAACTGAAGAAAATCCAACATATCGACAGCATCATAGTAAGATGGGAACCACTTAGTAAGAAACAACTGTTCACTCAATGCCATAACTGCCAAAATCTCGGTCGCCGCTCCCCAAGATGCCACTTTAAGCCCAAATGCGTCAAATGTATCGGCTCACATCTCACAAAACAATGTGAAAAAAGGAACAAGTTGATGCAGTTCAGTGCAGCAATTGTCTAGCTCGACACGCTGCCAACTACAAACAGTGTCCGATGTATGTCAGGTATGTAGAATATGTGAATAAGTCACGTAGCTCACACACACATATCATACCACTGAAAACAATTGACTCTTGTTCATAAAGCTCCCCCCGCTTACTACGCAGCCCACTAGCCCAACCGTTCGCCTCACAATCCACCACCACACAGACCACACAACATTCACCCCACTACTCAGCTGCAACGTTCACAACATTATATCCCAACTTCATTACATTAACCAACCAATAGTTATAGATCTAAACGCCAGATTAACCCCATGCCTGTCAAATATAGAAAAAATTATGATATTGTAAAAAATTGCCTCCATTTATGGATAAGCCACGGAAATCGCTCAAAATTCTATCATTGAATGCCTGCAATAAATACCATGAGCTTGACCTTTTAGCCAATAAAACAAAAGCTGACATCATTTGCATTCAAGGATCACAAATAACCCAAAAACTACCCCAAACTTACGAAATTACTACTTATTCAACCGGCCTAATACAATACACGCCGGTCTTATAATCTAATACCTAAACCATCTCCCAGTAACTCTTATCGACACACCACTCAACCCCTCATCTAAAACACTTGCAATAAACATACAAAACACAGTAATTTTTAACTACTGCAATAAACAGTCACAGCCACCCAATGTAGACACAGATGAACTTAAAAATCTCCTTTCACTAAAAAATAAAACATTAGTAGTCGGCGACTATAATGCCAAAAATAAACCCGAAAACTGTGCATCTAACGATATAAATTAAAGCTATTTACCGACACAGTAAAAAGAACATTCCACTTAACAGCAACCTCGCAACAATTAAATACATAGAAAACACCATACATTATTTCACTGAGCTGCTGAAAAACTCATTCTCCAGCAGTTAAACAAAATACAGACATAACCACACACACTTTGCCTAACACCCGAAATCCTAAGCCTTATTTACGAGAAACGTAGAAAACGGTCACAATTACAGCGTAGCTTTAACCAACAATTACGCCAAGAAATTAAACACCGCACCCAACAGATAAATTCACAAATCACTGCAAAACAAAACAGTAGGAAGAGTTCACACAAACAATGACTTGCAAAAATAACAAAAAGTGGCTCACGGCAAAAAAACTCAAAAACATAAACATAAACACTCCCTATACTTCAGTCTTATTCACATTTAGCTGAGCACTACAAAAATACACACAAACTGACATGAGACATGCTTAACTGCCCCACTGAAAAGCTAGTTTCCACAACTCTATAGCCAAGAAATCAATACACCATCAGAGCAACTTACCGCACCAAAGAAATCAAAAATATAATCAAAGCCCCCCCCCCAAAAAAAAAACAGAAAAGCGCCAGGAGATGATGACATATCAAACCTCAAACCTTGCATTAAAATCCTTACCCACCATTGCAATACTGCAAATTTACTATATCCTTAACGCTTGTCTTAAACTACAACACTTTCCTCAATGATGGAAAAACGTAATCATTCTGTCTTACCCCAAATCAATTAAAGATACATAATTTTCCACAAGCTACCGGCATATTTCCTTACTACCTTGCCTGGCCAAAATCTTTAAGAAATCATCCTAAACCGAATCCATACTCAGGAAAACACATATTCCACATTTAAAAAACACCAATTGGAATTTCTCGACCATCACAGCACCACGCTGCAACTTGCAAGCACCACGTATCATATCACACACAGTTTCCACAGAAAACACACCACAGCCATACTCACTCTAGATATTGAGAAAGCTTTTGACACCATCTGGAACAGCGGTCTCATCTATTAACTTATCACCTATAACCTCCCTCCCTTCATTACCAAAATAATTTACAAATATGTACACCCACGCACCCAAACTACAATTAACCACACCCTGCATAATATAAAAATCTCTGCTGTACTTCCCCAAGGAGAAATCCTCTCTCCAACACTATTCAATCTCTATATAAACAACATGCTTGAATGCCACTAAGTCCGAACATTCCTCTATGCTGACGATACAGCGTTAGTCTCACATTCAAGAAATGCAAACACTGCCAACACATACCTCCAGAGCCACCTCCCGACCTTATAAAACTACTATAATAAATGGAAAATTAAAATTAACCCTAACAAAACAGAACTCATTCACTTTTCCAAATAGACAAAACACGCTACAAACTACATAACTCTTTTTACCACTAAGATCAAACACTAAACCGACACCAATACATAGTTGTACACCTTGACCGAAATCTAAAATTTGCAAAACACATCGACACCATGCTACAAAAATCGAAAGGATTCCTCTCATCCTTCTACCCTTTCCAAAACAAAAACAGCAACTCTCACTCAAACAAATAATCATTCCTTACAACTGCGGCTCGAGCCAATTATGACATATGCACCTCCTATCTGGTGCAACACTTTAAGAACCGAACTGAAAAAACTCCAAATCACACAAAACAAAATCCTTAGGCCCATCCTAAACAAACCGAAATACAGACCTCTCTACACTTTACCAACCACACAAACACATCTAAAATTAGCAGACACATCAAAAAGCTGACCCACAAATTATATTCCATAAAAACAAAACTACTTAATTCCACACAACATATAGGGTACACACCATCAGAATACCCCTACAGAATCAATCATCAAATGATCCATGAGATGCAGAACTAAGAGTCTCCCGCAACCCTTAGCTCATCCCACATCAAAAACACAACACTGCCACACTCACACTTGAAGCTGTAAACAAGACACATCACTAGACAACACCTATCTCACCTACAACAGAAGAGCATTGCTTTATATTTGTTGCAAGCATATAACCTGATATACCTCAAACCATAGGTCCTGGCTCGCGGAAGCTACTTCAGAATGCTACAATTTTTATTATTTTCAAAACACTAGATAAATGTAAATTAAATACATAGGTGCTAGTCTATTTAAAACTTTTAAAACCACATATTGAATATATTTAATTAACTAATTGTACATAGTAGTTTGTAATAAATTGTTATCATTGTTATTAAAAAAATCCGTTTTATTCAATAAGACTTTGATTGTTTGCTAAATATATTTGCACCATACTACTTTTTTCTAGAACAGTGCACTTTACAAAAACCATTCTTAATAAAGAAGTTTAAAATAAATACACTTTCTTTAGAGCGATAATAAGTTATCAAGCTATTGGGCGTTAACAATACAAGCGTACCGTTATTATTTCGACACCAGCTTATCACAAATCTGATAGTTGTTAAAAGAATTTGAAATTTCTCAGCCACCTTTGCAATTCAATAAAATGCCTTTACGTCCTGCATAAATTCGAAAATAACTAAACAACGCCTGATTTTAAGTATCAAGCCTGCTACATCGTTGAACTCAGGATAAAATACTACATTCAAGTATCTAAAAAATACAGGATATTACCTTAAAAATATGCAAGTTATATCGGTAAGTCAAACAGATGAGTCGCTTTATTTAATATCTGAAAAAAAAACTTGGAAAAGAACTTTGAAAGTCAGTTTTTGTCCCATATATATTTCACTAAACTTGTAGGGTTATGTTAATTTGAAATGTTATGAAGTTACTGTACAAAAATTGAATTTTTAAATGTGATGCATAGTTCGGTTAAGCGCTATAATTGGAAACTTTTTTAAAGATTCGCTGCCATAATACACTTGCTGCGTCTGTACTTTTTATATAAGAAGCAGCTACTTTCCAATCTCTTGCGTCAAAGAGTTAGAGGATTTTACTAAAGTATCTATCTAGGTGGACTAGACCGTGGTGTTTGTTCACCAAAGAATGTGCCTTAGAAGCTAGATCGCTTGATTGACTTTGATGTATTTAACTACTTTCGGTTAAGTGTAAATGTTCCAACAATGTGTTTGACATACCCGCCACTGCCATCTCATCTTTGCGCTACTCCGGTTAAGTTAAAATAAACAGAATTGTTGTAGACTGGTCAGTAAATTAGGCGCTTTACGGACTGCCACCTCCGTTATTTATTCGCGTCACTTCCGGCATAGTCGGACCGTCCTCTGTTAATTGCACATCGCCTCCCTTATGCCGCCTCTTCCGGACAAGTCACAATGCGGCTCGAACTTAATTTTACCACTGAAGATAGCGACCAAAATGTTGATATTTTATGATGAAGACCTAACAATACATTTCACGGGGCAAAGTTTTACCACAAAGGTTTGAAATTATTATGTGTATGCAGAGGTTGATTAATTGCGCACATAAAACAGAAATTGTAAATATATGCTTACTTTATACGTCAGGCAAAATCACCTGTGTTCTGAACAAATTACTAGGGGTGTTAATATATTAAGAGTGATCTATATAAATTACTAATTTCACACACTGTAAAATATTGATTCAATAATTGAGTGTAACTTTATATCCAAATGTCATATATATATATATATATATATATATATATATATATATATATATATATATATATATATATATATATATATATATATATATATATATATATATATATATATATATATATGAAACATGATTGGTTCTCGGGTTAAACCGCGTCCAGAATTTATGGAAACTCGACGTTTCGGCTCCTGTTTTGGAGCCGCCAGAGGTAAAGGAAATATGTAAGGACGCTCTAAGGCCTCAATCTGCCTACTCCTTAGAGTGATGGACAAAGGTGGGTAAAGGAAATATGTAAGGACACTCTAAGGCCTCAATCTGCCTACTCCTTAGAGTGGTGGACAAAGGTAGGTAAAGGAAATATGTAAGGACACTCTAAGGCCTCAATCTGCCTACTCCTTAGAGTGATGGACAAATGTAGGTAAAGGAAATATGTAAGGACACTCTAAGGCCTCAATCTGCCTACTCCTTAGAGTGGTGGACAAAGGTAGGTAAAGGAAATATGTAAGGACACTCTAAGGCCTCAATCTGCCTACGCCTTAGAGCGGTGGATAAAGGTAGGTTGGGTTGTTGTAGCTCGATTACGGGGCCTCAATCTGCCTACTCCCCAAATCTCGCCGGAGATCGTCTGTGAGGTCTCAGTGTGTTCAACCCTAGGCCTCAGAGAGATCTCTATATACCTAAAAAAATTGAAAGTTGATTAAATTTCTTTTCAAATGATATAGCATGGTTCTATACCTAAATCTTCATGGTTTTCAAGGAAAAAGCATTTTACTGCAAAAAAACTTTTAAACTTATATACTAGTACATTATTAAATTTCCGTGGCGACTAGAATTGACGGTTACGATCGGTTACCTGACTAAAAATGGGTGAAAATAGCTATTCAACCAAAGTTTTGATGGAATTGTTTATGCTACATGGACAATGCCACCAAACTACAGCCACAGAAAATTTATTGAGACATATTATCCTGAATTGCCTCAAATGAACATACGAAAATTTGGGAGGCTACAAAACGAATTTGTTGATTATGGTTCAAATTAAAAGCACCTCCGACTTTACCGAAGTCAGTCACCTCCGAAGAAGACAATGTCATCAACATCCTTGCGTATTTTAAAACATATCTGTAGGCTTCCGTCCGGAGTGCATAAGACGATTTAGGTGTGTGACGATCTTCTATTCAAAGAATTTTGTTTAAGCACAACACGCACCCAGATAAATTTAGTAAAGTTCAAGGACTTAAGCCTCAAGACAGTGCACGAAGGATTTATTTTTGTGAACCTCTTTTAGTCCAAATTCAAGAAGATCCTCAGTTTCTATCAAACATTATCTGGACTGATGAAGCGAAATTTTTACGGCAGAGCATATTTAATAGGCAGAATAGCCATTGTTGGGAAAGTGAACATCATAGAGTGACCAGAAATACAGTTTCGCAAAACAAATTTAGTTTTAGCGTTTTCTGTTTATTGAAGAAAAATTGAGTACGTTTTTTAATCGATGATGAACCATTGAATTCGGCAAAATACCTGGATATATTAAGAACGGTTGGTAGTCGCTTCTTGGAAGATCCCCCACTAGATGAATATCGAAATTGTTGTTATCATTAAACGGTGCTCCGCCTCATTGAATTCATAAAGTATCTCAGGAGCTCCCCGAAATGTTTGACGATCGTTGGTTCAGATGATTAGGTCCATTGGAATGACCTGATAGATCGCCCGATTTAGCTACACCGGTTTTTTTTGGGTAGGATAAAAGAAAACGTGTATACACCAATCAATATTAAGAAGGAATTAAGACAACGAGTAGTATGGCATATTCAAGAACTGGATCCCAATGAGATCGACAGGGCTACTATCCATGCCGTCAATCGAAGAATTTTGCAGTGTTTAGAATCCAACAGTGAAATTTATAAACATTTACTATAAGAATCATAAGTATTTGCTGATCTTGATGTTTACTGGTTTTTTATTTTTTTCATTTCACCTACATTATTTTTAAGGTTCAATAATGACTGTTGTGTTTTGTTTGTTGATTTGATGGAATTGTCCATGCAGATGAAATAATTTTATGAAAACTTCGTTTGAATATTTATTTTTACCCATTTTTAATCGGATAACCTATCAAAACGCCTTAGGTTAGTTTGATACTGTCAGTTTTAGTAATTAATTGATGTACTAGTATAAAAGCTGATATATATATATATATATATATATATATATATATATATATATATATATATATATATATATATATATATATATATATGTATAGATATATATATATATATATATATATATATATATATATATATATATATATATATATATATATATATATATATATATGTGTGTGTGTGTGTGTGTGTGTGTGTGTGTGTGGGTGTGTTTTTTTTCCAGTAAAATGCATTTTCTTTGAAATTCGTGAATATTTACGTATAGAAACATGATATATTATTTGGAAGAAAATTTAATCGCCTTTTTAAATTTTTTTAGGTAATATATTGTTAATTCCATTTCAAAAAATAGCTTTTTGTTTTCTTTTTCTGTAGCAGAAAAGGTAAGACTTTTAAAGCGCCCTGTATAATATTGGATCAATTTCTCTTTAGGAATGAAATAACTCTACTATCCTTAAACTACAATCACAATTCTAGCTTCACAGGAGGCAGGAGTACTAAATTATCAAGGTTTAATCATTACTGTGTTTTACTTAAAAATATGAAAATTAATTAATATCTTTCAGAATCTAATATGACACAAGGGCTATATGAATTGGGTTATCAGTTCGAAGCCAACAATTATATAAAAAAAATTAAATCTGGACAACCATCGCCATTAGGTATATGAACATATTGGGAAAAAGTTATTTAACTTAAACAAGGAAATAGAAAAAAAAAGAGAATATACAAAATCGTCCTTTTAAAATAACAGAGCTACCACGACTTTTCAGTAGAAAAGGCAACACCGCGTAACAGGTAGCACATCGGGGTTCCGAGAATGTCACCCCTAAATATAAGGGAGGGTTTTCTTTACTTTTCTACAAATATCTTCGGGTTTTATTGCTTGTTTTATCCGATTATCACGAAAAAGTAAGAGTTGATAATTTTTCAATTGTTACCGATAATGACGAAATTCTGCTCTTTTTTTTCTTGCAAAGAATGCTGAGTGTACGAGTAATTTTCATTTTGTTTGTCCATGAGGTTATTGTTGCTTGTGAAATTAGTTATTCAAAAAAAATGTTTACTCGATTACACACGGTGGGAATGGTTTCACTTTTTTTTATCGAAATTAACAATGTGCTAATAGAACAGCACAATGATTCAATCAACAACAGTTAGTTAAGTATGCTAATCTAAAATATGTTTTGGAGTTAGTGGCAAAGTTTCAAGAAACCTGGTCTGTAATAAAACAAGAAGCGCTACAAGAAATACAGCGGTAGAAGTAGCGGCTCTTGATCATGTTGTTTTAAATACCAGGATGAGTATTAGGTATCGCTGTGTAGTCCGCGGACGAGCTAGTTCAAGAGATCGACTCTCGTAACTGAGCTAAAAGATTCATTTACCAATACCAAAAAAATCGAATCAATTCAAACTAAACAGAGATAGAGGTAATGGGTTAACAGGATTACCAGATCTTACCCTATTAGACTTATGGGGTATGTGAAAAGTATGGTATACAAAACAAAACATCGCGATTTAACTAACCTAAGAAGCAAAATAACGATTTTGATTAGGTCGGTCACGCCTCACATATTGATTAACGTTTAAACACATATTTATTTAGAATTAGGATACTGCCAAGATGTTCACTGCATGCATTTTAAAGATCTCCTTCATTAGGATTGATGTGTTTTTATTTTTTCTTATTATCAAAAATGAAACGCAAGTTAAGATGATTTACTTTTTAAAACAATTTTATTTTATTATTACAAATGATACACTAAGTTATACACATAAAATATAAATACATAAATACAGATATCAACATCCCTTTCATATAATTATTGATGAGGCGTCGATTGTTCTTGGATGCAGGTGACTATCTCTGCATCAGTTATTTCATTGTTCCTTGTTGTCCTGGGTGGATCAGCTCTATCGTATATCCATGGGAATGCTATCTTTGCTGTCTATTGTCTTACACTCTATCACCTTATATTATAATAAGCTATTATTACAGATGCTGGTATCCCGCGAATAGTTTATAATTTTTAAGTCTGTTGTAGCTAGGTTGTAGTTTGCTGTTAATTTTTGCAATAAATTTTAAATTTTAAAACCATAGTAATTTTAAATAGTGTTGCGTTTTCTCCGGGTTCTGGATAAGTGAGACTTTAAATTTTAACAAAACAACTTTATTTACACTCTAAATATGGATACAATAAAATTTCTAGAATGTCTCTCTCACAAAACACTTAATTTACTGTCTACAATTACTAATCTGCACACAAGTCTCTACACTGGTACTACAGTAGCTACTCTCTTAACACTTTACACTGCTTCTTCAAGTCACTACCACATTCTCTTACTGAACTCCGCTGGCTTACTTCCATCTTTATATAGCCGTCGCACCTTCCAGTTCGTTCTCGAGCCTTCTATTCCAGAATGTTCCAGGACCTTCTTTTACTAGAAGGTTCTGTGAATACAGATCCGTCCCGTATGTATACAGGGGGATGTATATACAGGTGATCCAAATGTGGTCATCACTCCTATGTTACACAAGAGGTGTTTCTCGAACTATAAGATCTCTCTGCGTATACAGAGTGTAACGGTTCTCTGCGTATACAGGGTGTATATACAGGGTGTTTGGAATGCGCAGACCTCAGTTATCCGTTCCGACGGGGTACAAGTTGGTAACTTCGTTATTTCTCGTCCTAGAGGGTTGAGACTTCGCCTGAGGGGGGTCACCCCAGGCACCCCCAGGGGGGTGGGGAGGCGGTGTTGCCAGATTGTGCAAAAATTCCCAGCTGTTGGGGAAGTTCTGGAGATGTGACAACATCGCACCTACGCCTATTAAAGTGCTTTGTAACACTGCCCCCCTCCTTAAGACTGTTCGTCCCGAACAGTATTTACCGGCCGCCAACTTGGGGGTTCGTTGCCCCGATAGGGACTCAACCTCTCTATGTGAACAACTTTGGGTTTAGTTCTTGGGGACAGCTGGATTCTGTAGACTAGGTCGTTAATTTTCTTAGTCACCAAGTATGGCCCTTCCCATGGTTTCTGAAGTTTGGGACTGAGGCCTTTTCTCCTTGTTGGTTGGTACAGCCACACTGCATCACCTTCCTTGAATGTATGGGGTGTTGCTCTGCGATCCAAGCGCATCTTGATCCGGTCACTGCTTAAGAGGAGCCTATCTCTGACACATCTATGTATAGTGCGCAGTTTTCCTTCTAGGTCGGCGACATACTCAGGTAACGTAGCTAGGTCCGCTATGTCCTCGTTCGGTGGTGGTGTCGTCATGTCGATTGGTAACCGCATCTCTCTGCCGGTCAACATCATGGATGGGGTGTAGCCGGTAGATTCATGCTGAGAGCTTCTGTAAGCTAGGAGGAACGGAGGTATCAGCTTGTCCCATTTTCTCTGATTCTCATCGACAAACATAGCAAGATACTGGTTGATGGTCCTGTTATGCCGTTCTACCATGCCGTCTGATTGAGGGTGGAGTGGCGTTGTTCGTGTTTTCTTTATGCCTAGCAAGTCCATTAGGCTCTTCCAGACCTCTGATTTGAAATTCCGGCCCTGGTCGGTGTGAATCTCCAATGGTACGCCATGTCGCGATATGACATTTTCCAACAGGGCTTCTGCTAGGGTCGTTGCCTCTTGGTTGGGGATCGGCGCAACTTCAGGCCATTTCGAGAAGTAGTCCATCGCCACCATTATGTATCTGTTCCCAGACTCTGTGATTGGAAAAGGTCCTGCGATGTCTACGGCAACTCTTTCCCACGGTGTACCTGAGATGTACTGCATCATTTTTCCTCTGGATCGGGTCTTTGGTCCTTTCTTTGAAGCACACTGGTCACACCGTTTGCACCATTCTTCCACGCTTCTTCGGCAATTTATCCAATAGAAGCGGTCCCTGACTCTGGCGAGAGTCCTGTTGACCCCAAAATGGCCTCCACTTCTACTATTGTGTAACTCATGAAGAACACCGTCTATGCACTCACTTGGCACAACAGTCTGGTATATACAGTCTCTACCATCGACAGTTTCCCATTTTCGAGTGATAAAGTCATTCTTTAGGCACAAGGAGTCCCACTGTAGCCAGTAGCCTTTAACCTCTGCCCCAAGCCGGGACACATCGTGCCACTCAGGTCTTCTCCCCTTTTCGAGCCATTCTCTAATATTTTTCAAGTCTGGATTTGTCTTCTGTGCGTCTCTGATGTATTCAAGATTTACGTCTAGATCGGTGTTATTCTCCTGTTCCGTCACCAATTGTTTGATCTGATGAGTTACTTTGTCGATCTCTTTGTTCTCTTGTCTCTCGCAAAATTTACATTCATGCACTGAACATGGTCTTCTTGAGAGGCTGTCTGCATTGGCGTGACTTCTTCCTCTTCGATGTTCAATCCGGAAGTCGTAGCTCTGCAGTTTCTCTATCCATCGTGCTATCTGTCCTTCGGGATTTCTAAAGTTCAGAAGCCATTGCAGAGCAGAGTGATCCGACCTCACGCGGAATGTTCTTCCGTACAGGAAGCTGTGGAAATGTTCGATGGATCTTACAACTGCCAGCAGTTCTTTCCGGGTTACACAGTAATTTCTTTCTGCTTTTCCAAACGTTTTGCTGAAGTAGCCTATCACAACTTCTTCTCCGGCTTGGAGCTGTGAGAGTACTGCCCCAATGCCATACTGGGAAGCATCGGTGTCCAGTATAAACAGTCCTTCGTCCTGAGGATAAGCCAGTACAGGAGCAGTGAGAAGACAATGTTTGAGTTCTCTAAAAGACTGTTGGCAATCTGGTGACCAGATGAACTCGGCCTTATTTTCAGTTAGGCTATGTAGAGGTTTCGCAATGCTGCTGAAGTACTTCACAAAGCGTCGGTAGTAGCTGCAAAGTCCCAGAAAACTTCTGACCTCATGTTTGTTCTTCGGCACAGGCCAGTCTCTTACTGCCTTTATTTTCTCTGGATCGGTTTCTATCCCTTTCTCAGAAACGACATGTCCAAGGAAACTCACTTTCTTCTGGAAGAGGACGCATTTCTTGGGATTGAGTTGCAGATTGGCACCTCTCAGCCTGGAGAAAACTTGTTTCAGATTCGACAGGTGTTCATCGAAAGTCCTTATAATCACCATGACATCATCGAGATACACCAGGCATGTTTCCCATGTCAGTCCTCTCAGCACTAACTCCATTAGTCGCTCGAAGGTGGCAGGAGCATTACATAAGCCGAATGGCATGACCTTGAATTGGTACAACCCATTCCCGGTTGAAAAAGCAGTCTTCTCCTTATCGTCTTTATGGAGTTCTACTTGCCAGTAGCCACTTTTCAGGTCTAATGTAGAGAACCACTTTGATCCGGCCAAAGTGTTCAAAGTGTCGTCGATCCGGGGCAGGGGATAACTGTCTTTCTTAGTGACATCATTCAGCTTCCTATAGTCCACGCAAAATCTCATAGTGCCGTCTTTCTTGGTGACCAAAACTACTGGGGACGACCAAGGACTATTAGACTCCTCGATCACACCATCTTCCAGCATTTCGTTAACCATCGCCTTGATTTCTGATTGCTTGGCAAAGGCAGTCTTCTCGGCGGCTGTCTAATTGGTCTTGCGTCGCCAGTATTAATTCTGTGTTGCACTAGACTCGTACGACCTGTGATTTTATCTTGAGCGAAGATATCAGCCTCCTCCCATACGAACTTCAGGGCCATCTCCATCTCCATATTGTTCAATTGGCCCCATGAATTCTTGAATCGCTCTACTATTTCTACTGGCAGTCTTCTGTCTAATGCAGTGGGTGTCACGTTTTTGGACAACGTCACTCGGTCAATGGGTTCGCAAGTGGCGATAACCTCACCTTTCTTCAATGTGACCCTGTTAGTTTGTACGTTAGCCACTCTTATGGGTATTGTCTTCTTCGGGTCTACTAAGCATCGTGCGACGAGGGCACCATCACGTCTATCTTTTAGGGGCTCCGCTATGAGAGCAGACATACAATCAAGTTCCTTCTCTAGTCTGGCTCTGACAATCTTCTCACTGTTACCAGGAATCCGTGTATCCTCGTCGACAATAAGTTTCACCCTGAGATTAGCTTCGCCTGCTGTTGGAGATAAATACAATTCTTCGTTACCGATTCTCAAGATCTTATTCTGGAAGTCTACTGAAAGGACATCGAACTCCAGGCCTAGAATAAATTCGTCGACGATTTCTGCGACGACAGCCCTTACCTGTAGCTCAGTACTACCCAGCCTAATGTAAACAGTGGCCTCTCCATGCACAGGTATCCTATCTCCTTTTGCCGTCTCCAACACAGGCTGTTTGTTGGTCGTGAGTGCCGACCTGTTTGGCAACATGTCTGGACGTACAACGGATCTAGTGGCACCAGTATCGATGGTGAAACTTCATTGTCTTCCGTCTATGCTGCCAGGTATGACGAGGCTCTCGCGGTAGCGTCGGATATTGGAGACCCTGACCTTGGGGCCTTGGGTCTCGCATGCCACGTGTCGCCCACCTACACTGGCGTCAGGTCGTTTTCCCTGATGGCGCTCCCTGTTGGTGTATTCTTGTCTTCTGCGAGCCACCTGTTGGGTTTGTGAGCACTGCCTACTTATGTGCCCTTTCCTACCACACTTGTAGCATTCTATGTCTGACCAATCTGCTTTCGTCCTACGTGCCCCAACCGGTACAGTGAGCTTCCTTATGGCTTCTTTTATCAACTTCATTTCTTGCCTTAGTTCCGCTGTCGTGTCTGCAAAGTCCTCTATCTCCTTCACTTCGCGCAGCCTGTTGCGGCGAGGTTGAGATGCATTCTTCGCTGCTTCAAATTCCAAGCCATAAATTACGTAGTCTGTAAGTGTTTTGAACCTTCCGAGTCTTAAAGCTTGTTGCATTTCATTGTCAAGTATCCCATCGATGAAGGTCTGGACGGTTATCTGGTTGACAAATTCTTCTGGGGCTTGGGGATATGCCAGTCGCACAAGTTTCTCCACTTCGGCACTAAATTCTTGCAGCGTCTCATTTGGCTTCTGGACCCTTGACTTTAGTTGTGTCTGGTAGACCTGGCTCATGTACCTGTTACCATATCTCAAATCTAGGGCCTGTATCACTGTTAAGTAGTTTTGCTGTTTCGACTCCGGGATGTTCTGGAGGATATCTAGGGCTTTACCTCGAAACGAGAGAATTAGAGCAGTTGCTGCCTGTTGTTCGCTCCACCCATTGCTGAGAGCTGCCGCTTCAAACTGCCTCCTGTACATGGGCCACGATGTTTCTCCGTCAAAAGTCGGCGGCTTCAAGGTTCCATGAGGCTGCTGCACGATTGGCATATCTTGTTTCGTACGATTTTGAACTGGGGACATTCCAGTAACTCCTCTTGGTTGAGTTCTATCAGTCTGGCCCATCACCTGTTCTGTCAGTTCTCTATGTCTGACTTCTGTGCCTTTCATCATCATCTTCATTTGTTCTTTCAACCCTTCAACTTCTTCCCATCGTTTGTTCCAATCCTCTGTTGCATTTTCCACTTTACTGTTCACCCTTTCTATTTGTTCGTTGATCTGTTCAATTTCTTCTTTTACATCGATTCTCATATTGTGGAACATACTTCGGAGGTCTTCTTTATCTTCTTGTCGCCTTCTCTCGTCTTCTTCTCGCCGTTGTTCGTCTTCTTCGCG
Source organism: Tillus elongatus (assembly GCA_964006375.1). Lineage (NCBI taxonomy): Eukaryota > Metazoa > Arthropoda > Insecta > Coleoptera > Cleridae > Tillus > Tillus elongatus. Next base: position 67,295,792 of record OZ023265.1, read on the forward strand.
TTGCTTCTTGAGTTCTTCTTTGTCTCCTATGTTACACAAGAGGTGTTTCTCGAACTACAAGATCTCTCTGCGTATACAGAGTGTAACGGTTCTCTGCGTATACAGGGTGTATATACAGGGTGTTTGGAATGCGCAGACCTCAGTTATCCGTTCCGACGGGGTACAAGTTGGTAACTTCGTTATTTCTCGTCCTAGAGGGTTGAGACTTCGCCTGAGGGGGGTCACCCCAGGCACCCCCGGGGGGTGGGGAGGCGGTGTTGCCAGATTGTGCAAAAATTCCAAGATGTTGGGGAAGTTCTGGAGATGTGGCAACATCGCACCTACGCCTATTAAAGTGCTTTGTAACAATAGAAAATGAGTAGATCTTTCAATTAACGTATCACAAGCTCCTACTTTCTACTTAGAAATCTGTCACTTAAAGCGGGTTGTATGTAGGGATAGCGGGTTTTAGTTCTACTTCGCATTTATTTGAAATTTCATGAAAATGTCACCATCGTGAGCTCCAGTATAAAATTGTCTTAGTTAAAATTGACTAATAGGTATTCAGCATGCGGCAAGGTTGTACGTCTCTCACATTTTATATATTATTACCTTAAACTGCATCCTCGGTGGTACAGGGATAAAAATGTGGGCTTCTGAACCGAAGGATACTGGGTTCGACTCCCAGTGTTCCCCTTTCACTTTTTCAGTACATATTGTAGAATTAACATCAACCGACGTTGTGGCATTGTATTCGATCAAGTGGAATATCTTCACGTTACGCCCTTTGGAGGGGGCGTCCCGTGTCCACGCGATTTTGGGCACGTTAAGTATCCCTACCCTCCTTACAGAAAGACAGGGGTTCGGCAAAATTCCTGGATAGTGAGGCGAAACTGCCCCTGGCGTAGGTGATTGGCCATAGTCGCGGAAATAGACCGATTTTAAAGTTACAAAGTTCGTGACGCAGCAAGTGCATTATGTTAGTGAATTTTTATTAAATACTTCAAATTTGAATAACTCAATTTTCTATAAACTTAGAAAGTTTAATTTTGGTACGTAGTAACGTCTCTCTTAAGGAAATATATCCATTAAATGTCATTAAAACAAATTTGTAATTTTCGGAGAATTTTTTTTTATCCAAAGAAAACTCAAAATTTTCCCGGAAAACCCGGTCCTATTTTCCTGGCTAACGAACTCGTATAATCATACAATCATATAAAAATTGAAACTGACCCCGGATATGGGTTCTAGGGGTCCTAGTTCACGCTCATTTGAAAAATTTTTGGCAAAGTCTCGCCATCGAAAGCTCTTTATTAGTGAATTTTTTTTAAATAAAAATTCACTAAAAATACGTTAAATTTATTAATTAAAAACACAGTGTTAACCTTTTGCTTACTATGCACTTAGTCATCACCATTTGAAACTGTCTCGCTTACATTAGGCTGGTTGCTGTAACATATAAGATTAACCTTGTACACATATGAAAATAGCCAGACTAATATTTCATCTTTACTTTATGCCACAAGTTAATATATGGAACGGCATTACAAAATCCTTATCATGTATTTACGACCAGAGCAGCTTTCTTAACTCAATACACTATCATAAAAAGCACTGCAGTAGTCATAAATCAGTCCAAACTTGGAAAAGGTTGATTTTTTTATTCAAATCCGTAAAGTGTAAGCTACGAATTTCACTCAGGTCTGTTTTGAATAGTATGTAAATTGTTTTACGACCAAACAAAAACACAACACACGGGGCTCAGAGAGGATAAGACTAAACCACAGTTCGGACCCTCATCATAATGGACTGCACCGGATCTGATTTTTAAACAGTGCTGACGAACCGGAGCTGACTGGAGCCGGACAGAGTAGCCTAGACTTGGTACTACATTCATTCGAAATCTCCACACGGCCAAGTCGTATATTTAGTTTCCTACCAAATATATCGTAGTTTATGTATGAACAATCTGAATATGGGTAAACAGCTATTGTTTTGTGAAACTTGGGTTCGTACTGACCCAAGTGGATACAAAATAAAGATAAAATGAAGGTAGATATGTTTATGAAATAAAATGGACCTTTTTGTATTTTGATAATAGAATTGTAAAGTAAAATATAAACAAATAAATTCACAGCAATATTAAATAGACCAGTATATGATTCTTTTCTCAACAGTTATTGGTTAGCTAGGGTTTTGAATAACTATCTAATAGAAAATAATTGATTAATTCATTGATTGTTGTTGCACTTACTTGGTGAAACTTGTCCATACTACATACAGACTTGGAGACTACTTCTCTGCCTTCACTGTTGGTTTTCGTTTTTGAGGGTGAAGAACGTAGCCAGCGCGTAAGCTAACTGGAGCAAGTGGCCCTTACGAATTCTAGATGTTCTAGGATGTTCTTCAACGTTTCTGCGACTATATTTTCGCTGCTTTACAGCATTCTCAGACAGATAAAAATTGAATTAGTACGAAATCATGACAACTACCTCATCTGTCATCTGTGTTTCATTTTATTTTCAATTTGATAAATTTTTTGATCAAAACATCATATCATAACATAGCGACAGATCTTTATTTGTAGTTGTCATGATTTCATACTAGTTCAATTTTTATCTGCCTGAGAATGCTGTCAAGCAGCGAAACTATAATCACAGAAACGTTGAAGAAAATCCTAGAACATCCAGAATTCCTTAGGACAACTTGCTCCAGTTAGCTTACACGCTGGCTACGTTCTTCACCTAGAAAAACGAAAACCAACAGTGAAGCCAGAGAAGTAGTCTCCAAGTCTGTATGTAATTGATTAGTCATTCTTAAACTTTAAAATTAGAAAATATAACACAAGTGGGCGATGAAGCATTTTTTTATGTACAAAAAGCTACTGTTTTTCTAAAACCAGGGTTCCCTCTAAAAACAACATATAAATTTCTCTGAGTTTCCCTGATTTCCCTGACATGGCAAAACCTATTTCCCTGACTTTTTTTAAATTTCAACAACACACCACGAGGGCTTACAGCCTAAATACTATCGTACCGTGGGTGTTGACAAGGAGGAAAGAGGCAGCTTGTTAATTCTGGACTTGAAGGTTTGGAGGTTCCGAGGAGAAGGAAAAACATGTGCTGGAAAGTAATTCCAAAACTTGGAAGTCCTCGGGACAAAAGAGCGGGCATAACAAGATGTTCTATGTCTGGTGACCTGGACAGTAAAAGGGTGCATTCACTCTGTTCCCCTGGTAGATCTGTTGGGGGCAGCAGGTGGGGAACTATGGAGGAGAGCTCCTGCAGTGCCCGTGCAGATTTCTATAAAAAAGAGAGAGGTCACCAACTGCACGTCGGTGGGCAAGGGATGGCAGCCTTTGGGTTGAGGGTAGGGTCACCAATGAGACGTATTGCTCTCTTCTGAATGGAGTCCAGAATAGCGAGTATAGAAGCGGCAGCTGCACCCCAGATGTGGGAGCAGTATTCGAGGTTTGGCCTTATTTGTGAAGTATATAAGGTATAGAGATTAGCTGGTGAGAAGTACTTGCAAGCCCGGAAAAGGAAACCTAATTTCTTAGCAGCCGCTTTTGCAATTGATGTGACATGTTGGTGCCAATTAAGATTTCGATCCACAGAAATGCCAACAAGAGAAAAGGACTCATTACTTTGAATAACTTGGTTGTTCATTGTAATGGGTCTAAGGCTGGTGTATCTCTTGTGAGAAAGAAAGCAGGACTTAGTTTTGGTGGGGTTGAATTGTACAAGATTTCTACTTCCCCAGTCTAATATTTTTTGGAGATTCACGGAGACAGAACCCTCCATGAGTCTGCGATGCTCATCTAATTGGGCTAGAGAGACAGGCTTACAATATTGTATATTTGAGTGGAGGGTACTGTCGTCCGCGTGACTGTGGACTGGGTTGGATGTGCTAGAGAGGAGGTCATTGATGTGGAGAAGAAACAAAGTAGGGGTTAAAGCTGAACCTTGAGGAACTTCTGCATTAATTGTATACAGTTTAAAGGGAATGGCCATCCACAACAACAGAAATGCTCCTGTTGGAGAGGAAATTTGCTGTCCAGGTACAAAGCTTTGGTGGTAGGCCATAGGCCGGAAGTTTATTAAACAGCGCTGTGTGCCAGACCTGGTCGAATGCTTTGGACATGTCTCGCTCAACAATCTAGGATTCACAGTGTTGTTCCATAGACTTGTTCCAAGAATGGGTGACAAAGGAAAGGAGGTCGGCAGTCGATCTGTGCTGACGGAATCCATACTGCCTGTCGTGGATTAGACTGTGTTTTTCAAGAAATTTTAGTAATTCGGTGTATATTTTTCCATCACTTTAGAGACGACCGAAAGGAGAGAAATAGGCCTGTAGTTGCTAGGAAGCGCTTTGGATCCTTTCTTGGGGATGTGTTGTACTCGAGCAGTTATTCAGTTACTAGGGAATATGCCTTTATTGTGAGATATCTAAAACAAACTAGTCAGGACAGGAACAAGTTCTGGTGCGCATTTTTTTTTTAAATTGCTGGGATCTCGTCAAGGCCAGAGGCTTTCCTGGTATTAAGAGAAGAGAGCATCTTTCGTACCTTTCTAGTTTTGAAAATGATATCCGTCATTTTATGCGCGACATTGGCGACTGTGGGTGGTTGAATATTTGGAGGTGGGTTAAGAGTAGAATTGCCGGCGAACAACGAAGCAAAAATTTCAGCATTGCCCAGGGCGGTAGAAACAATTTCATCCCCTGAGACAAGAGTTGGGAACGTGCTTTTGCACAAATTATTCCCAATAGATTTAGTAAGAGTACAGAAGGGTTTGCCGCCGTTGGAGCTTAAGAGGACTTTGTTTTTGATGTGGTTATTAAACGAGTTTTTTTGCCTCAGAAAGAATGCGGACATAGCAGTATCTTGCGTATGCTTGACGATTTTCTTGACTGGGATTGTGTAGAAGCGTTTTGTGAGCTTTGACCTTTTCAAGTCTGGCCTTGTCACGGGATTTAGAGAACCAGGGCTTTTGAGTGGCTGAAGAGGTTTTCTGTGTGCGTGGAATAAATAATTCCATGCCAGCTTGGATAATTTCGGTGACGTTTTGTGTGATATCAGAGGGGTCAGGATGAGACAAGCAGACAGACGCCCATGGAAATGAGGAAAAGTAATCCCGCATTTCGTCCCAGTTTGCGGAGCTGTAGTGCCAAACGATACGTGGGTGTGATGACTGTGTGAACTCGGGTTGCATTGCTCAGGAAGCAGTGACCATGCCGTGGTCTGAACGACCAAGGGGGGCGGAGACTGATATCTTATAGCATTCAGGTTTTGTAGTCAGAAGGAGATCCAAGGGATTTGAGCTGTATGTTGGGATACGAGGAAAGTAAGTAGGCTGCTGAACCATATTGGCTAAAAAATTGCTGACTGCAAAGGCCTCCGCTGCTCTCCCTTGTGGATCGGTTTTTGAAGATCCTAGTCATTCCTTATTATGGACATTCTACAATCTACCCTCATTGTCAGTTAATGTTAGGCTTAATAACACAAATCCCTTGAAAGTTAATTAATGCATCTCATGTAGCAACATAATATTGGGCCTTTATTGGCTCAATATTTTTAACTTCAAGCCAATATTTCGTTAATATTTTTTCGCTATATAACAAATATTGAAATCACTCTATCACTGTAATATTTGAAGGAATATCAGTTTGTGTTCAATGAGGTGGCAAAACGTCATTGCACAGTAACAATATAAAGCCAATATTGCATTAAATTATTATTATATATATATATATATATATATATATATATATATATATATATATATATATATATATATATATATATATATATATATATATAATATTGAAATAATATGTTTTTCGAAAATTGAAGAAAATTTACTTTCTGCACAAGTATAGCATTTTATGACACAGCAACAATATAAAGCGAATATTGAATTAATATTTTTTTGTATACCTTAAATATTGAAATATTCTATTTCTGTTAGATTGCAGAAATATTAGTTTTCTTTCAAGGCGGTAGAATGCCGTGACATAGCAACAATATAAAGCCAATATTGCATTAATATTTTTTTCAATATATATTAAATATTAGATTCATTATATACTACAATTTTTCTTCCTACATAATACGTAGTAGGTAGCTAGAAGTTTTATGACAGATTACTAAAAATGCAGTCAATTAGAGGAAATTTGCGTGTTTGATGATTACTGATATTTCTTAAATAATATATAAATATTTAGACTTCTATATCAATTACCGTAATTGTGTAGTTCCAGTTAACGTTTCCGTACTACATATTTATTAAGCACGAGTCTCCCTATGACCAACGGGCCCTGCGCTGTGCTGGTATAGTGTAGTGAAAAAGTTAGGTTATGTGTATGACAGGGGCGGCTCCTCAATAAGTGCGCCCGTGTGCGCGCACTGCCGCCTGCCGTGGGAAAAATAATATTTTTGCTATGCTATATTTTGTTACATTTTTATTTATTTTATTACCTCCTGCATTCAACAAATAAAATTAGTATATCGAGGATCGCAGAGAGTCGGCAGCCATTAATAGAGAATCAGAATATAGTATAGTGTTATATCCATATAATACATATATACATATATACTCCTCGCGCGGTGGTGTCTATTTTTCGGCGCTCTCAAGTAATGCGATACTTGGATGCGAAATCATCGCCTTCTTCCTCGAAAACGACCGAATAAGCAATCCGGTCGTGCGCAATACAATTACACACTCGCAGTTTACAGTGGACTTTTGGTAGAGGCAGAGCGTGTGTACCTAGTAATTTACGTGCAGTGCTCGCGTCGGATTGATTTTTAATTAGACATTTCGTTGTTTACATGTTCTAAGAAGACAATTATTATTATTATGATGGCTATTGCTCCGGGTTGCTTAATAAGTGGACAAAATAATTGTGATTAATTCAGTGGATAATATTCTAAAGGTTAACTTTTCACAGTTAGATTTAAATTCTAAGGTACAGTTTAAAAGTTTAGGACAACGCACACCAGATTTAAATTTAGGCCAAACTTGTGTGAAAAAAGAAGAACTTATATACTTATAAACTAAAGTGAATGCTGAGTGTTGACAGAATTGTGATTTGTGTTAGTAATTATCAAAGGAAAGGACTTTTTAACTACTATAACCTATAACTAACTAGAGGAAAACTTGGCAAGTAGTTAATAATTATTAAGTTTAGTTAGTTCAGTAAGTAGTTTTTTTTATAATACATTTTCGGGGAAAAAAGAGGCGAGCACTTCATTTTTAGTGTTTTTTTTTAAATCACTAATAGAGAGGTATCGATGGAGAGACTTTGCAAAAATTTTTTAAAATGAGCGTGAACTATGACCCCTAGAACCCATATCCGGGGTCAGTTTAAATCTTTTTATGTTTATATATATATATACATATATATATATATATATATATATATATATATATATATATATATATATATATATATATATATATATATATATATATATATATATATATATATATATATGTGTGTGTGTGTGTGTGTGTGTGTGTGTGTGTGTCCAATTGATAAGTCAAAAAATAAGCAACTGATTTCGATGAAACTCGGTAAGTGCCTTTGTTTTAATAATTCCTTGTATGAGTTCGTTAGTCAGAAGAATCGGATAAGGTTTTCCGGAAAAATTTTGACTTTTGTTTCAAAAAAAATCTTTTTCTCCGAAAATTACAAAGCTAATATAATGAAATTTGGGGAATATATTGCCTTGTAAAATGCCTTACTACGCACGAAAATTAAACTTTCTACAATTTTAGAAAATTGAGTTAGATAAATTTTGAGTTTTCTTTTGAAAAAAAAAGGGGGGTGATTTGGTGGAAATAGAAATTTTTTCGTTAAAATTCCAGCATACATAACGTCATACCGTTTGTTTATTAGAAAACTTTCAATTTTATCAAACACCTGGTGTTCTGTACGAAAATTAAATTAAAGGTTTACTGTGTGGGGTGGAGTATCAGTGACAGAAATTTTCTAATTTTTTTGTTGCTAAAACGGCGTAAAAAGTCTCAAAACATAGAAAACCTAATTTTGGAACGGCTTTTTTTTTGTAAGTCGGTCTGTCGGTCGGTCGGTCTGTCGGCCTATACATCTGGTTGTTAGTAGGCGAAATAGATTTCGAACAAATTGAGATAACATCTTCAAATTTGGTATCCAGTTAGCACTTGACAAAGAAACGCTTAGAATTCGTTTTGGGTAAGATCGCTTCAGGGAGTAGGGGGAAAATGAGGGGTAAATTGGTGAAAATTGTAATGTTTTCGTTGAAACTAGAGTAATATAATAGAAGTTTCTGGGTACAGGTAAATGGAACTATTTTCTTTGTGGTCAAGTCATGGCCCCTAATTCATTTCATTAGAATGTCCTTCTGAGGGGAGTAGATTATCACTGCTATGTGGAAGTTATGATTCAATTTGCAGCACTATTTATTGTACTGTAGCGAAGTTTGTCAAATGGGAGCTCTTCTTTTACCGTTAATTTTTGCAACAGATTTGCAAACCATAGCATTTTTGATTAGAGAATGAGGATGTCTTTCCAATGGGTATCTAAGATTGACGTGTTTCGTGATGTTTTATAAATATGCAGAAAATAATTGTGATGCTGAATTTATTCCATTTGCCTGTTTCACGCTGCATATTTTCATATAGTAGTGAATTTAAAATGAAAATTGTCCATTTAATGAAACACGGAATTTACATCACTCCTGGGTAGTTTCCTTGGCAATTACATAATAATTACATCTGTGTCTGTCTATTAGCTTTTTCAGTATTTTGAGCTGTTCATTTTTATTAAGTGCTTCCATTCCTCGCTTAAATTACGTCCAATTAAAAACCAGATTGCAGAAAGTTAACAATTTGGCTGAGCAAATAGAGGATCTAAATCTTCATATCATTTAAAAGAAACATCAAAGGATTTTACGGTTGCTTATTGTTTAAAATATTGGGCGACTTTAGTATGTATTGTGGCCTGTAAATAAAAACTAAAATAACTGCTTCTTGAAATTTTATAAGAAAGTTTAAGAGAACTAACAAGTGATACATCTCTTGCTATGCAATCGTTGGCGGTGAACAGCAAGGAAAATGTTTTATGAAAATATTATCTCCTGCTCCCAGAGTATCAGATGACCTGGTTCTTAAAAACACTGTAGTGTGCAAATTTTCGCCCCAAACTTTCAGCGGCAGATTCGACCGCCAATAAGTGGATAACAAAACAAATATATTTCCAAAATGTTATTTCCTGTTATTACATTATTTCATGACCTGATTTTTAAATACACTGTTGTTTGAAAATTTTCGCCCCCAACATTTGGCGGCGTATTTCGCCACCACCGAGTATATAGCAAGAAAAAATTATCTCTGTAATGTTATTTCCCGTTCCTACAGCATCAAATGACCTGTTTTTTTTTTAACTGCTGTAGTAAGAAAATTTTCGCCCCCAACTTTCGGCGGAAGATTTCACAGCCAACGAGTGTAGAAAGTACAAAAAATGTTTCACGAAAATGTTATCTCCTGTTTCTACAGTATCAAAATTCCTGCCCCTAGCTTTTGGCGGCAGATTTTATAACCAACGTGCGCATATCAAGACATTTTTTTCGAAAAGTGTTATATCCTACTCCAACAGTGTCGGACGAGTTGGTTTTTGGCAATTGGCGGCTGCTTTTACCAACAACAAGAATTTTTTTCTTGACAATGTTATCTATTATTGCTGTAGTATGGACAGATTGTTCTTAAGCGTATCTCATAGAAAAGGTCTTCAGAGAGTTGTTCTATGAGGGGATTCTCATGGCCAGGCAACTTTGCGTGATAATTTTGGGCATATCTTTGAATTTCTTCATGAACGAAAGGGATTTTGAGATCTTGATGTAAGGTAAGGTTGGAAACGTACCATGGAGCATCTACTATTGAGCGAAGTATTTTGGATTGCTGTCTTTGTATAATTCGGATATTTGTTGGTTTAGCGCCTCCCCAAAACTGGATTCCGTAGGTCCAGATTGGTTTTAAAAATGCTTTGTAGATCAATAGCTTGTTGCTGATGATGAGCTTTAATTTTCTTCCTAGGAGCCAGTGCATCTGATGAAACTTAAAATTTATTTGTTCTTTCTTTGACTGTATATGCCTTTTCTACGTTAAATGTTGATCAAGATATATACCAAGATATTTTGCTTCAGTGTTTACAGGTATGTGGTTGTTAGAGTTACACTTGGCAGATCGTATTTTTATTAGTAAAAGTTACTTGAACTGCTTTGCTTTCATTTACACTGAAACGCCATTTCTTAAACCATTTACTGATCTCGCCCAAGTGTTTTTGTAATTTTTGTGAAGCTATCTCTTCTTTTCGAGGCGATGATATTATTGCAATATCGTCAGCAAAAGTAGCAAGTGTTGTGTTACCTGACTCTGGTATATATGATGTGCTGATTAAGTATAGTGGTAGTCCCAGCACGCTTTCTTGTGGTACGCCAGATTCTATGGGATATAAACTTGATATCGCATCATTGTGTTTCAAAAAAAATTAACGATCTGACAGGTAGGATTTTAGTAACAAATTGTGGATCTTAAGACTGACGCTTTAAATTATCTAGCCGTCCAGTTGGGTTCTATAAGCGATAAAGACGCTCTGGGTTTCTGTTATTTTGGAAGTTTGTTTCAATAAGTACACGTTTTGCTAAGTGGGGAAATTAGTTAAAAGTCTGGACGCAGCAAATGCGTTATGGAAGTGAATTTTCATAAAAATGTTTTTAATAATAAATTCGAGCAGGCATCAATCTGATTTCCCGTATAACCTATGTAGTAGAAACAATGTACTATATTTTATCAAAATTACTTATTGTTTAAAAATGTACACAAAAGAAACTTATATGTGGGTTTCCTAGCCAACAAACCTTACGTTATTAGCAAATTAAGTTATTGAAATTTGAAGGATTTAATGAAAATTCGCTACCAAGACGCACTTGCTGAGTCCAGATTTTTTTTACAAACATGCATCATATTTCGATAAAAAATGCAAAAATGCATTAACGAATTTGCTCTACGAAAACTAGCTAAAAATTATAGTGGTTTAGTTTTGTATAGCATACTTTTCACAAATCTCTATTAGACGAAGTATAATTGCGTAAGATCATTTAATCGTGCTGGCCATTCTATTCACCGATTTGCAATCATTAAGTCTAGGTACCGCCGAAAAATGATTTGGTGCTCCATCCTGCTGACACCGTATCACATTCCCTGGAACTTGTGGGTTTGCTTGATCAGGGTACAAGTTTGCAAAAGTTGACAAAGCATTATTTTGGAACAGTGCTAAATAATTAGTCCTACTCAAATTACCATCGATACAAAGAGACCAATGACATGGTTTCCAACTACTCCTGCCCAAACATTAGCCTTTTCAGGGTATTGCATATGTTCTTCTTCCATTGAGTGTGGATTTTTCTTAGACAAGTAACGACAATTTTGACAGTGTAAAACTGCACTCATCAGAAAATAGCACATGTTCCAGTTCAATAACATTGTTATCTAACAGTTCGATCAAATTTCCACAAAAAGACATTCTTGTAGTAAAATCGTTCCATGAGGTGCTGAGTTTGTATCAATTTATAAAGATGCATTTTATTTTCTTTTAATATTCGAATAATCGGTGAAATCCTAGCATTCAATGTTGTGGCTGCTTGTCGCCTCTAAATATCTGGGTTTTCCTCAAACTCAAGTATTGCATCCAATTTGGTATCATTACTCAGTGGATTAGAGGGTTTTTTGTATCTCCCCTACATTTCCTAGCTCATGATATATATATATATATATATATATATATATATATATATATATATATATATATATATATATATATATATAGATAGATAGATAGATAGATAGAGAGAGAGATCTCATCCTCGGAACACTCACGTATATCCCAGAATAAGTCCTCGTTTCTAGAGATATGTAAGGTTGTGCGTGCTACTTAGGCTGAAACTAGACGGGTTTTAAACGCAACTATATTGTAAACTGTTAATAACGGTAATATCAATTAGTTAACAAGTAAGTAGATATAGCATTTAGTTACTGAACAGATGATTATCGTCTTCCGTCGTAGCTTGACAGCTTAGCACCACCGTCGTTCAGAGTACTCCCCGTCGTCTAGATTACTCACTCCTAGTGGACCGTTCATTGTAACTCTTCTACATACCACGACTGACTGGCAGCTCGTACTTCTCGCGCACTGTACTCTAAGTCTTGCAACTCCACACTCTCAACTCGTACTTCTACACTCGACTGTCTCGACTTGTCTAGGGCGAACCTTGGGTTGGTATTTCCTCTTGCCCCTTGACCGGACTCTAGCGTCCGGATAACTAAGCATGTCGTTAGCGGCTGAATATTTATACACGTAGTTGCTGAGTTTTCCTATGAGCAGTAAGCAATACAATTCATGGATGAACAAAATTATATATATATATATATATATATATATATATATATATATATATATATATATATATATATATATATATATATATATTGCGATTTGTAACAGTTTCTCTCCAGACATGCCTAGATTACTTACTAAGCATAGGCGGAAAATGTCGATAAGAAACATCACGACATTAAAGCCTGAATTCGATGAGCCACCCAAAAAGTCCGTTGCACTTCCTTTCTATCCTTTTCTTAACAAACGGGGTGGGGAAAATGTTCAAAGATAATGACTTGAGAGTTGTTTATAAAGTTGACAATTTGAAGAACCTTTTGGGTGGGCCAAGGTATACTATTGGCTTCCGACAAAAATCGGGCGTTTATCAAATGTTTTGTAATAATTGCAAAAAAATCTATATTGAGCAAATGCGGAGATCAATAACAACAAAATTTTTAGATCACCTAGCTCATTTTAGTTTCAATAGATCAAAAAAATCTAGCATTGCCGAACAGATGATTGATTCGCGACATTAGTCAGGCGATAGTAACCTTTAGTTATTGAAAGTAACCACGGATTATCGCAAGTTAGGTGCTTTGGAAAGCTGAGAAATTACAGATTGTGAATCCATAAAATGTAATGAATTCAGACATGGGACCGGTCAATTCAGCCCTTTTTGAAATATCACGATTTATACTACGGTCGCTTTCAACATAAAGAGGACCGGCTAGGCGTATATACCGACACAACAATTGTCCTTTAATTATGTCATCTGATGTTATGTCGTTCAGTGTTGCATCATCCGGTACTAAGGCATCCGATACTGCAGCATACGGTGTTGCATCATCCTGTATTTCATCATCTGGTATTGCATCACCTATTGAATTATCAGCGGGTATTATATCATCGGTATTACATTATTTTTGATATATAGTTTAGGTAGATAAATAGGAAAATTTTGCCCCAGTTAGTTTAGCGGCAGATACTTATTATTTTTGCGGTTTTTGCGGTAATTCTGCTTTTTGTTTCAGTTTCCGGCCACAGTGTCCAGCCATAGTCTTCTATGACATACCTATAAAGTCATGCGTCATACACACTACAGGGATCCGAACGGTGAGCTGACAAATGGCTTACGGTACTTTGAGTATAAAGGCTTCTGGTAAACAGGAAAAATTGCTTAAATAAAGTGTTTAATGGCGCTGGAGGTGTGTGGATGTGTTGTAAAGAACTTGGTTTTCCAAAGTGCAGTTATTACTGGCTTCTTACAATCTTTAATCTTCCAGTAATACCTGTTGATCCTAAGCACAATGTGCTTTAGACTCGTCGATAACGTTCGCGTTTTGGTGTTTGATGTTAAGCAAATAAAGTGGTTAACAAAAAGATCGGCAAAAGCAATTTTTAGCACAATTTTCAATTAGCTGTTGCCTTTTTAAAAGATGAATTTTTTTATGTGGTTTGCACTGCGCAAAAGCACACTTGGTCTGGATTATGCAGAAGACAATTTATTGGAAAAGTAAAAAATTTCATATTATGCTGGGTGTAAAATAAAGCCGTGTAGAAGTTGCAAAATTTCATTGTCTGTCATTTTGCTCAGAAAAAAATATCGTTTCCCATTATGGATAACATGTGTAAATGTTTTACCAAGTTTCATTGATTAAGACCTTTTAGCATTTTATACAGGGCGAAACAAAGGAATTATGAAAATCTTGGTAGCGGTATTACAATTGGCTAGTAGGCAGATAACTTGCATCTACATGGCCTACTTAGCAGATGTTGCTGATTTTATAGCCAACAACATAAACAATTTTTATGTTGAATTCTATTAAATTTTTATCGAGTCTGGATAATGTAAAAACCTTATTTGGACAAAAAACCGCCTGGTAAGGAAAAAACGAAAGCAAATGGGCTTTTACTTTATTAAGGCCCATTAAATCCTGTCAACGCGTTTCCGAACTACAGTGGTTTTAAAATATATCTACCAAGATTTTTACATTTCATTTGTTTTGCCATATTTTTCCAAAAGGTCTTAATCAGAAAACTGGCAAAATATCTAGTGAGATTGATATTAGCTTACTTATTATCTATAATGGGAGACTATACAATCTTTTTAAACAAAATTCATTTTACACCCAGTGTAATATGAAATGTTTCACTTTTCCAAAAATTGTGCCTTTTTGCCTAATAAAGACCAAGTGGACTTTTGCGAAGTGCAAACAACATTAAAAAAGTAACCGCTGATTGATAGCTGTGCTAAAAATTGGTTTTGTCGAGCTTTTTTTTTCAACACACAACGAGGGCTTAAAGCCTAAATACGATAGTTCGTACCGAGGCTGTCGACAAGAAGGAAAGAGGCAACTTGTTAATCAACTTGGAAGTCCTCGGGAAAAATGAGCGGGAGTAACAAGATGTTCTATGTCTGGTGACTTGGACATTAAAAACGTGCATTCGCTTTGTTCCCGTGGTAGATCTGCTGGGGGCAGCAGGTGGAGGAACTATGTAAGAAAGCTTCTCTGAGGAGTGCCCGTGCAGATATCTATAAAAGAGAGAGATGTCACCAACGGCACGTCGGTGGGCAAGGGATGGCAGCCTTTGGATGAGGGTAGGGTCACCGATGAGACGTATAGCTCTCTTCTGAATGAAGTCCCGGATAGCGAGTGTAGAAGCGGCAGCAGCACCCCAGATGTGGGAGCAGTATTCGAGGTTTGGTCTTATTTGTGAAGTATATAAGGTATAGAGATTAGATGGTGAAAAGTATTTGCGAGCCCAGAAGAGGAAACCTAATTTCTTAGCAGCCGCTTCTGCAATTGATGTGACATGTTGGTGCCAATTGAGATTTCGATCCACAGAAATGCCAACAAGTGGAAAGGACTCGTTACTGTGAATAACTTGGTTGTTTATTGTAATGGGTCTAGGGCTGGTGTATCTCTTATGAGAAAGACAGCAAGACTGTGATTTGGTGGGGTTGAATTGTACAAGATTTCTACTTCCCCAGTCTAATATTTTTTGGAGATCCATGGAGATAGAACCCTCCTTGAGTCTCCGATCCTCATCTAATTGGGCTAAAGATACAGGCTTAGAATAATGTATATTTGAGTGGAGGGTGCTGTCGTCCGCGTAACTGTGAACTGGATTGGATGTGCTAGAGAGGAGGTCATTGATGTGGAGAAGAAAAAAGTAGGGGCTAAAGCTGAACCTTGAGGAACTCCTGCATTAATTGGATACAGTTTAGAGGAATGACCGTCCACGACAACAGAAATGCTCCGGTTGGAGAGGAAATTTGCTGTCCGCGTACAGAGTTTTGGTGGTAGGCCATAGGCCGATAGTTTATTAAGCAGCGCTGCATGCCAGACCTGGTCGAATGCTTTGGATATGTCTAGAGCGACAATCTGGGATTCACCGTGTAGTTCCATAGACTTGTTGCAAGAATGGGTGACAAAGGAAAGGAGGTCGGCAGTTGATCTGCGCTGACGGAATCCATAGTGTCGTGGATTAGACTGTGTTTTTCAAGAAATTTAAGTAGTAGAGCTTTTAGTTGACGACTTTATAAAGTTTTCAAGGGTTATTTTTTAATTTTACCTTTAAAACAATATTCAATTTTTTCTATCAACTACATTTATTTTCATTGTACAATATTTTAGCAAGACAAATAGCAAGCGCAGAGCGCGTTTAATTAAAATTCAACAGGATATTTTAGTTCGCGTTAGATTGACACCGAAAGCTTGTAGTAAATTAGATTTGTTGTTCAGCTGCAAACAAAATGTATTACGTTTCACATTTGCAAATACGCTTTTTATTTCACATGTTTATGCAACTGAAGCAAGTGCTTTCATGCACATTATATAGAAACGACCAGTTGAAAATACTTTAAAGACAACAAGATAAACACAAATGCACTAATTTAGCGACGAACAATTCGTAACATCCAATGAATAACAGAGCCATATATTTTATCAAAGTTGCAGCACCCTGACCTCTCCATTATTTTGCATTACTCACTTGCTTATGTCTTCTAAAATAAAAGTTTTTAATGTATGTATGTACATTTATATTAATGGAATATATAACCTAGGACCTGGAAAATAATTATGAACATTTCTTATGCTGTAAATTGTTTACAAGCTTTACAATAGAAGTGACATTTAATTATTGTAAAACTCACGTTGATTACTGGCACTACACTATGGGGAAAATAATCTGCACTTGCAGGCTAGGTTGGTGGTAAATTTTTTAAAACAAAGTTTTTAGATAAATAAAAAACTCTGGGCGCAGCAAGTGCGTTATGGTAGTGAAATTTTATTAAATGCTTCAAATGTGAATAACTCAGTTTTCTATAAACTTAAAAAGTTTAATTTTGGTATGTAGTAAGGATTTTCCTAGGGAAAGATATCCACAAAATTTAGTTAAAATAGCTTTTTAATTTTTGGAGAAAAAAAATTAAAAAGAAACAAAATTTAAAATTTGAATAACTGAATTTTCTATTAACTTAGAAAGCTGAATTTTGGTACTTAGTAACGTCTCTCTCAAGGCAACATATATAGTAAATTTCATTAAAACAGCGTTGTTATTTTCGGAGAAAAAATTTTCCCGGGAAACCTTGTCCGATTTTCCGGGCTAACGAACTTATCCAAGCCATTATTGAAAGAAAGGCACTTGCCAAGTTTCATTGAAATCGGTTAATTATTTTTTGAGTTATCAGACGGATACTTATATACATATATATATATATATATATATATATATATATATATATATATATATATATATATATATATATATATATATATATATATAAACATAAGAAAATTGAAACTGATCCTGGATATGGGTTCTAGGGGTCCTAGTTGACGCTCATTTGAAAAATATTTTGCAAAGTCTCACCATCGATACCTCTCTGTTAGTGAATTTTTTAAAATAAAAATTCACTAAAACACATTTTTTTGTAAAAGAGTTTATGTTTTGGCGACTTTTCTTTTTTGGTGTTTCATTAAGAAAATTTACTAATAGAGATGTAACGATGGTAATACTTTCGGAAAATGTTTTGGAATGAACGCGAATTAGGGCCTCTAGAGCCCAAATCCAAGACCCGTTTCAATTTTTGTATGTTTATATATATATATATATATATATATATATATATATATATATATATATATATATATATATATATATATATATACATATATATATATATATATATATATATATATATATATATATATATATATATATATATATATATATATAATTGGAACTGACCCCGGACATGTGTTCTATGAAGCCTAGTTCGCGCTCATTTGGAGAAATTTATTTTTTGAGAACTATTGGAGGCTTGTTTGGTCGTTTGGTCAGAGCATTGGAATTTTAATGTCCAAATTTTTAAACTATATTTCAACGTCCTCTATACTCTAGATAGAACATTTAACTACAATTTTATGTAAAAAAGATGTCAATTTTTGTACACAAAACTTCTCAGTGATATCCTGCACGCCTTTATGGACTTAACTCTCTTTGCTCACTCTATTATTAAAAAAATAAGTTCTGCAAATTGATTTGGTTGGTTTTGTCTTAAACTGTTTCCTACAAAATTATTTAAAATATTAAAACAGTATTTTTGAAGTGCTGTTAATTAGCTGTCTGAAACTTTCTACGATATTTGCCGGAGAGGATATAAAAGCTGCTGCTAATAAGGTGCCACAAATAGGATCAGCATACAGAAAAATAAATGTTATTAAAAACGGAGATTAATATTAATAATTTGGCGTCCACATTTACTTTGTGAGGTTATGAAACTGTAACAAGCGAGCTATTTCAGATACATCGAACTTTTCTTATAACAAGTTTGTTTGATCTTTTAATTATATTCATAATTCAAGATGTTGATTATGGTTCTAAAACTTACCGCATCTATAGTCCCAGTCATCAGAATTCTTCTCATCGCAAAAAAAATGACAAAAATGATACAGGGTGTTATTTAACGAAGTTCAAATATGGATGATTTCAAACACAAAAAAGTTTTTTTCCAAATGAAACACCCTGTATATTTTCATCGAATGTCCTTTAGAATGATATTATGCTTCGATCTGCATCAGCATAGCCTATACCTATCTCGGATGATTCCCGAGTTATGATGGGAAATATGTTAATTTTTCATTTTATTTATTTTTTAACTGTGGGGCATTAATGTCGCTGCTTAGATGAATTGAATAACTCTCAAGAAGTATTTATTCCATTAAATTTTTTCATTTTTGGGTGTTCGAATACGTTTTTACCTCATACCCTTTAAAAGAAGACAGTCCGATTCGATTTGCACTGTTTGAGAAATGATTACATCGTCTACTCAATCCAACATAGTGAAGGATGTTAATGAATTGCCCTGAAACTGAATTACTCAAAAAGAAAAAAACTTATAGAACGATCTACCAATAAAAAAATATATCAGTGAGTTTAAATACAGAAAATAATCGACGGAACAGTGAAGGAATTAATTTTAAAAAATGCGCATGAGTTTAAATACAAAATGTGCTCTATATGACCACCATTGACTTCAAGACACTTCAATAGTCTTCTTTGCAATCCAGAATTAGTGACCTTTCGGATCATTTCTTGAGTGAGATCATTAAAAGTTTGTCTCACTGTATCCTCCAGTCCTTCATGAGAGTTTCTTTCGCTGGAATAAACTTAATGTTTAATATGACCACATAAGAAAAAGTCAGGGGGAGTCAGGTCTTGTGACATTGCAGGCCCAAGCCATGGACCGCCGGGTCCTCAAACATTCTTGTCAACTCCTGGTGTACAGCTGCTGTAGAATGTGCCGGAGCGCCATCTAACCGGTACCAGAATTCAGCATCAGACAAACCAGTCAAGATACCAGCAACAACTTCACGATGTATTCTAAGATAACTTTCTGAAGTCAACATTTCGTTGTAGATATGTAAAAAAAACTCTTCCATTTCCAATAACAGCGATAACATTGAAACTGAATTCATACTGGAAATGTGCTTCACGCATAAAGTGAGGATTTTGATCCCCAGAAATGACAAAGCTTCCGATTCATGATACCTTTTCTTGTGAATTTTGATTAATCCATCCATAAAATCCGATCTAACATACATGGGTCTTCCTGAATCCAACCAATCACAAAATACGACTATTCTAATGTGGTCACCCTCCCGTTAACCACTGTCCTTTGAGCATGTGCATGCCATCCATATTTTGAAAGAATTCTTTGAATGGATGTTCAAGCTGGTTGTAAATCTTCCACTGCCTGCCTGATGGAAGCATGCCGACAGGCCGTGAAATAACCCAACACATTGATTTTATTTGTTTCCTTGCCGGTTATGATACTTGAATGATTTCTATTTAAATTACCATTCCTGTTATTCCGAAAATTTGTTCGATTCTGGAGAACATTGTCCTATTCATAGGTGGTAAATATGGAAATCTCTAATGGAACAATAGACGCGTTCCCACCCACGATTCTCCTGCATTCTCCGTGAATGTAAAATAATTTTAGAATGTTTTCAGCAGAATATTCTTCAACAATATTTTCCATTGTGTACCTCACAGTGCTTTCAAAGAAATAGATCACTCTATTGCGATGAGAACTAATGAGACTAACAATACATCTCTTCAACATAAGTTTTCATATTATGTCCAAAGCCTAGTCTCCGACTAGGTAGATTCCAAATTTTGTAGTATATTCCTGTTTTATGCACATTCCTTCCTATAACTAAGAAATAATTCAAGATAGGTATGGGGAATCAGCATTCCCCATGTATCAGCTACTGATCGAAGCAGAATATCAGTCCGAAGAATATGCGATGAAAATATACAATGTGTTCCATTTGGAAAAAAAAAACTTTCTCGTATTGACATCATTGATATTTAAATTTAAACAACACCCTGTATCATTTCCGTAATTTTTTCGCGATGAGAAGAAATCTGACTACGAGGAGTATAGTCGCGCTAAGTTTCGGAGCCATGATGTGCTTGATACCGGAGAATTTCCATTTCAAAGATTTGCAACTTTATGATGGAAACACAATAGAAAATTGAAGATCTTGAGAACGGCTGACACCAGAATAAGCAACTGGCATATCATTTTCCTCAGAATTGCATGCTCATTCCGAATATGCAATGGTATATAGGGTCGTTTCATTAAGAAAGTTGTTGGCAACATCCGGTACAACTGGAGGCGATACAGTTACCAAAATATTGTAGTTATAATGAGGGAATGGTGACACATCCAGTGGCAAATTTTATGGTTCGAAATCCCAGTATTAATTCGAAAACTTGTAATGCACGCCTTACGTGGGACAGTCTATATATATATATATATATATATATATATATATATATATATATATATATATATATATATATATATATATATATATATATATA
Organism: Tillus elongatus; assembly: GCA_964006375.1. NCBI lineage: Eukaryota > Metazoa > Arthropoda > Insecta > Coleoptera > Cleridae > Tillus > Tillus elongatus. Next base: position 67,316,588 of record OZ023265.1, read on the forward strand.
TATATACGACGGATAACTCAAAAAATACAAAAATACTCACCTGATTTTAACGAACTTGGCACATATATTCATTGTATTAGGACCGCGGACGAGTTCGTAAATCAGCTCTAACAGACATTTTTCCCCCAAGAATATACAAAAAATATTTTTGAAAACGCTATATTTTTGAAGGTATTAGAGTAAGTGGAATGAAACTTTATGTGTGGCTATAAGTGGTGCAATGAAACCTATGTTGTGAATTTTAGGTACTTTGGATCACAAAATATAAAGTGTTTTCCAAATTGAAAATAAAATCTAAAAGACATGCGTTGAAACGACTTAGTGGTTAAAGTCCAATTCTTGGCAAACAGAGTTGTTAACTGCCATGTGTAACTCGATGAGCGACCCCAAGTACAGTTTTAGACTGAATATGTAGCATAATATAGTGGAAATGTAAACAAAATCAAGTCACGTCTCGATTAAAATAATTTTAAAACAGTTTGTTATTTTATCTTTAAACTTAAACATAAGACGTCACCTAAGATCTAAACGGTCGTTGAATATTTTCCCAGTGACAATTCTCTTAATTTTGTAAGTAATTCTTACTTTTAATATAATATAAAATAGCCCATGACATGAATCTGGAGTCAAGTATCATGCAAACAAAGCGTTAGTTAACGTATCTCAGATGGTGCAGTGGTAGTCTTCTACACAGAATTCTGGGATCGATTTCCGCTCGCTGAATGTATCGCTTTTTTGTTTTCCTTTGACATTTGGAGAAGCAATAGTATACAGATCTCATACATTTTGAACGAGATCTCATTTTTCTTTAAAACGCCTGAACAACTTTGTCACCTTTGAGTCAAAAATTATAATTTTTAGCACACATTTCGTTATTGTTGAAATTGTAAAAACAGGTTCGATTAGGTTGACTAAAACGAAATCATTCAGGCGACTAATAAGGAAAAATAACTGCTACGTTCATAATTTGGCAGATACTTTACTTTTCTAAATATGAATTGTTTCCTCTTGGATAGCTTTTGTAACTTTAATGAAATTCATAATACAAGTTTCGTTTGAAGAAACTTAAGATGCAGCTCAAGATACCCGATAATTAACTTATACAATGTTTTCTCGTATCTTGTATAATAGTAATTATATTGAGATATACCGTAGAAATGCGTCACCCTGTATATATGTAAACAGATAAAAACTGAACTAAAACCCGGATATGGATTCTAGGGGGGCTAGTTTGCGCTCATTTGAGAAAATCTTTTTAAAATTCTAAAGTCGCGGTCTCATCATTGACGAATTTTTTGTAGAAAAACTAGCTTAAAACTATGGACCATTAAACCATAAACTTAACTCAAACTACAGAAAGCATCAGAGAGAAAATAACTAACCTGTTGCATATCAGCCCTTTTTGTAAAACTTCGATCCTTTATATCTGTTGACAAAACATAACAAACACTGTTTAGTCCACCCTCTAACATTAATAAAATCGTAAAGGAATAATTTGCAATTGCATATTAAAATTCCCAAATAATACAAATAATTTGTCAACGAAAATTGAAAACAGGTAAACGATCTAATAATATACGACTGACCTGACCTGACCTGACCTGACCTGACCTGACCTGACCCGACCTGACCTGACCTGACCTGCACAATGATATAAAATGTTCCGTTGCTAGGTAATGACTCAGACATACTAGATCTCATATACCTATAAACCAGTTTTTACTATTGTCAATAAAAAGCCGTGATATTAAAAATAAATATTTCAAATTTGAATAGCTCAATTTCCTGTAAACATAGAAAGCTGAATTTTGGTATCTTGTTAGATCTTTCTTAAGGAAAAACGTCCTCCGAATTTTATCGAAATAGCTTCGTAATTTTCGGAGAAATTTTTTTTTCTAAAGAAAACTCAAAATTGTCCCGGAAAACCTTGTCCGATTTTCCTGAATAACGAACTCATCCAAAATCGACTCCGCTAATACCTTAGAATCTTAGAATACAAAGCAGTTACCTATATTCTAAGGTTAATACAAATACTGGGTAAATAGTAACCCAAATGTTAGTTCTATCCAAACCTTAAGAAACGCCCTCGGTTGTCGACTCTAGTTTATTATAATTATAACATCCAATGCAACAAATAAGAATGTGACAGGTAAACAACATGATATAATGACCACAGTATGCATGTATGAATAAAGCTGTATGCATCAGATTTAGATCCTTAAGCAATGCATTTAGGTACTAAATTACCAAATCGAAATAAAATTATTTCAAGAAGAAATATACCTAGGTCAAAAGTACCTACCTAGGTACTTAATGTTTTCTTTACTTTTAGTTTTTACTCTTCATGTAGTGTATGGAAAATTTGAAGGTAATGAAACTAGCTACATCATATCATAAAGTAGGTCAAATTATGTAAACAGATGTTCAGTGTAAATTAATAAAATTTTAATTTCACAATTTTGTAGTGTTTATATTTAATTAATTTTCAAAGAGTATGATTATAGCAAATAAGTGTCGAAAATAGTTTAAGTGCGTTATGGTAGCGAGTTCTTGCGAAAATATTTCAAATGGTGATAACCCAATTTGCCACTAAAATAGAAGCTTCGGTTTTGATACATATTAAAACCTATATAAAAGCTGTGTGTGTACTGTTCTCGTTTATGCATTAAGGGTGGTTGTGGGCCTTCAGATAGGGAAGAAGAACTCTCACGACGAAGCATCGAACCAAAATTTTTAATTTATGTTTAAATTGTTACCTCATTTGATTTCTTTAAAATACGTTTCCAAAAATGAATTTGAGGTTGCCTGGTTTGTCAGTCTCACATATAGAGCTACAATATTTTATCATTTTCAAAAAGTATCGATACAGCAACCGCAAATAAGTAATGAAAAAGGTCTGGTTGCAGAAAGCACGTTAGGATAGAGAATTTTCGTAAAATATTTCAAATCCGATACCTCAGTTTCCCATTGAGCTAGAATCTTCAGTCTTAAATCATAGTAAAACATACGTTAACGCAACGTGTGTACTAAATTAAAGAAAAAATTACATAATCAGCTTCTCGGGTAACTACAATATTTGTTTAAAAAAAACCTTTTTTGTGGTTTTGTTTGTAAAAACTAGTCCGATTGGGTTGACTAAACCAAACCATTCAAGCAATTAATAAGGAAAATATTTCCTTTGTAAACAATTACTTTTTTTCTACAAAACTTTTCCAACTTTCATGACGTTTGTAACACAGCTTTTTATGTGTTTGCAGTAATTACATATGAATACCAAATGTATTTTCTAGATCCATAGAAAAAAGAAATGTCTTTAAATAATCGCTAACTGGGACCTCTTTAACCGATCGCTAAGGTCCGTTTAAATTTAAAGAATTTGTTTTAATAATATACCTTACTAATAGTGTACAATTCTTATAAAAATTCACTACTACAATGCATTTGCTGCGTTCCGAACTTTTTCTTCTATGGAACCAGTTTCGCCCTTTTTTATAAGAGCAAAATCAAGGACCCGGAATGTGCTGCGGCACCGTTTCCTAGATTCAGTTCCCATCTCGCATATCTTTGAGTACGTCTTCCAGCAACTTATCATAGAATACCTTAAGAAGAGTGCATCTTACGACAAAATGCGACATGTTTTTTGATTCAAATTAAACAAGAAATCTGGCAGAATAACCAAAATGACATTATGGTTAGTGGCGTAGAAATAACGTTTTTTTAAATAAACACACCAGGCTTATACTTCCAACAAGGGGAGCTTCAAATTTTAGCGCTCATTTGGGGTTGATACTGTGAGAAATTATGAATTATTTCAATTTGCCATTTAAAAAATCTTCATCTTGCCTGAAAATGTAATACCCTAATTCTCAAAAACTAACGGTATGAGGATAGATGTTCATTAAAACTGTGCATTTAAAAGTTACTTGAGAACAGGCTACTGATATTTTCAAAGATCATTCTGTATATTTTGTAAGTTGTTAAAATCAGAATTATACTTCATGGTATCATTTTTTTTAATGTAACACATTTCTAAGAGCGAACGTAGTGAAGGTTCGGTTTAAAGAGTATCAATATTAAATTCCACTTTCTGATTAAATTTACTAATTATGCCCTGGCGTGTGAATATCAGGTCTTAGTCTTGAATCCTAATTGTTGTAGTGCGGAGACGTTATTTTGTCTACAGAAAGCATATATTCCTGCTCCCGATGCTATTTAAATGAACCAGTTTGAAATTGAATAACCAATATTTTTTGTGTAGAAATTGGTCTTTGCGCTAGTATAAAAACGTTTCGTAAGAACAGACCGCTGCCAATTCTTTATCTCATATTAAGCATAAAAGAAATTGAGAAAGCTTGACAAAAAACATCTGGGTCTCACACTTCTTGTTCGTTAAGGGAAAGTCCTTCGCTCCATTCCGAGAGTTAATAAAGAGCTGCAGTCGGTTTCGTTTTGACTGTTCTATTAAACTTGTTTCAGCATCGACCCTTTCTAATTTACTTCGGCCTCAACACAATACGTGATTCTTTTCATTAGTGTTGAAGGAAGCCAAAAAGAGAGAATCAGATTTCAAGCGGAGTGGTGATAAAGTTTACAAATCCGAATGAGAAAATGCTGCAGGATTTTATTACGTCTTTTCTCAGTTCGCTGGAGTTGAATATGATATTTGGTGTCGTAAAGCAAAATAATTTTTTCTTCTTTATTGAAATGTATAATCGTGGAATAAAGCCACACAGCTCCATGTCTGTGTTGTTGAGTTCTATATAAATCCTGGGAGCTTTTTTACCTTTAGGGCCCTATTTACAATATGTAATGTATGCCTTGTAAATTGTGGTTTGCACTATAGTTTACTGATCTAAGTGTAAACGAATATATCACAAAATTTAATTTTGTGCAAACTGGTCCTCCAAAATTAAATTTTTTGTCTCCTACGCTAATAAAGTAAAGTAAATATATATATATATATATATATATATATATATATATATATATATATATATATATATATATATATATATATTACTGTTTTAACATGCGAGTAACCACACTGTAACCACAGAAAGTACAAGGTCTAACAAAAACTAAGTTTCAAACATTCAAACCGTCCTAACGGCCATGCAAGATGTAAACTGACAGTAGTGTCAGGAGTTATAAAACATTTCTATAAAATGCACATTTTAAAACGGGACTGGAGTCCCACAATAAAAATACCACTCTTATGGAGTCAAAAGTAAGTCATGTCTTTAATTAGTAAGTATTAATCCCATAGTGGCTTCAATATATTTCTTTTCTTTCTGAATTTTACATGTTCAGATGTTCTCGGGGTGTTCTGCTCGGCTGTACGGCCTGCTTTGCTTTTTATGTTTGTGCTTGTCTGTGGCTTTTATATAATTGATTTTTTGACTTTTTAGCATATTACTTTTGACTGCATCAGAGTGGTCTTTCTATTTGTAACAGTTATGTTTTATTCAGAACCGTAACTCCCTTACTGACACAACGAGAACCTCAGGAAGCTTAAATAAGAAAAGGTGACTTTATTTTTGAAGAGCAATTCAAGTTTTGGTTGTGAAAAGATTTATTGAAAATTCGCTATTAACATTTATCATCGTGGTGCCCTTACTGCATTCCCTTTCCACATGGTAAATTAAAATATCAACAGACGAAATATCAGCCTTAAGGAAAAAGATCGTTATTTATTTCAATTTCCTATTGAGATGTTTGTAAATTGTAAATCAAGAAGCAAGAGAATATCATTACAGAGAAATATTTACTCCACAATGACGTAATAACATAATCTTAAACATTAGAAACTAGAGGTGGAAATATTAACAAAGATACCAAAAGTCATAAAGTCGCAGATTGATGAGACAGGTTGGCAACTGAAAGAAAGGCCGACAAAGCAAGCGCTATCGTAAGCAATAAAGTATATTTGACAGACACTGGTCGCAAGAACCGTTGAGACTGCGAAGCTCCAACTTGGTGTCTGCGGAAACTGGCGCGTACATCTCTGCATCTCTCTCATACACATGGAGGTAGATGGGTAATTAAGGACAGAGAGAATATCGTCAACAAAGACGTCGACGCACGGAAAAAAAACCAGCCGACTACTTAAACGCGTGCAGTGCCTGGATCGAGGAGGTCTGCCGACAGAGACTACTGAAGCAAGGTCAGCGCTACCTCCCGCGTTGATTGGAGGAGTGTTTTCTATCGGGAAATGAAGTAAAACGTAACAGCCGAAGGTGTGCAAGTGCTGCAAATAACTTCAGTTTGGTTTAGAATATTGTAGAATTTAATATTTAATAACAACTTCCTCATTTAACCTTTCTCAATTCCGGTGGTGCTATAGCTGAAAATTCTTCATATCTATTATCTAGATAGAACCTCGGTGGTTCAGGGGTAAAAACGTGTGCCTCTGAACCGAAGGGTACTGGGTTCGATCCCAGGGTACTCCTTTCACTTTTTCAGTACAAACTGTAACATTAACAGCAACCGAGGTTCTGGCATTGTATTTAAGCAAGTTGAATGTCTGCACGTTCCGCCCTTCGGAGGGGGTGTAAAGCCGTCGGTCATGTGTCCATGCGATGTTGGGCACGTTAAAAATCCCTACCCTCCTTACAGAAAGACAGGGGTTCGGCAAAATTTCCGGGATAGTGAGGTGAAACTGCTCCCTGGCGTCGGTGATTGGCCATAGTCGTGGAAATAGGCCGACGTTAAAGAAAAAAAATATTATCTAGATCTCTTCAAACTAACTAACTAACGTAGTGCCGGTGTTTTGACTCGAAGATCTCATAAATCTAGGACTTTGGTCAGAACAAGATTAAAGCTGACGGAGTATTTGATTACCTTTTCATCTTCAAATCAAACAGTGTTTTCTTTATCTTACAGAATAATAAATCTGAGAGATAAGTGCAAATAGGTTAGGGTTTGGGAGGTGATGATGACCTCATTTTTGACCGGATTTAGATTCTGTTGAAATTCGTCACGAGATATCAATCGCGAACAACCATCAAATAAGTACACTCGGGTTCTTAGGCATAAATTAGCACATATTGTTGGACTCCAGTTCTGTTGTAAAATGTGCATTTTATAGAAAGGTTTTATTATCCCTGCCACTACTGTCAGTTTAAAACTTGCATGGCCGTTGGGGCTGTTTTGATGTGTGACACTTAGTTTTTGTTAGACCTTGTACTTTCTATGGTTACAGTATAGTCACTCGCATGTTAGACCTACCAGAAACATAGTTTCCGATAACCAACTTTTAATCATGCCAAACCCAAACATAATGACGTTTAGAAATAACTTGTGACTGGCTTTACCCTTTACTAAGATAAAGGGGGTCTTGAGGTTAATAAAATGTCTTTCATTTGTATTTATAAATTAGCTAGTTTTTTAATGCCTCATCATTTTAATCATAGTCTAAGAGCGGTGTCGCTCTGTTATCGAGGCCACGATTCTCTCTATTCACAGCTATCTTCGTTAATTCTAGTTTCCACACTTTGCTAACTGTACCATCTTAGTAGTTTTCACCTTGATCTCCTATCTTCCTTTGTTTCAAGTATATGTATTCTACAAGCTGTCACAAAAGTCGGCAATAACCTTGCAGGTGCTGACAGATCAGCATGTGACAAACAAGAAAAACTGAATTTAACCTCAGTAAAAGTGTAATAGTTTTTGAGGTATTTGCATCTTTATAAAAATATTACTAAATCTAAATAAGAACAGCATTTTAGTACCCTAAGTACAAACAGTAAGACTTTGTATATTCTTGGCCTGTAGTGTACAATGTCACTCCACGTGAAAGATCCCTACTCTGCCATAGAATCCAGAGGTTTGGCAAAATTTCCAGGCTAGGGTAATTAGTCTACTCCCTGGCGTCTGTAAATGGCCATAGTCGCGGGAATAGGCCGACGTTAAATAAACCATAAACAACAAATAAACAAACATAAAACGTTTACTGCAACTGCCACCGACAAGTCTGGTTCAAGTAGTCGCAGTACGTCTTGTGATCTGTTTTGCTGTGCTTATCTTTGGTTTATTGTGCAAACAGAGTTTTCACATCCAAGGGTGCTTTTAAAGATGACGGACACTTAGCGCGAATATTGTAATATACATTTCATTTACGAGCAATGCAATGACAATGCTAACGCGGCAGTTACATTTTACCAACAAGGATACCCGAATGCTCTGTACCATCCCGACTACCGTGTGTTTATTAATGTATATTTCGAATATTCAGAAGAAACACTGTCATGCCCCTGAGATGCGCGAAGTGGAAGACACGGAATGAACTATGAAGAGGAGGTATTAGAAGAAAGAGAAAACGAGCCTGCTACTTCAGTGCGAGCTATTGAAAAAAGGACCGGGATGCCAAAAAGTACCGCATTTATGATATAAAAATAATACAATGAATTTCATCCTTATCACTACCAACATATGCAAGCACTACTGGCTCGAGATTTCCCAAAAAGACTTTAATTTTTCCAAACAGTGCTACAAATAAATCGAGATAACTATAACTGCTTAGACAATATTTTGTAGGCTGACTAAACCACGTGCCAAAAAGATGGTTAGATCAACGTACATAATTTACATTACTGGTCAGTAGAAGACCCTCACCAAATAAGAGAAAACCGGTCCTAGTTACCAATGCAAAATAAAGTTGTGGACCGGTATTTTAAATGGCAAGTTAATTAGGCATTTTCAATTACATGGAATTTGAAATGGTGACAATTAACTGTATTTTTTACGAGATCAATTTCCTATGTAATTTAGAAGATACCCCTTCAGCTATTATTCCCTCAATAGGGATACAAAATGACGGCTGCCCATTACATTTCACGCCATAAGTGCGAAACTTAAAAGCTGCATATCCAGACCGATGGATAGGACGTCTTGGTCAAATTTTGTGGCCAGCGCGCTCCCCTGATTAATATCCACTGGATTTATATTACTGGAGGTATCTTAAAGAGAAAGTTTATCTGCAGCCGATAAACAACGAACTGGAATTGCGGCAACGAATCAATAAGGCACCACAAATAATTAGTTTCACTGGACAAGCGCGACGCATAAAGGGTACATTTTTGACAAGATATGACGCTTGTATTGCAGCAGGTGGTGATCACTTTCAGCACTTGTAAAAAATTTTATGAAACCTTATTAACTACAACGTTTTACGTCCATTTTGAATACTCCTATCAATCTAAAAAATATTTCACTTGAATTAGTAACATTTCGTAAAAGCTTTCATTGCAGTAAAATAGCTATTTTAACACATTAGTACAAGAAAGAGGTTTAATGTTGTCCTATTTTAGAATTCGCATAAGAAGGTGGGGGTTTTTAATGTAGTGGCATGATATCTTAGTCCCTTTTTTTACCACTATCAATCAAAGTAAGCAAGAGAAATGTGTGAAAAGCAAATATTACACTTTGTAGGTATTTTTGTGCATAATCATAACACTAGAAGAATTCTGGTTACAGTGGATAATAGGATCCTTCCGTACTATTTGGGAAAGCAATGCAACTAGCTCGAAAACTATCACATTTTTACTGAGATCAAATGCATTCTGGTTTTCCACGAGCTGGTCTGTCAGCACCTACAAGGTTATCGTCAACTTTTGACACACACACACACACAGATATATATATATATATATATATATATATATATATATATATATATATATATATATATATATATATATATATATATATATATATATATATATATATATATATATATATATATATATATATATATATGTATATATGTATATATATATATATATATATATATATATATATATATATATATATATATATATATAACCAAGAACATAAGTATTAAAGTTGTGCTTGTAAAAGATTCAACATTGATAGACTGGATCCAGCAAAACTTCCACTACATTGACAAATATTTTGGCATGAGATATTACTTGAATTTATTTCTTCTCGCCATTAGAAATATATATTAGCAATTCGAGCTGAAGAGAGGTGACACAGCTATAGCCAGTTGGCGGTTCACATTGATAAGCTCCTAAATCGGTTGCCTTTTAACACAGGCCTACCTGCGTCGGGGTATAAATATAGAAGTTTTTTGTGAAGAAAAAATATAATTTTTGCAGATTTTCAATTATTACATCTAAAGCCAGCTTAATATGTACAAGTATTTGTTTAATGTATTCCAGTACATTGATTACTGTGTTTTAGTAGTGAATTTTCATAAGAATTGTATACTATTATACGCCATGTTACTAAAATTAATACTTTAATCTTACACAGACGTTGAAGATCGAATTTAAAGGTCCTGGTAAGGGCATATTCTAAGAATTATTTCGAAAGTGTTACAAACAATACATCTTTTATCAAAAAAAAATAATCTTGTACTAACTCGTTTTGAGAAAAATGCCTAGAACTCAATTTTCTATTAAGCTAAAAAATTAAATTTTGCTATATCTATAGATATTGTAAGTTTCTTTAAACGAAACTTGTATTATGAATTTCATTAAAGTTACAAAAGCTATCCAAGAGGAAACAATTCATATTTAGAAAAGTAAAGTATCTGCCAAATTATGAACGTAGCAGTTATTTTTCCTTATTAGTCGCCTGAATGATTTCGTTTTAGTCAACCTAATCGAACCTGTTTTTACAATTTCAACAATAACGAAATGTGTGCTAAAAATTATAATTTTTGACTCAAAGGTGACAAAGTTGTTCAGGCGTTTTAAAGAAAAATGAGATCTCGTTCAAAATGTATGAGATCTGTATACTATTGCTTCTCCAAATGTCAAAGGAAAACAAAAAAGCGATACATTCAGCGAGCGGAAATCGATCCCAGAATTCTGTGTAGAAGACTACCACTGCACCATCTGAGATACGTTAACTAACGCTTTGTTTGCATGATACTTGACTCCAGATTCATGTCATGGGCTATTTTATATTATATTAAAAGTAAGAATTACTTACAAAATTAAGAGAATTGTCACTGGGAAAATATTCAACGACCGTTTAGATCTTAGGTGACGTCTTATGTTTAAGTTTAAAGATAAAATAACAAACTGTTTTAAAATTATTTTAATCGAGACGTGACTTGATTTTGTTTACATTTCCACTATATTATGCTACATTTTCAGTCTAAAACTGTACTTGGGGTCGCTCATCGAGTTACACATGGCAGTTAACAACTCTGTCTGCCAAGAATTGGACTTTAACCACTAAGTCGTTTCAACGCATGTCTTTTAGATTTTATTTTCAATTTGGAAAACACTTTATATTTTGTGATCCAAAGTACCTAAAATTCACAACATAGGTTTCATTGCACCACTTATAGCCACACATAAAGTTTCATTCCACTTACTCTAATACCTTCAAAAATATAGCGTTTTCAAAAATATTTTTTGTATATTCTTGGGGGAAAAATGTCTGTTAGAGCTGATTTACGAACTCGTCCGCGGTCCTAATACAATGAATATGTGTGCCAAGTTCGTTCAAATCAGGTGAGTATTTTTTGAGTTATCCGTCGTATATATATATATATATATATATATATATATATATATATATATATATATATATATATATATATATATATATATATATATATATATATAGGCTGTCCCACGTAAGGCGTGAATTACAAGTTTTCGAATTAATACTGGGATTTCGAACCATAAAATTTGCCACTGGATGTGTCACCATTCCCTCATTATAACTAAAATATTTTGGTAACTGTATCGCCTCCAGTTGTACCGGATGTTGCCAACAACTTTCTTAATGAAACGACCCTATATACCATTGCATATTCGGAATGAGCATGCAATTCTGAGGAAAATGATATGCCAGTTGCTTATTCTGGTGTCAGCCGTTCTCAAGATCTTCCATTTTCTATTGTGTTTCCATCATAAAGTTGCAAATCTTTGAAATGGAAATTCTCCGGTATCAAGCACATCATGGTTCCGAAACTTAGCGCGACTATACTCCTCGTAGTCAGATTTCTTCTCATCGCGAAAAAATTACGGAAATGATACAGGGTGTTGTTTAAATTTAAATATCAATGATGTCAATACGAGAAAGTTTTTTTTCCAAATGGAACACATTGTATATTTTCATCGCATATTCTTCGAACTGATATTCTGCTTCGATCTGTAGCTGATACATGGGGAATGCTGATTCCCCATACCTATCTTGAATTAATTCTTAGTTATAGGAAGGAATGTGCATAAAACAGGAATATACTACAAGATTTGGAATCTACCTAGTCGGAGACTAGGCTTTGGACATAATATGAAAACTTATGTTGAAGAGATGTATTGTTAGTCTCATTAGTTCTCATCGCAATAGAGTGATCTAGTTCTTTGAAAGCACTGTGAGGTACACAATGGAAAATATTGTTGAAGAATATTCTGCTGAAAACATTCTAAATTTATTTTACATTCACGGAGAATGCAGGAGAGTCGTGGGTGGGAACGCGTCTATTGTTCCATTAGAGATTTCCATATTTACCACCTATGAATAGGACAATGTTCTCCAGAATCGAACAAATTTTCGGAATAACAGGAATGGTAATTTAAATAGAAATCATTCAAGTATCATAACCGGCAAGGAAACAAATAAAATCAATGTGTTGGGTTATTTCACGGCCTGTCGGCATGCTTCCATCAGGCAGGCAGTGGAAGATTTACAACCAGCTTGAACATCCATTCAAAGAATTCTTTCAAAGTATGGATGGCATGCACATGCTCAAAGGACAGTGGTTAACGGGAGGGTGACCACATTAGAATAGTCGTATTTTGTGATTGGTTGGATTCAGGAAGACCCATGTATGTTAGATCGGATTTTATGGATGGATTAATCAAAATTCACAAGAAAAGGTATCATGAATCGGAAGCTTTGTCATTTCTGGGGATCAAAATCCTCACTTTATGCGTGAAGCACATTTCCAGTATGAATTCAGTTTCAATGTTATCGCTATCCATTTGAAATATTTTCGCAAGAACTCGCTACCATAACGCACTTACACTCTTTTCGACACTTATTTGCTATAATCATACTCTTTGAAAATTAATTAAATATAAACAATACAAAATTGTGAAATTAAAATTTTATTAATTTACACTGAACATCTGTTTACATAATTTGACCTACTTTATGATATGATGTAGCTAGTTTCATTACCTTCAAATTTTCCATACACTACATGAAGAGTAAAAACTAAAAGTAAAGAAAACATTAAGTACCTAGGTAGGTACTTTTGACCTAGGTATATTTCTTCTTGAAATAATTTTATTTCGATTTGGTAATTTAGTACCTAAATGCATTGCTTAAGGATCTAAATCTGATGCACACAGCTTTATTCATACATGTATGCATACTGTGGTCATTATATCATGTTGTTTACCTGTCACATTCTTATTTGTTGCATTGGATGTTATAATTATAATAAACTAGAGTCGACAACCAAGGGCGTTTCTTAAGGTTTGGATAGAACTAACATTTGGGTTACTATTTACCCAGTATTTGTATTAACCTTAGAATATAGGTAACTGCTTTGTATTCTAAGATTCTAAGGTATTAGCGGAGTCGATTTTGGATGAGTGCGTTATCCAGGAAAATCGGACAAGGTTTTCCGGGACAATTTTGAGTTTTCTTTAGAAAAAAAAATTTCTCCGAAAATTACGAAGCTATTTCGATAAAATTTGGAGGACGTTTTTCCTTAAGAAAGATCTAACAAGATACCAAAATTCAGCTTTCTATGTTTACAGGAAATTGAGCTATTCAAATTTGAAATATTTATTTTTAATATCACGGCTTTTTATTGACAATAGTAAAAACTGGTTTATAGGTATATGAGATCTAGTATGTCTGAGTCATTACCTAGCAACGGAACATTTTATATCATTGTGCAGGTCAGGTCAGGTCAGGTCGGGTCAGGTCAGGTCAGGTCAGGTCAGTCGTATATTATTAGATCGTTTACCTGTTTTCAATTTTCGTTGACAAATTATTTGTATTATTTGGGAATTTTAATATGCAATTGCAAATTATTCCTTTACGATTTTATTAATGTTAGTGGGTGGACTAAACAGTGTTTGTTATGTTTTGTCAACAGATATAAAGGATCGAAGTTTTACAAAAAGGGCTGATATGCAACAGGTTAGTTATTTTCTCTCTGATGCTTTCTGTAGTTTGAGTTAAGTTTATGGTTTAACGGTCCATAGTTTTAAGCTAGTTTTTCTACAAAAAGTTCGTCAATGATGAGACCGCGACTTTAGAATTTTAAAAAGATTTTCTCAAATGAGCGCAAACTAGCCCCCCTAGAATCCATATCCGGGTTTTAGTTCAGTTTTTATCTGTTTACATATATACAGGGTGACGCATTTCTACGGTATATCTCAATATAATTACTACTATACAAGATACGAGAAAACATTGTATAAGTTAATTATCGGGTATCTTGAGCTGCATCTTATAAAGTTATTTTGACAATCACAGGCTGGCCCATAAGTCGTTGGTGATCCCTACAATTTTTTTCGAACACCATTATTTTATTGCAGTTTTTATCGAAATATGTTTGTAAGAAAAAAAATTTGAAACGCAGTAAGTGCGTTTTGGTAGCAAATATTTATTAAATGCTTCAAATTTCAATAACTCAATTTGCTATTAACCTAAGGTTTGTTGACTAGGAAACCAACATTTAAAGTTTATTGTCGGAAAATTTTTGTACATTTTCAAACAGTAAGTTATTTTGATAAAATATGGCACATTGTTTCTACTATATAGGTTATACCGGTAACCAAATTGATGACTGCTTGTATTAAAAAGACATATTTGCTATTCAAAGCATTTTTATAAAAATGCACTTCCATGACGCACTTGCTGCGTCCAGAATTTTGTTGTATGGATTTGTGTAGTGAAGGATTCGTTGTTATATTGGCGCGATTGTGAGCTACATAATATGGCAAAGTTCAAAAGACTTGTACTCCGCAGCGAAATTGGATAGGCACGTCTTCCCTAAAAGCCAGGGCACAGTTTAGCTGAAAAGGGGGCCGACCCTCTCCCTACAAAGAAAATATTTCCTCAAATTTTCCTGTTATTCCTGTGAAAAGTCCAGTTACTGCCATGCCCATTCGAGAAAGGGTTATAAAGAGACATTTTGTTGTGAGATCTAATACAACTATTTAGCATCCATCAGCTCTATAAATAAACAACAAGAACATAAGTACACTTGTAGAACCCAAATCGCTACAACACATATTTCAGAGACCTTACGATCGTTTCGTTGACCATATCAACGTCCTCAAAGGAAGAAAAATATAATTTTTCTTTTTCTGAAGACGTTGACATGGTCAACGAAACAATCGTAAGGTCTCTGAAATATGTGTTGCGGGGATTTGGGTTCTTCAAGTGTACTTATTAGTGCTCATCACTGGTTCCAGTTTTCACATAGTGAACACGAACATACTTCTCCGGAGGTGCATTTTTTGTAAACATTTTACTAGTTGAAACCTATAATTTTTTTATAAATCTTTTAAGAGGACTTTGGTAATTTTTTGTTTTGTTTGATTTTGTCTTTTAGTGAATTTTCTTAAAAAAAATTCACTAATGAGGAGATCTCGACTTTTGAATTTTGAAAAAATTTCTTCAAATGACCGCTATTTAGGACCCCTGGAACCCAAATCCGAGGTCAGTTTCAGACTTTATATGTTTTTATATATATATATATATATATATATATATATATATATATATATATATATATATATATATATATATATATATATGTTTATATATTTATGTGTCACACCTGTAACTAAAAAAATAATGAACCGATTTTGATAAAATTAGGTGAGTACCTTCCTTTTGCAAGTGGCTTGGATAAGTTCGTTAGCCAGGAAAATCCGCTGAGGTTTTCCCGGAAAATTTTGTGTTTTCCTTCGAAAAAAATCGAAAAAAAATTATATCTCCGGAATTAACAAAGCAAGGGCAACGAAATTTTGTACACGGGTTTATATCATTATAGGTAACCTACCTACCAAAATTTAGCGCTGTAGATTAAAGGGCAAAAAAGTTACAGGCATTTAAAGAAAAATAAATTTGGGTTAACCTCAAAACGTCAAAGTCGCGATTTTAGACGTCAAAATTGTTAATATTTAGGCAATGAACCTGAAATTAATATGATATATGGAAGGAAAATGTCTCAAGAATAATGTTTTACAAAGCCTGAGCTCTTAGTTTCAATCGTCATTGTCCTTCATTTTACTAAAATATTCCCAGAAAATTCATTTCAAATAGACCCTTCCTCTGATGCTTTAGCAGTAGTGTTGGCTAGAGAATTTATCGTTTAATGGTATATAATTTTTGTCGAATTTTCGTAAAAAATCATTAAAGCGCAATATATCCGTTATTATGCAAGTTACGAAAAAAAGTTGTATACATTAATTGTAGGGTGTCTTAAGCTACATCTTAAAAAATATTTCCACAATTACAGGGTGGCCCATAAATCGTTGGTGTTTTAAGTTTACTTTCGGAAATTTTTGTACATTTTCAAAAAATAAAGTTATTTTGATGAAACATGGTACATTGGTTCTAATATATAGATTATACTGGTAACCAAATTTGGTGCCTGCTTTCTTTAAAACACATATTTGCTATTAAAAACATTTTTATGAAAATTCACTACCATAACGCACTTGCTGCGTCCACAGTTTTTAATTATCCTCAGTTAAAATGAACACTGTCAGGAAGCCTATGAATTGTTTAAATTTTCAAATAAAAGAGAAAACATATTTTCTATACAGCGGGCTATATCTTATATTAAGTTTACCGACAAGGTTTTATAAGAAAAGCTGCTAAGTTGCAAAGAAACATATTTCTTCTTTAAAAAGAACGAAAATTAATAAATCAAGTATAAATAAACTTAGCTGAAATCCATTTGAGAATACAAGCACACAAAGACGTTGGAGAGGAAGATGTAGTTGTGAATTTTTCTCATAGCTATGGGAGCCATTATGTACTCGGTAGGTATTCCCGCAATCTCCTAAATATAAATTCTCACTTTATTCTTATTTTCTCAAGGATGCGCCAGACCGGTGTGCAACGGGAAGCCGTATTGTGTAGTTGATAAATAAACCTGTTCCACGATACACGCGCGGGGAATAAGTGAGCTTTTGTAGACTAAATAAGCTCTGCCTCTTTCACTTGTCAGAAGAATATAGATTCTCTCGGACATCCTTATCACAACAAAAAAGCTATTTTTAACCAAAAGGAATCAACCTACTTGTGGGTAAATAATAAGCAGTAAATAAATAAACTGTGGTGAAACTTAAATACGGGGGTACAGAGATATTGCGAAATTCAAATGCAGACAGAATATTCCTTACATGATTGCCCCTTTCATTATCTCATGACACTACTTGTGTCTAGAAATTTGAGCGTTGCAACTGTCACTCGAAGGGGGTTGAATGTAGGAGTGAAAATTTCACGTTGCAGAATGTCATTTGTTTTAGTCTAAAATTAATGTGTTTCGAGATTTTTTATAAACATGCACAATAATTGGGATACTGAATTTATTCCATTTGGCCGTTCCACACTGTATATGACGAGTATTAAAAATAGAGCCTCGGTGGTTCAGGAGTAAGAACGTGTGCCGTACTGGGTTCGATTCCCAGGGTTCCCCTTTCACTTTTTCAGTACATACTGTAAAATCAACATCAACCGAGACTGTGGTATTTGAGCAAGTTTAGTGACTGCACGTTCCTCCTTTCGGAGGGGCGTAAAGCTGTCTATCCCGTGTCCCTGCAATGTTGGGCACGTTAAAGTTCCCTACCCTCCTTACAGAAAGGCCGGGGTTGGTTGGGCAAAATTTCCAGGATAGTGAGGTGAAACTGCTGTCGGTGACTGGCCATAGTCGCGGAAATAGGCCGACGTTAAAGTATTAAAAAAAAGTACTAAAAGCTGGGACGCATCAACTAAATTACGGTAGCCCATTTTCATATACATTTTTTCAAATGGCAATAAAAAAAGATTTCGTACGAAAATGGGTTTGAGAACCAGGCTCTTTCAAGTAAAAGCCTGCCGAAATTTAATTAGCAAACTTGACAGAACAGAGTCAGTAACTGACCTACCGAGATCAGCAAACCCAAGAATAAGTGGTGTCCAAGTTGGAGAAGTTCTTCTGGAAAATCAAAGCATAGCCAACACTACTTTGTTGGCAGTCAGTAGTGTGAATGTCATATCAAAACGATTGCAAATGCCATACACCACGGTTTGGAAAATTTTACGCAAAATCCTAAAAATGTTTACCTATAACCTAAAACTGCTGTTTGAATTAAAAGATGCAGATTGTCCTATCAAGTATGATTTTTCTTAACGAATATTAGCTCATATGGAAATGAGCTCGAATGCTCACCCCGTATTTTATGGGCAGGTGAGATCGATTTGTTTCTAAATGGTAGAGTCACTACTCAAAACTGTTGTATATGGACAACAGATAATCTACATGAAATCATTTAGGAAGGTCTTTATAGCAAGAAAGTCACAGTTTGGTGCATTCTTTTTTGAGGATACACAGAATGGATAGGCCGTATCTGTAAATATTACTGGTGAAAAATACCTGCAAATATTACGAGATTCGGTCATTCCAGAGATACAAACGAGCACGAAGGGATTGAAAACACAATATTTATGCAGGACGGAGCACCTTCGCATATTTAACGATCAGTTAAAGAACAGCTAACTGCTGTTTTTCAAGATCGTGTTGTAAGCAGACATTTTGTAAATTCATGGCCTCCACGATCCTTTGATCTTAAACTTGCGGATTACTGGCTGTGTGGTTATTAAAAAAAATTGTCTAGAACACGACCAACAACTTCGGAAGCTTCTTTGGGAACAAATAGCTGCAAATAAACAAAAAAATCTGAAAAGTGCTGTGTACAATTTGGAGGAATGGTTGGTGATTCTACGGCAGCAAAATGGACGACATATCGAACATTTGCGTTAACCACTGTTGTACGTAGTAAATCCCATTATTTGAGCAATCGAATTTCTTTCACATCTTGTTGTTAACTTAATTTGTTAAAAATATACTTTGTTATTACTTTGTGATAATTTTTTATAATTCAATAACATTCTCAACCTAGAAAAATTAATTTTGGTATGCAACAAACTCTTCATAACGGGTACATACGTGTATGTAACAAACTAAATCCAACCGACTTTGACATTTTATGAGATAGCATTCTTTATAGTTTTTCGCAATACAGCAGAATTTTATAAAAAGGCGCTTTCATTATGCAGTTGCTGCGTCCAGAATTTTCCGTTTCGGCGAGTTTTCATTCGGAAATTTTGGTATTAAAAGGAGATACCTAACGACTTTCAAATTTTAGAAAATTACTTTCAAATAAGCGCCAAGTAGATCCCCTAGTAGCCAGAACCGAGGTCAGTTTCAGACTATATACGTTATATATATATATATATATATATATATATATATATATATATATATATATATATATATATATATATATATATATATATATATATATATACAACACAGTTTGCAAAGTTTCTACGCCACCTAAAAACTTCCGATTTTTCTCAACACACTATTTTAGAAGGCTTAAGTCCGTTGGCCAGTTCTGAGAGTCGAGTTTTTCCAGAGAAAATGTTCTCAAAAATGCAAAATTTATGAAACTCGTGGATTGATTTTTACGGAATTTAAATTATATATTGCCATCAAACCACAGATGCGATGTTCCAAAATTCATTTTAGTTAAATAATTGTAATACAAGTTTCATAAGGAATTGAATTTAATTGAATTTGAAAATTGCCAGAAAATACATTCCCTGTTGTTAGAAGAAGAACACTATTGTGTATTATAAAGTTTAATAGAATAAACAAAGGTAGATATATTGAGTCTTTTAGTCGTCAATAATTTTTGTAATAAACATAATGTCATATCATTTGAGTGACATTATACTGATATAAAAAATTAACACCTTTTGAGGTGAATTGTTTATAAGAATCAGCTACGCACTTTCATTTAATATGTATGTTTTTACAGAGAGAGAATTGCTATTTGTAGGTTATGCATCATCCATAGACCAAATTTAACATAAATAAATTGAAAGAGGCCTTTTATTTAATTATAATAGCATATCAGCCCTCGTGACGCAGGTTGCTAGCTGTCAGCTTGCTAAGCGAGTTGTCCCGGGTTCGATTCCCTGGCGGGTAACCAAAAAGTTGACCTTGCCTGGAAGCTTCGTGAAAATAATAAACAATTGGTAATAATGAATGTGCTAATGGCGCAAAATGCGCAGCCATTAATAATAATTTAAAAAAATAGCAAATCAGTTTAAATACTGTTAAATTTATTTATTTTGACGAGTTTTTGTGCGATCTTTTACTAGTTTTTGTGGAAATGTTTTACCGCTTATCGTGATTTCTCACCAATTTAAAAAATGTTCTTTTGTTTTCGTATAATATATTTTTGTGAATTTTTGTAAGCAAATATTTTTCTTTTACGAAGATCAAAACTTATACTTTCAAAGATTACATTTAAATGAGTTCAAAGAGTGGCCTCAGAATCCAGTTTCAATTTCAGAGGAGCTATGAAACTTGACAGGTGGTTTTTTTGATGTTAATGGGTTAGACTAGTCCACTGGCTAGGAAAATGAAACCAGCGAAAAAATTTAGGCTTCTATTAGATAATTTCTCTATTTACAAAAGTAGTCAAATTACGTTGATGATATTTATTTAGACTTATGATCTGAAGACTATATTACTTACGAAATGTGATGTAGTTAAAAAAATGACCTCTTGATTATATTCAAATGAAAATTCGCTATCATAAAGTACTTGCTGCGATCAGATTTTTTTCTATCTTTTGTAATTCGCAGGCAAGAACTTCCTCCCGTATATATTTGTCCTATGAGTCTGAGAACAATTCGTATTGTATTCACAAGGGCCATGTTAACGTTTGGTCCAAGTTGGAAACAAGCAGAGGTGAGACTCTAGTAAGCTAGAAGTTTACTAATTAAGTTAACCTATCCGTTATAGCGGAACTATACTTAGCTTCTAGTTGTCTCTTGCTACGGTTGTGGTTAACTTTTGAGACGCTCATTTAACGCTACGACTCAACTCAGTCTTTCTCACGCGAAAACTAAAGCTTGTCGTAATTTTGTTTGTTCTGTGATACAATAAGAAGAAAACTAAATACAAGCGCCAAGATGTGCTCATTTTGTTTCTTAAATTTTGTTGAGTCTCCTGGCAATTCTATCAAAAGCACTTCACAAAGATGTAGACTCTATAATTACATAGAGCGTTAGGGCGTTCTAAGCTTGGATGCACAAAAGTTTAAATATTATCCGTCTACTTAAACTAAATAGTATTAAAGTATTAACTCTACTAAAGTTAATTCTCTAAATCTAGCTAGTCGGTTGATAACATTACAACTGATGCATGTACAGGGTAAGTCTACCATTGAATAAAGTAAGTTTGTCGTTTTTAGGTGAATTTATTAAATAACATGTACATAAAGAAACGCACTAATTCAATAAAATTAAAAGTGGCCATTATTAAAGACAATTCAAAAACAGCTCGATCTTTATATCAAAAAATTAGTTTTTGGAAATAAAGGTCGAGCTGAATTGTCCTTAATAATGGTCACTTTTAATTTTATTAAATTAATATAATGATATAGGACTGAACTATGTAATTTTTTATAGGCTTCACTTATGTTAGGTGTCACTGATAATAAAAATGTTATCACTCACTTTCTTTTATTCCTACAAAGTAAATAGTGTTGCTGAATAGATGATTGGATTACCTTTATAAAGATTTATCACACTTTTTACAATCCAATTTCAAAATTTCAAAAGGATAGTGTGATAAATCTTTATAAAGCTAATCCAATCATCTCTTCAGCATCACTATTTACTTTGTAGGAATAAAAGAAAGTGAGTGATAACATTTTTATTATCAGTGACAACTAACATAAGTGAACCCAAAAAAAGATTACATAGTTAAGTCTGATATTATCAAATGTTCGAAATGCCCGCCCTCTTGTGCCTGACAATCTCTCAAACGGTCAGCAAATTCTTGTTGGACTCTATTTATAATCTCGGGAGAAACGTTGGTACATTGAGTTTTAATTCGTTGATAGTATCTGGTTTACTTTCATATCCACATTCTTCAAATAACCCACACAAAGAAAACTAGAGGAGTTAGGTCAGGTGATCTTGCTGGCAACTCGATTGCACCACGCCTGCCAATCCATCTGTTGGAAAATTGTTGATCCACATACTACCGAACATTAACATCATAATGCACGGGGGCACCATCTTGTTGATACCACAAGTTATGATTTACCATACCAACATTATGTCCATCAGGAAATAAATTCAATAACGTCGGAATAAGATATTGCTGTAAAAATTGTATATTTGGTGGTCCATCAAGGAAGTAGGGACCAATAATCCCACTTTTAACAATTCCCGCCCAAATATTTACCCTTGTTGGATATTGTGTGCCATTTTGTCGCATCCATCTTGGATTTTCCCTTGCCCAATATCTGCAGTGTTGACGGTTAACTTCTCCATTTAGTGTAAAAATAAATAATAATAATAATAATAATAATAATAATAACAATAAAAATAATAATAATAATAATAATAATAATAATAATAATATATTAATGATAATTTTACAACGTCTCATACAAATAAGCTGGGTAGTTGCAAAGAGTTATCATTACATTTATTCATTAATGTTGCACAAAACTGTAACCTCCGCTCTGGATTGTCATTGGATAACTCCTGCAAAAGCGCATTTTATAAGGATGAAGCTTTTCAAGTGTTAATACTTTATGTGCCATTTGAAATGGAATTAATTTCATTGTCTCGGCCAATTTGCCGAACACTACTGTGAGGATTGACTTCCACTGCCAATAAGGCGTCTAATTTCACTTTTTAACTTATAATTTAAGTTAATTTTTGCAAAACTTTTGTACTTTTTTAACAATAAATTTATTTCAATGACGTAAATAAAATCAATCTGTTTATACAGATATTAATAAATGCCTGTTAGACATCATCCTAATTATTTGAAAAACGTTCGTTTCAAGCTTTAAAATTACAAAGAAGTGTTTATCTAATTTGCCCCATAAAGTATTTCACACGCTTAATATAATTTTTCTAAGCATGAAGTTTTGAACTAAATATCTTTTCAGAAGCAAAATAACCAACTTGTACATTTTTGATTAAAGAATTTGTTGAAAAAGATTTTTCAATTTCATTTAATTGGCGAAGTGTAATTCAGCTTGTGGATATCTTTACATCTATGCAAATTCTTTCGGTTCGTATTTGCACCAGATGAAAAGAAAACAGGGAATGGAAAGAATACAGCATTAGATAAAATGGAGTTGGAATAGCTCAGACTTGTCGCTCGTAACTCACTGTTTTTGTTTAGTAAATTAAATTTAAACTTGTTCCAATAAAGTGGAACAACAAAAAGTTACAGACGTGATGGAAAAACAAACAGAGGAGCAGCAGAAAGAGCTAGTCTGATTGCTGTTGGCAAAAGATGTATGCCATTTTCAGTCTTGTTTTATGGCCACAGCATTTCGCTTGGGAGAGATGATTTAACATTTATCTGTGTTTTGCATAAAGGACGATTCGTTCTTTAATGAATTGTCATAATAAAATGTTGACCCGTTTATCTAAATTGAAGATTTTTCCCGGATTTATACAGCACTTATTTACAGAGACTAGTAAATTATGGAACGAAATTATCTAGAGGCTTTTATTCTTGCTGTATAAAAAAGCAAGGCTATTTGGAAGAGGAAATGAGAATAAATTAGGAGTTCTATAAATACGAACTATATAATTTTTTACTTTACCTTTAAGTGTATTATTTATGAAGGTAATTTATATTACCTTTTTGGTTAGGTACGGAATATTTCTTTGTTGTTGGACTTTCTTGGTCGTTTTATTTGGGGTATTAAACGTATCGGGCAAGCATGCGATCATAGTTAAGTAGTTTTTGCTTTTGCGTCATATTATAGGATTCATTAAATTATATTGGGTGGGGAATAGAAAACTAAAATGCCCATTTATTATATGCATTATATATATATATATATATATATATATATATATATATATATATATATATATATATATATATATATATATATATATATATATATATATATATATGTATATATATATATATATATATATATATATATATATATATATATATATATATATATATATATATGCAGAGGCATTGTTGCCTTTTTGTCGCAGCCACGATCTCCTGTCCCCAGTAGCTCTTTTCATTCAATGGAGCTTTACCACTTTACCAATGAAGCCAGGTCTTCCAAGAGTTATGCTCTTGGTCTACCTCTACTTTTTTAAAGTACTGGTCTTTCAAATATTGTTATTAGAAAGTTTTACATCACAGAACATTATTTAAATTTCTTTCAGCCAGAATCATATTACGTACTACATTTCTGCAGCGTGCTTATGAATTAAGAGATCAAATCACCATATTTACTGAAAAGGAAAAGCCATCGTAACACGAGAAGCTTCGAGATGATTTATTTGAGATGAAATTGAGCTACTTGGTCCACACGCGAAATTAAAAACTCTGGACGCAGCAAGTGCGTTATGGTAGTGAATTTTCATAAAAATATTTTTATTGCAAATATGTGTGTTTTCTTTTAAAGAAAGCAGGCATCAATTTTGGTTACCAGTATAACCTATATAGTAAAAACAATATGCCATGTTTCATAAAAATAACTTTATTTTGTGAAAATGTACAAAAATTTCCAAAAGTAAACTTAAAGTGTTTCCGGAAAAACTTGTTTCTTGGTCAACCTTATAGGTTAATAGCAAATTGGGCTATTCAAATATGAAGCATGTGATCAAAATTCGCTACCATAACGCACTTGCTGCATCCAGAATTTCTTTTCTTACAAACATGCATTATATTTCGATGGAAAATGCAAAAACATAAGACGTGTTTGATTAATTGGTGATACAAATTTGTATCACCAACGACTTATGTGCCAGCCTGTGATTGAAGAAATATTTTTTAAGATGTAGCTCAAGACACCCTATAATTAATATATACAAATTTTTTTCATATCTTGTATAATAACGGATATATTAAGCTTTATTTATTTTTTTACGAAAATTCGACAAAAATTATATACCATTAAATGATAAACTCTATAGCTAAGACGACTGCCAAGCATCAGAGAAAGGGTCTATTTGAAATGAATTTTCTGGAAACATTTTAGTAAAATAAAGAACAACGACGGTTGAAACTAAGACTTCAGGGTTTGTAAAACATCCTTTTTGAGACATTTGATTTCCATAGCCCGTATTAGATTCAAGTTATTTGCCTAAATGTTGCCGATTTTGACGTTTTAAAACGCAACTTTGACGTTTTGAGGAAAACCCCAAATTATTTTTCTTTAAATGCCTATAACTTTTTTGTCTTTTGATCTACAGAGCTAAATTTTGGTGGCTGACTTACCTATAAGGATCTAAACCCGCGTACTAAATTTGGTTTCCCTTACTTTGTTAATTGCGGAGATATGAATTTTTTTCAAAAGAAAACACAAAATTTTCCAGGAAAACCTGGGCATATTTTCCTGGCTAACGAACTTATCCAAGCCATTTGCAAAAGGAATTTATTCACCAAATTCAATCAAAATCAGCCTATTATTTTTTGAGTTATCGGTGTGATATATATATATATATATATATATATATATATATATATATATATATATATATATATATATATATATATATATATATATATATATATATATATATATATATATATAAACATATAAAAATTGAAACTGACCCCGGATATGTATTCTGGGGGGGCTAAACTGCGCTTATTTGAAGAAATTTTTTCAAAATTTAAAAGTCGAGATCTCCTCATTAGTGAATTTTTTTCAGAAAATTCACTAAAAGCTTAAATCTTTAAGTCCATGGAGCAAATACAAATATGCGTTTTGTGGAAAACTGGAATTATGGAGCAGAAATGTAACGCAGAAAAACCTAGAAATGTTTGCAATAGGATGGATGTGTTAAGACTTACAAAGCTGAAGAACATGTGGAAGTTGTTTTCGTAATCATTGAAAATCATTTAGCCATGCTGTCAAAGAATTTTAAAAAGTATTTTCTAGCTGACATCAACTTGACAGCAAGTTACAAGTGGGTTTCTTAACTGATGAAGAAGAAATCTTTATAGGCTTCACTGCAAGTGGCGAAATCAAAAGACAATTTACTAATAAATCACTTTTTGAATTTTGGGCAGGGTTGTATGATGACTTTTCCGCGCTGAAAACTATTTAATTTCGTCTACTATTAACATTTTCAACATCCTACCCTTGCAAAAAGAATATAGCAAAAGCGCTTAGAGTATCAATTTCTATTATTAAACCTTCTTTCGAAAACCTTTGCTCTGCAAGACAGGTTCACGGGAATCACCAATAATGATAATTCCTGTTTTTAATTTAATATTGAGAATTTATGGAACATAGTGAGACGTAAGACAGGAGTCGCCATCTCGGAACCAAGTAGTATGTTGTCATGACAGCTCTAAATAACACAAAATGTTATAAAGTAGAGACTAAGTACAGCCAACTAAAAATTTTGTAAATTGTCAGGCCTGACTCATTTATTCCCTAATATAGGGACAATGTATGTAAGGTTAGATGTATTCTCACCAGAATTAGAAACGCAGATCGGTTTCTCTTTAATTAGAGCTCGTCAGTACGGTATACTAGTACGTATAGATGAAGAGTTCTGGAGCCTCCACTTCCTCCACTGACGTCATAGTGACGTCACTGGACGGCGGGCCAATAGGGGGCAAACCTGAGATGACGTCATCGAAGATGGCGTCCAAGATGGCTGACCGAAAGTGAAAAACACGGGAAATTTAAATTTTTAAATGACAGGCGGTACCACCTGTCAAAGTGAGAGGATCCGCCATTTTAATTTATGGTAATGTCACGTATGCAAAGATGGCGGTTTGCGCATGCGCAAACCAACTTTTGTAGTTTTTAAGTTAGTGTCCACGTGTTTGGTGTCATGTTACTCGTCGCGACGAGTGGAATTCAAATAAGACATTTGTGCATGCGCAAACCCAACTTTGTTATTAAGCGGTGTAGAGGTATAGTGTTTGGTGTCATGTTAATCGTCTCGATGAGTGGAATTCCAAAATAACATTTGCGCATGCGCAAACCTAACGTTGTTAATAGTATATGCAGAGGTACAGTGTTTGGTATGTTACTCGCCTTGGCAAGTAGAATTCAAAAATGATATTTGCGCAGGCGCAAACCAACTTTGTTGTTAATCGTCCTGATGAGTAGAATTCAAATGTGACAGTTTACGCAATGACATTTGCGCATGCGCAAACCCAACTTTGTTAATAGTAGATGCAGAGGTACAGTGTTTGGTATCATGTTACTCGCCTTGGCGAGTAGAATTCAAAAATTTGCGCAAACCAACTTTGTTATTAAGCGGTGTGCAGGTATAGTGTTTGGTGTTATGTTAATCGTCTCGATGAGTGAAATTCAAATATGGCGGTTTGCGCATGGCAAACCAACTTTGTTATTAAGCGGTGTAGAGGTATAGTGTTTGGTGTCATGTTACTTGTCTCGACGAGTGGAATTTAAATATGACGGCTTGCGCATGCGCAACCGATTTTGTTAGTTTTAAGTTGACTCCCACGTGTTTGGTGTCATGTTAATCGTCTTGATGAGTAAAATTCAAAAATAATATACACGCATGCGCAGACCAACTTTTTTTAAGTTAAGTTAACGCCCACGTGTTTGGTATAATGTTAATCGTCTTGAGTGGAATTCAAATATGACAGTTTACGCATGCGCAGACTACATTTTTCAGTTTTTAAGTAAACCCTTACGTGTTTGGTGTTATGTTGATCGTTTTGACGCGGATAATCCAAATTTGGCAACATGGTGCCTGTCTTGATGAAATGGAAGTAAACAAACGCCGGACGTTTGCGGTTTTGAAAGTCTGAGCACGCTCGGAATAGAAAATTCTCGTAAACTCTACCTGATATAAAAAATTCCGAACGTTTTATCCAATTTGTGCTTATATACCATAAGAAACCATGTAAAAAAGACAAATATAAGCAAAATAACATGTAACTGAATGTATTTTAGGTACACGTGTTAAATTACCGTGCTTTTTGAAACGTATAAACACATTTAATCATAATTACAGTTGAAACATTATTATGGAGATAATCATAAGTGATCGCAATAGATTTTTAAAGTTAACACAGAAGCCAAGCAGAAAAATACAACCAACGAGAGTTCATCAAGAGGGGTCAAGAGTGCAGCGAAACCTATTTAACAACAAACCATGCAGCAATAAGGTCAGTTCAAATCTAAATGTTGAAGATACTCGGTGTACGTAATTATAATTGTATCAACATGATGTACGACGATAGTAATGATTCTGGAGTTACAAATCCAGAACATAAGAGTAAACGGTATGATATAGATAAAAATTATGGTCCTGAGATCATCAGACCTGCTACTAACGATGTTTGTGAAGATTGTTATTGTGGTCACATTGATGCAGCTCTGCAAAAGAATATTAGTGAGATTAAGCAAGAAAGTAGAATGCTGCTAGATACAAGGTATACAATTATTCCAGCTCTAACTGTTGCAATTTGTATATGAAAAGCGGCTGGAGTGATTCCAATAATTAAAATTGTAAATACAAGCCTATATCCACCAAGTTCAAATATAGCAATCTCATCTAGCTCATGGGAATGGGACTATTTTATTTCAACACTGACAAAAGCAGGTGAGGAGTACTTTACCAAAGGTAATAAGATCGAACCTGAAAATATTTGAGTATGTATCGCCAAACAAATTAAAATAATAAGCAGTAAAGGTATATCAATCTCAGCTGACTTTGTTACTTTATATTTAACCGAAGATGCAAGTCAACAGCTACTAGATCTAGTTGAAATCATCAACGAAAAGGTGAAGTTTCTAAGTAATTTTAAGTTTGATATTCGACTTAGTGATTTCCTTTATTGTGTTGCTGATGTTC
Organism: Tillus elongatus; assembly: GCA_964006375.1. Lineage (NCBI taxonomy): Eukaryota > Metazoa > Arthropoda > Insecta > Coleoptera > Cleridae > Tillus > Tillus elongatus. The sequence continues at coordinate 67,345,697 of OZ023265.1, forward strand.
TCAAATGTGTTAATAAGAAGGAGCTACTGTGTGACGAGGAGGTTGTAAAAATCATAAAAGTCATGTTGGAAGACTATGAATCATCATTCCGAGTTTGTATGTTAAAATGCTTACATTTTGCAAAGAAGCAAATACTTAATCGTTTTAAAGAAATACGCACGATATACAATGGCCCATTTTAAAGCAGGTTTCATCATCTTGACCGCTCTAAGCCAAAATATGTTTTATATCTACAAACCACCAAATGTTACAGAAGTGAGAATTTGTTTCGATAACGATAACTGTATGAAATGGTTTAGTCTTCCAGCAACATACCTAAACAACGATGAAATGCTTGAAGTTTCAACATACAACATATCCAAAATTAAAAGTGATATGGTGCGCTATAAACTTATGTTCCTGTTTGATAACGGTACCCGTGATGAGACATCTGATTGGAGAACCCTCATATTAACTGATTCATATCGGTTCACGTCAAATTATATTTCTATGTTTAGATCGACTGGTTTTCTTGTATATCTAACTATATTTATATTGATGTACTTTTGTTTTAAATATAACACTGTAATTAAAGATATATATCGTAAAAATGTTTTGTTAATAAATATACATAAACTGAACACATATGTTTTATTTATTAGTTAAGTAAGACGTGTGAAACATATAAAGAAACGCAGTTTTAAACCGTAGAGTGGTATCAACATCTATAAATTGTCATACACATTCGTAAGCTCATTCAAAAGTTTAGTTGTCTTAGAAGAAAGACGTGCTTCAGGCTGCTCTATATGTTCAAATGGCTACATTAAGTGATGTGTATTACCAGCAAATTAAAGCCAACTTCTGGTATGGTTTATTTGAAGACTTTTAATCAATTATTGATAAAAACACTGGTTATTTCAATGCAACAAAATTGTGTAAAAGTGGTGAGAAAAGATTCAGACATTGGTTGGAAAATAAGAAAACTAAAGAGCTGATTGCCTATTACAACAGTAAGTTAAAGGAACATTTGTTCCAGCGGAAGGAGTTGACTTACAACTGCTACATACTTGGTAAACGTTGGCGGAGCGCAGATTGAAAACTACTCGATATCTGGTGAATATGTTTGCAAAGAGTTGATAGTAAATTTGGCTTGTTGGATATCCAATCCGTTCTATGAAAAGTGCAACCAAATTATTTTTGATTTTTTCGTAAATGAATTTAATCAAAAATACAAAGATAACCTTAAAGAAATTGAAGTAAAATTAATGGAGGTAGATGATGTGCAGCTTATTTGAGAAACAAATGCTAAAGTCACAGAACATCTCGAAGATATAACCCCAAAACCAAGTAACCCAGGAAAAATATGTGTGTTTGGTTTACTTTCAAGAAATGAGAAAGACGCTACATACCCATATCATGCAGTGAGAACGCAGAAGAAAAGTTTTCGAAGAGCTGTTAGAAACTTTGAAAATAAAAATCCCGATTCCGAAGTGGTTCTAAACATGTTGTATGATCCAAATTCTATAAATCTCTTTAATATAAGACCGAAGTAAAATACCTTAAGACGAATAGAAACGATCTAGATATAGCACATGTACCACAGGAGAAGTTTATTCAGGATATTATTGATTTACGTCATAATTTTTAATTGTTTTCTTAGTTTAATTGTAATATATATATATATATATATATATATATATATATATATATATATATATATATATATATATATATATATATATATATATATATATATATATATATATATATATATATATATATATATAATATAAATATATATAAAATAAAAAAACATGAATTTTAACAAAGACTTTTGTTCTAAGTACATTAATACATTAAATATAAGCTTATTTAACATCATCTGCATTTATCCAAGAAACATACATCACCCACTTTAAATTTATTCTGATCAAACACTTTAATATTTAAGTAGACTTGGTTAAGAATAGGCTCTTCATTTTTCTTATTAACATCTTGATGTTTTACACAAGTTGTGCGATGAACAGTAGCGTTGTAGGCAGCCGTAACATCAGGTAGTGGATTAAACCATTTGTATGAACCAAATAAGTTAAAGTTTTTATATATATTTTCTTTTAAGGTACGTATGACTCTGTCCACCATTGCAGCGTTCTTTACACTATAAGTGCTGTAGTGATTAATGTTGTATTTTTTCATTAAGCTGTTAAATTTAGAGTTATAGAATTCTCGGCCAAGATCAGATTGAATGTTAGAGGGCGCTGTACTATTAGCTAAAATATCGACCATAGCTTTAGTCACCTCTTCAGCATTTTAGATTTAAGTGGACGAGTCCACACATACTTTGAAAAACAATTTATAACCACTAAAATGTACTTGTAGCCAGAGTTTTCTCGATTATAGTCAGTAAACTCACCTAAGTCAATCTGTTACAAATCGTTCAAACCTTTTATTATGATACATCCACGTTTAGGATATACCAAACTATGGTAAAACTCATGATCACATATGCATCTATATTATGGTAGCCAAAAGCAGACCAATCTCTCCAAGGTACAACCAACGACAGAGAACTATCTAGCAGGATGGATAGCTGTCTAGCAGGACAGACAGCTTTCTTACAGCTGTCCATCAGGACAGATAGCTGTCTTACAGGACAGACAGGTATTGGACAAGTGTCTAGCACGACAGACAGCTATCCATGCTAACGAATTTTTATGAAATTATTTAACGAAACAATCGATTTAAATGTATTTTATAATCTATTCCGAAGCAACCATCTCTATAGATCATACATTCATCTTCCTAAGTCTTCTTCACTCATTCATCCTCTGATGAATGCACCTTGTTGACGAGACAATCGTTCCTCAGACCAATAATCTCACCAGCATCTCAGGTTTTCAGGTTAGCTGCACACCTCTGACCTACCAACAATCATTCCTCAGACCAATCATCTATCTCCATTAATTTTACTTCAATTTCTTGAAGGTTATCCTTCTTCATCTCCATCTCAGGTTAGACCCCTCCACCCTCTGACGTCACTATGTAAAATGGGATTTTGATTCTGTATAGGGGCCACAGGTAAGATTTTCAGAACATAGTGAACAACAGGCCAGTGACCAATATTATTGCAGATCCTGAAGGCTTTGTTAACCTTACACAAAGTGCATGAAAAGGCAACAAATTACGAACAATTTATTCTGGAGGTAGATATTTCATGTATCCACCAATCTTAGTTAAAGGAAAAACAACAAGTGTATAGGCATGAGAAAAATAAAGGTGATGAAAATGGACAAAACCTACAAAGAAATAGATGGACACTGGAGCGAGTAAAAGCTCTGCATCCAGATTCTGATGAGGGTTTTCATACGGTAAATGTTAAGACAGCAGTAGAAGTTTTTGAGAAGAGATCTTGTCAAGTTTTTAAAACTTCTGTTTCGTGGTATTAAATCTTGATTTGAATGTTGTCCTAAACTAAAGAAGTAGAACGTATGAACTGTATCCTCCAAAATATTTCTGTAAAAAGGTGGAGAAGGCATACAATCTATACTACTTTATAACAACATTTCTCAGTGAAATGTAATGCTGACGTACTAAGCTCGCTGCTTTTACATCCATACATCGTCCTAAACACGACTTCCTATTACGCAAAACTTTTTTCTATAAATAAGATATAGTCGATTAAGCAAACAAAAATATTTTACAATAGTTTCCAGCTTAGCTCTTTTAGTGTTATAGTTTCTTGTAATTTACAGTGTTCGTGTCCCATGCTCACACACTGACTTTCGTGTACGGGATCCGCTAGTTCAACAATTTTATCATTATTTATAGGCCTACTTCTTTAGTTACTCATAAGATAAAACTGTCTAATTTAATTCATATATCACTGGCTTTATCTAGTTCAAATACATTAAACGTCGCTTAGATACGCTAAAAGCACGAACAGTACAAAACAAAAGCCATAAAACCAACATTTTGTCTAAGAGTGTCTGAGATATAGTCCGTGCTGTTTTATTTGATAACAACCCCGACTTTTATCGATATATAATCCCTTTACAGCTAGCACTGCTGTTTAGAGACAAACTGCATCCTGAAAAGCACATTATCACGCGATTCGCCCAGCGTTACAATGTCGGTTTCCCATTTTGACGATTGCAATAAAACTGACTGTGAATTCGTTGATGTTGCGGTGCCCGAGGTGGTAATAATGCAGGTTCGCTCTTCCAAATATAGAGGACACCAGTGTAGAATAGTCTTCCAGGGATATTCAGGAAAACAGCTAACGCTATTTATTGTTGTGGGTTGTATTAGACATTTCGGATGCACCTGTCACGGATGCCATTATAAAGCTAGTAGTAAGGTAAATATAATAATGATAATTAAATGTATGCGTTTAATTTTTAACACATTACCATTGCACAGGAAGTTATTTGAAAATTATACAGGGTGCGGGATTTGATTGGGAACTGCAAAACCGCAAGAAAGACAAACTTGGTTGAATCAAACAAAAGTTGCACAATTATCAGGGCAACACGAAGATACTTACAGATTTCAAAAAAACTTGTATACCTTCCTAGATATAAGCGAAATACTGTAATTTTCTTCTTGATATAATATCTTCATAATTATTTATTGCGGTTGCCGTGGTATCCTTACAATTTGTTTAAATTCATGACTGCCTGAGTCGCGATGGTAAATATTTTCTTTTACGAACGTCACATTCAATTTTTCCATCAAAATATTAATATTTTTTCTGGTTACAATGGTGTATCACTAGATGGTGTTTTACCGGCAACACCGAGAATATAAGGACACGGTGCTCGCGCGTGACGTCAGTACAGAGAGGTATCGCGCTAGCCCGACAACACCGAGTTTTTACGTTGCTTTACCCTTAAAAGACACTTGTCGTCACCTGAGCCCTTCATCGCACCCCATTCGATTTTATTATGAAAAAACGAAGTTTCAAAGCAAAAATCATTATAAAAAGAATGCGGTCTATTTGGTAAGAGTCATTAATTTACGGCTTTTAGATGGCTTGGCCAACCGATAATTAGATTTTCCACAATAATTTTTAAGAAGAGTACTGTGCAGGTTATGACAATTTTTGCTATATGTACAATCGGATGAATATTAAATTTATGATCGACAGACAGTTGCCCGTTAGCTGAAAGAAATCTTATAATATAGTGGCTTAGAAATGCACGTTTATTATGAACTGTTAAGAAAAATTTCCTCTAATATATCCAAAATTTTGTTAAATATTATATACGCATATAAAAGCATTTTTTAAACTGTTGTCCTCATTTGAAATATTTGCCATCAATGAATCTAATAAGTTTGAAATGTGTTTTAAAACACTTTTCTCTTCATCGCGTTTTTCAGCATAATTTTCTTCGGAGTTTTTGTCAATATTATATAACAAATCTTTCACTTCATTTATATTATAAGAAGTAAAAGGGGTCGTTGAACTAGGTTTAATGTCATTTCGGGCAATTTGTATTTCTCAGCCACGCAAAAATGTTTCAACTTGTAAGTCACTATTTATTATTTCAGCATATGTTATTACAGGCCTAGGAGAATACTTTACTGTAAACAATGTAACTCTTTGATCATCAAAAATTTTAAACCAACCTTCGGGTAGATGAAATAAGTTTAAAAGAGTGCAAAAAATCCTTTAAAATTAGTGTACATAAATTATTTTTGCAAAGAATCAAATTCCACTTTACTATTTCTAATTGCCTGGGCAAAGTTATCATTTTCCAGTTCTTGGACTTATTCATCGCGACTTCGGCAAAATTGAACAGTTTTTGATAAATTGGGGAGTTGCGAGCGTACAGCATCACGTTTTAATATAGGAATTTTTAAATTTAAGGTTATGGTCTCGCCCGTTTGTAAATCCGTTGCAGTAGAACAATTTATCATATTTCCTTTAACAAAATGCAACTCACAGACTCTGCTGAACTACGTTGGCGAAAAATTCTCCCGATGAATAGCTGAAACCCATTTAACAGACATGTCGATGTCCGTTGGAAAACGAAACAAGCGTACCTTCGGTCCATTTTTGTTATTTCCCCGACATTGCGGCACACAACAGAAATACGGCATTGCAAATATACTGGTAACACTACTAAAACACACCACAACACAAGAATATCACAAAAATTCTCACTATCCCCAGCAAAAAGGGAGTTCTAACACACGAAATGTAACAAAACAACACGTTGTTGTCTAATCGGAGCGAACAAGTACACCTCGCTTTGCTTACGTCACGCGGCCGTTACGTCAGACAACTGAGTCCTTATATTCTCGGTGTTGTCGGTTTTACCCGTATTTTCTCGAAAAGAATCAATTCTTGTTTTTCCAACAAGACGGTGCACCAGGTCATAATACACGAATCGTAATCAACTTCATATTGTTTTTGACAACAACTGGATTGGTACTAGTAAACCTGTGTAGTGGCCTCGTAGGTAACCTGACTACACATGTCTTGACCATTTTCCTTGGGAGTTACTTACCAGCCAGTCCACACTATACAAGACCTGAAGTCAAGGATTATCAACTTGTCATAATATCAACAGTGACTCTTGGTGGACGCAACAAATAATATAAAACGTACACGCCTATGCATACAAGAAAACACTGCATATTTCGAACTACTTTGATTTTAGTAAATTTTCTTAAAAAAATTCAATAATGAGGAGATCCCGACTTTTGAATTTTGAAAAAATTTCTTCAAATGAGCGCTAATTAGGCCTCTCAGAACACATATCCGGGGTCAGTTTCAATTTATATACATATATATATATATATATATATATATATATATATATATATATATATATATATATATATATATATATATATATATATATATATATATATATATACATATATATATATATATATATATATATATATATATATATATATATATATATATATATATATATATGTGTGTGTGTGTGTGTGTGTGTGTGTGTGTGTGTGTGTGTGTGTGTGTATCACACCGATAACTCAAAAAATAATGGGCCGATTTTGATTAACTTTGGTGAATAAATTTATTTTAAAAATGGCTTGGATAAGTTCGTTAGCCAGGAAAATCTGACCAGGTTTTCCCGAAAAATTTTTTGTTTTCTTTCGAAAAAAATGTATATCTTTGGAATGAACAAAGTAAGGGCAACCCGGGTACGCGGATTTATATCCTTATATGTAAGTTACGTACCAAAATTTAGCTATGTAGGTCAAAAGACAAAAAAGTTATAGGCATTTAAAGATAAATAAATTAAGGTTTTCCTCAAAACGTCAAAGTTGCGATTTAAAACGTCAAAATCGTCAACATTTAGGGAAATAACTTGAATCTAATACAGGCTATGAAAATCAAATGTCTTAAGAAGGATGTTTTACAAACCCTGAAGTCTTAGTTTCAACCGTCATTGTCCTTCATTTTACTAAAATGTTTCCAGAAAATTCATTTCAAATAGACCCTTTCTCTGATGCTTGGCAGTTGTCTTAGCTAATATAGTTTATCGTTTAATGGTATATAATTTTTGTCGAATTTTCGTATAAAATCAATATAGCTCAATATATTCATTATTATACAAGATATGAAAAAAATTTGTATATATTAATTATAGGGTGTCTTGAGCTACATCTTAAAAACATATTTCTACAATCACAGGCTGGTCTATAAGTCGTTGGTGATACAAATTTTCATTTTAATCAAACACGCCTTATGTTATTCCATTTTTGCATTTTCCATCGAAATATAATGCATGTTTGTAAAAAAAGAAATTCTGGATGCAGCAAGTGCGTTATGGTAGCGAATTTTGATCAAATGCTTCATATTTGAATATCCCAATTTACTATTAACCTATAAGGTTGACCAAGAAACGAGTTTTTCCGGGGACACTTTAAGTTTACTTTTGGAAATTTTTGTACATTTTCACACAAAGTTATTTTTATGAAACATGGCACATTGTTTTTACTATAAAGGTTGTACTGGTAACCAAAATTGATGCCTCCCTTCTTAAAAAGAAAACACACATATTTGCAAAAAAAAACATTTTTATGAAAATTCACTACCATAACGCACTTGCTGCGTCCAGAGTTTTTTATTTCCTATTATAATTATTGTGTCTTCACTCGGTTGAAGTGAATCTATTTTTATGTTTTTCTTAATATTTTTTTATTAAACGTGTGTTCAACAAGCGTAATATTATTGATTGATTATATGATAATTGATTGATTATATGATAAGTCTACAGTGTTAGTAACAATACAGATCTTTGTGTATTAATAATACTTACCGCCCGTTTCAAGAACGATTTAAGCCGGGCTTAACTTTGATCCTGAATCAACTCCCGTGGCAACAAACAACTCAGTACCTAGTCTAGACTTAAATGTCCTTATCATACATTCACTCTGACAACAGTGCTTGATTAAGCTTAGATTGTCGTATGTGGCAAAGATAATTTAATGTATATTTTGTGTGTAAGGAGTGCCAAATATTTTTGTTGATTATAACCTCAAAGCCGAACAAACTAGGGCATCATCTTGGCAGCATATCATTTAATTATGCCATGCATATTTACTGTGCTGTCAGATTGAAAACTCGATGCTTTCGCATTTGTTTGGTTACCGTGGTAATTGACCCGAGATCAAAATTAAACCTTGTTTAACTTTCATCCTTGTTTGTCACACCAGGAGGCAGTGTCTTCTGGTCCTGGCCAGTTAAAATTTATATTTATTATCTACTTGTCGGACGTAAATGGATTAGTGACACCCAGGGGGCCACTGCACAGGTCGATGAGTACCAATCCAATTGTTGTCAAAAAGCCTACAAAGAAAGGTGATCATGATTATGAACTGATCCACCAAACTTCAGATCTCTAAGTTAAAAGGGAGCGGTTAGAAGCGTTGATTAAAATAAAGTCCCGGTATTTAAAATATTGTTATGAAAATTTGCTACCGTAACGGTTTGCTGCGCCCAGACTGTTGATTAACGAAAATAATTTATATCCTATATGCTTAGTAATTTGCACTTGTTTTTTTTTGCGGAGACAAATGTAGCATGATTTTTACTATTGCGTCTTTTTCGACTGTGTTTGTCACTATAATTTTGATGACTACTGATTTTCGGCAAACTTCTGCTGCTTCTCGTTTTAGTCCTGCTGATTGTTACTTTATTTGTAAAAAGTTTTTAGCTCCGTGGATTGTTTTAGCAGAGCAAGCAATATTGAATCATATACAGGTGGCCCGTTGAAGACGAGCTGGCGGTCATAGCTCGCAGGAAAAGATTTTGTCGAAAAAACCCTGAAACAAGTCAAGATTTTATGTGAGGGGAACAACTTTTAACGCAGAAAGTATAGCCCAAACTTTACCCTCCTAAGCCGGTGTCTCATCCTTCAAATTTTTTCAAATTTTCAAATGGGAATAGGGGGTCATGTGGTAGCTCGTTCAAATGAGCTTTTTATTCCCTATACACTGGTTTTTTATTTTTGAAATTCGGCCTATACGTTCAGAATATACGAAATTTTGAAATACCACTAATGAATTTGCCGAGAAATTAAAAAAATAAATCGGTTCACTTAAAAACTATATTAAAGTAAACGTTTGAAATAATTAGGACCCATCATACAATAAAACCAACAAACCAACATTTCAACGAATTAAACTTTAATCCAATAAATGTTCAAATTGAGGACTACCAACTTCCATACTATTGGATAAATTTTGTTAAGAGTTTTGCCTAACATTTTCAAGCATTTCTACGGCATTCATTAATAATCCTCTGACGTAACTCTTCCAATCACTCGCACTCGGTAGCATAAACTTTTGATTTTAAATGCTCCCACAAAAAAAGTCTAAAGGGGACAGGTCTGGAGATCGAGGTGACCATTCTGCAGCACCTCTTCGACCTATTCATTGACCGGGAAAGTGTCTATTAAATAACTATGTAACAGCAACGACGTAATGCGGTGGAGCACCATCTTCTTGGAAAAAAATGTTGTCACGAGTATCTCTCAACGTTATCAACAATGTCAATTAGCCTAGGGTAAAACAAGTCTTGCAATATTTTCAAATTCTCCTGTCAAAGCGTCGGCTATGTAGATTGATCCAACGATGTGACCAACAAAAATACCCCTTTGGGTGAGCTGAATAAAAAAGCTTTTTCTTTCCAAACAAATATTTTATTGCTTGTCCCGACGCGTATCGACCCTTTTTAACTGGTCATCCTCAGGGGAATCTAGAATTTACAAAAGGATTGTCAGAAAAACTGAGTTTTCCGGTAGGCTACTTCTGCGAGGGTACAACAAAGAAATAGAAGATAAAATGAGGTAACAACAGCTAACCCCAACACTAAGTCAAAAAGTTAAAGGTTAAAAATGTCAAGCTACAAAGCTATAAAAGGTTACAGATATATAGTCATAAACTACTACATGCAATAAATAAAACTAATACAAGTCAAATTGAACTACAAGAAAAGCTCATTTGCCCTGAGATTTTAAATTACAATGAGTCTAATTCTAAAAACTCATAAAAGCTTAAAAATTCTTCAAAACTTCTTTAAAACTTCACCCTTGGCAGGGTATTTTTAAGCTCAAGCTGAAGACAACAACAGGATCGAAAGCAAACAGCACAAATACCAGTAAGACATGCAGCTGAGAAGAAACTTTCAGAGAAGATCAAACTCATTATCCGAATGAAAATTTAAACATTTCATTCGGTTAATGAGTTTGATGTTCTCTGAAAGTTTCTTCTCAGCTGCATGTCTTGCTGGTGTTTGTGCTGTTTGCTTTCGCTTCTGTTGTCTTCAGCTTGAACTTAAAAAATACCCTGCCAAGGGTGAAGTTTTAATGAATTTTTGAGAAATTTTAAACTTTGATGAGTTTTTAGAGTTAGACTTATTGTAATTTAAAATCTTTTGTAGCTTTGTAGCTTAACATGTTTAACCTTTAATTTTTTGACTTAGTGTTGGGGTTAGCTGTTGTTACCTCATTTTATCTTGTATTACTGTGTTGTACCCTGGCAGAAATAGCCTACCGGAAAACTCAGTTTTTCTGACAAGCCTTTTGTAAATTCTAGATTCTCCTGGGAATGCCCAGTTAAAAAGGGTAGAAACGCGTCGGGACAAGGAATAAAATATTTGTTTGGAAAGGAAAAGCCTTTTTATTGAGCTCACCCAAAGATGTCAACCCTAAACATTTTGACGTTTAGGAACAACATAAATACCCGCCCAAGCATTGATTTTTTTGGAATTTGAGTGAGGACTTCATGGAAAACACGAGGGTTTTCGTCTGATTAGAACCGACATTTATGACGATTTACTGTGCATTGAAAAAAATACATTTAAATACAAATAAGTGTTCAAAGAAATTGCCTGTTGTCAATGATTCTTTGAGAAATATTTTCAGAAAATTCCAAGCGCCGGTCATAATCATCTTCATTTAATTTCTGAACCAGCTGGATTTTATACAAATGAAACTTAATTTTTTTAGAATTCGTTGAATTCTCGTCCTACGTAGATTAGTAATCTCAAGTAACTTTAGTGTACTTAATGTTGTATATGCACTAACTTGACCTATCACTTTCAGGCTTGTGGCTTCATTCACCAGAGGAACCATGATTTAGTTTCTTATTAGCCACTGATCCAGATTCATGGAACTTGTGTAGCAACTCTAGAACGTACTTATGACGAACACGCCAATCAGGATGTAGTTTATTGAATACACATGCTGTTTAGTTTGCGTTTTCATGATTTTTTTAAATGCCCCCAATTTAACCTCTTTCGGCAATTGAATATACCTTAATGACTGAATATAAAACTCCGCTCAACAATTCAAAGCAATGACCACAACTGAATTTTGGATCATACGAGTAACTTCAATTCACATGTAGGCAAAAGTTGCTAGCAAGATTGCGTTATCACAAGATATATTTTGCTGATGTTTTTTTAGAGCACATTAATCAAAATGACAGTCTTTACGTCTGCAAACCTTTGGCAACATTTTTATCTTATAATGGACGCTGGTGAGGCCCAACTCAAGCGTTGACAATTTCTCGGGATATGCATTAGTGATATTTAAAAAACCCATACCTTCTAAACCAATACACCCAATTTCAAAAATAAAAAAGCAGTCTATAGGGAATCAGACGCTCTTTCAAACGAGCCATCACATAACCCGTATTTCCATTTGAAAAAATTCTAGGGATGACGCCCTCGCTTAGGAGGGTAAAATTTAGGGTATACTTTTTGCGCCAAAAGTTGTTCCCTCACAAACAAACTTGACATGTTTCAGGTTTTTTTTTAGACATAATCTTTTCCTGAGAGTCATGACAGCCAGCTCGTTTTCCATGGGCCAGCCTGTATAATAATCATTGTGTCAAATGTTTTGTGTATGCAACAATTTTAAGCAATGCAGTCACTACGTTCCACGGACATACAGAAATAATTTTAAGCATCGAATTATGAGCCTAGTTTAAAGTTGGTTGCTAAAGATTTCAGTTCTCTTATCTTTTACGAAACGACAATACCAATACTCTCATCACAGGGTAGTTTGATGTGACAAAAATTATATGAAACTGGATTTGCACTGACAAGTTTCCCAACTTACAATCGCATTATGTTCTGAATTTTTCATCCAAATTCCCATAACTAAATTTGAGGTTTATTTAATTTCTAGCATTATTTCACCCACCATTCGGTAGCTTTATGTAAATGATGACTGGTTTCCTTTATGAGTTAAAAATTCCATGGCTTTTTTTTTCGTACTATAAAAACACGGCGGCGGGTCGTTATTGCCTTGCCAGTGTGACATAATTTCTTTGTTGGATTATTTAGTCACGGTTGGAAAAACAAATGCCACGCATCCTGCTGCTGCGTATGCTGTTTACTCATTTGCTGTTATTTAGGGTATTTTACTTAGTTTATTACTAAAATGTACAAATGTACTGCGACACGCATTTAAAATTTGCTACCTGAAAGGGCTTTAGTATATTCATTATTTAAAATACATAGCTTGATAAAACAGTTCACCCAAAAAATTAGGAAGTACACTTGGAAAACACAAATCACCACAACACATATTTTTAAAGACTTAACGGGTATTTTACTAACAAAGTTAGCGTTATCACAGGGTGAAAAATCATATTTCATCTTTAAAAATATGTGTTATGGTGATTTGGGTTCTCCAAGTGTACCTGTCAGTGTTCATCACATGTTACAATCTTCACTTGGTGAAAAAATTAGCTTAGCCAAAAATACTAATTTACTTAATAAGTTTCCTACACATATCAGACACTTACGAGATCACAAACCGGACACCCACTCATTGACAGCGTGTTACGTAGCTGCAATTAAGGATAGTCGACGCGTATCTGTACCGCCCCTCCGAGGTTGCTACATATATTTGCATTTCACAAGTAGTCAGATATACTTAGGTTATCACCAATACTCAAGATACTGGTCACAGGAAAATCCTTACTGGACTCAAGACTCCCACAGTTAACGTCATGGAAAAGTGAATGTGTGGATGGGAATAATCGGACGGAGTTTCGTAGGGCCTTACTTTTTTAAGGAAATCTAACAGCAGCAAGTTACCTAAATCTCTTGCGATTGGATTTAGTGGCAGCTTTGGCAGTAATTTTTCCAAATAATCACGAGAGAGATGTGCCCCATCAAGATATTTGGTTTCAGCAAGATGGGGCTCCTCAATGTGGTGCAGAGGTCCGTCAATATTTAGATGCCTCATTTCCTAAAAAATGACCACCGCGTTCCCCAGACTTGACCGGCTTCGATTGTTTTCTGTGAGGTTATCTTAAATTGTACCTTTATTTCAACAGACCAAATAATTTAGAATGGCTACAGCAAATAATTTGCACTGAAGTGGAGCAAATTAGTCCTGATATTTTTTAGGGCAATGTACAAAGTGTTTACACTCCTCTTGGTCTATGCCAAATGGTAGGTGGAGAACAATTTGAATATTTGCGATAAATTTTGTTTGTTTTTCTTGATTCAATAATCTTTCCCCTTAAGCTTTTCCATTTTTGAAGTAAATAAAGCTATTTTTTCAAAACGGATTGTTATGTAAGTTACCAATTTTTTTTCATCATCATTTAGGTAGTAAGCAGGTCTATGGAAAGATAGCAAAAAATGAGTGTAATTGAAAAAAAAACTTAGAAAGACGTCACCATTCAGAAATAGGTGATGTCATAACGAAAATGTTCGGCGCAGGTACCGACGAACAGCAACGTTATGGGTGCTCCGTCTTACTGAAATAAAAATTCATTTCCAATGTCACAGTGATTTTGTTTACAAATTTCTGTTAGCACCGGATCAACGACATCTTCCAATAACTGTAAATACATTTCTCCTGGGAGATGGATTGGGTAAAGAGGAGAAATATAATGGCCTGAAATGTCGCCAAATATAAACCCTTTGGACTTTTGTGGGTACATCTGAAAAATAAGATTTACACTATGTTGCCAGAATGTGTAAATGATTAAACTTCAACGCACAGTCGTCGAATGTCAACAAATTTCACCTGAAATGATTCGCAACGTTCAAAACCGCTTTGAACAAAACTTGTGTAATTGGATGGAAGTTGGAGGTAAACATTTGGAAGATTTAATACATTAGTATCCTGTTAAGGTAAGAAAAAATAATGCACGAAACTTTTTGTTTTGTTTGGCTGACAATAATTTAAAATGTGTTTTTGCAAAAACCAGTCAACCGACTTTCAAAAACTGTTACTTTCCAAAAAGATATTTGATTACCTTAAAATTGGGATGTAACTCAATACCCCTTTCCATTTTAAATTTCAAGGGGGAATCTCACCCCCGCTAGAGGGATGAACTGACAGGGTTGAAAATATTGGCGAAACATTTTCCCCTTGAAATAAAAATTGAAGTGTCCGAGGGATTTTTTTAAATAAGAGGAAATTTTAACTGGGCCACTCTGTAATGTATGTATGTATGTATGTATGAATGTATGTATGTATGTATGTATGTATGTATGTATGTATGTAAACATATGAACTCTTGCAACTGACCTCGGTTGTGAGTCTTGGAGGTTCTAATTGCGGTTATTTGAAAAAAATTCGAAAATTCAAAATCTGGATAGTGGATAAATGAGCTAGTGCACAAAACAAAAAAGAAAAAAAATGTATACTCTTTGCCACTCTAAGCTAAGGTGAAATTTTCTTCATGAAAATTCATTAAAAGCAAAACAGCGCCGTACTTTATCTAGTGCATAAAAAAATTAAGTCTGCTTCTGACAGTCTATATAAGTTATGACAAACAATTAACATTTAGGGTATTGTAGTATAAGTGTAACCGTAAAATTAAATTCAAACAAAGGAATGGCAGACGGTTAAGTAAATAATCTTCAAACAGGATAATCCTTTCAAATCTAATCGTTTTCAGATGCCAGCTACACAATCTTGAAACCATAAAGCGGTTAACATTCGAGTTTCTGCAAAAAATGATTAAAAGACATGAGGCTCTTTGTCGTCGCGACAAACAATTGCAACTAATTTAGATAATTGGATAAAACCCTGGAGTTTTATGAAGCTCAGACGGGGACGGCTTAAGAATTTAATTAACTTTGACATCTGAAGTTTTAATTTCATGAAAGTCATACATCACGCTTCAACAAACAGGAAGGAAAAATATCTCAGTTAGATTCTCACAATTGCAAAGACGAGATTATAGGGAGTTGCAACTTCTAAATGCTAAAGTCAAATGAGGCAGTGAGTAATTATAGCATTATGCTTGAGCTGCGATTTATTATTTGCCTCTTAAAAGCAAAAGAAAACGATTTCGTACTTAAAATTACATTAACTGACTGAAGTCCTTCCTTTTGATCTCTGATTAAATTTATACAGGGTGGCCCAGCTCTGTTTTAACCCTGCGCTACTCGGGTAGAGATTTTCAACATACTCACGTAGGATACCATGGAATCTAAATGTGAAATTTTTCTTTTGGGTGTAGTGGTTTATATAACATGAGATTTTAAGATAGTGTCCATTAGTTCTGCTCTTGATGACTGTCATTTATGTGGCAACAATCATTACAAATAAAATCAGTCTAAACCAACACTATAAAATGAATATTACAAATCTTGTAAGACAATTGCAGGTGACAGCTTCTGAGGCAAGATAAGCTCTTCACACAAAGTTTTGTTTTAGACCGCAACAACTTAGGAAATAAATGCTGAATAAATACTAGCTATTTCCTTCTGGAGAAATACTTGTAGCTGGACACACTTTATATTACCTTTTGATGTTTCTAGCAGACCCAGTTATTTCAAATTATCTTTTTGCTATGTTACGCGTTCCTTTGGAACACCAGAGACAACGACCATAGTTGGCTCGTTTAGGAAATAGTTCGTTAAGATGTGCATTTCCTGATAACATTAGAATAAATAAATCTCCACAGGAAAGATACCACCACTCTAAGTGAGATTTCTAATGACCCATATCATACTTAAGAATATTCTCTGATAATACGTGCGCACAAAAAATGACTAGTTTAATTTTTTTAGTGAACTGGTGGGTGCACCTTCCCTTTAATAATGGTAAATATAGCAATTATTTAAAGACCTTAAGACTAAAAATATCGGATCCTCTGTTTGTCTAGTGAAAAAATTAATTCATAAACAAAGACAAAATAACTGTCAGCGAAATCCATGACCTTTAGAAAAGCGAAACAAAGCGAAAACTTTCTCCACTAATGATTTTAACCGCAAATCTCTAGAGGTGATATATATATATATATATATATATATATATATATATATATATATATTAAATAAGTGGAGATTGGAACCTGTGAGGAGCACCGCTAAGTACACTTGGAGAAACTCAAATCACCACAACACATTTAAAAAACTTGAGGATCGTTCCACTAATCAGAATTATTCATGATGACGCTAACTTAGTTACTGAAACGATCGTCAGGACTTTTAAAATGTGTTGTGGTGATTTGGGTTCTCCAAGTGTACTTATATATATGTATATATATATATATATATATATATATATATATATATATATATATATATATATATATATATATATAAGGAAAAAGGGTTAAGGGCAAAGCCGTAAGGAGACAACCGTGTACACGGTTGTCTCCTTGCGGCTTTGCCCTTAACGCTTTTTTTCCTTGTATAGTACAGAAATGCCGTGTTATAAATCCTGTTATAGTTATATATATATATATATATATATATATATATATATATATATATATATATATATATATATATATATATATATATATATATATATCACTATTTGTGGAAATAATAAGGGTTGTCCAAATGTAGCACGGCCTCCGATGTACAGTTCATTGTTAAACAAATCTATCTGCCAAACAAAAGGTTGCGTTGTAACAAAGATAAGCAGGCTTTGATAGAGGGACTTATGGTAAACACAAGCGAAGATTTGTTTGGAATCCCCGTTCGACAGGTGTCATCGATTACCCGGAAACTATTTCAAATTCAATTTTAGTTGGTTAGAGGCATTTGAATTAAAAAAAAATCCACCAGATAATACAATTTAATAACCATACGCGTTTTGGCCCTTGTTGACTTATCTTCAGGGATTAAGACCTGCTAGCACATCGTGCACAATCTTCAGTTTCCCGTCGACCTCTTCTCTCCTTAAGTAAGACATTCTTAACTCCCTCTTTAGTACTGACTTCTTAAACCTCTGGGACAGTGTCTCGAATCAACTATATACTGCTTTGTTGATCATGTTGCAGATGGTAAGAATGGCCTACTCAAGAAGACATTAGGTCGACCTGAAACTGAAGATTATGCAGGATGTACTAGCAGTTCTTAACCCCTAAAGATGGCTTAATAGGGGCCGAGATGCGTAGGGTTATCAATTAAATTGTACTGTCTGGTAGAGACGCCTTTTAATTTAAATTCCTTTAACCATGTCAAACTCAGACGTGTTGACGATTAGAAACAATATCAGCAGGGCGACGTTGGTCAACGTCACCAAATCTTATGGGAACTCTCGACGTCTTCACTCGCATTGTGTCTCCGAATCTGGTTCCTGGCGACTGGCGTCAGACCTGTGTCCGAAATTAATCTGAAACATGATCATCAAAGCAGCCCCTAGTTGCTTCGATACACTGTCCAAAAGGTTTAAGAAATTAGTACTGAGATGGCAGTTAAGAATGACCCACTCAAGGAGAGAAGAGGTCGACATGAAACCGAAGATTGTACACGATGTGCTGGCAGGTCTTAGCCCCTCAAGATGGCTCAATAAGGACTGAAACGCGTAGGGTTATCAATTAAATTGTACTATGTGGTATGAAAGCCTTTTAACTGAAATTTACCATGTCAAACCCAGACGTGTTGTGTGTGTGTTTTGTTTCTTAAACGTCGGCCTATTTCCGCGACTATGGCCAATCACTGACGCCAGGGAGCAGTTTCACCTCACTATCCTGGAAATTTTGCCCAACCCCTATCTTTCTGTAAGGAGGGTAGGGATGTTTAACGTGCCCAACATCGCATGGACACGGGACCGACGGCTTTACGCCCCCTCCGAAGAGCGGAACGTGCAGACATTCAACTTGCTCAAATACAATGCCAGAACCTCGGTTGATGTTAATGTTACAGTTTGTACTGAAAAAGTGAAAGGAGTACCCAGGGATCGAACCCAGTACCCTTCGATTCAGGGGCTTACGTTCTTACCCCTGAACTACCGAGGTTCTAACCCAGACGTGTTGAAGTTTAGAAATAATATACTTTCTGTTGCTAAGCCTTAAGATTATATATTCTCTGATGACGCCACCTTTGTTAGCGAAACGATTGCCAGGTCTTTCAAAATGTTTTGAGATGGACTATTTTCTCCAGTGTACTCATAGGTGCTGATCACAGGTTCCTATCTTTTTCTAAGTAAATTTATGATAACACAATAAACATTCTTCTCGTGTCTTGTGGTTGGTCAAATTCTACCAACTCGACGACTACTTTATAAAATTTAGTTTGTTATCGTTTACACCTAGTAAAATAGTGTTTATAAAAAGTCCAAGCCCAGTAAGTGCGTTATTTTAGCGAAATTATTTTAAACGCTAATAAATTCATTTTCTACTAACAAAATTTATTTTTTATTTTGACATGTGCATAGGTCTTATTACTCACTTAGTTTTTTTTATTCCCTGTAAAGTTGCCTTGCTCTGAAATTCCACGTTGTCTGTCTGAGCAGTGACGCATGTTTTTTTCAACCTAAAGAAAATCTTACTGCTTTCAAACTTTTTTCCAAATCTCTTTTTCTAATACCAAAAAATTCAAGCAATCAATTTTTAATTAAAAATTTCACTCTGCTTTTTCTTACTACGAAAATTTCCCATATATTTATTATTTTGCTATCGCGACGATTCGCTAGTTAATTTCTGTCTTCTTGGCAGCCTTCAAAAATCTTTTGTCCAAAACAAATATCTACAATCATCATCCTGTACATTATTTCCCAGGATACGTAATTTACCATTGTTGTTCCCTTTTGACTTTCGTTGACAGTTTGTTAACCTATACTAAAATTTCACTGTCAGTTTGACATTTTCCTAACTAAAAAACAGCTGATCTTATCTCTAGGTTACATGACATTCTTAAAAATTATCACTCAAATTTTGACACCTTAATATTCTTAAAACCATTTTAACAAATATCATCTCAAATTACACAACAGCTAGCAAACAATAATACCTTACACTATCTAATTAAACTAGTCATACATTCCTAATGTTCAACACATTTACATTCTCTTGATTTAGAGTGCTTACATATATACTTTATATCACTCCCTGCAGTCTATTCTGTCTTTGATGATATAACTTGCACTTGCTTAATATTTTCAAAACTAGCAACAATTTTGCAACAAATACCCTAAACTATTTAAACAATCTCTATAAACTAATTTAGAGCTGTCTTACCTTATTTCAACCCATATATATGTCATAATTTGGGAATCAATTTTGATATAGATTTTTGACTGCCAAGACATCGTAAACACCAGAAGTAAGTTCTTGTTTGTGTTAGGTTTTGTATGAGTTGTTTTAAAGTGTGTTCTTGGTTTGTATGTATATATGTATATATATATATATATATATATATATATATATATATATATATATGTATGTATGTATGTCCTTTGTCTATATGTGTATGTAAGTTTCCTGCATAAGTCTAAGATTTCTGGGTGCGTATTTTGTCTACTGTGGTGTTATTATTATTTATATTATTATTCTTATTATATATATATATATATATATATATATATATATATATATATATATATATATATATATATATATGTGTGTGTGTGTGTGTTTGTGTGTGTATGTGTGTGTATATGTGTGTGTGTGTGTACCACTATTTTTGGAAATAATAAGGGTTGTCTAAATGTAGCACGGCCACCTATGTACATTTCATTGTTAAACAAAACTATTTGCCAAACAAAAGGTACAGACATTGCGTTGGAACCAAGATAAGCAAATTTTGATAGAGGGACTTATGGTAAACACAAGCGAAGATTTGTTTGGAATCCGCATTCGACAGGTGTCATCGATTACCCGGAACCTCATTGAAATTCAATATTAGTTGGTTGAGGCATTTGAATTAAAATTCTTTCCTACCAGACAATACAATTTAATTGAGAACCATACGCGTTTCGGCCCATGTTGAGCCATCTTCAGAGATTAAGACCTGCTAGCACATCGTGTACCATCTTCAGTTTCCGGTCGACCTCCTTTCCCCTTATGTAGGTCATTCCTAACTCCCTCCTCAGTACTGGCTCCCTAAACCTCTGGGACAGTGTCTCAAATCAACTATATACTGCTTTGTTTATCATGTTGCAGATGGCAAGAATGGCCTACTCAAGAAGAGATGAGGGCGACCTGAAACTGAAGATTTTGCACGATGTGCTAGCAGTTCTTAACCCCTGAAGATGGATTAATAGGGGCCGAGATGCGTATGGTTATCAATCAAATTGTACTGTCTGGTAGAGAAGCCTTTTAATTCAAATTCCTTTAACCATGTCAAACCCAGACGTGTTGAAGTTTAGAAACAATATCAGCGCGGCAACGTTGGCCAACGTCACCAAATCATATGGGAAGCTTCGAGATCTTCACTCGCATTGGGTCTCAAATCTGGTTCCTGGCATGAGACATGTGTCCGAAATTAACCTGAAACATGATCAGCAGAGTAGCCCCTAGTTGCTTCGAGAGACTGTCAAAAAGGATTAAGAAATCAGTATTGAGGAGGGAGTTAAGAATGACTCACTCAAGGAGAGAAGAGGTAGACCTGAAGCTGAATATTGTGCACGATGTGCTGGCAGGTCTTAGCCCCTCAAGATGGATTAATAGGGACTGAAACGCGTAGGGTTATCAATTAAATTGTACTATGTGGTATGAAAGCCTTTTAACTCAAATTCATCTCACCATGTCAAACCCAGACGTGTTGAAGTTTAGAACTAATACAATTTCTGTTGCTGAGCCTTAAGATTATATATTCTCCGATGACGCCACCTTTGTTAGCGAAACGATTGCCAGGTCTTTCAAAATGTTTTGAGATGGACTGGTTTCTCCGGTGTACTCATAGGTGCTGATCACATGTTCCTATCTTTTTCTAAGTAAATTTATGATAACAAAATAAACATTCTTCTCGTGTCTTGTGGTTGGTCAAGACCTACCAACTCGACGACTATTACTTTTTTTTGACATGTGCATAATTTTTTATTGAGCCGATTTATGTGACAAATTCAAATAAAACAGCTTCATTATTTTCGGAGATATAATTTTTTTCCGAGGAAAGCTTAATTTCCTCTATGGCCAATCATCAACGCCATGGATCAGTTTTAACTCATAATCCTAGAAATTTTGCGGGACCCGTGCCTTTATGTAACGAGGGTAGGGATATTTAACGTGCCCAACATTGAATTGACACAGGCCCGACGACTTTACACCCTCTCCGAAGGGAGAAACGCGCAAACATTTAACTTTCTCGAATGCCATGCCACAACCACGATGGATGTCAATGTTACACTATGCACTAAAAAAGTAAAAGGAGAAACCTGTGATCGAACCCACTAATCTTCGTTTCGGAGGCACACGTTCTTACCACTGCAAGGCTCAAGATACATGATATGATTTGAATTAAAAATTATATATATATATATATATATATATATATATATATATATATATATATATATATATATATATAATATATATATATATATATATATATATATATATATATATTATATATATATATATATATATATATATATATATATATATATATATATATATATATATATATATATAATTACAGAGACTAGTCACAGTCCTTACTCCTTAAAGTGCTAATACTACTGGTATTTAAGTGCAATTAGGACCAAAAACTGAGCGCTTAGAACTTTAAGAAAGTCACTTTCTATTAAAAACTTAATATACATATTTCGACTGGCTTTGGAAGGGAACAACTGAATGCAAAAAACTGCCAGAGCTAAGAACAAACAATTTTTTTTTTTTAAATATGGTTAAAAACAGTTAGAATATCCTGGAAGCCTCCGAACAACTTTTACGTGCGTTAATCTTTTAACCACATAATTTTCCAAAACATAGCATAAATATAAGACATCCAAATTCTGAAACGTCATAGCTATTAATTTTGAAGTTTTTAAAAACTAAAAAGTCTGCACGCATCAAGTGCGTTATGGTAGCGAATTTTCATAAAAACGTTTTAAATCGCAAATATGTGTGTTTTTTAAAGAAAGCACGCATCAGATTGGGTTACCAGTATGACCTATATAGTAGAAATACTGTACCATATTTCATCAAAATAACTTTATTGTTTGAAAGTGTACAATTTTTTCGAAAATAAACTAAAAATGGTCACGAAAAAACTACTAGCATTTAATAAAAATTCGCTACCATAACGCACTTCTTGCATCCCCAATTTCTTTTCTGACAAACATGCATTATACTTTCGTGGTAGAAATTCAATACATTAAAGATCAGCTGAGAACTGGTACGGACCGGCGATCTTCAACTATCTAATTAAAACAAAGCATTGTTTGATGTATTTGAACTGAACGGATTTTCCTAAAAATTCGGTACAATAACGCACTTGCTGCGTCCCGAATTTTTTTCCTTTCGTTAATGTTATGTAATACGTACAGTAAAGCCTAGCTTAACATGCTAAAATGCCTATTTGAACTGAACTGATTTTCCGTAAATTCGCTACAATAGTGCACTTGCTGCGTCCAGAATTTTTCTTTTGTCTTTTGTTAATATTATGTATTACGTAGAGTTTCACGTGCTAAAATTCCCCAATACCGCAAAACATTTGATTTTGATTAAACTGAAATCCTTATTTAGAGGAATGAAAAGAATGTTTTTGCGAAATAGGTATTTGTATATAATAAAAGTTCTGTATTAATGAAAAAAGTTACTGAAATTTATCTAAAAGAAGAAAAATATAGTAAAACGATTATTTAGACAAAAAGGTAACTACACACGGGGTTCTCGGGCGGTCACCCATCCAAGTACTGGCCGCGCCCGGAGATGCTTAACTTCGGTGATCGAGCTGATGTACTCAATGTGCTGTTGTTGCCTGTTTGACGTTATTTACTTTAGGGAGATTAGTGAGCCGCTGCATTTACTAAAAACTGCTGCCAAATCATCAGAGAAGGGGTCTATTTAAAATGAATTTTCTGCAAATATTTTAGTAAAACGAAGGACAATGATGGTTGAAGCTGTAACTTATGGCTTTGTAAAACACATTTATTATGAAATTTTCTTTACATAGATCCTATATCGCAGTCTAAAAATTGCTAATTTTGACGTTTCAAATCGCGACTCTGACATTTAAAGAATAAAAACTATAAAATTTTCAAAATAATTTTAGTGTTATTTCTTGACCTTTTTGCGTCAATAAAAACAAATCATTATCCTTATTATACGATAGATATTGTTATCCACGCAAAATATTTCGGTTTTGTGCATTTCTCTGGTCATTAGTGGCACAAAAAATATTTTTTTAAACGTCTATAATTTTTTCCCTTTCAACCTAGAGATCTGAATTTTGACATGTAGTGTAAGTTTAATAGCGTAAACCGAAGTGACCAATTTGGTTGCCATAGCATTTTTATTTTTGGAGATACAAAAATTTTCCGAAAGATAACCCAATATTTTCCAGGAAAAACTGGTCCGATCTTCCCGGCTAACGAACTTGTCCAAGCCACTTGCAAAAGGAGGGCACATACCAGATTTCATCAAAAGCGGTCCATTATTTTTTGAGTTATCGGTACGATATATATATATATATATATATATATATATATATATATATATATATATATATATATATATATATATATATATATATATAATAGATAAATATAAATACGGATCTCGTCATTAGTAATTTTTTTAAGAAAATTCACTAAAAATAACGGAGTTACAGAGTCTCAAAAATTATTATTATTATTATTAAACTTCTTTTATAATTAATCTGGACTATTTCGCAAGTAAAATCCAACAAACTATTATTTGTCAAAACTGACACAACATGATCTTGTTTACTAAAAATGTTTTCAAAGCACACTCCGTTAATATTGAAAGTGAAATTAGGTGCTTTCGTATCAATACCAGCAAACCTTTAAGGATATTTTTCCCGAAAACGGCAGTTTTTTCGTGATGCAACAAGATGACCTTTATTGAAGATCTTATTAAGCTCTATAATCGTGTATTGTTAGACTTGTGACAAATATCTAAACAAAAAAGCATGTGTCAATAAATATTGATCAAGTTTCGGCCTTTAGATTCCGAGGGATCCACATGAAACTTGAAACATAAATACAAAATTGTATTACAAACAGGCGCACCAAATTTGAATCAAGTAACGACAAAGCAAACAACAAAAATTAAAAAAAAATTGCTTTGATAAACTGCAACTTCGTTATTTTTGAGTTAAAAAAAATGCTATAGGAACTTGTAGCAAAAATTTTTCGAGTAGCGTAACCCCTTGAATTTTGCGCTCATTTCCGGACCGCCTATATATATATATATATATATATATATATATATATATATATATATATATATATATATATATATATCTATATATATATATATATATATATATATATATATATATATATATATATATATATATATATATATATATATATATATATATATATATATATATATATATATATATATATATATATATATATAACATGACCATTCTATCAGCGAATATCTTTTATTAAAATTTACTAATATAAGCTGAATTTATAACCCCACTAAAAATTTAATAACAAGTAAATCCTGAAATGTCTTCATCACGCTTCCGTATGATCGATCTATATTAGGTTCACGGCAATGCAAGCGACGAAAAGCTTAAGATTATGATAGGTAAATTTTCAGTTTTAATTTAATTTTATGCATGGCGTAATTTAATTCTGCACTGAAAATTCTCATGAGATAACAGCAAATTACGAATTGTATTCCATTAAAGGCACAAAGTTAACATGCTTTGTTTCAAGCACTGCTCTGAGTTAATTAAAAAAAGTTCAGCAAAATGTAAGCATATTACAATATTAAATTTAAGCACACAGTTTACACAAGTGTTCTAGAGTATATGGGCGTTGCAAGTAATAACGAAAAAAACAACAACGAGAAATGCAAACGATATCGTTAGCAAAAATTTGTTTATGGATTTGAATGGCTTCAAGTATCACATAACAAACTCAAATATGACTAAGCACCCAAAGTTAGCTTGTCCTGGCTTAGGTTTTATTAAAATATTATAAAATAAATACAAATTACAATACTTTTACGAAGGAAGGTCAAAATAAGATATGTATAACCAGGAAACATTTAGAGCAAAAAATTTTTCGACATATCTATGACTCCATGAACGAACACACTTCAAAAAGTTGTCTCCGGGTAGCTCCGCAGAAGAGTAAAAAATTAGCTATTTTAGTTTCAAATCTAAAAAACTCAACATCACCACAGTATTTCATCAGTAGCTTAGGAAAGAGGCTATAGTCTGATTGAGCTAGGTCTGTGCTGTAAGGTGGAGTATCCTAACTCAACAATCCGATAGTTGTTGATTGCTTCCTGTACTTTGTAAACCTTATCAGTTTGGCAGCTGTCTTGAAGAAATAAAGCGTTTTGGGCCACATTAGAGAGAATTTTTAGCATGCATTAACTTTGAATTTTTTTAACAGCCTATGTTACCTTGTTTAGTAACCGACTTTTTTTTCAAATGAGATTTTATATATGAAATTAAAAACAAAAATTAAAATAGACATGCATTAAAATAGTTTTCATAAATGAGATGTTAAACAAAATTGTGTCAATACCACCACGAGCATAGCTTATTTGTAAGATGTAATGTATAATTTTATTTACTTGCAAATAAGGTAGTTTAATGCATTGTTAAGTATACATGTATACAGAGTGTCCCACTATATATTTTTATTGTTTTTTTAATAAGCTTCTTTGGACACAGATATTCATGCCAAGAGGCTTTTATGACAGCTTTCTTGTTTTGACAAAGTGATGCATATTGGAGAGGTGGGATAAAAATATGGACCCACAAATAAGAACTGTCAATTTCACTTACATGAGATGTTCCTAATAACTTAAAAATTCTGGACGCAGCAAGTGCGCTATGGTAGTGAATTTTCATAAAAATGTTTTTAATAGCAAATATGTGTTTTTTTTTTCAGAAAGCAGGCATCAAATTTGGTTACCAGTATAACCTATATAGTAAAAACAATGTGCCATTTTTCATCAAAATAACTTTATTGTTTGAAAACGTACAGAAATTTCCGAAAGTAAACTTAAAATGTAACCGAAAAAATCCGTTTCTTGGTCAACCTTATAGGTTAATATCCAATTGAGCTTTTCAAATATGAAGCATTTAATCAAAATTCGCTACCATAACGCACTTACTGCGTCCAGAATTTCTTAACTTACAAACATGCATTATATTTCGATGGAAAATGCAAAAGCATAAGGCGTTTTCCACTATAAAAAAAATTATTTGTATCACCAACGACTTATGGGCCACCCTGTGATGGTAGCAATAATTTTTTAAGGTGTGGCTCAAGACACCGTATAATTAAGGTATACAATATTTTTTCATATCTTGTATAATAACGGATATATTGAGCTTTATTGATTTTTGACGAAAATTCTACAAAAATTATATACCATTAAACGATAAATTCTATAGCTAAGGCTACTGCCAAGCATCAGAGAAAGGGTCTATTTGAAATGAATTTTCTGGAAATATTTTAGTAAAATGAAGGACGATGACGGTTGAAACTAAGACTTCAGGGTTTGTAAAACATTCTTCTTAAGACATTTTCTTTCCATAGCCCGTATTAGATTCAAGTTCTTTGCCTAAATGTTGCGAATTTTGATGTTTTAAATTGTCACTTTGACGTTTTGAGGAAAACCCCAATTTATTTTTCTTTAAATGCCCATAACTTTTTTGTCTTTTGACCTACATAGCTAGGTTTTGGTAGGCACATCACCTATAATGACATAAAGCAGCGTACCAAATTTGGTTGCCCTTACTTTGTTAATTCCGGAGATATAAATTTTTTTTGAAGGAAAACCTAAAATTTTCCGGGAAAACCTAGGCCGATTTTCCTGACTAACGAACTTATCCAAGCCATTTGCAAAAGAAAGGTATTCACCAAATTTAATCAAAATCGGCCCATTATTTTTTGAGTTATCGGTGTGATATATATATATATATATATATATATATATATATATATATATATATATATATATATATATATATATATATATAATATATATATATATATATATATATATATAAATATATATATATATATATATATATATATATATATATATATATATATATATATATATATATATATATATATATATATATATATATATAACATATAAAAATTGAAACTGACCCCGGATATGTGTTCTGGGGGGCCTAATTAGCGCTCATTTGAAGAAATTTTTTCAAAATTCAAAAGTCGGGATCTCCTCATTAGTGAATTTTTTTTAAGAAAATTCACTAATAACAAACAAAAATTAAAAATTAAATTATGTTACAATGTGAAAATAAAGTAACAAAATTTTGCAAATGCTTGTGTGTTTGATTTTTCTGGGTGGTAGAGTCTCTTTGTGACTTTTGCACCGTGGGTCAATCCTTTAGTAGTAGCAGTGGTGGGGACGCCAACGCCAAGCATGCAGGCCACAATGGGCCCTTTTTGCCAACCCCAGCAACCATGCTCTATTCCTCCTCGGTTCCGTCGCAACAACGCCGCAACCTCGAAATGAAGGCCGTGACGGTCTTCAATTGGACGGTACTTACATGATTTCTCTGCAGAGTCCTTGATCCGAACAATTCTCCTCGTAGACTCCCAAAAGCCTCGCATTCACAGATGTGGTGGTAGGATGTTTCATGTTCATCCTCGCCGCATTCCTGGCAAATGGGATCCCTCGCTACGCCTATCAATGTTGAGGTGTCTTCTAAGGGCGCAGTGGCCTGTCAGCACCCCGAGGATGCGTCGAAGCGTAAGTCGACTCCTACCGAGTAGCCAGGCAGCTTTATTTCATCTCTGTCCGGCCCCCCCACGAAGTCCCTCGCCTGCCTACGGCCACCAACCAATCCCCAGTGCCTCTCCATTGCTTCCTCTGTCCACCTATCTAAGGCGACAGAGACCGTCTTCCTACTTATGCCTATCGCAGGCTCCGGGCCAAAGACCGGCGGCCGGGAACCAAGCCTTGCGAGATTATTCGTCACCTCATTCCCCGCTACGCCACAGTGTCTCGGAACCCACACCAGTTGTGAATCCTTAGCACGCCATCGTTTTATCGCGCGTCAATATTTTAGAAGAAGGTATTTGTCACGAGCTACAGACGTCACGTTTTTTTTGTGCAAATTTATTGCCTGCGTAGCATTTGTTAAGGAGCCAGGATTCTTATAATTCTGCAAGTTGACCATATATTCATTCATGAATCTTCAAGAAAAATTATTAACGCAGATGCTTCGCAAATTACTTATTTATTATATATTTCTTACTTATTGATATACTAATCATTCAACGAACCACACAAATAAGCCAGAGGTTGTGCTTTCATCATGAGCAAAATTTAGAAATATTTCCACATGATCTATGACGGTCCAAAACTTTAATCGCTGACACTTTAAACTGTAACAATTTAGCAGATTTGATGGTCCACTGGTAAGGACGTGTGCATCTGGACCCAAAGTTAATTGGTCTGATTTCCAACAGAAGCATCAAATTATTTTTCAATACATACCTACTGTAAATTAACATCAATCGATGTTGTGGCATTGTGTTTAAGCAAGTCGAATGTCTGAACGTTCCGCCCTTCAGAGGGGGTAATAGAGCCGTCGGTTCCATGTACCATGCAATTTTGGACCCGCTAGAAATCCCTACCCTCCTCACAGAAACGAAGAGGTTTGGCAAAATTCCAGCATAGTGAGGCGAAACTCTGGGATGCTATGTGATGTACGAATATGGGTTGAATAGTTGTGTCAACGTATGCGTTCACAATATTGGCGGAGTTTCTGCTATAACTCAACGGTTGCCGATTTGTCAAAGCGGAATGACAGACAAACGTCACACAGTAGTGCTTGAAGACAACGTTCGATCATCAGTCTATAACCGCTGAAATATATCGGTAGTCAGCAGATGTGAGCTTAAGCTCATAGTGAACTCGGCCAATGTCAACCAAACAAAAATGTTTGTTGTCTAATTGTCTAATTAGTTTCAAGACATACGGGTAAATATTTCTTGTCATTTTGTTTGTTGAAATAAAAAAAGGTTTAGTTTCAGAATGGTTATCGATTTCTAAGCCTTAGCATTGCACTGTGCTACATATTAAATGTATGTTAGGTATATTTTTAGACAAATAAAATATATAAAAAACTTTTAGGACCTCTGTAACAAAAAAAAGTTTTTTTTGACCCTATAATAGTTATTTATGTACCAATGGTATGAATATATGTTTATGCCCCGAGAGCGACGATTTTACAAATCCGAGGGCCTCCGGGCCGAGGGTTTATAAGTCGCTCGAGGGCATACACCTCTATTTGTACCAGCGGTGCATACAAAATTTTATGTCATACTAGTAATACCCAAACAATGAAACATGAATCACCGTTTGCTGAAGGCAACTTAACCATCACTGGATCTTTTCAGAACTGTCAATTTTATGTTAGTTCGACTAAATAATGTTAGTTAAATATTTACATATTACTTTTATTCCATTATCTGTAATTTAATTGATAAAGGTTATTAAAGAAGTCAAACAAAAATTATTTGTTTTTATGTGCGCGCGGGCCATAAAGTACACTTTATGGCCCGTAGGCATAAAGTACACAATTATATAGTCGATAACTAAGCAATAAAAACACTATAATGACCTAGTATGACAACAACCTGACTTTTGATTTTTAAATGTTAAGTAAATAATTATCCAGAGTTCATCAGTGATCTATAAAACTTCCATAATCAAAATACATCCATATATTTTTTTAAATCTAAGATTTTTCACGCTCAACGCTTATAGTTTTACAAATCGATATAATTTTTTTATAAGATCAGAAAAAATATGTGAAATGTGCTTTTAGTACATATATAAGCGTCGGTTTTATTAAAAGTTTATTAAACATATTTTATTAGACCCTTTTCAGTTTTGTTGATAAAATATTTTCTATAAATTATATAAATATATATATTTATGTATCGTCTAGCTCAAAAAAAATGAATAAGTTACATAGAGATACAAATTATTATGGAGGTGTTCTTTGTATTGCACGACGTCACAGAGACAGTTGCATTCTTCTCGTCAAGGCCTTATATATATATAGATATATATATATATATATATATATATATATATATATATATATATATATATATATATATATATATATATAACGTCTCGCTCAAAAAATGAATAGGTTACATATAGATACAAATCGTTATGGAGGTGTTCTGTAATTTCTCATGCGATTAATTCCTTTGTATTGCACGACGTCACACAGCTAATTGCATTCTTCTCGTCAAGGCCTTTAATTTGATACCCATATCAAAGGGGTTGTGAAGAAAAAGGTAATTTGGCATTTTGGTAGAATGACATGGCATAGTTTATCGTATGTGACTCGTCACACCCTTTCATTCGTTACCCATTTCAAGGGGGCTGTAAAGAAAAAGGGGCGTCCATCGTATTGGGTTTAAAACAAAATTACAAAATTTATCGTATTTTGCTTGTCAGACCTTTTTTGATACCTATATCGAGAGGATTGTAATGAAAATGGGTTATGTGCCATTTTGGCGCTTAAGCCATATTGGATTTAGAACAATATTATATATTATTACTGTTTTATTATTATTTTCATCATTATTGTTATTATTGTTTATTGGCAAAAATTATACATTATGTTAATACAATAAGTCTTATGCGACTTGTTTTGTATTATATAACACAATTTAAAAGGCTGAATCCTGAATAGTTTGGCAGTCCTACACCAAATTCAACAAACTTTCAATTTTGACGTACCAAATTTAAATTCTTTTTTCTCTTCTATTTCGCACCTTCTAACACGTCAACCGTCACCTATATTTACCATAAATCTCTGCTACCCCATAATGTCTGATATTCTTTCCAAACAACCCATATTTTCACCATAATGTTTAAATTTGTAGGAGATCAAAATTATATATATATATATATATATATATATATATATATATATATATATATATATATATATATATATATATATATATATATATATATATATATATATATATAACTACGTCTGCTATAAGACTAATCACACGGTTTATAGCACGATTGCATCAGTCCGGCTGGAAACATAGACAAAATACAAGTACGCGCATAACGTGTGGACTACCTGGTATACAATACCTAGTTTATAAATATCACCACTATTACATTAAGAACTTCTTATTACATAACTGGCTTGGCAACACTTCTTGTTCGACTCTTTCAAAAGTATTATAATTTTTATTAACGTTTGTACTTTATAGTGTAAATAAATTATTTTTTATCAAAACTCCAAAGAGTCAAACCCAAATTATATATACATATACATATACATATATATATATATATATATATATATATATATATATATATATATATATATAGTGTCCTAAACTGGATGGGAATGTATATACCAATTCTCAATAATTATAATTGGTAGAATTTTTTATTGCAAGCTTTGTTACGGGCAGAGAAAATAGGCTAATAAAGACGTAAAAAAATGTGGGAAAATATTGTAAAAATTATCCAGGAAGAAAGATAATACCTTTTTTATTCTTCTGTGCTAAATGGTTTTTAAGAGAATTTATACAAGTATAAAGAATGCACTTACATTAAAAAACATCCATACCACAATGCCTGGACAGTTGAAGTCGGCCAACAAAGTGGTGTCGTCACTATAACCTAAGGTACTACCGTAACACATGCACTTTTTAGGGGAGAAAATAAAACAATTTTTATTATTACAATCCGCTGAATTTAAATTAACGAACAACGATAATTACTCGTGAGTTTAACAAAAGGAATATTATATAAATGTTTTGGTAGTGCTTGTAACAAGTAACATGATTTTTTTTCAGGAAAAGAATGAATAGATTGCCTAGTCATGTAAAACTATTTTGATGTGATGAATTACCACAAACAATTAGGCGGACGCAATCCTCGTTGAAGAAGCATGAAATCATAAAAACTAAACACACTTAAAGCATGCACTAATACATTTGAACCTTTAGAAGCACTGCATTTTATATATGTTCTCACGTCCGATTTTAACGAAGAACTGACATTCAGCGGTGTGGAGATAAGGAAACAACTCGTCAGATTTGTTTTTGTTTATCTGATTCATATATAGGCGCTTTCGCATTTACAATACCATGTAATCCTTATCAGTGTTTTTTGGAGTATGAAAAATACCGAATATTGTTTTGGTTGTAAAATTTTATTTATTAGTGAATTTTCCTAGAAAAAATTAACTAATGGGAAGATCCTGACTTTTGAATTTTGAAAAAATTTTTGCAAATTAGTGCGAACTAAGACCCCTAGAATCCATATCCGGGGTCAGCTTCAATTTTTATATATTTATATATATATATGTTTATATATATATATATATATATATATATATATATATATATATATATATATATATATATATATATATATATATATATATATATGTATATGTATCACATCGATAACTGAAAAAATCATGGGCCTATTTTCATCAAATTTGGCATGTACCTTCCTTTTGTAAGTGGCTTGGATAAGTTCGTTAACAAGGAAAGTCGGATGAGGTTTTCTGGGAAAATTATGAGTTTTCATTCAAAAAAAATTTTTATCTCAAAAAATAAAAAAGTTATTATAACAAAAGTGGGTAAGTAGGTTAGCTATATAAAAGGTAAGCTACACACTAAAACTTAGATTTGTATGTTACAAGAAAAAAAAGTTATAATAAAATATTTTATGCCAAATCATTTCTATACAGAATTCACTACCATAACGCACTTGCTGCGTCCAGACTTTTTTATATACAGGAGTTATTAAGAAATAGAATCACTGAAGTCATTAGTTTCAAAATTAAAGAAAATGTATCTTTTAAAAGAAGGTGAATAGTTCGGTGTTATGTAATAATAACAATAAATTTAATAATTTAAATATCACGTTTATATTTTTGCTGGCCATTTAAAGTGAAAAGAAAAAACTTAACGCGCGAAGTGGATTATTGCAACGAATTTTCATAAATAGTATTTTTAATGGTAGTAACTTAATTTTTTATTACCTCTGAGTTTCAATTTTGGTATATAGTACATAAATAAGGGCAACCTGTGAGCCAAATTCCGTTAAAACGGCTTTCTTATTTTACAAAAAAAAAAGTTATTCTGGAAAACTGGTCCGATTAAACGCAAACGAACCTATTTAAGCTATTACCGAGAAGAAAGGCACCTTAAGAAATTTATAAAATTTGGTACACATGATGCCTTTATAGACTTTCATCTCTTGCAAAAGTAAATTTTCTAGAAATCAGGCTAATAAAATCAATGTTTTCTAATTACCCACCTTAAAGCATCTGCTGCGTCCCGACGTTTAAGTTTTTGTAGTCATAATTATATATATATATATATATATATATATATATATATATATATATATATATATATATATATATATATATATAGGATATATCAGCGAGACCGTCGTTAGAGGTGTACGGAGTTCTGGGCAAATAAAAGATTTGATAAATTAGACATCGATATTTGATTAGGTTCTCTTTACCGAAAGTATTTTTAGATTTCTAGTACTAGCAATTATACTGGAAGTCGCTATTAGCTTTGCTATTTTAAACGGAACACCCTATACATTATTTTCATTTTTAGATGGCAATCATAACTATAACTATTTTTTTATCTAAGCTATACCATATCCATCCATTACTGTTTTTGAGAAAGAAAAAAGAATAACAACAACGAAAATAGTGATCTTTTATATTACTGAGATAAATTTCTTAGTAGAACCTGCACAATGTTAACGGATAACTATCCAGATTCACCTCAAACGACAAAAGGATGGATGTAAAAAACTAGAAACAAATTATTATGAATGTTCAAAATGATGACCATTCGCATTCAATCATTTTGTTAAGCGTGAAGGAACACCCTTCAGTGTTGATGTTCGTACTTCTTGAGAAGCTTGCTTTTAATTCATCTCTTGTTTTCACCGGTGTCTGGCAGACCTAAAGTTATCCTTAAAGGCAGAAGTCCAAAGGTGTCAAAATCTGAAGACCTTGCAGGTCAGACCCATAATCCTGGGTGCAGTCGACCGGAGCTCTATCTAGATACTAGAAGTTTCTTCTTACGCTTAAAGACAGGTCATCACGAAACTCTACCACCACCGTCACTAATAAATTCAGGTAACGATCCGGCGTTGACAGCCCCTCATAAATAGTCCAAGAGGACCTGTCATCCATCACAAGGCAAAATATGTTGTAAATAAATATAACTTAATAGTCTCTTTCTTGGATTTCATGCAGATTAGCTGAAGCCAAAACATTACGCCCGTTAAAAAACTCTTCGCGCAAAAATTTCCATTCGCCTGCCCAGCTAATTTATTCGTCTTGACTTCGAAGATAAATCATCTCATGTAAGATAAATCTGTCGCTGGGATCTAAAAGATGAATGTTTGTTCTAAAAGAACTTCTAGTCGTTGAAGTAATGCTTTTTCAGAATTATCTGTACTGATTCCCAGATCTTCTTCAGCACCTCGAACTGAGGGGTTGTAATTAAGGTTTTTGGTCGATTTAACACTTGACAACTTAGTCCAAAATGCACAAAATTTGCTTCTATTCTTCTAAGTTTATCCTTTCTCACCAAGGTAGGTAAAGATAGTTTTTTCAAGTGTTCAGTAAGTTCTACTAACAATTTTGTCGCATTTTTCGTTCACAAAAAATAAACTTAAAATTGCTAGATTTGTATAAACATTGGTTTCGTTATTGTTTTCCATTTTAACTCTTTTTAGAAATGCTGTTAAGGCACTTAACATAACCAAAAAAAAACTTGACATTTACAAAATTAATTATCATAGTTATACATAGCAACCATTCATAGCATTCTCGACATAATGGGTAAAAATTAAGATTTTCTGTTTTTTGGAAATAACTCCACAACGATTTAGGTATAGGAACATGTAATATGATTTTGTAGCAATTTTTATTACCAATTCCATTACCTTACGAAAATAGGTCACTCTATACAAAATATATATTTTTTGTATTTCTAACTCTTATTATCACACAAAAAAATATTCTTAAAAAATACTCCTGATGAACGGATCTTTAAATTACAATCTCAAGTGGATTTCGACTTTCTATCTAATTCCAAATAGAAGTTATAGCCTATTTTGTAAATGTCAACCACCTGTCAGAATTTCGGAAAATACTTTTTTCTCAAAAACCGTAATAGATGGACATGATAGAGTCTGAATGAAAAATAATCAAAACTGTGATTTCCATCTGAAAATGCAAAAATATACAGGTTTCCCATTTAAAATATCAAAGTTGATAGCGACTTCCAGTATAACAGGAAGTGATAGAAACCTGATAATATTTTAGTTAAAAACAACGTAATCAATTAAGCCTAATTCTGAAATTAAATTTTTTTATTATGGCAGCAACTCCATAAACTTTTAAAGACGGGTCTCGCTGACACCCTGTATATATATATATATATATATATATATATATATATATATATATATATATATATATATATATATATATATATATATATAGGGTGACATAAAAAAGTGCAGTTCATAGTATTAGTACTGGCGACCAAAAAGTTCAAATTATGATAGACCTTGATAGACATGCCTTTGATGATGAATCAATAATAGATACGTCTTTCAACGAAATGTTAAGTTCTTTCTGTAAAAAATTTCGATATACCTCATCATCGGCCAATGATGTCGCATTGGAAATGATCTTATTAGGAAGTGATCAAGTATATACGCCCATACATTCAAAGTAAATCCGGACCGATCGATTCTGGTTACGGTGTGATGAATGTTTTTGTCATTCCAGTAATTAATTCTATGCATGGCTGCTTCAACAAAGTAAGGTCGACAGTGAAGTCCAAAAACTTTCCGCATTGTTAATAATTGTGAGGTTACTTTGAAAATGGTTGAAAATAATCCATTGACGCATATTCGCCGATCCCATTCAGTATTGCATAGGCAGGTTAATAACTAGATTTGATTAATAAAAATGTAAGAAAATATAATTGTATAGCCTAATCGTTTTTTCATCTGTCTTCACATTCTTACCTATTGTGAGTCTATAAAGTCGCCTTGATCGACCCCCTAAAGCATGAAGATTGTACCCCGGTCTTATATTAATTAAGTATTATATTGATAAAAATAAAATTAGGTATACAACGCAGTAGTAAACAACCTAATAAGAATTATAATCCAAGGCAAATGGTGGTTTGTGTGCGCGCTCATATATAAAACAGAAAATATTAATTTTTGTAATCCAGAACAATTTAAAGTAACTTATGTATTGAAATACATATGATTTGAAAAAACAAATAATCCATATTGTGTTCATATTACTCTATTGAGTATTGGTCAGATAGATATATCCCAGGAATATCAAAAAATACAGAAAAATATGCGAATGGCTACCTGGCGCAGCCATATACTGCCTAAGACCGAACTAGATTTGATTGGTTTCCAGTTCATCGCGAAAATTGAATGCTGCCGCTAGCCTTACCTAACATTTTTATCTACGTTTTCTACTTCAGGTTAGAATGCATTTTGAATAGCGATTCAAAAGATGCTTAAAATATATTATATTTCATCAGGTGCCTACGCAATAAAATTGGTAGTTCTATTATTGAATAATTTTGCTGGCGTTATTATGTAAACAATTACTAAGTATGTCCTTGTAAATCAACAACTCTACCCATTTTAATAAGTCAAACCCAAAAGCTGAAGTACATTGTATTGAAACCTAATAGAAAAATAAGTGGAATCGGGATCGATATCTATATGGATGTTTCATCAGGAAAACTACGTTTATAAAGTTGTTTATTTATTTGAAACCTACCGTTCTACAGGGCACGTTCTTCCCTTTCTGATAAAAAATCCAAATTCGTAGACCTCTTAACATGGTTAGAAGGTTTATGCACATAACGAAACCATAATCAGGAATCGAGTGGTGTTTATTCAAAAAATTGTTAAATTATTTGGTGAGATTCAACAAAAAATAACACATATTTTTCAATATAATTTGAATCATACCCATGTGGCGCACCTTTATAATAGTTATCGGCATACTGCAACATTAAATCAGTTTTCTGCGAATGTAGAGCTGACAATGACCTGCGGACATGAGACGGTTCTAAGCCTCACTTTGATTTTTTAAATTTGAAAGCTCAAAACCGTCGTTAATAAATGGGCATAATACATAATACTCACTTGGGAACACTGTCACAATTATTGTACATAAATTAAAGAAACAGATGGTTTATTATGAACACCTGTTAAACCTTATTGTCTTGCATATATATATATATATATATATATATATATATATATATATATATATATATATATATATATATATATATATATCTATATCTATATCTATATATATATATATATATATATATATATATATATATATATATATATATATATATACATACATAGGGTAAGTTTAGTTTCCATAATTCTGAATAAACTATGTTTGTTCATATGTTTCCAAAAATTTCTTTTAGAGTTTTTCTGGATTGGCATTTAATTTTCCGGCCTGGTATTTAATTTCTGGCTTGGTAAAAAGTAAGATGCTTACTGGCAATTAGACCAATGCTGACCTTGTTTTATCATCTAAACTAACCTATCCTCCAGCTTAAGCTCGATCTCAACGACTGAAGTAGTTTGAAAAATCACCCGCTGCCGGTGAGTCTCGAACCGTCGTCACCCGGGTCCGAATTAGGAAGTTTCAGTCGACTTTCCCACACGGCTCGGGCTTCGTAAATTATATGGTTAATTATATCGTCTTCAAACAGACTGGTCATTTGCAAATAAATTGAATTGACGTCTAATATCCTGGACCTTTCTGCGGGGAGATATAGTGAGATACTTTAATATTCCTGTAACGCCTACAAACAACCAGAACAGGCGTAAAACCTTATTGTCTTGCATTATACTTTCACAATTCTTGTATAGTAATATTTACTAGAAATCAACAACAACTCTTGTCAATACATTGGTAAAACTTAACCTAATTCCAATTCAGTAAACAACTCAATTTAATGTTTTGTTTACATTAATAGTGCTTCATTCTCTCTCAAATAAGTGCTTAAAAATTTTGCATCGAAATATTTCCAGTTGCCTGTTCTTATCTGCCTTATATTTAACAGCATATTTGTTATACCCTTACTTGCAAATTTGTTATCTTGAAAAAAAAAGAAGTTTTAAAAATTAATTTCGTTGGAAATAGACAGATGATGAATGTAAGGGGCTTGAGTAAGTGAGGCCGTAGTTACCTGCAGCAACTTGTGCTGGATATTCTCAGGTCCCTCGTAAATATTTGTACCGCAAGGGTGTACAATATACCACATCAGTGGGAATAAGTTCATCAAGGCACCATGTTTCATAAACCCCTGGATATATATATATATATATATATATATATATATATATATATATATATATATATATATATATATATATATATATATATATATATATATATATACATACATACATACATAGGGTAAGTTTAGTTTCCATAATTCTGAATAAACTATGTTTGTTCATATGTTTCCAAAAATTACTTTTAGAGTTTTTCTGGATTGGCTTTTAATTTTCTGGCTTGGCATTTAATTTTCCGGCCTGGTATTTAATTTCTGGCTTGGTAAAAAGTAAGATGCTTATTGGCAATTAGACCAATGCTGACCTTGTTTTATCATCTAAACTAACCTATCCTCCAGCTTAAGCTCGATCTCAACGACTGAAGTGGTTTGAAAAATCACCCGCTGCCGGTGAGTCTCGAACCGTCGTCACCCGGGTCCGAATTAGGAAGTTTCAGTCGACTTTCCCACACGGTTCGGGCTTGGTAAATCATATGGTTAATTATATCGTCTTCAAACAGACTGGTCATTTGCAAATAAATTGAATTGACGTCTAATATCCTGGACCTTTCTACGGGGAGATATAGTTAGATACTTTAATATTCCTGTAACGCCTACAAACAACCAGAACAGGCGTAAAAATACCCATCTTTGTTAGTGTATGGTGGACCTAACGGTAAAATTTTTGAAGCAACCATCCTGTAAGTGAAACACCTTAGATTAAAATATTAACCTCACCTAGTGTGATATTCTTTTTGTTGTGATAATAATTTATAATAACAACTTATGTTTGTGAACTTGACACAGCGCTGTGACAGGGGCTTAAATTCGCTTTTAGCATCACCTATATATTGTTTTAAATCTCATACTTAGCTTAAGGTTGTACCCACGGTCCCTCTGTATTAAATATTTGAAAACAAAGCTCACTTTTATTTCATCAATCCAGTTAATTTTCCTGTGTGTGCCTCTCCAGTAGATAGGTTAATTGATATTGCACATCTGACGCCCGAGACATGAACCTCGGTGATTCAGGGGTAAGAACGTGTGCCTCTGAACCGAAGGGTACTGGGTTCGATTCCAGGGTACTCCTTTCACCTTTTCAGTACAAACTGTAACGTTAACATCAGCCGAGGTTCTGGCATTGTATTTGAGCAAGTTGAATGTCTGAACGTTCCGCCATTCGGAGGTGGAGTAAAGCCGTCGGTCCCGTGTCCATGCGATGTTGGTCACGTTAAATATCCCTACCCTCCTTACAGAAAGGCAGTAGTTCGGCAAAATTTCCAGGATAGTGATGTGAAACGGCTCCCTGGCGTTAAAGAAACAAAACACACACCCACACACGCCTGAGACTCATCTTGGAGATTAGTCACTCTAGTTAGCGAATCGCTGCGCTAGGGTGATACCGCCCTCGAACACCTAAAGCCCTAGAAATCTTTTATAAATTTAAGTTTTTACCCCCTTTGTTTTTTTTCTCATTTAAATCAATTGTGAAGGGCAAGGTTTTCATGGATAGGTTTTAAACCCTAGAAAACCCCGTCATAGACATTACGGAATAGCACACAGGGTTTTTTATTTATTTGTGGCACAAATTGTCGGTACCGTAGAACTGTATTAAATTTATTTATCACAATCTAAAAGATTGTGCTAATGCATTCCGTAAATGTCTTCTCTTGATTTTATTTTATACCTGTGAATAATTCTAGCAAAAAATACCTTACTTTTAAGGTGAATTGTAACTTCACTTAGTTTCTAAAACATAACTTATTTATTTACAGGTGTTCAGGAGAAATTAAAAAAAAAAATCTAAAAGAGCCTAAGCTTAATTTTGTTGCACACATATAGAAAATACACTGTGTAGTAAACGCGAACTATGACGGAACACTTGAGGACAATGCAAATAATTAAAACATATCAACTTTACTCACCACTGCCAGGCACGTAAATATTCAGGAACAAACAGTCCTCCGACTGGTTAGCAAGTAAAGGAATGAATCTCTTGAGGTAATGGTATCGTCCTTTAGGCATATATTGCAATGCTGCGGTCCTGTTGCTTATATCAGGGTGTTTCTGAGGACACACGGACCCGAACGTATCAGCCAGGCGGGTTCCGGGCCACGGCAAAGGAGGCTGAGGTGGACGGAACCTTAACGGACCGACGGGTGGGGCGGCGTAGGGCACTCCGCGAAACACTTCGACAGGTTCCAGGTGGCGAGAATTTAGCTCGAGTATAATTCCACGTATAGCGCCCGTTTGGATTTCAACGATACGAGAACTGTAACGCGGACCGGATATAACACAGGGTAATGCGGTGATAATTAACGCGAAAACATGGAGTAGATGATGCCTAGTCGAGCATCTGGAAAGCATGGTCTGGTAGAACTACTCCGCCGCACCAGCATCACTTTGCTGCCAGTGGTCAGTCGTATTTACATCTGGAACGGCCTGGAGTGCTGTAACATAACATAAAGCTCATAAAAGTAAGACGAGATATTTATTACTAATAATAGTGAGTAGGTATTATACTAGTACATCACAGCATGGAATTCTAATAGGAATTCTAATAGGAATTCTAATAGGATTTGCAAATGGCAAATTACAGCTTTGGTCCTAATAGCCGCAAATTAAGGGATTCTTATGAACACTACAAATTCAAAACTATAGAAAGTCTCTGAATGGAATGCAAGTAGCCTTCTGCGGCTTGCACCGCAGAAAACGAAATATGTGCTAACTAAGAGCAGAAGGATGGCTTCTCTTAAATACACAATAGAAGGTGTAAACTCAGCAGTAGCATGATATATCTATCTTTGCAGAGCTCATCAGAAGAACATCACTAAAAGTTAAAAGAACAATAAGAGCTTTCAATAGTTTAATTCCATTCCCAACAACGGTTAAGTACCTTATGGTGACGAATATATATATATATATATATATATATATATATATATATATATATATATATATATATATATATATATATACATATATATATATATATATATATATATATATATATATATATATATATATATATATATATATATATATATATATATATATTATATAGGGTGGCGCATTAAAAACGAAACAGACCGATTTGTGTCCAGATAATTTTTTTATAAGAAACGCTGAAACAAGTCCATTTTAACTATGTGAAAACTGGAACCTGTGATGAGCACTAATAAGTACACTTGGAGAACACCCAAATCACCACAACACATATTTCAGAGACCTTACGATCGTTTCGTTGACCAACTCAACATCTTCAGAGGAAGAAAAAAAATTCTGAATTTTTCTTCCTCTGAAGATGTTGACTTGGTCAACGAAACGATCGTAAGGTCTCTGAAATATGTGTTGTGGTGATTTGGGTGTTCTCCAAGTGTACTTATAAGTCCATTTTAATATTAGGACATGTTTTGACATAAAACTCAACTTTGTCACATCAACCCCTTAAGGGTGGTGATAGCAACCTTTATATTTTAAATAGGGAACATAGGTCGAATGTTACATTATTTGAAAGCTCTTTCTTTTTTAAATTCAGCACACCATTTTTTTTTGAAGTTTTATGAACTCGTTTAAAAATTATTCGCAGTTGAAAATGCAAAAACGCATTTCACTCATTCCGATAAGAAATGTGCTGATAGTCAATCTTTTGTTGGTTTGTAAACAAAAAATTGAATATCAGAACATTTCTTATCGGAATGAGAGAAATGCGGTTTATTATTTCAGTTTATCGGTCGGTTTGATACTTGATAGTACTACCGAAAATTAATTTCACAATGATGTAGTCTGTAGAAGAAAGGGTTGAAATAGTTACTCTTTTTTTCAAAAATGATGACTGTGCCAACCGTACCGCAAGTTTCGACAAAGTGGTTTAGTAGCCAACAAAAACGGGATCCTGAACGTTAATTTCTGGTCAGAAATGAGACTACTGAGATTGAAGTTTTAGGACAAATTGCTGCAGACCCAACTTTGAGCACTAGAAAATTGGACACTGTTTCAAACATCAAAAGAAGAACTATTCAGCGAATATTGAAGCATCATAAATTTCACCCGTATAAAATTAATTTTGTACAATAACTGAATGAAGATGATTTTGATCGGCGGCTGGAGTTTTGTACTGTACGAATAGCTGACGACGGGAACTTTCTGTTCAATATCTGTTTTTCAGACGAGTGTACGTTTTTATTAAACTCTACAGTCAATCGTCATAATTGTCGTTATTGGGCAGATAATAATCCAAGAAATTTTCACGAAGTCCACACTCAAACTCCGCAGAAATTGAATGTCTCGACTGGCATTTTTGGAGACCGTTTAATCGGACCAATTTTTCTTGATAGCAATTTGAGTGGCGAAACGTATTTGGAGTACCTAGAAGATTAGAAGGTATCGTTTACCCTCTACTAATTAACATTGTTGGAAAAAATGATCGCTATCAAGAAAATCAATTAGTGTTTCAACAAGATGGAGCTCCTCCGCATTTTTCACTACATCTTAGGTAGTTTTTGAACAGAGAGTTTCCAGATCAATGGATTGAGCGTAGAGGTGTAATTGAGAGGCTATATCACCGGATTTAACTCCTTTAGACTTATTTCTATGGGGCCATTTAAAGAGTGGAATTTTCTCAACAGAACCGGAGTCTCTGGAAGAATTACGACGACGCATTGTTGAAGAATGCCGTCTAATAACTTCACAAATGCTCCTGAATGTCAGAGCTCTTTTTGAAGACAATTTGTACTTTTGTAAGGAAGCTGGTGGTGAACAATTTGAACACTTACTTAACTGAATAAACATTTTTGAACGTTTGGTTTTGTTTTTTAGTTTTTTTAACGAAAAATTGACTAATTAGTGCATTTCTTATCACAATGAATGAAATACGTTGTTGAAACTCCAACTGTGACTAATTTTTAAACGAGTTGATTAAACTTTTAAATGATGTAACACTCGATCCATGTTCTCTATTTAAAATATAAGGGTTGTTATCATCACCCTTAAGGGGTTGATGTGACAAAGTTGAGTTTTATGTCAAAACATGTCCCCCTCAATATTAAAATTGACGTGTTTCAGCGTTTCTTAAAAAAAATTCTCTGGGCGCAAATCGGTCTGTTTCGTTTTTAATGCGCCATCCTGTATATATAATTTATTTATAAATAGAAAGGTACATAATATGTAAACACCAATAAAATAAATAGATAAATTGTAAATAAGTGAACTACAATTAAGTAATAACTTGCTTGTAGACTAAA
The DNA here is from genome assembly GCA_964006375.1 of Tillus elongatus. NCBI lineage: Eukaryota > Metazoa > Arthropoda > Insecta > Coleoptera > Cleridae > Tillus > Tillus elongatus. The sequence goes on from OZ023265.1 coordinate 67,390,182, forward strand.
AGAAACTGAGCCGAATTGAACATTTGAATACACACGATATATGGATACTTTTTGTGACGCAGCAGGAGAAAACTCATTTCCCAACGACATTACGTTAGCCTAGTGTGTTACATTCATGTCCCATTTTAACCAATGTGCAAAACACTGCAAGCATATATGACCTCAAATACAATTTCAGTTACTTATATACACTGTGATAGTGTAAATTATTAATATTAACAGCGTTGTGAATATCGCACCTTGTTTTGCGTTTTCTTTCGGAAAATTTTTATATCTCCGGAAATAACAAAGTTAGGGCAGCCATATTGGGTGCGAGGGTTTATATTATAAAAAGAAAACCATGCACCAAAATTTTTTATTCTCAAAACGTCAAAAAATTCGCGATTAGAAACGTCAAAATTGACATGTTCTAGATAGAGAACCTAAATGGATAGTGTAAATTATTAATATTAACAGCGTTGTGAATATCGCACCTTGTTTTGCGTTTTCTTTCGGAAAATTTTTATATCTCCGGAAATAACAAAGTTAGGGCAGCCATATTGGGTGCGAGGGTTTTTTATTCTCAAAACGTCAAAAAATTTGCGATTCGAAACGTCAAAATTGACATGTTCTAGATAGAGAACCTAAATGGATATGGCTATGCAGCATAAATGTCGTAAGAAGTTAAAAAGCCTTAAGTTTCAGCTACAATCTTAATTGTTCTTTATTTTATTAAATTATTTGCAGAAAATTAATTTAAAATAGACCCTTTATGTGATGCTTTGGTAGCAGTTTCAGTTATTTATTTAATTCTAATAACGAATCAGATTACGCTTATTATTTAGCGTTTTTTTTTTCAATTGGACAAAGTGGAAGTTTTTTATGGAGACACGGTGATGGTAAGTAGTTTCTCTTTGCTATGGACTTCTGCCAGGTGAGTTTTTTACAGATTGCATTTTTAGCTCCGTTGTAGCATGCTTACCTTGCACAGAACCTGAAATTTACTTTAGGTCTCTTAACTGTATCACAGTATTTGCCCGATGGATAATGAATAAAGGGGTTCCTCTAGGCATGTTTCTGATTTTTTTTCCAAAAAACGAACAGTGCGCTACTCTGCTAATCTACCTATAAATGTGATTAATATTAAACAAAAATGGAAACAACGCCTGTGCCTTGAATAACGTTCTCTTCGTCATTTTAAATTTAAAGGAAATTTCCGTCTCCCGTTTCGCACTTGTTCAACACATTGGCCACAGAAAATATTGGAATTTACTTAAAATTATCATTTATAATTGAAGGAAAATAAAACTTGTTCTAGGTATGCAACGAAAAATTCACACAAAATAGAATAATTTGTAGATTCTAAAACATACTGCGACGCTATAATGAAACAATGTTAAATGAGACGAAAACTTTTTCAGGTTAAGGTATCGAAAAACATTAAAATAGTAAAATAAGCTTTCGCACTCCAAAAAAAAACATGACAAATTATTTTGATAAATGTCAGATCTACTTTCAAAGTGACAGGCAAATAAGTATTTTGTTTTCTGACATTTGTAATACAAATATAGGCATGCTCTTCTTCTTACATTCATATTTATTTTTTGGCCATCACAATTTTAATAGAGTTGGATACAATTTTAGTGCTTTTGAATTTTGAAAAGATTTATTCAAATGAGCGCGAACTAGGCCCATAGAACGCATATCCGGGTTAGTTTCAGTTTTTATCTGTTTTCATATACTCAGGGTGACGCATTTCTAGGGTAAAGTTCAATATATCCATTATTATACAAGATGTCAAAAAAAAAGTTATATGTTAAGTATACGATGTCTGGAGCTGCACCTTATAGAATTATTTTTAAAATCGCAGGTGGCCCATAAGTCGCTGGTGATGCATTTTTTTTCCTAATCGTACACGCCTTATATTATTGCAATGTTTAAATTTCCATGTAAAAAATAAATTCGGGACTCAGTAAGTGCGTTATGGTAGTGATTTTTCATTATATGTTTCTTTCGATAGCTTAATTTACTATTAACCTTGGCAAGGAAACCAGTTTTTTGGGCACATTTTAAGTTTATTTTCGGAAAACTTTTGTACATTTTCAAACAATAAAATTATTTTGATGAAATATGGTACATTGTTTCTCCTATATAGGTTATGGTAACCAAATTTGATGCAAGTTTTTAAAAAAATATATTTACTACTAAAGGAGCTTTATGAAAATTCACTACCATAACGCACTTGCTGCGCCCAGACTTTTTCAATTTTGTATACAAAAGCTATCTCGCTTCTACTTCTGGTAAAATAAATGTGGTTCATTTTTACAAGATCACCTTGGTGTATATATTGTTTGACTCATATGCAGTACCAAAAAAAAAAAAACTCGGGACGCAGCAAGTGCGTTATGGTAGTGAATTTTTATTAAATGCTTCAAATTTAAATAACTCAATTTTCTATAAACTTAGAAAGTTTAATTTTGGTATGTAGTAAGTTCTAAAGTCTAGGGTCTAGGGCAAAATATCCACCAAATTTCGTTAAAATAACTTTGAAATTTTCGGAGAAAAAAATTTTTTTTTCGAAAGATAATTTAAAATTGGAATAACTCAATTCTCTCTCTCTCTCTCTCTCTCTCTCTCTATATATATATATATATATATATATATATATATATATATATATATATATATATATATATATATATATATATATATATATATATATATATATATATATATATAACATATAAAAATTGAAACTGACCCCGGATATGGGTGCTAGGGGACCCATGTCGCGCTCATTTGCAAAAAAAATTTCAAAATTCAAATCAAAATTCAAAAGTCGGGATCTCCCCATTAGTGAATTTTTTTTAAGAAAATTCACTAAAAAACGAAGATAGATGTATTGAGCCAAAATAAGTTCACACCCTAAATACAATTTCTTAAAGCTGTCTATTTTTTGGAAGTAATGGTAATGGTAGAATTTAAGATGAAATGACCAATTGGTCAAATAAAATTTAAATTAGTTCTTATATGTCAAAATGACATTTGCCAATGTCTTTCTCGAAGATTTACTAGTAGCGTTTGTATCCAACCTATACTAATTGTGTCTGGAGCTAACACAAGTTTAAAACCTCTTTATGAAATCATACATTGTAAAATTAACATTAATAATAATAATGTATAAAAATAAATAAATATCAACAAAAAATGTTTTAAAACTTTTAGCTAAGCAAATATGTTGAGATATTTTGTGTTATCTTAAAATAAATGCCTCCTGGAAACATCAAAAAATATTTTCACATAAAAAAGTGGACTTCTACCCTAGACAAAAAATGTTTCTTCTACTTACTTCTCGTAACATAAAAACAAATATTTTCCCAGACTGTAAAAACTTCCCACGATCTATGGAGGTCTCGCTTAGTATTCACACTGAAAATATTCTCGGAGTTAGGTCGACATCTGTCGTTATTGGGGACGGCATTTTAGCTTCACCTCTTCGGTTGTAAAGTTTCAGCTTTTCGATATTGAGTAGTCCTCGAAGGGGCTGTATCTTTCGCCTTTTAACGCTGTCTTTAATTTCACTTTTAGCGGTGTATTTATGAGAACACATTTTTTTATTCTATTGTACAGTGCCACTCAGTCTCACCATGTTTTTTTGATTTGCCTGTTCCATGCCTTTTTGACTATAAGCAATCTTTGGAATATTCTTGATGTGGAAAATTTCAGTAGTGACTCCTCTCGACATCAGGTCTAGTTATACTCTGCAAAAAATATATGTTTTGTAATATGCATAAGAAATATATTCACTAAACTAATACTTAAAATTTGCAAGGTGCTTTCATTTTTCTGACGTACTTCGAGAATAACTGAATTTCATAGAAATATAATATTGAATCTAGATTTTGAAAAATCTCTTTAGATTCAATTTGAAATACGAGGTGCGCAACTTTTCATATGCGTTATTTCAGTCGGAAGATAAAGACGATTCCCTAATGAATGTCCAACATGTTACAGAGTGATTTTTCTAGTAATTATAAGATACATAGCTGGTTATTATAAACAAGTGGTCAAAAATGTTTCATTTCAGAAATAACAAACAAAGAGTGTAATGATTTCTAATTATTAAACCATTTTTAATGCTTGTATTCTAGTTCTTTTTGAAAAAAAATTAATACTAAATTTTCCGCCAAGCTGGAAAATTAAAATTTGCTATACCTAGATAGTGTAAGTCTCTCTAAAAGAAAACTTGTATTACAAATTGTTAAAGGTACAAAAGCATGCCAGAAGAGAAATTAATCCATAGAAAAATAATAAAAGTATCTGCCAAACTATCAATGTAGCAGTCACTTTCCCTTATTAATTGCCTCGATGATTTCGTTTTGGTCAACCTAATCGAACCGGTTTTTCCAACAACTAAAAAAGGTTTTCAAAAACAAATTCCTTTTAGTGAATTTTGTTAATACAAGTTCAATATCAGCAATAACACAATGCCTGTTTAAAGCTATAATTTTAATATTTTAAAGATGATAAAGCTATCCAGGCGTTTTAAACAATGAAATTTTTTCACAAACGTATGAAATCTGTACACTGTTGTTTCTACTAAATATTAAAGTGAAACGCAACAAAATTACCTCCAAGGGGAAACCGACCCCAGGCCGTTTGCGTACGAGTCGAGCATTCTACCACTGAACCAGAGATGCGCAAAAAAAGTTTATATACCTAATACTTGACGCCGACTTCGCGTCCCGGGAAATTTTATTTCATATGAAAAGTAAACGTTAATTGGATTGTGACTTGAAACATATATGACGACTGTTTCGAACTTAGGTGGCGCCTTATCCTTAAATTTGAGGATAAAAGACCAACTGTTTGAAAATCATTTTTATAGAGACTTGAGTCGATTTTGTTTACAATATTTATCTCATTCTTTATTCCTATCTTCCCATAATTCTTAAAATACTAAATCATAGATTGACACAAACGGTTTTGATCTTTCCACTATAGTATGCTACATTTTCAGTCTAAAACTTTAATGGGGACCGTTCGTCATGCTACAAATAGACTGTATTTTCAAAACTTATTGAATCCGCCACTTAAAAACCAATCACTTGATAACTTTAAAATTTTAATTTCATGCCATCTACCATCATAAGGTCGTAATTCCTGGAAAACCATTTAAACGGTTCTTGGTATTTTTGTGGCCGAGATTTATCGAATTCTAGTTCGGGTAGTATGTTTTATGTTATTTTTATTGTTTGGTTATCGTTGATGTATGATTTATGCCTGTTAAACGAATCAATCTACGCATGCCTTATCCCTCAGATACCTACATACGCACACACGTGTATATATATCGCGCTCATTTGAAGAAAAAATTCATTAAGAAGAGAGAAACGGACCTCAGATGTGGGTTCCAGTGGCTCTACTTATACAATCAAACCTCCAGCTAAAGTGATTTTTTTACTCAAATGCGCTAATAAATAAACACTTAAACATGCAAATATTAACATTTCTATATATTGCTTCCACATCGTCACAACGTGTGGAAGTATCACATCGGCGACAAATTTTTTTTCCTTAACCGCCGTAAAAAGTCTCAAAACATATATAAAACATGATTTGGGAAGGAAAATTTTTCCATCTGCCGGTCTGTCGGCCTGTCGGTCTGTATGTCTGCCTGCTTTTAGCCACGATAACTTTAGAACGAATTGAGATATCGTCTCTAAATTTGGTATGCAGTTAGCGGTTCGGATGATTGGTAAAATTGCTTTAGAGAGTAGGGGATGAATGGGGATGATTTGTGAAAATTAAAATTTTTTCGTTAAAACTCGATTACTATAACGTTTCAGGGTTTATTTGTTAGAAAACCTTTGAATTCATCAAACATCTGGTATTCTGTGCTAAAACTAAATTATGGGTTGAATGTGTGGGACTTGTTGACAGAAATTTCCAAATATATTTTTTTTGCTAAAACCGCGTAAAAAGTTTCAACATATAGAGAACACTTGATTCTGGAACCTAATTTGTTTACCTGTGGGTCTGTCGGCATGTAAGTCTGGCTGTTAATGGGCGCAATAACGTTCGAACGAATTGAAATATCATCTTCAAATTTGGCATACAGTTAGCACCCGACAAAGAAACCGTTAGAGTTGTTTTCGGGCAAGATCGCTTCAGGGGGAAGGGGACGATTAAGGGGTGATTTGGTTAAAATTGACATTATTTTCAATAAAACTCAAGTCATATAACGCTTCAAAAGTTTATGGTTACATTTTCTTTGTGGTCAAGTCATGGGCCCTAAATTAATTCCATGAGAATGTTTTTCTAAAGAGGATAAATTATCACAGCTATGTGGATATTTCATTCAATTTGCAGCACTATTATTGCCTGGTGATGCAACAAATAATATTTATTATTCGTAATATTCAGTTCAGATTATAATCGATAAATGAAAAACAAACAGAACAGGGTTTATTTTTAGACATTTTTTATGCAAAATGATGTCATTGATTACCATTTTGTTCAAATCATCCGAAAATAGAGACACTCTCATTATATATAATTGATAATTTACAGTTATATATTTCAAACGAAATCTGATATAAGTTATATGTAATAAAAATTACAAATACCAATTTTCTGGTATGCAAATTTTTAAGCGCAACGCAAAATAAAATTGACTGTAGATTTACACTTATAAACAAATTAAATGCTTAGAATTATTTATTAACAGAAAAGCCCAATAAAGCTTAGTACTATTCCTGTAAGCTAAAATTTCTGACTCAGCAAACATAAATAATTTTTGAATTTCGTAAAAATTAGAATGTTAAATTTACTTAATAACAGTGATAAGGTGGGCCCATGGGAAATGTTTTTTTGCCAGAAATAACATGTCTTCATTTTGTGACAATCGCGGATGAGCAGCTATAATGAATATCTTATTCCCTGAAAAATGTACAAAAAAGTCGAGACGCAGCAAGTGCGTTATGGAAGTGAATTTTCATTAAAATGTATTTAATATCAAATATGTGTGTGTTTTTAAGAAAGCAGGCAACAAATTTGGTTACCAGTATAACCTATATAGGGGAAAAATGTGCCAAGTTTCACCAAAATACCTTTATTGTTTGAAAATGTACAAAAATTTCCGAAAGTAAACTAAAAGTGTTCCCGAAAAAACTGGTTTCTTGGTCAACCTTATAAGTTAATAGCAAATTGAGATATACAAATTTGAAGCATTTGATGAAAATTCGCGACCATAACGCATTTGCTGCGCTGCGTACCGAATTTGTTTTTTACAAACATGCATTATATTTCGATGGAAAATACAAAAATGCAAAAACATAAGGCGTGTTCGATTAAAAAAATAGAACATTTGTATCACCTGCGACTCTTCTTGAGGCATTTTCTTTCCATAGCTCGTATTAGTTTCAGGTTCATTGCCTAAATGTTGCCAACTTTGACGTTTTGAGGAAAAACCCAATTTATTTTTCTTTTACCCACACAGCTAAATTTTGGTACGTAATTGACCTATAACGGGAGAAACCAGCGTACCATATTTGGTTGCCCTTACTTTGTTATTTCCTGAGCTATACATATTTTTCGAAAGAAAACACAAAATTTTCCGGGAAAACCTGAGCCGATTTTACTGACTAACGAACCTATCCAAGCCACTTGCAAAAGGAAGGTATTCAACAAATTTAATCAAAATCAGCAAATTATTTTTTGAGTTATCGGTGTGATATATATATATATATATATATATATATATATATATATATATATATATATATATATATATATCTAAATGAATAAACAGGGTGGTCCACTTCGCGGAAAAAGCTCAGTTTTCCATATTAAACTGAGTTTTATCAAAAAAGTTTCAACTGAAGGTTGTTCCTATTAATCAGCTGCGTAATTCAAAAATATTTTAATTTCCACAGGGTGTTCATTATCTCCGTGGCAGACCAAACTTACCTTTTTTTAAATCGAACACCCTGTATTTTAAATCATTTTTAAAAGATGGTATCGCGACAAGCAAACTGATATGCCACATGATGGCTCAAGACCCAACCGTTTCAGAGTTATTCATTTGTTTATTAAAAATATTGGTCTAGTTTGGTGCGTAAATACTTCGATTCTGCACAATATTTTGGCTGCATATTTACTGGAGTTAATTTTATACACTCCTAGATATAACAAAATGCAACATGGTAATTCTTAATGTAACCTGCCTATACAGAGTGTTAAATTTAGTAAAACTTAAATTTTCTCGAACATTTCAAATGGAACACCCTGTATATTAGAATGTTATTAGATGAGCATTTTCATGGCATTTGCAGCAATACTACGTTTGATTACATTATGTTGAACGGTTTCAAAGATATTAAGGCTCAATTACGGAATTAGCCATTTTTATATAAATTCAAGTAAATACTTTACGTTAATATGCAACACCCTGTATTTTATATCATTTTCAATTAGTTTACGTGATATCCTTAATTCATACTGCGTACAAAAAAACTGATGTAAAAGAGCAAAACATTTAATGCATATATTAACAAGGTTCAAATCAACAAGAACAACACTAAATTGAAATTCACAAAATAAACAACAAAATTTCAACGCAGCAAATGTTCAAGTTCGGAGCCGTCATTATCGATACAAATTTGTAATATCTGTCTTAAATTGTTTTGCACCTTCAACAATGTTTCTTCGCGTACAGAGTTGAATGCCTCTGAAATCCTTGCGCGCATGTCCACCTTGGTTGCTGGCGGAGTCACATACACTTTACCTTTAATGTCACCCCACAAAAAGAAATCTATTTTGGAAAGATCAGGAGATCTTGCTGGCCAAGGGGTTGGCCCAATTCGACCTATCCATCGTTCTTCAAAATTATGGTTTAAAAATGCTGTAACAGCTTCTGTTGAATGTGGAGGCGCTCCATCGTGTTGATACCACATTTCACCCCGGAGTTGTAGAGGAATTTCTTCCAGCAGCTCTGGTAGATCGTTATTCAAGAAATTTAGATAACGCTCACCAGTGAGAGTCCCATCGAAAAAATACGGTCCGATTTATTACGGACCCAAAATTTCAGCCCACATATTTATAGACCACCTATGTTGACGATCCACTGGCCACGAAAAATATGGATTTATATCAGCATAAAAATGCTAATAATTGTGCATGTTAATTCCTGCAAAGTTTGAAAATTTTGCTTCATCTGTAAATAGCACTTTTGCAAGAAATCCTGGTTCCTGGTTGTCCTTCTGCAGAGCCCAAATACAAAAATTCAATCTTTGATGCTTATCGCTTGCAGACAGCTCTTGAACTTTTCTAACATGGTATGGATGATATTTGTTTTCTTTAAAACATCTTTGGACAGAAGTTTTACTGATATTTAAATTCGAAGCTAATTGTCGCTGGCTGATATGTGGATTTTCAATGACTGATGCTATGATGTTTACAGACGTACCTTCATTTAGAACAGTTTTGTTTCTTACGGGAGCCAGATACTGTACACTGCCGTATGCATCAAAACGAGCTTTCACCAATCTAAATGCTTTCAACTGAGGTTGTTGTCGATTAGGGTAGTTCTGCCTATATATTCTCTTTGCTAAGGCAAAATTTCCATCACTTTCAGCAATCACGTACAGTATCGACATAAGTTCTTCAGTAAAAAACATGCTGATATCAAGAAAAAAGCGGCTAACTAATAAAGCTACCTGTCAATCATTTAGTTAATTTTTCAAATGTCAAGGGGCGTTGTCAAAGCCGCCCTTAGATTTTGAGATAAGTTTCATAAATATTGGAAAATGATAAATTTTGTAATTAATGCTTTATATCTTTGAAACCGTTGAAAATAATGTCATCAATCGTGGTAATGCTAAAATTGTCATGAAAATACGCATCTAATAACGTTCTAATATACAGGGCGTTCCATTTGAAATTTTCAAGAAAATTTAAGTTTTGCGAAATATAACACTCTTTATAGGCAGGTTACATTAAGAATTACAATGTTGCGTTTTGTTATAGCTAGGAGCGTATAAAATTAACTGAAGTAAATATGCAGCCAAAATATTGTGCAGAATCGAAGTATTTACGCACCAAACTAGACCAATATTTTTAATAAACAAATGAATAACTCTGAAACGGTTGGGCCTAGACCCATCATGTGGTATATCAATTTGCTTGTCGCGATACCGACGTTTTAAAAATTATATAAACTACAGGGTGTTCTATTTTAAAAAAAAAGGTAAGTTTGGTCTGCTACGGAGAAAATGAACAGCCTGTGTAAATTAAAATAGTTTTGAATTACGCAGATAATTAATGGGAACAACTTTCAGTTGAAAGTTTTTTGATAAAACTGAGTTTAATATGGAAAACTGGACTTTTGCCGTGAAGTGGACTACTCTATATATAAATGAATATGGTTTCAGTTTATGTAAGGTCAGGTGTACCGGTTTCCAATAAACAATTGGAATTTTTTTTAATAGTATGCCTAAACCTTAACCATTTATATTCGCAGGGGACGTCAATGCCCATAATTGGGCTTGGGGATACAGAAACACCGATGTTCTGGTTAATAATTTGTTACTTTCTTTAGAATATTGTCACCAAATTTTTTTGAACGATGGAAGTCCAACGTTGTTAGTTAGACCTGACAGTAGTGCCAGATCGGCTATAGATCTGACAACTGTTACTCCTAATATAGTTTATAGACTCGACTGGAAAGTAGAAGATAAAGCCTTGAGACTGATCACTTGGTGGTAACATATGAGCTCACGCTAAGAACTTCAGAGCATAATAGTGTAAGTATAGATGTAAGCGCTGGGGAAGATGCGTAGAATATACCGCAGGCAGATTGGGAGCTTTTTCTGATACCGTTAATAATCAAAGCGCACACGAAAATATTGCATGCGCAACAGATATAGCAATTCCAAAAAAGAAACGATGTCTCAATATCTCATTTAATAAATGCTGGTGAAACGAAGAGTGTAGAAGGGCAATCGAGAAACAAAGGCTAGCACTTAGACTATTGGGAGCAAGGCCAACTAAAGAAAATTTCATCAATCACAAGAAGAAAGTTGCTTTGCCTAAGAAGTTATTCTAGATAGCAAACGTAAGAGCTGGAAAAACTATTGCAACAGTCTTAACAAAACACTCCTATTAAAGAAATATGGAAAAAAATGAAAAGGCTCAACAACACTATGACATGCAAATATAACCCATTTATGAAAATCAACAACTTAAAAAAATAATAGACAACTAGACAAATATAGTTCAACTAAACAGATACATAACATACATTAACGAAATAATTACTAGTGCTCGAGGTAGCAGTTAAAAAGGAAATCAGCACAGCGCCAGGGGCATACATCCTCTATTACATAATGTTAGAAAAACTTCCAGAACGAGTTATATATATATATATATATATATATATATATATATATATATATATATATATATATATATATATATATATATATATATCCTAGTTAAGATCATAAATAATGTATGGAACTCTGAACCAATACCAAAATACTGGAAGACCTACATAGCAGCAATCTTCCTAACACCTAACCAAGATGCTCAAAATCCAAAATCCTACAAAGTAATTATGCTGCCTTCATGCATATTTTAACCATTGGAACGTATGATTAAAAATCGTTTGGAACCATGGTGAGAAAACAACTATAATCTCTCAAATTCCCAGTTTGGTTTCAGAAAGGATTGCTCCATAGTAGAAAATGTATCACATCTATAACAGATACATATATTTCTTTTTCAAATGAAAAAACATCAAGCATTTTTTACAGATTTGAAAAGCGCCTATCACAATGTCAACCTATAAATTCTTTACAAGAAAATGACAATAATGGGTATTCCAGAAACTGTCTGAAGAAAAGTGATAAGACCATACCAAGACCGAATTATCTCAATCCAATTTAATGGAAAGACTATGAGCAGTAGATGTACCAACCAAGGAATCCCGCAAGCGGAAATCCAGTCTCCTTTTTCTCGTATACACAGGCGACCTAAATGAAATGATAACTGAAGCGAGCATTCTGCAATTCGCCGACGATATATGCTTACATGTAAACAACTGCGACATTGATCAAAGTATCAGCATCCTAAACATTTAAAGAGTTGCAAACATGGTCGCAAGAAAACGGCATGGGAATATCGGCTACGAAGACAAAAATTTATGCATTCACCAAAAAAAGACAAAGAGAAGTCAACAGTGTTATTCTACAAGAAATCGTATATCCTGTAGAATAAACAATTAAATACTTTGATGCCCAGCTAGATAGTGAACTTCTATGGAGGGAACACATAGAATACGTTACCATAAAAGCAGAAAAAGCTTTGAACATATTGAGAATGGTATGCTACACGAAATGGGATGCAGAGGCAGAGACAAGCTTTCTGATATACAAAAGCTATATTAGATCTGTGGTGGAATATGAAGCAGTTTTTACGACTTGGCCAGCAAAACTCACCTTAGTAAAATTAACGCTTTACAAAATAAATGCATCAAACTGTGCCTAAGGGCTCTTAGGTGCACACCTATCTAGCAGAAGCACTGGAAATGCCTGTTTCTATACGACAAGGGATGCTAGCACAAACATTTTCAATAAACGTGTTTGCCAATAACAGCGATGCATGTAACAAATTACATCTACTCTTTATGCTTGATTCCCGGAGCCTGCGATAGGCATAAGTAGGAAGATAGTCTCTGTCGCCTTAGACAGGTGGACCGAGGAAGCAATGGAGAGGCACTGGGGGTCGGTTGGTGGCTGCAGGCAGGCGAGGGACATCGTTGAGCGGCCGGACAGAGATAAAGCTGTCTGGCTACTCGGAAGGAGTCGACCTACGCTTCGCCGCATCCTTGGGGTGCTGACATGCCACTGCGCCCTTAGAAGACACCTCACATTGATAGGCGTATAGAGGGATCCCATTTGCCAGGAATGCGGCGAGGATGAAGAAACGTCCTACCACCACCTGTGTGATTGCGAGGCTTTTGGGAGTCTTCGAGCATAATTGTTTGGATCGAGGACTCTGCAGAGGAATCAGGTAAGTACCGTCCAATTAAAGACCTCCAGAGTAGAGCGTGGTTGCTGGGGTTGGCAAAAAAAGGCCCATTGTGGCCTACTTGCTTCGAGTTGGCCTCCCCACCACTGCTACTACTACTACTACTACCACTATGCTTGATTAATCAAGTAAATTTTGGTCGAAGAAGACAAGTCCCATATTTATTATACGAACAAATTTTTAACAATATAAACATATGGCTACAAAACCTATAAACCAAATACCCTCCTCAGATAAGAAATAATATGCTACAAGCGGATTTAAACGCCATTTACCCACCTAACTATCTGATTTATACAGATGGTTCTAAAATTGATAATTTAACAGGCTGTGCGAATTACAATCAACAAGCAAATTTTAACAAGATAATAAAATTCAAAAAATGTCGACATATACTGCAAAAGAAATAGCCATACTGGGGGCCCTCAAATATATATCTACTTCAAAGTATGTTATTATATTTGATAACCAAAATATAATTCAAGCCACAGAGGACAAGATATTTCTTCAAAAATACCCAAACTATATAATTGTAAAGGTCATCAAACACCTACAAATTTGTAAAATACAGGTACAAATGTTGTTATAGTTTGGGTAAAAGGACTTTGTGGTTCGGTTGGGAACGAACAAGTAGATAAAATGGTAAAACGGGCCACCACACATGGCCAAGAAAATAGCTTTATGCAATAGAAAATATAGGGAAACATGGGAAAATAAGGATCAATATAACAAGAAAGGAAAGGTATATGTGACACTGCAAGAAACTCTACCTAAAAGCCGTGGTTCTACGATTGTCCTTATAAAACCATAAACAAAATTTTAAAACTGTTTGCAGATTACGTTTTAACCACGCTTTAGCCCCCGAATATTCAATTAACATGAACCTGCGAGAAAACCCGAATTGTGATTGTTGCGAGTTGGGCGACTTGAAACATAATTTTGAATTGCTCTTTTACACAAACTAAAATAAATACATCTATGAATAAAATATATAAACATTTTTGTATGGGAAGAGCCCCTCAACTTGTCATCTGTTTGAATTTAAAGTATGAATTTTAGTAATATGCTGTATTAATAGTGTACAATTTTAAGGACACAAAATGTGAAAATGTTATACATATTATTTTTATTTGAAAACAATACACAAACAAAAAGTTTATATATATATATATATATACATATATATATATATATATATATATATATATATATATATATATATATATATATGTATATATATATATATATATATATATATATATATATATATATATATATATATATATATATATATATGTATTAACTAAATGTAAGTTATATAATTGTAATAGATTTACAAAAATCCATTGTTTTGCACCTTTGTTTAAGAACCCCTTCCATTAATAGCCTACCTGTGTTCATCATAAAGAGGCTCTGATCGCCCCAACAGGGCAGATCAACTGCCGAACTCCTTTCCTTTGTCACCCATTCTTGGAACAAGTCTATGGAACTACACGATGAATCCCAGATTGTCGCTCTAGACATATCCAAAGCATTCGACCAGGTCTGGCACGCAGCGATGCTTAATAAACTACCGGCCTATGGCCTACCACCAAAACTCTGTACGTGGACAGCAAATTTCCTCTCCAACCGGAGCATTTCTGTTGTCGTGGATGGCCATTCCTCTAAACTGTATCCAATTATTGCAGGAATTCCTTAAGGTTCACCTTTAGCCCCTACTTTGTTTCTTCTCCACATCATAAATTCCTCTCTAGCACATCCAACCCAGTTCACAGTTACGCGGACGACAGCACCCTCCAAATATACAATATTCTAAGCCTGTCTCTTTAGCCCAATTAGATGAGGGTCGTAGACTAATGGAGGGTTCTGTCTGCATGGATCTCCAAAAAATATTAGACTAGGGAAGTAGAAATCTTGTACAATTCAACCCCACCAAATCACAGTCTTGCTTTCTTTCTCATAAGAGATACACCAGCCCTAGACCTATCACAATAAACAACCAAGTTATTCAAAGTAATGAGTCCTTTTCACTTGTTGGCATTTCTGTGGATTGAAATATCAACTGGGACCAACATGTCACATCAACTGCAAGAGCGGCTGCTAAAAATTAGGTTTCCTCTTCCGGGCTCGCAAATACTTCTCACCAGCTAATCTCTATACCTTATATACTTCACAAATAAGACCAAACCTCGAGTACTGCTCCCACATCTGGGGTGCTGCTGCCGCTTCTACACCGCTATCCTGGACTACATTCAGAAGAAAGTTATACGTCTCATCGGTGACCCTACCCTTACCCAAAACCTGTCATCCCTTGCCCACCACGTGCCGTTGGTGATCTCTCTCTCTCTCTCTCTCTCTCTCTCTCTCTCTTTTATAGATATCTGCATGGGCACTGCTCAGAAGAGCTTTCTTCCAAAGTTCCTCCACCTGCTGCCCACAACAGATCTACCAGGGGAACAGAGCGAATACGTCCTTTTACTGTCCAGGTCTCCAGACATAGAACATACTGTGATTCCCGCTCTTTTGTCCCGAGGACTTCCAAGTTGCAAAATTCCTTGCCGGCATATGTTTTTCCTTCTCCCCCGAACCTCCAAACCTTCAAGTCCAGAATTAACAAGTTGCCTCTTTCCTCCTTGTCGACACCCACGGTACGATAGTATTTAGGCTGTAAGCCCTCGTGGTGTGTCATTGAAACTAAAAAAAACAGCAAAAAAAATAGCAATTAAAAGGCGATGTGTAGGCGTAATTGTAGGAATTTAAACATGTGAAGGGGTAACTGAGTAGCTAGTAGCGAGTGTACATGAGAGATAGTGTATGGTAGGTATATTATTAGAAATATATAGATAAATTTAATGCCGAACTGGTATAAAAGTATATAATATATAAGGAACATTAATAGATGTAAGGCAATATTCACACGTGTATGTACATAAGATACACATTTTTTGGTACATAATAAGAAACAGTTTTGACCAGCAATATTCGACGATAACTGTAAATTGCACATGGAAATGTGGTTCAGTGGGCTAATGCTCGCCTTAGACAGAGCCGCCCATGTTAAATTTCCGCCCGATGCATGTAGGATTTTGTTTTGTTTCAGTATTTTTGATATCTTGTAGAAACAATAGTATCCAGACTTCATACGTTTGGACCAAGATCTCATCTGTCTGTGAGACGTCTGGATAACTTTGTTACCGTTGATTCTAAAATTAAAAATTTCAGCAGAAATTTGTAATTGTTGATATTAGTGAATTTTTATTAAGAAAATTAACTAATAAAAAAAATCTGGTTTAAAAACCTTTTTTCTTGTTAGAAGACCGCGGTTCGATTAGGTTGGCTAACACAATATTATCCAGGCGATTAGTAAGGAAAAAATACCTACCACGTTTATATTTTGTCAGATACAGGGTGATTTTTTTAAGTGTCTCACCCCTGTAATTTCTTTATAATCAGAGATATCAAAAAATTTCAACGCCATCTGACAAACTACCATGGGATGGATTAAAATATTGCGACAGAAAAACAATTGCACATCGCCTTTATAGACATCCGTAGCCAAAGTTGATTTTCTTTAATGAAACGATAGACCTCCGACACATATAGTCGATGCAGAATCGAAATCTGCGTACAACGATGCCCTGCTCACATTTCTGAGCTGAGATGTTTTGGAGACATGACGTCACAAAATTTCAAAACATTTGTGATTTTTTGAGTGTCTCACTCCTCTAATTTGTTTATTATGAGAGTTATTTGAAAATTACAAAGTCATCTAACAAAAAAATAGTTTTACGTTATAAAGCAGTTCGCAGTGAATAAATTACTTTTGAAGCATTTTGCTCTAGGTGCCACATGAACGGCGTTATCTTCCGTTACATAGCTTTGCCGGATCTAGATATTCTAATTATATTTTAGTTGTATAAAAGTCTGGATGCAGCAAGTGCGTTATGGTAGTGAATTTTCCTTAAAATGTTTTAATAGCAAATATGTGTGTGTGTTTTTTTAAGTAAGCAGGCATCAAATTTAGTTGCCAACTCATCGCATGGTAGTTTGTCAGATGGCGTTGAAATTTTTTTGATATCTCTGATAATAAAGAAATTACAGGGGCGACACAATTAAAAAATCACACACGTTTTGAAATTTTGTGACGTCATGTCTCCGAAACGGCTCGACTCAGAAATGCGAGCTGGCATTTTTGTACGCAGATTTCGATTCTGCATCGACTGTATGTGTCTGTGGCCTATTTTTCCATTTAAGAAAATCAACGTTGGCCATGGATTCCTATGAAGGCGGTGTTCAATTGTTTTTCTGTCGCAATATTTTAACTCAACGCATGGTAGTTTGTCAATGGCGTTGGAATTTTTTTGATATCTCTGCTAATAAAGAAATTACAGGGGTGAGACACTTAAAAAATCAGCAGCATTTTGAAATTTTGTAACGTCATGTCTTCGAAACGGCGCGACTCAGAAATGCGAGCGTGACATCGTTGCACGCAGATTTCGATTCTTCATCGACTGTATGTGTCTGAGGTCTATCGTTCTATTTGAGAAAATCAACGTTGGCCACGGATTTCTATAAAGGCGGTGTGCAATTGTTTTTCTGTCGCAATATTTTAACTCATCGCATGGTAGTTTTTAAGATGGCGTTGGAATTTTTTTGATATCTCTGATAATAAAGAAATTACGGGGGTGAGAGACTTAAAAAAATCAGCAGCATTTTGAAATTTTGTGACGTCATGTCTCCGAAACGGCTCGATTCAGAAATGCGAGTGTGGCATCGTTGTACGCAGATTTCAATTCTTCATCGACTGTATGTGCTTGAGGCCTATCGTTCCATTTAATAGAATCAACGTTGGACATGTATTTCTATGAAGGCGATGTGAAATTGTTTTTCTGTCGCAATATTTTAACTCATCGAATGGTTGTTTGTCAAATGGTGTGGGACTTTTTTTGATATCTCTGATAATAAAAAAAATACTGGGGTGACACAATTAAGAAAATCACACACGTTTTGAAATTTTGTGACATCATGTCTCCGAAACGGCTCGACGCAGAAATGCGAGCGTGGCAACGTTGTACGCAGATTTCGATTCTACATCGACTGTATGTGTTTGATGCCTATCCTTCCATTTAAGAAAATCAACGTTGGCCACGGATTTCTATGAAGGCGATGTGCAATTGTTTTTCTGTCACACAATATTTTAACTCATTGCATGATAGTTTGTCAGATGGCATTGAATTTTTTTATATCTCTGATAATAGACAAATTACAGGGGTGAGACATTTAAAATAATCACCCTGTACATTCTTTTTATAAATATGACTTAATTCTGGAAAGCTGTTGTAGCTTTAATGAAATTTTCCCAGTAGCAAGAACGTGTGCCTTTGGACCCAAGGGTACTGGGTTTGGTTCACAGGGTTCCGCTTTCACTTTTTTAGTAGGTACACACTTTACAGTTAACATCAACCGAGGTTGTGGGAATTGTATTTGAGCAAGTCGAATACTTGCACGTTCGGCCCTTCTTGGGGGGCGTAAAGCCGCCTGTCCCGTGTACCGTGCGATGTTGGGCACGCTAAAGATCCCTATCCCCCTTACAGAAAGGCGGGGTTTCGCCGACATTTCCATGATAGTGAGTTGAAAGTGCACCCTAGCTCCGGGGATTGTCCATAGTCGCAGATTTCCTCTCCAACAGGAGCATTTCTGTTGTTGCGGATGGCCATTCCTCTAAACTGTATCCAATTAATGCAGGAGTTCCTCAAGGTTTAGCTCTAGCCCCTACTTTGTTTCTTCTCCACATCAATGACCACCTCTCTAGCACATCCAACCCAGTTCATAGTTACGCGGACGACAGCACCCTCCACTCAAATATACATTATTCTAAGCCTGTCTCTTTAGCACAATTAGATGAGGATCGCAGACTCATGGAGGGTTCTGTCTCCGTGGATCTCCAAAAAATATTAGACTGGGGAAGTAGAAATCTTGTACAATTCAACCCCACCAAATCTCAGTCTTGCTTTCTTTCTCATAAGAGATACACCAGCCCTAGACCCATCACAATGAACAACCAAGTTATTCAAGGTAATGAGTCCTTTTCTCTTGTTAGCATTTCTGTGGATCGAAATCTTAATTGGCACCAACATGTCACATCAATTGCAGAAGCGGCTGCTAAGAAATTAGGTTTCCTCTTCCGGGCTCGCAAATACTTTTCACCAGCTAATCTCTATACCTTATATACTTCACAAATAAGGCCAAACCTCGAATACGGCTCCCACATCTGGGGTTCTACACTATCTATCCTGGACTACATCCAAAAGAGAGCTATACGTCTCATCGGTGACCTTACCCTCACCCAAAAGCTGCCATCCCTTTCCCTTGACGTGCCGTTGGTGACCGCTCTCTCTTTTATAGATATCTGCACGGACACTGATCAGAGGAGCTTTCCTCCATAGTTCCCCCACCTGCTGCCCCAGCAGATCTACCAGGGGAACAGAGCGAATGCACCCTTTTACTGTCCAGGTCACCAGACATAGAACATCTTGTTATGCCCGCTCTTTTGACCCGAGGACTTGCAAGTTGTGGAATTCCTTGCCGGCACATGTTTTTCCTTCTCCTCCGAACCTCCAAACCTTCAAGTCCAGAATTAACAAGTTGCCTTTTTCCTCCTTGTCAACACCCACGGTACGATAGTATTTAGGCTGTAAGCCCTCGTGGTGTGTTGTTAAAAAAATATATATATAAAAAATAGAAATATTGGAAAAGAGCTACAAATGAGCGGCTATTAGGACCTCTAAACGGTTTTTCAGGGACTGCTGGAATATAAAGTATTAATTTAAGTAATATGCCGTACTAATAGTGTACAATTCTTATGAAAATTCGCTACTATAGAGCACTGACTGTGCCGCGAAATTTTTTTCATTTGATATTGGTTCAAATATTATCCCTACATTTTATAAACAAATATAAAGCTGTATTTAGCAGCAAAAGCCACTACCAAATATGGAACTGATCAAAATCAAAAGCAATTATTTCAATAGGGCCAAGCAGGCTGAGAATAGCCTCCAAGGGATAAATCAACTAGACTATTTTCACCATTTTTGCGAATGAAAGTCTGTTGTTGTGCTGATTCCCATTTCCGCGGGAAATAGTGCCTTGAATTCCGCGTATTATATGATGCCTTCTACTAAATTATACTATTATTTGAGTGAACCAAAGTACATTAGTTATACAAGCTGAGAAAACATTTCTTAAGAGCATAAATCACTCCATTTTCTGTAACGATGAAATGATCAACGAAAGAGAAACTATAACAAATGTACTATGATCCGGCTAACCTACTCTTAATCCTGATATCTACGATTCGTGGTGCCGCATAGAGCTTCTTTCCTACCAATAAATAACGAAGTTCTTTCAGTCATTAGAGACGTCTTGGATCACACTACTTGCTGTTCTGGGGGTTATTTAATCAATCTTAGTCATGTGAAAGAAGTATCTCGATGACTGAGAGACATCGCGATTGTCTAAAGTCTATGGGATTGCTTTATCTGCTTTTCAGGAACAAGGGGATGTAAAAAATGAGCTCAAGACTAAAATTAGAATCCCCTGGTGTAGCATCTCAGCTTATATTATCCTACAAATATATTAAAATGTTACATAAACAGCAAGTGCGTTATGGTAGCCAATATTCATAACAATGACTTGGATTATTGGATTTATAAGTAAACAATTAGCAGAAGCTAAGAAAATACAATAAAAGTAATATATACATATATTATTAAAAATGTAGCTGCTGTCTACTAAAATTAATCAAAGAAATAATACACGAGTTTTGTAAGTTATCACAGGTATTAGTGAATTTCTATTTAAAAAAATCACTAATAGAGAGGTATCGATGGTGAGACTTTGCAAAGGACCCCTATCCGAGGTCAGTTTCATGTTTATATGTTTATATATATATATATATATATATATATATATATATATATATATATATATATATATATATATATATATATATATATATATATATATATATATATATATATGCATCCAACCAGTGACTCAAAAAATAATTAACCGATTTGGATGAAACTCGATTGAAAAATACCTTTCTTTTATTAATGGCTTGAATGAGTTTGTTAGCCAAGAATACCAGACAAGGTTTTCCGGGAAAGGCTTCAGTTTTCTTTCGTCAAAAATTTTTTTCTCCGAAAATTTCAAAGCTATTTTAATGAAATTATGTGGATATTCTTTGTTAGGAAAGAGCTTACTACATATCAAATTTAATCATTCCAAGTCTATAGAAAATTGAATTATTCAAATTTGAAGCATTTAATGAAAATTCACTACCATAACTCACTCACTGCGTCCCGAACTTTTTTATATAGTGGCTATTTTGTCAGCTTAGTCAGTTAAAATTACTTTTGAGATTTGCCAAAACAGTTTGTCAATTAGCTATGCCAACGCGAGATTATCATAGATATAGCTTATCTACTATGCTAATCTAGAGTTAAATGTCAAAATTGTGCTGAGTAACTAAACTTTTATTGAAAAAATGAGGTTTTAAAAGCACTAAGTTTATACCAAAAGAAGGTGCAGTACTCTTGGTTCCTGTATAGGCGTTGGTGGTAAGCAGAGTTAGTAGACTTTGGATGAAAATTTGTAGGTGACAGTACATGAGCTTCATATCCTAGTATATGTTGTGAAAAAGAACGTGTATCAAAATCGTGTTACAAGGCAATAACAGCTTTTTTATATACACATTGTAGAATTTTAATAGTAAATAAATAACAATAACAATAGTACCGTATTAGTATAATTTTTCGAACAAAACTATTTTTGGATAGTTAGCTATTTCTTTGGTCCATTATATATATATATATATATATATATATATATATATATATATATATATATATATATATATATATATATATATATATATATACCGCTCTTTAGTCGATTTCGGAATTTCGTTGCATTTCTACCTAAAAATATGACCACTCAGACACACTAGGACTAGATGCACATGTTTCATGATTGAGACATGACATAACGGGTAATAAATTTGACTGTATACAACAAAAGAGGAAATATCTATGAGTTCTTCCACCTAAAAGTCTAAAATTAAAAAACGAATTATGTGCTAATAGGAGACTTTCCAAAGAACGACTGACCGTCCTAATTTACACAAACTAGTACAATCAGTCGTTCTTTGGAAAGCTTCCCACCAGCACATTATTCGTTTTTTAATTTTAGAGTTTTAAGTGGAAGAACTCATAAATATTTTCTCTTGTGTTGTGTACAGTCTTTGCCAGTAGGGAGAGCACAAAAACTAAGATGTTTTAAGAAGGTAATGGTTTGTCGGTGAAATATGATGCTAATAAAAAAGTATGGGTGACTGGCGACATTTTTAAAACTGAAGTAGAATAATGGAATAGAGAACTGGAAAGAAAAAATTTTTGCTTGTGGTGGATAATGCGGCACATCCACAATTGACGAGTATGAAGAACACCAAATTAGTTTTTCTGCCACCTAGTACCACATCTATATTGCAACTTTTAGATCAAGGAACTATCAACTGTCAGAAATGTTGAAATGTTGTTACAGGAGACAACTAGTCACAAAAATAATTGACAACATGAACAAAAATCAGTGTCAATTTTTGGTAACCGTCCTCGGAGCTATTCGTCTATTTGATCTTGCATGGAAAAATGTCTCACAAAAAAACGGCGCAAATTTGTTTCAGGCATGCTGGTTTTCATTTTGAGTACATGAATAAAAACTTTGATGAAAGCGTTTCGGAAGGTGTTATTGCTGACGAAGATATCGCCGATGAAGATGTTGACATTCCTCTGAGCCAAGGGTTATCAAAATGGCACAAGTGTCGGATGCGACGGATCACCCGAACATAGATATTTCTGTGGGAATCTCAGGTATTCCAACATATTCCGAGATAATTGAAGCTGCAAATTTGAACACTACCAAAGAAGTGATAGTAGATTCCCATTCCGACAACTAATCTAAAACCCCGAATGCACCAATGTTTCATAGCAAGGTGCCATAGATTCCGCCTAGAAGCTTAGAATATTTTTAGATAGGGCCTCAAACTCCGAGGTTTTTAATTTATTGACCTGCATAGAAATCTTTTTGGAAAAGAAGAAAATAGAAAAAAAACATATTATCTTTCAAGAAAATTATAAACAATGCTTTCTTTCAAGAAACTGTGCTAATAGTTTTTATCAGAAAACTTGTTAATTCAAGAAAATGTTGTACATGAAAATTCCATTGGTTTCACTAATATAGTTTTGTTTCGCCTGGCGATATCGTACAAAGCAAAATTGGAGGTGAAGAAGAAAACAAGCACTTTTGCAGCCACAGGAAAAGACGCTGCGTCTCTATTAACTATGGGACAGCTTTAATAAGTTAAGGCAACAACAATCTGGGCTGCTATGGAGATTAAATTAAAAGTCATAAAATTCCTCATCTCCTCGAGAATTGCGAAACGCAATCTTTGGGTGTGTGACGGGCCTAGAAATCCTAGAACCGTCACAAAACCAGAGATAGCGCGTTCAAATTTCAAAAGTAGCAATGTCCCCAATAGAAAATTTTTGTAGGAAAGATATATATATATATATATATATATATATATATATATATATATATATATATATATATATATATATATATATATATGGGGTGTAAAGTTAGTTCGCCTCCACGTGGTGCACCCTGGATAGCGTCTACTATTAGACGTGAACTAAATGAACTAACCAAACCGTAACCTTCCTAGTCATGTCTTAGGAGGGCCGGGAATGCTTGCCTTAATTGGCCGGCATTGCGAGGAGAGTCCTCTATAAAAAACCCACATCGCAAGGTCGTTGGCGGGTTGGTGCCGAGGCGATGATGCTTCTGACCGATATGGGCGAGCATTGGCAGGTTGGTAATTCTGTCGCTAACGTTAACCCTCCCCAGGGAAACCGGGCGACCTCCCTGTGTAAATGCCTATTCATGGGATGCGGGGCTCTTCCATGGAGGTCTATTTTCCCTTGCTGCTCGTGGGACCAAACATGGACACGACTTACACAAACCCAATAGAGGAGGTGGCAGGATTCAACCTTCCACTGGAACCTCCAGAGGGAAAAAACAGGGGAAAGGAAAGTCCACCCCTAGGACGACTACCAAAGGTAGACCCTCCTATAGGAAGCTTGGTTATCGAGCTCCTAAAAAGGAGGAGGAACCTGCACCATAATTCCCTTTTCCTTTAAGCTCCTTAACCTACTCCTTTATCCTCTATACACTCCTATATTCCTACCCCAATGCCCACCAACTTAAGGTGCATTCAAGCTAATCTACATCATGCTAAGGCTGCGACATACCTCCTTAGCATGAAATTAAAGGAAGAGCAAATAGATATTGCTCTTCTCCAAGAGCCCTGGACCGCTAATTCGGAACGAACTAAAGGGCTGGGTAACACTTCTGGTAAGATAGTAGAGGTGGGCTCTGGTACTAAACCCAGAGCCTGTATCTGGATCAGAAACAACTTGCAGTATTTTACACTTTCAGAGTACTGCACCAAGGACATGGCATCCATCCATCTCGTGATCACATCCGGGGGGACCAGGCTGGAAGTAGTGGCCTGTTCGGCCTATTTCCCTGGAGACAGAGATGCAGAACAACCACCTCCAGCAGAAGTGCGGAAATTGATCGCCTACTGCAAGAGGAACAATTATCACCTCGTAATGGGGTGTGATGCGAACTCCCATCACTTGGCTTGGGGGAGCACGGACACTAACAGACGAGGTGAATCATTATTTGAATACATTTTAGGGGAGGAGCTGGTTGTCAACAACACAGGCTCGGAACCCACCTTTCTTACAGCTAACCGGAGAGAGGTTTTAGATCTTACGATCAGCTCAAGGCTTTTGAGCTCAAAAATCCTCAAATGGAGGGTGTCGTCTGAACCCTCATGTTCAGACCATGCCCATATCCTATTTGAAATTGAAACAGGCCCTAGACCTGTGTTAGAGTATCGGGACCCGAGGAGGACGGATTGGGAGGGATACAAACAGTCCCTCGCCGGCAGACTTGGGTCCGCAATCCCCACAGTGAGGGATCGTGATGAGATCGAGATTGCGGCCGAACAGGTTAGGGAAGCTGTGGTCTCTGCCTATCACGAAAACTGTCCACTGAGGTCAAGGAGAGACAGTCGGGGGTCTACTTGGTGGAATAATAACCTCGATAAACTACGAAGAGAAGTTAGACGTCTCTTCAATCGTGCTAAGATTACAGGCAACTGGGAGCAATATAAAACTGCTCTAACGCATTATAATAAAGAGATCAGGAACGCTAAGAGGGAGTCCTGGAGGAGGTTCTGCGGGGACATTAATAGTGTGCCCAGCAGCCCAGAATCCACAGGATTCTCTCACGCGACCGTGTACAGGAACTGGGATCGATAAAACGACCAGATGGTTCCTTTACTGAATCTCGGAAAGAAACGTTAGAGCTCTTAGCACACACACACTTCCCAGATTGTCTGATCCTGAGCAACGGTGAGGTCCTACCAGCTGAGGGACGATCTAAACGCCCCCAAAGGGAGGACTGGCTAGTTGCTCGGAGAATAGTTACAGCCTCGGCAGTGGAGTGTGCTGTGAATCATTTCCAGCCATTCAAGTCGCCAGGGGAGGATGGGGTGGTACCGGTCCTACTACAAAAGGGACTGGAGATTCTCCTACCCTTCCTTATCAGGTTGTTCAGAGCCAATCTGGCCTGGAACTATATTCCTTCCAGCTGGACGGTGGTTAGGGGGGTTTACATTCCCAAATTGGGACGTAATGACCTCCTACCTACTTCACTGAGACCTCTCAGTATTACATCATTCCTCCTGAAGGGATTGGAAAAAATACTGGACGGACACATTAGGGGGAACATCTTACCCAAGAACCCCCTAAATACCCACCAGTATGCCTATCAAACTGGCAAATCAACTGAGTTAGCGCTCAATAACCTCGTCGAGAAGATCACACACTCTCTGGAAAATGGAGAGGTTGCGGTGGCGGCATTTCTCGACATAGAAGGAGCATTTAATAATGCATTACCGATCTCCCTCTACGAGGCCACTATCGCTAGGGGGGTGGAACCTACCATCTGTGGCTGGATCGGAAACATGCTGCACAATCGGACCATTATTACCTCATTACGGGGAGAGGTGGTCAGCGTTAGGGCTGCGAGAGGGTGTCCTCAGGGGGGCGTTCTATCCCCCCTGTTGTGGTCCCTCTTTGTGGACGACCTGCTGGCTATCCTCGGACTCTGGGAGGTTGAGGTCCAGGCGTATGCGGATGATCTTGTCATAATGGTTAGAGGCAAATCTGAGGAGGAACTGTCTAGTACTCTTCAAGAAGCACTAAATGTAGTCAATGATTGGTGCCGTAGGGAACAGATGTCTGTGAACCCTCGCAAAACGATCATTGTCCCGTTCACCAGAAGAAGAAGGTTGGACAAATTAAAACCACCTAATCTTATGGGGGAAAACATTCCATTTTCGGACCAGGCAAAATATCTGGGAGTTATCCTAGATAAGAAGCTCAACTGGGAGAGACAGTTAGAAAATGTTATCCGCAGGGCTAAGATGTCCCTGTGGACCTGCCGGAGAATCTGTGGGAACAACTGGGGAACAAACCCCCAACAGATGTACTGGCTCTATGTAGTGGTTATCAGACCTATGATAACATATGGAGCCATAGTTTGGTGGCCTAAGGTGCTACGTGGTACCGCGAGGGCCAAACTGGCTCATCTACAGAGACAAGCATGTCTGATGATAACGGGAGCGATAAGCACCGCACCATCAGTCGCTCTGGAGGTCCTCCTCAATATTCCCCCACTTCACATATGGTTGGAGAGGGTGGCGAGGTGGACAACGTACAGACTAAAACAAACGGCAGATAACATGCCGAGGGAAGTCAGTCTGAGGGGGTCCGGACTCCTTGATGACAGTGATTGTCACAGGATTCTGGGAATGGTCTCGGACTTGATGCCTACAAAAATCAGCAGAGATCTGTCTTTCAAGACCGTCCTCCCGGA
The DNA here is from genome assembly GCA_964006375.1 of Tillus elongatus. Taxonomy (NCBI): domain Eukaryota; kingdom Metazoa; phylum Arthropoda; class Insecta; order Coleoptera; family Cleridae; genus Tillus; species Tillus elongatus. The sequence continues at coordinate 67,417,326 of OZ023265.1, forward strand.
AAGGGAGGACTGGGACCGGAACCAATCGACCCTGTTGAGAGCGGACCTCTGCTGGTACTCTGACGGCTCCAAAACCAATATGGGAGTAGGAGCCGGCGCATATGGGGGCAGCACCGATGCTAGACTATCAGCTAGCCTCGGCAAGTACGCAACCATACACCAGGCAGAAGTTTATGCCATCGAGATGTGTGCAAAGGAAAGCTTAAAAGACCTATGCACAAACAAATCGATAAAGATATTTGCAGATAGCCAAGCTGCAATAAAGGCTCTTGGTTCCTACCGTTGCAATTCAAAGACGGTATGGAGTTGTAAATCTGCCCTTAACGAATTGGGCAGCTGTAATGAGGTGTCGCTGGTCTGGATACCGGGTCACTCGGACCATGATGGCAACGTTGCGGCAGACGCGCTTGCCAGGAGTGGTGCCCAGTGTGACTTTGTCGGACCAGAACCGGTGCTGGGAATAACATCTTGCACAGCAAAACGCACCTTAAAGACCTGGACAGATAGAAGGACAATTCAATATTGGCAAAATCTTCCAGGATTAGCTCACTCTAAGGCCTTCATAAATGGCCTGTCTGAGTCAAGGGCTAAGCAACTTCTAGAGTTGAACAGACAACAACTGAGTACTCTAGTCGGCCTGTATACAGGACACTGTCGCTTGCGGCATCACATGCACCGTATTGGGATCGGTCAGGAGACCGAGTGCCGGCTGTGTATGGAGGATGACGAAACAGCAGAGCACGTGCTGTGTTCCTGTCCGGCAGCGGATAGGACTAGACACCTGCTCTTTGGCAAGGTAAAGCTTGCTCCAGAGGATCTGGATCAACTTTCGCCCGCAAAGGTTATCGACCTCTGTAGGAGGCTGGATTTGTTGGGCGAAATATAGACATTAGGCGTGAGTCACAATAGACCTTATGGTCGCGGTGGAGGGACCGATATGGACCACTCACAAACTAACCTAACCTAACCATATATATATATATATATATATATATATATATATATATATATATATATATATATATATATATATATATATATATATAGTGGCGGATTGTAAACAAAACAGACCGATTTGCGTCCAGAGAATTCTTTTTTTTTAAGAAAAGCTGAAACACGGCATTTTTAATATTGAGGGGGACATGTTTTAACACAAAACTCAACTTTGTCACATCAACCCCTTAAAGGTGGTGATAACAACCCTTATATTTTAAATAGGGAATATGGGTCGAGTGTTACATCATTTGAAAGCTCTTTCTTTTTTGAATTTAGCACACTAATTTTTTTTGGAAGTTTCATCAACTCGTTTACAAACTATTCACAGTTGAAAATGCAAAAAGGCATATCACTCATTCAGAAAAGAAATTTGCTGATAGTCAATGTTTTGTAGGTTTGTAAACAAAAAATTGAGAATCGGAATGAGAAAAATGCGGTTTATTGTTTCAGTTTATCGGTCGGTTTGATACTTGATAGTACCACCGAAAATTTAACAATGGTGAATTAAAATAATTAGTCTTTTTTTCAAAAACGATGACTGTGCCAACCGTACCGCAAATTTGTTTAATGAACGACATCTGAACAGACATGTTAACAGAAAATACATTCTGGAGTTAGTTGCAAAGTTTCGACAAAGTGGTTAAGTAGCCGACAAAAAACTGGATCTTGAACGAGAATTTCCGGTTAGAAATGAGACTACTGAGATTGAAGTTTTAGGACAAATTGCTGCAGACCCACCTTTGAGCACGAGAAAAATGACCACTGTTTCAAATATAAAAAGAACTATTCAGCGAATATTGAAACATTATAAATTTCACCCGTATAAAATTCATCTTGTACAACAACTGAATGAAGATGATTTTGATCAGCGGCTAGAGTTCTGTCAGGTTACGACTGCACGAATAGCTGATAACGGGAACTTTCTGTTCAATATCTGTTTTTCAGACGAGTGTACGTTTGTATTAAACTCTACAGTCAATCGTCATAATTGTCGCTATTGGGCAGATAATAATCCAAGAAATTTTCCCGAAGTCCACACTCAAACTCCACAGAAATTGAGTGTCTGGACTGGCATTTTTGGAGACCGGTTAATCGGACCAATTTTTTTTCTTAATGGCAATTTGAGTTGCGAAACGTATTTGGAGTTACTAAAATATATCGTTTACCCTCTCCTAATTGACATTGTTGAAAATGATGATCTCTATCAAGAAAATCAATTAGTGTTTCAACAGGATGGAGCTCCTCCGCATTTTTCACAACGTGTTAGGGAGTTTTTGAACAGAGAGTTTCCAGAACAATGGATTGGGCGTGCTATTGAGTGGCCCCCTAGATCACCGGATTTAACTCCTTTAGACTTATGTCTATGGGGCCATTTAAAGAGTAGAATTTTTGCAACAGAACCGGAGTCTCTGGAAGAATTACGACGACGAATTGTTGAAGAATGCCGTCTAATAACTCCACAAATGCTCCAGAATGTCAGAGCTCGTTTTGAACAAAATTCGTACTTTTGTATGGTAGCTGGTGGTCAACAATTTGAACACTTACTTAACTGAATAAATATTTTTGAACGTTTGGTTTTGTTTCGTTTTTTTAACGAAAAATTGACTAATTAGTGCATTTCTTATCACAATGAATAAAAAGCGTTCTTGAAACTCCAACTGTGAATAATTATTAACGAGTTAATAAAATTTCCAAAAAAAATAGAGTGCTGAATACAGAAAAGAAAGAGAATGGTGTAACACTCTACCTATGTTCCTTATTTAAAATATAAGGGTTGTTATGACCACCCTTAACAGGTTGATGTGACAAACTTGAGTTTTATGTCAAAACATGTCCCCCTCAATATTAAAATTGACGTGTTTCAGCGTTTCTTAAAAAAATTCTCTGGACGCAAATCTGTCTGTTTCGTTTTCAATGCGCCACCCTGTATATTATTTTGTATAGCTTAGATGAATCTTACCTGAAACATGCTGACTGCTGCAACAAAGCAACATTCTACTAACAATAAGTAACAACAGAACATTTACGGATACACTATCAATAGACTAGTAGCTTTTTTCAGGTAAAGAACTGTTCCTAACCAATATAATACCAATATATTATGGGGTTCATGAGTTGTCCTTCTTAGCAATACATTTCTTGTACACGAAATCCCATAGCACTGCAAATTCGCTTTCAGAATATGACGATAAACCTCACAAAAGTTGCTATAATAAACCATTTTACGACCTCATAAAACTTCACCACAGATAATAAATTTTATCTGTCATAAAAACTGTTCCTACATCTTTATCTTACATATAGAATAATATTTGAAAAATGCATATAAAACTACAGGAAGCCTTTTCTGTAAAATGTTTGATGGGATATAATATTTGGTTTCCAATCAAAATTATTAATAATTAAAATAATAAATGGAAACTATATTATAGTGTTTATAAATGACTGTTTTTTCCTCGTAGATTTTTAAAATTGAACTTAGAATGTTTCATAACCTGTTTTCTCTCACGATAATTACAAATAAAGGCAGGGGGGGGGGGGTGCAAAAAAGATTAGTTTGAATACTAATAATATATACAATATACTTTCGTTTAAAACCAAATAAATGTATTTAGATTGCAAAAATAAACCTCTAATGAGAATCTTTAATTACATTGCTACAAGCGTAGAAACATACAGAACAGCGACTCTGAGAATGTTAAAATCCAGAAGGGGAAAAGGCTAAATTGGCAAGACGGGATAACACCTGGATGGTCAATGACCAGGAATATACGTCAAATATGCCCCCGAGAACACATATCCGGGGTAAGTTTCAATTTGTATATATATATATATATATATATATATATATATATATATATATATATATATATATATATATATATATATATATATATATATATGTATGTATCACACCGAAAACTCAAAAAAAATAATGGGCCGATTTTGATCAAATTTGGTGAGTACTTTTCTTTTGCCAGTGGCTTGGATGAGTTTATCAGCGAGGAAAATCTGCTTAGTTGAAATAGATTAAACAATGATCCGTTTTAATTTGACAGAAGGATTCCCCCGGTCAGTATCAGTTCTGAGATGACTTTAAATGTGAGCTTATAGTATTTGCGACCCAATTATCAATCACAATTGTAACGTCCACCATAGCGGATATTCTCGCGGCCTCGCAAGAAGTTCCGATTTGTTTCGAACATTCTAGAACGCCTGCCCGGGGTGTATAAATGCTGTGTCTCGTTCAGTTTCAGCCAGTCTCAGTCGTGTAGACCCTTCTACCGTGAATGTGCATATTATAATTTGCACGTTAACTGCAATAAACAGTGAACCACGGATGATTTTTTATGTGGGCGTAAGCGAGCATTTGACGAAAGTGGAGCACAAACAAGTACTCAGACGAGAGTGCTTCTGAATCAGTCTCAGGAATATATAAAGTTTGGGTTGACCAGCACTGAAGGAAATGAAAAAGAAAGGCCCCTGTGTGTCATTTGCCCAAAAATTGGCAGCAGACAGCATGAACCTAATAAACTTAAACGACATTTGGAAACACTTCACAGCGAGCACGTTAGCAAAATCTTTTTTTTTAACTTTGTGAATGAAAAAGCTTTACTTGGCCCCTAGAAAATTGTATATTAAATAGCCAGATATAAAAAGCCACACCGTGCTGGAGAAGATGTTATTCTGACAGCTGCAATTGAGATCGTAAGAACTATGTTTGGAGATAATTTTGCCAAGCAATTGCAGTCCATAGCTCTATCAAATGGTATTGTTGCTGGTCGAATTGGTAATAGCTGAGGATGTGCATAATCAGCTTTTTCGGGAGTTGCGCGACAAATTTTCAATTTAGCTTGATGAGGCAACATACAGCAATAGAGATGCAAATTTAATTACCTATGTTTGATTTTGTGATGATATATCAGCAGTAGAAGAACTTCTATTCTGCAAACCAATAGAACTCCAGGCAACAGCACTTGCATTATTTGCTATATTAAATGATTTCCTAAAGGAAGAAAACATAAAGTGGAAAAATTGCGTCAGAATATGCACGGATCGGACTTATGTCTGGAAGATTCCAAACTACACAAGCATTTGTGAAATACAAATCTCCACCGTGTACCTAGACACATTGCATAATCCACAGAGAAGCTCTGGCTTCCAAAAACATGGGTCCTGGTCTGAATATTGTGGCAAGGGTAGTAAATTTTATAAAAATGAGACCCCTAAAAACTAGAATCTTTACTGCACTTTGTAAAAAGATGGGTGCAGTACATTTAGCGTAACTATTTTATTATTAGGCAAGGTAGTTATCACCTGGGACATTTTTGCAACGTGTTTGTAAAATAAGATATGAAATTGCCATTTTCTAGAAAAGGAAAACCGAACGGAAGTCAAGACGAGGTAAACTTATTTGTGATGAAATTGGGCAATTCGGTCGAAATATTGGAGAAATTAAATACCTGGAATCTTCAACTCTAAGGAGCAAACCCACATATGTTGGATATAAATGATAAAGCGTTTTGTAGGGAAATTGGAATCATGGAGCAGAAATGTAAGCAAAAAAAAACAGAAATATTTGCAAATGTGAATCAAGGTGTTAAAACTTACAAGGTTGAAGAAAAACAAGTAGATGTTGTTCTTGTAAACATTGGACATCATCTAGCCATGCTGACAACGAATTTTAAAAAGTATTTTCGTGTTGACTTCAACTTGGTAGCAAGTTACGAAAAGTATTTTCGTGGTGACTATAACTTGATAATCAAGTTACGAGTAGGTTAGGAACCCATTTCAACATAATCCCAAAGATCTCTCAACTACCGAGGAAAAAAATTATAGACAAAAAGTGGCGGAATCAAAAGATGATGTAGTAATAAATCACTCTTTGAATTTTGGATAGGGTTGGATGGTGAGTTTTCTGCACTGAAAACAAAAGCATTTCCTATACCTACCATTTTCAACATAGTACCTTTGCGAGACCGGATTTTTTACGGTGGATGTTTTAAAGACACAATATAGATCTCAACTAAATATAGAAAAAGAGCGTCAATTTCTAATATTAAACGTTCTTTCGAAAAACTTTCCTCTGCACGACAGGCTCAAGCGAGTCACTAATAATTGTTATACTTGTTTTTCATTTAATATTGATAAGTTAGTTATTAAATACATTGTTCGGTACTCATATAATTCTATATAAGCGTATTATGTGGCTTTTCTTTCTGCAAATTATATATATTTTTAAATAATATATATTTTTCTAATTTGTGCTAAATTTTTGTAAAAAAAATTCATAATAACTCAAAAAATAAATGGCAGATTTTTTGAAAATTTGGCACGTACCTTCGTTTTGTACGTGGCTAAGAAAAGTTCGTTAACCAGCAAAATCCGACTATGTTTCCCGGGAAAATGTTGTTTTCTTCCAAACATGTTCTTTATCTTAAAAGATAAGAAAGCGATGGCAACAAAATTTAGTAGATAACTTTACGCTATTTAAAGTAAACTATACGCTAAAAATTAGATTTCTATGTTACACGAAAAAAAGTTATAAGAATATTTGATGGCAAATCATTTTTATGAAAATTCACTCCCCCGACGCACTTGCTGCGTCCAGACTTTTCAACACCCTCGCGCATCTTATTTAGTTTTATCACGCCCTCCTTGGCGGGCGCGCCCCACAGATCGAGAATCACTGCTTTAGTCAGAAATAATAATTCACATATTGTGTCACATAGGAAAATAACCTGGGCACATTATAATTCAGTGGAAGTGCCCTTAAGATTGATTTTTATGAGTAATCTCAGAAAATAAAGTTATGCTAGTAACCATATTTTCTGTAACCAAAAGGAAAGGTGCAAGACTGGCTATATATTCCACATTTAAAGTTTGCGGATTTCCCCAAAACTGCTATAACCATAAATTCAAAAGCCTCTACCTTTACTGCAGTTTAGAGTTCTAGTAATTCCTTTCAGCGAAGTAAGCTGGTATATTCCTAAGGTTCTATCTTGTTACCAGTGATTGGATTCTTCCTAAATGAAAACAAAACAATAAATCTTACTTTTTTGGCTAGTCTTCGAACTTTATATCTTAAATATAGTACAAAATTACTTTAGCTTTATTACCCTTATGTTATCTATTGGTTAAACAAGATCAGGCATTTCGTCAGCATTAAAATGACTCACAAAATCAAAGTAACATAAAATAAACTATGACTAAATTGCAGGCGGACTGACTAATGACTTTGTTATTTACAAAAAGCTTTGCGGCAGTATCATATATATATATATATATATATATATATATATATATATATATATATATATATATATATATATATATATATATATATATATATATATATATATATATATATATATATATATATATCAGTTTTCTTTAAAGTTATGGAAAGGTCATCAAAACACAGCCTATAAAATACTTTGAAAACTAAACCACCATAAGCGATGGCCAATACGGTTTTCGTCAAAACATTTTCACTGGCAATACTCTAACATACGCCACTCATCTTTAGAGCTGTGCATTGAAAAATGTGGCTATTTAATTTGTTATGTTTGTCAAGCATTCGATCGGGTCTGGCCTGTGGCACTCCTAAATAAAGTTACATCATTCGGTGCGCCTTCAAGATTCTGCCTATGGATATCTAGTTTTCTGAAAAAGCGCTTCTCGCATTTTGCTGTCGATGGTTATCACGTAATTCATTAATGGATGCAAGTGTCCCACAGGGTTCCGTTTTGTTTCTCACCTTATCTCTTTTGCTTATACGTAAATTTATCTCAACAAACAGTAATCTGATCCTCGGTTCTTCTCGGTTCACTTTCATCGACGCGCTTAATATCTTTTAGCTCTTTATCAATTAGATATAAAGTACCATCTCTCAAAATGATGGCCTATCTAAGAGTCTTATCTAGGGCGCTGCAAATATGTTTTTATAGCTAAGTTATGCTCAATCTCTTATGGTAAAACATTTGCAACCCACCTGAAAAAAATAGATAAACTACACTACAAAACGTTGCGACTTGTGTGCGATTTAATTAAATCAGCACCCGTAGAATCCATATTGAGAGCACGAACTACCGCTAAACATAGGAAAACTATTTTTAGCAAGCAAATTCTTATTTCGACACATGGGCTTAGAAAATCTCAATTTTATAGGTAAAATTAGGGCCCTAAATGACGAGGATCTGTCTCATAAATACTGCCGAAATAAAAGTTCTTCTCCGGTAGCCAAAGTATACGTGGAAACCCACAATATTTTACACCACACTGTCGTTACCCCAGGGTTGGTTTTCAAAAGCAAGTATGGAGCAACTTTTTATAATTCTTATGCTAAAGTTATTGGAGACACAAGTGTGACCATAAATGGACAACAAGTAGAACTATATAGAGATGGCTGTGCAATATATTGCCCTAAAAATAATGTGTGCCGTATGCATAAGTTACCAGAAAGATCTTTGGTTTTTACAGCAGAAGCTATAACTGGCATCAAAGCCCTGGAAAAAGCACTAGTAAGCAGGAACGATAATTATATCATTGTTACAGATTCAATGGCGTTACTCAAAGCTATAAAAAACTTAACAAGTAATATCTACGAAAAAACATTGATGATAATCAATTTACAACAGATATGAAAGAGAACGGAAAAAGTGTCATATACTCTTGAATTAAGGAACATTCAAACAATCAGCCCAATGACACGCAGATGAAAATGGCGATTTTGTAACCTTAGAAGGAATAAACATTCACAACATGAATTTAATTGCAGACTACTACACAATTTCCAACAAGATTGTAGCTAAGGCTCTCACAATGTTCTAGGACGCTGGTTACCATAGCATCTAACTTTTAGGTGTGTTCTCGCTGTAATTGGTATAGCGCACGCACTGACGAGCTCTAATTAGAGCGTAACATCTAGCCTTACAAACATGTATGTTAACCCCTGTGTTCGTCCTTGTGTTGAAACCCCTCTATCCGTGGCCCAGTTGTAGTGTTACAAAGTCGTCTTGAGGGACCCCTACGTGAAGATATGTGTCCTTGTCTTATCCTTACTTTGAGAAAATAATAATAGTCTTAATAATGATGTACATGTGAATTGTGATGTCTATACTGGTGATGTTTATGCCGGATATACAAAGCTATTGTGTTGTATTGTGTCCGTGGCCAAATGGGTAATTTCTCAAGGCCAATCAAATCAAACCAAAAAATCTAATGTCTTAGAAACTTATAATTGCAAATTATCGTAAAAAAGTGACCTCCAACGTACAAGTGTTCACATTGCTCTCAAAATACTGCCTAAAAGTTCCACATTATTCACATTGTGTATAACTGCTGCTGCTGATATTTTCTTGCATTTACGTGTTTTCAATATTAAAAAAGTAGACGCAAACAAGCCTGGGTTTTGTTTCGGGATAACAGTTGGTTCTTGTGACATCAGGTTCTTACGCTTTATACGGACACATATGTGCACATTTGGAATACTGTTCCCATGTCTGTGTGGCTGCTAAAAAAAAACCTTGGCCCTTCTAGATTTCATTAAGAAAGGAGCTATTCGCCTTATAGAAAATACGTCTATCACAGTTATTGAAAACTGGATATCTGTACCTCCTAGAACAATATATATCTCTGCCTCCCAGAACAATACTAATAACGACATTGCTTCGTAAGTAACTTCGCCTACGATGTTTCATCAGAAAACTCGTTTTGGTCGAATAGCGCACGCCTTAACTTTCAAATTAGTCAGTTGTCAAACAGTTCGTTATAAATCCAAGTTCTGTCATGGGGAGTCCATTGGAAACCACTATATTTCAGAAGATATCTTGTACTAATCCCTAACTATTCGAGAAGCGGGTAAACACCTCTCATGTGACACAACAATTCAGTCTTCATGTCTTAGAGACACATGACCTTCCTTTCCTAAAAAGAGAAAGTTTTGTAAGTGAAAAGTAACTGGAAAAAGAATCTACATTTTTAAATATATAGTATGAAACAGCCAAACGGATAAAATTCAGTATCTCAAACATTGTCCATATTTATAGAAAATACCGAAACACCTCAATTTTAGAATAAAAGATCACATCCTGCAAAGTAAAAATTTTACCCCTACACTCAACTTTCTTAAAGTGACAGTTGGAACCCTCAAATTTTTAAATAGAAAGTATGGACTTACGATACCTGATTTGAAAGATCTCTTCATTTCCTATTCAAGAATGCTATGGTTTTGAAATTTATTGCAAGAATTAACAGTAAAAACAAAGGAATTCATTTGACAGCTCCGCTACAATACCCCAAAATATTAATAATTAATTACAGTGCATTCTTAATAATTAGAAAAAGTAAAAAACATATCAATTACAATGTGGGTGTTCAAAACGCATGCCTTGAATGTCTTGGCGATAACTTAATCGCGAATAAAAATGTCTTCCAAAGTTAATTAACATCTGAAGCGTAATCGACCTAATCGCAATTGTTACTCTTCTTCTTGAGTCAGTAAGTCGCGTGGTTTAGTTGTGTATACCATACTTTTCACACATCCCCATTAGAAGAAGTCTAATAGCGTAAGGATGTGTAACGATCATCGTATCGCTATCCTCCGATTTGGAAATATTAAGTCAAGGTACTGCCGCATACTGATTTGGTCGTGTGCTGGTGCTCCATCAGTTGATACACAGAACCAGGGAAAATCAGCGAAAATAGGTATTGATAATCAAAGAGAAATAGATCACAGCAGATAAGAAGATACCCACTACCCCTATTCTAGGACGCACAACAATAATTGTGACATGTTGCGAGTTGTAAGCAAAGTCCCTGAACCCAAAGCTGGTTAATGTTTGGCTTTCGTTGTCAGTCCACTTTCTTCACAGGACACCGAACATTTTCCTTTGCTCATAATTTATTAGTCAAGAAGTCAGTCTCTACAGTTCTCTACTACATTATCTACTATCTGCAATAATTCGTTTTAAAGTTTTAAAGAAAAGAACTTATTGGAATTACCTGTCGCGCAGTAAATACGTTTGATAATAATTGAGTGATAACTTTACAGGTGTTAGGTAAACATGACGAGTTTATTTGTTCCAGTTACTAATTGCTACTTTTTAGAAATAATTCCAGCATTGCAATGTGACTGCGCGTATTCATAATTTCATGATATTGATTTGTAAACTTAAGCTATCAATATATTTTTAGAATTTTTCATATTCTTACTTCACTTTGTGTTTTTTCTAACTATCTAGTAATTATTTAAACATGTACTTTATTAATGCTGAGTGTATTACTACTTTATACCATATTGTGTTAAGTTTCCACGACTTCGACTCATATTTGGTAATTCATATGAGTATAGTTAAGCTACTCAAGGAGTCAAAGGTCTTGAAATTGCCTGGCGCCTTTAAAAATTAAAAACCTGGACACATTCTGTCATCACAGAGTAGCCGCGGATTTAGCTCCTTTAAGAGTGTTACAGAGAAATTTTGCATGTCAACAATCTAGTAGTAAATTATACCGTAAACATGTTGTAGCAAAGTTTGTCAATCAGACACATCTCTTTTTTTCCCTCTTTATTATTACAACAGCTTTTAAAACCATAGAAATTTCTGTCACCGATATTCTGCCCCCACACATTCAACCAATTTCACAGAATACCAGAAGTTTAATGAAATTAAATGTTTTATAATAAACAAATCCTAAAATTTTATATTACTAGAATTTTAATGAAAAGATGACAATTTTCATCAAATCGCCCCCCTTCCCCCTATTGATTAAAAAATTTGGAGAATCCAACTGTTACTCGAAGGGAGTTTAATATAGAAGTGAAGTTTCATGTTACAGGGTGTCATTTTTAATCTAAAAGTGATGTGTTTTGGGATTTATTATAAATATGCACAATAATTGAAACACTGAATTTATTCCATTTTGCTGTTTCACAATGTCTAACATTTTATGTTAAAAAGTTGTGCTCCCTTAATTATCATTGATTGTTGTTGCCCTTACTTGGTGAAACTTGTCCATACTACATACAGACTTGGAGACTACTTCTCTGGCTTCACTGTTGGTGAAGCCAGAGAAGTAGTCTCCAAGTCTGTATGTATCATTGATTAAGTCGACAACAGATGGTTTATTTTCCTGGAGATATTTTGTAAGTTATTTATTACGATTTAGTTCTAGAAATGGTCTGCTGCGTATAAATGATAATCAGTGGTTCAGTGTCACTGCTTTAATGCCCTGTTCACTAGGATGGTGCGAAAATTTTCAAATTTACGTTTTCGAATCGTTATACCAGGGAAAAGTTGCCTTAGCGGTCTACAAGCCTAACAACAAAAGATTATCAAAATCGTACATTACCTTCCTATCGCGAAAGACGCTGAAAATTAAAAAAAATGACGAATTTCAGAGTCTTTTGGTATTTTTTAAATTATTTTAAGTACCTTTCAGCGCTATAGTGCTAAAACGTTGGTACTAGTATTAACTACTAGTAACCGGTAAAAAATTATCACTGTTTTTAAAGCAAATCTTCCGATCGTACAAAATGACTGAATATGTGCAAAAAATGTAGTTATCATTTCCTCGAGCTTTTTTAAGAATTTTGTTTAGGTTTTTTTAATATTATAATGCCTAATGGTTAAAGTAGGTATTTGTATATAAGAGGAAAATATTTTTTTTATTTGGTAAATGTCTTCCGAACCCATAAAACGTTGCCTAAATCTAGTAGCCGAAGCATTACTTATTTATTAGGTACGCGGACCACAGTCAAGGGACGGATACATTAGCGACAATAAATCGAGAGACCTGACCTAAGAATTGACAAATAAGGCAGATTACAAAGCGGGATCGGCATAAATGACAGATAAGACGAGGACGTAAAATGTAAATATTGTAAATATCACTCTTAATGGTTGGATGGACGAAGGGTGTGCGTGGAATTCGAAGTGCAGCCACCTCCATGTGGTGAGTTCTGGGTTGTACAGATTACAAAATTAAAATTAATTAAAGTATTTCTATGCAAGCGAAGAGCTGTACATTTGTCTGTAAACAGTGATATATAAATATGACTTGCGCAATCGGGGGACATTCTCTAAATAACAAATTTAGTTTCCTTTTAAATAAAAATACCTACCTACTTACTTTCAAATCCTAAAGAAAATCTTGACAAACCACGAAAAAATGAATAATTGGCAATTTTTGCAAATATCTAGACATTTTGTGCGATGGAAGGATATGCTTTAAAAGTTGTGATAATTTTTTGCAGGGTATTCACTACTAGTACTAACGTTTTAGCGCTTTAACGCTAAAAAATACAAACCTCAAAAAAAAATAAAAAAAACGAAAACACTGCCAAATTCGCTTTTTTTAATCTTTCGGCATTTTGCGCGATCGGAAGATTTTGTCCGATTTTGATAATGTTTTTAGTGAATTTTCTTTATATATATACCTATATATATATATTTATATATATATATATATATATATATATATATATATATATATATATATATATATATATATATATATATATATATATATATATATATATATATATATATATGTATCACACCCATAACTCAAAAAATAATGGGCCGATTTTGATTAAATTTGGTGAATAAATTTCCTTTGCAAATTTCTTGGATAAGTAAGTTAGCTAGGAAAATCTGCCCAAGTTTTCCGGGTAAATGTTGTATTTTCTTTCGAAAAAAATTAAATCTCCGGAATTAACAAAGTAAGGGCAACCAAATTTGGTACCCGAGTTTATATTCTTATACGTAAGTTACCTACCAAAATATAGCTATGTAGGCCAAAAGACAAAAAAGTTATAGGCATTTAAAGAAAAATAAATTGGGGTGTTCCTCAAAACGTCAAAGTTGCGATTTAAAACGTCAATATCGGCAACATTTAGGCAAATAACTTGAATCTAATACGGGCTATGGAAATCAAATGTCTCAAGAAGAATGTTTTACAAACCCTGAAGTCTTAGTTTCAACCATCATTGTCCTTCATTTCACTAAAATGTTTCCAGAAAATTCATTTCAAATAGACCCTTTCTCTGATGCTTGGCAGTAGTCTTATCTGTAGAGTTTATGGTTTAATGGTATATAATTTTTGTTGAACTTTCGTAAAAAATCAATCAATCCGTTATTATACAAGATATGAAAAAAAATTGCATATATTAATTATAGGGTGTCTTGAGCTGCAACTTAAAAAAATATTTCTACAATCACAGGCTGGTCCATAAGTCGTTGGTGATACAAATTTTCTTTTTTTTAAATATAACACGCTTTATGTTATTGCATTTTTGCATTTTCCATCGAAATATAATGCATATTTGTAAGAAAACAAATTCTGGATGCAGCAATAAGTGCGTTATGGTAGCGAATTTTGATCAAATGCTTCATATTTGAATAGCCCAATTTGCTATTAACCTATAAGGTTGACCAAGAAACGAGTTTTTCCGGGAACACTTTAAGTTTACTTTTGGAAATTTTTGTGCATTTTCACACAATAAAGTGATTTTTATGAAACACGGCAGATTGTTTTTACTATATAGGTTATACCTACTGGTAACCAAAATTAATGCCTGCTTTCTTAAAAAGGAAAACACACATATTTACAATAAAAACATTTTTATGAAAATTCACTACCATAACGCACTTGCTGCGTCCAGAGTTTTTTTTTGTTAGGCTAGTATACACCTAAGGCAACTTCTCCGCTGTATAGCGAATCAAAAATTTAATTTTGGAATTTCTCGCACCACCCTACTCTGCACCTTAATATGTGTGAATTAATCCCTTGTAGCATTTTAAATGGTACAGCAAAGAGCCATGTTGGTCCAGAGGTACGAAAGTGTGCCTCTGAACCGAAGGGTACTGGGTTCGATTCCCAGCGATCCCCTTTAACTTTTTTAGTACATACTGCTAAATTAACACAACCCGAGGTTGTCGCATTGTATTTGTGGAAGTTAAATGTTTGTATGATCCGCCCTTCGGAGGGGACGAAAATATGTCGGTTCCGTGTCCAGGCAATGTTAGGCACGTTAAATATCCCTAACCTCCTTACAGAAAGGTAGGGATTCTACAAAATTTTGAGGATAGTGAGGTGACACTGCTCCTTGGCGTCGGTGATTGGCCATAGTCGCAGACATAGACCAACGTTAAAGTTAAATTTAAAAAAAATTAAAAATTCTACAAACTAAGGCATCTTTTGTTTATCTTGTTTTATTAAGTGTATCCTAGCAGCAGTATGTTTTGAAAGGTTTACAAAACTTATCCTGAGTTCTGAAGCGGTTAATTTTCGTACCAAAAATACATATTTAAGTGTACCACATAAAAGTTCTATAATATTTATAAATTTCATCTTGAATTTCTTTCATCTATCATTGAATATATATGCAGCGTCAACACATTGTTTTTATTAATCATTTACTTATATAAAAATTCATTTCATAAGCTACACTGTGAGACTCTATTATTCACTGTCAGGTTCTGAAATGCAACACACAAACTTGTATAGTTACGCTGTGTAATAAGATTCAGGAAAGCCAGAACTGTGTTGATAGCATAGTGAAGCGTGTTCTCGCTTTACAGCCTGTTCGTTTGTTGTGAACTGGACCTGGCAACCAGATTAAAATTCGATCATTCACTGTCACAACACATTGAAAAACTTCATTATTGCATGAACAGCAGTTTCTGCCTGATACTTAAGAAAGCTAATTTTTATTTTCGAACACCTCCTGGTATCTTACATTAAGCTTAATTTTCTGTACACGAGACGTCTTGACAGTTCATGAGCTGCAGTTTGTATTTAATCTTGATTATGATATATTGCTTTTAAATTACTGACAAAATCTCTAAACATTTATTATTTCTATTTTCAAGAAATATTTTTGTTCATTTTAAACTAGCTTTTCTTTTACTGTTATCTTGAAAAGGCGTTACATTGGTTAAGAGATCACTTTAATTACAGACCTGGCGATCGTTTTGCTAGTAGAATTGAAGTCATCAGTAAACTATTTTTTTCATTTCTCTGATGACGCTTGTAAATACTCTTGGCACCATATAAAGATTACTATTTCGTTATTGGGGCGTTAAAAGAAGTGAGTTAAACTTAAGACTATATTATCGATTAAAATGTACAGTAGAAATAAATATTGCATTCTCTAATATAAAGGGTTAATACGAATAATAACATATAAAGAAATGGCGGTCGCGTGACGTTAGTATTGAATGTTCTTTAGCTACTCTGCATCCGTTACTTGTTTCTGGCTCGACTTGACTGCTGATACTTAGAGACTACTAAGGGCGGTTGGCGGTTCTAGCGGCACTGCAGTACTTACCGTCCTTGATCCTGTGTGCGTCGACGCTGGCGTTGGACTGTACCTCGTGCACACTCTTTGCCTTTAATATATTTTCTACAACGCTAACTCACGTCTTAAAACTGTATTGTGATGAATTGGGTTATCCGAGTCGTAGCTGGTATACAGGTTCAATTTAAAAATGAATGTGTAGCTTGTAGCTCTATAAAACTTGGTGATCAATTGATATTTTGAAATATTGGTAAATATCAAAGGTGCGTTTTTCCAAACAGAAAAATAAAAAAAATTCGGAATAAAGATAGAATAACTAGAATAACAAATTTGCTTCCATTAGAAATATCTGAGAAGAACACATCATGTATGCTGCTTTCATAGATTGGGAGAAAGATTTCGACAGTATTTCCCGAGAAACGATTTGGAGCAGCCTAGAAAAGAGAAACGTAAATCCGAAGCAACGTAGGAACTTAGCCAGTTTGTACAACCGCCCAAGAAACATCATCAGAACAAGAAATAGGCAGTCGAAAAAATTCACCAGAAACGAAATAAGGTAGGGGGGTGCGTTAAGCCCTACCCTGTTTAGCGCTGTGATGGAAGATATAATAAAAAAAGGCAGAGAGCGATTTAAAGAGATTGAAACTGGGACACCAAACTATGAACTTGATCACAATCTCAGTTTGTGCGTTTGCTAATGACCTGGCAATTTTTGCACAATGAAAGCTAGATTTCCAACACAACTACGAAAAGTGAAACAAGGCGCTATAAGCAAATGGTTTGAAAATAAATAGAGACAAAACAGGAGTCATTGAGAAAAGATAATGAGAAGAAGATAACAATAAGACTGGATAGGGAAAATGTAGAAGAAACAGTAGTATTCAAATATATAGGAGTGAAGATACAGGACGATGAAAAGACGGATTCAGAATTAAATGAAAGAATGGAAAAAATAACTTTTTACCGAGCACTGAGTAACACATTATAAACAAAAACGAAAACGAAAGTATACAAAACAGTGTTCAAGCAAATTCTGACACACGGTTGCGAAAGTTGGGTTATCTCCAAACAAGCAAAGAGCAGAATAGAGGCTTCGGAAGGCACAAAGGGTTACGTTCCTGAGCTGGAGTCTTCCCGAGAGCGCGAGGGCACTAGCAAAGCGGCGGACTGCGAGTTGATTTGAACCCGGTGGCGGTCTAGTCAGGGCCAAATTACCGAAAGCGGTCTTCCGTGGCGCAGCCCTCGTGGTCCTGGATCTGGACGACAGCTGGGATATTTCGGGCACTGTTTGGAGGCTTTGCCGTTTTCACGTTGATAGGGAGGACTTTCTTTATTTTGTCGAGGGAAATTCCCACCTCCCTTAGGAGACACTTTATCAGGTCGTAGAGGGTCTGTATGACCGCATCGCATGCTACAGGGTCCGTAATTAACTAGTGATAGTAGGAATTAGAACAAGCCGTTAGCTGATCTTGATATTGCACCTGGTGTTGACTTTTAATTCGCATATTGCATGCCTGCTTAAATCGACCACCTGCCCGAAACCTTGCTTTAGCTATCCCGGGACGCTTCTGCCCGCTTACAGGCTTAGAATTCACAACACCTCTTCATGATACCGCCCGTATAACTCGCAAATATTTCTGTTTCTGCCTCTGGTCTCTAATAAATTAATTTGTTATCCAATAAGTTAGTTTAAACGTGTGGTATTTCGAGAGAACCTCTTGTGTAAATATTTATTTGTACATATTTTGTAAATATTTCTCCACCAATACTTTTGTCAATAGAATATTTGTTTTATACGGTGTTTCACTCAATTCTTCAAAACCAATCTACCCCAACATAATACGCAACATTCTGCTCTCTAATACACAGGCCATAATTACGGAGTCCTGAGGGACTTCGCCTGAGGAACTTAGGTGGTGAACCCTGTCTTCACTGTTGCTTACCCCGGGTCCGGGTAGCTGTAAATAGCGACCGAGGACAGAGATAGAGCCCTGAGGGAGCGCAGCGACTTCCTTTAAACCCTCGCTTCTGGCGCCTGAGCAAATCCCGTAATAAAGCCGTATTGATAAGGTTACCCCGTGGAAATCTCCCCATATTAGGGAAAGATAACCTTATCCCGATTTGACCTCTCAATATATATATATATATATATATATATATATATATATATATATATATATATATATATATATATATATATATACAATATTTCAGACGAAATCTCAGATCTTCTAGAACACAAACAAATTCGAGGTGCACCAATGGGTTGACCACTCTCTCCTGTATTGGCTAACATTTTCATGGAAAACTTTGAGACACAATACCTTAATTCATCCAAACTTAAACCAACCTGCTGGTTAAGATACGTCGACGACATTTTCGCTGTGTGGCCACACGGTAAAGAATATCTAGACGAATACCTTTCTTACCTACATAGCATCAACCCCCAAATACAGTTCACCAGGGAAATATAAATACTTTTTCTTTGCCTTTCTTAGATGTACGCGTCACTAAAAACCCAGTCAGAGGATTTTCTCACATCGTGTACCGAAAACTAACCCACACTAATCGTTATCTTAACGCCCAATCTCACCGTCAGCCATAGAAACTAAATTCCGTGGTTCGAACACTAGCAAGATGATCTCTTAGACTAACAGACAACGACAATAAACCGACAGAATTAAACTTTTTAAACAGACATTGCTAGAAAACGGATACGACAACAATCGCATACTGCGAAACATTAGAAACGCACAACAACAAACCACTACACCACAACAAGAACAAATAGAGTCCACACAACAAAACAAAGCGTATCTACCATATACTAAGGGGTCACCGACAAAATCAGCCGAATTTTTAGAACACATAATATCAAAACCAGAAAAACTGTCAAATCTGATAAAACCTCCCAAGCATACGATTCTAAACGAATCCCACAGAGTTTACGAAATTCCTTGTTCCCGAACTTATGTAGCATAAACAAATAGACGCATCCACAGTATAATATATGAGCACACCCTCGCAGTTAGAAAATCCGACCCCACTTTGGCGCTGGCCATGCATCATATTCATACAAGACACAAAATAGACTTCGACAATGCCAAAGCAATAGCCCCGGTTTACAACTTTAAAACCAGAATGATCCGCGAAGAGATCGAGATCGAAAAACGTCCTGATTGTTTAAATAAGAGAGATGATTGTCTTCGTCTTTCTACTACTTGGAAACCTATTATATTTTAATTACAAGCACACAAAAAGACAGCAGGTTCAATAGACAATTTTATTTCCCCACTACTTGACTCAGCAAATACCTGCAATCCTCTTAATCCTTTAAGTAACATGACGAAAGCCCCTGACTTAATTGACCGTGAGCCGACCTATTACACTGATAACAAAGCAGGTAGACGAAACGGTACATACAATGCAAGACTTGCAACGAACTGCCAGATCTCCCTCAGGCTTAGGGCTGAACACACTGAGACCTTAGAGACGATCTCCGGCGAGATTTGGGAAGTAGGCAGATTGAGATTCCGTAATCGAGCTACAATAACTTAACCTACCTTCGTCCACCGCTCTAAGGTGTATGCAGATCGTTGCCTTAGAGTTCATGTTTTTACATATTTCCCTTACCTCTTGGAAATTGCTCCAAAGCGGGAGCCGAAACGTCGAGTTTGAATACATTCTGGACGCGGTTCAACACGAGAACCAAGTATATATATATATATATATATATATATATATATATATATATATATATATATATATATATATACTGTGTGTGTATTACAGCAACTCAAAAACTAATAGGCTGATTTTGATAATATTTGGCAGATACCTTCTTTTTGTAATTAGCTTGGACAAGTTCGTTATCCATGAAAGAAAATCGGACCAGGTTTTCCGTGAAAATTTTAGGTTTCCTTTCGGAAAAAAATTGTATCTTGGAAAATAACACAGCTTTGGTAACCAAAATTGGTATGTAGGTTCACCTTATAAAATGTAAACCACACGCCAAAACTCAAATCTTACAAAAATAAAGTTTTAGGCATTTAATTAGAAAAAATTCCATTTCTATGAAAATGTACTACCATAACGCACTTGCTGCGTCCAGATTTTTCTTCTGTAGGTCTGTTAGTCCGTCGGTCTGTCGGTCTGTATGTCTGTCTGTTTGGCACTCGACAAACGAATTGTTCGGACTGTTTTTGGATAAAATAGCTTTAGGAAGTAGGGGGCGAATGTGGGGTTATTTGGTAACAATTGATTTTTCTTGTTGCTAAATCTCGAGCAATATAACGCTTTAGGGTTTATTTATTAAAAAACTTTTAAGCTCATGAAATATCTGGTATTGTGTCGTTAAATTAAATTAGGGGCTGAGTGTGTGGAGGCGTAATATTGTGGACAAAAATTTTGATTATTTTTTTTTGCTAAAACGGTGTAAAAGATATCAAAACATTTAGAAAACTTTACTCTGGAACGAAAATACCTCTAAAGGTAGGAAAGGAAGACATCGAATTGTTTTTGGGTAAGATCGCTTCAGGGGGTAGGGGATAAATAAGGGGTGATGTGGTGAAAATTGCCATATTTTCAATAAAACTCGAACAACATAACGTTTCAAAAGTTTATGCGTACAGGCATATAAATATTTTCTTTGTGGTCAAGTCATGAGCCCTAAACTCACCTCATGAGAATGTCTTTTTGATGGAATAAACTATCGCAACTATGGGGAATTTATGATTTATTTTTCACCACGATTATCATACTTATTATTATACTTAATACTAAAATGGGTGACTGGTACACCGTACTTTTGTGAACTTGTCAGAAATAATAAATGAAATGCGGAGTCCCCTGATCTCCAAACTTAAGGGACTTGCAAAAACAATGTTCCACGGTTATAATAAATATTCATACAAAACCTCTGCACAAAACAAGTGTAATATCAAGCCCACGGTTCCGCTTTAAAGATAAATCGTAAAACAACGCGCATATAATGAGTAATGTGAGTTCGCAGCAGAGATTGCTATCGGGTTTTCTCTAAATATTATATAAACGATCCCCTCTTTCTGTAGCTGTGGAAACAGAATTAGAAGTATAGTATCCGATTAATTATGTTGGTTTAAAATATATAAATTAAACGTACAGTCGAATCTAAACTTCATTAACCGTCCTTGACCTTACTTGATGAAACCGTTCCATACTAAATACTATTGAAATCGGTTTGATTTAAAGAATCTGTTGAAAGTAGAGCTGGCAACAATACCTCTAGTGGTAGCCGCGATATCGCTTCCAACTATGACTATATTTAGCATTTCCCGAAATTAACCTTGTTAGCCAACATATTTTCCTCGCAGCTGTTGAAATAACCTTGTGAGCAGTTCATATTTCCTGTTTGTGGTTTTATTTCCGTTGAATGACCTTAAAGTCGTATGAAATAGATAAAACTCCAGACTTTTTTATATAAAAGGTTGAGAATTTCAAACAAATATTTATTTGTTAACTATGGCGTATAACTACGAGCAGTGGTATGGACGTAAAAATAGAATAGGCGATGAAGTGTGTGAATTAAAACAGTTGGTGTTGGAAATACAAAGCGAGGCTTTTACAGATGAACGCGACTCTGAAGGTGAAGACTATGAGAGTGGTCATATAGTTGAATTATGTGATATATATTTAGCCGGATACTGCTCCACACAGTTCTTCGCTCTAGCGCTCATTCGATACCGTCCAGGAGCACATTTAAGCAAACCATTTTTCAAATATTTACCTGGAGAAGCTCAATATCAATATAAAAGTTATTATGATGTAGAAACCATTAGAAATATTTAGTTTACACAGAAAACTGTGATATGAAGAACATGGAATGTTGTGCGAAATATTATAAGGTGTTTAGTGATTGCAAAAGATTTTTAAAGTTTAACAGTAAACCAACCAGAAGAATACAACCAATTAAAGTGGAGAGGGAAAACCTATTTAACATCAGAGTTTACGATAGCAAGTTTAGTTTAAAATTTCTAGCTATGAAAGCTGCTTGGAATTGTTGTGCTGAAACAATGTGTGACGAAAACGATGGTCCTGATTTCCGTGAACATCATAGGAAAAAGTTATTGTTTAACAAATATCAAGATGATACTAGGATGCTGATGGAAACAACTTTCAACATCAGAAGATCTGTGAAATTAGTGACTGGTGTTAGTGTAAGAAATGAGTTCACAATACTTGTGAAATTTGTTAACCCTTTGGCTCTAGATCAAGAAAATCAATATCTAGCATTGGAAGAGTGGCAGTTTTACGATTTTATGGATAACATACGTGCATTATCTGCAAAGTGGTTTAAAGATAATGAAGAAACTCATGCTGTAACTCAGACGAGCTACTGTCGAATCTCTCCTGCAACTATGCTAAGTGAAAAAGTTTTATGTGTGAATAATTGTTTTACACATTTGGTTATGTATCTCAATGAAGACACTGTAGAAAAGCTGGTGGAGCATGAGGAAATCATTAAGGAAAGATTTGAGTATGTAAGAGAAACACAGTTTGCTTGGATATATGACTGTTTTCTTCGCGACATCGTTCAAACATTAACAGAGCTGGGTAATTCAGATGTGAGTGCCGCGCAAACCATCCGAGTGATAAAAACCCTACTCAACAACATGTCTCCAACATTCAAGTATTACATGTCAGACTGTTTGCATTACGCTCAAGAACAAGTGCTAACCGACATCAATAACCTCATCAATGGCACCACCTCTTAAAGCAAGCTTCGTCATCCTGACAGCATTGTGTCAAAATGTGTTTTACGTCTACAAACCACCAAATGTGAAAGAAGTGCGAATCTGTTTCGATGACTGCACCAAATGGTCTGGACTACCAAGAACATATCTACACAACGATGAAGTGATTGAAGTTTCAACATACAACATGTCCAATATTAAGACTGATATAGTACATTATAAACTTATGTTTTTGTTTGATCATGGCACCCGAGGTGAGACAGCTGATTGGAGAACTCTTGTGTTAAATGATTCTTACCTGTTCACTTTAAATTATATTTCTATGTTTATATCAACTGGTTTTCTTATGTGTCTTGCCATATTTATGATCATGTATTTTGGTTTTAAATATTACACTGTACTTAAAGATATTTATCGTAAACATATTTGTTAATAAAAATATATAAACTGAAGATGTCTGTGTTTTATTCATTAGTTAAACACCTGTAGTTAAGATGAGATACTGTGAATCGTGCTCGTTACAAGTGAAAAAGAGTGCTTTCTCTGGACATTTACGTAGTGAAATTCACAAATCTAAAGTGTGTGAACCGTGGGAAGTTGAACAAGTTTATATGTTAACTCAAGCTTTTAAAAACAGAATGGCTACCTATCGTATTAGTATGGATGGTAGTGATATACGTCTTGCCATGGAAAGTGTGAAGCATAAATTGTTTCATTTGATGGAGGCTGCTTTAGCCAAACACGATACAGTTAAAATGAATCTAGAATTGTTTGGTTTGTATGTGCTCCAAAGTCGAAATAAAAAAGAAATGAAGTCATTTAATACTAAAAATAAAAATATCACAGTGGCAACTAACTTTGAAAATATATATCAAGAATTTACTGAGGAGATTTACACAAAAGCTTTAGAGTTTGCTGAAGGTGATAGCGGATGGATGTTGGAAAGACTAATGTGGTTGGAAATTAATATTAATAAATGTATTTTAAAGTAGTTTAAAATAAAAAGCACATATATTTTACAAAGTTTGCTTTATTATGGCATTAAGCTTACAATATAAGTAAATAATGATATACAGTTATTTATGCTACAGATACATTTTCTATTATATCCTAAAGTATGATCCATACACAAAGGAGTATCAGGCACTAACTTTGGACAACGTTCACTGGTTTCCAGGTTGATAACATCCACTTGATAACCACAAGTTGATAGTAAATGTAACAAAAATCTTTGCTTGTTTTCACCTTTAACATAAATTCTGTCAACTTGTTGGGCTATAATATGTTTTGCTATTATGTTTGGTAATTCTTCTAAATTAATATCACCACAATTATAGTCAAGGCAATGGTGTTGTGTTTGTAGAAACTTCACTTGCTTGATTATGTCTGCAGACAGTAAACGTAATGGTGTATGCGGTTTAAAAACACAATGCACTGTTTGGAAACCATTATAAATCACAAACTCTTTAGGTGTAAATTCAGGCAGACAAAAACCCTGAGTATCAACGACCACGAACCTCATCGTGAAAGTGATTGCAGCATCCTTACAGCTACATTATATAGCGTACGATGTTGGAGAGTGGGGCATACTCGATGACGCAATCATGTATAATTACACAAAAACATTTCGTGTGAGTGGGAAAGTTGGTAGTATTTTCCATTTCCAATTTGATATCCACAGTAGAAGGTTTTATAGAGTCGCTATACTTGGAGCAATCAAATACAAACATGGGATATTTTAGGAAAGACTTGTAATCCAAGGTAGGCTGTGGTTCTCTACCAACATACGAACGTTGAAATTCAATCATGTTTCTATATGCCTCGACGTAATTTGCTTGGTTAAAGTTCAGGTTCATACCCTCTGTGGGGATTTGTTTCGAATTTAAGTGAAGTCTTATATCTCGAATACCCACATGATCAAACTCGTTGATGTCTTTTCTAACGTTACTGTATCGATCTGTTTGGAATATCACAATAACAAATCTAGGTCGTTCAGTGTTTGAGGATGTCTTAATAGACTACAAGTCTTTCGTTGAATTATTTAGATTTGGTAATTCATACATCTCCCATTTTCTGTATGGTATAAGGATTTTCTTATCTAGAGCAATCGACTTTAATAATTGCTGCTGTATAACTTCACTGGGGTGAATATGTTTCACCTGCAGAGCCATATACTCAATGTTAAACTTTAATGCCTTATCTGCATCTGCGGCACCAAGCAAAATAAAGCAATTTCTATCATTCTGAGCTCTAGTGAGACGTAGAAGCAATTTACTGAAAAGCACTCTTTTATAGTCTTTGAAAATATTACACAAGTAGCTAAGAGGTATACAGTAGCAAAAACGTTCATTTTTTAACATCACATTGTTTTCGGTTGGATGCCATCCCGCTGGAATCAGAGCTCTTGCTTCATCACTGTTTGCTTCCAAAAGTGTTCTAATTGATGTAACTATACCAGGATTTCTCACATGTTCAATAATCTGATTACACATTTCAACCGCAATAGAGGAAAACAAATGAGCTGCTGCATTAGACGTTACTTCTACAGTTCCAATCGTACCACTCGTCTCAATACTACCATTTATCAGTAGAACAGATGAAGACCAATCGTAAAAAATATCTTGTTGGTTGATTGCAAACTCACAGGTATCATTATGGTCAAACGATCTGGTTTGAGGAGCGTATGTGTGTATTTCTTCCCCTCTGATTGACTCGTCGTGCACAGGGTCTGCGAATATATGTAGTTTGCTTAACATCGTAACCCAATGATTGTAGAAACTGTATGTTCTCCCAAGATAGAACCGCTTTCGACTCAGGTAGCGAAGATACTGAAGCTGGAGCGGTTTGATTACTACTATTTATAATCAGCATAATATGTTGGTGTCTCTTTCAACTCCAATATCACAATGATCTCCTCACCTTGAAAGTTCACAGGTACTGAATTCTGATCGATAATGTTTACATTTATATGCGAAATGATACGTGTGGTAAGAGGCATAAAAACCTTACTATATGGTTTTATATCAATCGCATAACCAGGGTCTACCATAGGAGCAAACTCATATACTGTATGTGTAGGTTTTCCATCGTGGTAAGAACCATCTACTATGTTGCATTCCAAACGAATCGTCTTTACTCGTACAATTTCTACGGGTAAATTGGAAACGTAAAGTTTACCTGTAGCAAGACGTTGTTTAGAAAATCCCAATATTGGTGCTATTGAAGCATCGGTAGAAAAGTCTATATCATACTGACATGTAATCTCACATTTCAAAGTGTTGTTGTTGGCTTTTAGCGAAAACAGTTTTACCACATCGATGTTGTGTTCTACTGCAGGGTCCAGATGTTTATCTTTAATATAACGTCGTAACAACTCATTCTGAATGTATTTCTCGATATCACTGATTTCATATGAACCATCTGGAATACTTATTTCTTGTCGAATCTTTCTACCACTCACAGCAGAAAAATAATGAAACTTATTACACCCACGTTCTATGTTTGGTATAGTGTTATATGTATGAAAGTTTGCAAGCGCGAGCGAATACTCAAAGTGTGGTTTTAATACTAACGGTGGAAATATTTCCATCGATAAAGAGGATGTAGAACCCTTCAAAGCAAACGTACGCGCCATGACTGAAACACAGATACTACTGTTTAAGTCTTTTATTTAAAAATTTTAAACATAAGTGACCACAATTATAAGTATTATACTTTTGATATACATCATGATTATACAATATAGTACAGTTTTTAAGATAATACAACAATTCAATTGGTGGCTTCAAGTTTCCATATGAGTCAAAGTACACGGCTGTGTCACCACGTTTCTTAACTGCAACCCAATGACTACCTGGCTCTTTGTTTGTTTGCAAATTCATGATAAATGATTCATTCTTGCGTGATCCATTCGATGGTAAAGTATCTCGCATGTATACACCTCTAAAATATGGAATTTTCATTTTACCAGCAAATTTCACAAGATCTATATTTGTTAGAGGTCTTGCTGGTAAACACTTTACACGTTTTTTGGTTTATGTAAATACAAACCGAAACCGCTTCGCTGTTTCTTCATATACAAGCCACTACCTCGTTGACCAACAGCAATAGCCTCCATCGTTTGGTTATGACGTTTTGCTTCTTCCAATTTTTGTTTGGCTGATTTAGCATCGTTAACTGCTTTAGCAATGCCTGCAGCACCACCACCTAGAGCTCCTAGCGCTGATAGACCACCAAAAATTAGAGGTAGTAGTGGAAGGAAACCTCCACTTTTCGGTACTGGAATAACTCTAGGTGTCTTGACTTTCTTACGACCACCAGCATTTTTACTTACTTTTCTCGCTACATGTAGTAAATTTTTTACAGATGGAACTTCCGCACCCACAGCTATGGCACCTTTCATTAAATTTATTATGTTTTTAAATGGTATTTTACCGCCACATTTTACTTTTTTACTGCTACGTTTACGTTTGGTGGTTGTCTTTGGGGTTAAACCCATACCAAGCTTTCTTTTAACTTTCATAGTGTTTGTAACACCCCAAGCAGCTAACTTTTCACCAAAACTTGCGTCCTTCGACTTTACTCTCTCCCAAGCTCGGTTCTCCAGCACCTCGTCAGCTCGATGTCTATCACTCAACTGTTTTGATTGAGAGTATGCGATATCGTGATCTCGACAAGCACGATCTAGAGGATTGATACCTTGATCACCTCTTGCTAAACGTTCTTTAAGTTTAGTACCTGGACCACAAAACTGATAACCAGGAACATGCAGCTCAACAGGTAATTTGTTGATGGCTGTGTTAACAAGACCTTCACCTTGGCACACCAACATTTATACTGCTAATGAGGTATGATAAATCTGAGTATTTATATAGATGGTTGCACTCGTAAAAAGTTTTAGTTTAGTTAACGATGCGTATTGTTAAACACGCAAAAGCTACCCTACCAGTCACAAACATAGATGATGTTGTTACCATTCCATCACCTAAACAGCAAAGACATGGACTTCTTTTACCAAACACAGTTAGATGTTTGATATGTGGTCCAAGTGGATGTGGTAAAACAAATGTTATGTTAAGTTTGTTGTTTGAACCCAACGGTTTAAAATTTCAAAACGTATACGTATACTCAAAGTCTTTATATCAACCTAAATACAGTATGTTAAAGGAGGTGTTGGATGCTACAAAAGGTGTTGGATACTATCCATATAGTGAAAACGAAGAGATATTAGATCCTGCAGATGCAAAGAGTAATTCAATTTTTATATTTGATGATGTAGCCTGTGATAAGCAAGATAAAATAAAATCGTATTTTTGTATGGGTAGACATAAAAATATTGACAGTTTCTACTTATGTCAGACATATAGCAAAGTTCCGAAGCAATTGGTGCGTGATAATGCTAACATTATAGTTTTATTTAAACAAGATGAAACTAATCTTAAACATGTGTATGATGATCATGTAACTACCGATATGAGTTTTGAAAAGTTCAAGCTCCTTTGTGGTGAATGCTGGCAAAACAAACATGATATGGTGGTTGTCGTTAAAGATTCTGATTTAACACAAGGAAGATACCGCAAAGGGTTTGATCACTTTATATATCTCACTTGACTGGAAAACGTTAGTATTAAGTTATTCGACATAGAGTAAACATGTCGAAAAAATCTAAAGCTGCTCGTCATCGTAAAATAGTAGCACCACCAAATATACAACGTAAAATAGCTGATCTATCAAAGATAATTCGAAAGAAATATTTAGCTTTGAAGCTTGGCAAAACAGAGACAGATGAAACATTACAACGTTTATATAAACCCATCTTAAAACCTTTGAGTGATATATCGAAAAACACGGCATTGGCTACTGTTCAACACCAACCGACTAAAACCACCACATCATTAGCTACTACTCAAACAACTCAACAGAAACCTGCTACATTATTGGCTACTACTCAAACAACTCAGCAGAAACCGACTAAAACTGAAGTTGATGTCAAACCAACAGCAGCAAAGGAGGAAATTCCATTCCTTAGTGATGATGAAACGTTTGAATTGGAGGCGGAGGCACCAGAACCTGAATTATGGGCGACTAAAGCTTATAGAAAATTAGATGCTGCTGCAAATACACCAAAAGCAGTGTACGAACGAATGTTAAGTTCCTATCCAATAGTTGTTAGATATTATGTTGATAAATATTTTACAGATAATCATTCCTGTGATCAAACATATGGTGTTACTTATGATAAAGCTACCAACACTTGGATGCTTGGAAACAAACCTAGAAAATTTGTTGTTACTAACGTAGATTTTAAAAATAGAGAAACCTTTCAAATTGTGGTTGGTGACAGAAGATATTACGGTACTAATCATCTGTTGGAATTGATATTTTTGAGAAAACCTGGTATGAGTGCTTTGAACAATCGGGAAGCTTTACGTGACTACGCAGACATTATGGCAACTACTAGTCTTCACAGAAAAGAGAACAATCCTAAAGAAGACGTTCTACGAAACACCTCTACCAAATATCAACATGTAATAAAACCAATTTTAGAAAAACAAGAAGGTGCTAGAGCGCGATCTTCCTCGGTAACTTTAGGCCGTGGTATGCCATACATGCTACATATAAAAAAACAGAAAGAGTATGTATACTGGGATGATATAAACGAGTTGGTTGATAGACTTAGGCTGTTAGTAGCTTCTCAAGCAGCTGGTAATAACGCACACAACAACGAAATTCAGTCTATTATTGAAGAACTGAAGGAAGTGGGTGTTATATAAACAGATTTGTGTGTTTTTCACCATTTTCAAAATGCCGATCGATAAATTCGGACGTTCTGCAAAAAATTTAAAGCATCTAAACAGAATTATTCACAGAGAAACATTTCCGAAAACTACAAGTGGTGATTTTGATGTGCAAAACCATAAGTTGTGTAACGTGGGTGACCCTGTTGAACCTACAGATGGTGTAAGTAAAAAATTTGTTGATGTATGGATAGACGACTATCAGAAAACTAAAGTTGACTATCAGAAAACTAAAGCTGATTATAAGGCGAGCAAAGATGCTGTAGCACTTCAAATTGCTATACTGCTTGACGCTGTACATAAACCGGAGTTGGAAGCTTTAAAAAAAGACTTTGAACATAAATTTAAAAACTATGATGATTTTAAACGTGAAGTCTATAACTCATTTCCACTTAAGACTGGTGTTGATCAATCACTACAAAAGCTGGAAGAGCAATTAATGAAAAATTATATGGATCTTAAACATGAAGCCTACAGCTCGTTTCCGCTTAAAACTAGCATTGATGAAACATTAATTAGTCTTAAAGAGGATATCAAGGAGTACATACATCAAACAGTGTTTCCTCTTCATAAAACGTTTACTGCTATGGCTGATACCGCTATATCTAAACTTCAAAAAGATTATATAGATCTAGCAGTTTCAAAACTTGAAGCTGACTTGAAAAATACGTTTGCTACTAAAGACGATTTAAATCAAGCAGTGATTACGATTGAAAATAAACTTAAAAAAACGTTTGTGACTAAGGAGTATATCGATGGTGCTATCGAAGGGATAAATAGAAATCTAGTTCAGGAAGCAGTGGCAGCAGTTTGGGTTATGGTGGATAAACGGATATCAAAAATGGAGTTTAGTTGGAATCAAATAAAATAAGTTCAGTGTAAAAATGTCTATCGATAAGTTCGGACGTTCTGCAAAGGCTCCCAGCTTCTTAAACAAAATTGTGCACAGAGAAACATTTCCGAAAACTACAAGTGGTGATTTTGATGTGCAAAACCACAAATTATGTAACGTAGGTGATCCTATCGAGCCTGCTGATGGTGTGAATAGAAAATTTGTCGATGTGTGGGCAAATGAGTATAAGAAGAATAAAGATGAAGTATCACAGAGTCTTATCGCTATAACCCTTACAGCTGTGCATAAATCAGAACTAGCTGCTCTTAAAAGCGAGTTTGAAAACAAATTGAAAAATTTAGACAAGACGATAGCTGCTCAAGTTTTAAAAGATATTGATGTGTTAAAGAATAACAAGTTGAAAAAGAAGCTGGGTGAGATAGACAGCAAACTAAAAGATTTACATGATAAGTGGATACTTTTAAATCCAACATCACCATGAGACGCAAAACAGTTGAGCCATCTGATACCAAAAAACAAATTATTGATGAGTTATATAAACCGGCAAGAATCAATTTTAAACGTAGACGTACAATAATCAAAGGTTTAAATGATTTGTGGCAGATTGATTTAGCAGAATTTACAAACTACTACAAAGAAAACTCTGGTTACAAGTATATTTTAGTGGTTATTAAATGTTTTTCAAAGTATGTGTGGACTCGCCCTCTTAAATCTAAAACTGCTGAAGAGGTGACTAAAGCTATGGCTGATATTTTATCTACTAGTACAGCGCCCTCTAACATCCAGTCTGATCTTGGGTTAGAATTCTATAACGCTAAATTTAACGCCTTAATGAAAAAATACAACATTAATCACTACAGCACTTATAGCGTGAAGAAGGCTGCAATAGTGGAAAGAGTCATACGTACCTTAAAAGAGAAGATATATAAAAATTTCAACTTGATTGGCTCCTACAAGTGGGTCAATACACTACCTGATGTCACTGCTACTTACAACGCTACTGTTCATCGAACAACTGGTGTAAAACCTCAAGATGTTAACAAGAAAAATGAAGAAGCTATTCTGAAACAAGTTTACTCGAATCTGAAAGTGTTTAACAAAAATAAATTTAAAGTGGGTGATGTTGTACGTCTAAGTAAAGCTAAAACATTATTTGAGAAAGGTTATACACCGCGTTGGTCAACGGAGCTGTTTAAAATCACTAAAGTTCACTGCACTAATCCAACCACCTATTTAATAGAAGACATGCAAGGCAAACCAATCAGTGGTGGATTTTATGAAGAGGAGCTACAAAAGACTGCAACCCCTGATTATTATTTAGTTGAAAGAGTGATCAGAAAGAAAGGCGCCAAGTCGTATGTGAAATGGCTTGGTTTTGATAAATCTCATAACTCATGGATAACTAGCAAAGATATAAAATAATTTGTATGACAATACTTTATAATAAAACAAACGTTGTAAAATATATGCTTTTATTAAAATAAACATTGTAAAATATATGTTTTTTATTTCAACAACCTACTCAACACAAAGCTAAACGTAAAGTTTTCTTTATTAGCAAATTTATGACAAGTCGTTTAAATATAAGCAGTATTAAAATTGATTTTCAATTTCTACAATCACTTTAGACGTTATAACACGTCTTTAAACTAAATATTTTCACAAGGAAATCTTGAAAGAGTATAGAAACTAACATTAGGAACGTTTGACTAGATATATAACTATATAGATAAGTACATAAAGAAGTAAATAAATAACTATGTATATAAATAAGTAAATAAATAAATAACTAAGCCTAACCTAAATGAATTGCGTGAAATGAGCTGCCTTATGAAGACGAATTGGATTTTACAGGTATTGGCGAGTTGGATAAATATTTTAGATCGTGAAAAGTAGTCCGCGTTACTTTTTCACGATCTGTTTATGGCCCCAAGCTAATGTTTTATATGAATCTGATAGAAGATACCGTTTATCATCAAAATGTGATAATGCTACCTTATTAACCATTTGTGTGAACACATCATGCAGTCTCGTTCGGAAAACATTCATACTTTTAAAAACTCGTCCATCCTGTGCTACCACGCATCCATCATCATTCATTTTTGTTTCACCCATGCTATCCACAACATTCCTAGAATCCTCAGCACTCAAATCCCTTTTCGTTACACATTCTTGCACTCCTTTCGCTTTCTTTGTTAAAATACCCTCCCCATCAATCATATATGATTTTGCACCCGTCCCAACCATTTCGTATAAAATTTTGCCCTTATACTCGTCTTTCATTCGTCCTAACACACTTTCGCTCACCGGTATACCGTGTGGATTGTCAGCCGAGTAGTTTGATGTATCGTATTTGTCAATGTCTTGTTTCATGTCGTCATAAAAGTTGTCTGTCTCTACTAAAATAATCAAGGAGTCCGTATCGGTGTACAGTAAAGTCACTTTGTCACCATACTTTGTCTTTAAATAGTCGTACAGAAACCCATATATGATGGTTTTTGATACATCTAATATCGAAAAACCAACATATATAGGTCTGTCATACGTCACGTGAGTTCTGTTCATTTGTATAGCGACAAAGTCGTCCGTGAAAATTGAATGATTTTTAAAATGTGGTTTGTTAATGTATGCCGCCGCACCCGGTTTACGGCCGATATTGTCCCAGTGCGTCACCAGTTTCACGTCCACCCTCTTGTCCAAATTTTCCATGGTCTTACCGAATACCGCGTTGTTCATTAATTTAAAGAAATCGCGCTCAAATTCATTTTTAGATAAATTTCGTAAGTTTGTGTTTTTATCGATATAAATTTTCAGCCATGGAGATTGCCTAAATGTTATAACGCGGTGTATTTTCTTCAAAACCAGTCCGTGGCCTAAACACTGCTTTAAATTTCTATAATGAATAATATATTTAGTTTTATCGTTTAAATTTGGAATAAGTTTCGGTAGTTTCGCGTTTGGGGGTATGAATGATTCAGGACAAAAGGGTAATTCATTGTGTAAGTCATGTAGACTCTCCGGATATTCTAAATCCACTTCCAAAACATAACCAAATTCGTCGTTATCCCCCAAAGTTTGAATTTCTAAATTTTGAATTTCGGTTTCGGAGAGCCAACGAAAGCTTCCGACTGCTAATGGCTCGCTTTGACTTTTTCCGTATAAATTTGTAGCATCTGTATAGATAAGCCATGTTTTCGGCTTTGTAGCGTCATAATTAGGAGTATGTTCGTTGTTAGCTACTGCCCGTCTGACGCTGCATTGACTGACACCACCCCGTATACCTTTTTTGAAAAAGTGATGCATCTCGATGTCTGTTAGCAGTTCCAGCTCCACCCCAGTAGCTTTTAGGGCAGCATTCCAAGCAAGATATGGAGCTGTGACATGCTGACAAGGATCGAGATTGTACACCTCAAAACAAACATTCCTAAAATTCTCAAACACATCAGCTAAAAGTAACACGTCTGATTTTAAATAGAGATCTGAATAACCCCCTAAAGTTCTACACTCAAACGTCTGCCACACCTTACACGCACGCTCATAATCAGACTGCATGATGTGTTCACCTCTTAGATTATCATAAAATCCAGACTGTGATGGAAGCTTAGTCTCATTTAATTTATCAAAGGAGTCTACATACGAATATGGAAATACACCATTCTGCCGAATTAAATTAAACTTGTTTACATCCGCGAAATATTTTTTGACTTCCCTACACTGACTGTCTTCTAAATTTTTTGCTAATTTTTCTAAACTTTTAGCCATAAACCTAAACGAATCCAAAAATCTAAGTTTAATGTGGGTTTTTTTCGTTGTCCCATCTTCCGACTCCTCTTGATGAACCAAAACATGTTTACTAAAAGTGATGCACCGCTCTTTGTTTTGAGCGATGACATCTAATTTTGACTCGTACTCTGCCAACTCTTTGATGAAGAGATGCGCATCATACCCTGAGAGATTATGAAACAATACCGGAATGAATTTAGGAACTTGATAATTTAGATTGCAGATGGAGTGAGCCGGACCGCGATAATTATTGAATTCGAGCAAATGGTCGTGGTCACGAACCTTCTCCTCATCGGGACCGAAAGATCTTTCACAAATGTGACATAAATTAGAATTTTGAAATTCGCGCTCTTGTTCATCGGTTAAAGGTGTTATTGGCCAAACTTTGCTTATATGGTTTTGATAAATCTCTCTAACATCATTTTCTAAGCGCTCTACAAAAACGCTCGCGGCGTCCTGACCACGGTAAGTGACAAATTTTGATAGCGAGTCGTCAAAAGAACATTTAATGTAGTACGCGAACGAATACGGTATGTGTTTGTGAGTCTTTTGTGTGAATGACTCGCAACAATTTTGAGGATGTTCAGTTTCTAAAGGGGACAAAAGACTCTCAAAATCAGCATACACAACGAAAGGAACACGCATTTTCTTTTCAAAATCGACAAATCTAAGTAAATTCTCGGGTGTGTATTTACCATATTTATCCTTCCGCATCTCAGTTGTTGGTAAATTTACTCTAACATGATTACAATCGAATTTCTGATGCTCAACTAATTTTGCTTCTGTTCCAAAAAAGACTAAACAACCATCACAAAGGAATTTTTTATTACAATGTTTAGATATTTGACTTCTCACAAGACGAGACATATCTTTAATTAAACAATAATGAGTGTTGCTTTCAATTTCATCTGTTAACAATAATAAGTTAATATGTCTGGTCTTGCGAGAAGTAGTAAAAAATAGAGGCCCACAAATTTCATAATTAAATTTACCGTTATTAAAATCTTTATCCAACCCGTAAACATTGATCGAAATATTGTTTTGTTGTTCAAACTGGGTAATTTGATTTAAAGAAACGCGAAATTCAATACCTGTAAAATCCAATTCGTTCTCATATGGTAAATAATGAGATAAGCGATGTGGATTATCTTCAGTGGGGTGTAGTGCTGCAAGGATGGACCACTTAAAGCACTGATTGTCTTCATTTTGGATATTTACACAAGCCTTTTTATCCATAATACACTTTGGTAGACCCATGTATGAATTTCCTGCTAGTGGAGAAAATTTGGCAACACTCACTTCCAACCAAAGCCATTTTTGGAGCACCCAACCTGAAAATCGAAGGATAGTATAAGCATATGCGTACGACATTTTTTAATGGGACACCTGTGTACAAATGTTTCAATTTATATGTATACATTCCGGTAGAGTCAAAAGCTTTTAAATATATTATTGTTAAAATATTTAACTTACCACTTTCATGGTGCTGGAACTCTATAGCTTTGGTCTTCACGATGTCCTCCAAACTCTCCACTACTCCAACAGCCTCCCCCAGTGTAACGATTGGTGTTGTTCGGGTGTTGAAACTTTTTATGTCTTCGAGCTCTTTCCACGGCAGCCGGTATAAACCAAAGAGTTCTAGATTGATTTTCACACACCCGAGTTGCTCCATCTTCTTTCCTACAGTCTGCAGAACTTTTGGTCGGGCGTACTGTAGGAATTCATCGATGTCAATCGCTACACCCTCTGCAGGAATCCTGAATGTCGTCAGCTTTGTATTAAATGCATGTTTAATCAGCTGAACACCATCTTCTCCGTCGATACAAGCTTGGTTCTTGTGTTGGAGACTTCGAAGATGGCCTGGGAATGCTGCCTGTAATAAACAAGAAAGTAAATCTCAGATATATACTATGTTGAAACACATATAAGACAGAGTAAATAGCTGCAACACTCGATAAATGTAGAAACTTACTTTTGGAATATCTATCATGCAGATGAAACATCTGGTGGTCCTCGCTACCTTGTTAGGTGGCTCTTGTTCGGTAGTGGTGGACTGCCGCTTCACCCCGCTAGTTGATGGTTGAGGGTTACTAGTAGATGCTGCTGGTTGTGGCTCTGTTGATGTTGATGGCTGCGGCTCTGCTGTGATTTCTGAAATAGAAAAATAGAACTTTCATAAAAAAAATTTTGTTTTATTGTGGAAGACTTTGTGCTTGTATGAGAAAATATTCATAGCCTATACAGTTAGAAACTTGTACCTTGTTTCTAATCTATTTAACACAATACATTTAATATTTAGAAAAATCAGCTGCGTTTTAGATTTTCTGATTGTATGAGAAAAAAGTTTGAAAAATATTTTAAGAGAATATACAGAAAATTAATTAAACAGTGCATTTACCTGCTCTATGGAGTCTCTTGATGTGAGCTCCAAGTCTGTCCTTTCTGGAGAATACACACAAGCAGAAAGGACAGAAAAACAAATTGGAGTTTCCACCACAGTTTAGCATATGCCGCTTCATTACATCTTTACGGGTGTATTCTTTCCTGCATTGCTCACACTTAAAGAGTCCCATTCTTGCTACTAACACAAATGAGGAAGTTTTCACGAACTGACTGTGACTGTTGTTGCCTGTCTGCGACTTCAGCTTTTATATGATTACTCAACCCCCCACACGTGTATGAAACCTCATAGGTGACGCAAGTTTTTGCGAAATTAACCGTTAACCACTATCTACATCCTACAGAGTTTCTGGAGGATGTAGATAGTGGCTAATTAGTCGTTGGAAACATCCTACTGAGTTTCTGGAGGATGTAGATAGCGGTTAATTAGTCGTTGGAAACATCTGGTTCTAATGTGTTTTTCCGGAGGATGTAGATAGTGTTCTCAGATTTTTTATTTTTAAACAGTGTTGACACATATCCTTGTAAAAATTATTCAATAAAAACTAATATATTTTTCACAATTTCTTTATTACAATTTATACATTTAAAATTTGCGATAGTTTACAATATCATTAAGTACGTGTTGGTATTTTGTAACAAATTCACATACCATGCTTAAAGTATCACTATATCTTTCTCTAGCTACGAAAAAGGCACATCTAATTAGGGAAATGTCTCTAAATTTAGCTAATTCGGTCCTTAAATCATCAGCAAACATCTCCAAATTAAAGAAGCTTTTACAGCTTAGTTCTAACAATAAATCTTTAGCTACACAACCGATATCTTCTAGTATTTTAAGTGATTGAATTGACAAGTTAAAATTAATTACATATTCCTTACCACATAGTTTCAGCTTAAAACCTACAGTTTTTCTTTATGATTTTACAAGATATTTGGTTAAAGTATATGTTTCACTAGTTTCTATAGATTTGTTTTCCAAATTGTAAATTATCGTAGGTAATACGTTTAAAAATTCTTCAAATGTCCACACATCAAAAAACACAGGTATATTACAGTTTTTCTGAGATAATTTAATTAACGGCAAAAATTTTAAAACTGGATTAACGCCAATGATTAGCAGCTTCGCCCCGTTCGACGTAAGAGAAAAAGTTGTTTGACACATCAGTTCACAGTCTTCTGTTTTCAATTTTTTCTCGATGCTTTTATTAGTGATTTCTACCAGCTTCTGATTGAAAATATCTTCTTGAGTAGGCTGATATGGTGTTTGTAGGTTTGTTGGATATGCTGCATTAATTATATTTTCTATAGCTTGATTCTGCTGTTCATCAACCTCTGCTGCTGGATATAATGTACATAGTTCACTTATCATGTTTTCCAACGTTTTTGGTTCTTCTTTTGGAATAATACTTTCTATTGCATTACCCAGTAAGACGTCTTGTAGCACTTTAAGTTTTTTACCACCACCACTATTTTCTGCTTTAGCAGATTTTCGTTTTCTACCGTTGTTCACCATATTATACTCGTTCTGCTTCAGTTTTCAACTAAATGCTCCGTTTGAAATTCTCAACTTTTATACTTATCTAATTATTATTATTACTCTTACAGCTGAGCTTTGTTGCCGTGTTGAGTTTTATTGCTTTTAACTTAATATGTGAATCAAGACGATTCATTTGATACCAAACACGTAGGACTTTAATGCACAAATAACAAATTACTTGTACGCATGCGCTAGCCACCATATTTACACACGTCATTTAACTGGTGATTCCTCGTTTGCATAATACAGGTTAGTTGGCTTTTGAATTTGCATCTAGTGTTTCAACCAACTAATAAAAATTTCTTGGATGCATACACTAACCTTAAAACATTTTTAGGTAACACAGTTTTTCTATAATCAATATTTCGCTCCAAATCCTAAAACTAAATTTTTAAATTCAACAAGCCTTTGAAAAATTTCTTCAGATGTCCCTAGAACCGAGGTTATTTTTATATACATGCATCATATCAAGAAAAGTTATGATAAACAAATTTGGTGGGTTTCCGTTATAATAAAATATTTTTGTATTAACTGCTTTCTATGGAAATTTACAAATATTTAGTGCCAGAAGCTTTATATGAAAATTCACTACCATAACACACTTGCAGTCTTCAAGTTTTAAGCTCATTTGTATAACACTCGTACGTTTGCGATATAAAACTATATAGCAAAAACAAATTATGCTAAAATATTTTGTATCAGATTATTTATGTAAACGTTTACAAATATTTAGCGTTAGAAAATTTATATGAAAATTCACTAGCATAACGCACTTGCTGTACTCAGGTTTTAACCTCATTTATATATCAAATAATGTGAAACAGTCGTCTCATAATATTAAAGCTGTCAGTATTGGATAAAGTATAAAAAGGTTTTTACTTATATTTAAATTTATCTGAAAATTCGCTACCATAACACACTTGCTGTACCCAGGTTTTAAGCTCGTTTCTATATCAAAAAATGTGAAACAGTCGTCTCATAATATTAAAACTGTCAGTATTTGACAAAGTATAAAAAGGTTTTTACTTCTATTTAAATTTATCTGAAAATTCACTATCATAAAGCACTTGCTGCGTTTAGCTTATTTATGTAAAAAATTGCTCAGTAACTCACCAAATAATCATCGCCTTCAGACATAGGGTCACACTAGCACTTAATTTTTAAAACACCAACACCAATTTTCACGCTTTACACAAAATAACTAGTTCCATATTAATAGCACCTGTAAACAGATTTACAAAAAGGCAATGCGTTATGTAAGACATATAGCCTCTCCAGCTATTAAAAAAGAACCCTGTTTTATTTAAATGTAAGCAGACAGTAATACACTTAAACATCTGATGCATTTTCGGTAAGATTCAAAAAAATTATTACTGCACAACACATACTGTTCATGACCGCGCCCGACTGATGATTTAAACTGTTAATAGCGGGCTATTCACCTAAACCGGAAACACTTGTGATAACGGTTAATCAGCTGGTGGCTGGTGTAACATTTAAGCGTTTGCACTAAAATCATAACGTTTTATTTCGCTTTATTTAATTCGATCGACTTAATTTTCATCCTACATACGACGTTATTTATATTAATTCTAATGAGATAATTTTAAATTGATTTGATTTTAATAAACAGGTTAGTCTTTGGCATGTGGTTTATATTTATTATTAATAATTACCTTCTTATTACGCATGTTATTTTAAATGGTGACTCCTCGTTTGCTTAATACAGGTTAGCTGGCTTTTGAATTTGATTACGTCATCTCAGGTTAGTTCGCTACTTGTTCAGGTTAAATACGAAGTCAGGTGGTGGAGATATTCGGGTCTAGTCAGTGGCTCCGCCACCTTGTGCTCGGGTTAGGTCGGGGGCCGTCGGGTCCACCACCTTGTGCTCGGGTTAGGTCGGGGGCCGTCGGGTCTGGTCAGTTCCGCCACTCCGCCCGGTGGCGGTGGCGGGTGGCGGTTCCAGAACATACCATCTAACCTACTTATATATATATATATATATATATATATATATATATATATATATATATATATATATATATATATATATATATATATATCAAAAAAATTGTGGGAACGCCGTCAGTTGTAGAATAAAACTCTTTATTATAGGCCGAGCTTTCGGAAAAATTTATTCCTTTATCAAGGCTATAACATGGAAAGAAAAAAGTTTACAATTTACTTGGAAAAAAATAAAAGTTTAAAATACTTTCCATGTTGTAGCCTTGCTAAAGGAATAAATTTTTCCGAAAGCTCGGCCTATAATAAAGAGTTTTATTCTACAACTGACGGCGTTCCCACATTTTTTTGATAAATAACACTATTACCGTCACAGAAATTTAATACTATATATATATATATATATATATATATATATATATATATATATATATATATATATATATATATATATATATATATATATATATATATAGTGTGTGTCCCAAACTGGATGGTAATGTATTGCTATCTCCGTTATTATTAGAGATAGGGAAATGGTTA
Organism: Tillus elongatus; assembly: GCA_964006375.1. NCBI lineage: Eukaryota > Metazoa > Arthropoda > Insecta > Coleoptera > Cleridae > Tillus > Tillus elongatus. Next base: position 67,458,235 of record OZ023265.1, read on the forward strand.
AATTAGCAGTTTTGTATAATTTCATGCTCGTTCCAAATATGACTTGTATTTTGCCCTGCCTCTTTTCGTTTTAGAGTTATTTTGAAAGATCCAAAATTTGTCAATTTCTTTTTTCTTCAATATCTAAGTAGCCGTTGATCTGACATGTCTAAGACTAGAACATTCACAGGACACTTTTACAGAGTAATCTGCTTGTGCTATTCTCAAGTTTGGATTGTCATTTGTTTTTGAGCTACAGGTGTCAACGTTTGTTTTTATTATGGCAGCCATATTGGATTTTTTGCTCATGTGATAGCTTGTAAAAGAGATTTCCAATGATGTACAACATGCTTGAGAAATCTTGTAACTGCACTGACAATTTTGAAAAAAAAAACAGTTTTGAGGATAGTAGGCTATGAAATCCAATCCCAGAAAACAAATGACAAAAAAAGTGTTCAAAAAGCAGTAGGCCATGGAATCTAACAATAGACTTCTAGTTTTAACATAATTCTCCGTACCTCTCTTTTTATATTACCTCAACCATTTAGAAACAGCTTTAAAACAGAAGCTTAAACTCCAGTCTTTACAAGTTCTAGAAGCAGTTCAACCTGAAAACCGTGTATTTCTTAAACTCGTGCCAGCGAAAACTTTTATTTATATAACCTTGGGTAACAATTATTAAAGATAAAAGTGATAGATCCTAGTATATAAAAAGTACCAAATTGATTCGAATTAAACAAGATCCAGCAATCTAAAATACGGGGTTCTGGTAGCGCTTTGTTATTTATAATAACAATTTGTGCTTGTTCACTGATTGCAAAAAATACTTAAACCACGGGGAAGGCTAACACAAATATTGCACCCGTTACTTTAATTACTACATATTATTGTAATAAATTTCAAATATTGACATAACTTACACCGTATCTACAAAATTAAATAAGTCACTCCTAAATTGAAGCTTCACTCTATCTGCCACTTAAGAAGCATTGGATGTTAGTTTAATTAATGTCAATAGCGGAAAGTGTTGACATACTTCCATTAAAGTAAATGGCTTCCAGGCTGGCCTTTAGCAAACATAATGAAATAACAACCAATTTATCAGATCGTAATATGTTAAAGCCACTAGATTGTCTTATGTATCGTATTAGATCGTTCTATACTTGTAGTAGTAATTTGTTATGACTGGCTTATTCATTTGGTACATGTCACCATCATCGACTCTTAAGAATGGAAATAGTCAATTTTTTCTATCGCAAAAATTTAATTAGCGTGTTTCAAAGTTATAACATTTTCAAGAAGAATTTGAAATATTGCATTTAAAAACCTAACTCTCAGAACTTAGCCCACAAACATAATTTTCCAGTGTAATAAAAAACTGGAAGTATTTAAGTAGTGTACAAGCTTCTCAAATCATGTTTACACACAAATAGACACACACACACACACAAACACTCAAGCATGCGTAACACTTTCTATATTCAAAATAAACCACACTGTATCTATATATGCAACTTGCCCTGTCTCCTAGGCGTACACTGGAGCTTTTTAAACTTATTCATCCTACATTCAAACGGTTGATTTTTATAAACAACCATCTAGAATTTTTCCATCAATTTGCTATTTATATATGACTACTTCTTTAACAACGAGGAATAAGCGGCTCAAAATCTAATAACAATTGAGTTGCGTGCATTAGAAAAATATGAAAAAATAAGACGATTTGAGTTCTAAAAAACCCTAGACTCATATTTTCGACAAAGCCCAGTTCAGTGAAGATATCGACGTCAAAATTGCATTTTCAGTTGCACTGGAAATAACTATCAACTTCTTATCTCAAATAGAAGATGTCGTTTTCAATTCAATTTTGAGTTCGTTGTAAAACTTGATTTTGATGTTCATTTAAATATAAAATATTATTATGAAGCTAAAAACAAAGTCTTGTGGGGCGGATGGAATTCCACTTTTTGGTAAAGAAAGTTGCTCATCTGATCGTTAGGTCGCTTATGTTTCTAGTGAATCGGTCGCTTCAGCGTGGTGTGTTCCAAAACTGTATAACAAATCTTGGGGCATTGCCTTGTACCAACATCTATCAAAAATTATAGAAGGTCCTGGAGCTGCCTATGTTGGAGAGACTGGCCTCTCTTTTGGATAAGTTCGAAATATTTAATCCAAATCAATATGGGTTTTGGAAAAATAATTATATTATTGATGCGATAAATAAGTTTCACGAGAACGGTCAACGCTGGGGGATGTCCCCACAGTGTTCTATATTGAGCTTGTGTTGTTTAATGTTTACGTAAATGATCTGGTTGCATTGCCAACGTCGTTATGTATGCCGAAGACACTACCATTTATATTACTGCTAATCCGGATCAAATTGAGACCCAGTCCAATGCTGGCTTGGATAGCCTTTCACGCTGGTTTTTGCAAAACAGACTTCTCGTTAATATTGACAAGACAGGCTACGTGCTCGTAGTTTTGAGGATGGGAGACGAAACATTGCATCCCCTTGCTACCCTAATTTTTTTTTGGTTTTCATCTGCAGAGCAACCTTTGCTGGGACATTTACTGTGGTCATGTGACGAGTGCCCTTGGTTCCGGGTTTCACGTCATTTTTAATTTAAGATCTATCGTGGGCCTTGAGCAGATATAAAATATAAATTAAGTCTTTTCAAGGTTGTCTTTTGGAGTGATCTTTTCAGGTTCATCGCCAAAGCTGGCAGACGTTTTCATTATTCAGAAAAAAGTAGTCAGGTGCATGCTCTTTGCAACGCGTTTGAGTTCTTGCAGGCCCCTCTTCGTGGAGTTTCGCATTAATGACACTGCTTTATATATATATATATATATATATATATATATATATATATATATATATATATATATATATATATCCTAGTGTTGGTTTGTTCTAACTATAAAATTAAGCATGGACTAACAACCAATCGTGATGTACACGGTTATAATACACGCAGTGCTGATTTGGTGTTACTATTACCAAGACTTGAGGTATACAAAAGATCTCCATATTATCTGGGAATAAAACTGTAAAATATGCTACCAGACAAGATAAAGAATGTACAACCTTTTAAGTAGTTTAGGAGAGCGATTGGAGAACTGATGCTAGATAATGCTTCCTATTTATTGAAAGAGTTTGTTAGCTTTTGTAGAGGTCACTTGTGATTATATACTGTTTTGGTGTTGTACCACACACCTTATATTTTGTGTTCTATATTTTGTATTTTATGTTTTTATATTAGAGTTGGCCTTTTGCCATGTTGACTGTGTATGCACGTGTGTTGTACTGTTGATATAGTATTTATTTTTATATAATTTGGCATGTCCTATACTATGTATAATAGTCTTAGGATCAATAAAGTTATTATTATTATTATCATTATTATTATTACTATTATTATTATTATTATTATTATTATTATTATTATTATTATTATTATTATTATTATTATTATTATTATTATTATTATTATTATTATTATTATTGACGTATCATATGTAAAAAGTCACCGGTCTTCGAATTATATCGATTTTTTCGAAAAAGCAAATTACAATGGTTATGGATGTTAATTGCACTTGTTGATATTAAATCCATACGTAAACATTTAGTATAACTTTATTACTTCACTAACTGAATAAAGTATATGATACATTTAACTATAATACACTTTATGATATAATAACAATTACAACAGTACACGAGTACATAGCAGATAACTGACCGAACGTGGAGAACGTGTGTTCACTGTAGCGGTTGGTAGAGAGCAGAGAGAGAGAGATCGCCTGGTGTCTCTTATATGCAGTAGTTCTTGACAGCTGGCTGTCGCATAACGTAACGCAACGTTTAACTGTCAAGAGTATTTATGCAGAAACATAGAGTAGTGTTGACGGAAACACTGCGGTGGGAACCACCGCCACAATGGTGTTTGTAGCTAACTTGTATCTCCATCAAAAATCAATGTAGCTTTCTCTAATCGCGTGTGGGTATTAACCGGATGTAGCAGTAATTTAAGGTGGGATAGTAAATTTATTAACACGTACCGAGTGTGAGAGATTCATCTGCCATTTTGTGCATGTTTGGAGAGAGAACTTCGGATACCAAGAAGAACGATCCACAGAATTTTGAGGAAGCAATTATGATATCCGTTAAAGTTTCAGTTGGCGCAAAAACTGAAGAAAGAAAAACTGAAAAGCCTAAGATTTATTACGCCGAATGACATATTCTGAATGGCTACTGACTATGATCGAAGAAAACTAACGCTTTCCAAAGAATATCATACGAACAGACAAAGGTATATTATGTAAAAATTGCATGTCTAACCGCCACAACAGTCACTATTGGGCAGCAGAAAATACACATGCAACCGCGAGCGATATTTACAAGATTTTTCGAATTTCAAGTTATTTTGCGCTATAAAGGCATTTTGTGTCTGTATTTTTACGATGAAAACCTGGCAGAAGAATGGTATACTGTGCTCTTGGAGAACATTGTAAGAGCTGCTTTGGAACATCTTCCAATACATAAAAGGTTCAATGATTTCTATCAAATGGACGGTGCGTCAGCATACAATACCCACTAGGTCAGTAATACCTTGGAACAGATATTCGTTCAAAAGTGAATTGCAAATAAGTTTCCATACATATTTGCGCATCGCTCGCCAGATCTAACACCGCTAGACTTCTTTTTTTGAGGCTACATAGAAAATAAAGTTTATGCATATCCCATTACAACAAAACAAGATATGCAAGATAGAATACGTTGTGCTTCTGGTAAAATGAATGTGGTATCACTAGAGTATGCTACAAATGCCGAAGTTCTGAAACAAATTACTGCTTGTTTACGATACAACGAAAACCTTTTGTAGCACTTGTCTTGAACATATTATTGCCAGCGAAAGCCACCAAGAAATCTCGTCTCTAAATCATCGGTATAATTGTTGTACGTAAATACTTAATTTCTGCCATGAATAGTGTTTTTACATAATCTTCGATTATTTTTCTGTGTTAAATCTTTATGGATAAACAACATGTGTATTTCTTACAATAAGAATTAATTCTTAATACCTATTTCATAGATTTCCATGTACTAATCCGGTAGCATCGCGTCCATTATAAGGTGCGAGCTAAAAAATGTTTTCGTCAGTGCATTATAACCGACAAAACAGATATATGTATCATGTTGAAACTATCACTGCGCTTATCATATATGTAAAATTTGTTGATACTACATAATAATGCCAAAGACTCATGTATTCCAAGGCATAATATGGAATATGTTTTTGGTTTTAATAAATAATTTAAGTATAGGACATGCTAAGATAAGTTATAAAATAATAAAACTGCCAACGTGAAAAAATACAGACTGTTCTATTTGAAAAAAGCACGTTACAGTGATTTAAACTTTCCAAAAATGGCGGATGAATTTCTCACACCCGGTATGAGTTACAAAGATGTCCCTCATATTCTGAAATACTGTTAGACGTAGTTAATATCCACACGCCATTTGAAAAAGCTACATTGATTTTGATGGGGAAACGACAAATAAACTATGAACACCATTTTCTTTTTTTTTTTTTGAAAAATCGAACCGACCACGGTCGATTCTTGATATATTATATGAGACATCAATAAACACCAACATCAAATTTCACAAGGAACAAAATTGAATGAAAAAATGGCATGTGTCATTTTAAATAAGAAAGTTGATAGTCGTTTTCGGTGCAACCGAAATTGCAATTGTGACGTAAATATTTTCAATAAATTGTGCTTCGTAGAAAACACACGTCTGAGAATTTTGAGAACTCAGATCATCTTATCTTTATACAAATGAAAGCATCTCTTCAACTTTAATAGTTATTATATATATATATATATATATATATATATATATATATATATATATATATATATATATATATATATATATATATATATATATATATATATATATATATATATATATATATATATATATATATATATATATATATATATATATATATATATATATATATATATATACAGTGTGGAACAGCCAAATGGAATAAATTCGATAACGGATAAATGAGGGCGTGTTGGGAAAAACGCTTGGACACGTCGATTTGTATTTTTAACTGCGCATCTTTTTCAAGAAAAAAAAATTATATAGGGTGCGTCATGTGACAGTGGCCAATACCAACTTTCTTATTTTAAATAGAAGCCCCTGTATATTATTAATTTTTTGGATTCTTCAGAAAATTCTAGACATAATTCATGTACAATGTTCTATACCTATCTTCAACTGTTTCGGAAATATTAAGTATTTTCAGATTTATTACAAAAATTAACATTAAAAATAGAAAATTATTTTATTTCACAAATTCGCTACATTGCATTCAATACTTATTTCCCATTCAGCTCTTGATAATGAGAAAGTAAACAAAAACCATTCCTGCGTTTCTTTTTACTGATATGAAATGAAACAAAAACAAAAACAGTTTTCTTTCTGTTCGTATAAAACTCGTAGCCTTAGCAACTTGTTGTCTGCCTGCATGACAGTAGTGATTAGTGTCAGTGCTATTGTCGTTTGAATTTCGTTAACTGTACGTAATAATATCAGAAAAATGGTTCATTTAACAGAAATGCACAAAATAACCATTCTACAAATGATTGGTTATGGAGATAACACACGGACACAGATGGAAGTGTCTCGCTTATTTCACGAAAAATTTCCAAATTTGCCGCCTGTATCCCAAGGAACAATTAGCAAAATAGAAAAGCAGTTTCGCGAGCTTGGTCATGTGAGACAGATAAAAAAAGTAGCTGCCAATGCAGTAAGTGATGATACGAAATTGGATATTACGCTTGAGTTTCAAGAAAACCCACATACTTCTGGTCGACAAGCAGCCCAACTATTCAACGTTAGCCACACAGCAATTTTTCGAACATTAAAGGAAAGTAAAATGCATCCCTATAAAATGATACCAACTCAGGAGCTCATGGAGGACGATTTCGATAGGAGAACGTATTTTTGTGAACAAATGATGGCAATGTTAGATAACAATGTGATCCAATTAGAAGAATTGTTTTCTGATGAGAGCACATTTACACTTCACGGTCATGTTAATCGTCAAAATTGCCGCTATTGGTCTAATGAGAATCCTCATTGGATGAGAGAGGAACATACGCAATATCCTGAAAAAGTTAATGTTTGGGCAGGAATTGTTGGAAATCATATCGTAGGTCCCTTTTTCATTGATGGCAACTTGAATGGGGATAAATATTTAGAACTGCTCCAAAATAATGTCGTGCCAACTTTGACAAACTTATATCCAGATCCAGCAAACCCACAAGTTCCTGCCAATAAAATATGGTTTCAGCAAGATGGAGCACCGCCCCATTACCAAATCAATGTCCGGCAGTACCTGAACCAAATTTTTCCAAATCGGTGGATAGGGAGGCGCGGATCGATAGAATGGCCAGCACGATCTCCTGATCTGTCGCTATTAGACTACTTTTTGTGGGGATATGTCAAAAGTATTGTATACAAAACTAAGCCCCTCAACTTAGATGACTTAAAAAGACGAATCACGCTTGCGATTAGATCAGTCACGCCTGAGATGTTGAGTAATGTTAGAAGACATTTCTATACCAGATTAGGATGTTGCCAAGATGTTCGTGGCGAGCATTTTGAACATTTACTACATTGACATTAATTTTTTTTTGTTTTTTTAAATTATTAAGAAATAATCAGTATTTCTTATTAGAATTTGTGAAATAAAATAATTTTCTATTTTTAATGTTAATTTTTGTAATAAATCTGAAAATACTTAATATTTCCGAAACAGTTGAAGATAGGTATAGGACATTGTACATGAATTATGTCTAGAATTTTCTGAAGAATCCAAAAAATTAATAATATACAGGGGCTTGTATTTAAAATAAGAAAGTTGGTATTGGCCACTGTCACATGACGCACCCTAAATAATTTTTTTTTCTTGAAAAAGATGCGCAGTTAAAAATACAAATCGACGTGTCCAAGCGTTTTTCCCAACACGTCCTCATTTATCCGTTATCGAATTTATTCCATTTGGCTGTTCCACACTGTATATATATATATATATATATATATATATATATATATATATATATATATATATATATATATATGTATATATACAGTAAGCGGCAAATTTGAGAATAAATTTATTAAAATTCAAGCGATTTATGTTTTGACGACATGCTCCGATATGTCAGCTCTAGTTTTCAAATATACACATTTTTGCAGTGACAAGCCCGTTTTTTATAGATCATTGAATTTTCTACACGGTACCCGGCCAATGTTGATACCTCACCTTGTTAAAGTTTTGAATGAAAGTCATTTGAAAAGGAGAAAACATAAACTCTGTTCATAAGAACAATTAAAAGATAATAAATAAGATAAGATTATTTCCTGTAAATAAAATGTCAAAATTGTATAAGTAGAGGTACTAATCGATAATACAGAAGAATCAGGTGCACGTGATTATCAAATGAACGTTATTCGTAATACTATAAGTCTATTTTGAAAGTTAATTAGGTATGGCACATTTATGTGAAACCCAGCCTATAGAAATTTAAATTCTTATTGGATGCGGTGATAAAACCAGAACACAGGAAGAAGTGTGCAATTGTTTAATGACAAATGTCCAAATAGACGTATCAGCCAATTCAGTGTGAGTAAAATCGAGGAGAAATTTAGAGAAACTGGACATGTTAAGCACTTGCCAAGTTTAGGACGGTCTAAGAAAATTGATGACCTAAAATTTGAGATTTTATTCTGTGTGGGTGAGAATCCTCATCTTGCATCTCCATTAACTGTAGGAGACTATAAAATTTCTCAGCGATCATAATTTTCTGCATTAAACTTAATGCAAATTATCCTAACCTACCAATGCATCTTTGTAAAATAATTCAAGATTTATGCAACCGTAATTGAAACTCTAATCGTCAAATTTTTCTTTAGGACGAAGCATCAGTATGGCTTAACGGAAAAGTGAATAAACAAAATCATGGGTATTGGAGTAGAGAAAATCCTCACTAGATGACTGGAGCACCAACGACCTCGTGAAGCTAACCTGTGGGCGGGAATAATCCACGATAGAATCATAAGTGCTTTCTTCTTCGATAAAACTCTAACTGGGTAGCGATATCATAATTTTCTAAAGAATGAGCTTACTACTGCTCTTGCTTAAAGTTTTCCAAATAGGGATGATCCTGCTTTACCAAGTGGTGATATATGGTTTTAAAAAGACGGTGCACCTCCACACTTTACACGTTTTGTTCGCGAGTTTTTAAATGTCTGCTTTCCTGGCAGGTGGATCGGTAGGCGAGTACCAACAGTACACCCGGTAGATGATCAGGTGTTACGCCCTTAGGTTTTTTATAAGTGTATTTAAATTTAAAAACCAATGTTAAGAAACCAAATAACCTAGAATATTTGAAAAATTGAATTAGGTATGAAATAAGTCGAATTAGCCCTGGCATTATTCGCAATGTGCCTGAGGAATGTGTCGATCTATTTCCGTATTGTCAAGAAGTCGGTGGATTGCATTTCGAACATCATATTTAAAGGAACAAAATACATTAATTTGTTCAATAGGAGCCTTTACCTTTTCATTGTTGTTATGAATATAATTTATGTTTTCCACTATTTAAATGATTTTCATTCGAAAATTTAACAATGTGAGGTAGACAATGTGTAGATAATTCAATGATCTATCAAACAAAGAAAGGGGTTTTCATTAAAAAAAAAAGATGATATTATATTGGAAAAACAGGAGTGGGATAACGGTAAACTTTATGCAAAAATGTGTATGTTTGCAAACTAGAGTTAACGTGTCAAAACAATTCGTCAAAACACAAATCGCTCAAATCTTGATGGAACTATTCCATAATTTTGTCGCCCACATACACACACACACACACACACACACACACACACAAATATATATATATATATATATATATATATATATATATATATATATATATATATATATATATATATATATATATATATATATATATATATATATATATATATATCGAACGCGCCAATAGTTGATATCAGCTCGGAACATTTACATCAGTAATCAACATCTTGAATTATGAATATAATTAAAAGATCAAACAAACTTGTTATTAGAAAAGTTCGATGTATCTGAAATAGCTCGCTTGTTACAGTTTCATAACCTCACAAAGTAAATGTGGACGCCAAATTATTAATATTAATCTTCCTTTTTAATAACATTTATTTTCCTTTATGCTGATCCTATTTGTGGCACCTTATTAGCAGCAGCTTTTATATCCTCTCCGGCAAATATCGTAAAAAGTTTCAGACAGCTAATTAACAGCACTTCAAAAATACTGTTTTAATATTATAAATAATTTTGTAGGAAACAGTTTAAGACAAAACCAACCAAACCAATTTGCAGAACTTATTTTTTTAATAATAAAGTGAGCAAAGAGAGTTAAGTCCATAAAGGCGTGCAGGATATCACTGAGAAGTTTTGTTTACAAAAATTGACATAGTTTTTACGTAAAATTGTGGTTAAATGTTATATCTAGAGTATATAGAGGACGTTGAAATATAGTTATATATATATATATATATATATATATATATATATATATATATATATATATATATATATATATATATATATATATATATATATATATATATATATATATATATATATATATATATATATATATTGGTGTCACACGGACACACGGATTACCGAAAAAATAAAGGACCGATTTTGATAAAATATGGTGAGTGCATTCCATTTACAAGTGGCTTGGATATTTTACTTAGCTAGTGCAGTCGCACAGTTTTCCTTGAAAAATGTTGGGTTTTCTTTCGGAAAAAGTTGTATCTCCGGAAGTAACAAAGTTATGGCCGCCAAATTTGGTGGACCGGTTTATATACACCAAAATTTAGATCTCTAAGTTTAAACAAAAATCAAAGTTATAGGCATTTAAATAAAAAAAAAATGGATCCACTGATGACCAGAGAAACGCATAAAACCAAAATATTTTGTGTGGATAACAAAATCTATTGTATAATACTGACCAAAGTTAAGTTTTTGGCGCAAAAAGGTCAAGAAATACAAGAAAACTTACTTTTACGATTTTTAAATATTTCTTCTTTAAATGTCAAAATTTGCAACATTTAGATAAAGAACCTGAAACAAGTACGGGTTGCGTAGAGAATATATCGCAAGAAACGTATTTTGCAAAGCTTTAGGTGTCAGCTTCAACCATCGCTGTCCTACATTTTACTAAAATGGTTGCAGAAAAATGATTTCAAATAGAAGTATTTTTAGTTATAGTGTATGGTTCAATCGTCTGTAGTTTTTAGCAAATTTTCATAATAAAAATTAGCTATAGAGGAGACCGCGACTTTTTAATCGTGAGAATAGTTCTTCAAATAAGGGCGAACTTGGTCCGCCAGCACCGACATAATATATAGGGCGACGAATTTATACCCTAAAGCTCAATATATTCGTTATACGAGATAGGAAAAAAAGTTGTATACGTTAACCCTAGAGTGGTCTTGAGCTGCATCCTACAAAATTACTTTAATAATCATAGGCTGGCCTATAAGTCGTTGGTGATACAAATCTCCTTTTTAATTTTTATTTTATTTAACACCCCTCATTTTATTGCATCTTGGCATTTCACATCGAATTATAAAGCATGTTTGTAAGGAAAAAAGTTAAGTATTTATCCTTTTTGAGTTGTTTTAATTGTCATGCAATTTTCCACTTTTCGGCGTATATACAAAATTGTGATACGGCATTTATACCAATATAAAGCGGATCTCATGAAAATGGTGCCTTCTGAAATGCTTTCGTTTATATTATTTGTTAATTTTTTTAACCTTTTCAAAGAATAAAGTTATTTGACGAAATGTGGTACATTGTTTCTACTATATAGGTTATACTGGTAATCAGATTTGATGCCTGCTTTCATTTAAAAAAAAAGACATATGTTGTTATTAAAAACATTTTTATGAAAATCCACCGCCATAACGCACTTGCTGCGTCCAGGCTTTTTGGTACGACAAACGTTTTAGTTTGAAATCTTTGTCCAACATTTTCACATGACTGTATTTTTAGTCTATTCATGAGGAGGTCTCAACTTTTGAATTTGATAAAAATTTCTTCCAATGAGCGCGAACTAGTGAAGTCAGTTTTAGTTTTCAATGTTATATATATATATATATATATATATATATATATATATATATATATGTGTGTGTGTGTGTGTATGTGTGTGTGTGTGCGTGTATATGTATATGTATATATACCTATATATGTATGTATCACACCAATAACTCAAAAAATAATAAATCAATTTTGATTAAATTTGGTAGGTGGCTTTAAAGTCAGTTGAATAAGTTTATTAGGGAAGAAACTCGAACCAGTTTTTCCGGGAAAATTTTGGACAATTTTTGTATCCGAAAAAAATAACTATAGCAACTGAATTTGATACGCTGATTAATGTTTTAAATGTATGTTATATGCAAAAATTCAGATCTCTAATTTGAAGAACATCCTCGAACATCTAGAATTCAGAAGGGCCACTTGCTCCAGTTAGGTTCCGCGCTGACTACGCCCTTTGCTTACAGACACGAAACCCAGCCGTGAAGCCAGCGAAGTAGTCTCCAAGTCTGTATGCGGTGTGGACCGGTTCCATCAAGTAAGCGCAACAGCAATCAACGAACTTTAAGTTAAAAGCAAAAAAAGTACACGTATATAATAAAAAATAGGATATTAGCGAGTTCTACCTAGCACGACTTAGAAGGGCCTAGTTATTTTAACAGTTTATTTGACGATATATATATATATATATATATATATATATATATATATATATATATATATATATATATATATATATATATATATATATATATATATATATATATATATATACATATATATATATATATATATATATATATATATATATATATACATATATATCAGAAATAAGCAAACAACTATCAAATCATGTCAAATGTTGGCACATCAGTTTGTTTACGTTTAGTAATTATGTGATTTCGCAACGTCGTGAAGGGTTGCCAAATTATAGGAGTAAAAGCTGTTCTCTCGCTGTAATATGACATATGAGTCTGCTTTGAGAATTTAATATTTATGTAGTGGACCTTTAATTACTAAAAATGATATCATTCCATTTTTGTCGTAAAAACAGCATATGTTAACAATGAATAATATTAGTTTACACCTTCCGACATGGCTATAACTAATGCACGGAAAAAATTTAATTTGCATTTTCTTGCAAGAACATAATGTTCCAAATGCCAGGATGACCGAGAGTTTCGTAAATATTATGTAGTACTACTCAGTTCATCTTAGCAAGAGTCCTAAAAATTCGTTGCGCAACATATCTTTAGAAATGTTGAAAGTGAACAAAAGCGTTGTCATTTAAAATGCCTAAAATATTGTGGATAAAGAATTACCGAGAATTTACATCGGATCGAGACCAACTTTTTTGTACTGTGTGTTCAAAAATTGCAGGTATTTGTTGTTTTTTTACAACATGTGTTTTTTATGTATTTAAGAGTAAATGTATCCATAAAATGTATACACCAAAAATAAAATTTGATAGTTACACCACCAATAAGATTATAATTTTCAGAAAAAAAGTGTCAAATTAATTTCGGCCCAGAGTAAACCCATATTTTTTAGCAAAATTTTCAACAAAGAAATTTAAATTTTTGTTGCTTTTTTTTTGGGCACTACAGGTTCCTGCCAAAAAGTTCATTGTGAATCAGCATGTCAAGACCACAAAGCCAATTCTCTCAACATGCGGAAAGTTGAATAAGGTGCAACATCACAGCAAACCTTAAAAAGTTGCCTTCAACGCAAATCAAATGAAACCGACCAGAAACAGGTCAATGAATATTTATGAGCAGCAATATACCGCTGACAAAATTAGGTAATCCAAACCTCAAGCAATTTTTAGGAAAGTCCTGCCAGCACAATATCCTTGACAAGTCAACCTTCCGTAAAGGATGCGCCGACATCATCTTTAAAGGAACATTACTGCATGTAAGAAATGATGTGAGTTCAAATTATTTGTATGTTGTAGTAGATTCGTGCGATAGATATATCGCCCATGCATTAATTGACGTTCTAGGGGAGGAGAGTCCAGGCAGATCCTGTCTTTTTTCGTCACAAAAAAACTTGAAAAAGCCCATAATTTAACTATAACCAGATTTGTTCAAGATTCTGACAAATTTTTTCTTGCCTGATATTCTTCCTTCAAAAAAAATCATTTCAATTTAGCACCTTACATGCAAGGCCGGACATTTTTTCTTATCCCAACGTATTACATGTAACTTGTTTGGCTCATGGCATCAATAGATTAACAAAGTGTATAAAAGAGCAGTTTTCTTTAGTAAATGATCTTATTAACTATATTCAAAAAGTATTTTTAAAAGCTCCAATACGCATTCAGTTGTACAAAGAACGCGCTCCAAATCTTTCGTTGCCTCCACAATCTGTTATAACTCGTTGGGGTACATGACCTGATGTAGCTTTATTTTATGATGACAATTACGACGTCATGTAAAGAGTTACTAACGCTCTGAACGACTCCTCTTCCACCGCTCGCATAAACTACAAAAATATTTTTAAAAATCCAGCCCCTTAATATATATATATATATATATATATATATATATATATATATATATATATATATATATATATATATATATATATATATATATATATATATATATAAGCAACTATTCCTTTGTATCTTCAACATTATTAAAATTAGAGTGTCTCTTTAGCAGAGTCAGTTGCTTTAATAAATTAATTTGAGTCTGATTGTCACAAAGTTTGCGGAGCAACCGGATGAGTAATTCTTAACAAATTAACACTGTGATTCAAAAAATAATACAGGATTTTTTAAAATATTTCGAAAATTTTTGTAGGGAACTTTGAAGGTGATGTAAATGTACCTGAATTAGAAGCAAACATTCTTTCTAAATATAAATATTATGATCCTATTACTTCCGTTGATATTGAATGAAGCTTTTCTATTTTTAAACACATATTTGCTGACAAAAGACAAACTTTCCTTGTAGAAAACTTTGAAAAACACTTGGTAATTAATAGGACATGATTTATGTCAAATATACTGTTTTGTATAGTTTTTTTAATCATTTTATTCCATTTAAAAAAATTAATTATGTATAATCTTATCAATTATCATACTTATAAATAAAAAACTTGTATTTTCTAACAAATTGTGTTTCATTATTGTCAAATCAATTTTACTAAGCTTGCAGTTTTATTTTTATTAAAATTTTCTAACGAAATAATTTAAAAAAAACACAATAGTATTCATAATCAGTGATTTAACAAACTTAATATTATGCATAATTTTTTGCATTTTTTTTGTCTGCATTATTTTCATGCGTTAGCTACAACTATTTTGTTTAACGACTTGTCTAGGTTACAAAACAAGCAAAAATACTTAACACAAGATATATGGTTAATTGTTCAAAATATTTGATAGTATTTAAACAATACTTATTATTTTTTTGACATTTACAAGATCCGGCTCTAGAATTGACGGGTAAGAGAGAAAGAAAGAGAGAGAGGGAGCGAGAGATAAATGCCTTTAACACATATGACGTTCCTCTCATGAAACTAAATCTAGCTTTCACACAAAGAAAGGCGGGTCGATAAACTTTACAAACGTAAATTGGAAGAAAGGCCACAGATTAGAAGAAAACGACAGGTTGTCAGAAGACCTAAAACAAATGGAGAAAATTACTTAGTTATGCTTGGATTATTTTTTGTTCCTTAACTTCGGTCTATTTCCACGACTATGACCAATCACAGACGCCAGAGAGCAATTTCAGCTGACTATCCTGGAAATTTTGTCGAACCCTTGCTTTTCTGTAAGGATTGTAGGGATAGTTAACGTGCACAACATGGCATTGACACGGGACCGATGGCTTTACGGCACCTCAGCAGGATGGAACGTGCACACAACCTCCGTTGATGTTTATGTTACCGTATGTACTGAAAAAGTGTAAGGGAGATTTGGGAATCGAACCCGGTACCCCTCGGTTCAGAGGTACACGTTATTACCACCGAACCATCGAAGCTCTATGCTTGACTTAGAAAATTATATATAACGCTTACCCAGGCTATGGGTCTTCGTTCTCAACAGCAAACCGCTGATGATATTTTAATAGATCAGTAAGCGATGGGCCAAAGATGGTCTTGAATTATTTTCCCCTTTATTTTGACTTGTCCGTATATACCTGTAGAAACGCTCTAGCTCGCCCTCTTCTAGCTATGACAACTTAAACTAGCGAAGGAATTTTATACGTTAAAACATAGCAAAAAAATATCCCACAATTTTCTGTAAAATGCGACTTACTTATACCAGGTGATAAAAGAGATCTAAAATCTGCTGCACATACAGGGGATTTTTCGTTGCTAAATATTTATTTCGACTTTAAACCTAATAAAATAATTTGTTTATCAATACTGTTTAAATATCCGCTCATTCAACTTTTTATTAAAAGAAGCAAGCGTTACGACATTTAAAATCTCTTATGATGCACCGATATAATTTTCTAGTCTATACAATCCAGCTTTATCTTTGTTATAAAAATTCGCAAAAATGCAAACAGTTTTTATTTTTAATAAAAGACAATATATCAGTTTAACAATTTATCAGTTACGAGACAGAAACAAAACATTGGTAAATGGATTAACGACAGTAATATAGGATTATAAATATATAAATAACCTGCATGTGCTAAAGTCCGTAATTTCGGACTCATGCTCCGAACAGATTTATGTTGAAAGGAATACGAAAATCGCAAGCGCTAAGTGCAAAACTAGTGTCAATACAGGGAAATATATCGCCTCTGCATTGGCTGGAAGCTGAAAGGCTACATTCAGGAAGATAATTCAGGGAGAGAGCCGCGTCGCCTTGTGCACTGAATGTGACTACGTCAATTGTGGAAATACCGCAGGAAAGAAGAGAGCAATAAATATAGAGGGCGTGAAAGTGGGTAGAATCGTCTTTTCGAAATTAGGTAAGCTGAAGGGAAAGTTTATATCCTCTACCGAGCTGGTAGGGTTTTCATTTTTAACGTGCGAAACCTTTGAGGTGAGACACATGCGTTGGATTAAATCGACCGAGATGCGGTGGCTATTTATCGTTACTCAGCCTATGAATGCCGCTAAAGGACAACGAATAACAATTTGCGAGGGTGATGTTCGCGTCTTTAAAGAGATGAGGTCCATTCTAGTTTATCCCCCATGTAAGACGAACGAGATTTGGATTTCTATTGACACTACACTCTCTAGAATACCAGAGATTATTGAGGGTCTAACTTAGCTAGAGAAATTTTGCACTTCAAAGATCAATTGAAATGTATGCTTAGATATTATATTGATTTTCACTCTAACATGTCCTCCCTTCTAACGAATTTTCGTAAAAAAATATTTAGTCAAATGACGACTTTTAAATTTAAAAAAGAAATTCTGTCAATAAGCGCGAAATAAGCCCACTAGAACCCACGTCCCTAGTTATTTTTAATTTTTATATGGTTACACACACACACACACGCGCATATATATATATATATATATATATATATATATATATATATATATATATATATATATATATATATATATATATATATATATATATACATATATATATATACACATATATATATATATATATATATATATATATATATATATATATATATATATATATATATATATAGTGTTTCAAAGATAAAGTAAGAGCCTAGGCGGTTCAGAGGAAAGAACGTGTGCCTCTGAACCGAAGGGTACTGGGTTCGATCCCAGGATACTTCTTTCACTTTTTCAGTACAAACTGTAACAATAACATCAACCGAGGTTCTGGCATTATATTTGAGAAAGTTAAATGTCTGCACTTCCGCCCTTCGGAGGGGGCGTAAAGCCGTCGGTCCCGTGTCCATGCGATGTTGGGCACGTTAAAGATCCCTACCCTCCCTACAGAAAGGCAGGAGTTCCGCAACATTTCCAGGATGGTGAGGTGAAACTGCTCCCTGACGTCGGTGATTGGCCAGAGTCGCGGAAATATTCCGACGTTAAAGTAATAAAACACACACACACACACATAAAGAGGGCCACTATGGGGATCTCCAAAACGGTAGCAGATTCAGACTTGGTTATATGGACGCATTTAAAAGTCAAAAAAAATGGGGATTAGACATCTCCGAACATATATTTTTAAAAATTTGGATTTTTTGATTTTACATATTACTTTTTCTGGCATTAATGTTGGACCTACGCCAATACCGATGACACTTCTCCACAGCAACTTTTCATCTTCTTTAACGTAGCATTGCTAGTTTTCGAAACCGACGTTTCGTTTTTACGGGACCATCCAACATTTTTAATAAGGCCGCCATTTTCTGATATCATATTCTGAAAGCCCCTTTTATTCCAAATTCAGCGATGTGTCACACTTCGTGATTTAGTACCATTCTAGTCCTTCTTTCTACCTTAATCAAGAAAATTCCTATTACGGACCTGTACATTGCTTTTAAACTTACGTACTAAACAACTAGCTATACCAATTAATGCTTTGTGTCATTCGGCTGTTTATTAATAATCGAATGGGTGAATTGAAGCAACTATTTGTGGAATAAACACAGCAAAAATAAAAATGCATTGCCACAAGACCTAACCATTAAGAAAAAGCAACAAACGAATACGAACAAAACAACTAAATTTAGAGCATATGTTCACATAAACTTCTATTTTCCTAGCACAAATAGCACCTTCTAGTTGTCGAATGTCAAACACTAGTCAACACTTGTGGAGTAATACTGGCAAATATTTCCAAAACTAACCTCCTTAGATATTGTTCTGTAAAAAAAAATTGCTGATATACATGATTCCTAACGTATCGCTATACAAAGAAATCAGGGGGATATATCTGGTTAATGCGCTGGCCGAATACATGCTAATTAGTTATCTGAAAATCTCCTTGAAAAATATCCCCTGACGGTTCTGGAATTATGTGCATGTGCCCCATCCTGCTATATCCAATCGTTTTGTAGCAAATGTAGGTAGCGCTCTGATGTTACGGTATGGTGGTGAATTAACGGGCCTACAATAGTTATGCCCACCTACTGAAAGCAAAAAGGTGTTGATGCCTCGACATTTTATTGAAGCGTTGATTGTTTTCAGACCAAGAATGAACATTTATTCCATTGAAAATACCATTATTCGGAATCATGATTTCATCAGACTATATTATTTGATATGGAAAATTAAAATTGCCCTGGCATTTTCTTATGTACCACTTAAAGAATGAGCGACGTCGTTCCAAATCACCTGGTCGGAGTCCTTGACCAATTCTGCACTTGTATGTGCCGTTGATTTTGGTATACCAACGTTTCGCTAAATCCGCCGGACTCCGCCGGTATCCCAGTAACTGCTAACAAAACATTATTAACCGCTTCCTCAGTATGACTTTATGCTTTAAGGGTTGTAACTAATTTGCTATAATTCCTTGTATTTGGCGTCTTCTTTCCGGATATTTCTGCAAATACAGACGCTCCGCAACAGAACAAGTTCGGGTGGATAAAATAAAACCTGCCAACATGTAAACTTTTCTTCGCTAGAAAACATAGTTACTGGAAATAGTTACTAATTATTACACAGTAAATTAAAAAAGAAACTAGTGTGTCAAAAATTAATGCTGCTGTCAATCGCAATACGGCTATTGTCACATTCATTTATTTTCCAAAGCATCCTTTTGTCTCTATTTTAAGTTTATTTGTTTTGTGTTTACGCATCCATTGGATTACTATTAAACACCTAAATGACATAAAAGCGTCAATTGATATAGCTAGTTGTTTAGTACTTAAGTTTAAAAGCTATGTACAGGCCTGTAATAGGAATATTATTTATTACGGTCGAAAAAAAAGAGACTAAAATGGTACTAAAGCACAAAGTGTGACATCGCTAAATTTGGAAGACAAGGGGCTTTCAGAATATGATATCAGAAAATGATGGCCGTATTTAAAAAGAAAGTTAATGATGATTCCGCGAAGACGAAACGTCGGATTCAAAAAATAGCAATGATAAGTTAAAGAAAATGAAAAGTTTATGTGGAGAAGTGCCATCGGGATTGGTGTAGGTCCACCATTAAGGCCAGAAAAAAAAATAAAGAATAAATAAAAAAATTCAAATTTTTCAAAATATTTTAAAACCCAAAAAAAATTTCTGGATATGTCTAATCCCCAATTTGTTGGGCTTTTGAGTGCGCAACCTTTCTCCCATTTAACTAAATCTGTATCTGTCAGCGTTTTGGAGATCCCCATAGTAGCCCTCCTTATTTTTGACACACGACATATATATATATATATATATATATATATATATATATATATATATATATATATATATATATATATATATATATATACCATTTATAAACACAGGAATGAATTTTGACATTAAAGAAGGATTTTAGGCGCTTCAATTTGCGCTCAGGGGAGGAAAGGTTTCGAAACTTTGAAATTAGTTACCTCTTTATAAGCTCCTTTTCAAAAGTTCGCTATAAAAAGCTGTTTGTTATAAAATATCTGTGTGTTTTTTTTCTTCTTTAGCGTCGGCCTATGACGACTATTTCCAATCACCGACGCGATCAGTGCCTTTCTGTAAGGAGGGTAGGGATCTTTAACGTGCCCAACTTCGCATGGGACACGGAACTGAGGGCTGTACGCGCCCTCCGAAAGCGAAAAGTGCAGATATTTAACTTGCTCAAATACAATGCCACAACCTCGGTTGATGTTAATTGTACAGTATGTACTGAAAAAGTGAAAGGAGTACCCTGGGATTGAACCCAGTACCCCTCGATTCAGAGGCACATGTTCTTACTGCTGAACCACCAAGGCTCTATAAAATATCTGAAAATATAATGTACACTGCCGACCTATAACCTGACCTATAATATCTAGGCATCATCCGTTAACTGCCACACAATTTATATAATTCTCTTGGACGCCTGTTTCCTTTAAAGAAATAACGAGACGTCAAAAATATTTCCACAGGACATTCTTTTATATTTACCGAGTTGGCTGAAAACCTGTCTAAACTGCACACACATATTTCACAGACTTTACAACAAACGGCAAACACTCATGAGACAAAGTGAGAAAATAATTTAACGTAAAATCAAAGTTTTGTTCGGTACGTGGGACATAAATAAAAGAATAGGTATTTGTTTCCTCGGGAGCACCAGTAGAGTGCATTGTGCTCTGAATGAAGTAAGACCAAATCGAATCTAGGAATCCAAATAGTTCAATTGCTTGGTGATTTATGTAGATTGTTGCATTATAGAAGTTTGTTCTAGACATTTTGTACCACTTTAAGATATTTATTTGGTTTTGTAGTCTAGACACTCAAAGTCATATAGAATAAATGATCTATTAATTCTGCAGTTACTTGAAAGTAATTAATTACAATATATTTAATTAAAGATATTAAATAAAACTGTCTCATATTAGCGAATTTTCATTAAGAAAAATTCGCTGTTAGAAAGGTCACGATGAGAACCTTCTGAAAAAATGTCCTCCGATGAGCGCGAATTTGGGTCTCTAGAACCCAAAACCAAGGTCCGTTAAAATTTTCATATGTTTATGAATATATATATATATATATATATATATATATATATATATATATATATATATATATATATATATATATATATATATATATATATATTTGTGTGTGTATGTATCCAAGCGATAATTAAAAAAATACTTAACTGATTTGAACTAAACTTGGCACATATCTTCATTGTATTAAGACCGCGGACGTGTCCGTATATCAGCTATAACGGACATGTTTTCCCCCAAAAATATACAAAGATATTTCTGAAAACGCTATATTTTTTGTAACTATTGGAGTAACTGCAATGAAACTTTACATGTGGCTAGAAATGGTGCTAGTAAATCTATCTTGTGAATTTTAAGTAATTTGGTACACAATATTTAGAGTTTTTTCTAAGTTAACATTATAATCCCAAAGACATGCGTTGAAACGACTTTCTGGTTAAAGACAGAGATGCTAACAGCCACGCGTAGATTATTTCATTGAACAGGTGTAAACCATACATCAACGGTAACCAAACTAAAGATATACCAGGCATAAAACATATTACCGAAATCAACAATCGTGAAGTCTCGGCCGCAATTATGGAAAATGAGAGACGATGTGAAATTAAAAATTTGCCAAGTGATTGTTATTTAACTGGATGATTTAATCATATATAGTAATATATTATTAAAATACACTATATTTTTATATTTATAAACGCCCCAAATACAGTTTTAGCGCAGCATAGATATATTATTCTGTCGCATAATAAAGTAGATATGTAAACAAAATCAAGCAAATTCTCTATAAAAATGATTCTAAAGTAGTTTGTTTTATCTTTAAACTTAAACGTAAGACGTCATATAAGACCGAAACAGACATGGGATGTGTTTCGGTGATAATTCTACTAATTGTGTTATTAATTGTTACGTATACTTTGAATATAATATCCTGGGCATGAAGCCGAACTGGAGTATCATGTCAACAAAACGTTAGCTAACGCGTGCTTACATGGCGCAGAGACAGCGTCGTTGTCTTCTAAGCAGAAGGTTACGCGATCGAATCCCGATCCCTGAATGTATGTTTTTTTATCTTTTGTTTTGATATTTGGATAAACAATAGTGCACAGATTTCATACGTTTTAAACAAAATCTAATTTTCGCTTAAACGCCTCAATAAGTTTGAGTCTGAAATTCTAATTTTGTTATTGTTGATATTGAAAAAGCTTTCCATAACATCTAACTTTCGATAATCCGTGGTAACTTTCAATAACTTAAGGTTAGTACTGCCCACCTAATGTCCCGCGTCAATCATATATTCGACAACGCTATATTTCGCTGACCTATTGAATCCGAAATGAGCTACGTGCTCTTTTAATTCTGTTGTTATTGATTTCCGTGTTTGCCCAATACAGATTTTCTCGAAATTATTATGTATCCTTTGGTCCACCCAAAAGGCTCTTCAAATTACCAAGTTAATAAGCAACCCTCAAGTCGTTAACATTTTGTAAGAAAGATGCAGAAAAAAAGTGCAGCGAACTTTTTGCGTGGCTCATCGGATTCAGGCTTCAATGCCGTAATGTTACTTATCTACGTTTTCCGCCTATGCTTAGTAAAATTAATCTATACACAATATCTCGAGAGAAACCGTTATTAATCGCAATATCTATAATTTTATTCACCTCTGAATTGTACCGCTCACTGCTCAACGGAAAATTGAGTAACCTCCGAATAAGAAAGCTTAAACTTTAGATTTTGTGATCAAAACGGTGATTTAAGTGCATCGATGTTTCAGTGGTAAGAACGTGTGCCTCCGAACCGAACGGTACTGGGTTTAATCCCAGGATTCTCCTTTAACTTTTCCAGTACATACTGTAACATTAACATCACCTAGGGCTGTGGAATTGTATTTGAGGAAGTTGCATGTCTGCACGTTCCGCCCTTCAGAGCGGAAGTAAAGCCGTCGGTCCCGTGTTCCTGCGATGTTGGGCACGTTAAAAATTCCCACCCTCCTTACAGAAATTGGCCGAACTCCTGGAAGGTAAGCCTGCTTCCAGGCGCCGGTGACTGGCTATAGTCGTGTAAATAGAACGACGTTAAAAAACAAAACAAAAACAGAAAAAACGGTGATTTGAATCTTAAGCGATTTGTGGAAGTTTATTGTCTATAAATGTCAAATTCAAACCCATACCTATATGATGGGTGGCAAGAGTGTCAAGAAAGCGTAATTGGTCGTTATTCTCCATTTTGTAAGTGAACTTTAATTGAATGAAATCTATTGTTTAACTTATTTACGATATTATAGCCTGAATTCAATGAGCCAGCCAAAAAGTTTGCTATACTTCCTTTCTATCACTTTCTTACAGACGGGTTAGCGAAAATATTCAAAGATTTTAAAGATAAGGACTTGATTGTTGTTTATAAAGTTGATAATTTGAAAAGCTTTCCGGTGAACGAAAGGATAACCAATTAAAGCCCCTTATATACAATTGAACACACAAAAGTACTACAAACATGTTAAACAACTAAACTAAGTCATAAAAACTAAAGTGTGGATACACATAGAACGATACTGTTGAGATAAGAACTACATGATTAAAATGCTGTATTCATAAAAACGACCTAAACAAAGACTATATAAGTAAAAACTCTATAAATAAAACTGCATAAATAAAACCTTAGAGAACATAAATATAAAACATAAAGAATATATATATATATATATATGTATATATATATATATATATATATATATATATATATATATATATATATATATATATATATATATATATATATATAAAGGCGTTTATACAAAAAGCCGTACACATAAAAACTTATGTGTGTGGTGTGTGTTCCGGGAGACTGTGGCGTAGCGGAGAATGAAGTAGCGAATAATCTCGCAAGGCCTGGTTCCCGGCGGCCATTCTGAGGCCCGGAGCCTGCGATAGGCATAAGTAGGAAGACAGGTGGACCGAGGAAGCAATGGAGAGGCACTGGGGATCGGTTGGTGGCTGCAGGCAGGCGAGGGACTTCGTGGGGGGGCCGGACAGAGATAAAGCTCTCTGACTACTAGGAGTCGACCTACGCCTCGCCGCATCCTTGGGGTGCTGACAGGCCACTGCGCCCTTAGAAGACACCTCACATTGATAGGTGTAGAGAGGGATCCCATTTGCCAGTAATTCGGCGAGGATGAAGAAACGTCCTACCACTACCTGTGTGAATGCGAGGCTTTTGGGAGTCTTCGAGCAGAATTATTTGGATCGAGGACTCTGCAGAGGAATCAGGTAAGTACCGTCCAATTAAAGACCGTCACGGCCTTCATCTCGAAGTCGAGGCGGCTTGGCGACGGAACCGAGGAAGAGTAGAGCATGGTTGCTGGGTTGCTGGGGTTGGCAAAAAGGGCCCATTGTGGCCTACTTGCTTGACGTTGGCCTTCCCACCATTCCTGGTACTATGTGTGTGTATTGTAAAATTCAACCATTGTATAAAAAAACTTCTCTATCAAACATTATTCGTACTTATGCGGTAAGAGATTTTCAAAGTATTCTCTGTTCTTTCTCACAAACACCACAGACGAAGTGGAAGTGAAAGTAAGTATTTTATTTTTATAAAGGGCTCTCATCATGATTCTATCTGTCAACCCAAATAAGGACCTAATGTATCTGTTTTGTAGTATTGCTATCCTATTTATTTCAGAACAATTTCCCCATGCAATGATTCCATATCTCAAAACTGATTTAACCTAAGAATTATACGTCTTTAGAGCAACATTAGCACTAATGTCGCTTCTTACGGTACGCAACTTGTTACCTCCTTCAACGAACCTAACACAAATACTGGTTATGTAGAGAAAACGTCGCAAGAAGAGTGTTTTACAGAACCCGAAGTTTCAGCTTCAACCATCATCGTCATTCATTTTACTAAAATGTTTCCAGAAAGCTTATTGTAAATAGACCGTTTCTCTGATGAGTTGGTAGTAGTTTTAGCTATAGAGCTTATCGTTTACTGGTCCATATATTTTTTTAGCGAGTTTTCGTAAAAAATCTATGAGGATCAATATATATATATATATATATATATATATATATATATATATATATATATATATATATATATATATATATATATATATATATATAGATAGATAGATAGAAGAAGAAATTGTATACGTTAATTATAGTGTGTCTTGAGCTACAACTTAAAAAAATATTTCTGCAATCACAGGACGGCCTATAATAATATCTCTAATTCGAGCTCATTTGAAAAATGTAGTTACTTTGTAATCATTTTTTAATGAAAATTCGCTCACATGAGGAGCAAAGCACTGTTGCTGCACTCAAGTAAGACAATCTTTATAAAATAAAGATAATTACACATAATTACGCCCGTATGTTTTACTAAAGACAAGTATTGTATCTTGAAGTACCATTTGACTTACTGGTGCGTACAACGTACACACATGTACTCTCCCAAATCTACAGACAAACCCTACGCCCCAACAGCCCATTTAGCATTCCACAACCGTTTCCTGACATCTTAGAAATAATAAATCCCTATGTTCAATTGTAAGCAGCTCCAAGGAGAACTTATAGAAACACCCTGTTAAGGGTCCATACACACCAGTAAAACTTGCTGTGTTAATTACGCCTAGTACACCAAGATTAAAATGAATACTGTAAACCGGGGCTACTTTAACACCTTTTTGGTATATTTTTTAGTGAATTTTCTTAAAAAAAATTCACTAATGAGGAGATCCCGACTTTTGAATTTTGAAAAAATTTCTTCAAATGAGCTCTAATTAGGCCCCCCAGAACACATATCCGGAGTCGGTTTAAATTTTTATATGTTTATATATATATATATATATATATATATATATATATATATATATATTTATATATATATATATATATATATATATATATATATATATATATATATATATATATATATATATATATATATATATATATATATATATATATATATATATATATATATATGTATCACACCGATAACTCAAAAAATAATGGGCCGATTTTGATTAAATTTGGTGAATAAATTCTTTTTGCAAATGGCTTGGATAAGTTCGTTAGCCAGGAAAATCGGTCCAGGTTTTCCCGGAAAATTTTGTGTTTTCTTTCGAAAAAAATTTATATCTCCGGAATTAACAAAGTAAGGGCAACCAAATTTCATACGCGGATTTATTTCATTATAGGCAAGTTACCTACAAAAATTTAGCTCCGTAGGTTAAAGGATAAAAAAGTTACAGGCATTCAAAGAAAAATAAATTTGGATTTTCCTCAAAACGTCAAAATTGCGATTTTAAACGTCAAAATTGGTGAGTACATTCCTTTCGCAAGTCGCTTGGATAATTTTGTTAGCCAAGAAAATCCGCCGAGGTTTTCCCGGAAAAATTTGTGTTTTCTTTCGCAAAATGTTTATATCTCCAAAATTAACAAAGTAAGGGCAACCAAATTTGGTTTATATCGTTATAGGTGTGCCACCTACCAAAATTTAGCTCTGTAGGTCAAAAGACAAAAAAGTTATGGGCATTTAAAGAAAAATAAATTGGGGGTTTCCTCAAAACGTCAAAGTGACAATTGAAAACGTCAAAATTCGCAACATTTAGGCAAATAACTTGAATCTAATACGATCTATGGAAAGAAAATGTCTCAAGAAGAATGTTTTACATACACCGAACTCTTAGTTTCAACCGTCATTGTCCTTCATTTTACTAAAATATTTCCAGAAAATTCATTTCTAATAGACCCTTTCTCTGATGCTTGGCAGTAGCCTTAGCTATAGAGTTTATTGTTTAATGGTATATAATATTTGTCGAATTTTCGTAAAAAATCAATAAAGCTCAATATATTCGTTATTATACAAGATATGAAAAAATATTGTATACATTAATTATACGGTGTTTTGAGCTACATCTTAAAAAATTATTGCGACAATCACAGGGTGGCCCATAAGTCGTTGGTGATACAAATAATTTTTTTTTGTCGAAAACGCCTTATTTTTTTGCATTTTCCATCGAATTATAATGCATGTTTGTAAGTTAAGAAATTCTGGAGGCAGCAAGTGCGTTGTGGTTGCGAATTTTGATTAAATGTTTCATATTTGAAAAGCTCAATTTGCTATTAACCTATAAGGTTGACCAGGAAACGGATTTTTTCAGTAACACTTTTGGTTTACTTTTGGAAATTTCTGTACGTTTTCAAACAATCAAGTTATTTTGATGAAACATGGCACATTGTTTTTACTAGATATGTTATACTGGTAATCAAATTTGATGCCTGCTTTTTCTATATAGGTTATACTGGTAACCAAAATTGATGTCTGCTTTCTTAAAAAGAAAACACACATATTTGCAATAAAAACATTTTTATGAAAATTCACTACCATAACGCACTTGCTGCGTCCCGAGATTTTTTAGTAATGTTTTGTTTGTCTTTCGTAATTTTACTAAGAATAAAAGGTACGTACCGACATAATTCATCTCTACCTGGCTATGTAATATTTATTGTTTGGAATGCAGCAGAACTAAAAAAAAGTTAAGTTGTGGTTGACAAAATTCTCCCGTTTTGGTGGCCACTTTGTCATTTATTTAAAATTGTTTTTAAACAAAATAACTCCAGATTCGTAACTGAAATGAAAAAATACACCATCAGATATAACTTTTTTTTTTTCAAAATAAAAAGTAATGCTGCTTTAAAATAGACTTTTATCTCAAGTACATAATAAAAATCAGTACAAACCTATTTTTATGAACAATTTAATTAGAAAAAAATGTTAAACGTAACTTATAGAGAAAGAGAATATAAATTATGTTCTTTTTCGGCACAAAAATAACAATGAATCACTATTTTTGTATCAAGGATTCCAAAAGGCACATCGTTTACAATTAATGCAGATATTCATGCTCCTAACCTGTTTCATATGCATCTAGCTCGTCTAAATCATTTCAGCGCAGGTGAAGAAGGGATCCCTGCGATCTTCGTTACATATGCCACTTATCCATTTGCTGCATCTGCAGCATTTTAACCAATCAACGTCTTGTATAGTTTTTTCACGTAATACGACAAATTTGGCACTTCTCGGATTATTCCCGACATCTTTCTGATGTTCGTTTGGGTATGCTGTAAACAGGTGGATCATTTTGCTTCTTTTGTATACCCTGTTACCTCCTTTAAAGAAAAAGCTTTCCAGCACAAGAACCGTGGTATATGGTGATTGACCTCAAGTGGATATAGATCTGCTCAATGGTGAGGTCACAATTGCCTATGACACCCTACCCTAAAGTAGCTATATATCAGATTATCAAATTTATTAAGATTAGCAGCACTTTTTAGGAGGTTGAGAGATCTGGATATTCTTTATTGGTCATAATTATACAGCATGTCAATACATATAAGTCGTTGACTTGTGAAGTATTTCGACATAATTTTACCAAACGTCTTTCCAAAAATGTTTGACAGCTAGCCTCTGAATAACATACTTCAAATTTTGACATACTAATTTTCAAATTTAGTTCTTCGTCTTTCTTTCTCCATCTAAAACTTCATTCAAAACCTTTACTGCCTCTTATTCCTTTCCATATAACCATACTTTAGAACAAGCAACTTTCTTTTCTGTTCCATATTTTTGCCAAAATAACAAATTTTGTGAAGAGCCAAGTTACATCGACTTTTACAATGACGAACGCTAAATATTTAGTTTGATACTCACGTTCTCTTCCTCTGTTTGCTTCGCACTGCCCACAGTCATATATTTGTGGGATCTCCAGATTAGTACTAGGTTACCTTGAAATTTAGATATCTAGATAATAGTTAGGAAGAATAATTATTTGCACTGATGCCAAAAGAAAGGAGAAGTTGGGGACGAGTTTCTCTTCAATTAAATATATATTTTAATATAATAAAATATATAAGTTTATTCGTATAGATTAACTTTGGAATAACAAACAAAATGAAATAAAAATGGTTTTTAAATCTCAGATAAACATTAATTGCAGACAAATAACGATCAGATAAGTAGCAAGAATCCCAAGAGTAAGAAATTATCAATTTACGTACATGTACCAAAACAATAGGACAAAGATAGTTGCATATTACTAAAATGTTATTGTTAATTACTTAGGGTATCGCTCAAAAATAAACACAAATGATAAGGTAAATTATTTGACGTTTGTCAATCAATTGCTAGGTTTTCTAGTAAATTAACTGGCCAGTTCTTTGAGTGAGGCTCCAAAAAAAAAAAAGAATATATAATCATACGTGAAATTTTTACATTAATTATGGAAAATAAGAGATGTTAAAGAGAATGTATAGGTTAGATATTTTACAGACAAAATCTGCTAACTACAATTTAAAAAAATATATAAAACTGTGTTTTTAAATTTATAAAAATTGACAAAATCCTAGAGATTAAACAGGAAATATATAGTTGTGCTGACAGCACCTCCCTGACATTGTTTTTAAGCTCAAACTTGATTACGTGATTTTGAAAGTTCATGTTATTAAAACTTCAGATGTTAGATTTCGGCATGAAAATTGTGCTGATTCAGAGAAAAGATTTGTTTAGACTCACCAGTCTTCCGGTACTAAGTTACCTGACGCTTTCCCGGTGGGATCAATCATGAGTGCCTGACACAGATTCCAGACTCCAATAAGAGCGGAAAAACTGGGGAAAACGACTGGGACTTCCCATCAGAGATTATTGGGCCGGTTGATGTTACTGATCCAGTATTACCATTTGACACCTATGTCGATGTTCCGAAATCGCTCAATGGAAACTTTGCAAATCGCAATTAAAATGTGAATTTGCTTAAGTATAATTCACTACCAATTGACTTAAGGTGCGATAATAACCAGGAATTCTTTCTGATCACGACAAGAAATCAACAATTCGAAACAAAGAGCCACGAGTTAGATCGCGTTTTTGTGCTGAATACAATGTGATTTAAACTCAAAAATCACTTGAATTACTCCGACAACCACTGACAATAATTACTAGTAGTGCAGATAACAGAAAGAACATTACAACCCCGTTTTAAGATAATTTAATAGCCACCGAAAACTGACGGGTGTTCACGCTATGAAGGTCTAGCAGAGAGTCCCTGCTAATGTGTCGGGTTCGGCGATTGCTAGGTCGCTGCACGCAAAAATTCTTATCGTGACGTTTGGTGGCTGTGCGCGAGCTCTTTCTAGCCTCCGTTCTTCCAATGAGATAAAACGAGAACTCAAATCGGTTGCTTTGCTGGGAATTCTCTGCAACGCTTCCAACCGTCTTTCTTGGGTGACATCACCGGAAAATTACAGATAAACAATATTTTGTTATTGAATATTCCTAACGTATGTTTTAAATGCTTATTTCGTTCCTGGAAATATTTGTTCAGTAATAATGCGAGGTAGTTTTCCATGGCAAACATATAATGAATTTTAACGTACCAATTGGAATAGCAGTGGGGGTTTACGGTACTTGAAGATTTAGCGACTTTTCATGAAAATAATTTTGAAATTAAAAGAGGAATTGCCTTACAGATATTGGATTGTCGGCTCTTAATTAAGTCTCTTACGGGTTTATTTTGAATAACCAAAGCAGTAACGAAACGTAATCGTTACAACACTTGGTATCGGATTCAGTTAATGGAAAGCCCCAATCGGCAACAACACAGCGTGGTCGCAATTACACGCTCATCTTTCTTCGTAAATATTGCAGGTTGTCCTACCGCATTGGTATGACTACCAAGAAACTTGTTTACAAACGTAATGCGTTGAGTACGGTAGGTGATAGCAACTTGTTGTTTGGTCATGCCGTTTTGAACAGCACGTACTTCTTTTTCTACATAGTACTCACTCTAATTACGACATTGATGACTGCCTGGTGGTTTTTCGTGTGTTCTCACGATATTAAGAAACGAAAAACAAGCACATTACTCACAGAAAAGTTTGCACGGTACTACATTAGACGTAAATAAATAAGTTAAGTTGTGCGCGGTGACCAAGCAGTCGCGTGGTCACAAAGACACCTCGCTTTATGGTATATTATTAAGAGAATAACTGACACGCATATGATAAATTTTCGTAAAACTAAAAAAGTATATTGAAATTACAAGATAAGATGGGGGCAAATACGGACAAACACCTCAAACTTTTGGGAAAATTTTCCTAGAAAACTGGCCTGTTTCTACACTCTAGGTCATCCTCAGGGGACAAATCTAAAAACATAACAAGAGAGGTCTGCCAGAAGAACATTAGTTTTTCCGATAGGCAATTGTGCATGTCAGAGCACAATGGTGACAAGGTGATCTCCACAGAAAAGTCAAAGGATAAAGTGACAAGTCACACAGTAAAACACCAACCAACAGTCGAGTTGAAATCTGAAAAAGATACAGATACAGTAACACTAGTTAAAAATATGCTAGGTTAAACATGCAATCAAAATTAGCAAAACTAAAAACATCAAAGCAAATACAAATTGTTCGTCCAAAAAAATGGTCTGCTCATGGGTAACCCCTTGTCACCGTTCTGGGCAGATTTATGAGTTTCTTTGAAAGGGAACTGGTTTTCAGAGACTATAACCCCTACTTGAGGTACGTTCCTTCCTGGTCACGTTATGTTGACGACATCTTGGTGGTTTGGTCTGGCGCCGTAGAGCAGCTCTACCTGTTCCAGGGTTGGCACAATGCCCTGCACATCAACATCGATTTCACGAGGTAGTTAGAAGCTGAGTCGTCAATCAGCTTCCTCGACCTGAAGTTGAAGAGGACCAACCACAGCATATTGTTTGACATTCATAGAAAACCCACTCAGACAGAGCACCTCATTCCATTCAAGCCTTGCCATCATATGTCCCACAAGATGGCCTCTCTCAGATTTTTGGTTGACAGATTGCTCCGAATCCCACTTTTGGGGATTGATCTCATCAGAGAATTAAACCTCATCAAACAACTCTCAGTCAACAACGAGTACCCACTCAATATAGTGGCTAAGATGGTCAACAGAAAGATCCGTCAGCTCTTGATAGAAGCGAGCACCAGTTTACCCCTTGCTCAACCTGATAGGATATCGTATTTCCCGTTCACCTATTGTGGTCCTGTGTCCAACGCCATTGTCAAGGCTCGCAAATGGGACAATGTTAGGTTTTCATTCAAGTCTTTGAACACCGTCAACAATTTATTCATTCACAATAAAGATAGCATCCCAGATCTTGGGCACCAAAGCCACAGAACATCTTAGAAGTAGAAACCAGCTCAATAATGACACGTCAGTCTTTGGTTGCCATTTGAGGGATAGTGGCCGCTGCTTCAATAAAAATACAGATGCTGAAATCTTGCACCCTTCAAGGTTTGGCGTAGAACAATTTGTCTTAGAAGAAATTGAGATTTTCAAAGCCAGTGAAGTTTTGAACTTGTCCAACACTGATGTAACTAACTTTCCTTCCTTCTATAGCCAATTGGTGTAACAGTGGTACTGAACTCTATGGTTTTGCTACATCACCATGAACATTATGATTTTAAGATTGCTGCTCTATGGCTCTCCTTCCATTCTCTACTCTTTTGTCATCGGCATGTTTCGCTTCTGACACTTTTTCGTGCACCTGCGCTGGTGCATCCTGCCCGTTTCAAGTTCACATAATGGCCGCCCCTCATCATGGTTTTTAAAAATCGCCGATCTTTTTCACTGAGTTTTGTTTTGAAAACAATTTTCTGGCAAGTGCAAATATAGTGTTGCAGGGCCGCTAGCGCAATGGATGAAGCTGCGACCTGTTGAACCTTTCTTTATAGTTTCTAGTTCAATTTTTAAGAATTATTCAAGTGAGTGGTGCTCATTTGTTTTATTCACCTAATCTTTCACAGTTTCTTTACCCTTACGGTTCTCATTGAGTTTCTTGCTTGATTGTGCCTGCCGCTTGATTGTCTCGCAACGCGTCGGGAGTTAAAAATGTTTTAAATAAATTTGGTGTCTGGAGGAAAAGCCTTTCATTCAATGTTCAATCATGTCAATCCCAGACTGTGTGACGTTAAGAAATGAAATCTTATAATGCCAACTTATATTTATCTGTGCGGTATTTAGCAAAGTAAAGGTATCTATCTCTTCCATACGTAGCAGTTTTCTTTTGACTCTAAATTAATAACTGGCTACGATTGACTAGATTTTTTGTCTTTATTTGAAGTTTGGAATGATAATTAAGTTTCAAATAAGTGTGACTCCAACAGCATCTTATTGCTCTCTCTCTCTCTCTCTTTCTATATATATATATACATATATATATATATATATATATATA
The DNA here is from genome assembly GCA_964006375.1 of Tillus elongatus. Lineage (NCBI taxonomy): Eukaryota > Metazoa > Arthropoda > Insecta > Coleoptera > Cleridae > Tillus > Tillus elongatus. Next base: position 67,492,244 of record OZ023265.1, read on the forward strand.
TATATATATATATATATATATATATATATATATATATATATATATATATATATATATATATATATATATATATATATATATATATATATATATATATATATATATATATATATATATATTTGAATTAAATTTAACGTTAACTATTATACAATGTGAAACAGCCAGATGCAATTAAATAAGTACATTTGTGTATTTGTGTATATTTATAAAAAACACCGTAACATGTCAATTTTAGATTAGAAAATGGCATCCTGAAACCTGAAAACTTGACCCCCACATTTACCCCCTTCGAGCCAGTGTTGAAATTTTTTTAAATAGGAATTAGGGGCTTGTGATACCTTATTTAAAATATCTCTGGATTCTCTATTCAAAAGTTCTATGATTTTAAAATTTATTGCAAAAATTTTTACTAAAAAATCGATCAAATTAAAGAACTTTGCTAGAACACACTAAAAAACTTAATTAGTAATCGTGTTTTCATTCTTGATAATGAAAAAGCAAGCAAAAACAATTTCAGTGTCCTTTTCCGAAGAAATCAATTTAAAGACATGAAAAGTTATCAGCATAAAAAAACAATTTTGCGAGCTGAAATATGTAACGCAGATACAAAGAAACCTTCTAGTGCACTCACTGATGATACTAAATTGGATGTAATGCTTGACTGTGAGGATAAACCACATATTTCGAGTCGTCCAAGCGCCACATCATTGGATGATAGCCATTCATCGCTTATGTGCAATTCAAAGAACCCAATTTATTACAATACAGCTTTTATATCTGACGACCGTTTTGCTAATAAAGCTGGCCTCATGAGAGTGATGAATAAATTAAGCGAATAAAAACTAGAACAACTATTCACATGATAGTTGTCAAGCAGTTTCGAACAGCGTCCTATACGAAGGTATATAGACAACACCCCCCTCTCCCTTATCATTATTATTATTGTTGTTTATTGGTAAAAATTACACATTACGTTAATACAATAAGTCTTATGCGACTTGTGCTGTATCATATAACACAATTTAGAAGGTTGAATCCTAAATAGTTTCACAGTCCTACACCAAATTCGATAAACTTCAGATTTTGACGTACCACACTTAAATTTTTTTGCTCTTCTATTTCGCACCTTCTAAAACTTCAACCATTACCTTAATTTACCATAAATCTCTGTTTACAAGATATATGTCTTTCTAACTGCTATTCCTTCCAAACAATCCATATTTTCACCAAATTATTTTAATTTGTAGGAGATAAAAATTACTTTAGTTTGAGCCTTAAATCCATGTAATTTAAATTGCATTACCTGCTTTTACAAAACTCTGTGCCGTTGTAAAATATTCCTTCTAAGAGGGACACGCTGATTGTTAAGATAACAGTTCGAACAATGGACTATACAGAATCTGATCTATTCTATTCATGAGAATTTTTTTTCAAATTTGTAACAATATATATATATAAATAAATATATATAAATAAATAAATAAATATATATATATATATATATATATATATATATATATATATATATATATATATATATATATATATATGTGTGTATTCGTAAGCATCTAACCTGTGCGACTCCCTAACATTTTTGCATTAATCAACATATTTTTCAATCTGATAATGAATTTTTTGAACAAACCCATGGCCTAGCAAGGGGCAGCGCCCTTTCCAAATTCATTGCAGACATTTTCATGAGTAGATTTCAAACAGACCTAGTAAATGGAAATGTAGAGTTTGCTATCGTTATGTGGCCGATATTTTTGGAGTCTGTAACACAAAGGCATGCAAATTAGATGATTTTGTTGCTGAATTATACAGTACATTTAACTTCATTATATTCATCCATAAAATATAATTTAATAAAAAGTTACCTTTTCTTGCTCCATTATTCAAGAATAGAGACACTTTAGGAATTGACATCTAAAAAAAAAGGAAACCACTTTTGTGAGCTACATTTCGACTAACTCACACCATAGTCTTTCACAAAAAATAGCTGGTTTGAATATTATGATTTATGGATAAATCAGTTTTCCTTAAATAAAGGAAGATAGAACAGAGAACTTGAATATGTTAAGAATGTAGCTAGGTATAATGGTTTTTCTGTCTGATTAGTGTCAAAATTAATCAATAAACATAAAACAAAGAAAATGTTAGCGGAATCTACGATTGTCAGAAAAGATAAAACTGACAAAACCGTTGTGTGTTTACCATTTGAACCGCGAATTGCGATAGGTTTCGACCTCATTTTTAAGAAAGCCAATTCACAGCTAACATTTCCTACAGAAAATACATTAAAAAATTTTCTAACCTAAAGGACTAAGAGTAAACGACAGAAATGTCGGGAGTCTATTAAATAGGTTATAAGGATTGTGATCTTAGATATGTTGGGCCAAACTAAAAAAATAATTGAAACTAGATCTAAAGAACATTTACCGCAACTGACATATGGGACTACAAATAAATAATGTCTTGCTCAGCATATTTGGGATAATATTCATCATGTGGATAAAGATAAAGTTAATCAAAAATGTAAGGCAGTCGCGACAGTTAGATGTTTACAAAAGTATATATCTATCCCTATATATATATATATATATATATATATATATATATATATATATATATATATATATATATATATATATATATATATATATATATATATATATATATATATATATATATATATATATATATATATATATATATATATATATATATATATATATATATATATATATATATATATACTCATACTTATTTACTAGTGGTCAAAATTATACATTATGCCTTACAAGAAACTGTGCTTGTGCTTGTATTATACGTTTGTAAGAATTCTAATATATATTTATATATATATATATATATATATATATATATATATATATATATATATATATATATATATATATATATATATATATTGTTATAAACAAAAATGTTTTAATGATTAGAGTAGGTAACTGTTATCTTAATGATCAGCGCGTCCTTTTAACAAGGAATATTTAATAAAGACGAACAGTTTTATAAAAGCAGGTAATGCAATTTAAATTACATGAATTTAACTCTCAACAGTGGGGGTTTGTCCTTATACCTTCGCAGAGAACGCTATTCCCAACTACTGGGAAACATATAAATAGTAGTTCTAGTTTTTATTTGCTTAGTTTATTCATCGATTTGTTGACGCTAACTTTGTTAGCGAAACGATCGTTATGTTTAAAAACTGCATTGTGATGAATTTGGTTCTCCAGTTTGTACTTATCAGTGCTCGTCACAGGTTACAATCTTCACTTATTCATCGAATATTCAAATGTTAAAAGCAAATAAAATGCGTCCCTATAAATTGATACAAACTAAGAAGCTTATGGAAGACGATTTTAATAGAAGAACGTCTTTTTGCAAACAAATTTTGGAAATGTTATATAACAATGTTATCCAACTATAACATGTTTTGTTTTTTGATTAGTGCAGTTTTGCACTTCACTCCTTCACTCCCATGTCAATGTCCGGCAGTACCTCGACTTAATAATTGCAAAGTGGATACGGAGACGAGTATCGTTAGAATGGCCAGATCAGTAATTTTTTTAGTGTGTTGTAGCGAATTTCATTAATTAGGTGACATTTTTTTAGTGTTCGATTTTGCAATAAATTTAAAACCATGATATATAACAAGCTTTTACTTCTTATTATAACATTTGAGGTTTCAACTGTCACTCGAAGCGAGTTGAGAATGTGTGGGTAAAGTTTTGACGTTGCAGGATGTGATCCTAAATCTAGAATAGACTTATATCGGTAATTTTTATAAAGATGCACAATAATTGAGATACTCAATTAGGACCATTTGGCTGTTACACACTGTAAAGATGTTTCAATGAATACTTTAAAACCTCTCCAAAATGTTGTCCAAAGCACACGAATGTCGTTTATTTAGGTAACGAAATTTTCTTTTAGTTAATTGCACTAGCCATATATGGGTGTCTTTAAATTTGCGCGCTGTAATTTTGTCTAATAATAAATGATAATCCGAGTCAAACGGGTTGCATAACTCACATTACCAAACTATACCCTCTTTTGGAGGCTTCTTACACCTGTTGAAAACAAATCAAGAATTTAGTGCAATGAAGCACAATTAAACGAACGCTTAAAGATTTATCAATAAAGGAATACTGAAGGTGCTTTGTATTTGTGAGATTTTATGGGTTCGGATTTCCCCAGACAGAAATTTTTGGTTAAAGAGCTAACTCCGTGCATGTTTTCTTTGATCCTCTTTACCTCCAATTAAACTAGACGTATAAACGACAAACTATAGAGCTATATTAAGGAATATAGCATGTCTCGTCTGTCTACTGCTTTTTTCTCTCTTTGCTTAAGTTTTTGCGCTAGTGGAGACCAAACTTGGTGTACAACACTCACAAAGTTATTATGTAATGAGAATACGGTTGCTTTTGCGGTGTGTGTATGGGAAGCTATACTTCACATTCGTCCGCTTCGCAGTCTAGCCTAGCAAGCTGCAGATTTATTGAGAGTATACGACGCCCAGCACGACGCTTGCGACGCTCTCTCGTCTCCTCTTCATCTCGTTAGTGCTATATCACTCCTGGAGCCATTACTTAGACGCCGCTTCCTTCCTTCCTGGCCAAAGCTTCACTGCTGTGCCATACTCACTTAGGACAAGGTAGGAGCGTCAACATTGGGAATATGTCCCCCATTTCACCAAGCGCACACGACGAAAATGGAGGTGAAGGAGATTAGGCAGGACTGCATCAATCACGAAGGTGGTGTCCTAAAAATACGCAGAGAGCGTTGTTTAAGGCGGAGAAGCTTTATCGTTGCAACTTTTTCATTCAACGGAACAGGAATTGTGATAATAAAATGTGGATAGGAAAACAATGCTGCAAATGCTGCTACTGTATTGGTAAAAAATCAATTTGTAAGCTGGTGCTTACTAAAATACATTGGTTGTTTAGAAGCCATACATGGCCCAGGCGCTTGTGAAATTTTATTTAGTAATTTTTTTTGCGTTTTGAGTGTTTTGGATATATTCTTGTTTAGAACGACTACTGTCACTTGAAAATTTCTGCCAGAGAATATCATCTATTAGTGGCTGAGAAGAACTAACGGCATTTTAAAAAATTGGCGGAAATGTTAAATATACAAAATAAATGAAAAATAAATCTGTGTTTCTTTCTATTAAAATAGTTTTAATTAAATCAAAACTTAATTTCATTATTAGACATTCATTTAAAAACGGTTTAAATAAATTATATTCCTACCTTATGTATTATTATAAGTATCATTTTGTTTAAAACGTAAATGTTCAAAATTTATATAATGTGTACTAAGCAGATTCATTCAATTTGAATAGCGTTCATTTATTTCAACTAACCTAACCAAACAGCACATACGTTCTTGGATATGCGTTGAGAGAAGAAATTACAGTCATTCATAAATTAAATTTAATTACCTACTGACAATTAAGTTTTGTGTACAGTTCATCGCTATATAAGAATTTAATTCTTCACAAGCATAAAAATATGTTTTATCTAAACTGGTTTAAATAGATACAGGGTGGCGCATTGAAAACGAAACAGACCGATTTGCGTCCAGAGAATTTTTTTAAGAAACGCTGAAACACGTCAATTTTAATATTGAGGGGTACATGTTTTGACATGACACTCAACTTTGTCACATCAACCCCTTAAGGGTGGTGATAACAACCCTTATATTTTAAATAGGGAACATGGGTCGAGTGTCACATCGTTTAAAATTATTCACAGTTGGAGTTGCAAGAACGTATTTTATTCATTGTGATAAGAAATGCACTAATTAGTCAATTTTTCGTTAAAAAAAACCTAGGAAACAAAACCAAAGGTCCAAAAATGTTTATTCAGTTAAGTAAGTGTTCAAATTGTTGACTACGAGCATCCATAAAAAAGTACAAATTTTGTTCAAAACGAGCTCTGACATTCTGGAGCATTTGTGCAATTATTAGACGACATTCTTCAACAATGCGTCAGCGTAATTCTTCCAGAGACTCCGGTTCTGTTGCGTGAATTCAACTCTTTAAATGGCCCCAGAGAAAGAAGTCTAAAGGAGTTAAATCCGGTGATCTATGGGGCCACTTAATAGCACCTCTATGCCCAATCTAATGTTCTGGAAACTCTCTGTTCAAAAACTTCCTAACACGTTGTGAAAAATGCCGAGTAGCTCCATCTTGTTGAAACACTAATTGATTTTCTTGATAGCGATCATCATTTTCAACAATGTCAATTAGTAGAGGGTAAACGATATCTTCTAGTAACTCCAAATACGTTTCGCCACTCAAATTGACATCAAGAAAAACTGGTCGCATTAAACGGTCTCCAAAAATGTCAGTCCAGACAGAAAGTTACCGTTATCAGCTATTCGTGCAATCATAACTTCACAAAACTCCAGCCGCCGATCAAAATCATCTTCATTCAGTTGTTGTACAAGATGAATTTTATACGGGTGAAATTTATTATGCTTGAATATCCGCTGAATAGTTCTTCTTTTGAAGTTTGAAACAGTGGCCAATTTTCTCGTGCTCAAAGTTGGGTCTGCAGCAATTTATCCTAAAACTTCAATCTCAGTAGTCCCATTTCTAACCGGAAATTCACGTTCAGGATCCCGTTTTTTGTTGGCTACTGAACTGAACACTTTGTCGAAATTTTGCAACTAACTCCAAAATGTATTTTCTGTTAACATGTCTGTTCGGATGTCGTTCATTAAACAAATTTGCGGTACTGTTGGCACAGTCATCTGTTATGAAAAAAAGAGTAATTATTTGAACTCTTTCTTCTACAGAATACACCATTGTGAAATTAATTTTCGGTAGTACTATCAAGTATCAAACCGACCGATAAACTGAAATAATAAACTGCATTTCTCCCATTCCGATAAGAATGTTCTGATAGTCAATTTTTTGTGTACAAACAACAAAACATTGACTATCAGCACATTTCTTATCGGAATGAGTGTAATGCGTTTTTGCATTTTCAACTGTGGATAATTTTTAAAGGAGTTGATAAAGCTTCCAAAAAAATTAGTGTGCTGAATTCATAAAAGAAAGAGCTTTGAAATGATGTAGCACTCGACCCATATTCCCTATTTAAAATATAAGGGTTGTTATCACCACCCTTAAGGGGTTGATGTGACAAAGTTGAGTTTTATGTCAAAACATGTCTCCCTCAATATTAAAATTGACGTGTTTCAGCGTTTCTTAAAAAAAATATCTGGACGTAAATCGGTCTGTTTCGTTTTCAATGCGCCACCCTATATTCTTCAGGCCCACACCAACTCTGTAACACTGTTCACACACTGTGTCCTATGCGGTTAGAAATTTGTCTCTTTGAAAAACCCGCTTCCCGCATACCAACAGTGCATACTCCTTCGAATTTACTTAAATGGTTGTAATTGTCCGCAAACGGCGCCTAAGCATAACTACTTAATGACTTAATAAATTAAGCACAAATCGCTACCAAATATTGCTTTAAACTGAAAGGAATGCAGATTTAGAGATATAATTTTTCGTTAAACAAAATTTAAAAAGTGTACACCTGTTTACATTTTTTGTCCATACTGTTATCATTTATTAACAGAGACAAAACAGAGTGGCATAGAATTATTTTTTTGCAATTGGTAGACACTTATTGGGTTTCGTATTTGGTGGATGTAAGATGAAAAATATAATTTTTCCATCCTCTGATGACGCTAACTTTATTAGTGAAAAGATCGCAGGTCTTTAAATAGATGTGTTGTGGTGATTTGGGTTCTCCAAGTGTACGTATCAGTGCTCATCACAGGTTCCTATCTTGATTTAGATACTTTCAGAAATAATGAAGTGGTGTCGTCCCAAAATTTTAGACGCTGATCCGATCAAAGTCCAAATTGGGTAATACATTGCAACAAAAGGGTATGCCTCCGTATTTATTATGAACATTCTGTATAAGATATGACGATGATATTGTGTGAATGAATATACTAGGTGACTCTTAAACCACTGTTATTCTAACATTTGCGAGACACTCAGTAGCGTTTACACAGGGCACTCCAAAAAACTCGATTTTGTGCAGTACTCAAGTTGGTGAACACACGGTATGAGTTACAATATTGAAATAGGTATTTGTGCCTTACAGATGTGCCGATAGAGATATTTTTTTCTTCAAAAAAATGCCTAACATGGTTTAGTCATTTTTGGCGTCATATGTATATATATATATATATATATATATATATATATATATATATATATATATATATATATATATATATATATATATATATATATATATATATATATATATATATATATATATGTATATATATATATATCTTTCCTGGTTGTTTTAGAGCAAAATTCTGCTGGACTACTTAAAAAGGCATTAGAAATCTATTACACTTTTATGTTTTATTTTTAACCTCATATTTTTTTTTTAAATCATGAACTTATATAAACGAAAACAGGGGTTCCATTCAGAAACTCTTGTAATCTAGGCAGAGAAAGCTTCGAATGTCGAAACTGTGAATAACTACAAATGTCAAATCAAAAGATTTGTAATTGTCATGACCTGTTGTTAATATCACGGAACTTCTTAAAATGAATTACACTATTATACAATCGAAGAGAAGGTTCAAATTATAAAAAGTCTGGACGCATCAAGGGCGTTATGGTAGTGAATTTTTATAAAAACGTTTTAAATAGCAAAAATTTGTTTTATTTTTAAAGAAAGCATGGATCAAATTTGGTTACCAGTATAACCTATATAGTAGAAACAATGTACCATATTTCATCAGAATAACTTGATTGTTTGAAAGTGCAAAAATTTTTCGAAAATAAACTTAAAATGGTCTGGCAAAAACTAGTTTCCTGGCCAACGAACCTTATAGGTTAATAGCAAATTGAGCTATTCAAATTTGAAGCATTTAATAAAAATTCGCTACCATAACGCACTTCTTGCGTCCCGAATTTATTTTCTTACAAACGCGCATTATGGTTTCGTGGTCGAAATTCAATACATTAAAGATCATCTCAGAACTGGTACGGACCGGCGGACTTCGACTATCTAATTAAAACAAAGCATTGTTTAATCTATTTGAACTGAGCCGATTTTTCTAAAAATTCGCCACAATAACGCACTTGCTGCGTCCCGAATTTTTCTCTTGTCTTTCGTTTATGTTATTATTACGTAGAGTCAAGCCTAGCTCAACATTCTAAAATGTCCCAATACCGCAAAGCATTTGAACTTGATTAAACTGAAATCCTTATTTAGAGGCACACACCTAATAAATAGTGTTTTTGCGAAATAAGTATTTGTATATATTAAAAGTTCTGTATGGTAGAAAAAAGTTACTGAAATTTACGTAAAAGAAGAAACATATAGTAAAATGATTATTTAGAAAAAAGGTAACTTGTTCTCAGCCAGTCACCCATCCAATTACTGACCGCGCCCGTAGTTGCTTCAGTGATCGAGCCGATCTACTCAACGCTGTATTGCTGTTGCCTGTTTGAAATTATTTATTTTAGGGATCTTAGTGAACCGCTGCATTTACTAAAAACTACTGCCAAATCACCAGAGAATGGGTCTACTTGAAATGAATTTTCTGCAAATATTTTAGTAAAACGAAGGACAATGATGGTTGGAGCTGTAACCTAAGGCTTTCTAAAACACATTTATTATGAAATTTTCTTCACACAGACAGTATTTGTTTCAGGTCCTCCGTCCAAAAATTGCAAATTTTGACGTTTTAGATGGGGACTCTGTCATTTAAAGAAAAAAACTATAAAATTTTCAAAGTAACTTTTCTGTAATTCCTTGACCATTTTGCGCCAAGAAAACCTAATATTTGTATGTATTGTACAATAGATCTTGTTATCCATACAAAATATTTAGGTTTTGTGCATTTCTCTGGTCATCAGTGGCACCCAAAATATTTTTTAAACGTCTATCATTTTTTTTCTTTCAACCTAGAGATTTAAATTCTGGTATGTGGTGTAAGTTTAATAGCGTGAACCTAAGTGCTGAATTTGGTTGCGATAACTTTGTTATTTTCGGAGATACACAAATTTTCCAAAAGAAAACCCAAAATTTTCCAGAAACTGGTCCGATTTTCCTGGCTAACGAACTTATCTAAGCCACTTCCAAAAGGACGGCACCTAGCAAATTTCATCAAAATCGTTCTATTATTTTTTGAGTTATTGGTACGATATATATATATATATATATATATATATATATATATATATATATATATATATATATATATATATATATATATATATATATATATATATATATATATATATATATAAACACAGATCTCGTCGCAAGTGAATTTTTTTAAGCAAATTCACTAAAACATACTATTCAGGTAATAGTTTGCAAAATGTTTGTGACTTGTTCAGCGTTCGACATCCAGATAGACCAATACCAAGTAAATCGACAGTTCACGATTGTTAGGAAAGCTTGAAACCAAGGGTACACTTTTAAATAACTGCAGGTGCGGTTAAGAATTAAATGGAAATTAAGCAAGAGCAAATTAAAATGAAAAGGCACTGAGTATTTTAATGCATATCGAAAATTTTTAGGACACTGAAAAACCATAATTATAACTCTTTCAAATACAGCTGCCATCAAGAATTAAGGGAGGGTGATAGAGAACTAAGAGTTCACTTTAGTTATAAAATAATGGAAATGGCAAATAATTACAGGGATTTCTTAAAGAACATTCACCGGTGAGATTACGTTCACCTTGAATAGCTAGCACAATGTTCGGAACTGTAGGTAATAGAGCACGATCAATGAACGAATATTTATTGAAATCAGAACTCAATATCCCCAAAAAGTCAATGCCTGATTCGCAATTTTCGGCAGGCATATTATTGGATAGTTTTATACTGATGGAAATTTGGATGAGGACGGTTATTTAGGCTTATTGCATAATAGGACCTTCATTAAAGATCTTGCTAGGCAAAATCAAGAGATCTGGTACCAGATGGATGGATGTCCTGCACACGATACCTTTGTAGCGCGAGAATATTTACGCAATTGTTTCCAGGGTCATATTATTGGGCGAACCCATAATGTTACCGCCTACGAGATCTCCAGATCACACACCAAACGATTTTTTTCTTCCAGACCATACTAAATCAAAAATGTTATCTAGCCTTCCATCTGAAAAGCCTCATCAACTTAAAAAGTTCGGGGCGCAGCAAGTGCATTATGGTAGCGAATTTTCATTAAATGCTTTAAATTTAAATAACTCAATTTTATATAAACCTAAAATGTTGAGTTTTGGTATGTAGTAAGGCAACATATTCACCAAATTTCATGCAAATAGCCTTGTAATTTTCGGAGATAAACATTTTTCCGAAACAAAATTCAAAATTTTCCCGAAAAACGTCCTCCGATTTTCCTGCCTAACGAACTCGTTCAATCTGTTAATAAAAGAAATGTACTTGCCGAGTTGCATCAAAATCAATTGCTAACTTTTTGAGTCATCGGTTGGATTATATATATATATATATATATATATATATATATATATATATATATATATATATATATATATATATATATATATATAAACACAAGAGAATTGAAACTGACCCCGGATATGGGTTCTAGGGGTCCTAGTGCGCGTTCATTTAAAAAAATTTTTGCAAAGTGTCACCATCGATACCTCTCTATTAGTGATTTTTTTTGTGTAAAAATTCCTAAAACGCAATTCCGGCAGAATGCGATAGAATCGCGCAATACCAATAATTAAGCAATGTTAGATCTGAATTTTACAATCGTTTAGTATATTATTTGGCAGCCGATGGAAAATGATTTGAACATCTTATTCAACTTTAAATCCACCCCTCTGTCTGATTGTTTTGATTTGTAAATAAACTTCCGGACTAAGTACTTGTGCTTGTTCAATATTGTTGTTTTCTAATATTTATGTGAAAAATAAAACAAAATAGTGGGATAGACTTCTAACGGGATGCTTTTAAAAAAAGTCTTCGCTCTAAAATAACCAGAGAATCCAATATTTAAAAATTTCCATGCAGATGCCTTTGTTACTTCGTCAGTTGAAGAACCCTGTATATATTATATACGAAAAATATAAAGTCTAAAATTGATATTCGCTATGGTTATAATTCAGGCTCATTTGATTTTTTCGAAAATTTGAAAACTGTTCACCATATAAGCGGCTTTTTTTTAGTGAATTTTCTTAGGAAAATTAACTTATGGGGAGATCTAGACTTTTGAATTTTGAAAAAACTTCTTGAAATGAACGCTAACTAGGGCCCTTGGACCCCATATCCAGGGTCAGTTTACATTTTTATATATATATATATATATATATATATATATATATATATATATATATATATATATATATATATATATATATATATGTTTATTATGGTTTACTAGTGGACTGTAATTTAATGGTGGTTTAGTTGAAGTTCAAAACAGATAAAGTTAAACTTAACAATACTATCTTTATTATATACACAAAGGAGACTATACAATGGACCGACGGAAAGGTCTGGTCGCTTTGAGTTCGACATACAAATATACAGAGACAACCCGTCACATCTTTCGGTTACAATTTAATCTCAGGGGTACCACCGTTTGACAATTTAGGGTGTTTTTAGTACAATATTGGTAGTTATATACGACAGGGGTGCCTCTGGTTAAATTATATTGTAACTACAAACTTAAAATATTATATACAATTCTGGCGGGAACCGACATAGCCGCCCGCCTTGGACCACCCAAGGGTCCAAAGTAACTTAAATACAAAAACAGCAATATAAATTATTAAGTCATTGGTAATGGGCAAACACTTGAAACCACTCTTTTCATCACATTACCGTTGGCCAACACCACGGAAACAACGCGCACTACAATATCACTTCCTGGATGCAGCTCTACGATGCGTCCCTTGATCCATTGTAAGGGAGGTAGGTTTTTGTCCCTAAGTAAAACTAAGGTATTTAGTTTGATGTTAGCATTAGGGTATTGCCATTTTGAGTGTTGTTGCAGCTGGGTTAAATATTCGAGAGAGAAGCACTTCCAAAAATGTTGCCTCATTCGCTCAAGGTGCTGGCATTGTCTTAATCGGCTACATTGTATGTCACTGATGTTGGGTCCTGGTAACGCAGTCAGTGGTTCTCCAATTAAGAACTGAGATGGGGTCAAGGTTTCTAGGTCTTTGGGATCTTCGGATAAGGGTAATAAAGGACGTGAGTTGAGAACTGCGTCAATCATAGTTAAAAGTGTGTATAGACTTTCATAATTCATAGCCAATTACGCGCTTAAGATGATATTTTACACTCTTAACTGTAGCTTCCCATAATCCTGCAAAATGAGGACTTTTGGGAGGTATAAAATGCCAATCAATTCTGTCTTGTTGTAGTCTGGTTATAACATTGAGTTTAAAATCGTTTGACTGAAATAACTGGTAAAATTCCCTTAATTCGCGATAAGCTCCCTTAAAATTAGAAGCGTTGTCTGAATAAATATCGCTTACAATTCCTCGGCGCGATACAAAACGTCTCAACATATCCAGAAACGATTTCGTGGACAAACTAGTAACTAATTCAAAATGAACGGCTTTCGTAACCAAACAAACAAATACACATATATAGGCCTTAATGGTAATTTTTGACTTAGTTTATAGGGTTGATTTTATGTAAATTGGTCCCGCGTAATCAATGCCCACTTTCAAGAAAGGTCTACATGGTTGCAATCTATCTCTTGGTAAGTTACCCATTATAGGATGATAAACTTTCGGCTTATTTTTAATGCCGATCATGTACCGATGAATAACCCTCTTAACCGCGCTGCGTCCAGAGATTATCCAGAACTTTTGGCGAACCGCAGCAAGCGTACCTTGAGTTCCTACATGTAATTGCTTAGCATGGTAGTAACGAATTATTAATTCTGTTAAATGATTATTTTTAGGAAGTACAACTGGAAACTTTGCATCGTAACTTAAATCAGAATGCTGAATACGTCCTCCGACTCTAATTAATCCAGGTTCGTCGATAAACGGATGAAGCGCTTTCAGCGTACTGGTATTCCCAACATTATTGTTGTGAGTCAACTGTTTGTACTCGACTGCGAAAGCGTCTGGTTGTAACGATTTTAAAATATGTAACGTCGACTCATCCAATTCCACTATTGTTAAGGATCCCGTTTTTTTTTGTTTAAATAATTCTTAATGTTGTAAATAAAGCGAAACACAAAGGCCACAACTCGAACTAATTTGTTAAAAGTTACCACAATTTCTCTAGATAAGTAAGTATTATTAGCTTGTGACTGATACATGCAGGTTGTTCTTTTTTCTGGAATAACGTGAGATATAGTTTCTGAGTTGATTATGTCGATAGGCCAATTCTCATAGGATTTTTAAGATATTGTGGTCCATGCCACCAAATTTTTGAGGAGATTAAACTATTAGCATTAGAACCTCTGGACACAATGTTGGCAGGGTTATCAATACCCGCAACATGATACCACTCTTCTGACTTTGAAAGACATTGAATAGTTGATACACGATTTGCTACAAAGGTATTCCAATTAGTAGATTCTGCAGCTATCCAAGCCTGGACTATCATTGAATCTGTCCAATAAAATAGTTTTATATCTGGTAGATTTAGAAGTTCCTTTACCTTGTACATTAGTTCTGCCAACATCACAGCGCCGCATAATTCTAAGCGTATTGAAGGTACCTTTAGCGGAGCAACTCTAGATTTTGCACACAGTAAATTAACGTGATAAGCGCCTGTTTTGTCTTGAGTGCGGACATAAATGCAACAGCCATTAGCTTAATTAGAAGCATCACAAAACCCATCTAGTTCGATATTATTAACGTGTGAATTGTCATTATATACATATCTTGCTACCTTTATATTATTAACATCATTTAAATCGTCGACGCACTTTGTCCACATATCTAACAACTCTGATGGTAAATGCTCATCCTAATAGATTTTTGAGACCCAAACTTTATGCATGATAATTTTAAGTGTTACTATTATTGGTTGCAACAAGCCAAGTGGATCGTATATGCGGCTAATAGTTGATAGAACAATTATTTTCGTTACCACTTCTATGTTTTTGTTTAATGTGATGGAATATTCTAAACTATCTTCTTTAGAATTCCAGTATATTCCCAACGTTTTCGCGACATTATTGCTATCTAAAATTCCCAAAGGATCGTTTTCAACATTTATTCCTTCAAGTATTTCCGGCGCGTTTGTTGACCACTTACCTAATGTTTTGTTGCTTTTGATTGCGTTGCTAATTGTTGATCACTATATTCTCCTCGTGGCACCACGTGATTACAAAGCGTTGAAGTTGATAACTACATTGTCAAAAACTAACTAATCCGGCTCGAAGGACCAAAATGTTTATTATGGTTTACTAGTGGACTGTAATTTAATGGTGGTTTAGTTGAAGTTCGAAACAAATAAAGTTAAACTTAACAATACTATCTTTATTATATACACAAAGGAGACTATACAATGCACCGACGGAAAGGTCTGGTCGCTTCGAGATCGACATACAAATAGACAGAGACAACCCGTCACATCTTTCGGTTACAATTTAATCTCAGGGGTGCCACCGTTAGACAATTTAGGGTGGTTTTAGTACAATATTGGTAGTTATATACGACTGGAGTGCCTCTGGTTAAATTATCTAATAACTACAAACTAAAAATATTATATACAATTCTGGCGGGAACCGACAAAATATATATATATATATATATATATGTATATATATATATATATATATATATATATATATATATATATATATATATATATATATATATATATATATATGTATGTATGTGTCACACCGATAACAAAAAATAATAGTTCGATTTTGACAAAATTTGGCACATACCTTCCCGTTATTTCAAAAAATTTAATACTGATGGTAACCAAATTTGGTAGGTAAGTTTAGGTTGTTAAAGGGAAACCACATACCAAAATTTATATTTCTATCTTACAAAAAAAAAGTAGTTGATGCCAGATCATTTGTATAAAAATTCACTACCATAACGCACTTGCTGCGTCCAAAGTTTTTAAAATTAAAATGCGCCCAGGATATGAAAAATTCCATTAAGCGTTGCTTTGTGCCTTAGAATAACAGGTATGTGTTTGTTTGTAGTATAAACTGCCTATTAAAAACTTTGATATTTAGTGTATTTAACACATATTTGAAAACATCAAAGTAATTTTCGCTCAACGTTTATAATTACTTATACACGCCTGTCTGTGCGCGTACTAACAGTAACGTACATTCTAATTACGCTAAGTATTGCCCTTGTCTTTGAGAGCTCTGCGTTGGACAGGTATATAGAACTTTAAATATGTGGGTGGGAACGTTAAAATCTGCTGATGCCTTTCGCTGTAACAATAACATAAAAGCGAAATCAGCATTACCCATCGCTAATATAACGAGCTACAATTTGCAAAGGTATTATATAATTATAATTTCAGACTGAATAACATTTTCAACAAAGATGACTCTGTTCAAGGCAAACTGAACTCTGAATAAATAAAGTCATGATAGAAAAAAAAAACTAATAAAATTAGTTTTGGAAGGTGTGTCATAGAGAACTAGATATTAAGCAACTTTTGTCAAATACTCTGTTCTTATTTATAGTTAATTATTTAGTTAAAGTTACCTGGAATTCTTCGTATAATAATGGCCACAACTCAACTCAAATCTAAAGCCAACATGTGGACAGATTAGACAACTGTTAAAAACACTCCAGAAGAAACAGTATATGCGACGACCGTTAAGGGTTCAAACTGAATGCAACAATAAGTTAAATATAGCAAATAGAAGTCCATGGAGTGGACAACGCCTGGAATAAGACGAAATTACAGGGTAAAGAAAAAACTTTTGTGAGCAAAAAAGTAGCTCTCAGTACATACATTGCCATAGAGGGTGCCTTTGACAACAACTTTTATTAGTCTATCGAACGAGTCCTACAATAAAGGGAAGTGGAATTTCCTATTGTGAGAGTCGATGCTAAAAAGCCGCGTAATCACAGCTACCACAAATGACACCAACGAAACATTCACGACGGCAAAAATTGTCGTTCCTTTGGAAGCAGTGCTATCACCTCTGCTGTGGTCACTCGTTGTTAATAAAATTATGACCACATTGTGCGGAACAGGATTTATGATCCAAGCATACGCAGATCATATTGTCATGACGGTAAAGGCAAGCGCGATGCTGGAATAACCAGCCTAATGCCAACAGCCCTAAATATAGTGAGGAATTAGTTTGAGACAGATATGCTTAGTGTCAGTCATCACAAGACAGTTCTTGCCTATTTACGAAACGAAGGAAACCACATTTAAAAACTCCTACTCTGAGTAGGACACAGATACAACTTTAGAATAAAGCTAAATATTCAGGCATCTTCTTAAATCAAAAACCTAACTCGAACACACACTTGGAAAAAAACTGCTTCGAAGGCCACAATGGCAATCTGGAACTTGAAGTATACTTGTGGGAAAAACACGAGGGCCGAATCCCAGGATGAAGCTATGTAAGAAATGAACACTTGTATGAGGAACCAAATGCTTCCATACTGGAGGAACACACTTGAAGCAGGTAAAACGGCTCATCATCATATCAGCAGAAAGATCTAAACTATTTCTTGAATTGAACAAGAACGACTTGAAAATAATCACAGGACTTTTCACAGGATACTCCCTAGTACGGTATCATCTTATGAAGATGGGCAAGGTGGGCATTAAAAACTGCATATACTGCACCGAAGTAGCAGAAGCAGCAGAACACTTGCCATGCGACTGCATGGATTAGTTCTGCAAAAGGCTCAAATACCTTGGAGGGGTGACTTCAACACCACAGGAAATAAGTAAAATAGCCCCCAAAAAGATAGTTGACTGTATGAGATATCTACACATTTTGGGTAACTACTAGAAAAAAGAGTCATGCATTGGGGTCGTGGCGCTGACAGACGACTCATTTTACAATCTACAATCTAGTAAAACTTACCTACAACAAAATCTTCGTATGATAAAGGCCACAGTAGCCACTCAATGCGAATTGGGAATAACCACAAATCATTTCACAAATGCGATTATTTCTAACCGAATTGCAGAACTTAAATATCTAAAGAATATGAGGACAGATAAAAAAACTGTTGAAAACATCCAGAGGAAACAGCAAATGTGACGGTTGTTAAGGGCCCAAACCAAATACAACATCGATTTGAAATAGCAAATAGAAGTCCACGGAAGAGCGGACACGTGGAAATAAAAAAAAACGACAGGGCATCCCAGATTTTGCAAGGTTTTCTTAAAATAAACTTATCTCTCTAGAGATAGTCAAGAGAGAAGCTATGAAGAAAATAATGTGATAGAAGAGTTAGTACTGAATCAAATATATTAATAAAACAGCTTTAAGACATTGCTTGATGTCACCATATTATGTCGACCTGAAGGGCACGGAGAACGTCATGGTACGTCTCATATCAAGTTTGAATTAAAGCGAAAGCGTAGAACGTGAAAAACATGTTTACATCAGGGGTTCTGGCACCACATAGATCCAGTCAAGAATCACACAGCACACACCCATCGATAGGTTATGTTTTGTTACGTAAATATAGTAGGACACTGTAGATATTGCTAAGGTTATGAGTGCCAGATCTCGAATTCACTGTCGCAACTTAATGAATGTAACACATCTCTAGGTAAGTTCTTCTGTCGAATATCCTCTCTCTGTGTAATATTTTGGTGCTGCCAAAGTCCATCTTATGGTCGGTGTTCTTGACGTGTTGGTCTAACGCGCATCTGTCACTGTGGCACCTGCAGTCACTTTTGTGGAGAGACATTCTCCTTGAAATAGCCTGTAATCTGAGGCTCACATATTTGAGGGGACAGTTACTACATTCAATCCACTAAACAACGTCTCTACACTTGGCTGGGTACAGGTTTTCTGTTTGCTGTTAAATATAGCCTTGTTTGTGAGTACATTGTATTCAGCCACCTTGAGGGTTTTAAACTTCTTTAGGACACTCATCAGGCGTTTGGTCATTCCTTGTAGGTACCTGGTTCTGAATTGGGTCCGCATGGGTATGCTTGTTCTGTGCATGTTTATGTTATATTGGTTTAAGAGTATTGAATAGCAGTCTTGATAAGTACTGGCTTATGTAGCCGTTTTCCATTCATAATGTCTTTGTATATCTGCAAGGCATCTTGTCTAAGGAAAGGGTGTGTTACCTCGAAACAAAAAATTCCAGATTCCATTTGTTTGGACCTAGGTCGCATTTTTATTTAAAACTTTGTCACCTCAGTCTAAAATTAAGATTTTCAGTAGACCTTTATTATTGTTGATATTGGTGAATTTTTATTAAGAAAATTATTTAATAGGGAATTTGTTTTTGTAAAACTTTTTGTTGTTGGAAAACCCGTTCGATTAGGTTGACTGAAACGAAATCATCCATTCTATTAATAAGGTAAAATACCTGCCACATTTATAACTCGGCAGATATTTTCCTTTTCTAAATACGAATTAAGTTTTCTTCTGGAAAGCTTTTGTATCTTTAATGAAATTTGTAATACAAGAGACTTACAGTAGCAAGATATACCAAATTTTAAATTTCTAACCTCAAAAAAAAATTAGTTTGGGCATACTTTATGTATACATCTAGCCTTACATATATTGTCCTTATATTGCGGAAGAAATGAACCAGGGCTAACAATTTACAAAACTGTTAGTTGTACACAGTCTCTATTGTATAACAGTTTGTGTTATTTGGAGCCGTCGCGAAAACATACTACTTGGTTCCGCAACGATATGGTGACTCCTGTCTTACATCTCACTATGTGCTGTGAGGTTGGCTACCATAGCCGCATTACTCTGTAGGTGTTCTCTCGCTGCAATTATTATACTGTACTGACGAGCTCTGATTGGAGCAAAACCAGTATACGGTTCTAATTGTGGTGAGAATCCATCTAGCCTTACATACATTGTCTCTATATTAGGAAAGAAATGGACCAAGGCTAACAATTTACAAAACTGTTAGTTGGTTTTACACAGTCTCCATTGTATAACATTTTGTGTTATTTGGATCTGTCGCGACAACATACTACTTGGTTCCGCAACGAGTTAGCTACTCCTGTCTTACATCTCACTATGTGCTGTGAGGTTGGCTATCATAGCCGGACTACTTTATAAGTGTTTTCTCGCTGCAATTAGTATACCGTACTCACGGCTTATAATTAGAGCATAACCGGTCTACGGTTCTAACTGTGGTGAGAATACATCTAGCCTTACATAGGTTGTCCCTATATTAGAGAAGAAATGGACCAAGGCTGACAATCTACAAAATTAAGTACACTTGGAGAACGCAAATCACCACAATTTAAAAAAGACCTGACGATCGTTTCACTAACCAAGTTAGCGTCATCAGAGGATGAAAAACTCAAAATACTGTAAAAGCTAACACCACCTTATATATTCTTAGGTAAAGAGACCGAGCTGAGATGGGAAACTAATCGCAGGCAAATTCTGCAGTGTGTTGTGTTTTTATCGCTGGACGAGGTCTTTGCACTGCCTCTACTAATTTATCTAAAAAGTGTCCATCTCTTATATTTTTGGGAAGGTTCAAGGACAACTAAATTAACATAGTTTCCTTTGGCGGAAATGTCTGTATGTTATCTTTATGACGTGTTGAAACGTGGGAATTTATTGAACAAAGCAATCGATCATGTGACTCGTAATTGGCGGTGGTGAAACGTTTATAAATTTTTTTGTTGTAACTATATTTCGCAATATATATATATATATATATATATATATATATATATATATATATATATATATATATATATATATATATATATATATATATATATATATATATATATATATATATATATATATATATATATATACTCTCGAACGCGTTTAGCTGTCCTGGTTGTCTAACATGTTTTATCAATTTGAGATTATCTTCATGAACGTGATGATTATTATCCCCAAATATGTCGAGCGACGGAAGATCTATCGATAGTACCGTAACTTAATTGGGCTAAGTGTTCTTTGAATCTAATTCCAATCGATCTTTTTGTTTGTCCGAGGGACTTAGGATTACAATCTTTACAACTTATTAGTAGGTAATGGGACACTTTGAGCAGACAGTGACGTCACAGGAAGTGACGTCACGGCGCCGGCGCCACGCCCTGGCGCCTACCCTGGCGCCTGCCCTGGCGCCTGCCCCGGCGCCTGCCCTGGCGCCTGCCCTGGCGCCAGCCCCGGCGCCGACGCCTAGCCACGCCCTGGCGCCTGCCCTGGCGCCTGCCCCGGCGCCTGCCCCGGGCCCGGCGCCTAGCCACGCCCCGGCGCCCGGCGCCCAGCCACGCCCTGGGCCAGACAGTCACATCCGTGTTATTCCTAAGGTCATTGACCTGTCTAGGAAACTGTGACGTCACACGACTTGGGCCAGACAGTCACATGCAAACATTTCAAAAGTGTCTAACCTATTACTTCAAATTATTATATTTTGAAAAAAACCATTTGGTGCAGGTGAGTTTCGAACCCGGGGCATTCAGATGGGAGGCAACGATGCTACCCGTTGAGCTAAGCAGACGCTTATTAATTTATTGTTTTAGGTTGGTATATATATATACGACTACAAACAAACCATACATGTAACATAATTAAAGTTTATTAGTAGACAAATGGATGATTTACAAAATAATGTTTAATATTAGAGGCGGAACCAAAACGGAGGAACCAAAATGGCGGAAAATGGCGGAATGAAAGATGGAAGCCTGTGATACCTTAAGCTGACATCCCTGACATTATAAAAATGGCGGCTTTCGCTGATAAAGAATGGCGGCTTTCGTTCTTAAAGATGGTGCCTTTTGTTGATAAAGATGGTTGAAGACTCCATTATTTAAAGATACGTCACCCCAACCTAGCCGACAAATGAGAGTGAGGTTGATAAGCGAGAATAATGGTATTGCCGACAAATGAGAGTGAAGGTTGATAAGCGAGAATAATGGTATTGGTCGAAGACTCGGAAGATCCGTGAGATGTACGCTGGAACCAACACATGCACGGTGTTAAGGAGGCCAAATCAAATTGGAATATACAATAAAATGGCCACTTCCGGTCTAAACTTTAAATCCTTGTATCTTTTCAATGACAAGTGATAGAAATGAACCGACTTTAAAAATATATCGTTTCATAACAAGGTCTACAAGAAAATGAGATAAAAAACTTTAAACCCTTATCGCGGAAGATCCGTGAGATGTACGAGAGAACCAACACATGCACGGTGTTAAGGAGGCCAAATCAAATTGGAATATACAATAAAATGGCCACTTCCGGTCTAAACTTTAAATCGTTATATCTTTTCAGCGGAAAGTGATAGAAATGAACTAACTTCAAAAATGTATGTTTCATAACAAGGTCTACAAGAAAATGAGATAAAAAACTTTAAACCCTTATCGCGGAAGATCCGTGAGATGTACGCTGGAACCAACACATGCACGGTGTTAAGGAGGCCAAATCAAATTGGAATATACAATAAAATGGCCACTTCCGGTCTAAACTTTAAATCGTTATATCTTTTCAACGACAAGTGATAGAAATGAACTAACTTCAAAAATGTATGTTTCATAACAAGGTCTACAAGAAACTGAGATAAAAAACTTTAAACCCTTATCGCGGAAGATCCGTGAGATGTACGAGAGAACCAACACATGCACGGTGTTAAGGAGGCCAAATCAAATTGGAATATACAATAAAATGACCACTTCCGGTCTAAACTTTAAATCCTTGTATCTTTTCAACGACAAGTGATAGAAATGAACTGACTTCAAAAATGTATGTTTCATAACAAGCTCTACAAGAAAATGAGATAAAAAACTTTAAACCCTTATCGCGGAAGATCCGTGAGATGTACGCTGGAACCAACACATGCACGCTGTTCAGCAAAGCAAACTCTATAAAACATATTCAATAAAAAATGTTACTTCCGGGTAGACACTTCCGGTATAGCTATTCTTAGAGCTACATACATGTGTGACACATCAAAATAATCGTCTTGTTGAACAGAAGAAATATAATATTTAAGTAAGTCAGAACAAGCTGTGTTAACACCTAAAACCAACACACTCTCTCTTGTGTAGTAGGTATAGATGGTATGGTTTATTTGGAGACTTTCACCTAATTATCGATAAGAACACTGGTTATTTTAATGCGACTAAGCTGTGTAAAAATGGTGAGAAAAGATTCAGACATTGGCTGGAAAATAAGAAAACTAAAAGAGTTGATTATCTATTACAACGGTCAGCTAAAGAAACAGTCTATGTACCAATCAATACCGATACCCTTAATATTTCAACCGAAGGTGTCCACTTAGAGTCACATCTAGGGGGCCGGAATTCCGGCCCCCTAGATGTGCTGGAAGCAACATCTCAACTAACACCTACAACCGCTACATACTTACACCTAAAACCAACACACACTCTCTTGTGTAGTAGGTATAGATGGTATGGTATGGTATGGTTTATTTGGAGACTTTCACCTAATTATCGAATGGAAACATCCTATAGAGTTTCCGGAGGATGTAGATAGCGGTTAATTAATCGTTGGAAACATCTGGTCCTAATGTGTTTTTCCGAAGGATGTAGATAGTGTTCTCAGATTTTTAACAGTCAACCAACCAGAAGAATACAACCAATTAAAGTAGAGGGGGGGGGGGGGGATACCTATTTAACATCAGAGTTTACGATAGCAAGTTTAGTTTAAAAGTTCTAGCTATGAAAGCTGCTTGGAATTGTTGTGCTGAAACAATGTGTGACGAAAACGATGGTCCTGATTTCCGTGAACATCATAGGAAAAAGTTATTGTTTAACAAATATCAAGATGATACTAGGATGCTAATGGAAACAACTTTCAACATCAGAAGATCTGTAAAATTAGTAACTGGTGTTAGTGCAAGAAATGAGTTCACAATACTTGTGAAATTTGTTAACCCTTTGGCTCTAGATGAAGAAAATCAATATCTAGCATTGGAAGAGTGGCAGTTTTACGATTTTATGGATAACATACATGCATTATCTGCAAAGTGGTTTAAAGATAATGAACAAACTCATGCTGTAACTCAGACGAGCTACTGTCGAATCTCTTCTGCAACGATACTAGGTGAAAAAGTTTTATGTGTTAATAATTGTTTTACACATATGGTTATGTATCTAAATGAAGACACTGTAGAAAAGCTGGTGGAGCATGAGGAAATCATTAAGGAAAGATTTGAGTATGTAAGAGAAACACAGTTTGCTTGGATATATGACTGTTTTCTTCGCGACATCGTTCAAACATTAACAGAGCTGGGTAATTCAGATGTGAGTGCCGCGCAAACCATCCGAGTGATAAAAACCCTACTCAACAACATGTCTCCAACATTCAAGTATTACATGTCAGAGTGTTTGCATTACGCTCAAGAACAAGTGCTAACCGACATCAATAACCTCATCAATGGCACCACCTCTTAAAGCAAGCTTCGTCATCCTGACAGCATTGTGTCAAAATGTGTTTTACGTCTACAAACCACCAAATGTGAAAGAAGTGCGAATCTGTTTCGATGACTGCACCAAATGGTCTGGACTAACAAGAACATATCTGCACAACGATGAAGCGATTGAAGTTTCAACATACAACATGTCCAATATTAAAACTGATATAGTACATTATAAACTTATGTTTTTGTTTGATCATGGCACCCGAGGTGAGACAGCTGACTGGAGAACTCTTGTGTTAAATGATTCTTACCTGTTCACTTCAAATTATATTTCTATGTTTATATCAACTGGTTTTCTTATGTGTCTTGCCATATTTATGCTCATGTATTTTGGTTTTAAATATTACACTGTACTTAAAGATATTTATCGTAAACATATTTGTTAATAAAAATATATAACTGAAGATGTCTGTGTTTTATTCATTAGTTAAGCACCTATAGTTAAGATGAGATACAGTGAATCGTGCTCGTTACAAGTGAAAAAAGAGTGCTTTACGTAGTGAAATTCACAAATCTAAAGTGTGTGAACCGTGGGAAGTTGAACAAGTTTATATGTTAACTCAAGCTTTTAAAAACAGAATGGCTACCTATCGTATTAGTATGGATGGTAGTGATATACGACTTGCCATGGAAAGTGTGAAGCAGAAATTGTTTCATTTGATGGAGGCTGCTTTAGCCAAACACGATACAGTTAAAATGAATCTAGAATTGTTTGGTTTGTATGTGCTCCAAAGTCGAAATAAAAAAAAAAGAAATGAAGTCATTTAATACTAAAAATAAAAATATCACAGTGGCAACTAACTTTGAAAATATATATCAAGAATTTTACTGAGGAGGTTTACACAAAAGCTTTAGAGTTTGCTGAAAGGTGATAGCGGATGGATGTTGGAAAGACTAATGTGGTTGGAAATTAATATTAATAAATGTATTTAAAAGTAGATTAAAATAAAAAAACAGATATATTTTACAACGTTTGTTTTATTATGGCATTAAGCTTACAATATAAGTAAATAATGATATACAGTTATTTATGCTACAGATACATTTTCTATTATATCCTAAAGTATGATCCATACACAAAGGAGTATCAGGCACTAACTTTGGACAGCGTTCACTGGTTTCCAGGTTGATAACATCCACTTGATAACCACAGGTTGATAGTAAATGTAACAAAAACCTTTGCTTGTTTTCACCTTTAACATAAATTCTGTCAACACGTTGGGCTATAATATGTTTTGCTATTATGTTTGGTAATTCTTCTAAATTGATATCACCACAATTATAGTCAAGGCAATGGTGTTGTGTTTGTAGAAACTTCACTTGCTTGATTATGTCTGCAGACAGTAAACGTAATGGTGTATGCGGTTTAAAAACACAATGCACTGTTTGGAAACCATTATAAATCACAAACTCTTTAGGTGTAAATTCAGGCAGACAAAAACCCTGAGTATCAACGACCACGAACCTCATCGTGAAAGTGATTGCAACATCCTTGCAGCTACATTATATAGCGTACGATGTTGGAGAGTGGGGCATACTCGATGACGCAATCATGTATAATTACACAAAAACATTTTGTGTGATTGGGAAAGTTGGTAGTACTTTCCATTTCCAATTTGATATCCACAGTAGAAGGTTTTATAGAGTCGCTATACTTGGAGCAATCAAATACAAACATGGGATATTTTAGGAAAGACTTGTAATCCAAGGTAGGCTGTGGTTCTCTGCCAACATACGAACGTTGAAATTCAATCATGTTTTTATATGCCTCGACGTAATTTGCTTGGTTAAAGTTCAGGTTCATACCCTCTGTGGGGATTTGTTTCGAATTTAAGTGAAGTCTTATATCTCGAATACCCACATGATCAAACTCGTTGATGTCTTTTCTAACGTTACTGTATCGATCTGTTTGGAATATCACAATAACAAATCTGGGTCGTTCAGTGTTTGAGGATGTCTTAATAGACCACAAGTCTTTCGTTGAATTATTTAGATTTGGTAATTCATACATCTCCCATTTTCTATATGGTATAAGGATTTTCTTATCTAGAGCAATCGACTTTAATAATTGCTGCTGTATAACTTCACTAGGGTGGATATGTTTCACCTGCAGAGCCATATACTCAATGTTAAACTTTAATGCTTTATCTGCATCTGCGGCACCAACCAAAATAAAGCAATTTCTATCATTCTGAGCTCTAGTGAGACGTAGAAGCAATTTACTGAAAAGCACTCTTTTATAGTCTTTGAAAATATTACACAAGTAGCTAAGAGGTATGCAGTAGCAAAAACGTTCATTTTTTAACATCACATTGTTTTCGGTTGGATGCCATCCCGCTGGAATCAGAGCTCTTGCTTCATCACTGTTTGCTTCCAAAAGTGTTCTAATTGATGTAACTATACCAGGATTTCTAACATGTTCAATAATCTGATTACACATTTCAACCGCAATAGAGGAAAACAAATGAGCTGCTGCATTAGACGTTACTTCTACAGTTCCAATCGTACCACTCGTCTCGATACTACCATTTATCAGTAGAACAGATGAAGACCAATCGTAAAAAATATCTTGTTGATTGATTGCAAACTCACAGGTATCATTATGGTCAAACGATCTGGTTTGAGGAGCGTATGTGTGTATTTCTTCCCCTCTGATTGACTCGTCGTGCACAGGGTCTGCGAATATATGTAGTTTGCTTAACATCGTAACCCAATGATTGTAGAAACTGTATGTTCTCCCAAGATAGAACCGCTTTCGACTCAGGTAGCGAAGATACTGAAGCTGGAGCGGTTTGATTACTACTATTTATAATCAGCATAATATGTTGGTGTCTCTTTCAACTCCAATATCACAATGATCTCCTCACCTTGAAAGTTCACAGGTACTGAATTCTGATCGATAATGTTTACATTTATATGCGAAATGATACGTGTGGTAAGAGGCATAAAAACCTTACTATATGGTTTTATATCAATCGCATAACCAGGGTCTACCATAGGAGCAAACTCATATACTGTATGTGTAGGTTTTCCATCGTGGTAAGAACCATCTACTATGTTGCATTCCAAACGAATCGTCTTTACTCGTACAATTTCTACGGGTAAATTGGAAACGTAAAGTTTACCTGTAGCAAGACGTTGTTTAGAAAATCCCAATATTGGTGCTATCGAAGCGTCGGTAGAAAAGTCTATATCATACTGACATGTAATCTCACATTTCAAAGTGTTGTTGTTGGCTTTTAGCGAAAACAGTTTTACCACATCGATGTTGTGTTCTACTGCAGGATCCAGATGTTTATCTTTAATATAACGTCGTAACAACTCATTCTGAATGTATTTCTCGATATCACTGATTTCATATGAACCATCTGGAATACTTATTTCTTGTCGAATCTTTCTACCACTCACAGCAGAAAAATAATGAAACTTATTACACCCACGTTCTATGTTTGGTATAGTGTTATATGTATGAAAGTTTGCAAGCGCGAGCGAATACTCAAAGTGTGGTTTTAATACTAACGGTGGAAATATTTCCATCGATAAAGAGGACGAAGAACCCTTCAAAGCAAACGTACGCGCCATGACTGAAACACAGATACTACTGTTTAAGTCTTTTATTTAAAAATTTTAAACATAAGTGACCACAATTATAAGTATTATACTTTTGATATACATCATGATTATACAATATAGTACAGTTTTTAAGATAATACAACAGTTCAGTTGGCGGCTTCAAGTTTCCATATGAGTCAAAGTACACGGCCGTGTCACCACGTTTCTTAACTGCAACCCAATGACTACCTGGCTCTTTGTTTGTTTGCAAATTCATGATAAATGATTCATTCTTGCGTGATCCATTCGATGGTAAAGTATCTCGCATGTATACACCTCTAAAATATGGAATTTTCATTTTACCAGCAAATTTCACAAGATCTATATTTGTTAGAGGTCTTGCTGGTAAACACTTTACACGTTTTTTGGTTTATGTAAATATAAACCGAAACCGCTTCGCTGTTTCTTCATATACAAGCCACTACCTCGGTGACCAACAGCAATAGCCTCCATCGTTTGGTTATGACGTTTTGCTTCTTCCAATTTTTGTTTGGCTGATTTAGCATCGTTCACGGCTTTAGCAATACCCGCAGCACCACCACCTAGAGCTCCCAGCGCTGATAGACCACCAAAAATTAAAGGTAGTAGTGGAAGGAAACCGCCACTTTTCGGTACTGGAATAACTCTGGGTGTCTTGACTTTCTTACGACCGCCAGCATTTTTAATTACTTTTCTCGCTACATGTAGTAAATTTTTTACAGATGGAACTTCCGCACCCACAGCTATGGCACCTTTCATTAAATTTATTATGTTTTTAAATGGTATTTTACCGCCACATTTTACTTTTTTACTGCTACGTTTACGTTTGGTTGCCGTCTTTGGGGTTAAACCCATACCAAGCTTTCTTTTAACTTTCATAGTGTTTGTAACACCCCAAGCAGCTAACTTTTCACCAAAACTTGCGTCCTTCGACTTTACTCTCTCCCAAGCTCGGTTCTCCAGCACCTCGTCAGCTCGATGTCTATCACTCAACTGTTTTGATTGAGAGTATGCGATATCGTGATCTCGACAAGCACGATCTAAAGGATTGATACCTTGATCACCTCTTGCTAAACGTTCTTTAAGTTTAGTACCCGGGCCACAAAATTGATAACCAGGAACATGCAGCTCAACAGGTAATTTGTTGATGGTAGTGTTAACAAGACCTTCACCTTGGCACACCAACATTTATACTGCTAATGAGGTATGATAAATCTAAGTATTTATATAGATGATTGCACTCGTAAAAGTTTTAGTTTAGTTAACGATGCGTATTGTTAAACACGCAAAAGCTACCCTACCAGTCACAAACATAGATGATGTTGTTACCATTCCATCACCTAAACAGCAAAGACATGGACTTCTTTTACCAAACACAGTTAGATGTTTGATATGTGGTCCAAGTGGATGTGGTAAAACAAATGTTATGCTAAGTTTGTTGTTTGAACCCAACGGTTTAAAATTTCAAAACGTATACGTATACTCAAAGTCTTTATATCAACCTAAATACAGTATGTTGAAGGAGGTGTTGGATGCTACGAAAGGTGTTGGATACTATCCATATAGTGAAAACGAGGAGATATTAGATCCTGCAGATGCAAAGAGTAATTCAATTTTTATATTTGATGATGTAGCTTGTGATAAGCAAGATAAAATAAAATCGTATTTTTGTATGGGTAGACATAAAAATATTGATAGTTTCTACTTATGTCAGACATATAGCAAAGTTCCGAAGCAATTGGTGCGTGATAATGCTAACATTATAGTTTTATTTAAACAAGATGAAACTAATCTTAAACATGTGTATGATGATCATGTAACTACCGATATGAGTTTTGAAAAGTTCAAGCTCCTTTGTGGTGAATGCTGGCAAAACAAACATGATATGGTGGTTGTCGTTAAAGATTCTGATTTAACACAAGGAAGATACCGCAAAGGGTTTGATCACTTTATATATCTCAGTTGACTGGAAAACGCTAGTATTAAGTTGTTCGACATAGAGTAAACATGTCGAAAAAATCTAAAGCTGCTCGTCACCGTAAAATAGTAGCACCACCAAATATACAACGTAAAATAGCTGATCTATCAAAGATAATTCGAAAGAAATATTTAGCTTTGAAGCTTGGCAAAACAGAGACAGATGAAACATTACATCGTTTATATAAACCCATCTTAAAACCTTTGAGTGATATATCGAAAAACACAGCATTGGCTACTGTTCAACACCAGCCGACTAAAACTACCACATCATTAGCTACTACTCAACAGAAACCTGCTACATTATTGGCTACTACTCAAACAACTGAACAGAAACCGACTAAAACTGAAGTTGATGTCAAACCAACAGCAGCAAAGGAGGAAATTCCATTCCTTAGTGATGATGAAACGTTTGAATTGGAGGCGGAGGCACCAGAACCTGAATTATGGGCTACTAAAGCTTATAGAAAATTAGATGCTGCTGCAAATACACCAAAAGCAGTGTACGAACGAATGTTAAGTTCCTATCCAATAGTTGTTAGATATTATGTTGATAAATATTTTACAGATAATCATTCCTGTGATCAAACATATGGTGTTACTTATGATAAAGCTACCAACACTTGGATGCTTGGAAACAAACCTATTAAATTTGTTGTTACTAACGTAGATTTTAAAAATAGAGAAACCTTTCAAATTGTGGTTGGTGACAGAAGATATTACGGTACTAATCATCTGTTGGAATTGATATTTTTGAGAAAACCTGGTATGAGTGCTTTGAACAATCGGGAAGCTTTACGTGACTACGCAGACATAATGGCAACTACTAGTCTTCACAGAAAAGAGAACAATCCTAAAGAAGACGTTCTACGAAACACCTCTACCAAATATCAACATGTAATAAAACCAATTTTAGAAAAACAAGAAGGTGCTAGAGCGCGATCTTCCTCGGTAACTTTAGGCCGTGGTATGCCATACATGCTACATACCAAAAAACAGAAAGAGTATGTATACTGGGATGATATAAACGAGTTGGTTGATAGACTTAGACTGTTAGTAGCTTCTCAAGCAGCTGGTAATAACGCACACAACAACGAAATTCAGTCTATTATTGAAGAACTGAAGGAAGTGGGTGTTATATAAACAGACTTGTGTGTTTTTCACCATTTTCAAAATGCCGATCGATAAATTCGGACGTTCTGCAAAGAATTTAAAACATCTAAACAGAATTATTCACAGAGAAACATTTCCGAAAACTACAAGTGGTGATTTTGATGTGCAAAACCATAAGCTGTGTAACGTGGGTGACCCTGTTGAACCTACAGATGGTGTAAGTAAAAAATTTGTCGATGTATGGATAGACGACTATCAGAAAACTAAAGTTGACTATCAGAAAACTAAAACTGATTATAAGGTGAGCAAAGATGCTGTAGCACTTCAAATTGCTATACTGCTTGACGCTGTACATAAGCCGGAGTTGGAAGCTTTAAAAAAAGACTTTGAACATAAATTTAAAAACTATGATGATTTTAAACGTGAAGTCTATAACTCATTTCCACTTAAGACTGGTGTTGATCAATCACTACAAAAGCTGCAAGAGCAATTAATGAAAAATTATATGGATCTTAAACATGAAGCCTACAGCTCGTTTCCGCTTAAAACTAACATTGATGAAACATTAATTAGTCTTAAAGAGGATATCAAGGAGTACATACATCAAACAGTGTCTCCTCTCCATAAAACGTTTACTGCTATGGCTGATACCGCTATATCTAAACTTCAAAAAGATTATATAGATCTAGCAGTTTCAAAACTTGAAGCTGACTTGAAAAATACGTTTGCTACTAAAGACGATTTAAATCAAGCAGTGATTACGATTGAAAATAAACTTAAAAAAACGTTTGTGACTAAGGAGTATATCGATGGTGCTATCGAAGGGATAAATAGAAATTTAGTTCAGGAAGCAGTGGCAGCAGTTTGGGTTATGGTGGATAAACGGATATCAAAAATGGAGTTTAGTTGGAATCAAATAAAATAAGTTCAGTGTAAAAATGTCTATCGATAAGTTCGGACGTTCTGCAAAGACTCCCAGCTTCTTAAACAAAATTGTGCACAGAGAAACATTTCCGAAAACTACAAGTGGTGATTTTGATATGCAAAACCATAAATTATGTAACGTAGGTGATCCTATCGAGCCTGCTGATGGTGTGAATAGAAAATTTGTCGATGTGTGGGCAGATGAGTATAAGAAGAATAAAAATGAAGTATCACAGAGTCTTGTCGCTATAACCCTTGAAGCTGTACATAAATCAGAACTAGCTGCTCTTAAAAGCGAGTTTGAAAACAAATTGAAAAATTTAGACAAGACGATAGCTGCTCAAGTTTTAAAAGATATTGATGTGTTAAAGAATAACAAGTTGAAAAAGAAGCTAGGTGAGATAGACAGCAAACTAAAAGATTTACATGATAAGTGGATACTTTTAAATCCAACATCGCCATGAGACGCAAAACAGTTGAACCATCTGATACCAAAAAACAAATTATTGATGAGTTATATAAACCGGCAAGAATCAATTTTAAACGTAGACGTACAATAATCAAAGGTTTAAATGATTTGTGGCAGATTGATTTAGCAGAATTTACAGACTACTACAAAGACAACTCTGGTTACAAGTATATTTTAGTGGTTATTAATTGTTTTTCAAAGTACGTGTGGACTCGCCCTCTTAAATCTAAAACTGCTGGAGAGGTGACTAAAGCTATGGCTGATATTTTATCTACTAGTACAGCGCCCTCTAACATCCAGTCTGATCTTGGTCGCGAGTTCTATAACGCTAAATTTAACGCCTTAATGAAAAAATACAACATTAATCACTACAGCACTTATAGCGTGAAGAAGGCTGCAATAGTGGAAAGAGTCATACGTACCTTAAAAGAGAAGATATATAAAAATTTCAACTTGATTGGCTCCTACAAGTGGGTTAATACACTACCTGATGTCACTGCTACTTACAACGCTACTGTTCATCGAACAACTGGTGTAAAACCTCAAGATGTTAACAAGAAAAATGAAGAAGCTATCCTGAAACAAGTTTACTCGAATCTGAAAGTGTTTAACAAAAATAAATTTAAAGTGGGTGATGTTGTACGTCTAAGTAAAGCTAAAACATTATTTGAGAAAGGTTATACACCGCGTTGGTCAACGGAGCTGTTTAAAATCACTAAAGTTCACTGCACTAATCCAACCACCTATTTAATAGAAGACATGCAAGGCAAACCAATCAGTGGTGGATTTTATGAAGAGGAGCTACAAAAGACTGCAACCCCTGATTATTATTTAGTTGAAAGAGTAATCAGAAAGAAAGGCGCCAAGTCGTATGTGAAATGGCTTGGTTTTGATAAATCTCATAACTCATGGATAACTAGCAAAGATATAAAATAATTTGTATTACAATACTTTATAATAAAACAAACGTTGTAAAATATATGCTTTTATTAAAATAAACATTGTAAAATATGTGTTTTTTTTTTATTTCAACAACCTACTCAACACAAAGCTAAACGTAAAGTTTTCGTTATTAGCAAATTTATGACAAGTCGCTTAAATATAAGCAGTATTACAATTGATTTTCAATTTCTACAATCACTTTAGACGTTATAACACGTCTTTAAACTAAATATTTTCACAAGGAAATCTTGAAAGAGTATAGAAACTAATATTAGGAACGTTTGACTAGATAAGTACATAAAGAAGTAAATAAATAACTATATAGATAAGTACATAAAGAAGTAAATAAATAAGCCTAACCTAAATGAGCTGCCTTATGAAGACGAATTGGATTTTTTACAGGTATTGGCGAGCTGGATAAATATTTTAGATCGTAAAAAAAAAAAAAGTAGTCCTCGTTACTTTTTCACGATCTGTGTATGAAACCTCATAGCTGACGCAAGTTTTTGTGAAATTAACCGTTAACCACTATCTACATCCTCCGGAAACTCTGTAGGATGTAGATAGTGGTTAATTAGTTGTTGGAAACATCCTATAGAGTTTTCCGGAGGATGTAGATAGCGGTTAATTAGTCGCCGGAAACATCTGGTTCTAATGTGTTTTCCGGAGGATGTAGATAGTGTTCTCAGATTTTTTATTTTTAAACAGTGTTGACACATATCCTTGTAAAAATTATTCAATAAAACGAATATATTTTTTACAATTTCTTTATTACAATTTATACATTTAAAATTTGCGATAGTTTACAATATCATTAAGTACGTGTTGGTATTTTGTAACAAATTCACATACCATGCTTAAAGTATCACTATATCTTTCTCTAGCTACCAAAAAGGCACATCTAATTAGGGAAATGTCTCTAAATTTAGCTAATTCGGTCCTTAAATCATTAGCAAACATCTTCAAATTAAAGAAACTTTTACAGCTTAGTTCTAACAATAAATCCTTAGCTACACATCCGATATCTTCTAGTATTTTAAGTGATTGAATTGACAAGTTAAAATTAATTACATATTCCTTACCACAGAGTTTCAGCTTAAAACTTACAGTTTTTCTTTGTGATTTAACAAGATAATTGGTTAAAGTATATGTTTCACTAGTTTCTATAGATTTGTTTTCCAAATTGTAAATTATCGTAGGTAATACGTTTAAAAATTCTTCAAATGTCCACACATCAAAAAACACAGGTATATTAGAGTTTTTCTGAGATAATTTAATTAACGGCAAAAAATTTAAAACTGGATTAACGCCAATGCTAAGCAGCTTCTCGCCGTTCGACGTAAGAGAAAAAGTTGTTTGACACATCAGTTCACAGTCTTCTGTTTTCAATTTTTTCTCGATGTTTTTATTATTGATTTCCACCAGCTTCTGATGGAAAATATCTTCTTGCGTAGGCTGATAGGGTGTTTGTAGGTTTGTTGGATATGCTGCATTAATTATATTTTCTATAGCCTGATTCTGCTGCTCATCAACTTCTGCTGTTGGATATAATGTACAAAGTTCACTTATCATGTTTTCCAACGTTTTTGGTTCTTCTTTTGGAATAATACTTTCTATTGCATCACCCAGTAAGACGTCTTGTAGCACTTTAAGTTTTTTACCACCACTATTTTCTGCTTTAGCAGATTTTCGTTTTCTACCGTTGTTCACCATATTATACTCGGTCTGCTTCAGTTTTCAACTAAATGCTCCGTTTGAAATTATCAACTTTTATACTTATCTAATTATTATTATTACTCTTACAGCTGAGCTTTGTTGCCGTGTTGAGTTTTATTGCTTTTAACTTACTATGTGAATCAAGACGATTCATTTAATACCAAACACGTAGGACTTTAATAAACAAATTACTTGTACGCATGCTCTAGCCGCCATATTTACACACGTCATTTAAATGGTGATCTTCGTTTAAGAATAGATGCATAGATGTGAAACCGTGATCGATACACAAGGCTTTTTTTTTTTCACTTAGCACCTTTGAATAGGTTATGTGACAGTAATTAAGATGATGCACTATAAAGCTATTTTGGCTCGTCTTCACCTTTAAGATATTTCCTATACAGCTCACGTATGTTGTCTAGGAAATCGTAAAAATCCCACTCTTCCAATGCCAAATATTGGTTTTCTTCATTCAACGCCAACGGATTGACAAATTTCACAACATTTGCAAAGTCGTTTCTTGCACTGATGCCGGATGTTGTTCCCTCCACCACAAACGTCGGTTGAATGGTTCTGAGTGGTTTCCTGGTAAATTTTACAAATCTATTGCGATCACTAAATACTTTAACATATTTCGTGCTACACTGCATGATCATCCAGATATTTCTGCCAGACTTTAACAAACTTGTCTACAACAACACAATCTTTGTTCTCATATCTATCCCAATCAGCATTGGTTGGAAGACTGTCGAAATATTCGTTACAAATTGTATATAACATGTCGGTGACGTCTGTACGGTGAAGTTTTCGTGTTAGAAAATTAATGGATTTAGTACGTTCAGCATCATCATCATTTAAATTAGAACTGTGCTTTAATATATCGTTTAGGTGGTCTGCAACCTTGTGGATGTCATCACAGCTTGAAAACTCAAATTCTTTATTAAACCCTTCTCTCATCGTTTCGAGTGTTTCTTGTTTGAGTTCTTCCTCGCAGGGCGGTTCAATTTCAATGTTCGTTGTTTCGAGTGTGACCTCATCAGCATCATAATAATATTTGTATTGATTTTTTGCTTCTTCGGGTAAATATTTAAAAAATGGTTCACTTAACAGGGCCCCCGGTTGGTGTTGAATGAGTGCCACAGCAAAATATTGTGTTGAACAAAATCCACTTAAATATAAGTCACACAACTCTACCATATGTCTATTTTCATATTCTTCGGCTTCGGACTTACGCCCGTCTCGATAAGCTTGTTTTTGTATCTGTAACACTAACAGTCTAACTTTTGTGGTGTCGTTCTCACTATTCATTCTTGTTTCATCTGTATACCACTGGGCTTTTGTATAAACTAAATAGCCTCTGTGTGGACGGTTTGTTTATCGTAATAACGTATGTATTGATGTTTTGCTTCTTCGGGTAAATACTTGAAAAACGGTTCACTTAACGGGGCCCCCGGTTGGTATCGAATGAGTGCCAAAGCAAAAAATTGTGTAGAGCAGAACCCACTTAAATATATGTCACACAACTCGACTATATGTCCGGCTTCATAATTTTCTCCTTCAGAATCACGTTCGTCGATAAAGGCTTCTTCTTGTATCTTTAACACCAACTGTTTTAATTCAAATTCACAGTCTTCTTCAAACAATCTATTTTTGTGTCCATACCATAAGACACTGTTAAACGACATGGTACAACAACTAATAAGATAACCGAACTTGCTCACTTATTTATATAATAAGCTAAAATACATGGATGATGTCATCCTTTCGGTTTGTACTAGACAAGCTCAAACACGAGTAATGGGGGTGATTGAACAGATATAACACAAGATAACATTCACCAAGGTCATCAACTGACACGTTATTTACCCTAAGCGGGCCTCTCTCTTGCGTATATTAAACAGATACACAGACAAGTTCAAACACAAATAATGGGGTGATGTCATTCAACGGAAATTACACTAGATAACGACCGTACAGACAAAGCTCAAACAGGTTTGTGGAACAGGTTTGTGGATGATGTCATACTTCTAACGGCTGTATTCTAGACAAGCTCAAACACGAATACCATTTACCCATCAAGGGGCCCCCCTACAGTATGTTTCTGAACTTCATGCGAAATCTAATAGTCTAATATTAAACATATTAATTATTATGTCTTATGTCTAATAACAAAAGCTTTATGAATGGTTTGTTTTAATGGGGGGCGTAACTTTAAATCATTTTATCTCATTTTCTTGTAGAGCTTGTTACGAAACGATATATTTTTAAAAGTCAGTTCATTTCTATCACTTTCCATTGAAAAGATATAACGATTTAAAGTTTAGACCGGAAGTGGTCATTTTATTGTATATTCCAATTTGATTTGGCCTCCTTAACACCGTGCATGTGTTGGTTCCAGCGTACATCTCACGGATCTTCCGCGATAAGGGTTTAAAGTTTTTTATCTCATTTTCTTGTAGAGCTT
Organism: Tillus elongatus; assembly: GCA_964006375.1. Classification (NCBI taxonomy): domain Eukaryota; kingdom Metazoa; phylum Arthropoda; class Insecta; order Coleoptera; family Cleridae; genus Tillus; species Tillus elongatus. The sequence continues at coordinate 67,530,055 of OZ023265.1, forward strand.
GTTATGAAACATACATTTTTGAAGTCAGTTCATTTCTATCACTTGTCGTTGAAAAGATACAAGGATTTAAAGTTTAGACCGGAAGTGGTCATTTTATTGTATATTCCAATTTGATTTGGCCTCCTTAACACCGTGCATGTGTTGGTTCTCTCGTACATCTCACGGATCTTCCGCGATAAGGGTTTAAAGTTTTTTATCTCAGTTTCTTGTAGACCTTGTTATGAAACATACATTTTTGAAGTTAGTTCATTTCTATCACTTGTCGTTGAAAAGATATAACGATTTAAAGTTTAGACCGGAAGTGGCCATTTTATTGTATATTCCAATTTGATTTGGCCTCCTTAACACCGTGCATGTGTTGGTTCCAGCGTACATCTCACGGATCTTCCGCGATAAGGGATTAAAGTTTTTTATCTCATTTTCTTGTAGAGCTTGTTATGAAACATACATTTTTGAAGTTAGTTCATTTCTATCACTTTCCGCTGAAAAGATATAACGATTTAAAGTTTAGACCGGAAGTGGTCATTTTATTGTATATTCCAATTTGATTTGGCCTCCTTAACACCGTGCATGTGTTGGTTCTCTCGTACATCTCACGGATCTTCCGCGATAAGGGTTTAAAGTTTTTTATCTCATTTTCTTGTAGACCTTGTTATGAAACGATATATTTTTAAAGTCGGTTCATTTCTATCACTTGTCATTGAAAAGATACAAGGATTTAAAGTTTAGACCGGAAGTGGCCATTTTATTGTATATTCCAATTTGATTTGGCCTCCTTAACACCGTGCATGTGTTGGTTCCAGCGTACATCTCACGGATCTTCCGAGTCTTCGACCAATACCATTATTCTCGCTTATCAACCTTCACTCTCATTTGTCGGCAATACCATTATTCTCGCTTATCAACCTCACTCTCATTTGTCGGCTAGGTTGGGGTGACGTATCTTTAAATAATGGAGTCTTCAACCATCTTTATCAACAAAAGGCACCATCTTTAAGAACGAAAGCCGCCATTCTTTATCAGCGAAAGCCGCCATTTTTATAATGTCAGGGATGTCAGCTTAAGGTATCACAGGCTTCCATCTTTCATTCCGCCATTTTCCGCCATTTTGGTTCCTCCGTTTTGGTTCAGCAGCCTCTAATATTAAACATTATTTTGTAAATCATCCATTTGTCTACTAATAAACTTTAATTATGTTACATGTATGGTTTGTTTGTAGTCGTATATATATATACCAACCTAAAACAATAAATTAATAAGCGTCTGCTTAGCTCAACGGGTAGCATCGTTGCCTCCCATCTGAATGCCCCGGGTTCGAAACTCACCTGCACCAAATGGTTTTTTTCAAAATATAATAATTTGAAGTAATAGGTTAGACACTTTTGAAATGTTTGCATGTGACTGTCTGGCCCAAGTCGTGTGACGTCACAGTTTCCTAGACAGGTCAATGACCTTAGGAATAACACGGATGTGACTGTCTGGCCCAGGGCGTGGCTGGGCGCCGGGCGCCGGGGCGTGGCTAGGCGCCGGGCCCGGGGCAGGCGCCGGGGCAGGCGCCAGGGCAGGCGCCAGGGCGTGGCTAGGCGTCGGCGCCGGGGCTGGCGCCAGGGCAGGCGCCAGGGCAGGCGCCGGGGCAGGCGCCAGGGCAGGCGCCAGGGTAGGCGCCAGGGCGTGGCGCCGGCGCCGTGACGTCACTTCCTGTGACGTCACTGTCTGCTCAAAGTGTCCCATTACCTACTCTTATTAAATCAATTGCCGACATTTTGTCCGTGTTATCCTTGTCTTTTGGGTGACCTAGCAAGTTTGCTAAGGTATTTTTTGTCGAAAATGTTAGCTGCAAGTTGACTATTTTTAAATGATATCTAGACCCCTCGTGATTCGAAGTTCAAATGGTAAGCAAACAGAGTTTTTTTTCGGATTTCTCTCTTCTAAACGTCGTTAATTCCGTCAACATTTTCTTTGTTTTCGGTGTCTTGAGCAACATCTTAAAAATGGCCAGGCCGAATTTTTTAGTAAATCGGTTAATTAACTTTTCTTTAAACAAAAGTAGATATACCAAAGAATTCAATTATTTTAAGAACGTTGCCGGATACAACGGATACACTGCTTGCCTGGTGGAAAAATTAATCAACAAACAGAAAACAAAGAAAACGCTGACGGAATAAACGAGGCTTAGAAGAGAGAAATCCGACAAAAACTTTGTTTGCTTACCATCTGAACCTCGAATCACGAGGAGTCTAGATATCATTTTAAAAAAAGTCAACTTGCAGCTAACATTTTCGACAAAAAATACCTTAAAAAAACTTGTTAGATAACCCAAAAGACAAGGATAGCACGGACAAAATGTCGGGAATTTATGAAGTAAGTTGTAAAGATTGTAATTTAAGTACGTCGGACAAACAAGAAGATCGATTGGAATTCGATTCAAACAACACCTAGCCCAATTACGTTACGGTACTATAGATAGATCTTCCGTCGCCCGACACATTTGGGATAATAGTTATCACGTTAATGAAGATAATCTGAAATTAATAGAAAATGTTAGACAACCAGGACAGCTAAACGCGTTCGAAAGTATATATATTGCGAAATATAGTTACAACAAAAAATGTATGAACGTTTCACCACCGCCGATTACGAGTCAGCTGATCGACTGCTTTGTTAAATTAATTCCCACGTTTCAACACGTCCTAAAGATAACATAAGAATACAGATATTTCCGCCAAAGGAAACTATGTTAATTTAGTTGTCATCGAACCTTTCCAAAATTATTAGAGATGGACACCTTTTGGATAATTTAGTAGGGACAGTGCAAAGACATCGTCCGGCGATAAAAATACAATACACTGCAGAATTTGGCTGCGATTAGTTTTTCATCTCAGTTCGGTCTCTTTACCTAAGATTCGGTATATGAGGTGATTCCAGTTTTTCAAGTAGTTAGAATTTTTCATCCTCTGATGACTCTAACTTGGTTAGTGAAACGATCGTCAGGTCTTTTTTAAATATTTCGTGGTAATTTGGGTTCTCCAAGTGTACTTATCAGTGCTCATCATGAGTTCAAATCTTCACTTAGTGAATCTAGAAAATTGTTAGTTGGTTGTACACAGTCTCTATTGTATAACATTTTGTGTTATTTGGAGCTGCCGTTACAAGATACTACATGGTTGCGCAACGAGATAGCGCCTCCTCTCGTACATCTCACTATGTGCTGTGAGATTGGCTACCATAGCCGTATTACTTTTAAGGTGTTTTCCCGCTGCAATTAGTATACCGTACTGACGAGCTCTAATTAGAGCGACACCAGTCCACAGTTCTAATTGTGGTCTATAATATATCTAGCCTTACTTGGGCATACTTCTCAAAAAGATCTAGAACAGAAGATGGAAAAATTTGCTTGATAATTGGGAGATATGGATAATAAAACTTTAGAGAATTTTTTTAAATGAGCATGTATTGGACCTCTGAAAGCGATCTTCAAGGCCCGTTTAAATTTAAAGTATAAATTTAAGTAATATCCCGCAGTAATAGTCTACAGTTCTTATAAAATTTCAGTCCTATAACGCACTTGCTGCGATCCAAACATTTTTGATTATAATAGTTAGTAAAGAAAGGATTAGTTAAATTAAGACACCCTCGATCAATTAGCCAACTACAGTATTGACCATAATTGCCGTAGCGATTACCAACCCCAGCATTTTAGACTATTTTTGTCAATTGTGAAATGGCACGTCTAGTAATCAGCATAACAATTTCCGGGAATTATTAAACGAAGTTTAAATTAATAAAATGGAAGCGATGCGGAAAACCTCTCGTTAATTATGCAAAGCAGACACCATTAAATGGGGATTTATGCAGAAAGTGTCTAGGAATCACATTTGGATGTTTTTGCACACAAATCTACAAAACGACGCATTAGGCATTCCCTATGTGCCACCGCTTTAAAATCCATAATGAAGATTATCAAGCCGCGAATTCGCAGTGGAAATTTAATACAATTATTAATTCAAGCGGCCCTTATAGACTGAACGTTGGGGTTTGAATAACTAATTATTAACACACTTTATTTTATTAACTTTTTACAGAAAGTTGATTTATAATTACCGAAGTATGGGCACAGAAAGTGCATTATGGTAGTGAATTCAGGCAACCTTAAAACAAAAGTGCACCGCAAGCAGGCTTTTTGCAAAACAAAAACAAAAATCTACAACATTCATCAACAGATGCACCTGAAAACATAATTTTGTTGAGCAATAAACGGCATATGAAAAACAAGTAGCTATGCATATGCATGCCTTCGGATTGACCAAGTCCATACACTTCAGCAACACTAAAAGAACTAATTCGTGAATAAAAAAGTAGAATCTGTGCCTTCCAGTTTACGCGACAGTCGCATATAAGATCCAAGATTTTACTATGATTTGATATTATAGAAATAACTACGTAATTGTCCAATAAAAGAAGCAAATAAAACCAGGCTGCTATTTTTGTAATTTATCTTTATATCGTTTCTGTAAACCCACCGATGGGGGGTACATAAACAACGGTTAGAACACCGTCGCATATATTGTCTCTTAGACGCTTAAAAACAGAGGCTGAGTCATCTACATTTTCATCCACTCGCTTAAATAAGTGACGTATGTAGATAACAGTCATCCAAATATTGATAACTGCGATACTCCGTGTTTTATTTAAAGTCAGTTGTACACTTTCAGTGTCGGCATTGGGTTCTTTAAAATCTTTTCATTAGGTAATATCTCACTAGTGTTAAAGTTGTTTCTCTTATACCCAACTACTCTAATTAAAAATATAAGATGTCATACTGCATGATTTTGGAAGCCTTTGGTCTATGAATATGGGTTTATCACACCATTGCCATTGCCTGTACCATCAGCGATATTTTTAGGGAATTTTTATCAAGAAAATTATATATATATATATATATATATATATATATATATATATATATATATATATATATATATATATATATATATATATATATATATATATATATATAGATCCGAGACATAACTCAAAACACACCTCCAAATGTTCAACAACCAACAATCCCCAATGTCGCGCACAAGAATGACGGATATCATTTTCAAAACTAAAAAGGTACGAAAGATGTTCTCTTCTCTTAATACCAGGAAAGCCTCTGGCCTTAACGAGATCCCAGCAATTGTTCTCAAAAAATGCGTACCAGAACTTGTCCCTGTCCTGACTCGTCTGTTTCAGACATCTTACAATAAAGGCATATTCCCCAGTAACTGGAAAACCCGTACAACCCGTCCGCAACAAAGGATCCAAAGCGCGCTTCCTAGCAACTACAGGCCTATTTATCTCCTTTCTGTGGTCTCTAAAGTATATAAATACCAAATTACTCAAATTTCTTGGAAAACACAGTCTAATCCACAACAGGCAGTATGGATTCCGTCAGCGCAGATCAACTGCCGACCTCCTTTCCTTTGTCACCCATTCTTGGAACAAGTCTATGTAACTACACGGTGAATCCCAGATTGTCGCTCTAGACATATCCAAAGCATTCGACCAGGTCTGGCATGCCGCGCTGCTTAATAAACTACCGCCCTATGGCCTACCACCAAAACTCTGTAAGTGGACAGCAAATTTTTTCTCCAACCAGAGCAATTCTGTTGTCGTGGATGGCCATTCCTCTAAACTGTATCCAATTAATGCAGGAGTTCTTCAATGTTCAGCTTTAGCCCCTACTTTGTTTCTTATCCACATCAATGACCTCCTCTCTAGCACATCCAACCCAGTTCACAGTTACGCGGACTACAGCAGCCTCCACTAAAATATACAATATCCTAAGCCTGTCTCTTTAGCCCAATTAGATGAGGATCGCAGACTCATGGAGGGTTTTATCTCCGTAGATTTCAAAAAAAATATTAGACTGGGGAAGTAGAAATCTTGTACAATTCAACCCCACCATATCACAGTCCTGCTTTATTTCTCATAAGAGATACACCAGCCCTAGACCCATCACAATAAACAACCAAGTTATTCAAAGTAATGAGTCCTTTTCACTTGTTGGCATTTCTGTGGATCGAAATTTCAATTGGCATCAACATCTCACATCAATTGCAGAAACGGTTGCTAAGAAATTAGGTTTCCCCTTCTGGGCTCGCAAATACTTTTCACCAGCATATCCCTATACCTTATATACTTCACAAATAAGACCAAATCTCGAATACTGCTCCCACATCTGGGGTGCTGCTGCCGCTTGTACACTCGCTATCCTGGACTCCATTCAGAAGATAGCTATGCGTCTCATCGGTGACCCTACCCTCACCTAAAGGCTGCCATCCCTTGCCCACCGACGTGCCGTTGCTGACCTCTCTCTCTTATATATATCTGCACGGGTACTGCTCAGAGGAGTTTTCTTCCATAGTTCCTCCACATTTTGCCCCCAACAGATCTACCAGGGGAACAAAGCGAATGCACTCTTTTTCTGTCCAGGTCACCAGACATGGAAAAAAAAGCTGATTTGAACAAAACTGGGTACTTTTCTACATTTTGTTAAGGACGCGGACGAACTCGTAAATCAGGTATAAGAGATAATTTTCACCCAAAAATATACAGAAATATTTTTGAATATGCTATATTTTTTTAAAGTGTTAGAGTAGCTTGGATAAGACATATAGCTATAAACAGTGTGAATTTTAAGTAATTCGGTTTATAAAATTTGGAGTTTTTCCGAAATTAAAAATAAAATCTAAAAGTAATTAAACTCCAATTCCCGACAAAGACAGTAGTTAGCTGGCATGTGTGGATTAATACATCCTACAGGGACAAACAATATAAATAACACGAGTAAAACATACTAGCCAAACTAGTGATTAAGAAATCTCGGCCACTAAAATCCCGTTGTCATGTCGATGCCAATACCACGCTGGTACGCGGAAGTACATCCAGCCCACTCTCGCACGGCATTAGGATGACAGCTGACACAAAATTAAAAATCACATGAGTCTAAAAGTTATTATTTTTTTAAAGTGAGAGATTCAATACATTTTTAAACTACACTATACCTATTTGTAGCTCGATGAGCAGCCTCAATTAAAGTTTCAGCCTGAAATTGTAGCATATAGTGTAAAGAGAGGAAGCAATAAAGGAATTTTCAGGGACCTATCGTTTCTATAAAGAAAATATGACGTTTTTGCCAAACCATGATTTAGTAAGCTTTATATTAATAAGAATATGGGAAAATGGGTATGAAATAATGAACTTAACATTGTAAACAAAATAGGCTCACGTCTCTATAAAAACTCTCACGATATAATACTGCGTAGATAAATTATTATTAGCCAACTACAGTGATCCACTGTTCGCCACTGATTTTATAAACACGCGGGCCGCCCGAGTTCTATCCTCGCGCGATGCACATGTAACGATTTAATATTTGGAACAAATAAATAATGGTGTCCAAATTTCATGCGTTTGGGCCAGGATCTCACTTTTCTTTAAAACGCCTGGATAACTTCGTCACTTTTGAGTCTAAAATTCTAATTGGCAGCACACATTTTTTATTGTTAATAAAAAAAGAAAAGAAAAGAATTCGTTTTAAAATTATAATTTTTGGAAAAAACGCTATGATTATGTTGACTACAACCAAATCATCCAAGCAATTAATAAGGAAAAATACCTGCCACGTTTATAATTTGGCAGATATATTCCTTTTAATAATATGAATTGAGTTATTTTCAGGAAAGCTTTTTTATTCCAGAAATTTGTAATTCAAGACTTACAGTACCTATATATACCAAATTTTTATTTTCTATCTTCATGGAAAATTTAGTTTGGACATTGTTTTAAACAAAGGGCTTTTTTTGAGAAGAATGCGCAAACCCAATTTTATATGAAGCTAGAAAATAAAAGTTTGGTATACATAAGATTAAAATATTTTTATGATAATAGAGAGATATCAATTGTAAGGTAAAGGTAAGATGCTTACTGGCAATTAGGCCATTGCTGACAGTTTTTGCTCATCATAACTAACCTACCCTCCACCTTGAGCTCGATCTCAACGACGACAGTGATTTTGAAAAATCATCCGCCGCCAGTGAGTCTCGAACCGTCGTCCCCCGAGTCCGTATTGACAAGTCTGAATCGACTTTCCCGCACGGCCCCGGAGGCGATGTTTTCAATTGTAACAATTTCGACAAAATTCTTCAAAGGAGCGCTTATTAGGACCCTTAAAAGCGATATTCAATGTCTGTTTTTATTTAAAGTATTTGTTTTAGTAATATGCCGTACTAGTCGTGTACAATTGTGATGAAAATGCACTACTATGCGGCAGTTGCTGCGTCCAGGCCTTTTTTTTTAAATTATAATATCGTTTATGACACGTGCATAAATCTGCTGATAACAAAGCCATTTTGTACACTACTTATTAAACTATCGGCCATTAGGAAATAGAAAAAACATAGATCCTCTTGCGTATACTTTTGAAAATATTTTTGGTATTGCTGGGAGCAGTGATAAGGGGAGAGAATTAGTAACCGAAGCTTTGTGGCCTTTTTTTAATTTTATTTTAATTATGTTTGTTGGCTTGGAACCGATAACCTACGATCCTTGTTAAGCATTAGGTTCTGAAACAACCTGGGCACAGTAGTAATTATCCCTTAAATTATAGCGCTGCACATGTGAGTGAGCGCTGTTGTCGCCCAGACTAAAAAGCTTGCATACAAAATAGCAAATATGTATATAAGTTAGCACTTATTATAATGTATACCATATGCTGCAAAATGACCCTTGGAAGTATAATAATAATAATAGTTCCTCATACATGGAGTGACATACTACCAGCCTAAGGATATGGGGGAATACTCTTCACGTCATAGGGTCTATTAGGACGACCCACCCTGCTTGTAGAGCGAAATAACAATTTACAGCTTAAGATCGCATCGGTCAGATCTAAACTCTGAACACAAATCTGCAGGATATGAAAGAAGATCCAGCAGTTCTTCAGCTCAATGTTTGATAACCGTGACAGGAACCGTCTTACAACCAGTGGAGTTTGTTTCTTTTAATTCCACCATAACGTTATATCTCTGTAGTTTAGAAAAGAAGGAGTGCCTTATGTCAACATTTTGTGGCAACCGTTGCTCCTTCTTGTCTGTTCCATCACCACAACCATCACGCATGTCAACATTATTGGCTGATTTGTATAGTTAAGAATGGTTACAACACCGCTTCTGTTTACATTTAAAATATCAAGATTACAATGTGCCACCTCTTTCGTACCTCTACAGATTTTGACGAAATTCCTTGTAGTCTTTAATTTATTTGTAGCTGGTATAATATATTCTCCATTAATTTGCTCTCTAGTTTTTCATACCAGCTTTCTAATGATCATACAGTAGTTTGCTAGTGGTGATGTTATTTCTTAGATTTTATCCGGTTTACTTTTCCTGTCCGACTTTCACACAGTATCTTTGGATAAACATCGTATGTCGATGTTAGTGCAATCTTAGAAAACAGACTGTAAGTAACATCAATGTCTCTAGAACCTCCGACAACTGACCAGTCAACATGGATTTGCTGCTATTTTATTTTGGTTCATTTGTACACAGAGAAAAGCCTCGATGGTCTGCAATGAGTTTTCTGTCAATATTCTTTTTCCGTTTGTATTATTTTTTTTGGCCTGCTAAAGTTCAGAAAGATCCTACTAATATTCCCTTGAATCTGTTCTTTATTTGGTACGTCAGCCAGTTAAATAAAGGTGTCACATTTTTTGTACTAAACAAGTCTAATAATTTGATGTCATTGCATGTCTCATAAAATGGTATCATATATATTATTGGTCAGCAGACTGTTCAGAGTCCCACTGTCGGAGACTGATTTCATTAAAGATCTAAACCTGGTTAAACAACTCGCAGTTAACAACGAGTACCCAGTTTATATTGTCGATAAGATGGTCAATAGGACGAGCCGTCAACTCCTAAAAGAAATAAGCTCCAGTGTACCTCTTTCTCAGCCACAGAGAATATTTTATTTCCCCGTCACTTATTGTCAACCTGTGTCCAACGCCATAGTCAAAGCTCCCAAAAGCGACATGGTGAAGTTTTTGTTTAAGTCTACAAACACAATCAGCATCATGTTCATTCATAACAAGGATAATATTCCGGACCTGAAGAAATCAGGCGTCTACCGTTAAAGATGTGGAGACCGCGAGTGGAATACTGTGTATATCAGAAGAATCGGAAGATCATTAAGTACCAGCGTGTCAGAACACATCAGAACAAGATGTCTGTCTTTGTCTGTCATTTAAGAGAGAGTGGTGACTGCTGTAACAACGATACTGATGCCCAGATTCTCCATCCTCCCCTCAAAATTTGGGGTAGAATAATTTGTTCTAGAAGAGATTGAGATTTTCAAGCATGTCAACGTCTCCGCTAGTGAGGTTTTTAACTTAACCAAGAGAGACATAACAACCTTTCCTTCATTTTACAATCATCTAGTGAACTAGTGTTCCCGAACTCTATGTATTCTCTATGGCCAAATTTATTATGGATATGAAGATGAATATTCTGTGGCTCCCCTTCCTTGCTAGTTTGTTTGTCGTTGACACGTATGTCATTCCTGTCATGTTGTTTTAGTTCGCTGTTCTGCCGTTGCGGTAGTGTGTGCCCCGTTTTAAGCATGTGCATAATGTTCGGCTCTAAATGGTCAACTATTCTTTCTGCTTCGTGATTAAATCGCCGTTTCATGTTGACTGGGTTGGATTATGAATCGATTTCTGGTACATTCGAATGTGATGTTGTTGGACCTCTGGTGCAATAGATGAAATTTCAGCTTGAATAAGCTTTCGTATAGTTATAGCTTCAATTTTCAAGAATTGAAAAGTAAGTATGAAAGCCATTTTGTTTTTGGTTTTATTCTACAAATTTTGCACCCCTTGAGGGTTCTCATGAGATTTCTGCTTAACTGCGTGGCCTCCTGCTGTGTCTATTCTCAATCAGTTGACTCGACATCTTTTAATTTCGCAGTAGATTTTATACCTTCTCATTAGTTTACTGTGTATTAGTTTATAAGGATGCCTTTAATCCGCTTCAACTGCATGCTTAACTTTACTTTAGCTGTTAGATTATTTTACTGTCGCGTTTTTGCTTTTACTCTAGCTTTCTTAGCTTTTACTGTGGTTTTTAGCTTGTTTTACTGTTTGACTTTAGATGTTAACTTTGAAGTTTTCTGTATTGATTGTTTTTTAGACCACTGTGCTCCATTCAGCGCAATTGTCTAGCTTGTTTTACTGTTTGACTTTAGATGTTAACTTTGAAGTTTTCTGTATTGATTGTTTTTTAGACCACTGTGCTCCATTCAGCGCAATTGTCTACCAAAAAACAAGCTTTTCTGGCAGAGCTTTTTTTTATTGTGATTTTAGATTTACCCCTGAAGATGGCCACTTAGTTGGCTGAAACGGGTAGAACTAATAAAATTTTATTGGCTGGAAAAAAGCTTTTTTATTTTGTATTTAATTATGTAAAAAAGAATATCTTTTAACGTTATTCAACACCTGGTGCGTGATCGACCTAATCGCAGTCGTCATTCTTCTTCTTAAGTCATCTAAATCGCATAGTTTAGTTTGCAAACCACCAAAGTCTAATAGCGTATAATATACTGGTCAATATATTTTTTGAAATTTAACCCATATATTGCCATTAAACTACAGATGCCATGTTGCAAACTCCAGTTTAGTTCAATAATAATTATACAATTATTGTAATCCAAGAATTCACAGAATTTGACAAGTTCCAGAAAATATATTCTCTGTTAGAAAAGTATATTACTGTGTGGTATACAGTTGCATAGAATAAACAAAAATGGATATATTATACGATCTAGTCGTTGTCATTATAGCATATATTGAACAGAATGTCACAAAATATGATTGACACATTTAATTAATATCAAAAACTCTGAAGCTCTGATCCTTTATAAAAATCATCCACTTGAATTTAATGTGCATATGTGTAGAGAAAGGGGTGGCATTGGAAGGTTATCCCTAATTATGAGACCAAATTTGACACTAATAAGCTTAAAAAGTCCAATGATATGCTCAGGTAATAAGGCTAGTTGCCTTACGCATTGAAGACATATGCAAAATCCACTACTATAACGCACTTGCTTAGTTCATGATTTGTAGTATAAAATAGTATTGCTGCATTTATACCGACTCTGCCAATTATATTTTAAATACACGCAAATATCGTATTACTATGCCATGCAAGAAAATTTATTTGAATTATATTCATAGAAATACACAATAGTCTCTGTAGCAACTTTGCATGTCTAAGGCAATAGGTCTTAATAATTGGCTTACTGCAGAAATGTAATCTATACGGCAACTATCATTAAAAATAATTTACTACACTCGTTGAAAAATTATAATGATACCGCATGGAAGGATATAACAGAGTATTTCAACTAGTTAAGTATTATTGTATTTTGCACGTTACTTGTTTATCATCAGTCAAAACCGCTGGACGTAGTGTGCAGAATTTACATAGAAATGATTTTTATTTTCAAAAAAACTGGTCATCATTATAGGATGAATAAGGTATCGCTTAGTCTTGCGGGAGGCTAAAAAGTATACATTCTTAGCTTTCTTTGTAAACTTAAGTAAATTCCCCCCAAAAAAAAACTTATCAGAAAAGCTAGTCTGAATATTAATTTATCAAGAATGTCTATTTACTTTGGGACACTCGCTACATATATCTATACAGCAAAGTAATATTTCTTCGAAGTTACAAATTATATTCTTGTTATAGTTCTTAGTCTATGGAATTTCCTTTATGGTATTATTTGATGTATAAATTTTGAATATATGTATATTATCCAGAGCGATTCTAATGAAATAAATATTTACCTTCCTTTTTTGACTTATTTACCACGGCTATCTTTGAGTCTCCTTTTTGCGCAGGGAATATTTTATTGTTGGATTCCTATATGTGAAAATTCTTACACTTGCAGCATCTTTGGTGCTGTTGCTGAACCTATTTTATTTTATTATATGCTTTCTGAGTCAATGGGTGCACGTGACAGCGGTTACAAGAGAAATATACTATTAAAACTTTGAAACACTTATTCGGAATTATTGATTTTTACTATGAACTTATCTCTAAAAGTTTATTTACTTTAAAATTATTGGCCTTATTCGGTATCCGCTCTACTTCTTAATAATAAAATTATGACAGCTCTTATTATGGTGATTACAAATTTTGATTATTATTATTTAAATAGAATGTTTAAAATTTTGACTCTATTTTGTTTTACATATCCAGTTATTTTTAGCATGTGATATCGGTAACCATGGAAACCTCGCTTTGCTGGCTTTGGTAACCAAGAAGATGTGTGTGTTTTGTTTCTTTAACGTCGGCCTATTTCCGCGACTATGGCCAATCACCGACGCCAGGGAGCAGTTTCACCTCACTATCCTGGAAATTTTGCCGAACCCCTGTCTTTCTGTAAGGAGGGTAGGGATCTTTAACGTGCCCAACATCGCATGGACACGGGACCGACGGCTTAACGCCCCCTCCGAAGGGCGGAACGTGCAGACATTCAACTTGCTCAAATACAATGCCAGAACCTCGGTTGATGTTAATTTTACAGTTTGTACTGGAAAAGTGAAAGGAGTACGCCGGGATCGAACCCGGTACCCTTCGGTTCAAAGGCACACGTTCTTACCTCTGAACCACCGAGGTCCTAACCAAGAAGATGTGATCTCAAATGGTGTCTATTAATTTTTATCTGCTTACTTGGGACTCCCGCGTAGCGCCCTCTTTTGGTACCGTTCTTCTTTTCTTGGTTGATCTCCGAGTTTATTACTATACTTTGGTAAAATTGTTCCTAAATGTCATTTCCATTTCAATTTGATAGGTTAATATACTAATAATGGTTGTTTGCAACTTCGTTTGGAATTACACTGCTGTTTTATTAAATATTTGATGTAATACCTGGATTTCGGACTGCGGCGTCTATTGAAATTTTTCACTGTTGACTGTTTTCTCGTTATACGTACTGATAATCTTGTTTGAAGTGCTTCAACAGCTATATACTGGTAAGTACTACGTTTCCATTTCACTTTCACTTTTATTCTAGTGTTTTTCTAAATTTTTAAACGTTTTAAGTTAATTTGCACGCTACTAGCTTCTTGTTTTCATTAGGTTCTTGGTCTCAGTCCCATCTTCATCCTCCGGGAAATTGAAGTTCGTTTCTTTTGTTTTATATGACAAATCAAATCTGATTAGTATTTAAAATTGCTTTCCAACGAATCAATGTTTCTGTTTCAGATGGGTCCAATCACATAGCAGATTTTACAAAATGGTTCAAGAGAAAGCTACTTCCCTTTTGATCATATTAATTAAATAATTGGATTTAAAGTCAGGTTAGCCAAAAAATGTTTGTATATTCAAATTCCTAACCTACACATTTTCATTAACTGTCAAACCTTACCTATTTGTCCTTATTGCCAGCAAATTCCTTAACTGCTAATTTACCTATTCCTATATTAATCTCATAATACATATTAACAAATTTTCATCAAACTTACAACTAAACAAATCACTTGAAATTCACTAGTCACTTTGTCGAAAACAGTTTATTAAACCTGTTCTTTCACTGACTTGTTTTATATCGGTTTATAACGTTTTGTCTCGGGCTTTCATTTTACCTTTAAACTCTGTATTTATTGCAGTTCATTATTCACTTTAATTGTTCGTTATAGGTGCAATACAAACTTTCCATGGCTTATCAGGTAATTTTAAATAATGTCATGACTAATTCACTGGCAAATGCATATAGTTAATTATTTTGAAATTCAGGTTCAGTTGGATAGTAGCCTGTAATTTACCCCCTGATTCTGAATGTATCTGTGAAAACAACATGGATTACATACTTTCAGGTATTTATGTTGTTTTGTATAAGTATTTTTATCTAAAAACCTCGTTAAATCTACGAACACAATTATATATATATATATATATATATATATATATATATATATATATATATATATATATATAAATATATATATATATATATATATATATATATATATATATATACATATATACATGGTAGATAGTACAGTCTAGTTTGAAGAAAACTTAAAAAATTTCCGGGAAAATTTGTAAGGTTCTCCTGGCGAACTTATCTATCTAACCTTTTTACATAAAGAACATTACTGCCAAGTGTCATCAAAAGCGGTATTATAAAGTTGCACCAATATAATAATTAATATATAGGTTCTGGAACATTCACTTTGAGCATAGTTATAGAATATATTTTTTTAAGATTTGATTTCCTTATGTTAAAAATTTCTCTAGGATGATTAAAGAGACTCTCTGCAATAATTTGATATCAGAACGATGACTCAAAAAATAATGGGCCCATTTTAGTTAAATTTAATGAGTAGTTTCCTTTTGCAAGTGGCGTGAATAAGTTTGTTAGCCAGGAAAATCAGCCCAGTTTTTCCTGGAAAACTTTGTGTTTTCTTTTGGAAATTTTTTATTATTTCCGAAAATAATACAGCTTCTGCAACCAAATTTTGTACGCGAGTTTATATAATAAAAACTCTGGACGCAGCAAAAGCGTTATGGAAGTGAATTTTCATAAAAATATTTTTAATACCAAATAGATCTCTCTAATGCAAACAGGCATCAATCTGGTTACTTGTATAGCCTATATATTGGAAACAATGAACCATATTTTATCAAAATAATTTATTGTTTGAAAATGTAAAAAAAATCCGAAAATAAAGTTAAAATGTTTCCGAGAAAACTAGCCAACAAACCTTAGGTTAATCGCAAATTGAGTTATTGAAATTTGAAGCATTTAACGAAAAATGGCTACCTAACGCACTTACTGCGTCCCGATTTTTTTTTTGCTTAAAAACATGCATCATATTTCGATAAGAAATGAAAAAATGCAGTAATATAAGGGTGTTTTTTTGTCGGTATCACCAACGACTTATGGGCCACCTGTGATTGTCAAAGTATTTTATAAGATGCAGCCTAAGACGCCCTATAATTAAGTATACAATTTTTTCTCATACCTTGTATAATAACAATTGTATTGAGTTTTACCGTAGAAATGCGTCACCCTGTATATATGTAAACAGATAAAAACTGAATGTTAACGCGGATATGGATCCTCGGGGGCCTAGTTTGCATTCATTTGAAAAAATCTTTTTAAAATTCAAAAGTCGCGGTCTCCTCATTAACGAACTTTTTCTACGAAAATGAGCTAAAAATCATAGACCGTTAAACCATAAACGTAACTAAAACTACCGCCAAAGCATCAGAGAAAGGGTCTACAACAAGTCCTCGCTTAACGTCCTAGTTAGGGATCTACCAATCGCGACGTTAAGTGAAACGACATAAAACGAATCATTGGGAATGAATACAATGTACATACATAATATGTACATATTTTTGATTGCAAAATGATTAAAAAACAGTATTATGTATATGCCTACACATTATCTTTTGTACTCCTGTTTACATACCATTTTAAACTTTTTTTAGAATAACAATTTTATACCGAATCAGTTTCAACGTTAAACGTTACATTTGCCTACAACAAATTGCGACGCTATTATGAACAAACGTTAAATGAGACGACGTTATGCGAGGACATTTGAGATGAATTTTCTGTAAACATTTTAGTAATATGAAGAACAATGAAGGTTGAAGTTGAAACTCAAGGGTTCCACTTCTTGCAACATCTTCTTTTGATAGTCCGTATTTGTTTCAGTTTCTTTACCTAAATATTGCGAATTTTGAAGTTTTAAATCGCGACTTTGACGTTTTGAGGAAAACTCCAAGTTTGTTTTCTTTACCTGCCCATAACTTTTTTTTCTTTAAACTTAGAGACCTAGATTTTGGAACGTGATTCACTATTTATAATGCAAACACGCGTACCAAATTTGGTTGCCCTTACTTTGCCATTTCCAGAAATATAATATTTTTTCGACAGAAAATATACATTTTTTTCCGAGAAAAACTGGGCCAATTTTCCTGACTAACGAACTCCAGGTCACTTGCAAAAGGAAGGTGCTCACCAAATTTGATCAAAATCGGACCATTATTTTTTGAATTATCGGTGATATATATATATATATATATATATATATATATATATATATATATATATATATATATATATATATATATATATATATATATATATATATATATATATATATATATATATATATATATATATTATCTGTAAATAAAAAGAGAAAAGGTTATATGCATTTAAAGGAAACAACTTAGCGGTTTTCCTCTGAAAACGTCAAAGTCGGGATTTGAAACGTCAAAATTGGCAACACTTACGTAAAGAACCTGAAATGAATACGGGTTATGTAGATAAAATATCGCAAGAAGTGTGTTTTATAAAACCTTAAGCTTTAGGTTGCACCGTCATTGTCCTTTATTTTACTAAAACGTTTCCAGAAAGTTTATTTCAAATAGACCCTTTCCTTGATGCTTTGGCACATATCAAAAATTATGATACGGCGTTTTTGCCAATAGATAGCAAAATCCCATGAAAGCAACGTATTCAAAGAGGTTTTGTTTATATTATTCCACGAGAAAATCGAGATCATGTATGCAGGGTGCAATCAAATAGTGACTGAATTTGAAAGAAATCAAACTGCCCTAGTTTAATTTTTACAAATGGAACAGCCTGTATTTTGTGTTTCAGAAGCAAAGAGCAGTTCAAGTTTTGTATAACACTCTCAACACCTACAGATTCCAGTTACTTTTAGAATCGCATACCAGGATTCGGTCAGATTATGTGATTATTCGGCGAATTTTCGAAAAAAAAAATTTTAATATTTAAATTAAGTTTGGAAATAAAGTAAGAAGTAATGAATTTTATAGGATTATCTACGTTCACATTTTCATAATATACAGGGTGTTTAAAAAATACTGGGCAATATTTAAGGGCTTGATTTCCCAGGTGATTTTATTTAAAAAAGTTCCCATAAACATAGGTGCTAAAATGCATTGTTTCCAAGATACAAGGTGTTAAATTTTTTGGTAAAATAACGATATTTTTTAAAATAATTCAATATCTCCTCACCGATTGTTTTGAAATTTTGCAGCGTTGTTTGTAGTAATAATGGGCTGATTTGACCCTAATTAGATAAAGATTGTTAAGTCCATTGGCATTAGGGGGACACCTCAACAAAAATTATTGTTCGTGTGTGATTTTCTGTATGAAAATGGACATGCCATAAAAAGGTTTTTATTTTTTATCGTGTAAACAATTCAAGATACGGAGAAATTTCAAGAGACAAAAAACTTGTAGTTTTAGTTTCTTTATCTCAAAATAATATACAAATCATGTTGCAGTCAGTGGCGTACATTTTTAGGTCACTAAATTTTGTTGAGGTGCTCCCCCTAACGCCAATGGACTTCACAATCTGTATCTAATTAGCGCCAAATCAGCCCATTAATAATACAAACAACGCTGCTAAATTTCAAAACAATCGGTGAGGAGATATTTGAATTATTTTTTTAAATCGTTATTTTACAAAAAAATTAACACCTTGTGTCTTGGAAACAATGCATTTTAGCACCTATGTTTGTGGGAACTTTTTTTCATAAAATGACCTGGGAAATCAACCCCTTAAATATTGCCACATCTTTTTGAAACACCCTGTATAAGTAGTTCATAAATTGTTTTTACAAAAATGTCAAATGAAACTTTAAAGTTGCTGACTTAAACAGTGTTCTTATTTCTAACACCTTGTGGCATGAACAGATGAGTATTTTTCCACTTATATTTTTCTTTACTTCCACTGTTCAAATTTATGTAAAAAGTTAAAAAAAATGCTCACTTCATTCCATTCAATTTTAATAAAAAGAATGCGCATATAGGTAATTTAAATTTTATATATTGTAAAAAAGAGTCAGTTTACGCAGAAGATTTCGTAGAAAGCATGGTTGGTAAACTTTTTGTGACATTTTGGTAATTAAGAGTAAATGTTTATATGTAGGTGGTTATATAGCTTGAAGAGTTTTGTTATCCAGGAAAATAGCAGCGGCTTTATCCGGAACATTTTAAGTTCGTTTTCGGAAAAATTTTGTACTTTCCAAAAAATTAAGTTAATTTAATGAAATATGGTACATTGTTTCTACTATATAGGTTATAGTGGTATCCAAATTAGATGAGTGCTTTCATTAAAAAATACATGTTTGTTCTTAAACATATTTTTATGAAAATTCACTGCCATAATGCACTCGCAGCGTCCACACTTTTTTTTTAGACAGGTAATAAAATCGGTTAAAATTGACTAACAGGATTTTTTTTTTTTGGTTGCAGCTAATTTCATGATTGTGATAAATACTAGTTGTGAGTCTAAAAACATTTTCCTTGCAATGTATGTAATATTTCTGCATTTTCGTTAGGTAAGCACAAAGGGTGAGCGATACCTAGATTAAAAATATACAGGCTGTTATAGTTACATTAAAAAAGTTGTTTTTAGTTGCGAAGATACACCATATCGAGTATAGGCTCATTACATTGCAAAGACAATCAAGCCCATGGACTAAAATTTGGCGAAAAGGGTGGCGCTATTGGTATCCAAAATACTAAAATATAAACTGTTATTAGTGTTGACTTAATATTGTTTTGGTCTAGGTCTTTAAGTTATTCTTTTAGTTCTTTATCTGCCCCACGTAAGTTTATTTGGTGTCTTAATATCAGAAAACATTTTCTGAAGACCCAGGGAAATATTGCATTAATATCTAGTATTATTTCTGAGGTACCTCTGCAAGCCTACCAAATTGTGTGAATCACTGACGTGACATATCTCTGTAATTTAGGTAATATAGGTCACTATAGTGAGTTTCCATCAAAATTATATAAGACCTTCGTGAATCCCCTTTGCTTCAGGCACACCTCCATTCCATTTTGTTTCCCACCAAGCTTGATGGTTTCGGCCAGCAACTTCAAAGTTTCTACCATTACCTTATTTAAAATTTCCTTTAGTGTACTTATGTCTTTGTGCTGCATACTAGGTGCATTCTTTAGGCATGCCCACTATATTCTCTCCCTAAAAAATACTTTATTCCTTAAACTTTCCACTATTGAGTGTGCAACATGTTGCATGTTTTGGAACTCGCCCATTTTAATATCAATAATTATTCTTATAGTATAATTTATTAGTGAACTTAGTATATATATATATATATATATATATATATATATATATATATATATATATATATATATATATATATATATATATATATATATACATATATATACATATACACACTTTCGAAGGCGTTTAGCTGTCCTGGTTGTCTAACATTTTTAATTAATTTATATTCTCCTCATTAAGGTGGTGATTATTATCCCAAATATGTCAGGCGACGGAATAACTATCTTCAGAACCGTATCTTAATTGTTCTAAATCGTCTTTGAATCTGATTTCAATAGATCCTTTCGTTTGTGCGATGTAATTATTATTACAATCTTTACAACTTACTTCATAAACTCCCGACCTTTTGGCCATACTATCCTTGTCTTTTAGGTTACCTAGCAAGTTTTTTAAAGTATGTTTTTGTCGAAAATGATAGTTGCATATTGGCTTTAAAAAAAAATTATCTAGGCTACTCGTGATCCGAGTTTCAAATGGTAAACAAACAAAGTTTTTGCGGCTCTCTTTTTTCTAAAAGTCGTTGATTCCGCTAACATTTTCTTTGTTTTTTGTTTGTTAATTAATTTATCCACTAGGCAAGCAGTCTATCCATTATATTCGGCAACGTTCCTAATATACTTTAATTCTTTGGTATATATACTTTTACTTAAAGGAAAGTTAATTAACCTGTTTACTAAAAAATTCAGACAGGCCATTTTTGTTGCCTACGTATGATGTGAGTAATTCGGAATGTAGGTTAGAGTGGTGGTTTCCTTCTCATAGACATCGAGTTCTAAAGTGTCTTTATTTGTAATAATTAGTGCACCTTCAAAGGGTGATTTACTATTCATTTCTAATTCTAATATTATAGAATCGAATTTATTGTTTAATTTGGCAATAAAATTTTCTAGTCTGAGAACGTTTGTGTTAGACACTGCGAAAATGTCATTCACGTAATAAAATCACACTCTAAGAAGATAGTCAAGTTCGCTTTCAAGATCGCTTGTTTTGGACAGAAACGAATACAAGGATAGAGTTTATAACGCTATATAGACATGACTACAAAAAAAACCAAAAGCAAACCGCTACCAAAAATGATTTAGGAAATTAAAAATAGTCTAAAGAGCTATCACAACCTTATATCGAAAGAGTAGGAAAAACGTTATAAATTGCAAATTCTAAAGTCCCCAAAAAGTACGGCCTCCCAAAAATTTATAAACCGGGAAAATCAATGAGACCTATTGTTTCGGCTATAGATTCCCCGACATACATTTAAGCAAAGTAGTTGACAAATGAGTTTAAAAGCTTGCCCGTCAAACAAAAAACTTTTCATTAACAAATTCACTTTGATTTATTAATAAGATTAAAGAGGTTAAATTAATTGAAGGCGAGGTTTTAATTTCGTTTGATGTAACCTAATTGTTTCCTAGCGTTCCCACGAAGCAAACGTTAACATATTCAAAAGAGTTGTTAAAAATGAATAACATAAATAAAAATGTATGCAAAGATCATTTAACTTTAACAAACCTTTGCATTAAACAAAATGTTTTTCAATTGACCAATGAGTTTTTGAATACACCCAGGGTACGGCAATGGGAAACCCGCTATCGTCATTTATTGCAGACCTTTTCATGGGTATATTTGAAACAGATCTTGAAAGTGAAAGTGAGTATTTTCCTAGAGTGTACTTTCGTCTTCGTCACGTGGATGATATTTTCGCAGTGTTTAAACATACACGTTTGCACAATAGAAGATTTTATTGCCAAATTAAACAATAAATTTGTTTGTATACAATTTTCCACGAATTAGAAAAGAATAATAAATTACCCTTTCTAGTTGTACTAGTTATCAAAAATAAAGGCACTTTAGAATTTGATGTCAATAGAAGGGAAACCACCACTCTAAGCTACATTCCGAACGATTCACATTAAACTTACGTAAAAAAGATGGCCGGTTGGATTTTTTTAGTAAACCGGTTAATGAATTTTTCGTTAAGTAAATGTAGATTTACCAAAGAATTAAAGTATATGAAGAACGCGGCCGAATATAACGCATACACTGCTTGCCTGGGGGAGAAATTAATTAGTAAGTGGAAAAAAAAGAAAATGTTAGCGGAATCAACGACTTTTAGTAGGGAGAAAGACGAAAAAACTTTGTTTGCTTACCATTTGAGCCTCGAATTACGAGGGGACTAGATAGCATTTGAAAGGAAGTAATTTGCAACTAACATTTTTGACACAAAATACTTTCCAAAAACTTGATAGGTGCCCCAAAAACGAGGATAGTACGGCCAGAATATCGGGAATTGATGAAATAAGTTATAACGATTTTGGTCTTAAATACGTCATACAAACAGAGAGATCCATTGGAATTAGGTTTAAAGAACATATAGCACAATAAAGATAATGTAGATAGATCTTCCGTCGCCCCACATCTTTGAGTTAATAATCACCAAGTTAATGAGGAGAATCTAAAATTAATAAAAACGTTAGACAGCCAGAACAGTTAAACGCCTTTGAAAGTGTATATATATATATATATATATAAATATATATATATATATATATATACAATATATATATATATATATATATATATATATATATATATATATATATATATATATTGTATATAGTAATAATAAAAATGTATGAATCTCGCTTAGCCACCTATGGGCAGTCTGCTGACTACTTTATATTATAAATACCGACAGAGGCACGTCCGATAGATAATAAAAGAATACAGATATTTCCGCCAAACGAAATATGTTAATTTTGGTGTCGCTGAATCTCTCTATATTGTTAGTGACCGAGTAACTGCAGAAGAATATAAATAGAATTGTGGATATAAGATATTTAGAATTATGTATCTTCTGACGACCCTAACTTGGTTAGTGAAACGATCATACTTTTTTTTAATTTTTTTTAGTAATTTGGGTTCTCCAAGTGTGCTTGACCCTGTTAGTACTATAAAATTATCGAGATTTTGTTAATTCACCCAAATACCCCAAAAATGCCACTTTTTCCACTCGAACGACCAATCGTGCGAGCTTATAATACAAAATATAGAGCTTTGAACCATGCTGCTGGCTGTATTTATTTAACTTACAATACTTATATTGTTTATAACAACTGACTTACTGTCAGTTGATACTTAAAAATAACGTTATAAATATACAAATATAAATAAAA
Organism: Tillus elongatus; assembly: GCA_964006375.1. Classification (NCBI taxonomy): domain Eukaryota; kingdom Metazoa; phylum Arthropoda; class Insecta; order Coleoptera; family Cleridae; genus Tillus; species Tillus elongatus. The sequence continues at coordinate 67,553,428 of OZ023265.1, forward strand.
GTTTTAAACTTATACATTTTTTGCTAAGAAAATGAAAGAGAACATAGGGTTAAATTGAAGGTGGATTATTTTTTATCACTATGCAAAAGTCATCTGTACCGTTTTTAGGAGAATACGTGAAATACTTTTTTAGATATTGAGTAGAAAAGCATCTACTCCTGCCTCGTAGAGGGTCATTTTGGACCACTTTGCATGTCAATAAGTGCAAAAATATTAAATTAAATACGTATACATGAAACATAAAAGAATATCAATGTATACTAAGGTAAATGGCGTGAGAAGCTAATTGAAGTGCGCTAAATCATATCAATTAAGTATTTACTTTATTGAGGAAGTTGGTAACTTTGTTTACTCCAGCAATAAAGGTTCGACGACACTATTATTTTCAAATATATGCATACAGTGTGGAACAGCCAAATGGAATAAATTCGATAACGGATAAATGAGGACGTGTTGGGAAAAACGCTTGGACACGTCGATTTGTATTTTTAACTGCGCATCTTTTTCAAGAAAAAAAAATTATTTAGGGTGCGTCATGTGACAGTGGCCAATACCAACTTTCTTATTTTAAATACAAGCCCCTGTATATTATTAATTTTTTGGATTCTTCAGAAAATTCTAGACATAATTCATGTACAATGTCCTATACCTATCTTCAACTGTTTCGGAAATATTAAGTATTTTCAGATTTATTACAAAAATTAACATTAAAAATAGAAAATTATTTTATTTCACAAATTCTAATAAGAAATACTGATTATTTCTTAATAATTTAAAAAAACAAAAAAAAATTAATGTCAATGTAGTAAATGTTCAAAATGCTCGCCACGAACATCTTGGCAACATCCTAATCTGGTATAGAAATGTCTTCTAACATTACTCAACATCTCAGGCGTGACTGATCTAATCGCAAGCGTGATTCGTCTTTTTAAGTCATCTAAGTTGAGGGGCTTAGTTTTGTATACAATACTTTTGACATATCCCCACAAAAAGTAGTCTAATAGCGACAGATCAGGAGATCGTGCTGGCCATTCTATCGATCCGCGCCTCCCTATCCACCGATTTGGAAAAATTTGGTTCAGGTACTGCCGGACATTGATTTGGTAATGGGGCGGTGCTCCATCTTGCTGAAACCATATTTTATTGGCAGGAACTTGTGGGTTTGCTGGATCTGGATATAAGTTTGTCAAAGTTGGCACGACATTATTTTGGAGCAGTTCTAAATATTTATCCCCATTCAAGTTGCCATCAATGAAAAAGGGACCTACGATATGATTTCCAACACTTCCTGCCCAAACATTAACTTTTTCAGGATATTGCGTATGTTCCTCTCTCATCCAATGAGGATTCTCATTAGACCAATAGCGGCAATTTTGACGATTAACATGACCGTGAAGTGTAAATGTGCTCTCATCAGAAAACAAAACATCTTCTAATTGGATCACATTGTTATCTAACATTGCCATCATTTGTTCACAAAAATACGTTCTCCTATCGAAATCGTCCTCCATGAGCTCCTGAGTTGGTATCATTTCATAGGGATGCATTTTACTTTCCTTTAATGTTCAAAAAATTGCTGTGTGGCTAACGTTGAATAGTTGGGCTGCTTGTCGACCAGAAGTATGTGGGTTTTCTTGAAACTCAAGCGTAATATCCAATTTCGTATCATCACTTACTGCATTGGCAGCTACTTTTTTTATCTGTCTCACATGACCAAGCTCGCGAAACTGCTTTTCTATTTTGCTAATTGTTCCTTGGGATACAGGCGGCAAATTAGGAAATTTTTCGTGAAATAAGCGAGACACTTCCATCTGTGTCCGTGTGTTATCTCCATAACCAATCATTTGTAGAATGGTTATTTTGTGCATTTCTGTTAAATGAACCATTTTTCTGGTATTATTACGTACAGTTAACGAAATTCAAACGACAATAGCACTGACACTAATCACTACTGTCATGCAGGCAGACAACAAGTTGCTAAGGCTACGAGTTTTATACGAACAGAAAGAAAACTGTTTTTGTTTTTGTTTCATTTCATATCAGTAAAAAGAAACGCAGGAATGGTTTTTGTTTACTTTCTCATTATCAAGAGCTGAATGGGAAATAAGTATTGAATGCAATGTAGCGAATTTGTGAAATAAAATAATTTTCTATTTTTAATGTTAATTTTTGTAATAAATCTGAAAATACTTAATATTTCCGAAACAGTTGAAGATAGGTATAGAACATTGTACATGAATTATGTCTAGAATTTTCTGAAGAATCCAAAAAATTAATAATATACAGGGGCTTGTATTTAAAATAAGAAAGTTGTTATTGGCCACTGTCACATGACGCACCCTATATAATTTTTTTTTCTTAAAAAGATGCGCAGTTAAAAATACAAATCGACGTGTCCAAGCGTTTTTCCCAACACGCCCTCATTTATCCGTTATCGAATTTATTCCATTTGGCTGTTCCACACTGTATACTCTGTTCTAGCTTGTTTATGTTACGTAGATACCTTTGAAGTCTTTTGTACTTGAAGACTTCTCTTTTCTATAAAATGTCAGTGACCTGAATATGTAAATGATGGTTGAAATATTTCAAGACAAATTTGAAAATTCTGAAGCGACGCACCACTTTAGAAAAGTTTCGTTCGTGATTGACGTTTATTTATATTGAAATTGACTGGTCGAGGGTTCGACTAGTGAAAGTGTAAATATTTCTGGTTCGCTCCAAGAATGGTTATGAAACGCATGACAGTGAATTTACATCCATCTTTCATCCGTGTTGATGCTTTCATTACGTAACCACCGGCGGAATGCATTTATCATTTAATACCCTCCCGTTCTTCATGTTTATCAGGCACCCTGACATATTATAATGCGATGTCACATATTCATCTCGGAGCAGATGGTTCTCGTTCATGAGGTTGCCCGTTTTGCTTAGGGGTGTGTCAACTTTTTGTTAATAGTACTTTGTCATTTTTGTATTCAAAGCATATAAAAAGTCTGTGAAGTATTTTGTCTGACACGGAAGGGTTTCGCTTTTTTTTCTATTCCTCGTCACATAGTCATATAAGAACAGGATATTAGCTCATAATCTGCTAGGAATATCTTTGTGTGTATTTGCTGCAGGCTCTACAGGATTTGGATGAAATGTAATCAATGTATATATATATATATATATATATATATATATATATATATATATATATATATATATATATATATATATATATATATATATATAATATGTAAACATATCAAATCTCAGACGGATATTGGGTATGGGTTCTAGGAGCCCTAATTCGCTAATTCTAAAACAGAAACCATGTTTGAAAATCATAACATAAGCATTCTAGTGAATCACGAAAACTGTTCAAAATGATTTCCATTTTATTGTACAGCTTCGCATAATTTTTCCATGCGTTTTAAAGAACTAAGCAAAACAAGGGGATGATTTTGCAAGCGGTAAAAACTTTCTCTTATTGCCTTTCCTAAATCTTGAATATTAGCACAATGAACTTTGTAAATTTTATACTACAGAGATCCCCATAGAAAGAAATCCAATATGAACAAGTCGTGTGGCTTTGAGGGTGATTTTGTAGACTCGTTCGTTCGGATTCATTGATTTTGAAACTTATTCCTCAGAAATAACCTCCCCATTTGAGAATTATTTGTATGGGCTCAGTCCACTTGAATATATTGCCTGAATGGCTCAAATTGCTTAGTGATAGAAATAACAATAATACATTCATGTTATAAATACAGATTTAAAAACATCTGGCTTTGCAAATGCTTGTGTTCTTCTGGGAAATCAGTTTCGACTCTTGATACATCGCAAGACGATGCTGGTAAAGGAAACCAGCATAAAGAAAGCAGGCACCTGCGAAGCCAAAAAAAAAGTATCTACATATGAATTTAGTATGAAGTGGTTTCACCAAGTAAGGACAAAACAATTCATAAATATTCGTCCTTATTACACAATGTGTTTTGAAAATAAGTATAAACTTGTGCTTAGAAATGACACAATTTTATTGCAGAATAGGTACGTTCCAAACATATCACTGCTGAAATCTTTAGAATAAAACGTCATCCAAGAAATTACGATCATGTCGAGCTGAAGTTTCAATTACGTCTATCGGCATCACTTGTGCAGCTTGCTTTAGTTTTCAACACAAGTTATGGCCTATGGTCATGGCTTGGTAATGGACAAGGAGCGTTCTACTTTTATCCCATTATCCTGAGCCGATGGAATAGACTTCTGTTGGTTAGGTTATTGTTTGTCGGTCATGTAATCTTGTTATTTAAAAAAATATGTTAAGGCCTCTTGATTTTTGATGGGTAGTCGGAGTCGTATGTGACAGCTTCAGACAAAGTTTTGTTTGTGTGTGGAGGCATTTTGGAGTGTGTTGGCTGTAAGTTTGTTTATTTTGTCGGCTATTTTTGTCATTTTAGTGGCTTCGAAAATTTGTTCGTTTCTGCCGAACCAGGGTATGTCAAGTGCGTGACGTAAGTATATGTTTTTAATTATTAGTATCTTCAGTCTGTTGGTTTCGCTGTGTGAGCCCAGACTGGTGCTGCGTATGTCAGTGTTGATTCAATAATTGTTTTATAGATAAGTAACTTGTTTTTTTTTGTGCACAGTTTGCTACTTCTGTTTGTTAGTAGGTATAAAAGTGATTGTAGGAAAATGGATTTATTGCATGTGTTGTTGATATACTTGGTGTATCGGAGTGTCTTGTTTAGTGCGACTCCTAAGTAAGTTGCTTAGTCACTTGTGAAGACATTAATGTTGTTTATTGTGAGAGCTGTTTGTGGTGCTGGGATATTTGTTCGTCTTGTGAATGTGACGTGCTTGCATTTATCTGGAAAAGGCATTATAGGCGACGTTGTGGATTGTAATTACGCTAAATTTACAATATACTGCATTTTGGGTTTTTAAAAAAACTTTCTTCCAGAAAAATGCTCAGAACCCTCCTTGGACGCACAAGCCACAAGGGAAATTTGGTGCAAACAAGCCCAAAGAAACTTAAGTTACCAAGAATTAATAGGGTTGCTGGGCGGGGAGGAAATATGAGCGGGAAATGATGAAAAAATATTTAGTCGGATTTTGAAAAGATGAGTTTTTCACATTTTGTAGCAATGCCTCTTTTAAGGACTGTCTACCTCGCACCGCATCCATATTCGCCCTGGTCCAGTAAATTTCTTGGGGGTTGGTCTCAAGAAATTTTTTATGTAATTTATGCTTTGCAGGTAGTTGTATGCATGAACAAAGGGAAGGAGAACCCCCTGTCTTTTTGAGTGAGGGGGCAGAAATTCTTCTACCTGATGGTTCTCCTTCGCCTTCTGCATGCATGCAATCACCCTCAATGCATGAACCAGGGTAAATTTTTTTATGTTCAGCTTTCTAGTGTATTTTGTGTTGAGTATATTTCCTGTTTATTAATTTCTTTGTTTAAGTTTTGTATACAAATTACTGTATAAATATATTTATGATAGAGCTTTTGTTTTAGCTTGTCTTTCTTACTGTTCCTAAGTAAATAAAGTAATGTTTTATAACTTTTAATATAAGGCTAAATTACTATAGCATATTGCTCTTATGAAAATTCGCTACCTTAACGCACTTTCTGCGTCCTGAACATTTTAATACTTCGTCGCAGTTTTTCGCTGTTTGTCAGCATTGGCTACAAGAAAGAAACATATACGATTGCTTACGATGCGCGTGTACGGTCGTCATCTATCGTTGAATTCAATATCAATCCTGATTAATGATAATGATAATATAATATTATCATATGATCGCCTGCTCTATCGAATACAAGTTAACGCTACAATTTAAAATACCTCTAATTTCATTATAACCAGTACGGTAACCAAAACCAAAAAAAAAATATGAATTTGTTTCAACTACTTTCCCTAAAATATCAGTATATTTTAGAAAATGTGTCTGTGTAGCCTGTCAAAAACCGAGCACTCGGTATATTTGAAATTTTGGAGTGTATTTCCCTTTACAGAAGTAAAACTTTAAAAACGTAAAAAAGTATGACATTCACTCAAAAAATTCTTAGGGCCTGAAAACCTTACCTGTATGCATCTGCATCTTTAGTTATGCACACCGCTTTCTGAAATTAAAATTAAACAAAGTGTAAAAATATACGTGAGAAACTAGTTGCATATATAACCAATTTATATAAATTATTTAAAAAATCTACCTTCCTAAATAGGAGATGTCTGTTTTCATTAAAAAGTAACATACGGTATTTAGTTTTAAAATTTTAGTTTACAGTGGTTTCAATTAAACTATTGTAGCCGACATACTTATGCCAAAGATAACGCGGTTGATATAAATCAAAGAAAAGTGCACTGTATTTAGCGGATTTTTGTGGAAAAGGTCACTCACGACGAGTAAATTTGAAACCATTAAAAATGTCTTAAAACGAGTACAAAATAGGATACCTAAAATCTTTGTCCAGGGTAACTTTCAATTTTTGGGCAATGCTAGCTCAAAAATAACAGTCCAATTTAGATACTTTTGAAAGGTTCGTTACCTAGCTCAAACGACGAGTTCCTTCGTTGTAAATGTAAATATTTGAAAATGGGTAGTTATCCAAAGATCATTTGGTACAAAAGTTGCCTTTATATGCTACATCACAAATTTAAGTTGTGGAAAACTTTCGATAATGAATACATTTGAATTTTGAAAGTAGAATTAAAATATGAAAATGTCTGCGTCGTATTAGAAATAACAATTAATAATGTGTAATGTATATATCTTAAAAAGACCGATAAATATGGCCAAACTAGGGACGTTTTTAACACTAAGTGAGTGGTGGACGTGCCGCCACCTAGTTGCGGAACCAAGTAGTATGTTGTCACGCAAACTCCAAATAACACAAAGTATTAACAAATAGAGACTGTATACAACCAACTAACAATTTAGTAAATTGTCAGCCCTGTCCCATTTCTACCCTAATATGGGGACAAAGTATGTAAGGCAAGATGCATTATCGCAACAATTAGAACCGTAGATCGGTTTCGCTCTCGTTAGAGCTCTTCAGCACGGCATACTAATTGCAGCGAAAATACACCTATAAAGTAATACGGCTGTAGTAGCCAGCCTTTCAACACTAAGTGAGTGGTGGACGTACCGCCTCCTAGTTGCGGAACCAAGTATTATGTTGTCACGTCAGCTCCAATTAACACAAAGTGTTAAAAAAAAATAGAGACTGTATACAACTAACAATTTTGTGAATTGTCGGCCCTGGCCCATTTTTACCATAATCTAGGGACAAAGTATGTAAGGCTAGATGCATTCTCGCAACAATTAGAACCGTAGACCGGTTTCGCCCTCATTAGAGCTCTTCAGTACGGCATACTAATTGCAGCGAAAATACACCTATAAAGTAATACGGCTATGGTAGCCAGCCTTTCAACACTAAGCGAGTGGTGCCGCCACCTAGTTGCGGAACCAAGTAGTATGTTGTCACGCCAACACCAAATAACACAAAGTGTTAAAAAATAGCGACTGTATACATCCAACTAACAATTTAGTAAATTGTCGGGGCTGACAATTATATATATATATATATATATATATATATATATATATATATATATATATATAGTCACACCGATAACTCAAAAAATAATACACCGATTTTGATAAAACTTGGTAAGCGGCTTTGATAGTGGCTTAAACTAACAGGCTTCAATAACCTTCTTATTTCTGAAAACTTGTCATGAAAATATTTTTACACTTTTCTCTACCTCCACTGGCTCAAATGTCCGTGAAAAGTAAAAAAATAGCTTGTTTTCATTCCTTTTTCTTGTTTCAATTTAATTATAGATTAGGTAATTATATTATTTGAATTTTATGACTTTTCTTAACAGATATTCATATAAATAATAAAAGTCAACTCATTTTTTTAGTGTTTCCGTAGAATTTTTGTTCTGTTAGATTTTTGTTAAGTGTGAATAATAAATAATAAATGTTTAAAAAGTTATTGTGGAAAAAATAATTCATATTTTCGTGAAAAATTATTGTTTGGCCAATTATAGGAAAAAATAAAAAATTTCTGCACATTATTTAAGCCAATTTTTGTAAAGAAAATGGCAAATTCTCGTGGCGAAAATTGTTTGCACATTTTTATACAGACCACCTTTTGGACTTTTTGTCAAAAAGCTTTTTGTGGATAATTATTTCTGCGCAGTTGTGTAAGTGTGTAAATAGCTTAAAACATTGTGGTACTTTTTAAACAATAAAGTTATTTTGATGAAATATGGTACATTGTTTTTACTATATAGATTATACCAAATTTGATGCATTTTATTAAAAAGATATTTGATTTTTTTTATATTATTTTATAACAATTCGCTACCGTAACGCACATTCTGCATCCAGGCTTATTGACTCTCATATATTTTGTTTATATATATATATATATATATATATATATATATATATATATATATATATATATATATATATATATATATATATTTGTGTGTGTGTGTTTTACTATTATTATTTATTATTTATTTAATATGACAATTGGAAAAAATATACAGTCACTAAGGATTACATAATATACAAAATCAAATCTTATATAAAGAGTACATAGTATATAAAGTACAATCAACTGCTTAAAATGATATAATGTCCACACATATACATATCATAGAAAAAAATACACATATATTTCTACATATATTCATATATACACACGTATCTTACAGGTAAAGTAGTAAAAATACAATCCTTTTCCAATATTCATTTGAATTTTGGCAAATACTAAAATTAGGAAAGTTAGAGATTCATCTCCGGTTTTATATAAGATTCCTTCAAGACCCCATCTGCTTTAGAAATGAGTAAGAACACCCCTACCGTTATGGGAAGCAAACTCTTTAATGATTCTAGTTTTCAGGTGCGTTTTAAACACAGTTAGGTGTGGCCTATGAGGTATGGTGTTTTTCGAGGTTGCAATGAACGAGTTGTAAATTGAATATTTTGCCAATATACAAAGATAGTTTATCACCGACACTTTTTTTTTTCGATAATTTTCGAAACCAACATATATATCGACCACACGCAAATGTTGATTCAGTATCCTCACAGCAAACAAGTCTATGTAGTCCCACACCAACTTTGCTTCTTTGCACGCAATCAAAGTATGCCGTGCTCTCCCTGGAGTGCTGCACCACCTACATGTATTGTGTTGGAGTTGCCCAATCCTGTTAAGAAATACGGCATCGGCAAATCTGTTTTTAACAAATCGGAAAGAAATAGCTGCTTCATGTCCATGTGCAGGTGGAGCACCAAACGACAACCACTGAATTATATAGTCAGACCATTCACCAAGTAGGATGTCCTCAGTTCCGTAATGTCTTAAAGTAATATTTTTGATGAGTGGTCTCTTGTGTTTCAGTTCAATTTCGGTTTGTTCGTTGCTCTGGTCATGATACATTAGTTTAAGAGGCCATGTTTCTGGACCGTGTGCTGTAATAATGAGGTCATATGTCTGTAGTGTGTGTTTCTTTATTTCTGCTAAATGAAGTCTTAAGTTGCTCTTGAGATGGATATTATATTCTGGAATTGAGAGCTTTTCAAAATCTTGAAAACCAGCTTCCTCTAATAGGTCACCCATTTGGTAAATTTTCGAATCAAACCACATATTGGAGAATTTGAAATTGTGCGTTGGAGACAATCTGGAATCTACTGGGGTATTTCTCTTAGACCCAACATGGTTGTGGGAAAGTTTTCCAGGGAGATACAAAGAAAAGAAAAGGCGTCAAGAACATCTTTGATGAAATTGGTTAGGGAGGAAGTATGTTAATTTAATAAAAAATAATTGCCATGTCAAATTTGCAGAGCGAAGCGTGGAAAGAAGATATGGGTAAAATTTTTATATTAGGACAATTGCATGTCCAAAGTCATTTCTAGTAAACTATTGGGCCTAAAAGCATAAACTAAACATATATGTCAAGCCCAAATGGATATCTAACTGATACACATAAAATGGAAGCCACGTTAATTCATATTTTTTTAGAATTCATCAATATATGACCGAAATCGTCATTCCGGTAACTGCCCGAAACTCGATTTCTGAACTTTAAAAGGATTGTTCCCCTAATATATTTATCTAAGGTATTACAAAGTATGAGCAGATCAATTTTCAAAGTGTTTGCTATCAATATATATACCAGTATTCTTCCGATTAAACATAGGTATAACATTTTAATATTCCATTGTTTTTTGTCCGGAGAGACGCTCGTCATTCCGGAAACACGACCAATATGTTTGAATATTTCGCGCCTATAAACCTGAAATCACCGCGCATGTGCACCTAGATGTAGTTTGTGTTATGCTAAGTCCAGAAATGCCGGTAAGTTTTTGTCAATATTTATCATTTTTTTTTAATAAATTTACGAAGGACGGGATATTTTCGCGTACCTTTATTGCCCATCAATTCGGAAACATGTGCTGATAACTGTATTCTTGTCTTTTGAAGTTTTTATGTGATTATTCTAGTAATACCGATAATTGTAAACATAACCTCACAATTTCACATTGCTCAGTCGATAAATTAGGTGTTTACGAGAAATTTGGTCAGATTTCGTCATTTCGGAAACGTCATTACCGAAACAATTTGTTAGGCGCAAAATTGTTTCCGAAATGACGGAATTGTTTCCGGAATGACACTAATTTACCTTTAAGGTTTTTCTTAGAAATTTTGCACTATCTTTCAGAATCTCATGGAAGAGCAGAGATTTATTGATTTAAAGAAACAATTAGAAGTAAACCGTAAGTTGGCGTTTGAGAAAATGGAAACTGAGAAGAAAAATAAAAAAAGCCTTAAAAAATCTACTCAAAGTTTAAATTTCAAAATTAAATTAAATGTGGGTAGCAAAAACAAAAAAGATCAGTCGGAATCCATCGGAAGTAAGGACAAAAATATAGATTCAGTTTCTGATAATATTCCAAGATTGCTTGAAAACCAGTCTAATGAGCAAGTTGATGAAGCCGAGAATAAAGCTCCAATATGTGACACAATAGTGTTACCAAACAAAGTTAAAATAAAGAAGACATCAAAAAAGTTAAATAATCAGATAGTAAATTCACCCCAGGTGAAAAACCGAAAAACAAAGAAAAATACAATAGAAGTCAGTACAAAAAGAGTTCAAAAGTACAGAGCTAAAATGACCGAAGAACAGTTAGAGGAAAAACGGAGAAAGGATAGGGAAAGATATGAAAAAAAGAAACATGCAGGTACTGTTAAATCTATAGAGACGCTTAGTGACAGGGAGAAACGGAAGCAAAGAAAAAGATGGAAGGAAGCCAGCCTGAAATACAGAAATAACAAAAAAATACAATTAGCAACTCAACATTTTATGGAAAGTAATTCACCTCCAAATAGCGAAGACGAACAATTGGAAGAAAATAGACCTGGAAAGAAAACAGAAAATGTTGTAGAAGTTAATAGAAAGGTAGAAAACTCTCAACAGGCCGCGAATGAGAACGAAATTGATGAAAATCATAACATGCCATTTGAAACTCCTGGAACGTCTCAAACACAAAACTCGTCCAAAAAACAAGCAGGTCGAAAGAAGGTTAAGCGCGATAGAGCGACGTGTTACAGGAAACTAGAAGAATCTAAGAGAGAAATTGCCGAATTAAAAAGAAGACTAGAAAATTATAGAAAAAGAGAAGAAAGGCAAAGATTGAAGATTATAGAGCTGAAGTCTCAAAAACGAAAATCTGGAAATCAATCTATGGACTCTCCAAATACTAAAATACACCAGATGACAAAAGGACTTGATGTGCCTCAGGAAGTTAAGAAACAATTATTGTTTGGTGAAGTAGTACGCTCCCAATTATCTCATAATGTACAATCGCTAGACAACCAAAAGAATAAACAAATTGCATCGAAATTAATCAGTGGTAAAATACTAAAAAAATATAGGATGATTGGTCAGGTTAAAAACATTGTTTCATACAAGATGCATAAAAAACAAATTAATAGTTTGCATTTGAGCAAAAATGATAGACAGGAGAGAAATAGTCATACCGCACAGAAAATTAGAAAATCAGTTCAGGAGTTCCCCGAAAAAGACAGTAGCTCAAAAATGTGTCCAGGAAAAAGAGACTATATCCGAAAAGGAAAAATAATAAAACAAAAGAGATTACTTCTCGACTCAGTAAAAAATTTGCATACAAAATATATTGAAACTGGAGGAATCAAGATCTCACACTCCACATTTCAAAAATATAAGCCGTTCTGGATCGTAAGACCAACTCAACGGGATCGGGAAACATGCGCGTGCATTAGACATGAAAATATAGCATTTATTGTATCGAGAATGCATTTAGAAAATCTGATAAATGCAAAATGCCCTAGAAAGTTAATCAATGAATTAGTGTGTGATATGACAAATGTCGATTGTATGTTTAGACGTTGCCTTACTTGCAAATTAAACGTATGTTATTTAAAAGATGAGTCGAAACATCTTTTAAGCGAAGAAATTCGATATTATCAGTGGGAAAACAAAACTGAGGAAAGAGATATTAAAGGTACTAAGAAACAAATTAAGAGAACTGTAAAAACTGAAAAATATTCCACAGTAAAAACACTTTTAGAAGTACTTAATAAACAATTAGTAGAATTTATGAAACATGTTTTTATAATGGAGCTCAAATGGAAGAACTCCAAAACAAAAAGGAAACACTTACAATGGATGAAGTAATAATTCAGGTAGATTTTTCCGAAAATTACGTTGTGAAATATTCGTCAGAGATACAGTCAATGCACTTTGGTGCATCTAAAAAGCAAATTTCCCTTCATACAGGAATTTATTATTTTCGAAAAGATGGAACATCAGTCCTTAAGAGTCAATGTTTTTGTTCGGTTAGCGATACTTTAGATCACCAGTCTCACGCCATCTGGGCTCATCTTCACAAATTGTTGCTGGATTTAGCTACACAGAGACCAAATACTTCAGGAATACATTTCTTTTCTGATGGACCAACGTCCCAATACAGAAATAGATTTAACTGTCACTTTTTTATTACGAAGGTTCCAACTTACTTTAAAAATGTACAGGAAATAAGTTGGAACTTCACTGCAAGCGGACACGGTAAGGGCCCAATGGATGGTGTGGGTGGCACTCTAAAGAGAAAGGCTGACAGTTTAGTTTTATATGGTCATGACATATCTTCGGCTACGACGTTCATTGATAAGGTTTCACCAAACAGTTGCATAAAAATTTGGGAAGTAACTAGTGATGAAATACAAAAATGTAAACTAGACATGGCAGAGAGTTTCGCATCTGTCCCACAAATAATGTCTCTTCACCAAATAACTTGGTCCAAAGAAAAACCTGCGGTTGCTTTCTTGAGGGAAATTAGTTGTTTTTCTTGTCCTCTTGGTGGAATATGTTCACACTTCAGTGTTGTAAGAACACCTATGGTCACATTAGTGCAACAAAAACACAAAACAACTAAGGTCAACTTGGAGCCAAATAAAACTATTAGGAACATTGCGACGCGAAAGACAAAAGTCAATTTGATAACTGGGAAAGAAAATGTATGCAGTTTGTCACCAGAGGCAACAAGTTTAGTTAGTTTGGAACCAGAACAACAGGATTCCGTCGGTTTGTGTCCAAGAAGTATCCTTTTTGTATTTGTCCATCTATAATACATTGTATCCAAAATGTTCATTTATTTCCTTAATTACTAATAACAGATTTGGAATCGGTTCGAGAAAAGTCCGAGTTCTCAGAGTCCGAGAAAAAAATTCATATTTTATCAGAAGTTGTAATAGTTCCACCGCAAGAACAGATTGACAGTTTGCCACCCCATGGTATCCTTTTTCATAAGAATCAACTTTTTATTAGTTCCTATATTTTTAAACATATTTTTCTAAATATTTGTATTTTATTTAATGTAATATCAATTACATTTTTATTCATTTTCCTCAATTAATAACCTAGATTTTCAGGTAAAAAATTCCGAGGCGGTAATTAATATTACATCAGATATAGCAGTTGTTGCTCCACAAGAATTTCCTCAAAACAATAAAGTTCAAAATGGTCTATGTTTTACGTGTACATTTCAAATATCTTCAAGAACTGTGGGTATCAAATGCTTGCAGTGTCAACGCTCATATCATATTAAATGTATCTTGAAGCATAATCTGAATAAGAATGGAAATGTTTTTGTTTGTCCGTCATGCTTAGTTAAAAAAGTGACTGACACTGTGTAACAGTCACTTATTACCATTAATTTTTTCCTCATGCCATGTTAATTTTGGCTTAGTGTTTATTTACTCAATAAAATTATTTTACAGAAACTAGTTTTTACATTTCAAGTCCTATTATTACAAATATTATTGATCTTACATCATTTCGGCAACATTACGTCATTTCGGTAACAGTTAAGTTTAATTTAATTGTTGAAAAAATAACCAATCTAAACACTTATTAGCCTAAGATGTATTCACAGTTATAATATACTAATGATATAAATACAAGTACACCATATTTAACGACCTTAATATGGCCTAAATTAAAAAGTAACACTTTGTTTTTTAAGGGATTCTAAAACAGGTATCTGTAAATGCGTTCATTCACCTTTAACTTGTATATAAATGAGTAAATATTTCCTACTTGCAAATTCCTTATAATATGCTACATGTTCTAACCAATTTTATTACAAAAATATTACTAGACAAACCACTATAGGCACTTTTTCAACCGTTTCCGAAATGATGATTATTGTGATACCTGCAAACACAAACATTTACAATTCCTAAACTACTGGATATCTTTCGTGGCCACTTTATATATGTGTTTAGGACAAATGAAGGTTAAAAAAAATATATGAATTGCTGGTCAAAAAGTAATTTCAGTTTTGAACTTTTAGTTTTTGGTAATTGTCCCGTTATAAAAATATTACCCATATTCTGTCATAATCTGCCACTTACTGTGTTCACGGTGAGTAAGGAATTTGACTCCAAAACATATTCTGAACATCCTTATCTTCGACTTTATGTGAACCAGACCAAGACCTCCGTGACTTACAGGTAGTCATATATGTTATTCAGTGGGTGAGTGCTTTCTACCGTACCAGAAAAGGTCTGTTAAAAAGTTTTGAGCCTGTTTAATAAAAGACTTTGACACCGGAAGTACTTGTACTGCGCACCAGAGCTTAGGGGCTATAAACTGATTGATAGCCAGCACTCTATCTCGCCAGGATAAAGAGGGAAACAGATTTTTCCATTTCTGGGAGTTTCCTGTAAAGGACGACATTAGCTTTTCCATATAATCATAGTCCAAAGTATCCACATCATTTTTAAAACTGATGCCAAGTATTGTTATGTATAGGGTATACTGGCAACCACATTAGATGCCTGATTTCATTATAAAAATACATACATATTGGCTATTAAAAGCATTTCTATGAAAATTCACCACCATAACGCACTTGCGCGTCCATAATTTTTATGTGATAAACTGATTTGAAATTACAATCTATTTTAAGCTATTAGTAATTATTTCCACAATTATATCAGCAGCAGGCCAAATAACAAATTACACTTCACACAAAAGTTGCGTTTGCTTACAGATTAAATTATGCAGACTAATCAAATGGATGAAACATTCATTTACAGGCTGCTGTAGTTTAACAAGGTAGTAGGCAATAAAAGCAAATTGTTAATACCGGAATTGTTCGCCGGAACATATCGTACACATGTAGAAAAAACAGGGCCGTTGTTGTAGTTTACCCTTTCCGATATTCCGTATCGTGATTGAGCCGAGCAAAAGGAAAGGATCATTGGGTTGTATCCTATAAGCGGGATCGAGTGAGGATAATCAGACACGGGATCTCGTGCGATATTATCAAGTTAAAATGAATACAGAGGAAACAAATCATAGAGAGAGCGGAAAATAAACGGAATCTCCGGATATTTTGGGTTCAGGTCCGACAATATAAATTCAGTTTTTTGCCTTTCTAACCAATTTTACATGGCACAATGTCAGAATCAATTTATGGTGACAAACCAGTACGGTGTAAAGTTTGTTCTCTTTTGAGTTTTGTCGGTGTTTCATGATGCAAATGGAAATTAAAGTTTGGATTGCATTAAGCGATTTAATTTATCGCACCTGATCTACCACAAAACAAAGCCACATTAGTTTTACTTACTTTCACAAAAAATGTTTTAGAATACATAATATTAACATATTAATTGTTTATTTATAAAGAGATCGCAAGCAGCGAATGCATTAATGTAGTGATTTTTATAGAAATGTGTTTGCTTAACAAGTTTATAAATAAATGATGAACAAAAGAAGAGAAATGATAATCAAAATTAGCGGTGAAAAAAAAAAAGGAAAAAATATCGGAAGCTCCAGGCTTTTGGCAGTGAAAGATGTCTATAAAACAAGGCGTTGTTCAAATAGCAGAACTGGAGGCCAGTGCACTGTGCACAGCTGAAAGTAAATTTTCAAAGTAGAAGAGTAAAAAGAAGAATAAAAACAGAGTCAGCAGCTAAAGGAAGTGACAAATGATACATATGAAAGACAAGAGACTAATGACGAGGAGAGAAACCAAAGAGCAATCAAATCAAGTAGGATTAGCTCCATGGCCGTTCATCACACTGATATGAGAAGCGTTCAGGATATTGTTGCTGGAGCCATTGATCTATTTGTGGATTTCCATCTCTTATAGGACATATTGTTTGATGAAAAATGGATAAAGGATTCTGGCATTACTCTCCTTGTCAAAACTTTTACCATTATCCCTCATATAGCTGCAGAGAACTAAAAAGGCATTGTCAGCGTTATTTCTACCTCTCAGATGTTCAGAGACGACAAAAATATATAAAAATTGTCGAAATTTGTGCTTTTTCTAATAACTTCAAAACTGTTTAATGTTGTACAGTTTTAAAACAATACCTCAGAGTCTCATAGTAAACTGTATGAAAAATCACTTTCGAGGCTGATTTTCCAATTGCATCGCTAATAGTGGCACAGTAAACCACAAAAAGTTAACACATGATTTTCTTGGTAAAATAGAAACACTAATTACTATTTTATTTGTACGTATATACCTAGCTTGATAATACATAACTACAAAATCCACTATCCAAAAAAGTTAACAGAATAACATTTGGCTTTAATAATTCGATACCGGAAACAATTCTCAACGGTCACTAGCCATGATTCTACAATTGTGATTGCAATTGCGCAGCCAAAACATTTCGTATTTATGTAAATAAAAGATTAGGAATAAAACCCACCTAAAATTAATCTGACTCAAAAATTAACCTAGATACGCATATTACAAAGCAAATAACCATATACAGGATGCCCCACGTAAGAACTAACAGCATGGGGATATCGGAAACCGTAAGAGATGCAAGGTCCGTCAAACTAGAAAAAAGTTTTGCAATGAGGAGGCAGTGCTATTCTGAAGCACAATTTTCAAGCAAAATAATCTGGACGGATGAAAGCACAGGAAAAAACAATGGCATTTTTAACTACCGTAACACACATTATTGGTCCCGAGAAAATCCTCTCCTGCTAAAGACTTATAGGCATCAGTATCAGTTTGAATTTAACATGTGGGCTGAAATTTTTTGTGCTAACATAATAGGTCATTTTATTTATAAAGATAACTTCAACTCTAAACGTTATTTACATCCGCTTAGAGATAATGTTGAGAATTATTTAGAAGAACTACTTAAGGTAAGAACCTCCAGTTGTTGGTTTCAACACGACGATGCCTCTGCCCTATAATTCAAGAAATTTAAGTGCCCATTTACCTGAAAAATTTTATAATAAATTAATTTCTACGCACTTAACAAACCTGACCGGCAAGATTTCCAGATATTGTCCCTCTAGACTTTTTTCTTTGGGGCGGAAGGAGGGTGCGGGAGTGTATGTCTACCAAAATAAATTTTTTAATGAAGAACAATTTACGTATTTTCGTTACTGATGTGTTTGACAGTATCAGTCCAGAAATATTCGCTGAAACGCTGACAATATGCTACTGTTGCTTAGAAGTAAATGGTTCGAAATTTGAGCACTTGCTGTGATTGTAAGTTTATTTTTAGTTTAATTATTCCCTTTGTACTTTTGAATTACCATATTACTTTGAGTTTTCATATTGATTAGAAACATAAAATTTTCAAGAATGTCTATCACTAGAGAATGTCTTTCTTTAAATCCCTAAATTGAACATTTGCAAAGCAGGGCCGTATTGACATAATTTTAAATTGTAGTCCAAAACTTAGCAAAACAATTAAATCTCATACGTTGTTGAAAACAAACTAAAAAGGCTTCGAAATCCAACTTTAAAAACCCAGGACCTTATTTCAAAAAATAAGTTAATGGGTTCTCAGAAATGAAATCTTGAAATCTAAATGCTTTAACGCTACCCTGTGGAGCTTAAAAGGTGGCGATGACAAACTGCTTTTTGTTTTTCGATTAACTTCAAAAATGAAAATAAAAACGAAAATTTTAAAAATCAGTTCTCAAAACATCTACTAAACTCAAAAAGATAATTGATTTTTGCTAACGCAGCTAACGAGGCCTCTTCATTGCGCGAATTTCCTTTTAATTTGACCGCCCTTTTTACCTTACGGTTTCCAAGATCCCCATGATGTGCATTATTATGTGGGGCGTCCGGTGGATAGTCATGTGTAGCCTCATACCGTGTGGAATAGCCAAAGGTAGTAAACTCAGTATCACAATTATTAGGCATATTTATAAAAAAAAATCGAAACAAGTCAATTTTAGATTAAAAATGACATCCTTAAGCGTAAAAAGTTGGCCCCTAAATTCAACCCCCTTCAGTGCCAGTTGCTATACTCAAATGTTTAAAGAAGAAGTAGGGTCTTGTGATACCTCATTTGAAAGATTTCTTAATTCTATATTAAAAAATGTTATGGTTTTAAAATTTGAACTTGTATTCGCGAACTGGTCTGGTAGTTAACACACATAAAATGGAAATGCCATAGTCTTCTCCAATGGGTGTTCTTCTAAATTTAAGTCTACATGTTACGTCTAAAATTTTCAGATAAGCCAGGGTACGTTTGTAACGTTTCTGGACCTCCATCTATATGCTCGCATATTGTGGAGTAATCACAATCACGCGATGACCTCTGTTGCATCTAGAAATTATGACCAGGCATCCCGAAATGCTACTATGGTAGGGTCAATCGCCTTCCGGCTTACGGTCTGCTTTATTTGGACAGCTGTGTTTATCTGAGAAACGTTGTGTTAATGCAAAAGAGAATGGCCAGGACTATTTTAGTTTGCCGATTTTGAGACCGTGTGGACCAATTTATTTGAGATATGGCATATTAACAGTGATGTACCTATATAGGGTGAGAGCAGTTTGTTATGCTAGAAAAAATATTGAAATTACCTGCGATAATATTACTTCCATCTCTTATAGGGCGTACCTAGCTGGATTACACATATCTAGAAAATCCACTAACCAAAAAATGTAACACAATAGAATTTGGCTTTAATAATCCGATACCGGAAACAATCCTCAACGGTCATTAGCCGTGACTTATTAAATCAGAGATTTGCAATAAAACCCATTGAAAATTTATCGGACTCGAAAATTCACCTGTATGTACATATTACAACACAAATAACCATATATAGGGTGCCCCACGTAAGAACTAACAGCATCGGGATATCGGAAACCGTAAGAGATGCAAGCTCGGTCAAGTTAGAAAAAGTTGTGCAATGAGGAGGGAGTGCGATACTGATGCCAAATTTCCAAGAAAAATAATCTGGACCGATAAAAGCACGGTAACCAAAAATGGCCGTTTTAACCGCCGTAACACACATTATTGGTTCCGAGAAAATCTTCTCCTTCCAAAGTCTTCTAGGCATCAATATCGGTTTGGATTTAACATGTGGGCTCGAGATTTTGTTAAGAACGTAATATGTCCTTTTATGTATAAAGATAACCTGAACTCTGAACATTCTTTACATCTGCTTAGAAATAATGTTGAAAACTATTTAGAAGAACTACCTCTGGCAAGAACCTCCAGTTGTTGGTTTCAACATGACGGCGCCCCTGCGCTATAATTCAAGAGATGTAAATGCCTATTTATCTGAACAATTTTATAATAACTTAATTTCTACACACTCAACAATACTGGCCGGCAAGATTTCCAGATATTACCCCCCTGGAATTGTTTATTTGAGGTTATGTTAAAAACAGAGCCTACCAAAATGATATTTTTAATTAAAAACAACTTCGTGTTTGCGTTACTGATGCGTTTCTCAGTATCAGTCCAGAAATGTTGGCTAATGTTCTGGATCAAACGGTGACAAGGTGCTACCGTTGCTTAGAAGCAAATGGTTCGAATTTTGAACACTTGCTGTAAAAGATTATCTTTAGTTTAATTATTCACTTTGTACTTTTTCAATTACCATATTACTTTAAGTTTTCATATTGATTAAAAGCATAACATTTTTAAGAGGTCTATCATTAGAGAATGTCTTGCGTTAAATCGCCAAGTGGAACATTTCCAAACAGGGCCGTATTAACATAATCTTAAAATAATAGCGATTTATAATCCAAAACTCAACAAAATAATTAAATGTCATATGCTTTTGAAAACAGAATAAAAAAGGCTTCAAAATCCATCTTTGAAAAGCCAGTTGAAATCAAATTGTGTTAGCGCTACCCTGTAGACTTTAAAAGCTGGCAATGACCAACTGCTTTTTGTTTTTCGATATCTCTTCGATTAACTTCGGAAAAAAAAATTAAATAAACCAGTTTTTTTCAAAACATCTAGAAAATACAAAAAGATAATTGATTTTTGCAAACGCCGCTTACGAGGCTTCCTGATTGCGCGAACTTTTTTCTAATTTGACCGACCTTATATCTCATATGGTTTATAAAATCTCCATGATGTGCATTCTAATGTGGGGCATCCCCTAGACAGTCATGTGCGGCCATATATAGTGTGGAATAGCCAAATGTAAAAAACTCAGTAACTCAATTCTTGGGCATATTTATAAATCATTTCAAAACAAGTCAACCGTAGTTTAAAAATGGCATCCGGAAACGTAAAAACTTCACCCCTAAATTCCATCCCCTTCAGTGACAGTTGCAATACTCAAATTTTTAAATAGAAAGTAGGGGCTTGTGATACCTCATTTGAAATATCTGTTTGTTCTGTGCTCTATATACAAAAATGTTATGGTTTAAAAACTGGTGTTCACGAACTGGTCTGGTAGTTAATACACATGCAGTGGAAATGCCAGAGTCTTCTCCAGTGGGTGTTCTTCTAAATGTAACCTATATGTTGTTACGTTTACAATGGTCCAATAAGACAGGGTAAGTTTATAACGTTTCTGGACCTCCATCTATATGCTCACATATTGTGGGGTAATCACAGTCACGAAATAGCCTCTGTTGCATCTATAAATTAGGCGATGCAGCGGATGAGAGATTCTTTGAGTGCCCAAGCATCCCGAAATGCTACTATGGTAGGGTCAATCTATTTTGACAGCTGTGTTTATCTGAGAAACGTTCTGTTAATGCAGAAGAGAATGGCCAGGACTATTTTTAGTTTGCCGATTTTGAGATCGTGTGGCCCAATTTCCTTGAGATTTGGCATACTAAAAGTGACGTGCCTATATATGGTGAAAGCAGTTTGTTATGCTAGAAAAAGTATTGAAACCTTTTTACCTGCAATAATATTACTCCGCATAAAATGAGATAGGCTTACCAATCAATATGGTCCCGCTTACACAATTGACAGATTAATTGGGCGCTCCAACACCGCATTTCCCTACAATGATCACTTACCTAATAACATTAAAAATCAAAGCAGACTCAAATCTGTCCTCAAATGTTTTCTTAAGATACATTTTTTTATTGTAGAGACGAATATTTAGGTTCTAAATTTTATTGATGATATCAGTTCCTGGTTGCTTTTTTGTTGTGGAAAGAGCTTCGATATGCCAGTGAACGAATGTAATTTGGGAAACTGCATAGTAATTTTGACTTTCTCCTTTATCTTATAAAGCATCTATGGATCAATGTTAATAAATAATAAACAAGTACATATGTGTAGGGGGCTTCACTGGTCCAAAGACTTTATAAAAAAACATTCTAAGCTAGATACGAACACATCAAGCGACGGGTTTATTTGAAGCTACAAGTTTAAACAAAATATATGCGGAAAGCTTTTTTATAACTTTAAAAAATTTGCTGCAACGTTAGCATGCCGCCTGATTGATAACCACAACGTGGACGAAACTGGAAAACAAAGTTTTAACGTCCGGGGCATTGTTGCTCGGAAATCATTCTGTAAATTTGGTTCCATTATTTCAGCTAAATAGCACACGGGCAACCATGACTCTTGTAGTATATGTAACAGCATTACATCATTATTTATGTTTATTTGACTATAGCTCGAGATAGTTTTCGACACAATGCGTTTTAAGTTTATATCGGAACAAATTCATCTGGTGAAATAAAAGAGGTAAAATTTTCAAAATTTCTAAACCACCCTGTTAAAACTAGCAAATTCATGAGAGAAATACCCATGTTGTTATTACTTGAGACTCATGAGTCTTGCATCTCAATACCTGTATTAAATTTCGCAGAAGATAATCATATCGTTTCCCTCTACTACAGCTACAACCTTCGGTCCCTGGACCGAAGTGTTTTTGGGCTCTGGAAAACACATATCAGCTATATATGCGCTATAGATAGATACCAGCACAGCAAAGTTTATCACCATCTATCGCGTTCTTGGTACTCCCTCTATCGAGCTGCCATTGGCGGCTATTCCAAATAATATCATATCAGCAATCCGTCTGGAATCTCAATTCAACAAAGGTATTTTCAGAGTTTAGGATTTTCTTCCAAGGTTTGTCTCAAATCGTCAACCTCTAGACATCTCAGCCTCTGCAGTCAAAACTATTTTTAAAGAACGATCAATTAATAAAGAAGATTCAGCATTCTATGCAGAATAGCCTATTAAGTCGCCAATTAATATACGTGGAGAGACCCAAAAATAAATTCTACTTGTGGTCTATCTGTTACTCCACCTAAACCAACATCCTCGAAGATTACTCTTCCAGCTACTTAGCCCTAGTCGTCATATTCACTCATCTCGCCGGAGGTTATTTGTACATTACTAAAGGCTAGACAAAGAAATTAAATCGTGGAAACAACAGAGAACCAAAGTCTACCGTCGTGGCTAACATATAAAAGACTAATATGCAGCACAAAATAATTCTGAAACCACAAAGGAGTTTTCTTAGATAAATTGAGAAAAGAAAATAAATATTGTTGGACATATTTTGAGACGTAATTGTTATTTGTCAAATACATACTTGGGAAAAAAGACAGGTAGACCAGGAAAAAACTTGGCAAAACCTTGCGCAGTTGCTGTAGTGCAGAAACTCTAATGAAATGGTTAAAGCTGAGATTATCAAAAAATATTCTTATATATTTGCTAAATTGTGTTTGTAAATAGATATAAATATGCAAATAATAAATCTAACAAGTTAGAGCTAGTTCTTTTAATTCTATCGATTAATAATTTATGATTATTTTAAGCATAATTAGGGGGGCTTAAAAAACAACTTATTTTCTATAAGAAATGTATTAAAATAACAGCCCAATTTATTTATCTGCGGCGACAGAAAAGTATGCTTGGTGTAGTGAATCGCTAGTTTGGTCACAGCGTTATATGCTACAATTCTTAGCAAATCAAGATTCTTGTAGCGTAATCAGGTTCTACATCGAGTGCGCTTCCATTTGACCCGATACAAGAAGTTCTATGATACTCACATCATATAGTATACATGAAAATTGCTTACAACTTTTCATGATATTGCATTCCTAAAAATGTATGTAGTTCAAGGAATTAAAGTTTACAAAATGTATCCAATCTCCTGCAATAAAAAGTTATATGCAGAACATAGAACTTTGTTATCGCAATCCACTGAATTCGCTTGTGCTTACTGTCCACGTAGAAATTTCCAGGGTGTGGTTTTCATGCACGAGTGCTGTGTCATATATATATATATATATATATATATATATATATATATATATATATATATATATATATATATATATATATATATATATATTAAAATATTTGCGCGACAAAAAATCTGTAAAATAAAATTGAAGAGTCACAAGACAAGGAAGACCACTATGCACGCAACAATAGTGGGAGAAACAAAGATTCTATTCCTTCAGATAGGTTATTGATTTCGAGGCCATGCTAGTATTCACATATAGTTATTCTTCTATAATTTATCCGGTTTCTTATTGTGACTATTGGAATTCAGTTATCATGATGATTTCATTACTGCGGTTGTGGGAGAAATTTCAATCACGCCGTGTGTGCCAGGTTTAGTTCAAAATTCAATCATTCTACTACAAGGAATAAATATAAAGTTATTAATGACACACACACGCGCACACACGCAGATATATATATATATATATATATATATATATATATATATATATATATATATATATATATATATATATATATATATATATATATATATATATATATATATAATTCTTAAATAATTGTGGGATAGTCGTCAGTTGCATAATAAAAACTCAGTATTTTATTGCCGAGATTTGGGAATTATTTATTCCATTATCTACATCCACGTCTACATAGGCTACATCATGGAAGAAAAACGTTACAATTTGTATAGATAATAGTGCTGAAAACTAAACCATAATATAGCTGTGATAATCTACTCTCCTCAAAGGCATTCTTAAGAAATGAATTTAGGGTTCATGACTTGACCACAAAGAAAACATTCGTATCGTACAAATTTCTGAATATTACTCGAGTTTTAACGAAAAAATTTAAATATTCACCAAATCACCCATCATTTATTCCCTACCCCTTGAAGAAATCCTTCCCAAAAACAATTCGAAGCGTTCTTTTGTCGGGTGCTAACTGGATACGAAATTTGAAGATGATACATTAATGCGTTCGAAAGTTATTACGCCTACTAACAGGCAGACATACAGGCCGACAGACTGAGAGCCAAAAAAGATTTCGTTTCAAAATCATAGTTTCTATATGTTTTGAAACTTTTTATGTCGTTTTAGCAACAAAAAAATTCGAAATTTTTGCCACCGATATTCTACCCCCACACATTCAACCCCTAATTTAATTTTAGCACAGAATACCAGAATTTTAATGAAATTGAAAGTTTTTTAATAAACAAACCCCAAAATTTTATATTACAAGAATTTTAATGAAAAAAGTTAAAATTTTCATCAAATCGCCCCCTATTCATCCCCTACCTACTAAAGCGATTTTACCCAAAAACCATCAAAACCGCTCATTTATCGAGTGCTCACTGTATACCAAGTTTAAAGACGATGTCTCAATTCGTTCCAAAGTTATCGTGGCTACAAACAAACAGACATACAGAACGACAGACCGAGAGATAAAGAAAATTTTTCGTTCCCAAATCATGTTTTCTATATGTTAGGACACTTTTTACGTTTAAGAGGAAAAAAAAATTGAAATTTTTGTCGCCAATGCCATACTTCTCACTTGTTTTGACGATCTGGAAGTAATATACAAAAGTATTAAATAGTCACATATAAAGCAAGTTTTAAAAGTAAACATGAGAAACGTTTATGTTTAAGTGAAAAAAAATTGTCATTTTTGTCGCCAATGCCATACTTCTCACTCGTATTGACGATGTGGAAGTAATATACAAAAGTTTTAATTACTCACATATAAAGCAAGTTTTAAAAGTGAACACGAGAAAACTATTAAGTAACAAAAATTAACAAAATTGTTTATGTTAAACTTGAATGGTGCTTATAAGAGCTACTCTGAGTTATTCAAGCTAAATATTGTGTATTTGAATTTGTCTTTTGTTGTTGTCAAGGAAATATAACATTTCTGTAAACAACTCGAATCTCCCCAAGTTGCTGAATGAACTATTATACAACTCTTCAAACAATTACCATTACAATACAAGAAAATCTCTACAAAGACTATCAAATTTAACTAACAGACAAAACAACCAACTAGTTTTAAGTTGTGAAACATCTAACATTTTTTTACACACTTATCGATTCCTTTCATTAAGAATATTTCCAACAGATTAATAAATTCAAGCGCTACGAATCATCTTAAACATCATAAAACCAATGAAAATCTGATTTAGTACAAAAAACTAAGATCGTATATGAGAAGAATAATTAAGAAATCGAAGAAAGATTCATGGAGATTATACGTTTCAACATTAAGTGGTCAAACACCTGTCAAAGAAGTATGGAATGAAGTTAGAAGCTTCAGAGGTGTCCACAAAAGTTTTAGCATTACAGCCTTAAAAGACTCCAGCTAAAATTTAATCACCAACACTTCAGACATTGTGAATAACTTGGCAGAAACTATGTATCAAAATTCTAGCAACACCAATTATACAAACAAATTTAAAGTTTACCGAAATCAAATTAAAGCTAACGATCAGCGTTATGATAGATCAGATAATGCATCCCCATTAAATGCACCGTTTTCTATTTGTGAACTAAAACCAGCTTTTAAATCTACCCATGATTCCACAGCTGGACCAGACGATATCTCAGGAATATTCTTAAAACAATTACCAGATGATGCCCTAGAAGTACTTTTAAATATATATATATATATATATATATATATATATATATATATATATATATATATATATATATATATATATATATATATATATATATATATATATATCTAACATAATATGGCAACAGAAAGTTTTTCCAACCATATGGAGACAGTCCATCACCTTACCCATTCTCAAGCCAGGCAAATCTAAACTGGATGCCAACAGTTATAGACCCATTTCTCTAACCTGTACAGTTTGTAAACTACTTGAAAAGATGGTTAATCGAAGATTACTTTGGTTTATAGAACACAACAATTATCTCGATCAACATCAATCTGCGTTTCTACCCAGTCGCAGCACGTTAGATAATCTTATGTCTCTTAAATCTGAAATTCTTGATGCCTTCTCAAATCATCAGCAACTCGTGGCTGTTTTCTTTGATATCAAACATGCATTCGACTCAGTCTGGAGATATGGAGTTGTACAAAAATTAACCAAATGGGGAATTAAAGGTAATATGTTAATGTTTATAAATAATTTTCTTAGTAAAATAACTTTTTAAGTGAAAACTAACAACATTTTATCTGATTCATTTCATCTAAAAAATGGAGTTCCCCAGGGATAAGTCTTAAGTCCAACTCTCTTTAATGTTGCAATAAATGATATTCTTCAATCAATAAGTAGTCCTGTAAAGAGTGCTTTGTATGCTGACGATCTAGTCATATACTGCAGAGGTAAAAATAACTTATCAACATATAATCTAATTCAAAAGACTATCGATAAATTGGAGAAATGGTCAGATAACAATGGATTGAACTTTTCCTGTTCCACATAAAACTTTATGATTTTTTTCGAAAAAGAAAAATTATTCAGTTACTCACCCTCTCAAGCTACGGGAAATGATTCTACAAGAGGTTACAAAGCACAAATTTCTAGGAATAACCTTAGATTCAAAGCTTAACTGGAAAGCTCACATAAATGTGCTCAAAGCTGCTTGTATTATTAGACTAAACATTTTGAAAACTCTTGGACACTATAACTGGAGTGCTCATGAATCAGTCTTGCTAAGTATTTTCAGATCACTGATAAGATCAAAAATTGACTATTGCTCAGCTATTTATATTTCCGCAAGCAAATCAACCTCAAAACCACTTGAAGTTATTGCAAATCATGCAGAATAGTCACAGGTGCTTTTCGAAAAAGTCCAGTGGAAAGTATTTACCGAGAATGTAACGAGCCTCCAATTAAGTTAAGAATAGAGAAATTACTCTTAAAATATGCGGCTAAGATATCAGCAAATTCAAATAATCCAGTCTACAAATTCTTGGCACAGGCCAACTTCAACAGATTCTATAATGCGAACGTTTCATCACAGCTACCATTTTCTTTACATATAAAAAATCTAAATCATATTTTCAATCCAGATCTGACAAATCATATATGCAATGGTGCTATTTCTCCATCGACCATTGTTTTTCCACCTACTGATTCGACTTTTTTATCGCATAAATCGAATGTATTACCAGCTGAATGTGTCAATAGATTATTTCAAGAGATTATCTCTAGATATCGATATGATATAATTCTTTACACTGATGGATCAAAAAGTGAAATTGGTGTCGAATGTCGTATCACTTCTGCACTAAAGGAAGAAGAATATCACTTAGTGTCAATATTTAGTAACTATACAGCAGAACTATACGCCATAATGAAAGCAAATAACACATTCGTCAACTCTCATTTCAATAACGCCTTAATATGCACCGATTCTCTTTCGTCGATTAAATCACTCACAAACCTTTACTCAAAGGACCATATTGTAATCCAAGTACAAGAATCTATTCATTGTGCTTTGCAATCTGGCAAATCTATCAGACTTATACTTGTCCCATCACAATGTGGCATTATTGGAAATGAAAATGCAGACGAATGTGCCAGAAATGCTGTCTTAATAGATACTGTAATTCCTCTTCAACTTTACTCCGACGTTTCTGCACAGATAGCAAATTTTTATAGACAGAAATGGCAAATCCATTGGTCTTCGCTAAGCAACAAACTGCGAAAAATTAAACCAACTCTGGCAATCAAGAAACTTCCAGATTTATCTCGCAGGGAAGAAGTGATTATCAGAAGACTCCGAATTGGCCACTCTCTACATACACATGGTTATCTCTTAAATCAACAACAACGCCCTTGTTGTGAGCTCTGTGACCGACCAACTTCAATTTTTCACTTACTATTGGAATGTCCCTTATATGCCTATCCACGATTTGAAAATTTTGGTGAAAGAAACTTCTCTGAAATTTTAAGTCTAAAGTTTACTAATGTAAACTGTTTACTTAGATTTTTAAGACAGTCTAATTTATATAATAGTATTTAAGTGTATTTATTAGTTTCTCTTTTTATATATAATTTTGTTATGTAATTATTTGAAGTGTCGTTAGTGTCAATGACCTCAGTTGTTAAGGCACTTAAATTATAAATTAAAAAAAAAATCATATTTGAAGATGAAACCAATTTTAAAATAACATTTTAAACGTAAAAGTAAGGATCTGATTTCTAAAGTATCTGGGTTGCTATATTGTATTCCACGTAGTAATTGTAATTTAAAATACATTAGCTAAACAAGCAGGACATTAAAAAAAAGCCTGGACGCAGCAAGTGCGTTATGGTAGTGAATTTTCATAGAAATGATCTGGCACAAAATATTTTATTATAACTTTTTTTTCTTATAACATAGAAATTAAATTTTGGTGTATAGTTTACTTTTTATATCGTAAACCTACCTACCAAATTTGGTTATCATAGATTTTTTATTTTTTAAGATAAAAATTGTTTTCAAATGAAAACTCAAAATTTTCCGGAAAACCTCGTCCGATTTTTCTGATTAACGAACTTATCAAAGCTATTTACAAAAGGGAGGTATATGCCAAATTATATCAAAATCTGCCCATTATTCTTTGAGATAAAAAATTTTTTCGAATGAAAACTCAAAATTTTCCCGGAAAACCTTGTCCGATTTTCCTGACTAACAAACTTGTCAAAGCCATTTACAAAAGGAAGGTACATGCCAAATTTTATTAAAATCGGCTTATTACTTTTTGAGATAAGAATTTTTTTCGAATGAAAACTCAAAATTTTCCCGGAAAACCTCATCTGATTTTCCTGACTAACAAACTTGTCAAAGCCATTTACAAAAGGAAGGTACATGCCAAATTTTATTAAAATCGGCTTATTACTTTTTCAGATAAGAATTTTTTTCGAATGAAAACTCAAAATTTTCCCGGAAAACCTCATCCGATTTTCCTGACTAACGAAGTTATCCAAGCCATTTACAAAAGAAAGGTACATGCCAAATTTTATCAAAATCAGCCCATTATTTTTTGAGTTATTGGTGTGATACATACATATATATATATATATATATATATATATATATATATATATATATATATATATATATATATATATATATATATATATATATATATAAACATATAAAAATTGCAACTGACCCCGGATATGAGTTCTAGGGGTCCTAGATCGCGCTCATTTGCAAAATTTTTTTCAAAATTCAAAAGTCGGGATCTCCCCATTAGTGAATTTTTTCTACGAAAATTCACTAATAGAATAACACAGCAAAAAATGATACACATCTACAAAAAACTTGTGCTTTGTCTGAACATAACCTTGATACTCGCTTTATATAAATTTTATCAATGTTTCTATTTTACACTGTGAAAGTTTAAATAATAAAAGAATGCATTTAAACAACTTTGAAATTACTTTTAACGAAAATGTAATAAACACAAAGAAATTAATTAATTTTAAAATATTACCACTATCTCACTAATTTATTTTCTTGTTTGATTGTTACATAGACGCCAGCCAGTTAAGAATCTAATTAAGCTTCATGAATTGAAAGTATGTATATTTTTTTATAATTAACAATTTTAATAATTTGACCTAGGTAAATTCGGTAGGACTATTGTCGTAACAATTTTACCATTAATTATAAATCACTTTAAACGCAGACAGCAAGATGATATTTATAATTTAAAAAAAAGCAATATTATAACCATTGGTATCGTTGGCATCCCCATTTTAAAATCGGGAAGATTCACTGCCTACTGAAATATCCAAATCGAAGATAATGATCACACTTATATGTTTGAAATATAACGGAACATTTTACTCGTGCATACTGTCGAGGCGCGCTTTCCAGCATCTACTGCATCTCGGATAAATTGATACTTGAACGTGCAATCAAAATGAAAAAGGAGCATCACCGAACGTATCTTATCTTGCCTGCATCAAAAATGCAAGGCTAGAACGGAATGTTTCATTCGGCGGTGAAGTATGAAATATCGCAGCACTTTAATATGTTTCAGTATCACGCACCAAGTGTCAAGAGATGATTGTTTCTAGCCGCTCTAATAGCTGTATGAGCTTTTGAGATATGTATTTAATCCATCAACTTTTATATTTAACACATGATAATATTGGTTGTAAACGTCGATACATCTGTGAAAGGCATTCTTCTCAAAGCTTAAAATACAGAGCTTTTATTACAGGTACGTTTCGACCTTGTTCTCAGGTCAATTATTCGGCCGTACTAAATCAGTATTCTAAAACAACGTCAAAGGGATACAAAACTTAATGCAAATTCTTGTATTCGGTTCGAAAGTGTCATATATCCCCCATTTTATAAACTTGTTCTTAAAGTGTGTGCTATTCAGGATTTAAAGCCTTAAAACTTTTTAGTTAACAACATTAACTTGTTGACTTTATTACTTTTCATAAATTTTCGCAGAAATGAGAACATTGCGACATTTGACATCCCAAAGCAACAAAGTAACGTATGTTAACCAGCACTCAAGTCCAAGTAACCTAGCCAAGTTGTAATTTAGTCGTAATTAACCAAAATGTTGGCTTTATTGTTATGATCACTACAAATTTAAGATTAGCTTGTTTTTGACTATTAATTTACTAGAAAGTTAATAACTTACAAGCAACTACATTGGGAAAAATTTGGTTCAATTTTAGCTATAAAATGTACTTAAATATATTTTTAGGTTTTAATTCCACAAATGCTCATTTCAAGGCCGAACTCTGCGCTAAGTTAGAGTTAGCTGACCACAAAATCGAGATACCTGAACTACCAATTTTAAGGTAATTTATTACCTAATGTAAGCCTGCAATACGTCTATGTGGTATCGTAAATTGGAGGTCTTCTTATGAAGTCCGGATTACACACACACACACACACACACACACACACACATATATATATATATATATATATATATATATATATATATATATATATATATATATATATATATATATATATATATACACACCCAAGCAACAAATTTAGGCATGTTAACCAGCACTCGAGTCCAAACAACCTAACTAAGTTGTAATTTAGTTGTAATTAACCAAAATGTTGGTTTGATTGTCATAAATACTACAAATTTGAGAATGCAGCTCCTAATTAGCCCATTTTTGACTATTAAGATTACTCCAAAGTCAGTAACTTACAAATAACTAAATTGGGAAAAGGTTGGTCCAATTTTACCTATAGATATACTTAAATATAACTTTGAGATTCAAATCCACAATTGGTAATTTTTAGGTCGACGTGTACCGTGTGCCCTAAATCGAATTGAAAACAGACTACTAAGTCCAGATACCTAAAATACATATTTTAAGGTAATTTATTACATAATATTAACTTGCAATACGTCTCTATGGTATAGTAAATTGGAGGTCTTCTTATAAAGTCCATATTACATATATATTAGCAATCTAACTGCAATACAACACATGAAATATTTTGGGCACTAAGTTTACCTAAAATGGCTGTCTGAATGGCCGTATAGTCATAATTGTGTGGTCTTACAAGTCAAATTGCCTACATCAAAGTTGAAAATACCCATAAAATCTAACTTAAAATAAAAAATTTCCTCAAACTTCAAAGTGTACAGCAGTGAAATCAATTTGTTAACGTTGAAGGTGTTTCAGTTGATGAACTTAATTAATAAAAGTTTTATTCTTCAGTTACAGACTCTGTGTAAATCCTAAAAACGTATGACAACTACATAGGCTACTGCTATAATATGGAAGAAAAGCTGCTGATTTGCCCCTTTAATCTAATACACCCCTTTTCATGCCAATGGAATGAAGCATTGGCAACACGATCAGCTGTTATATGTTTTTATTTACTTATTTTTGGTCTATGGATGTCTATAAAATATTATAGAATCAAAGATCAAAAACGCTATATAATCATTCCTATATGTCTCTCCGGTGTATATTTATTTATTTATTTCAATACATGAAAATGTATGATTGCTAATAAATTTAAACTAAATTCGTTTACCAAATAGTTGAAATTACCATAATAGGACAAAATGCCTTCAAAGTTTTGTTACTTTGCCTTGTCATTGGGAATTGTGACTAAAAATAGAGTAAAATTAACTTTCAGGTCAATAATGTTACATCGGCAGCCATATTAAACTATGCTTGCGGTAGCCATCTTGATTTTGTTGGAAAACAAAACACCATTTTTTGTTGAATCTAGTGTAATTAAATTTTAACTCGAAAAAAAACCATAAAATAATGCTTGTATACAATGAGGGTATAGGATGTTTCGTCTTGTTTACATCACCAATCTTCAGAATCAGAATTTCAAGAATTTTTAATAGATTTTCATTTTAAATAATTTTACTTTTTACAGAGGCCCTTGAATTATATGAAAGTATCATAATTATGTTGACAGAAAAAAACATAACCGCAGTGGTTTTTTTCTTTATACAGTGCGAAATACCTTTAATATTGATCCAAATATTTAAGTATCTTCTTTGATCATTCAACATGTTGTTTTTTAACAAAGATGGACATACCTAGTTCCTAACATCTACTACTGTTCGTTAATACATACATAACCACAGATCCTAGAGAATAATGTCACATGCGCAGTTCATTGTTAAAAATTTCATGGCACTTGCGCCCAGATGTTGGATTCAAGTAAAACGTTGCACGTATTTACCAATAAGTTACGGCTATTGGCCCAATATATAGTGAAAGAGCCCTAAATATAACTAAAACGCGTTGGTCGAAATGCCTTGCTGGACCTATTATCGACTATCCTATTACTTTTAGTTTATTCCCCACATTGGTAAAATGCACTTAAATGTATTGTTAGGTCGATTTTACGTCAATTTGACTTTAAATGTTGCTTGGATATATATATATATATATATATATATATATATATATATATATATATATATATATATATATATATATATATATATATATATATATATATATATATATATATATATATATATATATATATATATATATATATATATATATATTACCAGCTTTACTATAATATAACACAGGAAATATTTTGGACACTGAGCTGAGCTACAATCGCTTTCTTATTGGCCATACAGTCTAAGCTACTATAGAAATGGTCATTCAAATCAAATTGCCGACATGAAAGTTGAAAATACCCATAAAATCTGACTTAAAATAAAAATTTACCTCAAAGTTTAAAGTGTACAGCAGTGAAATAAATTCGTGAATGTTTGTGTTTCAGTTGATAAACTTAATTGATAAAATTTGATTTCTTTAATAATGTTCTCTGTGTAAATCCTAAAAACGTATGACAAGTTTATCGGCTACTGCTATATATAAGTAAAGCTAAATTTCAATCCCATGCTGACTCTAAGTCAGCACGTTTCTCTCTTCAATATAATACATCCTTTTTGCTGTCAATGGAGTAAAGCATTGGCAACACTGTCAGCTGTCATATGTTTATGTTTATTTACTTATTTTCTCTCTACTAAGGTCTATAACATACTATGGAATCAAAGCTCAAAAGCGCTGTATAATGATTTCTAGATGTCTCTCCGGTGTGCACGTATATAAATAATATATTATATACTTCGATACATGAAAATGTATAATTGCTAATAAATTCAAACAAAAATCGTTTACAATATAGTTAAAATTCCCATAGGACAAAATGTCTTCAAAGTTTGGTTAGCTTGCCCTGTCATTGGGGACTGTGACTTATAGGTGAAAAAATTCAGGCCAATAATGTTAGAAAGGCATATTGAATTAATTTTGCGGTATCCATCTTGATTGTATTGGAAAATTACAAACCATTTTTTATTGAATTAAGTGTAATCAAATTTTAGTTAAAGTTAGTTAAAATGGATTCAGTTTCGAAAATACTATCCCATCGTTCTTCGTTATGATCTGTTATAACGAAACATAGAAAATCAGAGGGAAGTGTGACTTTTACAGTGAAAACTGAAATTCGTTATATATGTTTCCCTACATATTTATGTTTTCTTATACATTTTCTCTTTTTTAAAAATAGTATTATTATCATTATTAAAACTTTTTTTTAATTATCTTTTTTTATATAGTATTATTATCATTATTCTAATTTTTTTTATTATTATATATATTTTTTATTTGTGTTTTAAGGAAATAGACTGAGATACTTGCGCCTAGGGACCCGTTAAGGCTTAAATAACAGACTTGAGGATACGATAGGTTTGCATTGTTTACATCACCAGTCATCAAAATGAGAATTTCAAGAATATGGAATAATTTTTAAATTTAACTCATTTTACCTCTTACAGAGGCGCTCATATTTTGTCTAAGTAACATAATCATGTTAACAGAAAAAACATAACCACAGTGGTTTTTTTTTTTTGGACAGTGCAAATCACTTTTATCATACATCCTAATATTTAAAGTATGTTCTTTGATGATTCAGCATGTTGTCATACCGAGTTGCTAATATCTACTGTTTGTTTATACATACATAACCACATAATGTCACATGCGCAGTTCGTTGTTAAGAACGTAAAGGCAATCTGCGCCTAGATGTCGGATTTAAGTAAAACGTTCCACGTATTTGCAAATAAATTACGTCAATTGGCCCAATGCAGAATGAAAATGCCCTAAATATATCGAAAACACGTTGGTCGAAATGCCCTGCTGAACCTGTTATCGACTTCGCTTTGACTTTTAGTTTATTCCCAACATTGGTAAAATACTCTTAAATTTTACTTGAAAATGACCTGTGGTGAGTTAGTCGCCGACCTATTGTTAGGGCGATTATACGTCAATTTGACTTTAAATGTTGCTTGGGCCACTGAACCACCGAGGCACTATATATATATATATATATATATATATATATATATATATATATATATATATATATATATATATATATATATATATATATATATATATATATATATATATATATATATATATATATATGTGTGTGTGTGTGTGTGTGTGTGTGTGTGTAGGTGTGTGTGTGTGTGTGTGTGGGGGTGTGTGTGTCCACGAAATGACGGTATCATACATCATATATCATTAAAACTTGTTCAGAATATCTGGTGGAGCCTATGACATACATAGTTGGTATAGTTCTGGAGACCGGTGTTTTCCCCAAAATTCTGAAAACAGCGGTGGTTACAACAATTGTCAAATCTGGAGATAGGTTGAATATTTCCAATTAGAAACCGACCTTGTTGATCTCAGTGTATCTAAGATCATTGAAGAAATTAAAAAAAATATTATATAACTGTGTTCGTAAGTACAAGCTGATAAGCAGGCCGAATAGCTTAGTTCGCGAGGTGAGTAACCTTTAGAATCGGACTATGAGGTCGCGAGTTCGAGTCCCGTATTCGGACAGTCGGTATTTTTCACTCGAATGTGGAAATGGCGACCTCTGATGAGTTATGTATGGTGTTCTTTGTCTATATGTGTATATAAGCTCCCCCCGCGCAAGTCTTTACTTCTGGGTGCGAAGTTTGTCTACTGTGGTGTTATATCACAATATCAGTTTGATTTTCAAGAGGGTCGCTCTACTCAGGATGCAATTGTTGATTTAACAGGTTAAATTTACAAAGCCATGGACGAGGCAAAACCATCGATGTACATCTACATTGATCTAACCAGGGCGTTTGATACCGTCAGAAATCCAGATTTGTTATAGACCTTGGAAAGCGTTGACGTAAGTGGTACTGAGCCTAAATTGTTTGAAGTTACCTATCTTATAGGGAAAACTGTGTACTCTAAACGGTAAAATTGGTAACATAAGTGTACGTTTTGGGGTGCCGCAGGGGACAATGTGGGGCCGTTATCGTTTGTTATATACATAAATTCCTTATTCGAACTACCAATATTGGTAAAATTACCAGTTTCGCCGATGATACCATCGTTTTTTTACGGAGGTAGTAGAGTAAGAAAAGACAATACACCGTGGAATTTCGATTTTGCTGGATTATTTCAGTACAAAGCTTTTAACAACAAACATGAAAAAAACAACATTTTAACAATATGCTAGTTACAGATATCATTTACCTGACTTTCCAGACATAAGTTTTAAATATAATGGCTGTTAAATGTTATCCTCCAGTTTAACGACTAAATACCCTAGGAGTGTCATAGACAGCCATCTGAAATGGGAGCTCCATGTTAACGAGTTGGTCGGTAAGTTGAAGTATTTAACCTATAAATTTAAATACTTAAGAAAGTTTCCTGATTTAAATCATTTAACAAGTGTATACTATGCACTGGTGCACACTCATATTAACTATGGGCTTATGGCTTGGGGTGGTGTGGTGGACTGCTTCTATAAGAGGTTGGAAGTGATCCAGAAGTGGATATTAAAAATTGTCTACAACAGGTGTTTTATGTACCCTAGTGATGCACTCTGTAGGGTACATAAAATACTTCGATACTCGAAAAAATCTTAACGCTTGCATCTGTATAGATCATGCCTACAGTATGAGACACAAAGAAAGTTGTCTGAATGTACCCGCTAAGCAGAAGACTATTGCACAACGGTCTTATACTGACTTTGCTCCAAAGATATCCAATGTTCCACCACAGTTTTAAAACAAATTGAACTCCCTTGCTGTTTCCAAGGGTAGAATTGAACTATGGATTATTTAAATGCCCAGGCGAGAAGCGCACCGATTGGAAGATACTGGACTTTATTTCAATTCCTAGCCACAAATACGCTAGTTGTTGTACATAGATGTGTGAGTCTGTAGGCGTGAGCGTTTAATATTGATATTTCGTTACTTGTTGTGATCACTACTGCCTTTGTTTCCCATGTGTGTGGTGTGGTGCGTGTATTGTTGAAATGTGTCGATGTACTGGTATGGGTATTTTTATGGTGGTAAGTTACAGCACTAATTGGAGTATTAGGTTACTGTGACGGTAATATTGTTATTTATCCAAAAATTGTGGGAAAGCCGTCAGTTTCAAAATATAACTCTTTATTAAAAATTATTCTATTCTCAAGGCTACAACATGAAAAGAAAAAAGTTTACAATTTACATAAGAAAAGTATAAATGTTTAAAATATTTACAAATAATTATTCAATAAGAAACATAAAAAAAGCCTTTTAATAAATTTGAGTGAAGTCGAAAAGTGCCAAACTGACCTATAAAGCTAACTATTCTCTAATTGAATTTGTTTTTTGTTTTTGTTTAGGAAATATAAATAGGAGTAGTGATTTCTAAAATTATTATCTTTCTTTTAGTTTATTAAATGGTCGTTAAAAGAAATTTCAAATTCTTCTAAACACATTCTTTTATTACTTAAGGTTTCACAGTGTAAAATAGAAACATTACTAAAATTTATATTGTGTCCAGTGTCGAGATTATGTTCTGACAGTGCGCAAGTTCTCGTCTGTAAACGTATGTCACTTTTGTGCTGCGTTAATCTATCTTTAAGGACTCTCCTTGTTTGACCAATGTATTTTAAACTACAATTATTACATGGAATACAATATACCACTCCAGAAACTTTGGAAATTTCATCCTTACTTTTGAGTTTACTGAAAATGTTATTAATTATTTTTGAATATCGAAACGTTATTTTAAAATTGGTTTCATCTTTAAATACAAACTTTAACCTATTGGAAATACTTTTAATGTATGGGATTGATATCTAAAAAAAGTTAGATGTTTGCCAACGCTATCAGTGTGTTATGTCTGTCAGATAAATTTGATACTGTTTGTAGAGAGTGTCTTGTATTGTAATGGTGATCGTTTGACAATTGTATAAAAGTTTGAGAGGATAAGAGTTGTTAACAAAAATATTAAAAAGTTTTCTTAAATTTTTTTCGTGGAAAGAAGGATGGCATATCTTTAACATTCTATTTTTTAAACCTAATAAAATGTTAGTTTTAGTATTAGATAAATGATCTGAATGAAAATTAATATATCTTTACGAATTAGTTGGCTTTATATACCAATCTAAAATTATGTTGTTATCGTTTGTTCCAATTAATTTTGTATCTAGGAATGGTACACTGTTATCTGTTTCCTCTTCTAATGTAAATTTAATTAATTGGTTGTAAGAATTAAAAACATCTAAAATATGTGTTGTTGAATTTAGAGGAATGCAACAAATAATGTCGTCAACATAAAAAAAAATATTGAAATTTAATTTTGGTATACATGTTTTAAGTAAATCATATTATGCAATAAGTGGAGAGATACAAGCACCCATCGGAATTCCAAAAATGTGTTTATAATATGTGTTTTCAAAAACAAAACAGCTACAAACAGTATCAAATTTATCTGACAGACATAACACCCATATAATTTCGAGTTCGGAAACATCTAACTTTTTTTACATATCAATCCCATACATTAAAAGTATTTCCAATAGGTTAAAGTTTATATTTAAAGATGAAACCAATTTTAAAATAACGTTTCGATATTCAAAAACAATTAATAACATTTTCAGTAAACTCAAAAGTAAGGATGAAATGTCCAAAGTGTCTGGAGTGGTATATTGTATTCCATGTAATAATTGTAGTTTAAGATACATTGGCCAAACAAGCAGAGTCCTTAAAGATAGGTTAACACAGCACAAAAGTGACATACGTTTACAAAAAATAATTTGCGTTCTGTCAGAACATAATCTCGACACTGGCCACAATATAAATTTTAGTAATGCTTCTAATTTACACTGTGAAACCTTAAGTAATAAAAGAATGTGTTTAGAAGAATTTGAAATTATTTTTAATGACAATTTAATAAACTTAAAAAAAGATAATAATTTTAGAAATCACTACCCCTATTTATATTTCCTAGACAAAAACAAAAAACAAATTCAATTAGACAATAGTTAGCTTTATATGTCAGTTTGGCACTTTTCGACTTCACTCAAATTTATTAAAAGGTTTTTTCATGTTTGTTATTGAATAATTAGTTTAGTAAAACTCACGTTATTTGTAAGTAACTTAAACTATTATATTTTTCCTATGTAAATTGTAAACTTTTTCTTTCCATGTTGTAGCCTTGAGAATGGAATATTTTTTTTTCCGAAAGCTCGGCATATAATAAAGAGTTTTATTTTGCAACTGACGGACTTCCCACAATTTTTTGATATATATATATATATATATATATATATATATATATATATATATATATATATATATATATATATATATATATATATATATATTGTAGTATTATTATATGTTCTGTGTAATTTATTTTACCACTACAATTATCTTAATACAAGAGAAAAATTTGTGCCCTTATTAAATTCATCCCAGGGTGGATTCAACTATTAATTAATAAAAAAAAAAAAAAAAAACAAAACTTGATCTCATACAAATGTGTTTTTATCGCCAATATTTGATTACTGTTAAATAAGCTTTCTTTCAATACCCATTACAGTCACTTCTGAACTCTTTGTATAATTCTATTATGACAAATGAAATTGACTTGGGCTTCTTATAATACTATACTTCTATTTCTTTAATTATTATGATTTTACTAACATTTTTTCTATTTCTATTTATCTCAAAATTTCCTCATAAAACTACTTACTTCTAACATATGTTTATATTAACTTCTCAACCTATTTCAGTACCTAATTATTTTCTATGCACAAGTAGTTCAATATATATATATATTTTTTTTACTGTTCTATTTTTCCCGCTAAGATTCTTTCATTTCGTTTTACAAACGTCTTCAATTGATCCATTATTATTTATACACAACCCCATCCACTTTATCTTACTAGGTCTATCTAATATATTTACTGAGAATTATGAATCAACAAGCGAACTACAGTCTGTTTCTTGTGAACCTTTTACATATTTTAACAGTTGGAAAATAACATTTTTACTTGTTATAAATACCTCCTTTTTTTCTTCCTTCTCGGCTCTTCGTAATTCCCATTTAAACGAGGCTCTGCGTTTGGTGATGTAGACACCTCTGTATCGTCTGCTATAAACGATCATTGACTGCTTCCGCTCACTCACATTTATTTCCAATACCACTTTGAACAATTCTTACTATTTAAAACTTCATTTACTGACTTTTAACGATCCGGGTTTTAATCAATTTATTTATACCTTACAACATTCCATTATAACACATTGTTTACAATAACATTCTAGTCTTTTTTCAAACAGCTGCGCTTCACAATTATATAACGTCAATCTTATGTTCTAGACTTCTTTATATCCATTCATCAGTTAAATTCACATCAAAACTCCACCATCTATCTCATCTGACAACACCTTTCAAACATTTTCTACCTATCAAACTTTTTGTTACCATGACAGTCCGCCTTCTTAATAGAATTCTTAAAACTAACATTTTATAAGAATCTTAAAACTAACATTTTATAAGAATCTTAAAACTAACATTTTATGCACTACAAAGAAATTATTGTCTGTGGTTAACATCTAACCTCCTAAATCTCTTCTAAACTAGTTATCTACACCCTACTGACTAATATCTTAATTATCTACAGTGGTATCATTGCCTATTTAAGTCCATGTTGTGTTTTCTTAACTTTGCCTTTTATTTTTTTATAAAATGTACAAAATTTTTGTAGTGCATATCACATACATAAAAAGTAAAGATTAGCACCTGTGATGAGCACTGAAAATTACAATTTGATTCAAATTTTTTTTATTCAGATTTTACTTGGCTATCAAATTTGCAGTTATCAAATTTGCTGCACCATCTCTTTTAGATAAATTTTTGTATCGATAATACCAATAGTGATAATAATAATAATACTTATTATGTGCGTACGTGAGCCTGGATCACACCACAAATTCCCCTAAGAAACAATTTCGGCACTTTGAAATCTAGATTTCAACCTGTCAAATTGTTTATTACCAATATGTTTTCATTTTTCTACTCTTCGAACTTCATTCTGCTCCCATATTTGGACGTTTTTATATTCCGCTATCTACGACTCTTGTTTTCTATTACTGTTTCACTTCAATATATCTACATATATATTTTCTCGGGTTTTCTTCTTTATGGTGTTCAAATCTTTTTCTTTCTTTAATTCACAACGACATTACCTTATTTTGATTTATTTTCTCGGATTTGCAGCTTTCTCAATATCCCTTATCAACTTGTTCATATTATTTTATTTTATATGGCTTCGATCCTTTAAACATAATCTACATTCCCCTATATTTTCATTATTCCATTTATATTCCTACTTTTCTTCATTTTTCATATATCAATATTCATTATCATCATATTCTTAGTTTATCATTACCTATCTTAGGTTTTCTATTCTTATTTACTGGTTTCGCTACACAAACTACTAATTCTTCATATTTTTCGCCATATACTAATATTTTTATCATATTTTCTACTTCATTTTCATTCATTTGTTATCTTTACTTTTTAGCTTGCTTCATCCTGCCTTTGTCAGTCATCGTTGCTTTTCTTTTCTTTGATTTCCATTTTATGCCTCGAGTTTTCTATATGCTTACATTTTTCTTGCATCCATCCCTTTTCTTTTATCTTGCTTTCCTTTTGCCATTCGGCCTTGATAA
Organism: Tillus elongatus; assembly: GCA_964006375.1. Lineage (NCBI taxonomy): Eukaryota > Metazoa > Arthropoda > Insecta > Coleoptera > Cleridae > Tillus > Tillus elongatus. The sequence goes on from OZ023265.1 coordinate 67,595,975, forward strand.
TTTTAGCCTCCTTCTTTCCTACTCTTCTAATTCTTAGCACAGCTCCTTGTTCTTACTGCTCTGTTGCTACCTAGCCTTTATGTTTGATTTGCACCTTCTTTCCCACTCTTTTGATTTTTTTTACAATAGGGTACTAGTTCTTCCCGTTCAACTTTGTACACATCTGATATGTTAAATAATCCTCTTATCTGGTCTGTTACGACATCTTTTACTTTACAACTGTTTATTGGATTATCATTGACTATTTCATAGGGACCTTCAAATAGTGGTTGTAACTTGGCACATTTCCCCAATTCTCGATTCCCAATTCTTTGTGCTCGTATAACTACTAGATCTCCTTTTTTGAAATACACTCTTCTTTTAATCTTCTTTCTCTCCCTGCTCAAATACTTTTCTGCTTTTCTTTTTATTCTTACCCTTACTTGCTCAATCACTCTCTCATAGTTTCTACTTTCATGGACTATCCATTTCCTCTCAGGCCGTCTACCTGTCATAATGTATATAGGCGTTTCTTCAGTATTTAAATTCGGACACTCGTTCATTATTCTCTCCACATTTGTTATCTGATCTTCCCATTCTCTCTGGTCGTCACTTATTAATATACGCATATACTTTATAACCTCCTGTATGTACCTTTCCGCAGGATTGCTACAGGGATGTCTAATGCTGGTAAACTGCATAAAAATGTTTTCCCTGTCACAAAATAGTTGTACGACTTCACTCCGAAAATATGTAGCATTATCGATCAGTATTGTCTTTGGTTTTCCCACGTTTCTGGTGTAAGACTTTAATATCTTAACCACGACATATTTATTTGTTCTCCTGGTTGGATATAACTTTATATATTTTGAAAATACATCTACCACTACTAAGATGTGCTTGTTTTGTTGCCTACTTGGTATTAAATCACCTATAAAGTCTATGGCGACAATTTCTAAACATGCTTTAGTTGTTATTGATTTTGGAATTCCAACGTTGTGTTTGTTTTTTCTCTTTCTGAGCTGACATATTCTACACTTTTTCAATGTATTCTTTGTCAGTGTTAGGTCTCTTTTTGCAATGTAGTTCTCTCTAAATATCATCCACGTCTTTCTCACTCCGATATGTCCATTTTCATCATGTATTATTACAATTATCTCTTTTGCCAATTCGTTTGTAATTACATATAATTCATATTCATTTACAACTTTGACATATACTTGCTGTTTCATTCTAGTTCCTCTCTTTTCATTCTCACTCAGTTCTCTTTGATCACCTATAATTGTTCCTCTCGAGAACAAACCCTCGCGTTCTTTCAAAATATTTACTCCTAACCTTATACGCCTGCATTCACTCACATTCTTTCCGTCATCTCTCGTCAATGCATCTGCTACTACATTCAAACTTCCTTTCACATGTCTTATATCAAAATCATATTCTTGCATTATCAGCACCCATCTATATATTCTATTGCTGACGAATTTATTATTGAGAATACTGATCAACGCTTGGTGATCAGTTTCTATGACAAACTTATTTCCCAAGAGATAAAATCGCAACTTCTCCACGCAAAATACCACACTTACCAATTCTAACTCTGTTACACTATATTTCCTTTCATGCTGCCTTGTCACTCTCGATACAAAACATATCGGCACTTCCATTCCATCTTGAACCTGTACAAGCACTCCTGCTAATTTATTTATTGAAGCATCCGTCCTCACAATAAACTCTGATTCATACCTCGGATGATATACTTTCACACCACTACAAAGTTCACTTTTTACTTTATTAAATGCCAGTTCTTTATGGCTGTCCCACTTCCACTTCTGGTTCTTTTTTAGCATGTCTATGAGTGGATATATTTTTTCGCTCAGGTTAGGAATCAGTCTTTTAAAATAGTTAATCATGCCTATAAACCCTCGTAACATCTTAAGGTTGGTGGGTCTTTTGTATTCCATGATGGCTTTTACTCTTTGATCGTCCATGTGTATTCCCTCTTGATCAATAACATACCCTAAGAACACTACCTGTTTTTGGTAGAATTGGCATTTCTTGAGGTTGATTTTCAAACCAGCCTCATCCAGTTCCCTGATAATAGTTTCTATATGTGTGTGATGGTCCTTTTCTTTGCTGTACACTAGGATGTCGTCTACGTAGTGCACCACGAATTGATCATATTTGTCAAGTATTTGGTGTAGTGCTTTCATGAGTGCTGCACACGCTGATTGTACGCCAAACGGCACTACCGCAAATCTATACACAACCCCATCAATAGCAAATCCCGTGTAGTCTCTGCTATTTTCATGTAATGGTATTAACCAGAAACTATGTTTAAGGTCAATTTTGGAAAAAACTTCTGAATATGTGATTCGACCGAAAATAGAATCTATATTCGCAGGGGCTTCGTACTGTGGAATAGAACACTTGTTTATACTTCTGGCGTCTAGACATAGTCTTAGTTCACCACTCGATTTTTTTACGACTACAATTGGATTTATATATGGAGTGTTGGCGTTTTCTATTATTCCTTTTTTTTTCATTTTCAATATTTCTTCAGCCACTTCCTTCCTGTATCTATAAGGAATCGGATATGACTTTGCCTTAAAATTATCTAGATTTCTTACCTCAATTTTATGTACATAATTCTTCGCAACCCTTGTTTCATCCATTACTAAACCCCTATATTTTTCTAATAATTCCCCTACTTGCTTGCTATACTTTTCATCGCATACTATCTGCTCTTTATCTATTTCTTCATATACATTCTCTTTATTTTTACCATAACTTGCTTCTTCATGTCTATTATATCTAATATTATTCATCCCCATATTTATATTTTCATTGTCCACTTTTTCAACCATTTCTTGTAATTTCCCCATTTTGATCTTGCTGTTGCTCACTAATACATATTTGTTGAGGTAAACTATTATTATTTTATGCTTTTCCATTTCATCCGTTCCCATAATCACATCGTACTCCATATCCGCCATTATTAACAATTGTAATTCCAATCTATGTTCTTTTATTTCTATTTCTACAGATATTGTTTCGTTTATTTCTCCTATTTTCTTTCCCCTTGCATTTATCAATGTTATCTTTGGTATTTTTATTCTTCCGACGTTTCCATATTCAATGTTTTCTAGCAATTTTCCAGATATGATCGAGGCTTCCGATCCGGTGTCTAACATTATACTAATTTCTCTATCTTTTAATTTACCCTTGACAATTATTAACCCTATAGATTCTTCAATTTCTTCTGCCTCTTTATCATTCTTAAAAATTTCCCTAGGATGTTCATATATACATGTATTGCTGGGTTTTTTATGTGTATGTTTGTTTTCGTATGGCTTGTGCTTACTTAAAAATTTGTATGTACTCTTGCGTGCTCGACGATCCTACTTGGACTTATTGCTCTTGCCTCATTTACGGTGCCACTCATTACTCTTATTTCGTCTAATGTGTCATTCCGTCTTCTCTCATCCAATTCTCTCATACTATGCATGCTCAGCTCTCTCTCTTTCCTTATAGCCCCACCACTTCGTTTTAATTCAATGTTTTGTTCCCTGATATTACACTGCCTTGTCCTTGGATTACTGTCATATTCTTCTTTGCGCCTTGGATTGTATTGGTCGTGGTTTGCCATACGTTCCCTATTAAAGTTTTTATTTTCGTACTGATTACTGCTCCTGTACCGGTTGTCTCCCCTATAGTTCTCTCGGTTATTATTATTATATATCTCGTACCGATTATTGCGATTTTGCCTGTAATCATCACGATTGCTGGTATACCTTTCCCCATGATTATTCCTCATGTTGTCGTAGGGTCTATATTGTCTTCCATAGTACCTGTTTTCCCCATCTGTGTCTCGTCTGTAAGTTTGTCCATTTCTTTGGTTCTCATCAGAGGTTTGCCTTCTATTGTCTCCTCTGTAATTGTTTTCTTCCCTATTTCTTTGTTTATTCATTGTCCTTTGCACCCTCTGTAAATAGTTGACTACTTGGTCCAGCGTCCTTATATTTTGGATACCTATTGTCTCAGCTATTTCACTTTTAAAGTGTCTCGCTATGTAAACGATGATTTCTTCTTCCCTCATCTTTGGCGTTAAGTGCTGTGCCATATCGTAGATGTGCAATGCGTAACTCGATAATTCTTTAGGGTCGTTTGGGTCCTGTTTACCAAAATATAGTCTCTCTCTGACTACTGCCTGTTGAGATTCTCCCCAGTAATGGTTTAAGAATTTTTTTTCGAAATCCTCTACGTCTTCTATGCTTTCTTCTTTACTGGTAAACCAGATTAGCGCATCCCCTTCTAAGCTTAGTTTAATGATTTCTTTAATGTCTTGTAAGTCGTAGGTGTTTTTCAGTCTATTAATTAAGCTAGTGATGAAAACTTTCGGGTGTAGCTTGTTTATTTTTCCGTTAAATTTATGTCCTACCTCTTGTATTATGCCAGTCATATTTGGGTGTACTATTCTTTCATTTCCCATGTGCTTTTGTACTTTCTCCCATTCTTCTCTCATTCTCATACTTTCCTCATTAAATCTTTGTTCTGCCTCGTCTCTTAATTTTTTTACATTTTCACCATTTACTCTGCTTATTTGATTGATCTGTTTAATCTTCCCATTTACTTCTGTTAATTTGTCCTTTATTTCACTGTGATAGTTCTCTACCTTTCTTTCCATCACTGTGTTTACTCCTACTAGTCTCTGATACCGTTCATTTTCCATCTGTATCAAACTACTCATCTCGTCGTCAGTTGCTTTGATTTTCTCGATTATAACCTTGCGTACTTCATTCATTTCTTCTTCGACTTTCTCTTCTATCTTTCGTTCTATTTCTACTTTTAATACTTGCACTGTTTTATCAAATTTTTCTGTAATTTTTATATCCATTTCATTTAATCTGTCGTTCATCTGTCTCATATTTTGATTCATATTTTTCATTATGCTTATTTCCTGTTTCTCTATCTTATCATTTATATCTTGTTTTATATTAATTTCCTGTTTCGCCAACTTCTCATTTATCTCCTGCATTATGCTATTTATATTTGCATTCATACTTTGTTCTTGTTTTTCTATTTTGTCCCCTATACTATTCATATTTTGCATTAATTTCATTAATATTTCGTTGTTACTTTCACGTTTTTGTTCAGGTGCTGACACTCCTCCATTTGTTTCTGCACTCGTATTTACAGTCATTTCTACGTGTTCTTCCATATTCTCTCTTATTTCTTGTTCGTCCACTCTTTCCTTACTCATTTCAACATTTTCCTGTAGCTCATTCGCTCTGTCATCTCCTCTGTCTTGTCTGTCTCTCGATGTAGCTGTCTTTCTAGTTGCTTTTTTGTTAGGCATGTTATTTATATGGGTATTGAAATTGGAAATGGTTCAACTATTTCTTTTATCTACGTTTTTATATTATTATTTCTAATTTTTTTATAGGTCCGTGCATGTATTTTCCAAGCCCTCACGTTTGGTCGCCATTTTGTAGTATTATTATTATATGTTCTGTGTAATTTATTTTACCACTACAATTATCTTAATACAAGAGAAAAATTTGTGCCCTTATTAAATTCATCCCAGGGTGGATTCAACTATTAATTAAAAAAAAAAAAAAAAAAAAAACAAAACTTGATCTCATACAAATGTGTTTTTATCGCCAATATTTGATTACTGTTAAATAAGCTTTCTTTCAATACCCATTACAGTCACTTCTGAACTCTTTGTATAATTCTATTATGACAAATGAAATTGACTTGGGCTTCTTATAATACTATACTTCTATTTCTTTAATTATTATGATTTTACTAACATTTTTTCTATTTCTATTTATCTCAAAATTTCCTCATAAAACTACTTACTTCTAACATATGTTTATATTAACTTCTCAACCTATTTCAGTACCTAATTATTTTCTATGCACAAGTAGTTCAATATATATATATATTTTTTTTACTGTTCTATTTTTCCCGCTAAGATTCTTTCATTTCGTTTTACAAACGTCTTCAATTGATCCATTATTATTTATACACAACCCCATCCGCTTTATCTTACTAGGTCTATCTAATATATTTACTGAGAATTATGAATCAACAAGCGAACTACAGTCTGTTTCTTGTGAACCTTTTACATATTTTAACAGTTGGAAAATAACATTTTTACTTGTTATAAATACCTCCTTTTTTTCTTCCTTCTCGGCTCTTCGTAATTCCCATTTAAACGAGGCTCTGCGTTTGGTGATGTAGACACCTCTGTATCGTCTGCTATAAACGATCATTGACTGCTTCCGCTCACTCACATTTATTTCCAATACCACTTTGAACAATTCTTACTATTTAAAACTTCATTTACTGACTTTTAACGATCCGGGTTTTAATCAATTTATTTATACCTTACAACATTCCATTATAACAAATTGTTTACAATAACATTCTAGTCTTTTTTCAAACAGCTGCGCTTCACAATTATATAACGTCAATCTTATGTTCTAGACTTCTTTATATCCATTCATCAGTTAAATTCACATCAAAAATCCACCATCTATCTCATCTGACAACACCTTTCAAACATTTTCTACCTATCAAACTTTTTGTTACCATGACAGTCCGCCTTCTTAATAGAATTCTTAAAACTAGCATTTTATAAGAATCTTAAAACTAACATTTTATAAGAATCTTAAAACTAACATTTTATGCACTACAAAGAAATTATTGTCTGTGGTTAACATCTAACCTCCTAAATCTCTTCTAAACTAGTTATCTACACCCTACTGACTAATATCTTAATTATCTACAGTGGTATCATTGCCTATTTAAGTCCATGTTGTGTTTTCTTAACTTTGCCTTTTATTTTTTTATAAAATGTACAAAATTTTTGTAGTGCATATCACATACATAAAAAGTAAAGATTAGCACCTGTGATGAGCACTGAAAATTACAATTTGATTCAAATTTTTTTTATTCAGATTTTACTTGGCTATCAAATTTGCAGTTATCAAATTTGCTGCACCATCTCTTTTAGATAAATTTTTGTATCGATAATACCAATAGTGATAATAATAATAATACTTATTATGTGCGTACGTGAGCCTGGATCACACCACAATATATATATATATATATATATATATATATATATATATATATATATATATATATATTTATGTATATGAATATATATATATATATATATATATATATATATATATATATATATATATATATATATATGTGTGTGTGTGTGTTTGTTTGTTCATAGCACATCATGTGCAAAGTTTTGTCTAGAAAAGTATGAATGGAATATTATAGCCCGCATGCAGGTTCGCCCTTGCGGGACATTCTCTCTCTCTTTCTCTCTCTCTCTCTCTTCTATGTTTAATTTACCTTCGAATCTCAGCAGTTTACACAACCGTGATAAGATCTTTAGTTGTTGAAATTGTAATTGCTATCACTGAAACTGTATAACGTACGTTGGTAAATAAACAAGTTATTATTAATATTATTATTATTATCGCGCTAAGCGAATCATACTTACATTAAATTTAAAAATAAATTTCTGGACGCAGCACGTTATGGTAGCGAATTTTCATTAAATGCTACAAATTTGTATAAATCAATTTTCTATAGACTTATAAAGTTGAGTTTTGGTACGTAGGTAGTTATTTACGAGGAAAACATACCAACCAAATTTCATCTGAATAACTTTAAAATTTTTTACGTAACCAAGCGTAAGCACCAGAGACATTTTTATCCAAGAATAATCTTTGCAGTGCTAGACTCACAAAGTTAGAAATGTGTAAGTTAATTACATGAATGAATAAAATGGTATGATGGAGGGAAACGTAGAAATTTAATTTGGAAAACTTCGTGTAGATTTTTGTTTCGTTGTGATATTTCTTAGGAATGACTTTTATTAAAATGCACTCTGTCGTATAACTTCTAATGCAACTCTTCACAACACAATAACACAGAGACCAGAGTTGAAAAGATGATGCCAAGATATGGAAATTGTGTACAACTTTATTACGTAGGGCGTCTAAATATTTACATACCTAGACATGCAGGTACGCTGGTAGACATAGATTAGACATGGATTTCTATGAAACTTCTCTTATTTAACGTTAGCCGAGAAAGATGAAATAACTAACAAAATACAAGGTTTATCTAGTAAGTTCTCATCAACACCATGGTCAGTGATGATTATTTGATGTAATATACAGGCTGTTTAAAAAAGATGGGGCAATATTTAAGGGGTCGATTTTCCAGGTCATTTTATGAAAAAAAGTTTCCATGAACATAGGTGCAAAAATGCATTGTTTCCAAGATACAAGGTGTTAAATTTTTTTGTAAAATAACGATATTTTAAAAATAATTCAAATATCTCCTCGCGATTGTTTTGAATTTGGCAGCGTTGTTTTATTAATGGGGTGATTTGGCCCTAATTTGATATAGATTGTTAAGTACATCGGCGTTAGGGGGGCACCTCAACAAAATTTTGTGACAAAAATGTACGCCACTGACTGCAATATGATTTGTATATTATTTTGAGATAAAGAAACTAAAACTACGAGTTTTTTGTCTCATGAAATTTCTGCGTATCTTGAATCGTTTACACGATAAAAAATAAAAACCTTCTTATGGCATGTCCATTTATCATACAGAAAATCACAAACACGGACAATAATTTTTGTTGAGGTGTCCCCCTAATACCAATGGACTTAACAATCTTTATCTAATTAGAGTTAAATCAGCCCATTATTACTAAAAACAACGCTGCCAAATTTTAAACCAATCGGTGAAGAGATATTTGAATTATTTTTTTTAATCGTTATTTAAAAAAAAATTTACACCTTGTATCTTGGAAACAATGTATTTTAGCACCTATGTTTATGGAAACTTTTTTTCATAAAATGACCTGGGAAATCAACTCCTTAAATAATGTCCCATCTTTTTTAAACACCCTGTATATATAGGCTAAAGGCAGTGGATTTAGAATTCTGTTTAATATACAAAACTAATTTGATCTCCCAGTGTAAAGACTGACTCTGTATCAATTTTCCAAAAGCAAAACTAAAAACGATTTATATAATTATTGTAGGTCAGCCCGTGGAGAAAAATATTTCAAGCGGCGCATAATTAAGACCGGCCAAATTAAACAAATTTTTGACAAATATAAAAAATAATCGGTAAGGATCTGAATTTTGATGTACGTGCTTACTGCAGCTTTCCACTGAACTTGCTAAAAGTTCCCGTCAAAATCTGTTGCGCTCAAGCCGCCCTCTTTTTCAGTTGTTTACCTATATTGGGCAACTGATATGAAAAAAGTCTGGACGCAGCAAGTGCGTTATGGAAGTGAATTTTCTTAAAATGTTTTTAATAAAAAATATGTCTCTTTAATGCAAGCAGGAATCAATTTGGTCACCGGTATAACCAATATGGTAGGAAAAATGTACACATTTTACCAACATAACTTGTTTGAAAATGTGCAAAAAATTTCCGAAAATAAACTTAAAATATTTCCGAGAAAACTCGTTTCCTAGCTGACAAACCTTAGGTTAATAGCAAATTGCGTTATTGAATTTTGAAGCGTTTAATGAAAATTCGCTAAAACGCACTTACTGGCTCTCGATTTTTTTTACAAACGCATCATATTTCAAAGAAAAATGCAAACATGCAAAAATACAATCAGGAATGTTAAAAAAAATGTAGGCATCACCAACGACTTATGGGCCAGCCTGTGATTGTCAAAATAATTTTATAAGATGCAGCTCAAAACACCCTATAGGTAACGTATACATTTTTTTCTCGTATCTTGCATAATAACAATTAAATTGAGCTTTACCATAAAAATGCGTCACACTGTATATATTTAACCGAAAGTAAACCCGGATATGGATTCTAGGGGGCCTAGTTTGCGCTCATTTGAAGAAATCTTTTTAGAATTCAAAAGCCGCGGTCTCCTCCTTAACGAATTTTTTCTACGAAAATTAGCTAAAAGTTATAGACCGTTAAACCATGAATTCAACTAAAACTGCTTCCAAAGCATCAAACAAAGTGTCTGTTTGAAATGAATTTTCTGGAAACATTTCATTAAAATGAAGGGTAATAATGATTTAAGCTCAAACTTAAAGGTTTGCAGAACATTCTTTATATAATCCGTATTTCTTTCAGGTTCTTTGCGTAAATGCTGCCAATTTTGACGTTTCAAATCGCTATTTTTTACGTTTTGAGGAAAACCCCAATTTTTTTTAAATGTCTCTAACTTTTTTGTCTTTAAACTTACAGACCTAAATTTTGGTAAATTATTCACTGTTTATATATATATATATATATATATATATATATATATATATATATATATATATATATATATATATATATATATATATATATATATATATATATATATATTATGAGACATACTTGGTTCTCGAGTTGAACCGCGTCCAGAATTTATGAAAACTCGACGTTTCGGCTCCTGTTTTGGAGCCATTTTCAAGAGGTAAAGGAAGTTTGTAAGGACACTCTAAGGCCTCAATCTGCCTACTCCTTAGAGTGATGGACAAAGGTGGGTAAAGAAAATATGTAAGGACACTCTAAAGCCTCAATTTGCCTACTCCTTAGAGTGATAGACAAAGGTGGGTAAAGGAAATATGTAAGGACACTCTAAGGCCTTAATCTGCCTACTCCTTAGAGTGGCTGAGATATCTCTGAGGCACTATATGCATTTTAAAATCTACATAAAACCATGTTGTTTTACAATGGATTTTTGCTTATATTTTAACGAAATCATGAAAAATAACGACACTTATCTAGGCGTTTGTTAGTCATTTCTTGTAGTATTTTTTGCTCAAATAAATTCTGATCAATTAATTTTTACGATTTTAACTTTCTTGAATCAGATTTAATTAATTAAAAATTAATTTACCTATAATTTTTTGTCTTTTAAGCTATATATCTCAATTTGGTATGTAGGATACTATTTATGACATAAATTACCGTACCAAATTTGGTTGCCCTCACCTTGTTATTTCCAGAGGTATAACTTTTTTTCGAAAGAAAACACAAAATTTTCCGGGAAAACCTTGGCCTATTTTCCTGACTAACGAACTTGTCCAAGCCACTTGCAAAAGGTAAGTATCTGCCAAATTTGATCAAAATCGGACTAGTATTTTTTGAGTTATTGGTGTGATACACACACACACACACACACACACACACACACACACACACACACACACACACACACACACACACACACACACACACACACACACACACACACACACACACACACACACACACACACACACACACACACACACACACACACACACACACACACACACACACACACACACACACACACACACACACACACACACACACACACACACACACACACACACACACACACACACACACACACACACACACACACACACACACACACACACACACACACACACACACACACACACACACACACACACACACACACACACACACACACACACACACACACACACACACACACACACACACACACACACACACACACACACACACACACACACACACACACACACACACACACACACACACACACACACACACACACACACACACACACACACACACACACACACACACACACACACACACACACACACACACACACACACACACACACACACACACACACACACACACACACACACACACACACACACACACACACACACACACACACACACACACACACACACACACACACACACACACACACACACACACACACACACACACACACACACACACACACACACACACACACACACACACACACACACACACACACACACACACACACACACACACACACACACACACACACACACACACACACACACACACACACACACACACACACACACACACACACACACACACACACACACACACACACACACACACACACACACACACACACACACACACACACACACACACACACACACACACACACACACACACACACACACACACACACACACACACACACACACACACACACACACACACACACACACACACACACACACACACACACACACACCACACACACACACACACACACACACACACACACACACACACACACACACACACACACACACACACACACACACACACACACACACACACACACACACACACACACACACACACACACACACACACACACACACACACACACACACACACACACACACACACACACACACACACACACACACACACACACACACACACACACACACACACACACACACACACACACACACACACACACACACACACACACACACACACACACACACACACACACACACACACACACACACACACACACACACACACACACACACACACACACACACACACACACACACACACACACACACACACACACACACACACACACACACACACACACACACACACACACACACACACACACACACACACACACACACACACACACACACACACACACACACACACACACACACACACACACACACACACACACACACACACACACACACACACACACACACACACACACACACACACACACACACACACACACACACACACACACACACACACACACACACACACACACACACACACATATATATATATATATATATATATATATATATATATATATATATATATATATATATATATATATATATATACAGGGTGCTACAGATTCGAGGCTCACCATGGGTATCTTCTCAACCGTAAGAGATACAGGCTGGATTAAATTGAGGCAAATATGCGCAATTATGGGCCTTGTAGCATGCCATCTTAAAATTTGCTAATTTCCCAATACTTCCGAAGATATACGAAAAAAACCGAAAAATGTAAATTCCGTTTTTTATTGTTTTATGAAGTTATTTGAAACGATATAAAAAACAAAAGGCACTTCTTTATTCCCAGTTTTTCTACTCTACAAGATGTAGTGAACAGATTCTCAGTACAACGTTTCGTTACGAAGAAAACATCATCAACTTTGTTTTTTCATATGGTCGTTAAAATAAGTACACCCTGTATTAGAAATAATATTTCATTGCAAATACAATGATGTATAGCACGATAGGTTTTTTATGTTGTTTTTTGCATTATTTAAATTTTCAACAATTTTCAATGCGTAGCAGGCGATGGAGACGAAAAAGTTACGAGTTTGGAGAACCCGAGAGGCCATAGACAAGCCAGACCACAAGTTAGGTTTGGTGGGTTAATAGGTGACAGATTGCTGGGCCCGCATCTTTTTGAAGGAAGTCTAACGCGTGAACGGTACTTGGAGTTTTTGACTAACGACTTTCAAGATTTCCTAATGGAGATTCCGTTGGCCACATTACCTAATCTGTGGTATCAACAGGACGGCGCTTCCCCACATAATGGGAGAAATGTCAAACAACATTTGGATAGGGAGTTTACTAACAGGTGAAATGGAAATGGAAGGAGTGTAAAGTGGCCAGCGAGATCGCCAGACCTATCAACCTTAGATTTCTTTCTCTGAAGAGCTCTCAAAGACATAGTTTACAAAATTCCTGTAACCAGTCTAAGTGAACTAAAAAATCGGATTATTAGTGCATGTAGATCCATCAACAGAAGATCAATTCAGCGATCTATTGAAAAGTTGGGGAGAAGAGCACGCAAATGTATCGAAGTAAACGGCAATTTATTTGAGCATTTGCCTCATTAATACCTAAGTTTAAGATATTATTGATTTAGTTGCAGACACTTCTTCATTGCGTACCTTGATTCCATATTGTATTCGAAGCTTATTGAATGAACTATGTTCTCTTAAGTGTTTATCCAGTCTAGCAAAATCAGTTCTATGTGGTTGACTTTTCTGGGGGATATTGTTCGAAATACATATCTGTAGCACCAACCGCAGTTCTGTGGCACAAATAAAAAAACTCTTAATATGTAACTTTGCTCTTCATTTCAAAACTGCATTGTAATCAAGATTATCAAAACGTCAAATAAACTATTTTATTAATAATGATAATAATTAAACGTGATAGAGATGCAAAACTGGCGTCTGTCTGATTGTTGAGTTTCTATGCATTTTGAACTTTGACAGCTGTACTAGTGTTTCATGTCCAAAGCCCACCCATTGTAAATTATCAAATTTAAATAAAGCGCAGATTAGATTAATGAACCGTATTTTTTGTGTTTCATACAAAAACGGAGACCCATTACTAATAAGAGCAGGTACGCCATCCGTCCGTCCGTCCTACCATTAAAGGGCTGTATCTATGAACCATGTTCTCTTAACTGTTTATCATGGTGTTGATTATGTCTGACTTGACAATTATCGTAACTTTTTCGTCTCCATCGCCTGCTACGCATTGAAAATTGTTGAAAATTTAAATAATGCAAAAAACAACATAAGGAAACTATCGTACTATACATAATTGAACTTGCAATAAAATATGCTTTCTAATACAGGTGTACCTATTTTAACTGCCATATGAAAAAACAAAGTTGATGATGTTTTCCTCGAAACGAAACGTTGTACTGAGAATCTGTTCACTACATCTTGTAGAGTAGGAAAAGTGGCAATGAAGAAGTGCCTTTCGTTTTTTTATATCATTTCAAATAACTTCAGAAAAAAATAAAAACGGAATTTACATTTTTCGGTTTTTTTCGTATATCTTCGGAAGTATTGGGAAATTAGCAAATTTTAAGATGGCATGCTACAAGGCCCATACTTGCGCATATTTGCCTCAATTTAACCCACCTTGTATCTCTTACGGTTTAGAAGATACCCATGGTGAGCCTCGAATCTGTAGCACCCTGTATATATATATATATATATATATATATATATATATATATATATATATATATATATATATATATATATATATATATATATATATATATATATAAACTGAAACTGACTCCGGATATGGGTTCTAGGGGGCCTAGTTCGCGGTCATTTGAAGAATTTTTTTCACAATTAAAAAGTCGGGATCTCCTCATTGGTGAATTTTTTTTAAAGAAAATTCAGTGAAATAGTTCAGATATAATTTTGGTCTAATAAATTGCCTATATAAATTGTGATATCCTTAATTCATACTGCATAAAAAAAAACTAAAGTGTGTGTGATGTAAAAGAGCAAAACATTTAATGCATATATTAACAAGGTTTAAATCAACAAGAACAACATTAAATCGAAATTCACAAAATAAACAACAAAAATTCAACGCAACAAAGTTGGGAGCCGTCATTATCGATACAAATTTGTAATCTCTGTCTTACATTTTTTGCACCTTCAACAATGTTGCTGCGCGTACAGAATTGAAAGCCTCTGAAATCCTTGAGCGCATGTCCTCCTTGGTTGCTGGTGGAGTCGCATACACTTTATCTTTAATATCACTTTACAAAAATAAATCTATTTTGAAAAGATCAGGACATCTTGCTGGCCTAGGGGTTGGTCCACGTCGACCTATCCATCGTTCTTCAAAATTATGGTTTAAAAATGCTTTAACAGCTCCTGTTGAATGCGGATGCGCTCCATCGGGTTGATACCACATTTCACTCCGGAGTTGCAGAGGAATTTCTTCTAACAGCTCTGGTAGATAATTTTTTAATAAATTATAGATAACGCTCACCAGTGAGAGTCCCATAGAAAAAATACGGTCCCAAAATTCCAGCTCACATATTTATGGACCACCTATGCTGACGATCCACTGGCTACGAAAAATATGGATTTATGTCAGCATAATAATGCAAATTGTGCGTCTTAATTCCTCCACAGTTTGAAAAATTTGCTTCATTTGTAAATAGTACTGTCCTTCTGTAGAGCCCAAATACAAACATTCAATCTTTGCTTCTCATCGCTTGCAGACAGCTCTTCAGCTTTTCTAACATGGTATGGTTGATATTTGTTTTCTTTGAAATATATTTGGAGAGGAGTTTTACTGATATTTAAATTTGAAGCTTATTGTCGCTGGCTGATATGTGGATTTTCAATGACTGAGGCTATGATGTTTACAGACGTACCTTCATTTAGAACAGTTTTGTTTCTTACGGGAGCCCGATACTGTATACTGCTGTATGCATCAAAACGAGCTTTCACCAATCTAAATGCTTTCAGCTGAGGTTGTTGTCGATTAGGATATTTCTGCCTATAGATTCTCATTGCTAAGGCAAAAGTTGTATTACTTTCAGCAATCACATACCGCATTGACATAAGTTCTTTAGTAAAAAACATGCTGATATCAAGAATAAAGCAGGTAACTAAGAAAGATACCTGTCCATAATTTAGTGAATTTTTTAGTTGTCAAGTGGCGTTGTCAAAGCCGTCCTTAGGTTTTGAGATAAGTTTCATAAATACTGTAAAATGATAAATTTTGTAATTATTGCGTAATTTATTTGAATCCGTTGAAAATAATGTCATCAAATGTGGCATTGCTGAAAGGGCCATCTGAAAGCGTTCTAATATGCAAGGCGTTCCATTTGAAATTTTCGAGAAAATTTAAGTTTTGTGAAATTTAACGCTCTGTATAGTTAGGTTACATTAAGAATTACCATGTTGCATTTTATTATAGCAAGGAGTGTATAAAATTAACTCCATTGAATATGCAGCCAAAACATTGTGCAGAATCGAATTATTTACGCACCAAACTAGACCAATATTTTTAATAAACAAATGAATAACTCTGAAAGGGTTGGGTCTAGAGCCATCATGTGTGGTATTAATTTGCTTGTCGCGATACCATATTTTTAAAAACCATATAAAATACAGGGCGTTCTATTCAAAAAAAGGTAAGTTTGGTCTGCCACGGAGAAAATTAACACCCTGTGTAAATTTAAATATTACTGAATTACGCAGCTGATTGATAGAAACAACTTTAAGTTGAAACTTTTTTGATAAAACTGAGTTTAATATGGAAAACTGGGCTTTTTCCGCGAAGTGGACTACCCTGTGTGTGTATATATATATATATATATATATATATATATATATATATATATATATATATATATATAATATGTCTCTGTGTGTGTACATATTCCATGTTTTGAAATCTTTACATTTAACATTATTGTGATGCACCACCATTGTTTAAACACGGATTAGCAGATCAACTAGAGAATACAAATTCAATAAAGGTGAGCTGTGTTGCTTTTAATAGCGGCTATTCAAACACAAATCTGCATACAAACAGCCCTAAAATAACATACAATACGATGGGATCCTCCAAAGACCCTGCCGTCAATAATCACTTCCATTTATAGACAATGGACTTTAAATGGCATCGTCCTTCGACAAATTATGACTTAATAAGTTAACGGAATAAATAAAGTTAAATTGTTACCGCTGTACATTTAAATGTATTTTGATAGGCATTTATATGTGTCGAGAACTTTTTTTTCTAATACCAGCATTTGAGCATTTGTATACCGTTTAAGAAAAGCTGTAGGTATTAAATAATTTATGACAGAGGTAAACGCTTTGCCACTAATTATGCTTTAGTTTAGTTTGTTAAATAAGTTTCGTAGTATTTCTCGTTCTGTTTACAATCCACATATTTTTAAATCTAAGCAAACTCATCCACTTATTTAGATAATGCAATATAATACAGGATCAGTTTCTTTTTTTGTGTCGAAAGGTCCACATGCTCGTTGACCTCTCTTCTCTAGCATACTTCAAGGTATACTCTTCATATTATGCGTTGTACTTTTAGCGAATTTTTCACAAAAGGGAAAATTCAGTAATGAGGAGATCCGTGTTTAAATATATATATATATATATATATATATATATATATATATATATATATATATATATATATATATATATATATATATATATATATATATCATACCGATAATCCAAAATAGATTGGCCAGATTTTGATGAAAATCGACAGGTACCTTCTTCTTGTAAGTGGCTTGGATAAGTCCGTTAGCCAGGATAATCTAACAAGTTTTTCCGGGAAGAATTTGGGTTTTCTTTGGGAAAGTTGTTGTATTTCCGAAAATAACGAAGCTATGACAACCAAATTTGGCACATACGTTTCTGCTCTCAAACCCTACCCTTACCTACGTAAGCTTATTCAGACCTCCAACTTAAAAGAAGAAAAGTTATAGACATTTAAAAAGAAAAATTTTGGATGCCACTGGTGCTTAGAGGAAAGCACAAGGACAAAATATTTTGTGTGACTAACAACAGTTAAGTTTTCTTGACGCAAAAAAGTCAAGAAGTAGCAAAAAATATTTTAAGAATTTTATAATTTTTCTTCTTAAAACGTCGCGATTTCGAACGCCAAAGTATGCAATTTTCAGACCACGAATCTGAAATGTATACGGACTATGTAAAAGAAACGTCATAATAAGTGTGTTTTACAAGGCCTTAAATTTCAACTTCAAGCATCATTGTCCTTCATTTTACTAAAATGATTTCGGAAAATCCATTTTAAAGATACCCTCTTCCTCAGCTTTGGCAGTAGTTTCAGCTATATAGTTTATCGTTTAATTGTAATCTGTATTTTAACAAATTTTAGTAGAAAAAATTCGTTACTGAGACGACCGCGACTTATGAATTTTTTAAAGATTTCTTCAAATAAGACTGAACTAGAACCCCTTAAAGCCAAATTAGAGGTCAGTTTCAGTTTATGTATGTTTATACGTGTACAGGATGACGCATTTCTATGGTAAAGCTCAATATAAGTATCCGTTATTATACAAAATATGAGAAAAAATCTATAGGTTAATTATAGGGTGGTGACTCGAACTACATCTTATAAATCTAGGACCTCGGTAGTTCAGGTTAAGAACGTGTGCGTCTAAAGTGTACTGGGTTCGGTCCCAGAGTACTCCTTTTACTTTTTCAGTACAAGTCCGTTGGACCATCCTGCATCATAGTAATAATTTAAAAACATAGCCATGATTAAAAAAAAGTTTTCAAAATTCCTCATTGTCTATTCACTATCGTCCATCCCATCTTGATTGCTCTACCTAGTGTATATATATATATATATATATATATATATATATATATATATATATATATATATATATATATATATATATATATATATATATATATATATATATATAATGTACATATTAACAATGAACCAGGCCAATGTCACCTAAGTGACACAGGAATGTTTATCTACGTCTACAGGTTAACAATAAAAATAACATAACACATAAAAGCTAAACAAAAATAATTATAAAACACAAGAACGTTTAAAAGAAAACTTGCAGAATACAGATCTAAATCCAACACAATTTTTTTAAAACACCAGGTGCACAAGGCTTATATCATGGTAATTATAGTACTAATAAAAGTGCATGTGACAAAAATATTTAAATAACAGATATTTTGTGGTAGAGCCATGATCAACTTCCAGGATGTAGATACTGGCGAGCGTGAGGATACCCTGTTCCTTAAAAGTTTTCTACAATTGTGTCTATGCAGGATATTGAATATGATCATCATTGCCTGTTCTTGTTGTTTAAAAACTCGATTTTCTTCACCTTCTAATACCAAGTGTATAATACCAAACCTTAGTTGTCGTGAAGTCGTCCGTCCCATGTCCATGCGATGTTGGGCACGCTAAAGATCCCCACCCTTCTTACAAAAAGGTAGGGGTTCGGCAAAAAATTTATGATAGTGAGGTGAAACTGCTCACTTGCGTTGGTGATTGGCCATAGTCGCGGAAATAGACCAACGTTAAAGAAACAAGAAACAACTACAGACAACATGGTCTTAAGAATAATTTTTATTCCAATCTTATAGCGACATACTGTAGTTAATTCACCTAAAGTATCCGAAAACGTTTTTTGTAACCTTGAATGTCCATAAAAAAACTATGAAAATTAATTCATTGTAGCAATTTGTATGGTTTAATATCTTGCTGCGTTAGTTTCATTATATATATATATATATATATATATATATATATATATATATATATATATATATATATATATATATATATATATATATATATATATATATATATATATAATATTCAGTTTTTGTGACGATATTATTATTTTCTTAAAAATTGTGGGATAGCCGTCAGTTGCAAAACAAAAAGTCTTTATTAATTGCCAAACTTTCGGATTAATTTATTTCATTATCAAGGATATAACGCGGTAACATGTTTGCTATTTAATACTTTGTGAAAGTCCAAGTAAAACTCAACTGGCAGCAGTCCCAAAATAAAAAAATGTATATACCTACACATATATACACACACGCGCGCACATGCTATGGAATCATATAGGTAAATAATATGTTTATTACACATAAAGTAGCAGTTTTATAATGCTTTAAATGTAAGAAATGTCAAATGGCAAAGTGAAATTAAGTCAATAGATACTTTAAAACAGCCAGTATACATGTACTGTGTCAAAGAAATCTTCTTACTAACCTTGTAATGATAACGTAAATGTGTATTACCCTCTAAGATGTGTTTTATTTTTCAATTTAAATGTGTGCAAATTGTAAAGTATGTCCAGTTATGAAGAGTTTAAATCTTCTAAACTACACACCATTAGAGCAAATATAAACAACGACATATTACCAGAAAGCCTAGAATTTCAACTTTAGATTGGCATATGGTATAATGAACAATTTACATCATGTAGACTTGCTGGTTTTCGAGAATATATAGTGATACCAAAACGCACAAATGCAACATTGACATTTCAGTTTCTTAGAGGTTGAAGATGCCTTAACAGAAATGACGTTTCTAGAATAATAGAGAATGTAATAGAGAATATTCTCTATTACATTCTCTATTATTCCAGTTTTATCCTAGGAGAAATGAAAGATTGAGGTAGCAGGTGGTCAGGGAAAAAATTCAATAAAAAGAAATTGGGAATTGGAAGAGAAAAAAATCAGAAAATAGGAAATTTTTAAATTATCAAGGATTTATAAATAAATGGGTAAACGGAACGAATGTTACAAATAGCTGGTCAATTAGAAGTTTCAAAATCACAAATATAAGCAAGTGAATACAACAAAAATCAAGTTTCATTTAATAGGTAGAAAGCAGAAGTTGAAAGTGTTAGTTATAGGATTTATGTTAAGAAAAATTGAGTTTTTCACATATTTTACCACTAGGAATTATATATGAAAATATTTTTTGTACGTAATTGTAGGTGATTTCAAATATGCTTTTCTTTTAATTTCATTTTGATAATTTTTAAAGTAAAACAACCAGCTCCTTTCAAGGTTAAAACCACCTCAAAATAAATTAAACTACAAGAAGTAAGTACTTTGAAGCACACATGAGCATCAAGAACTCATAGCTCTAATGATAATATATATATATATATATATATATATATATATATATATATATATATATATATATATATATATATATATATATATATATATATATATATATATATATATATATATATATATATGCGAAAACCAACAAAAAAATAATTGACCGGTTTTTATGAAATTTGTGACAAATCTTTTTTTGCCAATAGGTAAAAAAAGGTTCTTGCCGAAAAAAATAAAATCAGTTTTGGATTTTTTTTCTGAAAATTTTATAAGCTGCAAAAGTAACAAAGTAATGTTCATGACATTTATAACATACGTTATCCTTACAGAGGCAATAGGACCAACAAGGTTTCAAGTTTAGAGCTTAAGAAGAAGTTTAGTTTAGAAAAATTGAAAATATTTTAGGAAAATTCGATCCCATAGCGCAGTTACTGCGACCTGCGTTTTGCATATGACTTTACATTTTCACGTTTTATGTAAGACGAAAGCCTTTTCAGGTTTCTCATCTATTTTTCCAGCACATCGTATAAGTCAACATAAATGTTTACAGAGAACACGCTAACTTTTCTTGTTGAAAACAACATTACGGGATGATCTGGCATATTGTCAAAATAAAAGCTATTGATTATTCAGTCTATTTTGAGTTCATTCGCATTGCAACAAACTCATACAAAATATACCTACGCCAGTAAAATCATTGCTGTCAGACAAAATTTATTTCCCTTTTAACATCCATTGGCCTATTTATTATTCACAATCCTGTTGAAGCAGAACAGAAAAATACACGCACAACAGATAATTCATAAATCATGACGAGAAGTATGCACACTTTATATAACGTGTTTTTAAGTTGCTTGTAGAGAAAGCGTGATCCCCACTCAAACAAAAAACATAATCCCAGTCAGAGTTTGTATGAAGGGAGGCATCTCATATAGATGGAACATCTCTTTTATGTTATATGTCAGACTCACGCCTCGTTCCACATTATGTTTACATACACTGGTGATAAGACTCCTCTCTTTGCAGAAACTACAAGAATATATAGGATGCTTAGGTTCCAATTACGATGTCATTCTCAAGAAGGAGGTTATCACGTTTCTCATGTCTGCCAAGTATGACAGAATTTGTAATATCGACGTACTAATATAGTTTTAATGATTGTAAATATACATCAAAGCTGCATGTAGTAGACAGGTAAGTATAGAGTTTCTCACTACATCTCATTAGGTAAAATATAGTTTAGTTTAGAATTAGCAACACAGGTAATCATATGTTTCTACCAATTTTCACAATAATTAATAAGACACACTAGCTAAATCTTAGACATATAGATGATCCTTCTTAACAAGCAGAAATGAGAGGATTACAGGGAAAATTTCCACTCTAAGCAGATAAGGGCGACCAACAACTAAACATTGATGAGAGTTTTCTGTAATGCATCTCCTGGGCACAGCGCAGATTAACTGTTTTTGTATGCGTAATTAAAAAATACTCAGCCAAAAGATGTAGTAGAAAGGTTCTGGAACCACCACTACGCTTGCATGTGATATCATCCAAGATAACGGTTCGAATTGGAGGTATAACCTGAGATGACGTAATCCAAGATGGTCGAAAATAAGAAGTAAAAATTAAAAATTACATTTAGCCTGACTTGTCAAAATAATAAGATCCAACATTTTGATTATATATATATATATATATATATATATATATATATATATATATATATATATATATATATATATATATATATATATATATATATTGTAAGCAAGGTGCATACCTGATTTCGTATCTATATTTTTATTGCAAGAAGTAAATTGAATTATTGGATTAAATCTCTAAAAATTTTTTGAAAAATCACCAAAAGAAATACTTCAAGCGGTCATAAATATAATCGGAATATGCACAATTTTCTAGGCTGGGCATGTTGAAATTATAAACAATCAACTGCTCAAGTTGCGAGTTCAACCGGGTCACTTGAAACATAGGGGATAGAGGAATGCTGGATTTCCAAGTTTAGGGTTACGGCCTACAATGAGGTCAGTTGGTTTCGACAGAGACAAAAATGCAAACTAGAAAATTTGATACGGGTACGGTGGAAAAATACGTGCCTAGACAGCAGTGGTCAGGAAATCGGCCTCCCGCTAGGCAGTGCCGCCGCGGCGGTAATTGTCAAGGGTTTCTGTTAAATAATTTGAGAAGTAAGTGAGATTTCAGGGAATGAATTAGTTTTTTTTAAAAGGGTGGTTATTCGCGGACCAATGTGGTTGAACGGTCGGTGTGGGGGCCCATGAAGCATGGCACAAGGCTGGCCTAGTGCCTCAGATTTTGGTAAGTTCTTTCAAAGTCCTAATATTGTTTAAAGTGTCTTTTATTAGAGAGGATAGCTGCCTCGAGTACTGAAGTATTTTTTATATAACATTTGTATAGATATATTTTGGGCCATAGGCTGTAAGATAGAAATAATATGGATGATTGAGCCGTAGGGGCTAGAACATAATTAGAGTGAATTGGAATCATACTAAAATTGTAGATGTTGTGTTAAGGAATTTTAGTAGACGGGGAATTGTTGTACAATTATACTAAGGATAAGATAGGGCTTGGAGCCATAAAGGTTTTTAGTTAGGTACCTAAGAGATTGTTAGATAAAAAATTGAGGGCTAAAATTAAGCTGAGAAAGAGTGGATGATTAAATTAATGGGAAATTATACCAGGGGCGAAACCAATTTACTTTTCGCCGGTATCAATTTTGCCTAACATTCAGGCCTTTCTAAGATTGGGAAAAATCTATCTCATAATTCTGTTAAGTAACTTTAGGATTTATATTATGGGAATTAAGAGTTTTAGTATAATTTTAAACAGACGGAAACCTTTGGAATTAAGGGATTTATTTAAAAGTTAATGGCAGTTTTTTTTTTAATTTTAATTATACGGAAACGTTTGAAATTAAAGGATGTATTTAAAATTTATTGTGCTGTTAAAAAGATATCCGTTTAATATTTATGTTGTATTAAAGCCATTTTAAAACTAGATGCGGAGTTTTATTCTTAGCCTAAGACTCCCTAAACTAGAGTTACTTTAACAGTCCTTTTAAAATGATTGTGATGTGGTTGTCACTCGGTATACACTAAGGCTGAATATATAGTAAAATTTTGGGAATTTGATCGCAGATGCTCGGTTTTAGTGTTCCAAATAAATTTAGGCAAGACCTCCCTTGAAGGTCGTAAATATTAGTTTAAATACAAAATCAGGTAAGCACCTTGCTTACAATATAATGACTTATATAAAGATAAAGGATGGCGCATGTGCAAACGTAACTTTGTTATTCTTTGGTTTAGAGGGCATTTGTGGCGCATCATTGTTCTCAGCATCGTAAAAGCTCTAATTTGAGGTGACGTAATCCAAGATGACGGCCGTGGGGTATTTCAAGTAAAAAATAAGAGTAATTTGATATTCAAACTGAGATTTAGGTTGACCTGTCAAAATGAGGAGATCTAACCAATTATTTTTGCAGAACATGTCGTATGTGGTGGAATAAATATAAGAAACAAGGATGGCAGATTGGCTGCCAATGAAGAGGAATATAACAAAACATGGAAAGAACACTTTAGAGAATTGTTTAATGAAAAAGGAATACCGAACCTAACGGAACAATGCAACGAAAATGTAGACGCGGATGGTAAAGCAATAGAGGAACCAACCCTTGAAGAATTCGTAGAGATAATACAAAGAAGTGGAAAGGCCAGTCACCAAGAGCATACAATATAAATGGTGAACTAATTAAGTATGGCGCTAAACAGATGCATGGAGAAATTCACAAATTGATAGTAAAAATATGGAGAAATGAAGAAATGCCTGAAGAATGGGAATATGGCACGATAATAATTATATTTAAAAAGGGAAATCAACAAGAATGCAAAAACTATAGGGGGATAACATTATTAAACGTGGCTTATAAAGTATTAACAACGATTAGCCAGAAACGACTGAGAAGATCATTAACGTTATAGGCGATTACCAATGTGGATTTTTGAAAGGGGAGTCAACGATAGACGCCATACATACAATAAAATAAACACTAGAAAAACACAGGAATATAATATATCAGTAGAAATGATATTCATAGACTTCCAGAAAGCATTTGACAGGAGACAGCTGCTGAAGGCAAGGGAGGAAATAAAGATAGCAATTAAATTTAGAAGACTGGTACAAATGACAATGAAAAGAACTGCAAATAGCGTTAAAACTCAAAATGGAGAAACGGAGAAATTTGAAATAAACAGTGGTATATCAGCTACGTTATTTAATATTGCTTTGGAATACACACTCCGAAGGGTGGACAAAAACGGAACATTGAGAAATAAAGGAATGCGGATCATAGATTACGCTGACGATGTAGTGGTAATATCCAAACAACGACAAATGATGATCACAGCACTAGAAGAAATAGAGGAAGAGGCAATAAAATGGCAATTAAGGTCAACAGAGAAAAAAACAAGATTATGATATGCAGTAAAAACACTCGACAACAGAAAATAAGATTAAATAACCATGAATACAAGGTAGTAAAAAAGTTAAAGTATCTGGGAACCACGATAACCAATTCAGCAGATAAAAACACTGAAATAAAGGAAAATTTAAACGGTAAATGGAGCATTTCACGTCCAAAAGAAGCTACTAAAAAGCAATGCACAGACCCAGCGAACAAAGATAAACATATATATATATATATATATATATATATATATATATATATATATATATATATATATATATATATATATATATATATATATATATATATATATATATATATATATATATATATATATATGACAATTATATGTTCTCGCTCCGAATAAATTTCTATGCATCTCATGCCAGATATTTTTGTGAATAAAAATGCATAGAAATATGCATAGGTATACAAAAAATATTGCTTGACGTCAACAAAAACGTCAAGAGACAAATCAAGGTGATTTTGCACTGTTTGATAGTTAAACCGAATGGCTAAACATTTTTTGTCAACATATTATACATTGTCCAATCCACAAGAAAAAGAGGAGGCAAAGATTTAAAATAGTTTTTTCAATTTTTTACAATGTCTTGATGGACAGTAAATTGTTTTCTCTGCAGAATAATTAGGAGCACAAACTTCAGCAAATTTGTCAAATTGAAACCTATACCTTCTACCTTCAAAAATAAGCGAATTCGAACCTCACCACGGGAAAGGTTCGAATTTGAATCATGTATACATATTGTACATATAAATGTGTACAACATGGTTTCATTGACATTGAACTTTTTTATGGAGAATAATTTCTTGGCCAGTCCCGAGAGTCAACTTTTTCCATGAAAAATTGCAAATTTCATTCGCAAGAGTGATATATCTTTGAAACTTGTCAACTTATTTTAATGAGGTTCAACTTATATATTGCCATAAAACTATACATAGATCGTGCCAACATTCAGTTTAGGTAAACATTTGTAATCCAAGTGTTTTCGAAACTAAATTTAACAGAATTTGGAAAATGCCTCGATATATATTTCACGTTGTTAGAAAAGGATATTATTGTTCGGTATAAAGTTAAACAGAATAAGCAAAGATGGATATATTAAATAATTAATCGTTAAATGTTTCTAATTAATACAATATCACATGGTTTAAGTGATACATTAAAGTGATAGAAAAATCCACCTGCTTTGCAGTGAACTGTTTATAAAAAACACCAAAAAAAATTTCTGCGAAAACTAAATGTATTTATTTCCAAAACTGGGGACCTTGGGTATGTGGAGTTATATACAAGAGTTGAAGCAGAAGACAGGCCCTTTACGTCTGCATCATAAAACACATATTTTTTCGCTAAAAAACATTGATTTACGGCAATTTGAAATTTTTTAACTGCAGCTACTAGTTAAAAGTGCCCTGTATGTGGCATCTAGATTTTGTCAACGAATATAATTTACAAAGACCTCCCTCATGTGTCATTTTCATGCGATTCCACCGTCTATTTATATTATTTTTAACCTTTGATTAATTAATAATTACTATCGCTGTTTTATTTATTTTTTGTCAGTTCCTCTTAGAATTAAGTTAGTTTTTTACTGTTTTTTCTTTAATAGAACCCGACTAAAATTCCAAAGTGCCGTATTAAGAAAGATATGTTTTTTCTGAAGATGAAAGAAATCACATATTCCCTTGAAAAAAGAGTTTCCATAGCAATGAATTAATGAATTGGTTTACGCTAGGAAATTAAATATCGCCAGTCCGTAGCAAAAAACATTTTTCCAAGAATGTGTGTTTCAGGAAATACAAGTGCCTTTGCATATTTTTATTAACCATCCATTTATATAATTTTTTCTTTCACCTTTTAGTGAATTTTTATTTAAAAAAATTCACTAATAGAGAGGTATCGATGGTGAGACTTTGCAAAAAATTTTTCAAATGAGCGCGATTTAGGACTCCTAGAACCCATATCCGGGGTCAGTTTCAATTTATACATATATATATATATATATATATATATATATATATATATATATATATATATATATATATATATATATATATATATATATATATATATATATATATATATATATATATATATATATATATATATATATATATATATATATATATATATATATGTGTGTGTGTGTATCCGTCTGATAACTCAAAAAATAATTAACCGATTTCAATGAAACTCGGCAAGTGCCTTTCTTTTATTAATGCCTTGGACGAGTTCGTTAGGCAGGAAAATCGAACGGGTTTTTCCGGGAAAATTGACTTTTCTTTCAAAAAAAAAATTTTCTCCGAAAATAACAAAGCTGTTTTAATGAAATTTACTATATATGTTGCCTTGGGAAAGGACTTACTAAGTACCAAAATTCAACTTTCTCAGTTTATAGAAAATTGAGTTATTCAAATTTAAATTTTCTTCTGAAACAATTTTTTTTCTCCAAAAATTACAAAGTTATTGTAATGAAATTTAGTAGATATCTTGTACTAGGAAATACCTTACTACCTACCAAAATTAAACTTTCTAAGAGTATAGAAAACTGAATTAATCAAATTTTTATAGCTCACTGCAGTGTTAAAATCAATGGTATTTTCCTCACTATTTAAACATGTGAGTCGGGGACTGACCGAATTCATTCCCAGTTGCTATTGATCTACTCATATTCTCTGAATATGTTAGAAACGTGGTATCCACTTCATTCCAAGTCACTATTAACCGACTATTTATGAAATCAAATAAGTAAATTAAATCGATTGTCATAAAGTATGTAGTGTATTAAGACTAAGGGAAAAAGAAATAAAACATATATAACTGTCCACATTTTGATTATATTTTAGGGTGTGCGGCGCACACCTAGCTCAGTAAATTGTTTTCTCTGCAGAATAATTAGGAGCACAAACTTCAGCAAATTTGTCAAATTGAAACCTATACCTTCTACCTTCAAAAATAAGCGAATTCGAACCCCACCACGGGAAAGGTTCGAATTTGAATCATGTATACATATTGTACATATAAATGTGTACAACATGGTTTCATTGACATTGAACTTTTTTATGGAGAATAATTTCTTGGCCAGTCCCGAGAGTCAACTTTTTCCATGAAAAATTGCAAATTTCATTCGCAAGAGTGATATATCTTTGAAACTTGTCAACTTATTTTAATGAGGTTCAACTTATATATTGCCATAAAACTATACATAGATCGTGCCAACATTCAGTTTAGGTAAACATTTGTAATCCAAGTGTTTTCGAAACTAAATTTAACAGAATTTGGAAAATGCCTCGATATATATTTCACGTTGTTAGAAGAGGATATTATTGTTCGGTATAAAGTTAAACAGAATAAGCAAAGATGGATATATTAAATAATAAATCGTTAAATGTTTCTAATTAATACAATATCACATGGTTTAAGTGATACATTAAAGTGATAGAAAAATCCACCTGCTTTGCAGTGAACTGTTTATAAAAAACACCAAAAAAAATTTCGGCGAAAACTAAATGTATTTATTTCCAAAACTGGGGACCTTGGGTATGTGGAGTTATATACAAGAGTTGAAGCAGAAGACAGGCCCTTTACGTCTGCATCATAAAACACATATTTTTTCGCTTAAAAACATTGATTTACGGCAATTTGAAATTTTTTAACTGCAGCTACTAGTTAAAAGTGCTCTGTATGTGGCATCTAGATTTTGTCAACGAATAAAATTTACAAAGACCTCCCTCATGTGTCATTTTCATGCGATTCCACCGTCTATTTATATTATTTTTAACCTTTGATTAATTAATAATTACTATCGCTGTTTTATTTATTTTTTGTCAGTTCCTCTTAGAATTAAGTTAGTTTTTTACTGTTTTTTCTTTAATAGAACCCGACTAAAATTCCAAAGTGCCGTATTAAGAAAGATATGTTTTTTCTGAAGATGAAAGAAATCACATATTCCCTTGAAAAAAGAGTTTCCATAGCAATGAATTAATGAATTGGTTTACGCTAGGAAATTAAATATCGCCAGTCCGTAGCAAAAAACATTTTTCCAAGAATGTGTGTTTCAGGAAATACAAGTGCCTTTGCATATTTTTATTAACCATCCATTTATATAATTTTTTCTTTCACCTTTTAGTGAATTTTTATTTAAAAAAATTCACTAATAGAGAGGTATCGATGGTGAGACTTTGCAAAAAATTTTTCAAATGAGCGCGATTTAGGACTCCTAGAACCCATATCCGGGGTCAGTTTCAATTTATACATATATATATATATATATATATATATATATATATATATATATATATATATATATATATATATATATATATATATATATATATATATATATATATATGTGTGTGTGTGTGTGTGTGTGTGTGTATCCGTCTGATAACTCAAAAAATAATTAACCGATTTCAATGAAACTGGCAAGTGCCTTTCTTTTATTAATGCCTTGGACGAGTTCGTTAGGCAGGAAAATCGAACGGGTTTTTCCGGGAAAATTGACTTTTCTTTCAAAAAAAAAAAATTTTCTCCGAAAATAACAAAGCTGTTTTAATGAAATTTACTATATATGTTGCCTTGGGAAAGGACTTACTAAGTACCAAAATTCAACTTTCTCAGTTTATAGAAAATTGAGTTATTCAAATTTAAATTTTCTTTTGAAACAATTTTTTTTCTCCAAAAATTACAAAGTTATTGTAATGAAATTTAGTAGATATCTTGTACTAGGAAATACCTTACTACCTACCAAAATTAAACTTTCTAAGAGTATAGAAAACTGAATTAATCAAATTTTTATAGCTCACTGCAGTGTTAAAATCAATGGTATTTTCCTCACTATTTAAACATGTGAGTCGGGGACTGACCGAATTCATTCCCAGTTGCTATTGATCTACTCATATTCTCTGAATATGTTAGAAACGTGGTATCTACTTCATTCCAATCACTATTAACCGACTATTTATGAAATCAAATAAGTAAATTAAATCGATTGTCATAAAGTATGTAGTGTATTAAGACTAAGGGAAAAAGAAATAAAACATATATAACTGTCCACATTTTGATTATATTTTAGGGTGTGCGGCGCACACCTAGCTCACTAGGAGAAACCGCCACTGCTTGAGAGAGGTATTGTCACAGCATAATATCTTATTAAAGTTCATTTGTAAATAGGTTTAATTTTTATATGTTCATATATATATATATATATATATATATATATATATATATATATATATATATATATATATATATGTATCCGTCTCATAACTCAAAAAATAATTAACCGATTTCGGTGAAACTTGACAAGTGCCTTTCCTTTATTAATGGCTTGAATGAGTTCGTTATCCAGAAAAATCGGACGGGGTTTCCCGGAAAAGTTTTGAGTTTTCTTTCAAAAAATTTTTTTTCTTCGAAAGTAACAAAGCTCTTTTAATGAAATTTACTATATATGTTGCCTCGAGAGAGGTCTTACTACGTACCAAAATTCAACTTTCTAAGTTTAGAGAAAATGGAGTTATTCAAATTTTAAATTTTCTTTCGAAAAAAATTTTTTTCTCCGAAAATTACAAAGCTATTTTAATGAAATTTGGTGGATGTCTTGCCTTAGGAAAGACCCTACTACGCGTTAAAATTACCCTCTCTAAGTTTATAGAAAATTGAGTTATTTAAATTTGAAGCATTTAATAAAAATTCACTACCATAACGCACTTGCTGCGTCCCGAGTTTTTTTTTTAAATTATTTAACCATCATATTTGTGAAGTAAATTAAGAATGCGAAAAGAACATAGTGATACAGTTGAACCAAAAGCATTCACTATACATTCCAGCAAAGGTGTAGCTGGCTTAAACTTTTTACTAAAAATAAGCGTAATCTTGGACATATAAAAGTCTTAGCCGTAACATGAAATACCATTATAAACTGTTAAAAGCCCACCCCTGTCTATAAGACGTTACACCTAGGTTTCAAAGCGTAAACCCGAATATTATGAGCTTCACGTTATAAGCAGGGTCCGCTGTTTCTACAAACCGGATTAGCAGAAGTAGCCTTATTTGCTGGACTATCACGTTTTAGTTTAATTCCGAGATTATAAAAGCTTAACACCAGGCTACGTACTACAACCACATCGAAGAATTAACGCTATACTACGTGCTTTTAAATAAACTGGTTAAGGGGTAGGTATGAAACTATAACGAATAAAAAAATAAACACAAGGCATATATCCATGTGTTCAACAAGTAGGTTAAACTTGAAAAATCGAATATTCATTTTAAACCGTCACTTCCGAATATTGTAACCTTTTCTGTATCGGTCCCTTTCTATAATATCTTTTATACGAAATTGGTATAGAATGCTGAAAAGGATAATATGTATAAGGATATGCCCTTTTGCGTGTTTCCGACATTTTTTTCCTATACACGGCGATTCATATCAAATACATGCTATACGACAGCATCTATTGTAAGCTATTACAAAACGAATCAGATTTGTTACTCAAACATCATGCGAAAATCAAATACCACAGCTTTAATTAAAGGTATATTAAAAAAGTCAGTACGCAGCAAG